>CM055126.1:147638464-148896797 GCA_029206835.1 Rana muscosa | reverse complement strand
GACAGCTTTACCCTGGATGCCTGCATACTTAGCTGTGCCTCTTTTAATCATCTTATATAAAATAAGCAAAGTAGCGCTACTGAGTGAACAAATGAATAGGTGGCTGCTAGCATCAGCAAATAGACAAATCGCAAAATAGTTAACAGAAAATAAATAATGCAGCGCCAAAGTACTGTGTGAAAACCCAGATATAAATATAAATCTGGGCGTGTGATAGTTTAACTAATCAATACAAAAAGAGGGAGTGACCCCAGAGTATATATAAATACCAAACAGTTGTGAATGATAAAATGTGCAAACTCATATATAAAAGTTCTATAAAGTGATGTGACTGACAGCCAAGTCCAATGAGATGCTCAGTAAGTGAACTGAGAAAAAATGCAGTCAATCAAAATTCGGTATATCCATAGCGACTTCAAGTTCGTGTAGAATATATGTATACATAAAACTGCAACACCCGGGGACGTGATTCCAACACCAGGAATGGGGAAAAATAAATGGGTACTCTTACCCCTATGTATGGACACACACACCAGCGGTGGTGGGTCAATCAAGCAAAGGTGTAGATGTGAAATCCTCAGGAACCGTCCTCACCAATCGATGAAAGCAGGGACACCGAATCTCCGGCCAGATCTTTCCACGGTGGTGATATGAAGCGCCAAGGATATTAGTGCATCAAGGATTGTGGTAAAGACCATAGAAAAAAAGAGGGAAGCTCCACATAGTGCAGGATCAGATGATAACTAACTTTGCTTGTACAAGCCTCTGCATGGAAGCCTGTTTCATTTTTTTTATATTTCGTTTTTTATTTAAAACAAAAAG
This sequence comes from Rana muscosa, assembly GCA_029206835.1. NCBI lineage: Eukaryota > Metazoa > Chordata > Amphibia > Anura > Ranidae > Rana > Rana muscosa. Next base: position 148,895,975 of record CM055126.1, on the reverse strand, counting down.
TCACAAAACACACATGGGTGTATAAAAAACGAAATATAAAAAAAATGAAACAGGCTTCCATGCAGAGGCTTGTACAAGCAAAGTTAGAATCGAATAAAAAGCGTAGCTATAGGCAAGTCCATGTACCCGACATGTTTCGCATGAGAAATGCATCCACTGGGGCATGGACTTGCAGGAAAAAGCCACGCTATATAATACAAAAAACAACATTAACTGGATTCACCTCAGCTGGTGTGTGCACTTCCATTCAATAGGATGAACCAATCAAAGTACCATGAAATGCCGCTCCCATATTCGTCATCTGCAGGGCTGGGTAAATAAGCCAATAAGGATGGATAGATGCGACGCACAACTGTGTGTCATTGCGTCTCCGTTGAGGATCGTCATCACGGTCCCCTCTCTGACGGTGCATGCGTTCCATGCCAAAACCACGGATACGTGTATCGCGAGAACCTATACTAAGTTAGTACGCGACTACGTTCAGGCAGCATCATCACGCTACAGCCTCACTTACAGACCTCGCTGTGTGAACCACGGCGGGGAATGTACACAACGGCAGACTGCTCTGCAGGCATGCAAACTAAAACTAATGGATGGAAGTCTTTTAGCAGCTGCTGACTATTAATATATGGACACTTACCTGTCCAGGGCGTCCGTGATGTTGGCAGCCGAAGCTGATCTGTCAGTCGGCACTCGGCTGCTGCCGCCGCCATCCTCAGTAAGGGAAGTCTTGCGGCTTCACTTCCTGGTTCCCTACTGCGCAAGCACGAGTCGCACTGCACGTCCTCACTGGTCTCTGCTGTCTTCTGGGACCTGTGTGTCTCCCAGAAGACAGCTGGGAGGACAGAGTAGGCACCGGAAGTGGCGTAAGTCACCTCGATCACCCAGGTGATCTATGCCTGGAAGTGGGAGCAAATACCTGTATTACACAGGTATCTGCTCCCTCCTCCCCCTGAAAGGTGTCAAATGTGACACCGGAGGGGGGGGAGGATTCCAAAAAGTGGAAGTTCTATTTTTGGGTGGAACTCAACTTTAAGCTTGTTCAGGTAAAAGATGTATGGGAAATTTTTTTTTTTGCACATTCATACTTGCCTAGGTGGATGCAGCATCAGTCCCCTGCCAGCATTAAGGCTGAAAACAGAGCGATCAAATACCGCAGATCGCTCAGTTTTCCTACTCTCTGCTCTGCCCCTCCTTAGTGGAGCATTGGGCTGTGGAGGGGCGGGAACGGCCAGCTCAGCCTCTTAGCGACTCGCTAAGAGGCTGAGCTGGGTGTCCGTTCAGGCATGTGGGCGGATCCCGACTTCATTGTTGCGATCTTGCCTGAGCCTGAACTGGCTCTGTGATGTCAGCCAACGGCGGGCTTTGGCCCACTGTGCAGAATGAACTGTACTCCTGTGATCCAGGAGAAGTATACCCAAACAAGCTTTTGCTGTACTTCTCAGTTACGCATTGACAGAACTGCACCACAGATTCTCCATGCTCCAGTTTTAGTATATCCCTACATCTCTACCCCCCCCCCCCCAATTGTGTTGTCATATTAAAGAGTAAGTAGCACATTATATTTCTGGCACGTCAACAGTTATTTTTTTTGCATGGTTTAAGGGATATAATATGGGGAAATGTGTTTGGTTTGCAGAAATGTACAATTATATGCTTAAAAACAAAAGTGCAGTACATGTATACATTACACTCAAATGTAAAAGAGTTTATCTCCTTTGCTTTTAAAGAATCCCTCGGTTATCTATACAGATTATGTGCAAGATGTCCTTCTAGGTTATGTGAGCTTCCCTTAATCCCTCCTTGCAGTGGAAATTTATGGCAGGTCATTACCTACTGTACATGTCAGTGTCAACAGTCTTTACAATGCACTTTGTGCATCTAATTTTGCAGGTTGACACATATCACTCACACTTGCTGAATCTAGGCCTTTGCCCCATCTCTGTGAAGTAATCTTGTTTTGCTGTCTCAACAAAGCTCTCTACAACCTTTTAAGAAACACAACAGACTTGTATGGAGGCTTTTAGCAAAATTCTGAACCTGCCATATTGATCCTGTGAAAATATTATTACTCTGCAGATGTTTATTATTAGACATTATCAGCATACTGGATGCCATTCCATGAATGGTTTTCCCAGAACATCACAAGAGTTTTTGGTTGTCCTACTTGAAAAAAATTGACATTTGGTCCACAGGAGTAATTAGCCTTTTTATGTTAAGATGAAGGCTACATAAACACTTCATGGGAATGTAGGCCATACAAAAGAAATCTCAAAAACAATAAATAAATACTCCAGACACCATAAATAATATGAATAATAATTTATTATTATTTTTATTATTTTTTGGTGATAAAAAAGACCGCGGCACCTTTCATTGGTAATAAACATAAACATTTTTATTTAATATTATATTTAACCTTGATCTTTATTGAAATTATCAAAGAATAAAACTTTCAAACTATATCAAAATATCTTTCAAATAACTCGCTCAGTCATAGAACTCGAGCGAATACAATAAATAAAATTCCTTAAAAGTCCCCCCTTGATCCAAGGGTGACAAACCAACTACAGGTGCTGCGACAGGGAGGGAGGGAGGGGGAGCACACCAAGCCGTTATATGGTCAACTGTGACCAGAGCCTAAGTCCAGGGGTTTATATAGCCCCCCGCACGTGTATAATTCCGGAACCCACGTGTTTTACCCGCCTAAAGTCAAGTTTTTCCCGCTTGAGATACACCTGCTTGTCAGGTGGGAAAATTTTAAAGTGACAGTACCCCAAAAAAAACATTTTTTTTTCTTTCTTTTGACCGCCACAATCCCATGCTGTGGGCACTAACTAATGCCCACTTCTTTCATTAGAAATTAAAGAAAAAAGAAAACCAGATCAGTGTATTTTGCAGTTCATTTTTCATTGTTGGAATATGTGGTTTGTCACCGGCATTGTTCTGCTAAGCAGATTACTAAAGTCCTTATTGTAATAGGTGATAACATAAGGTTGGAAGATTTTTAGGCGTTTTAGTGCAGCCATCTTGCCTTGTGGCCAGTTTAAGTACACCCGTGGTTTTGAAATATTTGTCGTACATAGGCTGCTTTGAAGTAAGGTTGGAAAGGTAGAAACTTAATTTGCATTTTTGGCCCAATTACAAAGGTTTAGCCCTCGTTCACATTGACTGTGGCTTTGAAATTGTGCAATTTCATCTGAAATTGCATGCTTTCAAAGTCGCATGTCAGTGCAATTCCAGGTGCGACTTGGAAGACATCTGTGCGACTTAATGCACAAATATCTATGCACGTCGTACCCGAGATTACCAAAAGTAGTGAAGGAACTACTTTTTCAAATTGACCGCAAAGTCAACGTCACACCGAACAGTGCGATCGCCAGAAATAGGGTGCGACTTGTCATGTAATTTGACCTGTCAAATCGCATGACAAGTCGCTCCAATGCGAACGAGGGCTTAAGGGTATTTTAACAGTTTTCTAAGTCATGCCTCCTGCACAAACTTGACCCCACCTGCCAATATCCCCTCCCCCCCCCCTTTCACTGCAGTTGTAAGGAAGTTTGATTGTCTAAAAGGCTGGTTACACATTTCATACACTATGTTGTCAAAAGTATTGGGACTCCTGCCTTTACATGCACATTAACTTTAATGACATCCCAGTCTTTGTGCGTAGGGTTCGATAATGAGTTCACCCACCCTTTGCAGCTATAACAGCTTCTACTTTTCTGGGAAGGCTGTCCACAAGGTTTAGGAGAGTGTCTATGGGAATGTTTGACCATTCTTCCAGAGGCGCATTTGTGAGGTCAAGCACTGATGTTGGTCAGCATTCCAAGACATTTTGGACAATTTCATGCTCCCAACTTTGTGTTAACAGTTTGGGGATCCTGTTCCAACATGACTGCGCACCAGTGCCACAAATTCTCAATTGGATTTATGTCTGGACTCTGACTGGGCCGCTCTAACGCATGAATATGCTTTGATCAAAACCATTCCATTGTAGCTCTGGCTGTATGTTCAGGGTTGTTTTCCTGCTGGAAGGTGAACCTCCACCCCAGTCTCAAGTCTTCTGCAGACTCTAAATGGGTTTTCTTCTAAGATTGCCCTGTATTTGACTCCATCCATCTTCCCATCAACTCTGACTAGCTTCCCTGTCCCTTCTGAAGAAAAGTATCTCCACAACATGATGCTGCCACCAAAATGTTTCACAGTGGGAATGGTGTGTTCAGGGTGATGTGTAGTGGGAGTTTTCCACCACACATAGTGTTTTGCTTTTAGACCAAAAAGTTCAATTTTGATCTCATCTGACCAGAGCACCTTCTTCCACATGTTTGCTGTGTCCCCTACATGGCATCTTGCAAACTGCATACGGAACTTCGTATGGATTTCTTTCAACAATGGCTTTCTTCTTGCCACTCTTCCATAAAGGCCAGATTTGTGGAGTACACAACTAATAGTTGTCCTGTGGACAGATTCTCCGACCTGAGCTGTGGATCTCTGCAGCTTCTCCAGAGTTACCATGGGCCTCTTGGCTGCTTCTCAGATTAATGCTCTCCTTCTCCGGCCTGTTAGTTTAGGTGGACGGCCATGTCTTGGTAAGTTTGCAGTTGTGCCATACTCTTTCCATTTTAGGATGATGGATTGAACAGTGCTTCGTGAGATGTTCAAAGCTTGGGATATTTTTTTATAACCTAACCCTGCTTTAAACTATTCCACAACTTTATCTCTGACCTGTCTGGTGTGTTCCTTGGCCTTCACATTACAGCTGTATTTATACTGAGATTAAATTACACACAGGTGGACTCTAGATCAGTGGTTCTCAACCTTGGGGTCGAATGAGGATTTGCCAGGGGTCACCAAATCCTGGGCTGTTCTTGAAGCCTGCACCTCTCTCCCAGCCTTTTTGCGGTCCCAAAGCAGGGCTGTCCCTAGAGCCTGCGGCCACCCACTCAGCCTCTTTGCAGCCGCCCATTCAGTTCACGGCATGGCTGGGGGGCAGAGACTAGAGGTCATTTGACTGGTGAGGAATGTGAAGTGGGAGCCATTGGAGGAGACCCTATCTCCTGATTTCGGTAGAGGTGTCACTGCTACGAGACACAAAAAGTCGGAGACACAGTGAGTAACACTACCTGTGATTGTAGTTCCCATTAAAAGTCCAGACTACAGTTCTCAGATCGGCAGATGACCTTGATCAAGCGCACCTAAGTTTGCTGATCAGAACTCCAACTAGTATTGGCACTCATCCCAACTCCCTGCAAGCACTGCCACTCATCCCATTCCCCCTCACCCCCCCCCCCCTTATCAAGGAGTAAGAGAATGAATAAAAATAGAGAATACATGGAAGGTAGAGGAAAAGAGGTGGAAGAACAAAGAAAAGGGAAGAGAAAGAACAAGAAAGATGGCTAGAGAGAGGGATGGGGGAAAAAAACAAGAAATTAGGATAGATAGAGATAAAAGGGTAAGAAATGAGAACAAAGAAAAAGAGTAGTACATCCTAAAATGTACCATAAGGGGTTTTAATACTGTACGAGTGGAAGGGACTCAGGGAGCGCTAAATGTCCATGGGTTAGGGGGCGCAAATTTCTTGTCTTGCCTTGGGTGCTCACAACCCATGCTACGAAAATAATTTTACTGTTAGAGGTCCCCACAACTTGGGAAATTTTATCAAGGGGTCACGGCACTTGAAAGGTCAAGAACCACTGTACTTAGTTACTGGTATCAGAGTAAGAGTAAGCCCTGGTTCACGCTGGTGCGTTTTAACATGCGATTTGACATGTCAAATCGCATGTCAAAACGGCAGCACTTGACGGCAATGGCACCGTCCTAATGGAAAATAGGGTTTCCATCCGTCTGAATTTAGCTGACATCCGTCGACTCTATAGAGATGTATGGAGCGTCCATGCAGGTCCGCCTGAAAAACTGACAGGCGGATCTGAACGGTCCGCCCGTGTGAAATGGCCCTAATGGAAGGTGTTTCAAAATGATCAATCAGCTGTGCAACTGCAGGACACTAATGGGGATAGCTGCTGGGCCTGCATCCCTTTAGATGTGTTCCTATTGGGAGTATCTTACCAAAAATTAAATTTTTGTTGCAGGGAATGCCTGAAATCTGACTTGTATCTTAGTGCAAACTTGTGGGAAAATTGGTGAGCCAATCACGAAAGCAGGACATTTTCTGGGGTGCGTTCTGTATACATTCTGTGTACAGAACACCTCTAGGTAGCCACATTGCATTGCATTTTCAGAAAATTACAGCGGCTGCAAATTGAAAAGGAAAGGTAATTTTTTATAACATTTAATTAACAATATGACTTGTGTCATAATTCTATCTGCTATGTTATTTTTTCTTTATTTGCAATTTTTTCCGCCACCAAAATGGAGGTACCCTTTAAGTTAGGCTTTGTTCCCTCACTGATGTCACCAGCTAGAGAGCAATGTCTTGTTCATCCAGCTGGCAAGGGATTAACACATGCAAGTAGGGGAATATTTCACTGCCCTGCTGCGGTCGGACATGTCAGTGGTCAGGTTACTAGTCCGACATGGCTGTAAATGCTAGTCTGATGCCGCGTACACACGATCATTATTCACGGCGGTTAAAAAACCGCCGTGAATAATGACATTTGAAACGAGGGAACAGCTTGTTCCCCACACACGGTCATTTTTCTCGTCATTTTTTAAAATGACGAGAAAAACGATCGTCAATGGGCTCCGCGGCAGTGTTTCCCTATGGGAAACACTGCCGCAGAAGAAATGTCAGGAAAAACGACGAGAAAAATTAGAACATGTTCTAATTTTTCTCGTCGTTTTTATTGCCGTTTTTCACGTCGTGAAAAATGACAAAAAGACCACACACGGTCGTTTTTCTTGTTGAAAACAAAAAATTTCATTTTTCACAACGTGAAAAATGATCGTGTGTACGCGGTATGACTGATGACTGCGCACATAATTAGCCGGCAGCAGTTTACAATCACTTTAAAGGATAAGTTCACTTTTTAGAAAAAAATTATAAATGTACATTTTTTTAACAGGTAAAAAAATATGCCTTTCTTTTTTTCTTTTAGAGCCTGTAAGGTCTCCTTCAGATCTGTCAGTATATATGTATACCCGTACATCCCGTATGGGCAGGCGGATATACTGACTGGAACAAATCAATGAACTACCATGGCCAGTGGCGGCCTGTTTATATGGGGTGCAGAGGCGCCACCCTCCCTAACCAATGCGCCCGGCCCCTAATCTACATGCAGGGTGCCAGACGCATGGAATCCAATGTTTTTTATTTGTTTTTTTCCGAAGCACGTGATTAGAGCTTCAAAAAGGGTGGGCTCAGGGTGCAGTGCTCTGCCCCCTGAGCCCCCCCCCCACTTGTGTGACAATAGGGAATATTTGCTATTGTCTTCTGGATTCTCCTCCTGGCTAATCAGAAAGCGGATCCTGAGACCAGATTGGCCTAGAGGAGAAGCACAGGCTTCCATTCTTTTTCCTCCCATCCGGCATGGTGTTGCAAGTCATCCGGGCACGCCTGACACTTCGTCTCGGCTCCTCTGGTCTTCGGTCCCGCTTCCCAGTTGGCTTCTCTTCATGACTGGCTCGGCTCGTTCTGACAGGCACACTGAACCCTTCATCTTGGTCCAGGGCGGTTACACTCTTCCCGCATTCCACGGCATCACATCTCCCCAGATACGGCAGTGTCCTTGACTTCAGGGGCAAGTGCGGGGCTGGCGGACAGACGAGTGAGCGACGAGGGGTGGAGGGGGTAGGGGTATGGTGGCTGGACCGACCGGGGGGTGGCGGGTGGTTTGTTTGCCCCCCCAAAATGGAGCACCAACTGCCACTGACCAAGGCGCTCCACAACACTGTGGCAGTTCATTGGGAACTACAAGCTGACAACCGCAAAGAATGTCGGGGCTTGTACTGTAGTTCATTCACATACAGATCTGTGTGAATGAATGACGCGGCTGTGTGGGCCCCGCATAAATGTAAAAAGTGACAGCTATTACAGGAAACTTTTTCCTGTTCTGCTGCCACAGGGAGAAAGGGCAGGATTGGGAACATTTTACATGTTGCACCCTAAAAAGGGGTGCAACATGTAACATGTCCCAAAGGCAAACTTATCCTTTAACCACTTGCCAACCGCGTAACGCATATATACGTCAGCAGAATGGCTCCTGTGGGCAAAGCAACGTATCTGTACCATGCTTTAAAAAGCCAGCCATGCGGGCGCGAGCCTGCCGCAAGCTCCGTGACCGTGCCCGCGGGACTCGATGTCTGCCGGTGTCCTGCGATCGTGTCACCGAGCAGTAGAACGGGGAGATGCCTTTGTAAACAAGACATTTCCCTGCTTTGCCTAGTGACAGGACACTGATCTACTGCTCCCTGTGATCGGGAGCAGTGATCAATGTCGTGTCACTGGTAGCCCAGCCAGTTAGAATCACTCCCTAGGACAAACTTAACCCCTTCCTCGCCCCCTACTTGTTAACCCCTTCACTGCCAGCGTCATTTGCACAGTAATCAGTGCATTTTTATAGCACTGATTGCTGTATAAATGACAATGGTCCCAAAATAGTGTCAAAAGTGTCCAATGTGTCCAATGTGTCCGCCATAATGTCGCAGTCACGATAAAATAAAATAAAAATCGCAGATCGCCGCCATTACTAATAAAAGAATAATAATAATAAAAATTCCATCAAACTATCCCCTAATTTGTACACGCTATAACTTTTGCGCAAACCAATCAATATACGCTTATTGTGATTTTATTTATCAAAAATATGTAGAAGAATACATATCGGCCTAAACTGAGAAAGACATTTTTTTTTAATATATATATATTTTTTGGGGATATTTATTATAAAAAAACGCAGAGGTGATCAAATACCACCAAAAGAAATCTCTATTTGTTGGAAAAAAAGGACGCAAATTTTGTTTGGGTACCACGTCGCACGACCGCGCAATTGTCAGTTAAAGCGACACAGTGCCGAATCGCAAAAAGTGCTCTGGTCAGGAAGGGAGTAAATTCTTCCGAGGCTAAAGTGGTTAAGGAAATGTTGCCCTTTTCCCTGTCAAAACACTTAATTTGATCAGTTAGTGCTTCATGATCTTTTCAGCATTAGACATCCATTTCTCAGATTTGCAAGGCTGCTACCTGGTCTTTTGTTCACACATTTGTTTTACCAGGTTCAGGTCTCAGATGATGCTGACTACGGTCATAAAGTTCTTCAGGAGGTTGTGTTGAGCCATCTCTAGTTATTGTGGGCCTGATAGCCCTTGTTTACTGTGCTGTCCAGCTCTGCTTTTGGATGCCCCTATGTATCAGAATAATCATCCTCTGTCCTGTAATTTATTTTATTGCTACATTACAGGTATATGTAACGTATGATTATTAAAATAGGATTTTTTACTTACGGTATCCTAAAATCCTTTTCTATATAAATGTGTGTCCTTGAACTGTCTCAGTAATTGGAGTATTTGGACCTGATCTTAGACATGGCTCTGTCCAAGGTGTTTAATCCCCTGGATAAACGCCATTCTTTAGTGTACATCATAAATGTAAACTGCAGGACCATTCAGAAGTTTTCTCAGGTAGAGTCAGAAGAGTGTCAAAGTTGTTGGGGGTATTAAAAAAAATCCCTGTTGAGGGCCTTTTCACGTTTATTGAACGCAAGGCACTCCCAGTGTGGCTGATACAGTTAAAAAGGGAGATAGGGTGGTTTAAGAGTGATTGTGTACTCTTGTAGGCAATATACAAATCACAACATTTAATATAATCACAAAAAATATGGAGGAACAAGTATGTAAAAAAATGAAAGTTACATCAATCTACCTTAAGGTGAACTTGTGCTTTGCCCACGCTGGACTAAACAATACAATATATTAGATCTACTTTACTCTCACCCACCCCAGCTGCACAGTTAACCTTCCTTTCATCACCCCCCTTCTCCACACTTCATATGGCCACTGTAAGTGTAGCGGATGCCTCGCATATCCCGCAGCCTCACCAAGCTGGCCGAGGCTCTCCTGTGAGGAAGAGAGAAAAAGACTACCAGCAGCTGCGGTGGAATTTCTCCCCCCCTCCTCTTCAATCTGTCTGGATACACATGGAGCTGCTCACTCTGCACCCTCCCCTGTGTCCCTATTGGCAGGAGGGGAGCCGATTACAGGAGCCAATCAGAAGAACTTTAACAGCAGCTGCAAAGGATTCTGGGACATGTAGTCCCCATCAAAAATGGGCCCCATAGCTTTCTATGGACACAGAACTACACAGACCAGTTTCCCTCGGGATTAAAGAAAGGAAAGGGACTCCATCTTGATTTCCTGAGGGAATTTAGTCACCATGAAGCAGGAGAAGGGACTGGACCCAGGGGAGAGGTGCTGCCTCCCAGGTCAGTCCACCGTACTGTTCCAGGTGTCTACAGCCGGTCGCGACATCCAGCCTGAGAGAGGGAGATCCCAATTGCACATCCAGGCGCACCTGTATCGACAGTGGTGAAGCGTTCCAGTGTGAGGTGACCAGTCCGGTCACCAGAAGAGCCTGCCCATTTCCAGGACGTTCTTTTGGGCCTGACCGCAGGATTAGGTGAGAGGGCACTTGCCCATTTGTAGAAAACAAGGACACTGCATACAGACAGCGTTGTTTTACTTTGGCCATCCCGCTTTATGAACACTGTATACAGACATCAGTGCTCGTAGTCACCTTTCTGACACCTGTAGTGCCACAGGACACAAGGCCATTCAGATACAGAGACACTGTATACAGACACTATTGTCCTTTCACCTTGCTGAGAAAGATCCTGCATTCTTTACTTGATAATCCAGGACAGTTGTGTTGTTTGGTCCTGCTATTCAGGAGTTTAAGTGCACAAACGAGAGTGGCTAGCTGAAGATCCAAGGCCTCATCCTTCTGTGGACATGCAGGGTAGTTTATTTGGGAAATTAAGCCACTAAAAGTTACATAGTAGGTGAGGTTGAAAAAAAGACACAAGTCCATCAAGTCCAACCTATGTGTTTGATTATATGTCAGTATTACATTGTATATCCCTGTATGTTGTGGTTGTTCAGGTGCTTATCTAATAGTTTATTGAAACTATCGATGCCCCCTGCTGAGAACACTGCCTGTGGAAGGGAATTCCACATCCTTGCTGCTCTTACACTAAAGAACCCTCTACATAGTTTAAGGTTAAACATCTTTTCTTCCAATTATAATGAGTGGCATGTCTTGTTAAACTCCCTTCTGCAAAAAACTTTTATCACTCTCAAGCGTCTCTTCTCCAGAGAGAATAAATTCAGTGCTCGAAACCTTTCTTCATAAATAATGTATTCCAGACCCCTTATTAGCTTTGTTGGCCTTCTTTGTACTCACTCCATTTCCAGTACATCCTTCCTGAGGACTGGTGCCCAGAACTGGACAGCATACGCCAGGTGCGGCCGGACCAGAGTCTTGTAGGAGAGTAGGAGAATTATCACTTTATCTATCATCGATCATCATATTTTAGTCACCCAAATGCATTATTTTACATTAAATCTCATTTGCCATGTAGTTGCCCACCCCATTAGTTTGTTCAGATCTTCTTGCAAAGTTTTCACATCCTGCAGAGAAGTTATTGTCCTGCTTATATTAGTATCGTCCACAAATACAGAGATTGAACTGTTTACCCCATCCTCTAGGTCGTTTATGAACAAATTAAATAGGATTTGTCCCAGCACAGAACCCTGTAAGACCCTACTACCCACCCCTGGCTATTCCGAGTATTCCCCATTTATCACCACTCTCGGAACTCACCCTTGTAGCCAGTTTTCAATCCATGTACTCACCCTATGGTCCATTAGACCAATGGTCCAATGTTGATTTGAGTACATTGTTTGTTGTTGGGCCTGTGGTGTCAGGAGACAGAAGAAAGAGGTCTGACATAAGAAAGGGTCATTCTTCTTCTGCTCTTTTCCTGCCTGGACTCAGAGACAATTTATACAGAGGTAACCAATCTGCTATAGGATTGTCATACTGCTAACGGTTTGCCTCTGTTCTTGGGGTTATTTTCAGGTTGGGAATCCTGTGAAAGCAGCCTAAATACAGTATTGAGCTATCAGGACTGGTGCAATGATTTTTGACACCCTAGGCGGAACCTCATTTTGCCGCACCCCTGGCTCCACCCCCTGCCCATGTGTACGCCACCTTTTTAATGAAGCGCCCATCAAATGCAGCCTCACCAGCGCCCATCAATGAATGTTTGCTTGCTTCCATTCATTCAGGAGTAGGGACAGAGACACAGTCCTTTCGCCATCGCTGCGCCTCTGACACTGTGTGCGAACGTAGTGGCGACTGCCTGCTGATGCTGAGACTTAGTTGCTTGCTGCAGAGAGAAGAGAGTAGGAACACCAGTGGCCGGGCGCCCTAGGCAGCAGTGCGCCCTAGGCGTCTGTCTGGTTTGCCTAGTGGTAGCACCAGCCCTGTGAGCTATATTGCTCTGGGTCTTCGTTATTACGGTTTTGCTATTTCACTTGACATATGTATATTGTTACTGTTCATGACTTTTTCCACAGAATCCTTACAGTAAAGATAATTTCTGTGTTTTTTCATACCGTGTGTGTTTCTCATTGGTCCTTGCACTTATAATATTGGCAGGTGTGCCAGAGGGGCTGAGACGGTTATTGGGGTTTGGAGGCAGAGTGCGCAACCAAACATACTTAAACGGCTTCTTCGGGGGTAGCGCTACATAAGCAAGAATAATTACTTGGTACTTCTGGCTATGGGGAGCATGTGCCGATTTTTTAATTGACCACATGGGGGATGGGGGAGTGTCCTCTGCTTTTTTTAAGCTCCAATTTGTGACTTGGAGCTTACACTGGGATTTCCCTCTGCTAGTGACTATGGGGAGTAAAAAAAAAAAAGGATATTTTGTGCAGCTTGGCAGGCTGGCAAATAAATGAACCTGTTGCTTTGTTTTGCATGGGAAAGCATAGGTTTACTTAAAGTGGTTGAGAACCCACTTTTGCAACTTGCACCTACAGGTAAGCCTAGACTAAGGCTTACCTGTAGGTGCAAGAAATATCTCCTAAACCTACACGGTTTAGGAGATATTTACTAAAATCACAGGCGCCGCTGTCTACGGCGCATGCACGCCGTAGACAACGGCGCATTCATGGGGTTAATCCCATTCACAAATTCGGCTAAGTCCCAGCAATGCTTGGGCTTAGCCGAATTTGACAGCTCCCGCGCACATGCGCGGAGTCACGTCTTCGCCGCTGCGGCCAATCACAGCGCCGGAGCAGCGCTGTGATTGGCTGGAGCGGCGATACCCGGAAGTAACATTCCGGCTATCGCCGCAGCGATGGCTGCGGCTGGAGAGAGGGACACGGACGACTTTGGGGCCCCCGATCTAAGGTAAGTGGTACATAATGAGCTAGTATGCTAGTCGTACTAGCTCATTATAGCTTTGTCCTTCAGATGGGCTAGAAAAAAATAAAAAGTTATATGGGTTTACAACCACTTTAATTGTATACTTTAATAACTCATCCACCTTACCAACCGCTCTGTCTCTGCTACTCCTCTCTGTCAATCCCTCCACTGGCTTCCGCTCACCCAACGAATCAAATTCAAAATACTAACGACTACCTACAAAGCCATCCACAACTCTGCCCCCAGCTACATCACTGACCTAGTCTCTAAATACCAACCTAATCGTTCTCTTCGTTCTTCTCAAGACCTCCTGCTCTCTAGCTATCTTATCACCCGATCTCTCTGTCAAAATTGATGGCACAACCATAAGCCCATCCCCACATGCCAAGGTCCTAGGAGTAGTCCTGGACTCTGAACTCTCCTTTAAGCCCCACGTCCAATCACTGTCCAAATCTTGCCGCCTCAACCTCTGCAACATCTCCAAAATACGCCCCTTTCTAACCAATGACACCACAAAGCTCATAATTCACTCCCTGGTCATCTCTCGCCTCGATTACTGCAACTCCCTCCTCATTGGCTTACCTCTGCATACTCTATCCCCCCTTCAGTCCATCATGAATGCTGCTGCCAGACTCATCCACCTTACCAACCGCTCTGTCTCTGCTACTCCTCTCTGTCAATCCCTCCACTGGCTTCCGCTCGCCCAAAGAATTAAATTTAAAATACTAACAACTACCTACAAAGCCATCCACAACTCTGCCCCCAGCTACATCACTGACCTAGTCTCTAAATACCAACCTAATCGTTCTCTTCATTCTTCTCAAGACCTCCTGCTCTCTAGCTCTCTCATCACCCGCTCTAATGCTCGTCTCCAGGACTTTTTCAGAGCCTCTCCAAGCCTATGGAACTAATTACCCCAATCTGTCTGTCTATCTCCTTCTCTATTAGCTTTTAGAGGATCCCTGAAAACCCTCCTCTTTAGAGAAGCCTATCCTACCCACACCTAACAACTGTATTTAAATTTTTGTCCATCTGATCATCCCCCAGATCTACTACCCTTTGTTCCACGTGACCCTCCCTTCTAGACTGTAAGCTCTAACGAGCAGGGCCCTCTGATCCCTCCTGTATTGAATTGTATTACGACTGTACTGTCTTCCCTGATGTAAAGCGCTGCGCAAACTGTTGGCGCTATATAAATCCTGTATAATAGTGTAGCGGGTATGTACTTTCCCGGGTGTAAATTTGAATTTGGAAGTGACACCAGTGATGTGTGATTCACTCCGGCCCATTGGGTGGCGCTGTCGCCCTGGGTTGGGTTATCGCTGTGTGCCGTCCTTTTTGTCCTCCCTCGGCAGCGGTATGGTGGGGCGGGGAACCCGCTGTACTTGCTGGAAGAGGGTATAAAGGGGGCCGGCCATTTTGGTCACGGGGTCGAAGTCCCAGGCACTTTCAGCTTGCGGACGGTAGGTCGTGTCGCTCCTCTGGGTGGCCTAGGCCCAGAGGACAGCGGAGGTCGAGTTCCATCCCGGGCACCTTTAGCCTGGGGTGAGGTACTTAGATGGAGGTCCGGAGCTCAGTGCCCAACACTGGGTTCCGCAAGGGAAGGAGATCCTAGGGTGCCCAGGGATTGGGTACCCGAATCCGGAAGGCGCAATGGACCGGGGGGAGCTCCTCATTTGAAGACCCGGTGCAGCATATTGTCGGTGACAAATGAGTCTCTCGTCGGAGACCGCCTGGAAGGAAATCTACTCTCGTGCGGAGACCAGGACACACTTCTAGGAAGGGAAGTGGCAGCTTACATTGTGTCTGGGCCTATTCGCATCCACACCTCCTTTTCTGTTCTGTTCTATCAAGGGAGTTCAACTGTTTGTGTTCAGACAAGGAGAATAAAGGAGTGTTGAACTTTAATGGTGTGGAGCTCATTTCTAACGGACATGGTTCGCGGTGACTCTTGGAGGGAGGATCCAGGTGCACAGCACTGACCCGAAGGTAATACAGAACCGTTGCTTATACCACACTAACACCTGTTGTGGAAGCCAAGCGTGGTGTCCCCGCTCCCTCCCCTCTAAGGTACCCCTAGACAAGAGAAAGACGAGACAAAGAGGGGAGTGAGGTGGGCGCTACAATAATAATAACTAAAAACAAACCAAAAAATACATTGAGGGACATTTATCAAAATTGGAGCAGCCAGATGCTGAAGTGACTACACATAGCACTCAGCTTTTATAAATATCAGCTTTAGTAAAGCTTTAAAAATGAAAGATAGAAGTTGGTTGTTTGTCATGTACAGCTGCTACAGATTCTGGCTGCTCCAGTTTTGCAAAATTCCCTTCTACATACTGTATGATCTGGGAAACTTATACATTTACTTCACATATACATTTATGGTAGTTATTACTTTAAAGTTTACCCAAAACACTCTTTTGTCCAAATATGTACTTTAACATTTACAACATGTCATACTTTTACTTTCTTACTTACAAATCTGAAGCCCTCCTGTCTTCATTTCCGGGCCACCCAGCATGCGCACCCCCCCCCCCCACGATCTCGCGCTCGCACAGTAATGCCTCTGTGCGGCTCTCCTTCCTGGCAAGTTGTAAACGCCAGATTTCGGCAGTAGGTGATTCACAAGGACTCCTGAGATACATGATGCCGCTATCCCAGGAGCCCCTGTGAATTGTCTAGTGACGTAATCACCTAGGCGGGGACATGCCAGAAGTGCGGGGGAAAGCATCCAATAAAAAGTATTTACATGCCCAAAAAAATATATAATTGCCATCGGTAAAGGATGATCAAAGGGTATACAATACACATCAAGTATATACAATGGGTGGAACTCCGCTTTAACCCTTTCACTGCCAGGTCAGTACGCCGTACAGAAGTGCCCGCAGGTGGCCAGGTCGGTACGGCATACTGACCTCATTTCTCCCTCTCCTATAAGCTTGCGGTCACTTTAATAACCATAAGCTTATATCAGAATTGTTCAGCAGACTCTTCTGAACAATTCTATAACTCTGATCAGCGGATTACAACCCGCTGATTAGAGTTATTAACCCCTAATGTGACCCCCCCCACACACCCCCGTCCCCTGCCTCTCCACCTCTGCCGCACCCTTTCATCTAAAACTGCCCCCCCACTCTCCTCTCCTATCCCCTTCACCCCCCCTCTCCCCCCAGCACCAATTACCCCCCTCCACCCGATCCGATCCCCCCCCCGTGCAAACCCGCTACCCGCAGCCACCATCATTGCAAATATATTGATTCGATAAACATTTGTGAAAATACCGCAGGGTCTAAAAAATCAGTAGCACCTTCTTTTTATTCTAGATGTCATATGCTTTCAGAAAATATATGGTTTTGGGGGTCTTTCACAAATTCTGAAAGCTGTAAAGGAAAAATGAAAACCTTCAGATTTTTTGAAAAATTTGGATATTTACACTTTTGTGTAAAGGCGAAATTTAAAGTTACAAATATTTGTTATTTATTCACTCAATACAGGTTAAGCTTTTATATTTAGTAGGAATTTTGTAAAATTTGCTGTGTTTTTATCTGCTAATAATTGGTTTAGTGTATATTTTGCAAATATATTGGTTTGATAAACATTTGCGCAAATACTGCGGGGTCTAAAAAAATCAGTAGCACCTTCTTTTTATTCTACTTATCATGTGCCTTCAGAAAATATATGGTTTGGGGGGTCTTTCACAAATTCTGTAAGCTAAAAGTGAAAAATAAAAAACAAAGGAAAAATTGCAAAAATGGTCTGGCCACCTGAGTGTACAAAATGGAGCACAGGGCGATATGTCATTTAAGTTTGTACATTCTCCTTCTGTTATCTGTATGTTCGTCAAGTAAATTTTTGCTAAAAACTGCAGTGATAAAACCAGTTTACAAGTAAAGCGACATAGAGACTGCCAGTCTGTGCTGACAAAAAGACTCGTTCAAGGGAGGGGAGGGGGAAAGCACAATCACTGTGCAAGTGTGCAACAAAGTAAGTGTAACCAGCATGCACAATATACATATTTCAAATATTGCCTTATGTAAATTATAAGATGTATCAACACATATTCATTACATTATTTATCTGATTTGATCTGATTATAGTCACTTAAATGAAACAAAAACTGCAAACATAATATCAGCTATTCATTAAAAGGTAGAATGAATAATACACTGTCGCACCTCAAATTCTTTTTTTTCGGCATTAGGGAATTACAAGCCCCTTTAGTGCCAACTGATAGATATTTTCTGCAACAGCTTAATTTTGAATTCTTCCTTTTACAGCACAATAACATATTGGTGACTGTGACCTGAGTTTTACAATATTTACTGGTGCTAGAATGTTTATGTGCTTGCACGAGCTAAAAACACAAATTCTTCATATTGGTACATTGTGCTGTTGCAGCGGTTCTTTGGGCTCCAGCCAAGATGGAGCTTAGCCATGGACTTGTTTCTTAATTAGGCTAGACGTAAGAGGAAGCTGCAGGCGGCCGTGACTTTCCTCACTGATTTATTCCAGTAACTTTTTTTTAATCGACACATGGATTTGCAAATTAGAAAAGTATATTCAAAAATACCTCTATTGTCTATTTCAAAATTGCTTTTCCATACATAGAAAATCATAAGATTGGAAAATGGGAAGTAAACACATCAAATACTAAATTTTTTACAATACACATCTAAGAGACACAAAATAAAATATAGTATTAATACAGCTTAGAAGAGTTAATTTTTTTTTTTTTATTTCACACAGGGGTCCAATTAGCAATTGTGTTGTATTCCATGGGTGATTTTTCAGAGCTAGATCAGTTACTCTTGTTGTGACAGACTAACCAGGCACAACCGTCTGCACTGCTTGATAATGGCAACTGATTCCAAATCGAATAATATTATTATACAGGATTTATATAGTACCAACAGTTTGCATAGTGCTTTACAATATACTGCTCTATAGAAATCCATTAAAGTGTTTGTAAACTCAATATTAAAACACTGTCAGCCCCTCTATTAAAGGCAGGCATACCCAACTGTGTAAGTCTTTTCTAAAAATGAGGATCGTAAATACCTTTTTCAGAGCATTCTTCAGGTCGGTCACGTGACTCGCGGCCGCTTTACAGCTTCGATACATGGCTACTGCAGGAGGGGCCGAGATCTCCCTCTGACATCAGCCAGGGAGGTCACGTGGCTGCTCAGCCCCTTCCTCAAAAGCCCTGTCTCTGAGATGTAAACTGGCCGCAAGTCACGTGACCGGCCTGAAGATAGCTCTAAAAATGTATGTACAATCCTAGTTTTTAGAAAAAACTTTCACAGTTTGGCATGCCTACCTATAATAGAGGGGCTGGCAGCAACCATTGTACGTTTTTTACTTTTACTAATAGCGGCGGGGATGGGGGGGGGGAGGAGACAGACACAAAATACAGAGCAGACAGGCAGGGAGGAGGAGAGGAGGGCTGCGGACGACAGAGGGATGTGCGCTGACCACAGTGGTCAGGGCTCAGCAGCGCTGATTATTGTATTCAGTGCAGAGAGGGGGACACAGAAAGTGGCAGGATCAGACAGGTTTTTTAACAGTTTAGAGGGGGGTAGATTACACAGCACAAGCACTGTGCTGTTTAATCTGCTTTAAGGGAACAGGATCTGAATTATTATTTTTTTTGGGTTAACAAACACTTTAAATTGTTCTTATACATGGACCAAATGTTAAAATAAAGCTAATATTGTAATGCTTCATAGCCACATAGGGGCGTTATTAAAATTGCCATGAGGAAGAAGTATTCAGCAGTAAATTTGAAATCAAAATGAATAAAACCAGGTTTTGTGGAATTGTTTATTATTGGACGGTTAACATGTTCTCTGAGACAAGGAGACATCCTGATTGGTGGAGGGGTAGACTATTTCCAGCAGAGTGAACTACAGGCCTTGACCGCATTCAGGAGGTGTATCAAAAGCATTTGTTTGCAGCGCTTTAGTGTGTGGGAGGTGTGAAAGGTATGCAATGGAGGAGAAAAGCTGCAGGGTCATCTCCTAACTGAATGTCAAATGAGTTTGTGAGAAATCTTTCTCACATGTTCCCAAATACTTTGTAGCTTTGGGCATCTCCAGAAGATGTTCAATATAGTAACTTCGTTGTTGACATCTCTAACAGAGGGTGAGCAGTAAGGGAAAACTTTATGCAGAGTTAGGACTCTGTATCAATACCTTAAAGCCCGTTTCTTGAACTCTACTTTAGTTAGATGTCTTGTGAGTTTAGCCTAGTACACACAGTTCGAATGTCGGGTGGCATAGAAACCGGCCGATATTCAACCCGTGTGTACTGCAGCTGGGCCGGCTTCTGTCGAAGGGGCATGACAGAAAAAGTTCTGCTGATTGGGTCCCGATCATTGCTCTCAGTCATTGGCTGCTAGCTGGAGTGTTCTGTCAGGGGGGCTGCCCCCTGTGAGAACACAATAGAACAGCAGGGGAGATCAATGTACTAACATCGCATAGTACAGCGGCTTTGACCTAAACTGTCAGTTTTTTGGTTCAGCCTGCTGGGTAGCAGTGTGTACTAGGATTTAGTTGTAGAATCTGTTCCCTTTACTGCTTCATGAACGTGGTCCCTAATTATTTTCTCAAGTTAGCAAGACAGGGCAGAGAGAATCAGTCAGGAGACAAATTAGTGAGACTGTATTGGAGTGGAGAGAGGTTTAGACATAAATCCTCAAGAGCAGTTAGTGAGTTATAAATAACTGCCCCCTAAACAATTCCATGAGAAGGTGGCGTATTTGCAGCACTTTCCACCATGGCAGCAATGGGTATGTCATTGCCTGAATTTCCTTCGTAGATTTAAGTCTACTGATGTCATAAAATGCTTGAGGTAGATTTTAACAGTTTGTAGGACTGGAAGAAATGCCTTGTCTTGACAATGTTGCTGACCAAAACTGCCCCTGTGCTCTTCTCCAGAGTGGGGGAACTCTAATACAGGAAGTGCGTTACTGGCCAGATCACAAGGTGAAAAGAGGTAAAAGCCTATAAAAAGAAAGCGAATGCAGCGACCACATCTGAGGATTTGTAAGCTTTAATATATTATATTTTTGGTTTAATACTGCTTTAAGTTCCATTCAAAGAATGAAAAGGCATATGAAGTGTAAATCTGAAGCTCTTGCTAGACTCAGGTTAGTAGAGGGCGTTTAAGGAGTAAGCTGAATAATCAAATATTTGATTAGTGGTGCCAGGCCCATTTAAATGGGAAATTAGATTTACCAAAAAAGCAATAATATAGTGAGCGCACCGAACAGTTCAGCTGCTGGTGGCACGCAAGATGACTGTACGCAAGGTGACTGTACAAAACCTTTTAAACCAATCCAATTAATAAAAGTGCAGTGCTTAATTTAAAATACAAATGTGATATTCCAAATAAATGTTAACCCAGATGTGCGGCAGTATTCCTGTTTTTCTAGCTCCTATTCAACACTTTCTAGGTTAGACCTAGTTCTAGGTAATACGGAAGCATCCCAGATAATAAAAAATATAGTATACCAGCCGAGAGGGGTGTCAGATCACTCGTTAGTGACAGTTCTGGTAAATTTAGAAGGGAATAGAATCGAGGGATTATGGAGGATGAATCCTTTATGGTTTGAAGTTATCGGAGGCCCTGAGGAGATTCTAGACAAATTACAAGAGTTTATAGAATTTAATGAAGGAACTGTGACACAGGGAGTGATGTGGGACACATTGAAGGCATTTTTAAGGGGAATATGTATTCAACAAGTGGCAAAAGTAAAAAAGGTATCCAGAGAGGAGGAGAATAGGATAAGGCAGGAATTGGTGAATGTAGAAAAGGAATATGTTGAAAACCCAACATCAGAGCGACAAGGAATATGGATGAACAAACAACAAGAATATAAAATAGCAATGATTAAAAAATCTGAGAATAAAAGATTATTTCAGAAACAAGCCACATTTGGGGAGGGGGAGAGTGTCGGAAGAATGCTGGCACATTTAGTGCGAACCAATTCCTCCCCATCCGCAGTACCCGCGATTAGGACTTCGAAAGGAAAAATCTCCACTCGGGTATCAGAGATCACAGATACCTTTAGAGAATATTATGATAAATTATACAAATCGCAGGGTGCAGCGGGAGAGGAGGAATTGGAAATATTCTTTGGGAAAATCAAAATACCAATTCTTACTGAAGCAGAGAAAGAGGGAATGGAGGCTCCAATAACTCTTGAAGAAGTACAGTTAGCAGTTGCAGAGATGGCCAATCAGAAATTGCCTGGACCTGATGGTCTCCCTATAGAAACTTATAAACACTATGGGAAAGTGCTATTGCCGGAACTTCTTAAAACACTGAATTGGGCACGGGAGGAGGGGGAATTGCCCAAGTCAATGTCAGAAGCAATAATTATAGTTCTGCATAAGGAAGGGAAAGATCCACTAGAGACCTCATCCTATAGGCCCATCTCCCTCCTTTGCTCAGACGCTAAAATATTGGCCAAAATAATGGCAATTAGGTTAAACAAAATTATTTCAAGACTAATACACCAAGATCAAACTGGGTTTATCCCCAGTAGATCAACTAGTATGAATATTAGAAGGGTATTCCTTAACCTACAAACTCCAACACAGAATATGGGTACTAGGGCAGTTACGTCCTTAGATGTGGTCAAGGCATTTGATAGCTTGGAGTGGGGATATATCTGGCATGCTCTAGGAGCATTTGGTTTTGGTCCGTCAGTTATTAGATGGATAAAAATCCTGTATAGTGACCCAAGCGCAAAAATTAGAGTCAACAATGATTACTCAGGTAAGATTAAATTGGAGAGGGGCACAAGGCAGGGGTGTCCATTGTCACCCCTGCTTTTTGCACTAGCAATGGAGCCATTGGCCACAGCAATAAGAACGAATACAAAAATGAAAGGATTTGTGAGACCGACAGGAGAGGAGAGAATCGCATTATATGCGGATGATGTTCTTCTCTTCCTGGGGGACACAGATCATTCACTTAAGCAGGCTATGAGTATCTTTGGAGAATTTGGTAGACTCTCGGGATTGGTTATAAATTGGGAAAAATCAGCCTTGATGCCGGTGGACCCGATTGCCAATCAAACCTTTGTAGAAATACCCCAATTAGAAATGGTGGATACAATGAAATACCTGGGAATATATATAACAATTGACCCAAATAAATATACAAATAACAATATAGTGCCCCTCCTGTCTAAATTTAAAAATAAAATTCAAATATGGAGGCGGCTCCCACTGTCAGTTGCAGGGAGATGTAACCTGATCAAAATGCTGTGGATGCCACAATTATTATATGTATTGCATAATACACCAACGTGGATACATAAGAAATGGTTTAGGAAAATTGACACACTATTTAGAGAATTAATATGGAAAGGAGGCCAGGCGAGGATAGGACTACAGACCCTGCAACTATCAACAAGGGAGGGAGGTATGGCGGTACCACACCCACGGTGCTACTTCCTGGCAGCACAGCTGCAGCATATAGGAATGAGACCAGAGATGGGAGGGGATACAAATGGGCGGTTGATGACAATGGGGTCACCCCACAAGTTGGTGATGGAGGCCTTGGAGGAAAACTCATTTTTATACAAATCCCCTATGGTCAAGATGGTAATAAAGGTGTGGAAAGCTGTGAAAGCAATAGGGGGATTAGAAGGAGAGACAGAATATACACCCCTTTGGGATAATAGGAATCTTCAGGAGCTGGAGCCGATGGGAAAAATTAAGGAATGGGAAGGGAAGGGGATAACTAGGCTGGCCCAGCTGTATGAGGGAGAGATCCTAAAAACATTCGCTACACTTGGAGAGGAATATGATGTCCCTAAAACATACATTTTATAGATATTTGCAAATTAGACACGCATTAAATATGCAGTTTGATAGACAGGGACCAATCTGGCACAAATCCCCCATCTTTCAGAGATTGGGCAATCAGAGTGAGACCGGGGGCCGTATATCCGAAATATACCCACATTTATGCAAAGGAAGTATTACAGCTCCTGAACATCTTAAAAGTAGAGGGAAATGGGAGGAAGATCTGGGGCCCATATCCGGGGGGCAATGGAAAAAGGTACTAGAGAGTGGACACCTTGTATCTGTGTCACCGGCCCAGAAGTTTTCATTCTTAATGCTATTACATAGGACATATTATACACCAAAAAGGCTGTTTGATTTTGGATGGAGAACAGATGCAGGGTGTCCCAGATGTCAGGACACAGGGGACCTGATACATATGCTATGGAGGTGCCCGAAATTATTTAGGTATTGGACAGGGGTACTAGATAGCATAAATAGGACATATATGACAACAATAGAAATGGACCCTAGAATGTGGGTCCTGGGACTAGAGGAGGGAACAAGCAGAGCGACCAGTATAACAAAAGCAGTGCTTAGATGCCTTTTTCACACCAGAAAATTGATAGCGCAAAAATGGCAGGCAGAAGACCCCCCCTCAGTGAGAGAATGGGCTAATATAGTCACCGCAACAATATGGAAGGAGAGGGTAGTATATATTAAGAGAGGGAACACAAGAGAGTTTGAAAAGGTGTGGAACCCGTGGTTGGAAAAAATAGGGACACCCCTGCAAAGCGGAGAGTGAGATAAGGAAAATAAATGAAAACAAAAATAAAACTTTGAATAATGTGTAAAAATGGAAGAAAAAACCTAAGATGAGAAATAGTAAGGGGGGAGGGGGAAGGAGGGAGGGATGAGGATCAATAGAGTGAAAATTACACTGATAACATTCTGCTAATTTATTGTTGTGAAAAATAAATATATAAAAGCATGTATAATGTTAATTTGAATATATAAGAAAATTAATAAAGAGAATATAAAACAAAAAAAAACAAAAAAAAAATTTGATTAGTGGTGCCAGGCCCACTTAAATGGGAAATTAGATTTACCAAAAAAGCAATAATATAGTGAGTGCACCGAACAGTTCAGCTGCTGGCGGCACGCAAGATGACTGTACGCAAGGTGACTGTACAAAACCGTTTAAACCAATCCAATTAATAAAAGTGCAGTGCTTAATTTAAAATACAAATGTGATATTCCAAATAAATGTTAAATACAAAAAAATAAGTAATGAATAAAAGTCTGAATGATAATATAGTGAAAGCAATCTGGAATAAAGTGTCCACGCGTGTACAAAACTCCCTTCAGTGCATAGACTCAATCTAAAGCAAAAACAACATCCAACAAACTCTACCATGAAACCTATGAGAGCTTCAATGTAACCTCTTTAGCAGGTACTCCTCCCCGCTTGTTACATAAAAATGTGTCCATGTGCTCGGAACAGCAGCTATCATTGTAAGTCAGGCCAGTTTGTTCTCATGTTTTATTGATAACACTTCTTGGAGTTTGTTGCATTTTTTTGCTTTTGTTTTTTTATTTCTTGTGAGTGCATAGTGCATTAGAGTCTAAGCACTGAAGGAAGTTTTCTACCCACGGCGGGCACTTTTTATTCCAGATTGCTTCCTCCATATCATCATTTTAACTTTTATTCCTTTTTTTTTTTGCACTTTTGTATTTAACATTTATTTGAGATATCACAGTTTTGCATTTTAAATTAAGCGCTGCACATTTATTGATGGGAAATTTTATTTATTAATGGACCTTTTTTTGAAATGTCATAAAATTCCATTCAATTTTTTTGCCCCACAGCACATTCTATATATTTTTTCCAGTGCACACCACCACAGCTTAGTGGTGTGAACTGAACTAATAGGACAAAAGGCAAATTGCGTTGTCTATTAATTGGGACTGCCCAATGCATAAAGTAAATCGGCTCTTCGCAATCAAAAACTGGTATATGGTTGAAGTTGGCACAGTATTATTTAGTGTGTGGCCAGCATTAACCTAACTAGCAAGGTATGACATCTTGATTGGCTGAGCACACCCTAGGACTGGTGGTCTTCTGTTTTTAATTGTGGACTAACAGTTAACGTGGTGCTTGCAATACAATGTATAGTTTACCTACAATGTGCAACCCCCCCCCCCCGTAAAAAAAACTGCCTGATGATGACAATGTGGCAAAATAGATTATATTAATAATGGTCTTCTGCCCATCTTCCACATGGGTGTGACTTTACTATCCTAAGAAAGATTCCTGGGGAATGCAGGCCAGCCCAGATCTTGCAAGAAGAATGGGCTGCTCCATATTCCCAAGCACCAGAGGTCACCCTTGCCTAGGCTCTGTAAATAAAGAACAAGGGTGAAATATGTACATTTTTTTTTTTGCAGGTATGTTTTGAACATGCTATCATCAGACAGTTTTACAGGTGAAGAATTTTACTGCAAGGTCTGCTTTAAAGGGTCTATCTACCAATGTGTATTGATCAGGTACAGCAGCAGATGATGGGGCCTTGCTTAAATACAGGACTGGAGCATAAAACAGACAGTAGTATAATATACTGTATGTGTTGACTTCTCTATCCTAAGGAAGATACCTGGGGAACGCAAGACAGCCCACATCTTGCAAGAAGACCCTACAGTAGTATAACAGAATACGTGTGTTGATTGATTTCTAAAACTCTTAACCCAAATTTGAATACTAATTCTGCATTTCTTTAATCCCTATCACAGTGTTATGTTGCCCAGCATTAAAACTTGTTCATTGTCAATTTTGTTCACTTAGTCATAACAGTATTTTTAAGCATTAGAATTAAAAACTCATTTTAATATTTCTTTCTTTTTTATTGTTTGCTTTTAAAGCTCTTCTGATGAATCAAGGTAAGCCCACCTTTCTAAATTTTAACACCTTTCTGTCTCAGCAGGGCTAATATTTCAAAACTGGAGCAAAAGTGGAGGTGCTTCCAAAGGCTTCCACTGTTGTTGCATGTGTTATGCATGGTAAAGCAACAGGTTCATGGGATCATTACAGCCTCACCCTTTATTTTCTCCCTCATCACTCCGAATAGCTGCTGGAGGCAAAATAAGCCACCTTATGTAAGCTAAGAGTGGCTTTGGTCGAAGCTCACCCAGGGCTACAGACCCATTCTTAAATTACTGCATTGGTGCTTGGCTCAGCACTTTCACATGGAGCAAGTTACTTACTCTTCCATGCCCATAAGTACCAGGCATTTCCTTTGCTCCTGGTAACTGAACATAGTGGCAAAATAGAGAAGAAAAGGTTAATATGTGTTGCTGGAAATGGGCAGCAGTTAAAAAAAAAAACATGTTGCTTTTCCCTGTTTGAGCATAGTATAGGTTTGAGCATAGAGACACTTTCACTTTACCGAATGAAATTAAATGTGACCCACCACTAACCTACAGATATTCACCTCCCCATCCCCTACCTCAACTGATGAAAAATATGGCTATGAGGAAGCATGTGACGACCCCCCCCCCCCATGATACAGTGCTTCGGTCTAGTAGCTAACTGCTAGGCCTGATCACTGTCACATGATGAAGAGGGTGCCACCACTGCTGCCTCTAGGCTCTGACACCAGCCAATAATGGGTATTTTGGTGCCAGCTATGATGGAGGAGGGTGCAGCAGGGGATTACTGATAAGGTTAGTATCAGAGGGGAGGGGGTCTTTTCATACACACTATAATCTTGCCCTAAATAGGCAAGTTTGAGAGAGTGGGATCTATCTCTAGTAAATGAGACTACAGGTGGTGTATATTAACCTTTCTATGTGTTGTTTTAGCTAAAGTGTTTCAGTATTATTTGTATATTTGTTACTATATATTAAGATTATGGAGTAAATACATCCATGTATCAGTTGTAGTACCTGGTCTTAAGAAGTTTCTTACACATTTCTGCTACATTACTCAGCCAGATTTATTTCATGGTTCCATCACCTACAACCTGCTCATTGGGCAGTCACTTGGTGGATAATTTTCCAATAAGGTTGGGCAGAGATATATCCCTGCCCTTAAAGGAATCAACTTTGCGATAGGGCCATTATGATTCCCACCTAGCAGTGAAGAAGGAATAAGTTACATAGTAGATGAAGTTGAAAAAATACAAAAGTCCATCCTATGTGTGTGATTATATGTCAGTAAAATATGTAGGACTCTTCCATTTATTCACTCTTGTAAAAAAAGAAGGAAGAGTCAAGTCCTATTTTGTATAAATATTATCCAAAAAACTAGAATCTCTCTCTACAATACAATAACAGATTGATACTGGCATAGGACTTTTTATCACCCTCAGTCTGATAAATAACAATTGATGCTTAAAATCAGGCATGTCACTTGCAGGTATTGGACTCTTTATGGTCATCTTAACAGACTCACCTTTAGTGAAGTTGTCATTTAATAAACCCCCCACCCCTCCTTCTTAGAGCAGCCTACTTGGGCTTATACTTTCCTTTCTTCCTGATCCAGCAATCTTACCTCGAGGAAAAGTTTTGGCAAGCTCCTCTTCTGTGCATGCATTCTTTGATCCCCATGCATTCCTATTTGTAAATGTATTCATAACTGCCTCTAGTTGTCTCTTTAGAGTACAGCTTACCCATAGGAATTAATTGTACCAGGAGGAGGAACTGACCAAAACTTTGACAGATGAAAAATTTGTTAATAAGTGAGGAGGGCAAGTATTAACTTAGGTGGGTTGCAGGGGTATGGCGGATTTATTGAAAGAAAACTTTGCTAAAGATGAAGCCTTCTGTGTGTAGCAGCCTTCCCATCACCCCCTAATACTTACCGGAGCCCCATCTCTGTCCAGCAATGTCCACGAATCCCTCAGCCGTCCGAGACTCTCCCTCCTGATCAGCTGAGACACAGCAGTGGCGCCATTGGCTCCTACGGCTGTCAAAGTCAGATTAACCTGCCATAATCATCACAATTATGACAAATCACGGCTTGAACTATCTTGCTTTGCATGTAATGAGTCTATCTCATATATTAGTTTCACCTTTTAAGTTGCATTAGTGAAATAAATGAACTTTTGCACAATATTCGAATTTTTCGAGTTTCACCTGTATGTACTAAAAATGACAGTCATGTCATAAGACATATATTCTAAAAAGACATACTGTATGTTCTGAAAAAAACTGTTTAAAAAATCATATGTTCTAAAAAATGTATATATTCCAAAAGAGATGCTTATCAAGAGGTGATGAAAAGAACCCTTTAAAAGGTTCACCAAGATCATTATAAACCTCACAATTTTAAAAACAAAAAGAAAGAAAATTATTTTATATACAGTGCCTTGAAAAGGTATTCATACCTCTTGAAATTTTTAAAATTTTGTCATGTTACAACCGAAAACATAAATGTATTTTATTGGGATTTAGTGGGAAAAGCAGGTCTACTTACCTGATCCTCCACTTCCTTGGCAGCTGGTGATCTCCTATACCCCCCACGCTCCAGCGGTGGTCTGTTCGGCTATGACCCCTGTGTTGTACTGAACAATGTCAAAAGGACCTGGGACTGCTGGAGCAGAGGTTAAAACCACTGCAGTGTAGGGGCAGCTCCAGCAAAAGGGAGGATTTTTACTCTCCCCAGAGTTCAACTTTAAGTTTCAACAAGCCTGAAACAGCAGGCTGATCTGCTAATTTTAGGGCAGAATGCACCACATCAATCAGAGAATCTCCTGTAACGTGGAATCATATGGGACTTGGTTAAAACAAGGATGTTCAATAGAAGACTGTATGGGTTCTGAATCTGAATCCGAGATAGTAATTGGAACCTCAGAAATAATAAGGGGTTGAGGTGCAGTAGCAGGTTCGGATGTAGTGCATAACGAGATGTACTTAGAACTCTAAGCTCTAACAAGTAAATTATGCATGGACTGTGCACAGACCAACAAAAAATCAGTTGTGGAAAAACCAACAAGGTTAAAACCAGAAGGTTTTTCTATGCACTAAAAGTGTGATAAATATTTGAAGCGCTTGGGACACAGTGTGAGTTGTCATGGCTCTGGAGTAGGAGAGTGCTCTGTAGCCAATTAACCCAGTGCACCAAGGTATGGATAGGGCTATAATAGAGAGCTAAAGGAGGGAAGGTCGCAGACCAGAATAACCCCCAAAAATAACCCCCAAAAATCCAGTTCAGTGGATTGCTTAAACAGATTCCAAAGTTACACAGAGGAAAAGCATATATGTTTCAGCCAGTATGGCTGAGTGTATTCAGGGACTGGGTTACGACGAGGTTGTGCCACTGCACTGGATTTGGAGACTATGTCTGCAGCTAACTGATACAGAACGGAAGGTCTGGATAGTGCCAGTATGCAGAGCTTAGTGCCCGTACCCCAAGATGACTTACCAGTGTCATCTGCAAAATGACTATAGTTTCACTAACAAAGTGAGGTTTTAGAGACTGGGCACACCAGCAGTCATGCCACTGCTCTGTAAATGGAGACTATGCTCTGCGGTTAACTAATACAAAACGGAAGTTTTGGAAATTAAGATTTTTCTTTGCCATAACTGTAGCAATAATCACAAAGTGAGCTTTCAGACCCCGTGATCTTTGGCCCACCAAAGTCTTGATACAGCCCCCAAGGCATCACTGAGGGTTAGCCAAACCTGATAGATGCTGGAAATTGAAGAGCTCAAGCAGTTTGGTTAAAGGTCTGGACTGAATTTACAAAATATCTGCCATGTAATAATTTTGATTGAAGAGAAAAAAACTGTAAAAATAATTCCCCAAATAGTCATTCACCATCAACAGGCATGTATAGAGGATGCTTTTTACAAGCAGGATCGGCCGACTAAGCTTTCAGCCACAAAATCCTGTGCATATGCACAAAGATAAGGGGACATTCTAGAGACTTGGCAAACCATATTCTCTAGACCAGCAACTGAAAACAATAATGCTTAGGAAATCAGTTGTAATTCTTCTAAGAGAGCAGAGTCCTCAAAGACAAGTTCATCTTCTCTATTCATATGTTTTGTCCAGTTAGCAGTGACCCAGAAAATGGACAAAGCAGCTATAGCTGGCTGCAAGGTAGGACCTGCAAGGCCAAAGAAGGCCTTAGGGATGACTTCCAGATGCCCATCTACAGAAACTTTAAAACGTGGAACATTGTCAATAGGAATTGTAAGGTGTTTATTGTAAACTTAAATGGCAGGATCCAGCACCAGAACAGTCCATTTCTTCTTAAATTCTTTTTCCATAGAATTAGTTTCAGAAAAAGGCTTAATAGGGGAAAATCCAAGTCAGGATTGGGCCAGTCCTCATAATGTGCACAATCAGTTTACATATGTATTGGAGTCTTTCTGGGCCTAGCCAGTTTTTTGCCATATGGGCTTTAGGCATTGGTATGTTGTTTAGGCATTGGAGTGTCAGGGACTGCTTGACAAAGACTTGTGTACCCTGCATCAATTAGTGTGTTCACAGTAGAAAACATTTGACATGAAGCCATAGCTTGTACCACACAAATGCAGGGGAAGAAAAATCCTCTGCAGACTCTGCTAAAAAAAAACAGGGTCTAAATACTTTCCAATATAATATCCTCAAGGAAAGGAGATTCTGCTTCTTAATCCTGAACAAGATCAGGGGGGAATAATGGATGTGTAGTGTTTCAGGCCTCTGGAAACCAAAGCTTCTAGAAGTTTTCCAAAGAATTTAGACATTGTAGCATAGAAATCTGCTTTTGTCAGACAGGTTGCATGGTGCATGCCTGAGAGGGAGCAGTGTCCTAATAGGGAACAGCTATCACCTTTAGTGGTGCTTTGAGTTTCCTGTAGGTCGTGTGCAGAACGCATGTTATGCAATCCTTTTGTTCCAGCTGCTTTGCACCTGTGTTCTGCAGTGGTGTACGCAAAGAAAAGAGGTTGGAATCAATGGGATTTTGCATGTTCAGATATAGAAGACACTAAAACCCAGGGGCTGGCCATGTGCCTTTGGCTGCGTCTCAGTAGATGATGGCAGCAGAAGTAGAGCAACTTGCTATGCTCATTCTCAGTGGAAAAAGGTACACAGGAAGGTGTCATCCAGAAGACAAGCTGCAGTTACCTCATCCTCCTGAGATTATTTCTGGGTAGGGGGAAAAAAAATGCAGATTTTAAATTTCTAACGCCAAGACGACGTCAATCTGTGACGAAATGTAGGGGAAGGTTGACGCAATGACGTCATTGCGAGTGGACGGGTGTCTGCATGCCGGCCGGCTGATCTACATTTTTATGGACGTTTTTTTTCGTTCAAAGTTTTTTATTAACCAAAATCACAGAGTACATCTACAAATCATCTCAAATTTGAATAGGGAACATATCTCACGGTGCAGCTTGTAAAAGGATTGTACATTCCGAATAACAGAGCATTCTAAACAAAGACATTGTTCAATATAACGGAACAGGGTATGGTGGAAGTAATAACTTCAAACGTACAATAGAATTTCAGATTTAACTTACATTAGGAAGGAAGAAAAAAAAACAGACAAGTAGCGCTACAAAAAAAAAACTTTCCTCTGCTGGTAAAGAATATATAAATCATAAAATAGGTCCAGATAATATACCTTATCTTAACTGTAGATATTATGGATAAAACATTTAGGTCAAAAAAAGGGTGAATCAGGAGAAAGGAAAGATCAGAGAGAAAAGGATGAAGAGAGAAAAAGAGTGTGAGAAGAAAGAGGAAGGGTCGGCGGGACCACAGTGGCCTCCAGAGGGTCATGGTTTCAGACAAAGGTGTCCGTTAGAGTGTCACGGTTCGAGCAGATCAGTGTCAAGGTCTGAGGGGAGAAAGTTCTCCACCCAGGGTGTCCAAATTTTGCAGTGTTGGGGGATTCGGTCCAAAATTGTCACTTCTATCTTGCTATGAATCATAGCTTGGGTTACCCTATTTTTCACTTCCGCTATATGCAAGTTCGGGGTCTTCCAGGCTTTGGCTATTGTCTGTTTAGCCGCTGTGGTTAATTGAAGGAGGAGACGGCGTTGGGCCCTTATGTAGTCTCCCTGCACATGATTTAACAGTGCCAGGGATGGGTCAGGATCTAAAGTGGATGTCTTTTGGAATATTTTTGTCCAGAATCGTTGCACAATAGGGCAGGACCACCATATATGGACATGAGTAACCCTCTCTCCATAGCCTCGGAAACATACAGGTGGGTAGGATGGTAGAAACTTTGAAATCCTTGCTGGGACAAGATTTTATGGACGTTTTTATCTCTTACTTTATGCAAGTGCTTACCTAGTTTGAATTACACTATTCCGAGTGTCTTTTCATTTTGGGTATACGATTGTGGTCTTCCCGGTCATCCGGAGTAGTGAGCCTTTGTCTACCTACCTCTGCAAGTTGGTGCTGGACATAGACCCGGAGTGGGATCTCCATACAGGCATAATTTTATCTTGCCTCTGGTAAGCAGGAAATTCATCAGGTGGTGGTTCACGTTTTGCTGGTGCTTTCATCAATGAGCGTTCACCCTTCTATCACTCATCATCTTTTTGATTAGTGGTGGCTTGCATCGAGGCTTTATATTTATTCACATGTACTTTTTTGGATCATTTCCAGAGATCCCCTAATCTTTTTCTTGAATAGTGTATGCAATATTTTACTATGGTCTCTGGTTTTGTTTTGTCTTTTGAGCGCAGCTCATTTATTATATTTGTATTTCTTGATGTGTGTATCTCACGTTAGTGCTGCTGCTATGTTTTTTTTATTTTGTATCACTTTATTAGGCTAGCGCGGTAGTTTTCCACTTTATAATGCCAAGAAACG
The DNA here is from genome assembly GCA_029206835.1 of Rana muscosa. Taxonomy (NCBI): domain Eukaryota; kingdom Metazoa; phylum Chordata; class Amphibia; order Anura; family Ranidae; genus Rana; species Rana muscosa. Next base: position 148,862,974 of record CM055126.1, on the reverse strand, counting down.
TTAGAGGTACAACAATAAAGTGAAAAAAGCTTAATTCCTCTGCCTATATAGCACTGTATAATGTGGATAGCATTAGTAAAAGTCAGGAAGCAGTGTAAACATGCAGGGAAACCTTGTCTTACCTTATCTTCAATGCTGGGCCTACTAAAGGTCCAAGCTTCGGCCGTCATGGTAGGCACTCTCAGAAGGGGCCCTAAGAGACCCAAGGAAAAGGACCGTGGCCCTGAACTGGTATACCCCAAAGTACATACCAAGAGTGACATAGGGCAATAAGCAGTCAGATCTTGATATAAGCATCAGATAAAAAAATAATTGAACTGTTAAAACAGGAACAGTACTTCTCCACAGGAGAACAAGTCTATCACCTAAGAAAAAAAAAATGGAGTTTCACGAACTGGGCAGGGTTATATGGTATGCTCTGTGGGCAGCCCTAGCAAGTTTTTTTGCCAGTGTCCACTCTCCTGAAGGTAGCTGCAGATTTACCCATGGTCTATGAATACAAGTCCTGTGTTGTGTACTGTACAATTAAGATAAATGTTTTTTCAGAGAAAAATCGCCCAACCTCCTAGGGCACTAGGGTAAGCTGAACCACCCCTGCATGCCTGTCAAACTCGGATGTGATGGTGTGTACATACAGCTGCTGCATCTCAATTCGCTTACATAGGCTGACTGCACATGGCTCCAGATGTGTGAACAAATGCCTCATTCAAGCTGCACAGGCTTCTGTGCCTGTGTGAATGAGCCCTTAATTTCTTCTGCTTGTAAATTTGAGGATGAACTTCTCTACAGAATCTGCAGCTAACAAGTTTAGATGAGGCTTGATCAAAGCTCTTCTGTAGCTTGCTAAAAATACGTAAACAATTGAATGGTCACACATTAACCTTAAAGCGATCGTAAAGGTAACATTTTAAATAAATAACAAACATGTTTTTACTTACCTGCTCAGCGCAATGGAATTGCATAGAGCGGCTGCGAACCTTCTCTTTTCGGGTCCCCTGCTGGCGCTCCTCGCTCCTCGCCCCTCCTCTCTGCAGCTTCTCATGGGGCGCTTGTGCATGCTCGCACCCAAGCCCCGCTGCTACGTCCATTGACAGACAGCGGGACTCGGTCTCACCCCCTTGTTACTGGCTTTGATTGACAGCGCTGGGGCCCAGTGGCTTCCGGTACCCCAGCAAAGACAGCAAGACCTGGAAGTGAGGGGAGAGAAGATCTGCAGATGTGTACAGCTCTTGATTGAATGAGGGTTCAGGTAAGTAAATAGGGGGATCCTGACACCTAAAGATTTTTTACCTTAATGCAAGGAATGCATTAAAGTGGATGTAAACCCACTCTCATCCTTTCTAAACTACTGCCGTAGTGCTGATCTATAAGGATATAGATGCCTCCTGCATGTATCCTTATCTGTCAAATGTCTCCCCTCTGTTTGTTATAAGAACTGAAAAACTGCAGATTCTGTGGGTGGATCTGTTGTCTGGAGCTCGGTGGGTGGAGTCGTGATGTCAGTAGACTCCCCGCCCACCTCTACACTCCCCTTGTCAACATGCATTTTCTCCTGTGTATTCCTTCTGCTATTATCACCAACATCCAGTCAAAATCCAGAGAAGTAACCACATGACTTCAGAAAAGGAGTGGGGGTGGGAATTAAAAAATGCCTGTCTAAAGCTAGTGCACGAGATATGTAAATAACCTGTCACTCAAAGCAAGGGGGTGGAACGGCAAAGGTTTTTCTCTGTTTGTCCGTTTTATCTCACTGAACAATAAAAGAGGATTGCTCAGAGCTGAATTAACTCTTTGTGGCAAGACCTGGCACAAATGATAGGAAATCTTTTACTCTACATTGTGACAGCAAAAAAAAAAAAATTCGGGTTTACATCCACTTTAATGTAAAAAATGTTTAGACTGTACAACCTTTTTAAGGCTGGCCATATATTATACAATTTTCTTATTCGATTTCCTTTAGATTTACCTTCAACTATGTAGTGCAAGGACCTGCTTGATTTCATACAAACTTAAACTGTTTAGGTTTGACTTCATAGCATATGGTTTTGGTAAATCTAAAGGAATGCCGATTCTAGCAATGCTATCCATAGAAAAGTAGCCGCTTGCACTTTTTCTATGGGTTTATCAACTATTGCTACGCTATTAGCACATACACCTCATGAATATTTCAGGCAATTTTCATATTGGATCCATGTATTTTGTAAACCAGCCCATGTATTGGCAGCCTTTACCTAATCCCATTACCTTTCAGTAAAAACAAATAGAATAGATTTTGGCTAAAACTATTTTGCTTTGTTCAGCAGTAGAATTTTCTATGTGCAAGCCAACAAAATCATAAATGCGTAAGTTCTTGTATACTGTTATTGCATGCCAAATGGGTCCTATCATGTTGTCATTACTAGAAGAGCTGCCAATTAATTTCTTGTTTTCTCATGGGAAATGTTCAGGATTTGTGCCTATGACTTGTCTGCCCTGTTTAGATTAGTAGTAAGCACCAAAAAGGAACAAGAATATTATCCAACTGTGCTAAAATTAATTAAAACTTTTAAATGCAGTTTAAGCCCATAAAACTATCAAAAAGAAGAGTTGCAAAAATACTTAAATAATGACAAATGTTGACATGCAGAATTAGTGGAACCGGAGAAGCTAAGCTCAGGGGTTGCTGTTAAGTGAATGATAAATGCGTCTGTTCAAATTTATTCAGTATATTTTTTTATTTACCTAATAATTATCATTTTTTAGACGGCTTACTAAATCTTAGCAAATCTTTGTGCAACTTTTCTCCAGAAGTGTATCTGTCTCCACAAATCAATCTACATTGATAATAATAGTAATAAAATGGTCACGGATTACTTTTACCTTATTGACTGCTTCCTTGTAGCATTTCATTTCAACAGTCTTCTATCTCCTGTGCCAGCGTCTCCTCTAAACAGAAGCGCACAGACAATTCTAGAACATGGGAAAACCTGTAATTCTTTTCTAACCTACTCAAATGTTTTCTTCCCCAAGAATAGTCGTTTAGGGCTGTTGTGTGCTGCCCCATAGATAATATACAGGTAAAACTCGAAAAATTTGAATATCGTGCAAAAGTTCATTTATTTCACTAATGCAACTTAAAAGTGCATCAAGAGCCACCACACACAGATGGATCCTGGACATGGGCTTCAAATGTCGTATTCCCCTTGTCAAGCCACTCCTGAACAACAAACAACGTCAGAAGCGTCTTACCTGAGCTAAAGAAAAACAGACCTGGTCTGTTGCTCAGTGGTCCAAAGTCCTCTTTTCTGAGTGCCGTGTTAGGCGGCACTAAGGTCTGACAGCTCTGGAATACTCCAATACCGAGAGATCCTGCTGGCATCTCCCAGAGTCTCCCCCTTGCGGCTTCAGCCTCAGCGGACACATGGTGCCCGCTGCTGACCTCCAAGGCTCCCTCATTCCTATACTGTTTACCTGACAAGCCTTACTCACTGAGCACCATGTGGGTGCATTCATTATTTTATATTTTTGCTACTTGTTTAACGATACTGCACTAGAAGTGGCTTGGGGCTTCTCTTCCCCCCTGTCCTTTCTTTTATTTTAACAGTAAGACAGAACAACCTTCTTGTTAAAAAAAAAAGAGATAAAACAACAACAAAAATATCCAGGAAAACCCATTTCAAAAAAGTTATAAATTGATTTGCATGGTAATGAGTGAAAGAAGTATTTGATCCCCTATCAATCAGCAAGGGAGAGCTCCTAATCTCCTGCTCCTAAAAGACACATGTCCACAGAAGCAATTGTCCAGATTTCAATCTCTCCACCATGGCTAAGACCAAAGAGCTGTCCAAGGATGTCAGGGACAAGATTGTACCTACACAAGGCTGGAATGAGCCACAAGATAATCACCAAGCAGGCCGGTGAGAGGGTGACAACAGTTGGTGCGACTATTCATTATATTAAATGGAAGAAACACACAATAACTGTCAATCTCCCTCGGTCTGGGGCTCCATGCAAGATCTCACCTCGTGGAGTTTCAATGATCAGGAGAATGTGAGGAATCAGCCCACAACTAGGGTTGAGCTGAACACCCCCCCCCCCCCAGTTCGGTTCGCATCCAGAACATGCGAACGGACTAAAAGTTTGCGCAAGCATTCGAACACCGTTTAAGTCTATGGGACTCGAACTTGAGAAATCAAAAGTGCGAGTTTTAAAGGCTAATATGCAACTTATGTCCTAAAAAGGGTTTGAGTGCCGGGGTCCTGCCCCAGGGGACATGTTTTAATGCTATTTTTTTTTTTTAAAACAGACGTTTTTTCGGGAGAAGTAATTTTAATGATGCTTAAAGTGAAAAAATTTAAGTGAAATACTCCTTTAAATATAGTACCTGGGGGGTGTCTATAGTATGTCTGTACAGTGGCGCGTGTTTCACGTCTTTAGAACAGTCCCTGCAAAAAATGACATTTCGAAAGGAATAAAAGTAATTTAAAACTGCTTGCGGCTTTAACCACTTCAATACAGGGCTTTTATACCACCTCAATACCGGGCCTATTCTGGCACTTCTCTCCTACATGTACAAATCATCATTCTTTTGCTAGAAAATTACTCAGAACCCCCAAACATTATATATGTTTTTTTTTAGCAGACACCCTAGGGAATAAAATAATGGTCATTGCAACTTTTTATCTTGCACGGTATTTGCACAATAATTTTTCAAACGCCTTTTTTTTGGATTTTTTTTTTTCATGAATTGAAAAACAACAAGACAGTAAAGTTAGCCCAATTTTTTTATAAAATATGAAAGATGATGATGTTACGCCGAGTAAATAGATACCTAACATGTCATGCTTTAAAATTGTGCACACTCATGGAATGGTGCCAAACTTCGGTACTTAAAAATCTCCATAGGCGACGCTTTGAAAATTTTTACAGGTTACCAGTTTAGAGTTACAGAGGAGGTCTAGTGCTAAAATTGTTGCACACGCTCTAACGGACACGGCGATACCTCACATGTGTGCTTTGAACGGAGTTTACATATGTGGGCGGGACTTGCGTGTGCATTAGCTTCTGAGCGCGAGCTACTGTGGACAGGGGCGTTTTTAAAAAAACAATTATTGATTTTTTATTTTACTTATTTTTTGTTATTTTCTCATTTTTATTTTTTTGATCACTTTTACTCCTATTACAAGGAATGTAAACATCCCTTGTAATAGGAATGGTGTGTGACAGGTCCTCTTTATGGAGAGATGCGGGGTCAATAAGACCCCACATCTCTCCTCCAGGATGGAAAGCATGAGATCGGGAAAATAAATTCACTGATCTCATGCTTTCAGCTGAAATTGTGGCTTTGTTTACTTCCAGGTACCCGGGCGTGACGTCATAAGTTCGCGCCCGGGCCTCCAACGGTCATAGAGATGACTGGTGACCATCTTGCCACCGGAAATCTCTATGCTCCTTATCCGGCGCTGGGTGATTCTTTCTTCGGGCCCCCAATGGCACGGAAGAGCCTGGAGAAGCACCGGATGGCGGCGGGAGGGGGGATGTCCCCTCCCGTCGCCTATAAGAACGATCAAGTGGAGGAACTGCCGCTATGATCATTCTTATGGTGCGCAGAATCGCCGGCTGGAAATATTGATATCTGAATGATGCCTCTAGCTGCAGGCATCATTCAGATATCCCCCCACAAAGTCAAGAACGTCATATGATGTCCACCCAGGATGGGAGATCCCATCTGTGGACGTCATATGACTATGGCTGGGTAATGAAGTGGTTAATGTAATGTCGGGTCCCGGCAATATGGATGAAAATCAATGAGAGAAACGGCATGGGTACCCCCCCCCAGCCCATTACCAGGCCCTTTGGGTCTTGTATGGATATTAAGGGGAACCCTGCACCCAAATAAAAAAAAAGAAAGAGAAGGCATGGGGCCCCCAGGCCCTATATACTCTGAACAGCAGTATACAGGTGGTCCAAACAAGACATGGACTGTAGGTTTGTTCTTAAGTTGAATCTGTTTGTAATTTGGAACAGGTACATTTTGTAAGTGTAGCTCCAGCCAAAAAATCTAATTTTAAAGCTTTTTGGATAACATAGGGAAGGGTTATCACCCCTGTAACATTTGTTTTGCTGTCTGTGCCCCTGTTCAGAAGATTTCACCTCACTTTCTGTCCCAATGACAATTGGATTTTGAAAATTTTAGGTTTTTAGGGAAACAAGGATTGGTGATAAAACGTCAGTGGAGACACCTTTTCCCATATTAACTCTTACAGGGGAGGATTTCCCTTCCTAGGGGTAGATTTCCTCTCACTTCCTGTTGTCTCCCTCCATTTGTAAGTAGGAGTCATTTGTAAGTCGGATGCTTGAAAGTAGGGGACCGCCTGTATATACTATACGGCCTGCCCTATATACTCTGCAGAAAATTGGGCCTTAGTTGTTGGTGGTACCAGAACACTGTAAGCCCTCACAGTTACTCTTGGTGGGTGCTGGAACGGGCCCTGCTGCGAAATATTATATCAAGAATTGTAATTACATGCCCCTGTTGAACAGGGGCAGAAAATTGGGCCTTTGGTGGTGGTGATGCCACAACAATGCAACCCGGCACAGATACTCTAGTTGAGCGCAGGAACAAGCCCTGCTGCAAAATATTACAGCAAAAATTTTAATTACACGCCCCTGTTAAACAGGGGCAGAAAAATTGGGCCTTAGGCACTGGTGCTGGTGCCCAGGACCAAAAATGTTCTTAGAAGCTATCAACATGAACATTGAGGAGGAATATGATAGTCACTCAGCATAACAGGATAGTCACTCAGCATCAGCATAGGCAGTCTTCAAGGGATCTCACATTCATAAAAAAATGAATCGGTTAGATCAGCATCAGGTGCTTGGTAGCTGGTGATCCAAGACTGATTCATTTTTATGAAGGCGAGTCGATCAACCGAGCTATGAGCAAGCACTAACATTTGTAGTGTGAAACGCGTCAGATGATCCCTGCCTTGCTGTGAACTGTGGTGCATGTGTTTTATCTTTTTTACAATAAAAGCAACCTTTAAGGTTTTTTTTTGGAGTGCGGCTGTCCATCCCTTCCTTTCTGCTGTCCGAGTCGGTGGAGAGGCGCACTCTGTGATCGGTTATGAAGCCTCCAGCAGCACTGAATGTGTGTTCCGAAAGAACGCTGGAAGCAGGACAGGCCAGTAGCTCAATTGCATACTGTGCAAGCTCTGGCCAGTGATCCATCCTCAAGACCCAGTAACCCAGTGGATTTTCAGTTGGAAAGGTCTCCAAGTCTGATCTTACCCCTAGGTATTCCTGCACCATGTAAATCATACGCTGGCAATGGTTGCTGGAACCGATCATACCTTGGGGTTGCGGACTAAAAAATTGTCTGAACGCATCGGTCAAACGGCCACCTTCTTCACCGCTCCTTCTGTGACTGACCGAATCCTCAGCAACACGTTGTCCAGGACCAGGAAATTGTAATCTCCCAGGCTCTGGAAACGTGTTGCACAAACCTTTCTGCAAGGCCTCCCAAAAGATGTTTCATCATCTGCTCCCTCTGCGACAGCTGGATAAGTTCCGCAGCCTTACCCTTATAAACATGGATCAAGAAGGGTTGCCAGCCAGTAATGATCCCTCTCCTTGATACCACGAATCCTTTGCAGGATCAGGGAGGCCATGCAGCGTAGGTTTGCTGAGGCATTCGGTCCGGAGTCCTCTGGGTCACCAAGGACGACATGATCCGCAGCCACCTTCTCCCAGCCACGTACAAGTTCATGGGTTTCTGGGGACTGTAAACGATCCCTTAAAGACTGCTGCTTATGCTGAGTGCTAGGCTCCACCTCCATGCTGACACAATCCTCCTCCTCCTCCACTTCCTGTGTGATCAGCGGGCCCGCAGGAACACTGTCTGGATAAAGGGAGCCTTGAGAGGTAAGGAAGTCCTCCTCTTTCTCCCTCTGTTCTGCCTCAAGTGCCCTGTCCATTATTCCATGCAGCGTGTGCTCCAACAGGTACACAAGAGGGACAGTATCACTGATGCATGCACTGTCACTGCTCACCGTCCTCATGGCCTCCTCAAATGGTGACAGGACAGTGCATGCATTCTGGTGTGGCGAAAAAAAGCCAAGCTTCCCTGACCCTGTCCTGCTGCCATAGTCGCACAGGTACTCATTGATGGCCCTCTGCTGCGTGTGCAGCCGCTGAAGCATGGCCAACGTTGAGTTCCACCTGGTGGGCATGTCACAGATTAGGCGGTTCTTGGGCAGGTTGTATTCCTTTTGGAGGTCAGACAGCCGAGCACTGGCATTATATGACCGGCGGAAATACACACAGACTTTCCTGGCCTGCCTCAGGAGATCCTGTAAGCCCAGGTACCTGCACAAGAACTGCTGCACCACCAAATTAAGGATGTGAGCCAAACAGGGCACATGGGTCAAGTGTCCCTGTCGGAGGGCAGAGAGGAGGTTGGTGCCATTGTCACAAATTCATTCATTCATGGCTGGAGCTGGCATGGTGTCAACCACCTCTGAGTCTGCCCCTGCAGATCTGACAGAATCTCTGCCCCAGTGTGGCTTCAAGCACACCAGCTTAAGCACCGCATGGCATCTTTTTGCCTGAGTGCTTGCATAGCCCCTTGAATGCCTACGGAGCACCACTGGTTCCGAGGACAAATCTATAGAGGAAGGGGCCATGGAGGGGGTGGAGGAGAGAGGTGTCAGAATCACCACTAGTAGCATTTTGGAGGCGTGGTGGTGGAACAAGCTCCAACAATACTGCACTCTGTCCTGCATCCCTCCCAGCTGCCAGCAGAGTCACCCAGTGCCCCGTGAAAGATAGGCAACGTCCCTGTCCATGCCTGCTGGACCATGAGTCAGCGGTAATATGCACCTTACCACTGACCGCCCTGTCCAGCGAGGCCAAGACATTGCCTTCCACATGCCGGTAAAGAGCCGGAATCGCCTTCCGTGAAAAAAAGTGGCGTTTGGGAACCTGCCACTGAGGTACCGCACATTCCACAAATTCACGAAAGGGGGCAGAATCTACCAGCTGAAAAGGCAGCAGTTGGAGTGCTAGCAATTTAGCCAAGCTAGCATTCAGCCGCTGGGCATGTGGATGGCTGGGACTGAATTTCTTTCGCCGGTTTAGCAACTGGGGTACTTGGCACACCCAATTCTACACCTTCATTCCTCTCGGTGCAGGTTTCTGAGAGAACTGAAGGTATAGTGGGGTTGGAGATCCCAGCTGATGAGGAGCAAAGAGAGGTCCGCCTTGTTCTTTGGTGTGGGTCTTTTAAGTACCCTTGCCAACGGACTGCATGGGAGTTCGTCAAGCATGTGGTGCCCAAGCGGCTGCTGTTTTGGCCACGCTTGATACACTTCAGACTTCAGATCTGCTGCACACGTCTCAAAAAAGGCCCACACCAAAGACCTTTTGGAAAAAAAGCGGAGTCAGCAGCGCCCTGCACATGCGGAGCTCTGCGGTGTGATGCAGTTGGTTGGCTGCCCTTAAGCTGGCCCCTAAAGGGCATCCTGCCTCGTTGGAGATGCGCCTCCTCCTCCTCCTCTCTCCTATCAGGCACCCACATAGAGTCAGTGACCTCATTATCCCCTCCCTCCCTCGTCACTGGAGCAAACCTGGCAGTATGCTGCAGCTGGGGGAACATGACTGCCAGTTTGTTGTCCTTCTTGGGCACCCCCTCTCTCTGGGCTCATGTTACTGCCTTCCTCAAGCTGGGTACCATCATCGGAGCCTTCAAAACACTGCACATTCCTCCTGCAGCATGTACCCAACACTGTGGTCGAACAGTTCGGGGGACTCCTCCGTGCATGATGGTGGGGCTAGGGAAGGAGTATCTGATGACCTGGAGCCGAGGGAATAGGCCGCTTTGGCAGCCAAAGTACTCTGAGCCTGGGTGACAGAGGATGAAGAGGATGAGGACGGCTTGGTCATCCACTCTGCCAACTCTTCTGCATGTTGTGGCTCAACACAGCCAGCTGCCGAAAAAAAGGACAAGCGTGCCCCACGGCCACGTGGTGAGGATGCACCGTGTCCACGACCAGCAGTGTTGGCTGTAGACACAGAGCCTGCTTGCCCTCTTTTAGTGGCCTGTGAGCGTCTGCCTCTCTTTGGCCTTCCAGACATACTGTAAACTTAGAGTAGCAAAACAACGCCTGAAGTTTACTAGAAAAAGTACAACTAAAGTACTAAACAGTATACTGAATATACTGCAGCTAACTGAATCAACTGCCTGGCTCTCTGTGCTGACGACGCTGTGATTGGCCAAAGCATGCGGGTCATAGTGCATACTTGGCCAATCATCAGCCAGCAATGCACTGCGATGACGCAGTCAATTATGGGCCGTGACGCGCCGCTCGAATTTGGCGCAAACGGGCCATTATGTTCGAACTTTGTCGAACGATTGAACAGCCGATGTTTGAGTCGATCTCGAAGCTCATCCCTACCTACAACTATACAGGAGAATCTTGTCAATAGTCTCAAGGCAGCTTGGTCTATTGTCACCAAGAAAACAATTGGTAACTCACTATGTCGTGAAGGACGGAAATCCTGCAGCACCTGCAAGGTCCCCCTGCTCAGGAAAGCACATGTACAGGCCTGTCTAAAGTTTGTTAATGAACATCGGAATGATTCAGAGGAGGACTGGGTAAAAGGGCTGTGGTCAGATGAGACCAAAATCAACTCAACTTGCCGTGTTTAGAGGAAGAGCAATCTGCCTATGACACAAAGAACACCAACCCCACCATCAAACATGGAGGTGGAAACATTATGCTTTGGGGGTGTTTTTCTGCTAAGGGGACAGGACAACTTTGCCGCATTAAAGGGATGATGGATGGGGCCATGTACCATCAAATCTTGGGTGATAAGCTCCTTCCCTTTAGCCAGGGCATTGAAAACGGGTCATGGATGGGTATTCAAGCATGACAATGACCCAAAACACGCGGACAAGGCAACAAAGAAGTGCCTCAAGAAGAAGCACATTAAGGTCCTGGAATCAGCTATGAGTAAACACTAAGTGTAGTGTGAAACGCGTCAGTTATCCTAGGTTCGTTGCTGTGACTTGTAGTGCCTGTTTCCATTTTTACAATAAAGCCATGTTGGATTGGAGTGCGGTTGTCCTAATCATCTTTTGTTCTTAATTTACCTGGAGTGGCCTAGTCAGTCTCCAGACCTTAATCCCATAGAAAATATGTGGAGGGAGCTGAAGGTTCGAGTTACCAAACATCAGCCTCAAAACCCTAATGATTTGGAGAGGATCTGCAAAGAGGAGTGAGACAAAATCCCTCCTGAAATGTGTGCAAACCTGGGGGCCACCTACAAGAAACGTCTGACCTCTGTGATTGCCAACAAGGGTTTTGCCACCAAGTACTAAGTTATATAGAACAGGAAAAACTGCGCTTATAACTAGTATTAAATTTAAAAAAGGCAAGCAGTAATATTGAGATAAGCATGTATAAACGAAATAAATAAAAAAAAAAACCGGCGCCAACTCTGTTTGCATACAAGACTCCTCAGAAGTCTCAATATAGTCCCAAAATTGAAGTCCAACCAATTATAGAAATGAAATCCAAAATCCACTTGCAAACAAAAACTTATTTTGGATAATAATCCCCAGTATGTAAATTGGCTCCTTACCACAGATCAAAGGGTAGTGTACAGATGGCTTTAACCTAGCCTGGGCCTTTGGTCCCTGGATAGAATATACCGGGTCTCCAAGCAATCTGTGAACTGGTATAGGAACGCTCCTGACGGCTCTGTATCAGATAAAAGAAAATATATATATACCATAGGGTGATATCGTTTTATTAAAAAACAAAAAAAACACCCACTGTGCAAAAACAGGAAAAAGTGAATGACCACCACCTATGTACGAATTGGCTCCTTACCAGATCCCCATAGGAAACAGGCATGTAAAGCTGCAACTAGCCCCAATCCGTCACAGACAGCACTAGTCCTCCAGACAGGCCCTCTCCGTATCAAGCGCTGTTAAGCTCCAAACAGATACCAAAAACAGAGGGGGAGACCATAGCATAATACCCTCTTGAATATGGATTTTTATTAAAAATAAATTATACTCACAACATGTATCAGATTTTAAGCGTAAAAAAGCCGACCGGCTTAAACAAAGTACCCTTCCATACTGGTAGCGTGGTGACGTCACTGCGTGTCCCCCCAGACGCGTTTCATCATAGATGACGTTCTCAATGGGATAGGGCACGCAGTGATTCACCTCTATATATACGTACACCAAGCCTCATTCTGAGGTGCCAATATCCGGGTTGCGGGCGCCATCTTGATTGTGAGCAAATGCGTTCCTATACCAGTTCACAGATTGCTTGGAGACCCGGTATATTCTATCCAGGGACCAAAGGCCCAGGCTGGGTTAAAGCCATCTGTACACTACCCTTTGATCTGTGGTAAGGAGCCAATTTACATACTGGGGATTATTATCCAAAATAAGTCGTGTTTGCAAGTGGATTTTGGATTTCATTTCTATAATTGGTTGGACTTCAATTTTGGGACTATATTGAGACTTCTGAGGAGTCTTGTATGCAAACAGAGTTGGCGCAGTTTTTTATTTTATTTATTAAGTACTAAGTTATGTTTTGTGAAGAGGTCAAATACTTATTTCACTCATTAACCACTTCCCGCCCGGTCAATAGCAAATTGACGTCCGGGAAGTGGTTTTGTTTTTCTGACTGGACGTCTATTGACGTCCAGCAGGAGAACATGCCGGCGCGCATCGCGGCGATCTCAAGTGTGGCGTGTCAGTCTGACACCCCGCATCTCCAATCGTGATAAGAAGCCTCTGTCAGAGGAGGTGCGAGGGCCACATGAAATGGCCTGGAGGGACGGATTCGGCCCGCGGGCCTTGTGTTTGGCACCTGTGATCTATATAATCACTTACTCTATACAATTCTACGCTCTATATACTTTTCATGTCTAACACAGCAACATCTGCATTTACAGGTGTGAGAAACCTTGGAGCTGTTGCTTATAACAACTAAAGTGTTTAAGCAATTATTTATTTTTGAAAATTAAAGTCACCTTTCTGTAACCCACTACACTTTCCAATCAATCACCATTCATTAGAATGCATAGTGTTAAAACTAAGAGTGCTAAGAAACCTTCCAACAAATATGCATTGAGGCTGTTAAAAAAACCTATTCAGTTTAGAATATTAATGAAATGAAAGGGAAAACATTTGTGTATAGATATAAAATAAAACAAACATACATTATAAATACCCTTTTCCCATTTTTTATGAGTAATCAGGAGGAGAGGCAACAGCACACTGAGCTTCCTAGTGAATGGCTGTGCAGGGGGTGGGAGTGCCAGGACAACTCTCATCATTGGAGAATAGCAGGCCAAGTTCCCAGTACAGAGAAAGAACTTATCACACTGTGCTCTCTTGCCTAGTGTGGTCAGTTTTTGATAGAAAAGCAGAGGGACTGGCAGGAACACCAGGGATTTCCCACAAAGGAAGCAGAGAACATCATACTTTTACATACAAGTACATGGTACAATATACACATATTAGAAATATGAAATGTTGGCATTACATATTCTTTAGGTTAGAGCAGTTTTCTACTATACAACACCTAATAACACAAATGATTTGGGAAGTCACATGCACCTCGTTTTATTGCAAAACCCCTTTGGATTTGTTAAAAAAAAAAAAAGTGCAGTAGTATGATCAAAATTGTAATGATTGTGATTCCTACATGTTAAAGGCCAGCTTCATCCAATGCCAATTTCTCTGTCTTGGGTGGAGTGTAGTGGGACAGATGACTGTCTCTTAGGGGGTCTTCCATGCTGTCTAGATGGATGCTAAATAGATCTCTACCCACCCTTAATAGGCTGCATTAGTCTGGCAGGTTGGCTGGGAGGTGAAGAGGCTTGTCATTGTGTTAAGCCTTGTACACACGGCCGAGAATCTCGTCGCAAAAAAAAAAAACGTAGTTTTTCTCGACGGGTTTCTTGTCAAGCTTGACAAGATTCTTGTCAAGCTTTCCTTGCATACACACTGTCAATCCAAAATCTTGTCATTGTAAAGCACGGTCACATACGACGGCAGTATAAAGGGGAAGTTCTATTCCAATGGCGCCACCCCTTGGGCTGCTTTTGCTGATCTTGTGTTACCGCGTGTTAGTAAAAGTTTAGGGAGAGACGATTCGCGCTTTTCAGTCTTCGTGCTTTCAGTTCGTTACAGCGCGACAAATGTACTATCTCCGTTACGAACGCTAGTTTTACAAGAAGGTGCGCTCCCGTCTCATACTTAATTCTGACCATGCGCGTTTTTTGAAGACTTGGAAAAGCATACACACAAACTGTTTTCTCATCCAAATACAGTCTGACGAGAATCACGACAAGAAAAATGAGACTCCCGACGAGAAAAAAGAAAGCAGGTCTTCTTTTTTTCTCGTCGAGATTCTGGGCAGTTTTCTTGACGAGAAACCTGAAAGCCTCGTACACATGTAGCGGGTGTTTGAATTTATGTGAGGACTCTGGTGGTGTGGGGTTCCTTGGGGCCTACAGGTGGCGTTGTTGCCTTGGGCCGGAGCTGAACACCGCAAACTGTGCCTTTTTGTCCTCCCCTGGAGCTGGTACAGCGGGGCGGGGAACCCACTGTGACGCAAAGGGAGAGGTCATAAAAGGGGCGGATGCCCTGACCTTGGGGGCAGATAGTTGGAGGACGCGGCCGCACCCAGGCACCTTCAGCTTGGGTGCTGGCGTTCCGCTGTTCCGGGCCTAGGCGCCCTTAGGCCTAGCCGGAGCGGACATGGAGTCCATCTCAGGCACCTTTAGCCTGGGGTGAGGTACTATGGCGGATGCCTGGGGCTCAGTACCTTCGACTGAGTTCCCTGAGGGTGGAGGAATCCGAGGGGACCCTAACTCCTTGGGTGCCCGTGTCTGAGTTCGTGAGGACTGGTGCGCAGTAACTTCTCCGAAGAGCCCGGCATCGCTGGTGACGGAGAGGCCTCCATTTCTCCCTTGGACGGATTTCTTCCTCTGACAGGGGCAAAGTGAGCAAAGGTAATTCACGTTCTATATTACCTAGTCAGTGGCAGTGACTATTCACCACTGGTGACAGCACAGTGGGCAGCAGCAAGAAGGGAAAGGATTGTGCCTCGATCTGTCCCCATTTTCCAAAGGAGAAAGATTGTTTTATTGCTTGGCAAGAAGAATAAAACTGAGTTGTACCTATTCACTGTGTGGAACTTGGGTTACTAAAGCAAAGGAGTCAGGGACGAAGGACTGGACTTGACTCTAGGACACCTACACAAAAGCCCAATTTTCTGGCCTTCACCTCTTAGTTACGGAGGACATGGGCCGTGGTGTGTATCATCTCTCTCTCCCAGGTACCCCTAGACAACAGCCATATGACCGATAAAGAAAGGGAGAGGGGTGAGGCCGCTACACACATGACCGGTTTTCTCGGCAAGAAAGCTCTCCCAACAGTTTTCTGGTCGTTTCTTGCCGAGAAAACCGGTCGTGTGTACAAGGCTTTAGGCCTTAGAGGGTATTTGTCTTTCTATTCATTATGCTCAATACACTGAAGCCAGTAACAACCAGCAGCTTGACCATTCAGCCAAGATTACAGCTGGTCACTGTCAGATGGGGAAAGATCTCACTATTGGGCTCCCGAATAGCAGGATAGCAATAGCCTATGGGGATCAATCACTGCCTCCACTTCATCCAAAACAAAGAATCCATTGTTGATGGAGTTGCTCTTTATTTTTTTCCTTTGCATAGACTATGGTGCATCCTAATAAAAAATGGAAGAAATTAATTTACAGCAATATTCAGATAACTTTATTCAGTCCTAATTATTATAGTATGCTTCAATTTTTACTTGACATCTCCTTAAATATTTGTGTGTTTCATGTTCTTAAATCTTAGCTGTATCTTTCAACCTCCAATACTGAGCAAACATCCATTTGGCACTTTGCTCTTATGTTATCTCTAATCTTGACATGACTTCAAAAATTGCTTTGATAGTATTAAGAATCAGAATTAGGAATCGGTTAAAACTTAAACCTTACAGGGAAATAAGAAGCACTTAACCCATTTAGAGAGATGGAGTTCCAACTGTTTCTACCATCTATTTAGTTCTTCTTTATTGCCTTGATAAGTGATATGCTAACAGTACACATACAAGTATCTTCTATAAAAACAGAGGAAGGGAGAAAGGCAAATAATGCCTTTGGGAAGCGGCCAGATTCCAGCAGTCCTTAAAGTGGATATAAAAGGCAAATATTTTTTTACCTTAATGCATTCTCTGCATTAAGGCGGCGGTTCATACCATAGAAACGCAGTCCGGATGCATTTCTGCATGCACGTTTTTGACATGTTGCGATGCATTTTATCACCCTCTTTTTTCTAAATCTTAAATAGGGACATGTGCGTTCCAGTGTATTTAGGTGCTTTCCAGTGCGTTTTTGATCTGGTGTATTTTTTATGCATTTCGGTGCATTTTTGATGCGTTCTGGTGCATTTTCTCCCCTTTTTTTCTTAATTTTAAGGGACATGTGCATTCCAGTGTGTTTAGGTAGGGTCAGAGAGTGAAGCCATACTACAGGAGATCTAAACAGCATTGAACAGAATTGTCACAACCACATCAGTGTTAAAATATTGGCAAACTCATTAAATTATACCCAGGGTGCAATCTTAGTTCCAAGATATTCTTTTTTAAATGGGAAAAATTAAATGGATTTTATTTTTTTTCTAAGGGCACTTTGTCACTACAAATGCAACTAGTAAATATCCACTTAAAGGAGTTGTAAAGGTACATTTTTTATTTTCTAAATAGGTTCCTTTAAGCTAGTGCATTGTTGCTTCACTTACCCTTTCCTTTGATTTACCTTCTAAAGGTTTGTTTTCTTTGTCAGAATTTCTCACTTCCTGTTTCTCCTCACTGAACTCCACACCATCATCCGAGTGGTGTGGAGTCATCCAGAACAGCTTACTGAACAGTTTACTGAGGATAAACAGGAAGTGAGAAATTCAGACAAAGAAAACAAAGAAAAAAAATATTTAGAAGGGAAATCTAAGGAAAAGGTAAGTGAAGCAACAATGCACTAGCTTAAAGGAACCCATTTAGAAAATAAAAAATGTACCTTTACAACTCCTTTAAGCCCCGGACCATTTGTCTGGTCAAAGACCAGAGCACTATTTGCGATTCGGCACTGCGTCACTTTAACTGACATTTGCGCGGTCGTGCGACATGGCTCCCAAACAAAATTGACGTCCTTTTTTTCCCACAAATAGAGCTTTCTTTTGGTGGTATTTGATCACCTCTGCGGTTTTTATTTTTTGCGCTATAAACAAAAATAGAGAGACAATTTTATAAAAAAATGAATATTTTTTACTTTTTGCTATAATAAATATCCCCAAAAAATATATAAAAAAATTTTTTTCCCTCAGTTTAGGCCGATACGTATTCTTCTACATATTTTTGGTAAAAAAAAATCAAAAAAAAAAAATCGCAATAAGCATTTGATTGGTTTGCGCAAACGTTATATTGTCTAAAAAAATAGGGGATAGTTTTATGGCATTTTTATTTAATTGTTTTTTTTTACTAGTTATGACAGCGATTAGCGATTTTTATCGTGACTGCGACATTATGGCGGACACATTGGACACTTTTGGCGCCATTTTGGGACCATTCACATTTATACAGCGATCAGTGCTATGCACTGTAAATGGACCTGGCAGTGAATGGGGTTAATCAGTAGGGGGCGGGGAAGAGGTTAAGTAAGTGTGTCCTAGGGATGTGTTCTAACTGTAGGGGGGATGGGCTATGTGTGACACGTCACTGATCACCGCTCCCAATCACAGGGAGCTGTGATCAGTGTCTTGTCACTAGGAAGAACGGGGAAATGCTTGCTTACATTAGCATTTCCCGGTTCTTCCTCTCCGTGAGATGATCGTGGGACTCCCGGCAGACATCGAATCCGCGGGACACGTGGTCGAACTCACGGTCTTTTAAGGCGACGTATATATACACACACACGTCGATCTGCCCAGCCGTGGCATTCTGCCGACGTATATGGTCGTGCAGCGGTCGGCAAGCGCATATAAAAATTACATTTTATTATTGCAAGAATCATGTAAAACACATAACAAAAAACTCTTTAAAAACAAAAGGGCCCTGTTTAGGCACACTAAAGTCACAGCTATAGTATTATTCTTGTCACCTAGATTAGATATCACATAAATCACAAACAGTGTTCAATACAGATCATGAAGCAATCTAAATAAGCCAAAACTCATATAATATTCATAGTGATGGGCAACTTAATAAAGGAGTGTGCTACGTACAGAGTGCAGGGCTCGGGAGTGCGCTACGTACAGAGTGCAGGGCTCGGGAGTGCGCTACGTACAGAGTGCAGGGCTCGGGAGTGCCCTACGTACAGAGTGCAGGGCTCGGGAGTGCCCTACGTACAGAGTGCAGGGCTCGGGAGTGCCCTACGTACAGAGTGCAGGGCTCGGGAGTGCGCTACGTACAGAGTGCAGGGTTAAGGAGCGCGCTACATACAAAGTGCAGGGTTAAGGAGCGTGCTACATACAGAGTGCAGTGTTCAGGAGTGAGCTACATGCAGGGTTCAGAAGTGCACTACTTCTAGAGTGTGCTAATAGCACACTTCTGCACTTTGCATGTAGCACACTCCTGAACTCTGCACTCTGTACTTAGCACAGTACTCTCTATAGAGTGCAGTGTCGAGGAGTGCGCTATGTAGAGAGTGCAAAATTTAGGACTTTACTATATACAGAGTGCAGGTTTTAGGAGTCTGCTATGTACAGAGTGCAGGTTTTAGGCGTGCGTTATGTACAGAGTACAGGAGTGATGTCAGGAATCAGAAGCAGGGATGGGCAAATCTGTGTAGCTACACTTAAGAGACTGAGACCAGACTGTGTTTGCTTTAAGTGAGGTTTACTTACAGTGAAACATAACCCAGCCAAACAGCAGCAAACAGAAAACACAGCAAACATAAAGATAAAAGTGAACCATACCCCAAATGTGAAAAAACTAGCAACTTAATAGAGTAACAGAAAGACTAACAAACTGGTTATATAGAAAAAGCCTTCACCAAAATTCCCACTATTGTGTGATCGAGTACGGCTTGATCCCCCAGTCTCTTTTTTCCCAACCCGGCTATATACAATACACACACAAAATGGGGAACACAGATCAACCGAGTAAACTGGAGATGCAGGGAACAGATGGGAAGGGGAAACCAGGACTGGGATCAGGGAAAAGAAGAGCAGATAAGAGGCAGTAGGGCACAGGATGCAGGACAGGAGCAAGATCAGAATAAATGGCACGCAATCTCTGGCAGTAAAACAAAGCACTGGAGCGAAAGGCACTAGTTGGTGGAGATCTAAATATTCTCCCCGCAGCCAGCATCAGCTGGAAACTGATTACTGGGATCTGATTGCTGCTGGAACACACCCGCCGGTGGACACCAGAGTGACAACCTTCTGTTCTGGGAAGCACAGTGCCACCAGCAGGTGATCCAGGTCCTGACAATTGAACTATGTACAGAGTGCAGGGTTCAGAATTGTGCTACATCTAGATTGCTCTAATAGCACACTCCCGAACCCTGCACTCTCTACATAGCGCACTGCACGTAAAGAGTGCAGAGTCCACGAGTGTGCCATGTAAAGAGTGCAGAGTCCACGAGTGTGCTATGTAGGAGTGCAGAGTTCAGGCGTGCACTACAGAGTGCAGATCTCACTGGCCAATTCACTTTCACAACCAAAAAGGACACCCCCTTTCCCCCCCTCCCCCAGTACAGTGTTCTTATTCCAACCCACAAATCCCAATCCTTAATAGTACCAGGTAAATAAATGCTGCTGTAGAAGAGCGCACCACAGCTTATGCCAGTGGGAGAGTGGTGACCGGAGATTATTGGCTTCAGGGTGGGCACAGACTTCAGCAGCTGCTACCGCCAGGTAAGCGTCAGGGCCTGAGTTCCATCTAGGTAGAGAGGGATACAGAGATCACTCCACTAAGACTGTCCCTGGACTGCCGCTGAGACTATAGAAGCAGTATTGGCAAATGCGGCCACCTTCTCACTTCACGGCCGCCGCCTGTCCCGCTTCTGTTGAAAATCCCAACTCGTTCTCAGTGTCTTTTGGCGAAGGTGTCATTACTCTGCCTGAAAAAAAGCCCTGATTTTTACGGACATTCAGACAGTTGCAAAAGTCATAGATTTTTACTAATTGTCCATGAACGGACAGTTTGCAATCCTGACGCATGCTGCCTGTGTGTACCTGTACATTCACGGCAGGCAAAACACGGCCCTCACATGGGTGTACGAACGAGTCTCTCCATTAAAAGACCTCTTATCACTGCATGATGTCCAGAAAAGACTGTACAATTTTTGATTTCCCATTGGTTTCTGTGCTGTGACAATAGTCACTAGGACACAAAGAGGGTCAATCTTCTCAGGAGGGTCACAAATAGCAGTAACTTTCTGACAAAAATAGCGATTATTTTTTTCCTTACAAAAATAATTATTAGGCCTCGTACACACGGCCGATTTTCTCGGCAAGAACCAGCAAGAAACTTGCTGGCAGAGAGGTCTTGCCGAGTAAATCGGTCGTGTGTACGTGGCTATCGGGTTTCTCGTCGAGAAAACCGACAAGAAACCTCGACGAGAAAATAGAGAACCTGCTCTCTATTTTCTCGTCGAGATTCTCCTCGGCATGTTTCTCGACGAGAAAAGTGAGTGTGTGTACACTTACCTGTCCTCCCGGAAGCCCGCGCATGGTCGAAATGAATTCGACGCATGCGCGGTAGCTTCCTAGGCATACGTAGGGTATACCAAGATGGCGGCGACGGCATCGAATGTGACGAGCGCATGCTCGTCGTAGTCGATGACGTCACCGCGTACGCTCCATTCAAAGAACCGCGGGTTCTTTGAAACGAGCGTGTGTACACTCGGCCGGGACAAGTTTCTTGTCCAAGAATCTCGTCGAAAAAAACGACGTTTTTTTCAACGAGAATCTCGGCCGTGTGTACGAGGCCTTAGAGCTCCTTCTCTCTTTCATTAAAAAATTATTTGCTTGCCTCTCAGGCTAGTCAGGACTGCATAGTCTATTTTAGGCGATCCCACTTATATTACAATAGTTCTAGATCAGTCTTCCTAACTACTTCCTGCCTTTTAGCAATGCCATAATTTTCCCTGCTACAATTAATTACCCTCATACTTAATTTTTTACTTGAGGTTTTGTTCATTTTTTAATAAAAAAAAAAATGTTATTAAAAAAAATTCTAAATTACATATAAGATATAAATACATGGCCATGGAGAATTATCTAACTTTTCTAGAGTGCTTCCAAGTTTTTTAGAACAACATTTCCTGCTGCCTAAAGAGCAGAAAACCATATTACATTATTTAGAAACCATCTCTGTACCCAATTTCCTTCGAGAGATACTTTTCACTATATAGTGAGCGGACAAAGTGGCAGTATCTGCAGATAGCTCCCAACCCCCTTCTTCAAGCTTTTATACTTCACAAGCCACGTTCCACTGCCGCCTCCCTGCTGCAGTTAAGCTAAGCTCTGGTGTCGGAACCTGAAGTACAATAATAGGCAAACCTTTTTTATTTATATTAGATAGAGCAAGGGAGGATTATAACCCCTGCAAGGTTTATTTTTGCCATATTTGTCCCATTGGGGAGATATACCTTCACTTCCTGTCCCATAGCCAAAACAGGAAATGAGAGGAAATCCCTGCAAATTAAGGCAATTTCTTGGGGTCCTCCAGGTCACCAGAACTAGTGTCACCATTGGAAGATTTCCCCTCCATTCGTTTTCTGGGGACAACATAAAAATATGGGATATTTAACGTCTTTCACTTTCACGTTCAATGATAATGTTAAAAACAAGACAAATAGAGAGGATGAATCTCCCTAAAGAGGGCACCGGCAGCAATAAATACTGACAGATATTCTAAACCTTTTCCACTCTATTCAAAACTGAAAAAAAAAAAAGAAGGTATTGCCTTTAGTTATACTTTAAAGCTGGCCATACATGGATCGAAATTCTCCCAGTTCAGCAGGGACAAGCTGAGATTCGATCCATTTATGGGCAAGCTGATCATACCCAAGTTGATCCATCAATCGCCTTGGGTACAACCAGCCTGTTCGATTTTATACATACAATTATCGACGGCTATAGACGCTAACAGGGAGTGTTCTCCCGGCCAGGAATGCTCCCCCGGCATGTCACAATAACGCACACAGAAGATGTCATGTTATCGATCTACTGCTAGATCGGTTCCCTTAGTGGTTTGGGAGCATGGCTGGGCAGCTTCCCGGGGGAAGGAACAACATGTAGACATTGTTACTTTAACCTGACTGCTTATGGCTAAGGCAACCCTATCACAAACTGGGGAAAAGTCTGACTTAAAAAGGAAGAGATGCAAAAGCAGAGGTTACTTTCAGTGAAAACTGTGTCAAAAATAACAGCATACCCATGGATACAGAAAACAAAGTTATGTGAAATTGTTTTTGTTTACAGTGTGTTGCATATCTGATATGTCTACTCCAATAGTCAAGCCAACTATATCTATGGAAAGGGGTAAATCGTAAAAGGGCTAGTTTGTCAAAAAGTATAAATTAAAAACATTTTTTGTTTCTTTTTAAAGGGGTTGTTAACCCTCATGGTTTTTACTTTAAGGCATTCTATGCATTAAGGTGAAAAACCTTTTTTTAGTGCTGCAGCCCCCAACCCCCCCCCCCCGGTTTAACCTACCTGGATGCTTTTATCTTCTGTTTGGGAACGAGCACACCATCTGTAGCTGGTGTCTCATGTCCTGATTGGATAGATTGATAGCAGCGCAGCCATTGGCTCCCGCTGCTGTCAATCAAATCCAATGACGCGGGCGCCGGGGGGCAGGGCCGAGTCTGGCATTCATGTCTATAGACGCAGAATGCTGGACTCTTGAGCGCACCCATAAGGTAACGCCCTGGGAGAGCGCTTCTCTTAGGGGGTTAACTGAAGTGAGGAGAAGCCACGAGAGCCAACGGGGGACCCCAGAAGTCGGTGTTCGGGGCCACTCTGTGCTGCACAGTGGAGGGAAGTATGATATGTTTGTTTGTTTTTTAAAACGATCCTTTACAATCACTTTAACTTGTAGCCAACTTATCAATGGATAGGGGAGCTGTCATTTCTAAAGCAACCCTAATTAATAAGGAGAAAAGCAGCAGTAGGACAATGTGCCATGGCTCAAAATGTCTATTTCCATGCTAACTAAAGCAGTCCATTTCAGGATGTTGTAGTAAGTGTTATTGATGCATATTCAGAGTTCTTACCATACCTTTGATCTTTTTTAGCTGCTGATATGGCAGAAAGGAAACACTCTGTGGAGGAAGAAGAAGCCAAACGAATAGCTGAGATGGGCAAACCTGTTCTGGGAGAGCACCCAAAATTGGAGGTCATCATTGAGGAGTCTTATGAGTTCAAAGTGAGAAAATTATCATAATGGAAATTTAAAAAGAATTGGTAAAGAAGCAGGCTCTGGGACATTAATCCTCAGTCTGGCTTCACTGCCTAGTACTTGAAATGATTTGGAACAAGTGTGCATGATTTTCAAACATTGCCATACTTTTTGTCAGTGATTCACTAGATTGCGATCAGCATCAGCTTCACTTTAGATATAAAAAAGGAAAATTTGATTCAGACAAAGCGATGTCCTGTCCAATTACCCCAGTTTCTGATTGGCAAAAATGAATTAATACTATTCAGGCAAACCACCCTACACCAGATTTGACCCAAAATGCCCAGATTCACATTCAAGATTGTATATTGACACAAGTTTAACAGGAAACTATAAGGGTCTTTGGTTAATTAATAATAAAAAAATTATGTTGACAAATCATTTTTCAATACACTGTATGTATACAATCTTTATCCTATAAACAAATTTGTTCACTGATCATGCAAGGCTTTCGAGTACAATGCGCTATTTTCATGAGTTAATTGCCTCAGACTGAAAAATGTATGTCACAACACAGGTTATTCATAGCATA
The DNA here is from genome assembly GCA_029206835.1 of Rana muscosa. Taxonomy (NCBI): domain Eukaryota; kingdom Metazoa; phylum Chordata; class Amphibia; order Anura; family Ranidae; genus Rana; species Rana muscosa. The sequence goes on along the minus strand of CM055126.1, from coordinate 148,838,942 downwards.
ACAGTAGATCATTTTGGAAAACCTTGTGTTTGCAACCTGATTCAGCTTCTGGCTGCAAGTGATAAATATTAAATATTTTATTCAATATTTTAATTTGACATTACTAAAATTAAATAAATATATATTTTTTAGTTTCAGAAGAAAACAATTAAAAAATCATATCCCCCTAAAGCCTAACTCCAAATAAATGTATTTTTAGCTATGGATAGAGTGGGGAAAAGTTAACATTTCTGTAAGGTTGTATTTGTGTCTGGGACCCTATTGTGGAGATTTTCCCTCACTTCCGGTGTCTGATGCCTGTACAAGAATGGAGATGTTGTCATAGGGACAGGAAGCCATAGACAGACGTTCTGATCCTTCCCAGTCACTCTGCTATATGTGTTTTTGTGTCCTTCTTAAAGCGTAAGCCATTGATTTAAAGGTTTAAAAAAAACAGTTAAATTTCTGGCATATGCCGGGAATGTAACAGTCATATTGGTTGTACTCTCAACCAAACTGTCAAACCATCTAATGTGTGGTGCCATAACTGATCACATGTGCGGCACCATGGCAGTTGAAGATTAAACAGAGGCCAAGATAGCAGCTTTCTTGGCTGTAAACAATGGGAGGGCTTACTTCCACTTTAAAGAGATATCCTATTGTCCTGAAATTATGTGAAATCTTCCTTATCGGGACAAAGACAATAATAAAACCCTGACCGAGGCTTTAACCTTTCCAAAACAAAATTACACATCATAGATGGAGTTGAGTTTTAACTAAAGTAATTTATTTAAAGATATAAAACACTTAATGTTGGCTTAAATTAAAGTGCATTACTGCAAGATCAAATGGCTACTTAAAATATAGGTTCAATTATTAACTGTTTTATCTCATTGTGTTGTATCGCTATGTTAAGCTGAGATTGTATCCATATATCAATCTGCTTTATTATTGTTTCTGGGTAGAGCACAGTAGACAAACTCATAAAGAAGACTAACCTTGCCTTGGTAGTAGGGACTCATTCATGGAGGGATCAGTTCATGGAAGCAATCACCGTCAGTGCTGGTAAGAAATAAAATCTTGAATTATTGTTTAGTACAATAATATTTTCAATAATAGTCACACTTTTCTTAAAGTGTCAGAAAATTCAAAACAATTTTATGTATATAGCCGTTTAAGATTGTGCACTATACCTGCTTGCAGAAGCTTGTCTTCATCCATCTGTTACTTTCTTGTAAATACCGGGTTTATCCTGCCACAATCATGCATGTACCCACAGAGTTTGTCAACCTTAGGGGAGCCATTCTTCTGGCTCCTCCATTGCCACACGTTGTGGAAATGCTCTATCTGCGCCTTATTTCTTCTGTTGAAACTGCCGCACATGGCTCTTTTTGTCATTTGTGGGACTGCTACAAGTGTCTGTGTAATCACCGCTCCCTCCCTCTCTCTCTCCTCTCTCATCTCTTAGCTGCTACCTGTGAGCCACTTCATAAGCTTTCAGAATGTACAGTAATATAATGTGGAGCAGCTAGCAGATGTGATGAATACTACATAAATTATCTCTGATATATCCGCCACTCAAATTACGTGGACAATCATGTGGGGTGAATCCATCAGAGATGATTGATGGAGGTTTCCATTTATTGTACAATCCAAATTGGCAACTCACATGGAATAAAACTAAACAGGCTCATCCGTTTGGGTCATCTACTCTCTGCACGTCAAGCTGTCACTGTAATGGCTGCTGTGTAGGTAGAGGGTGTCGGCATGTCCAGTCCAATCTGCAGTAGGAACAGCAAGAAGGCGAAGGAGGAAGTGCAGTTGGAATGCAGCGTGAGTCACTGTGTCGGCGTGATGACGTCACCAGGACAGGGAGATGCACAACGCATTTTGGAGCATGCACAGTGCCAACTAGGGGTGTGCATGCTCCTTTCTCATACTGATCATGGATGTAAAAGAAGCCATTTTAAATACACAATGGGGACAGCGAGACTGCAATACCCAGCAGTAAACAATGCATACTATTAGTTAAAAACAACAACAAAAAAAATACAAAAAATGTATTCATAACGTGGCAATCACAAAGGATAATAAATAATATATACATAAGATAAGCAACTGATAAAAATAAACAAATCCAACTAAAAACCTCCAGATAATAAATACTGGACATTTCATATAAATCTCATATGACCAAGGACAAATGATAACATTATAAAGGATATATAATTAAATGAATCAAGGTTGTAGATATGTAATAGGGAAGAATGTTGCACGGTTTACAAATATGTGTTCGATACATTTCTTAGTACATAGCATAATTAACAAATTGCAAATGTAGTTCAAACCATTATTAGACAAATATGATTCATATATTCAACGACAAGAAAAAAGTGGTGTGGTCCGTGGCACCATTGGTAATGGGCCTCTATCCCAAAAATAGACAGAAAAAGAGAGAATGTTGGTCAAAGGGACTTAGATTGATACCAATCACTATATAGAGTAAACATATAGGATATACAACACAATATTACTTGTATACGTTTATTACATGATAACCAGTAAAATGTTCCAACAAAATCAGGATAAAAACATTGCATTGAGCTGAACCATGGTAGAACCCTTTGGGACGTGGGGGGTGGTGGTGGTTTCCTGGTGGCGCATCAACGTCATGTTCCCACGCTCGCCGCGTGATGTAATGGCGCCACGGCGGTGATTTGTTTCCATCTCACGCCACCACATGGGTTTGGGTGGAGGCCATGCCCATGGTTTCCGGCATTTTACCGGCCCAGATCCAATGTGGCTCTTCCTCTTTTCAACACCAGTAGCGCGGTAGCACGTACATGTCGTTGGCGACGGTCCTGTCCTGCTTCTCCGGCTTGAGATGCAGCTGGCGCATTCCAAGCATCCCCTGCACCCATGTCTCTTTCACCGATGGACACTTTTCCATATCTCCATGAAGGATTGAGGTATGGAAGGCTTTTTGTTATCCTTCTTACCCTGGGCTGTACACACTTATTTTCAGCTGACCATTTTTCTCAGCTCACTTTGTTATTCTTCTTTGTCACTTTTCATTCCTAGTTATTAGCCACAACATCTCTGCCTTGGTTGGGGTCCTCATTGGTCCTTATTTCACTTGCCATGTCACTTAACAGGGACCGCTGAACCCATTACTCTAAGCCACTAGGGCTGTTGAAATTAATCGTAGCATCGATGCATCACGATTCGGCCATACACGATGCGGCATTGATGCTACAAGTTGAATAATCGATGTTCGGATGACGTCACACTCGCGCCGCGTAATGCTCCGCCTCTGAGACCAAACGGAGCCAAAAGCCGATGAAGAGCCTAGGGAGTAAGCCGTGCCGGCTTTCCCCGCCTCCTGCTGACGTCATCCCCTGCTTCCCTTTGTCGCATTGTGTACGCACTGCGCTGGCTGCCAAAGCGAGACAGACATGTGGAGCCGGAGCGGTGCGCCGAGCTAGTGTCCCTGACTTCCGACGAGTCTTTGTCCCCAGAGCCTTCCTCCTCGGCTCACAGTGTCTTGCTATGGGGGGGACCCGAGCCTCCATCCTCCTACTGGGCAGCAGGATTGCGGGAGAGAGACCAAGCCAAGTCCCAGAAGAATACTGTCCTGCTCAGAGAGAGTCCTCCCATAGGCTGCTGTGGGCAGCAGGAGGTGGACCGTTCGTGTCTGTCCAGCAGTGCCAGCGTCGTCATCATCAGGTACACTTCTACTAGTACAGTTAAAGGCACTCACTGTCCTGACATTACTAACTCTACTGTGTGTGTGTATATATATATATATATATATATATATATATATATATATATATATATATATATATATATATATAGACGTGTATTTGATGGAGAAGAACCCCTGCGTGGGAAACCTTTGTTTGGACTTTTATTTTACCTTTTTTATTAAAAAAGGCAAAATAAAAGTCCAAACAAAGGTTTCCCACGCAGGGGTTCTTCTTCATCAAATACACATAACAGAAAATGCTAGCCCACCTGGCTCTCTGTAGCAGTACTTCTGCACTTTCCTGGTCACCCAGACCACCGGTCTCCTCAAAGAAGACGGCTTCCCTTTAGCGTCCACAGCTCTGCCTCTTGCAGTCACCAATGTTCTGGCTGTCACCTACAGCCTCTCTGACTCCTGAAGACCTCCTGTCTCTTGGTGTGGAGCCGTCTCCAACTGGGAGCCATGAGGTCTTCCCATACATTCATTATAAGGGCTGTGCTCACCTGAGCACACACCCTGCTGGTAATCAGCAAAGTCTGGACACAGGGTTGGAGATCCCATCCCTCCCAAGACACTGTGGAATCTCCAAACTACAAAGCCCCTTTCCAGAATACCAAAAGCTGGAGAAAGCAGTCTTCTCCAGTCCACATCTACGCTCTGTAGTCTTGCACCTTGCAAATGTGCAGACCCTGTGTCCAGCAAACTGTCCATTTTACCGTGACAGTAGCTCCTACTGTCACTATATATATATATATAATGTATCTGATGCACCACCATTCATGTGGACTTCACTGCAGGGAAAGAAATGCCAAATTATGACTGTAGTAATTTTAAATAATAACGATGGTGGACCTAAACATTAAAGTGACCATGCCATTTAATTAATTATTGTTTGTAGGTCTTATAATGATTGATTTGATTCACATCACAACTTCATTGATTCCTTTGTATGATTTATGGTTTTGCTCATCATCATCACTGCCCCACATATGCAATGCATGGCATCATGGCTGCATTGCATGTGTGGGGCAGTGTGATGAGCAAACCATAACTAAAATCATACAAAAAGGTATCAATGAAGTTGTGTGATGTGAATGTACAAATGTGTTTGTACTCTAGTCTACTTACACCTCCTACACGCTCCGTGCTGACAGTTCCCTGGCTTCCCTGTTTGCACATTCCACGATGTTAACTCCTAGTGTGCTGAAAGGTACAAAGAGGGAAGCCAGGGAACTATCAGCACAGAGACAGTACAGGGACCTTCACAGGGCTGTTTGTCAGCTGTGGATTCTAATCCCTCCTGACCTCCCAGCAGCAGTGTGTGTCCATGCCTGTACCCTGTAGTGCACCGGATTAGTGCACTTTTTAAGGGAGTGAGGTTATTTTAAATTCAAAGCAGAGTTCCAGTAAATTTTTTGTTTAATAAAAGGTCAGCAGCTACAAAAAAAGTGCATCTTCTGACTTAATAAAAAGACACTCGCCTGTCCCACAATCCAGCGATGTGGCCACCCGAACCCTCCATTCTCTCCCCCGCCTGTCCGCGGCACTGGCAATACTACTGTGGGCATCCGGCTGTGACAGCTTGCAGCTTCACAGCCAGGTGCGCATGTCTCATTGCGCTGTCCTGCATAGCCGGGCAATCTTCTGGGACCTGTGAGGTGTCCCAGAAGATTGCAGGAAGGAAGGGATGTAATCGTGCTGCATCGCGGAATCGAATCGTTGACCAGATAATCGTAATCGAATCGTGAGTCCGGTGAAGATGCGCACCTCTATAAGCCACCTTATTTACTGTTTACAGACCACTATAGGCACTCATGCCCTACCCGTGCACAACGGTTATGAATTCAGCCGGACATGGATGCTTTTTGCGCCCTTGTTCCCATCTCGTTCCTTGGGGTCTGGTCAGAATCCACCGCCTCAGCCCCCGGGCTCAACGTTTTTCTTGGTGTCACCCGCCCGCTGAGCTGCCGGCCAAACCCCCCCCCGCCCTAACTATTAAGCTGATATGTAAGTATTGTCCCTGTACCACCTTGTATTTGGGTTACACCCATGATACCTACTATATTTTACTTTGGTTCTTTTTTATCTTTAGATTCCATTCTTCTGCATCTACTCCTGATGAAGTGGATATCAATCCACAAAACATGTAAAGTTATAGGATGCTGTGTAATGTTTTAATTGTTTTACCATCCGCCACATGCAATCTCTGCTAATTGGTGTTATTATGCTATATTGTAAATTTGCTTATTTTCAGGTCTACCATGGTCCAGCTCAATGCAATGTTTTTATCCTGGTTTTGTTGGAACATTTTACTGGTTATGTAAAAAACTTATACAAGTAATACTGTGTTGTATATCCTATGTGTTTATGTGGAAGTGATTGGCCTCATTCAAAGTCCCAATGATCCAACATTCTCTCTTTCTATATTCAACGACTGTAATAGTCCATGCTATCATGCAAGCAATAAAGGGCAAAGTCCTGTAAACAAATAAAATAGAAAAATATTCCCAGAAACCAATTAATTTAAGAAAGTGGTGTTCCACATGTGCACTCCTACTAAATCTGTGCTGTGAATGGTCACCCAGACGTGCTCCACTCCAAAAGGAAAAATAATTAGCCTCTTTCCAGAAAATCTGACCCTGAAACGGTCTTAGTATATACCGTATTTATCGTATAACACGCACCCTAACTTTAAGAGGGAAGTTTCAGGAAAAAAACTTTCCACAGCCCCCTGCGTATAACACGCGGGCACAGTTTACCCTCTATTTTCAGGGTAAAAAAGTGAATGTTATACGCCAATAAATACAGTAAGCCTCTCAGATACAAAAAATTACTCTCAGCAGGCAGGCCTGTGCAGTATTCCAATACTTGGAATTTAACCAATTGGCAATCCCACAGAGGCAAGAAGAGCATAGTGCACACAGAGAGAGGGAAGGAATACTTCACTGCACAACTTCCATAGAATTGATGATTTATTGAAAAGACATATACTTACAAGAGAAGTTAAAAACAGGCATTCAGTACAACTGACAGCGTCTGGCGCCCTGGCGGGCGTGTTGCTTCACCGCTGCTTCCTCTGCCCGACGAACATTTTGTCGTAAGAAATGTTGTCACTGGGGCAACTGGAACGAGGTTGTAGATATACCTATTTTAGTGTGTATATGTGCCCCACAACAATTTTTAAGACAACTATATAGAAAAATATTTTTTTAGACTATATTAGAATAAAAATATGGAGATTGGATACTTACCAAGGAGTCAAAGTGACAATAGAAATTATCTTTAAGATATGGATTTGTGCAGACAGTTTTTTTTATTTTTTTTTTACACAATATGAATTATTGTAGGGACTCCATTCTGAGATAGTTGATGCAGTAAAGGCAACCTTTCATAACACTGTCATAATATTATTTGGAAATCCAACTCCTGTTAGATCTGTCAAAGCTTAGGCCCCTTTCACACTGGGGCAGGGAGGTGTGCTGACGGTATAGCGGCGCTATTTTTAGTGCCGCTATACCGTAGTTTTTACCGTGATATCGGCCAATAGCGGGGTGATTTTAACCCCCGCTAGCGGCCGAAAAAGGGTTAATACCGCCCGCAATGCGCCTCTGCCCACAAGGCGCATTGCCCGCGGTATTACCGCGGTTTCCCATTGCTTTCAATGGGCAGCAGCGATAAAGGAGCGGTAAACTCACCGTTGCAAAGATGCGGCTAGCAGGACTTTTGGAGCGGTCCTGCTAGGGCACCGCTTCAGTGTGAAAGCCTTCGGGCTTTCACATTGAAGACTGCAGGGCACGATTTTTTCAGGCGGTATAGCAGCGCTATTTTTAGCGCTAAACCGTCTGAAAAACGTGTCAGTGTGAAAGGGGCCTTAGGATATCGCAAAAAAAGCAAAATACAGATTACATACTTTTACAGACCTTATATTCTGCTAGGGTCTTCTATTAACTCTAAGTTGTATGATCAAAATACTGATATATCACTAATCAGGACTTCCACCACTGTTTTCAGGCAGCTGGTGATCTCAACAAATATTTTATTGTCAAGTTAGTGAATGTGTTTTCTTGTTTGTCATCAATATAGCTGGAGATGAAGATGAAGATGAGTCCGGAGAAGAGCGCCTGCCATCCTGTTTTGATTATGTCATGCATTTTCTGACTGTCTTCTGGAAAGTACTATTTGCTTGTGTGCCGCCTACAGAATATATGAATGGATGGGCCTGCTTTGTAATATCTATAATCATCATTGGCATCCTCACTGCCATCATAGGGGACCTCGCTTCTCATTTTGGCTGTACCATTGGCTTGAAAGACTCTGTAACTGCTGTGGTGTTTGTGGCCTTTGGCACATCAGTGCCCGGTAAGTCTTCTCCATACAAGTAGATTGTACTATACATGCACATTTGATATCACAAACATTAATCACAAGTAAATTAAAAGGGACTGTGCCATGATCAATACTGATTTTATCTGACAATAAATGCAAGTACCTTAACAGAGAGACTGCAAAGCAGCCTTTTTAGAAAAAAATTAAAATAAATTGAAAATATTGCGCTGTTTACACTTCATAGGTATTAGGACTCGATTCACTAAGCTATAGCCACTACTATGTGTCATGACAATCACTATTTTCATGAGAGATGTCATATGCCGCGTACACACGATCGTTTTTAATGTCATTTTCAAAAACTGAGTTTTTCTCTACGTGATTTTTCTTGTTTCCTCTCAAGCCTGTCTTGCATACACACGTTCATAAAAAAAAAAAATGCTCGAGCAAAGCGCAGTGACGTAGAACACGTACGACGGCACTATAAAGGGGAAGTTCCGTTCGAATGGCGCCACCCTTCATGTTAGTAAAGTTTGTTGAGCGACGATTCGCGCTTTTCAGCCTCGTGCTTTTCACTCCGTTACAGCGTGACGAATGTGCCATCTCCATTACGAACGCTAGTTTTACCAGAACAAGCGCTCCCGTCTCATACTCGATTCTGAGCATGTGCGTTTTTTTCCCCTCGTAAAAGCATACACACTACCATTTTTCACGTCGTTAAAAAAAACGACGTGAAAAACGACGTGAAAAAATGGAGCAGGTTCTCATTTTTTTTAGGCCATTTTTCACGTCATTAAAAATGCTCTGGAGCCTACACACGATCGTTTTTAATGCCCAATTTAAAAAATGGCATTTTTAACGTCGTGAAAAACGGTCGTGTGTATGCGGCATTAGAACTGATAACGATGGTTATGACAAAAGAGCAAACGCATATATATAGCCGAGTAAACTGAGCCTATTGTTCAGAAATGTCGAATACAACAAGATAAATTAGAATTTGCACCTAATATGCTATTGGTTAGACTCCCTTGTCAGCAACAGACCCCAGAAGTCTGCATTAGAGATTGATCTCTAAAACCAAAATTACTAAAACAAATCACTTAATGAGAGGGCTATCTAAAAATTCACAAAAAAAAAAATACACCTCCATTCATAAACATTACCCATAAATAATATGTCATCAGTGATTTTCTATGTTGAGCTTGAGGAGTTCTTTGAAAGTTAAACATGTGAAATATTAGTTCATAAGCACCTAAACTATATACAGAATCACTCTTGAAGATCTAAACATTTGTGTAATGTTAGCTGACATTTCCACTTTCAGTACATTTTTATTGAAGTTTTATGGTTTACAGGGTAGAAACCCATGCAAGGGTATAGAACAGAACAATGTGTCAATGAACTTCAGAGATACATACATTGGGAAATAACAAGTGACAAAAAAAACAGATGGTTAAATTGAAATGCAATGAGTATTATAAGTTGCAAAACAATAGTACAACAATACTAGACAGATAATGTAAACAAACAAAGTGCGGCGAAGTTAACTTGCTAAAGTATTTGGTGGAATCCCATAATCTAAGCATATGTCGCATTAAAGGGCTTACACATGCAGGTCTATATTTTGGAGGTAACCAGGGAAGTGAACAGAGAGAGACTGGGGAGCAGTAAAGCGCTTCCAGATTGACCCAGTTGGCTGACATTTCCAACCAATTGCACTAGAACAGCCTTTGGGGTGCTGGCGTGAATACAAAACATTTGCCCCGTGTGTACAGCATCCAGTCCGACAGAAGCCGGCCAAGCGGCTGGCTTCTGTCGAAGGGGCATGACCCAAAAAAGGTCTGCCGATCGTCAGTCAAATGGCTGAGAACGCTGACCGGTGTTCTGGTGGGGTGGGGCAATCCCCCTGTCAGAACACAATAGTTAAGCAAAGGAAATCGCTGTACTAACATCGGAAACGCAAATATTTTTTGGGAAGGAATTTCAGACAAAAGATAGTAATTAGGCACAATTAACATATCTCAGTCAGAACATTCACAAGCCCTATGTTATAGGCTCTTCACTTTTTAGCATTGTTTTAACTAAAGGGTTTAGGTGTCTCTCCCACTAGGGCTGCGAGACCACCTTGTTCGGTGTAGTTTTACTGTGCATCTCTACGTAAAATAGTAGCCAATATGGCTCTGAGTAAACATAGCTCCCATTATAAGATTATAGTATACACAGCCTCAGCTCTAAAAAAACTACGCTCCCCATTATTTTTATTATCAGATGACACTAAGTGTATTTTACATATTAATGCGATTTTTCAGCCTGAGGTTAAAAGTTCCAATTTACACACCCCGTTCTCTCATAGATCACTCCCATGGGTCAATGTTCTCAATACACCTCCCCATCTATCAAGAAATTCTCCTGCATCCTCCTCAACAGGGGGTCTTTTAAATTGCAGGTCTGCAGTGGCCAATGCAGCCAATATCGCGACCCTTCTCTTGGAGAAGGACCTGGACTTCCTCTGTCTTCCTGAGACTTGGCTCTAGGATTTTAAAGCTCCCATCCTGGACGAGCTGGCCCCACCCCAATACAAAATACTTCAATGCAACCGCCCAATTGGATGGGGTCACCGTGATTTTTAAAAAACACCTCCTAGTCTCAGTTTCAGAGGACTTTAACACTACATACAAGTCCTTTGAAAACTTGGTTTTGTTTTTGAATTTCTTAGCTTAGCCTCACAGATGTCCATTGTGTTCAAAGGATCCTGCATTATGGGAGACATGAACTTATGGGCAGAGGACTTAAGTGATGCCCTCACCCAATCTCTCATTCAAGAACTGGCGCTTTTGGGGTATCGGCAACATGTGACAGCTGCTACCCACACTGCTGGCCATGTGCTAGATTGGCTCCTTTTCGGTGGAATGCCGGCAACCTGTGCGCTGCCCAGGGAGTTGACCTGGTCGGATCACAGGTTTATTTCATTCAGCCTGGCTCTACTGGAAAGGAAACCTCCACATATTCCGGATCACACTGGCCCTAAAGTCCTCTCAAGAAATCTATCAAAAGTTTGCCCAGAAAGATTTGGAAATCTTGTGGCTAAGGATATCAACCAGGCAATCTTTTTTGAGCTGGTTGATCCTGCAGAGAAGTTGAGTATTTTCCAGGAGTTGGTTGACGTCACCCTTGATGTGGTAGCACCCCGTAAGTAAAGATCCAACCCCCGTCCCCTGGTTCAGTCAAGGGAGAGACACTGGTGGAAGTTCAATCTGGAAGATGACAAAAAGCTGCACATTAGGGCCTTTATCTTTAGAAGAGGGCTATAAGAGAGGCTAAAAATACCTATTTCCGGGAGCGAATCAGGGAGGCAGCCAACAGCACGGCTGAACTCTTTAAGATCTCTTCTGAGTTAACCCACCCTGAATCTACCAGCCCTGCTCCTAAGGAGTCACAGAATTGGTGCCAGGAGCTTGCCGACTTCTTTGTCTCCAAGATTAAGACCATTAGAGTCAATATCATGCAATAGGGAAATGCAATAGCTGGTGCAAGCTCCCTCTGTCAGTGGTGGGACGGGCAAATTTAATAAAAATGGTATGGGCCCCACAGTTATTATATGTTTTTCACAACTCCCCTATGTGGATCCCAAATAAATGGTTCAAACGAATAGATACCCTGATGCGGGATTTGATATGGAAAAAAAAGATAGCCAGGATAAGCTTAACCACCCTGCAATATAGTAAGGACAGGGGGGGATTGGCAGTACCCCACCCCAAAATGTATTTTCTGGCCTCACAGTTCCAGCAGTTGGCGGGATGGGGCAGGGAAGAAAAAGAGGATCCTACAAGTATCCTGGTGACTACGGTGGCTCCTACACTAAAGGCAGCATCTCATTTGGAGATGAACTTGCCTAGTATACCACACTCCGCACCTACGGGTATTCTCCTTAAAAAAGGTCTGGGGGGAGATCCGGAAGGCTTTGAGGTTAAGGGGCCCACTGCCCTTTACCCCGATATGGCAAAACCCTAGATACCCAGAGTTACAGGACCTAGAGGGCTTTACCTCCTGGAAAGAGAGAGGGATTTGTTTTTTTCGCAATTGTACGAGGGAGAAGTGTTAAAAACATACGAACAGATGTGCCAGGAATTCCAGTTAGCCCCAAGGGGCTTTTATCAATATCTTCAGCTTCGGCATGCTCTGCAGGCACAGCAAATTACACAATCCTTAGTAATATCATCGTCACGGATACCCGGAGAGGACTAATATCAAAAACATATGTGGAATTACTATCCTCAATACAGGACTATGCCTCCCTTAGATGTCGTAGTAAATGGTCAGAAGACATCGGAGATATAGATGGGGACCAGTGGGATATGGCGTTGGACTCTATTCCGGTGGTATCTGTATCAGCGTCCCTCAAACTATCACAATTATAAGTAAAAGGGAAAAATTAAAATGTCACTGTTGTACTGTAAATTGATTGATTAGGTTTTTTTTTTTTTGTATGGACAGGAATTTTAATATGCTTTTGTTTATATATCAATGTGTAATGCCGCGTACACACGGCCGTTTTTCTCGTCGAGAAAAACGACATTTTCCCATTCAACGAGAAAAACGATAGTCTGTGGGCTTTCTGTCGTTTTTTCGTTGTTAGACATGTTTTCTGCGGCAGTGTTTCCCATAGGGAAACACTGCCGCGGAGCCCACAGACTGTCGTTTTTCTCGACAAGAGAAAAAACGACGTGAAAAACGACCGTGACAAGCCGTTCCCTCGTTTTTAATGACATTATTCACGGCGGTTTTTTAACCGCCGTGAATAATAATCGTGTGTACGCGGCATAAGACTAAATGCACAAATCACATGTATTGATTGAGCAAATGAAAAATAAAAGGATTTAAAAAAAAAAAAAAAAAAGAGACAATATCATCAGGCCAGAGATTGTGCAGGAGGACATTTGCCGAACAGTGATGGCCCCTGGACTGTCTTGTTTCCAACCGGTAACAGGTGGTTGAGGCAAATGCCTCTTTGAGACCACCTTGCTCCCCCCTGGATGTCTGTCCTGCCGATTTGGTTAAAGAAGCCGCTGTTTTTCTTGCCCCCTTCATTGGGGAGATAGTCAACTGTTGCTTCAGGACAGGCACCGTCCCGGGCGTTCTGAAGCAGGCCGTGGTCTTGGCCCTGCCATCCTGGGCAACTACAGGCCGATTTCCAACTTGCCTTTTGTAGCAAAGGTGATGGAGCGCCTGGTGGTTATCCAGCTACAGGCTTATCTTGAGTCCTTCTATCTTTTGGACGAATTCTAGTCCGGATTTCGACCTGGTCGCAGAACAGAGATGAGCCTCATCTGTGTTTACGATGATGTCCTTCACAGCTTGGACAGAGATCCAAGAGGACCAGTGCTACTGAGTCACCTGTCAGCCGCGTTTGACACCATCAACCATACAATTTTACTGGAGCGGATAAGATCAGTTTTGGGCATGAGCGGGTCGGCCATGGCTTGGGTGGCCTCTTTTTTAGAGGACAGAGTTCAGGGAGTCAAGACTGGCTTCTTTTACTCTAAGAACACCTCCTTGGACTGCGGAGTGCCACAGGGTTCTGCCCTTTCCCCTCTGCTGTTCAACATCTATATGAGGCCTCTTACCGACCTTCTAAAGACCCACCCCATCCAGTACCATGTATATGCGGATGACACACCAGGTTTACCTGAGGATTCCTAGGGACCAGCCGGCTGATGCCACCCTTTCCAACTGTTTGGAGGCCATGGATGTGCACCAATTTTTTGAAACTCAATGGTGGAAAAACTGAATTGATCATCTTCAGTAATTTGGCTATTCCTCCAGATATTCCGCCTTGGCCTTCCTCCTTTTCTTCTCCTCCTGAGGTGGCCTCCCAGGTTCGTGACTTGGGATTTGTCTTAGACTCAGGCTTAACCCTGGTCCCTCAGGTAAATAAGGTTGTCAGTGCATGCCACTGGTAGCTAAAACTTCTGAGGGTTTTCTTTAAATACTTGGACCCTCCGGAACAAGAAAACCATCATCTGTGCCACGATAGGCAGCCGCGTAGACTATTGCAATTCATTATATCTGGGATTGCCAAAGAAGATGGCTTCAACTCATACAGAACGCTGCGGCAAGGCTACTTATGGATGCCCCTTTGAGGGATCAAATCACCCCCGTTCTTTGTGCCTTGCACTGGTTGCCGGTCTACCATCGTAATCTGTTTGAAGCAGGTTGTATCATGTTCAAAATCATAATAAGCCTTGCTCCGAGTTACCTCTGTTCACGCTTCCACAAACGAGTTCTGGGAAGATCACTTTGATCGAGTGGAAGAGACCTCCTCCGCATCTCTGTGCCTAAGAAGACCCAGCGTGGTGGTTGAGCTTTCTCCCATCAGGGTGCAGTGTTGTGGAATAACCTCCCTGATGAGCTCCAGGACTCCGCCAAGCACATCGGGATCCTATGGGGTAAATCACCGCCCTATATCAAGATGCCATTTAACTCAACTCAATTATAGGCTGCTACCCTGGGTTGATTGGACATTGGCAAAGCTTTTGGACATGCCTCACTTGGTGTGTACCCATCTAATCCTACCCTACTTTGTGAGATTTCAGTTTTTTGCTAGTGTCCTGTAGGTGTGGATCTTTTCCTTATGAAGAGCATTCTGTATTTAACTAGTTCTTATTTACTTCAAATTGTTTAATCAACTCTTAAATCGACCTCTTCACTGCCTTCTACTACAACAAAAAAAGCATTGCATCTGGGGTAACCTTGGGAACCCAACTCATAACCTACACTGTGTGGATGGCCTGTAATGTTGTCTCTGGATCTTGCTTGGGTGCTCACCTTAGTACTTAATGCAATGTGTGTAGTTATCCACAGGGTGCTATACAAGTTCAGAGCCATGATCTATTGCTATGGTTCCCAAACCCTGAAAATCCCTCCAGGGGTATGCCCACCATGATGTGCAAAGCCTGAACCCATAGACAGGCAAGCAATGTAGAATGGTAGGACATGCTTGTCCTGTTATTGGACCTTTACTGTAGCCCTATAGCAAGTAT
The DNA here is from genome assembly GCA_029206835.1 of Rana muscosa. Lineage (NCBI taxonomy): Eukaryota > Metazoa > Chordata > Amphibia > Anura > Ranidae > Rana > Rana muscosa. The sequence goes on along the minus strand of CM055126.1, from coordinate 148,823,849 downwards.
GAGACTTAAATCTCCACTACTTGCCATACACTTAATAGTGTCTGCTGAACTGTTCTCATTAAGCAACAAACTATCAGGAAACTAGTAATTTGTGTTTGCCTTAATTTACTTGTGAGAGTGTTTAAACTTTCAGAATTTATCAGACAACAGCCTTAAATCCGCTATCACTGTCCAAAGTTCAAAAGCACCAGGCTTATTATCCAACCCCACCTTCTCTAGCTAAGTTGCAAGAAACACTACCTTGGACGAGGTAGACATATGTAGCGAAACCTCACTCTCCCTCTTGCCTCTGTGAATGGCTTGTGTCTAGGGGTACCTGGGAGAGAAGAGTGCAGGAACACTACGCCAAGCTCTCCCCTTGTGTGTATAAGAGGGTTGAGCAAAGTTAGTTGATTTACCTCCCGGGTCTGTCCACTGCATACGAAGCCTTGTTGTTCCATGGAAACGTGTCTGCCAATAATAGAGCCCCACACCAATCGAAAGTCCAACACTCCTTTATTTCTCGTACAATACGGTGGACCCAATCAGTTTAACTTCCAATAACAGATGAACATGGGGGTGTGGGAATGAGTAGGCCCAGGCACAACTGAACTCTCCTATTCCTTTTCTCTAGCGAATAGGCCTGGCGCACGGTTTCTGCCACTGACCGGATGAACTGTTGAGGCCCCTGCCACAGGCCTAATAGCAGGCCTCTGCCACCGACCTGATTGAAATAGCTGGACCGCTGCCACCGGTCATTGAACGTGGACTGAACTTCCTCTTTGAACTTGGCCCCTGTTCGGGAAAGATATCCCTCCGGGCGGTCTCCAGAGGTTCACCCGGCACTGGCAATCTGCTGCACCAGGTCTTCGGGTGAGTCCCTCCTCCGGTCCCTTACGCCTCTGGATTCGGGTGCCCCACTCCCGGGGCCCCCTAGGATGATCCCTCCCTCACGGGACCCAGCGGAAGGTACTGGGCCCCAGGCCTCCAACTGAGTACCTCACCCCAGACTGAAGGTGTCCGGGATGGAACACGAACTCCAAGTGTCCAGGCCTAGGCCGCCTGGACACTGACCGCAACCACAGCCCTCAGGCTGAAGGTGCCCGGGACTCTAACCTCGTGGCGAAGATGTCCGCCCCTTTATACCCCCTCCCAGCAAGCGCGGCGGGTTCCCCACCCCGCCGTACAACCGCTGCGAGAGGTCACAAAGGGTACGGCACTGCAGTGATGGTTCAACCCCGACCCCAAAGTGACAGCGCCACCTGCTGGGCCGCAGGGAACTATGCATCTCTGGTGTCCTCACCAGTTTAAAAAGTACATACCCGCTACACATAGAAAACTTTGAAGAAAATCCGAGAGTGGTTTTAGAAGAGAGCCTTGGTATAGTGGCTCTTCATTCTCCTGAGTCTTTCCAGGCCCCTTTGACTACTAAGACATTTCCCATGAACAAAAAAACGGGCAATTTATGATAAACAGAGTTTCTCCTGAAAAGTTTTTCACCTGTCCGAGAATCGTTATCAATCTATGTCCAGTAAAAAAATAGTTCACTAAAAAGTTGACTGTTCCAGTAGTGGATCCTGCTGTCTCAATCTTAATGTGCCTATAGAACAGCCCTCAAAAAATCCACTCGCCTGCTCGCATTTTGCAAGCGGATTTTGAGGGCTGGCGAGGAAGGGCTGCCTGGGAGTGGGGGGGCAAGCACCACCGGCAGCCTGTGTGGAATGGGCGTCCTTCTCCAAGCGATCACGGAGGGGAAGAGAGAGAGAGAGCTTCCCGGATGTTTAGAGCGCAGCGCAGGGAACACAGCGATAACAGTTTTCATTTCAATTGCAGTGTTCCCCGCCGCTCGCTGTCAGATACAGCCCCTCCTCCTGGTCCCAGGACGTTGATAGACAGATCAACCGTCCAATCCTGGTGACAGGTGATCTGTCAATCAAAGTTCCCCGGCCAGGACGGGGCTGTATATGACGTTGAGCGGTGGGAACACGGCAATTGAAATGAAAACGGTTATTGCTGTGTTTCCTGCTCTGCGCTCTGATCACCTGGGCGGCTTTCTTGTTCCTCTCCTCCCCTGCACAGGTAGGCTGCATAGTGGACACAGGCTGAATGGTGGGCACAAGGCTGCATTTGGTGGACGCAAGGTTGCATATGGTGGACACTGGGCACAAGGCTGCATTGGTGGGCACAAGGCTGCATTGGTGGGCACAAGGCTGCAGTTGTTGTTAATATTTATAACTTAATTCTGCATAAAACATTTAAGTGTCATTTCATGAGATAATTTGAGGGCGTGTTTAGGGGCGGGGCATGCTGGGTGGGGCAACTGGTGGCGAGTAACCTTCGAGGCCTGGCTAATAGCTCAGGACTTGAAATTTTGAGCCCTGCTATAGAAGATGTTCTTTCATTCAAGGATTCTGCACACTTTAAAATGCTTTTAAAGGCTCTCTTTACCCTTGTAGGTCCAGCCCTGCAAAAACCTATTGCTGCATTCTTTGTTTGTTAAACCACAGCTTTTTGGACTTGGGCAAGACATACTCAACAGGATCCTGTTTTTTTGCAAACAAACTCTGGGAGGGCACCTACAAACCCTTGTTTTCTCCCTTACATTTTGTGTTGATGCCCTAAAACATGTCATGCCATATTTCCAGAATGGTTTTCATTTCCGAACCATTATGGCTGAAAGCCTGGTCAGCTGAAGCTGAGGCCTTAGGCAGAAAGGCCTTAGGCTTTCTGAGGCCTTAGGCAAAACTTGGACATGAGGCCCCACTCACGCCCATAATGGGAAAAATAATTTAAGCAATAAAAAATAACTGTGTGCTGCCACTGCGCTGCCAAATTCCCTCCTCTGCTCTCCCGCTGACTGCTGTGGGGGAGATTCAGGATGAAGGCCGGAAAAAGGGTCTGGTAAAATAGGATTTTTGTACTCACCGTAAAATCCATTTCTCTGACGTCCATGGACTGACACAGCTGGATACTGTAAACGCGTGGGTATATGTTAGAAACATTCTAGAACAAATCAGAGCTGAACAGCCCCGCCCAGGGGGGTGGTCCCTCCGGACATTACCCTCCCACCTGCAGTCAGCAGACCTCAGTTCATAACAAAGCAGTACAAACCTTAAAAAAGGAAGGGTGGGTGCTGTGTCAGTCCATGGACGTCAGAGAAATGGATTTTACGGTGAGTACAAAAATCCTATTTTCTCTTATCGTCCATGGACTGACACAGCTGGATACTGTAAACATGTGGGACATCCCAAAGCAGTATCAGAAGGGTGGGAGCAGTAGTAAAGGAACAACCAAAACTTCAGGAGCTCTGCTTGTTTGGAGTGAACGGAGGAGTTGCAACATTAAACAGCGGCCTGCAATGCTTTGCGGCCGAAGGGAGCATCCGAAGATGCAGCAACATCAACCTTATAAAATCTTGAAAAGGTATGAACGGACGACCAGGTCGTCACCTTGCACACTTGTGCAACCGACGCTTGATGTCGGAAGGCCCAGGAAGCACCAATTGCCTTGGTGGAATGCGCCGCAACCGGAAAGGGAGGCGCCCGCCCTTTAAGGGCATAGGTCTGTATGACGGTCTGCCTGATCCACCTAGAGACGGTGGCAGACGACACCGCTCGGCCCTGTTTTGGACCAGACACAGATTTCCGAATGGAAACAGTAGCAGACAGGTACACTCGTAAGGCTTATACCCAATTTAATGTATGAAGCGCAAACTCTCAGGGATGCGATGGGTGAGGACACAAGGACGGAAGAACAATGTCCTTCTTAAGGTGAAGGGCCGAGACCATCCTTAGAAAAGAAGGACGGTCGTGGGCACAACACAGCCATATCCTTATGGAGGACCAAGTAAGGTCGACTTGCCGGACAAGGCCGCCAACTCAGACACCCGTCTAACCGAAGCAATGGCCACTAAGAAGGCCAACTTCCGGGACAAGGTCAAGAGAGGAATCTCTCTGATATTCTCAAAGGGATGTTCTTGGAGAACCGAATTGCATCAAATTCAGATCCCAAGTAGGGAGAGGAGGCTTGACAGGGGGGATCACATGGCGAAACCCCTGCACAAAAGGTGCTTATCAAGGAATGGCCCGGTAGCGGTCGTTGAAAAAGACAGCCCGGGCCGAAATCCGGCCCTCAAAAAAAAGGTATGCAAGGCCAGCTTTTGGGTCACACCATGCTGTAAGAACAGCAAAATCCTGGGAACGGAATACATCCGAGGATGCCACTCAAGTTCCTCGCACATAGCAATGTAAGCCTTCCAGGTACGGTGAGATATCTTTCTGGAGGAAGATTCCCGTGTCAACAACATAGAAGAGATGACCGAATACGAGAGAACTCGGTCCTTCAGCACCTGGCTTTAAACAGCCATGCCATTAAAGCCAAGGACTGTAAAGCAGGATGAAGTATGGGATCATGAGACAGAAGATCCACCCCAATAGGCAGTCGCCAGGAACGTCTGAGACTAGCCAAAGTAGATCGGCGTACCAATGTCGCCGTTCCGGAGCACTGGAGGGTAAGCATATATTAGGCGATACTGCCCCCACGGGCTTCCAACGCGTCTGACGCGTCCGCCCAGGGGTCCCTGAACTTGACCACGATCTTGCCACCTTGCGAGTGAGTCGAGAGGCCATAAGGTCCACTTCCGGTGCCCCCACCTCCGGTAAAGGAGGTGGAAACACCTCCGGATGCAAGGACCCTTCCCCTGCAATGCACACGGCCGACAGGACCGTCTTGCAGCGAGATGTATGAAAATCCCAAAGAGACTCCGCAATGTATCGGAGAAGGGAGGCCCCGGTGTACAGGGTGCCTCAACTGTTGGCCAATAAAGGCAACTTGACGGAACTTCCCTAGAAACTCGGTCAGAGGACTAGTACCTCAGCCTCCACAGGTGGCGCAAACCCACCCCGGGCACAGAGACCCTAAAGGCTAAAGCAGTTGCAGTGCACCTGCTAGACGACTGATGGATGAAGCAGAGGCTTTTGCCCAACATTGAGCTACAAAAAACGCCAGAGACGTAGCCACTAACGGGCGTAACGCTAACCTCAGCCTGGCGAACACAGTCCAAGCCAGCGCTTCTGATCACCACTGAAAGCAGGTGGAAAGTGATTCCCCTGAAACCAGGGATCCTTGTTACAATACTCCATCCAGCAGCTACCCATGGATAAGTGCTGATTGTACAAACACATAGTTTATACTATGTATTGCGTCAAACGCGCAAATAGAGTGTGGGAGGAAACCCACCCAGCCACAAAGAGCATAATACCACCACATACGGCGTATGTAGTTTAGTATGTGTGGATAAACCTATTAAACACGTATATACTGTGCCAGCGGCGAAGGCGCGCACATCATCGGGGCTTGGACGTAAACCAGCCACGCAGATTGCGTACACAATCGTTTAGGTATGTTAGCCTGCGAATAAACAAATTGCACATGTTTATACTGTGCATAGCGCTGAGAATGCGCACACCATTGGAACGCAGGGGAGAAACCTGAGCACCCGGATGAAACCCATGCAGACTGCATACGCATACCGTGTAGGTATTATAGTATGTGTGCTAAACATTTTGCACAAGCCCATGTGTGCATAGCACCGAAGGCGCGCACACTGTTGGCGCGTGGGAGGAACCGAAGTACCCCACGCATACTCAGAGAATGCAATACCTACAACTACTGTGAATGTATTTAGTGTACTGTATAAACATAATGTGTATGTTTACACCGTGTATTGCACCAAAGACATGCATGTCATGTAGCGTGGGCGGAAACCCATGCAGACTGCACAGACATACCAGGTAGGTATGTTAGTATGTGGATATCCAATCGCACAAATTTAGACTGTGCATAGCGCCGAAGCGCCCATACCAATGGAGTGTGGGAGGGAACCGGAGTACCCGGAGGAAAACCACACAGACTGCCTACACATACCGTGTAGGTATTATAGCATGCGTGATAAACATTGAACATGTTTAACTGTGCAGAAGGCCAAAAGGCGCACATACCGTCAGCACGTGGGAGGAAACCGGAACACCCGGAAGAACTCCACGCAGACAGCACACAGATACCGTGTAGGAATGATAGCATGTGAATCAACATATTGCACATGTTTATGCTGTGCATTTCCATTGGAGCGTGGGGAGAACCCCACGCAAACAGTATACCCATACTGTAAACATGTATAGTATGTGCAATAAACATATTGAACATGTCTATTCTGTGCGGAGAGCCGAAGCGCACATACCATGAGAGCGCGGGAGGACACCGGAGCCCCCGCCGACCCAGAGAGTATAATACATACATATACTGTGAATGTATCTGGAGTCGTGCATAAACATATTTTGTACGTTTATATCATGCATGGCACTGAAACACAGCATTGGAACGTGGGGGAACACTCACGCAGACACAGAGACCAATAACACATACATACACTGTGAATGTATGCAGTGTAGAGGTATAGGACGAGTTTAAATTATGGCGCAGAGGCGCATAATCTTCTCTGTATCATTCCAACCTGCTTGACTGTGCTGCCGAAGCAGCATGCAGGTAACCTCTGATCCTCAGACCGTGTGTCTGTCAGAGCCCCAAGAAATGGCGGGAAATGTTGCCTCAGGATATCACACAGAAGGCTCACAGGGACTAGAGACATAAATTAATAAAGTCCTCCCCCCCACCATGTATCATCCATGCTGCTCTGAGGCAGCGTGTGTGGAAAACAGTGAGGAAGCTGTGTAAAAGAAAGGCTTGTCACAGCAATTCCAGCTTGAGAGTGTTCCTCACATCATCAATGAGATCACTTACAAGCGCCCTGTCATTCACTGACACAGAACTGGAGTCTTCCTCACAAGGGAATGTCCTGTTCATAAATATGAAATATTCAGAGCTAGGGTCCTGATCCCAATAGCTAGGCCCATATCTGACTCAGAGTACTCCTTCACTAAAGATTTTTGTGGGGGAGGGAGCTTTAGCTCCTTTTGCTCGCACACCGCTTCCATTCTGACAAGGAATGATTCCAGGACTGCTGACAACTGGTCCATAAGGACCGCAGGTGGAGGAAACATATGAACATGTTTAACTGTGCAGCACTGCCAGTTGCCACTAAGCATGCTCGCACGGTCGCACCGCTCTGCTGCAAGTATAACGCAGACAGTGTAGCGGCGGGTGTCACAGCTGTCTGCAGTGGTATGGTACGGAGTAAGTGGCCCCAGGCAAGTGTGGAGAGCAGGTGCATCAGACTCCATAACGCCACCCTCTGAGACCTTATACACTATACAGTGAATATACAGTCCACCCACTGGCTACGCTGAGGCTGAGGAGGGGATACCCGGAGGACCCAGCAACCCTTAAGGACCGCTCAGTCTGTGGAGATTGTGAGGGGATTCGCGCCGCCACTAGAAAATAAATGTGCGGCGGCCACAAGAAAATGGGCGCCGGCCGCAGCTACAACTGCGCCATTGAACACCAAGATGGCCGCCGAGCGCGAAATTCAAAGCCTCCGCTAATGCGCGCGCTAACGGCGCACGCAATTATCACCTCACACACCAGAAAAACCTGCAGACATGAGCGCCCAGCCAGGCCAGAGTGACCCCCAAGCACCCCACAGCACAGCACCAGTACAGGGTGCAGAGAGCAGCATAACATGGGGGAGACAGGGAGAAACCTCCACACACAGAAACACAGCCAGTATGTACTCATCTTGCAGTAGGAGAGACTACTTACCCATCCCTAGAGGGACCCACTGGCTTGTTTCAGACAGACCTATCACAGAGTCGTACTGCGTAGCTGTCAGCCCGGTCCACCGCGAAAGATACAGTAGGTACTGTTTAATCTTGAGAGGACCGCGGGAGCATGAAAGCAACCCGGCCACCCCTGGAGCCATGGGGTATGTCGTGAACTGAGTCTCACGCACACAAGGCGAGGATCAGCACACTCGATGGTCGGACAGGGAAGACTACGAGGATACTAGTGTACCCAACCTGTTGCCCAGCCGACAGTTGATTGAAGGTCTCAAAAATAAAATAATAAAATTCCCAAAGGAATAAAATATTTAAAAGTAAAATCTTCCAGGAGACTGGCTCCTGAGAGAGCCACGTCTTCTCCTTCTGCTAGGCAGAAAAAAACTGTGGTCTGCTGACTGCAGGTGGGAGGGTAATGTCCGGAGGGACCGCCCCCCTGGGCGGGGCTGTTCACCTCTGGTTTGTTCTAGAATGTTTCTAACATTCTTCCTAGATCTTCTCCTGCGAGCAGGGACATATACCCACGCGTTTACAGTATCCAGCTGTGTCAGTCCATGGACGATAAGAGAAATGTCATTTACCAGACCCTATCTTTACTAAAAGAACACAGTGAGTAATCTGTACTGATCACTCACTGTGTTCATTCATAACTGAAGCACAGTAAACTGTGTTTACTATGCTTTAGTTTATGAATTAACAGGAGCCTCTGTTCATTCATCTGCAGTGCAGCGGAGGTTACAGAGAAAGAAACTGGGGAATGCGTTTCCTCAGTCCCTTTCTCTGTCTCAATAGTGAGACTTCAGGGGTCCGTTTAGACCCCTGATATCTCACTAAAGAAACCAAAAGGGGTGTGTATGGAGGTGGGAGGTATGCACATGAGAGGGGTGCGGAGTTTATGGAGGTGGGTGGTATGTACATGAGAGGGGTGCGAAGTGTATGGGAGGTGGGTGGTATGTACAGGAGAGGGGTGCGGAGTTTATGGAGGTGGGTGGTATGTACATGAGAGGGGTGCGGAGTGTATGGGAGGTGGGTGGTATGTACATGAGAGGGGTGCGGAGTGTATGGGAGGTGGGTGGTATGTACAGGAGAGGGGCGTGGAGTTTATGGAGGTGGGTGGTATGTACATGAGAGGGGTGCGGAGTGTATGGGAGGTGGGTGGTATGTACATGAGAGGGGTGCGGAGTGTATGGGAGGTGGGTGGTATGTACAGGAGAGGGGCGTGGAGTGTATGGCGGGGGGTAATATGTACAGGAGAGGGGTGCGGAGTGTATGGCGGTGGGTGGTATGGACAGGAGAGGGGTGTGGAGTGTATGGCGGTGGGTGGTATGTACAGGAGAGGGGTGTGGAGTGTATGGGAGGTGGGTGGTATGTACATGAGAGGGGTGCGGAGTGTATGGCGGTGGGTGGTATGTATAGGAGAGGGGTGGGGAGTGTAGGGTGGGTGGTATGTACAGGAGAGGGGTGTGGAGTGTATGGGAGGTGGGCAGTATCAAATACACCACTGGTCACTGATGCATTGGTGACCAGTGGCAGGTAATTAACCCCTTTGTGCTGCATTAGTGACACCAGTGTCAGTGTTCATGAACACTTTCATGCTGCACCATATAGGGGTTAATTGACACTGGTGTCACTAATGCAGCACAAAGGAGTTAATAAACTACCACTGGTCACCAATGCATCAGTGACCAGTGGCAGTACATTAACCCCCTCCATGCTGCATATTAAAAATACCATTGTAAATTACCCCCCCCCCCAAAGAGTTAATCACTTCAGGCAGTTAACACAGCAAAGCCACTGTGACAAAAGTGCCTTAGGAAATGTTTCTAGCCGCTGAAAACATACTTGCAGTTTTGCACGGTGCTTCACTGGCTCCATGCAGGTCTTTTGCAGCAGCATTCTCCTCTGCTCTTTCATCCCGCCTCCCGGCCTGTGAATGAAATCACGCCGGGCGGGACTAGGAAGCTCCTGTCGGGCGGAGATCACTCCGCCTGACGGAAGACAGTGAATGTATCGGTTGGGCACTAAGCATGCTCGCACCGCTCTGCTGCAAGTATAACGCAGACAGTGTAGCGGCGGGTGTCACAGCTGTCTGCAGTGGTATGGTACGGAGTAAGTGGCATTTTTACAAGGCCTCCCCTGCCCCCCAGCCAAGTCTGCCCCTACCTCCTCGCGGGTTCAGCAGTGGCCGGCAGCTTCGCCTCCACCTCCTCGGCGATCCTTTACCAGTCCGGCCCGCTCACCCTGCCAACTTGGAGACACTGACCGGAGACATTCTCTCCCATTCTCCCACGCACAAATCAGGCAAATTAGGCGGCCACGAGGCCCCTGGGAGCGCGGGATCTTAGGCGACCGCCTTTTTTGCCTAATTAGAGAGCCGCCTCTGGCTGCCTGTAAAACACACCTCACTCATATTCCCTTTGAAGTAGGGTGTCTCTTTGGTGAGACACTTGACAAATTCAATTTCAAAAGATGTCGTCTTTTTCTCCACAGTGGAAGGCTCAAAAAACCCCTCTTCTGGGCTTCTACCTCTACAAAATGCAGAGCACCACACTGTTCTCCTCAGGCTTCATCTTCAAATCCAAAATTCAGCCCTTCCTTTCGGTGCAAGGCTTGGAACAAAAATCCCACCAAGTCTGCCTCAAAAAGTCTTCTCTGGAAGGTTTAAAGGTTTATATTCAAAGTTCTTCAAGATACCAGCACTCAGCAGAGGTATTTGTTCTATCCTGGACCTAAAATTCCTAAAAAAAAATAGGATTTTTTGTACTCACCGTAAAAACCTTTTCTCTGACATCCATGGACTGACACGGTGTCTCTTTACACTTTACACGTGGGTTATGTCCCTGCTTGCAGGAGAAGACCTAGGCAGAATGTGAAATGTTATACATACATTCTAAAAGCCAGAGCCGAACAGCCCCACCCAGGGGGCAGTCCCTCCGGACACAACCCTCCCACTACAGTCAGCAGACTTCAGTTCGTAACAAAGCAGTACAAACTTAAAAGGAAGGGTGGGTGCCGCGTCAGTCCATGGATGTCAGAGAAAAGGATTTTACGGTGAGTACAAAAAATCCTATTTTCTCTTACCATCCATGGACTGACACGGTGTCTCTTTACACTTTACACGTGGGATGTCCCAAAGCAGTGTCAAGAGGGATGGGAGCAGTATAAATGGAAAAACCAAAACTTCACTCCAATAAGGCAGAGCTCCTCAACGGAGGAGTCGCAACTTTAAACAGCGGCCTGCAGCACCCTGCGTCCGAAGGAAGCATCCGAAGATGCAGCCACATTAACCTTATAAAACTTAAAAGGCATGAACAGACGACCAGGTCACCACCTTGCACACTTGTGCAACCGACGCTTGATGTCGGGAAACCCAGGAAGCACCAATTGCCCTGGTGGAATGCGCCGTAACCGGAAAGGGAGGCGCCCGCCCTTTGAGAGCATAGGCTTGAATGACGGTTTGTCTGATTCCCCTAAAAATGATGGCAGACGAAACCGCTTGGCCCTGTTATGGACCAGAGACAGTCACAAACAGTGAGTCGGACTTCCGAATAGAAGCAGTAGCAGACAGGTACACCCGTAAGGCTCGTACCACCTCCAATATGTGCAGCGCAAACTCTCTGGGATGCGATGGGTGAGGACACAAGGACGGGAGGGCAATGTCCTCATGTAGGTGAAAGGTCGACACCACCTTTGGCAAAAAAGGAAGGTCGCGGATACAACACCGCCTTATCCTTATGGATGACTAAATATGGCGACTTGCAGGACAAAGCCGCCAACTTAGACACTCGTCAAACAGAAGTGATTGCCACTAAAAAGGCCACCTTCTGAGACAAGACAAGGAGGGGAATATCCCGGATATTCCCAAAAGGAGGTTCCTGGAGGACCGAGAGCACCAAATTCAGATCCCACGGTGGGAGAGGAGGCTTGACAGGAGGGAGCACATGGCGAACCCCCAACACAAGGTGCTAACCAAGAAAATGACCCGCTAGAGGTCGCTGAAAGAAGACGGCCAAGACCGAAATCTGATCCTTGATGGTACTCAAAGCAAGCTTTTGGGACACTCCACACTGCAGAGGACGCAGCGCTTCGCACATGGCGATATAAGCTTTCCAGGCACGGTGATAGATCTGCCTGGAGGAAGACTTCCGTGTCCTTAACATGGTCAAAATGACCGAGTCCGAGAGACCTCGGTCCCTCAACACCTGGCTTTTAACAGCCCTGCCGTTAAAGCCAGAGACTGTAAGCCGGATGAAACATAGGACCTTGTGACTGAAGGTCCTCCCTCATCGGCAACCGCCAGGGAACGTCCGCGACGAGACGAGACGTACCAGATCAGCGTACCAGTGATGCTGAGGCCAATCCGGAACAATTAGGATCGCCGGAGTTTATATCAGGCGATAAGGACCCTATGGGGCCACCAACGCATCCAAGGCATCGCCCAAGGATCCCTGGATCTGGCCACAACCTCGACCCTTGCGATTGAGTCGAGAGGCCATCAGGTCCACATCCGGCGTGCCCCACCGTCGGTAAAGGAGTTGAAATATGCAAGGACCACTCTTCTTGGTCGGGTGTCTGGCGATTGGCGACTCAGATAGTCCGCCTGCCCATTGTCTATGCCCAGAATGTAAAAAATGGCCTACAGAGCCGGCACATTTCTTTCGGCCCACTTCAGGATACGGACTACCTCGGAAGCCGCAGCTGAGCTCCGAGTTCCCCCTTGATGGTTTACATATGCCACCGCCGTGGCGGTGTCCGACTGGCTCCTGATGGAGCGACCCCGTACTCTCTCCGACCTGAGGAGAGACACAGTCCGATGGCCCGTATTTCCAGAACAGTGATTGGTAAACGGGCTCGTCCGGAGTCCAAGGCCTGAGCCGACAGGACTCCCCAGACTCCACCCCAGCCTGTCAGGCTGGTGTCCGTCGTGAGTACCGTCCATTGGATGGGAGGGGAACGACTTTCCGGACCGAAGAGCCGAGGATCCCAACCACCATATCAGGGGCGCCCTGACTAGGTGAATCACCTGGATCTGAAGATCCAAGGACAACGGGGATTTGTCCCAGGTGGACAAGATCTCCTTCTGCAATGCCCAGGTGTGTGATTGGGCATACGGAACGGCCGCGAAGGAGGCCACCACGAGTCTCGGGACTCTCATGCAAAAAACGGATTGACAACCATTTTTGGGATGTCAGCACCCGCACCGCAGACTGAAGTGTCAGCAACTTCTCCAGAGGTAGGATACCTTTGCCTCCAAGGAGTCCAGAATCAGAACTAGATACTCCAGACACTGAGTCGGGACCAGGACTGACTCCTGAATGTTCAGGAACCACCCGAGTCCCTGAGGGTCTAATTGACGATAGTCACCTTTCCTCTAAGTCTGATCCACTTTCTGCTCTTAGCAGAAGATCGTCCAGATAGCCCACGACAGCAATACCTCGCTGTAACAGAAGGCTAGAACCGGAGCAAGCACCTTGGTGAACACCCTTGGTGCCGAGGCTAGGCCGAAAGGAAGAGCCACAATCGATAGTGGACTTCGCTGATCGCAAAGCGCAGAAACTTCTGGTGACTTGCGCAGATCGGAACATGCAAGTAGGCATCCTTGAAGTCCAAGGACGCCAGAAGAAAATGCCTTTGGTGGAGTGTAGCGATCACCGTGCGAATGGATTCCATGCGGAATTTCTGCACCTTCTCGAAGGCATTCAGGGCCTTGAGGTCCAGGATAGGTCGAACCACGTCCTATTTTTGGGACGTCGAACCACGTCCTATTTTTGGGACGACAAACAGATTCGAGTAGAATCCCTGAAAAACTCTCCTGTGACGGAACCGGCACAATCACTCCGGACCTGATCAAATCCTGTACAGCCCCCAAGAGGGCTGCCCGACAGGTGGGAAGGAGAGGAAGATTTGAGGGAAAGAATCTGTCTGGGGGCCAGGATCGCAATACTATCCTGTATCCTGAGGTGACCACCTCGCACACCCACCAGTCGGAGATTCGGGAGGACCACCGATTCGTGACCTGCGAAGTCGTCGCCCCCACCCCAGAGTCGGGCGGAGGCAAGACTTCACGCGGAGGCGGGCTTGGGAGCCGCTTGTTCGGCTTACGCACCCAGGGGCACTTGTGCCCACCAGCCGCACTGCCGTCAGTCTGAGAGGGCCTACCCGTGGACTCTGACTGACGAAAAAAGCCCGTTTTGCTGGAAAGGAAGGCCCCTGTTTGCGGCGGGCCTCCTCACCCTTGCTAGTCTAAGGAAGAAGAGTGCTTTTACCTCCCATGACATGCATGACGATGTCATCCAGAGCAGCACCGAAAGGTCTACTACCTTTAAATGGTAGATCCGTCAGGAGCTTCCTAAGGCTAGGTCAGCAGACCAGCACTTCAACCAGATAAGACGACGCAATACCACCGCCGAGACAGAGGCCCTGGATATTAAAGGGGCCGCGTCCAACGTGGCGTCGCACACATAAACCAGGCCCTGAACCAGTTGGTGGGCCAAAGCAACTGTGTCTGGAGGAAGATTATGCTCCTGTACAGCTAGGTGCAACATTTTTGCCCAACCTGTAAGTGTTTAAGACACAAGGGTCGCCGCTACCACAGGCCGTAGGGCGGATCCCAACAAGGCAAACATGGCTCTGCTCACCACTTCTGACCTCCTGTCAGTGGGATCCTCAAATGCAGGAGTCCCCTCCATCGGGAGAGTGATGGCCTTGTTCAACCGGGCGACTGGAGGGTCGACCCTGGGGAAGAAGCACACTTTTTAAGTAGGGCATCTTCAAGGGGTATCTGATAGACAAACGCCGCGGGACCATAAAAAAATTCTTCTGCGGCTTTTCCCAGACCTTATCAATGAGCTGGTCAAAGAAAGTACATATGGAAAAACCTCTTTAGAAGGCCTGGCCTTAAAAGAACCAAAGGAGACTGTTATCCGCCTGAGGTTCTGCATCCGCAGCATTTTAGCTTGAGAGTGTCCCTCACCGCAGTCATGAGTACACTAACAAGCGCCCTGTCATTTACTGACCCAGAACTGGAGTTTTCCTCATAAGGAATGTCCTGTTCAAAACCATCCATACATTCAGAACTAGGGTCCTGAGCGGTAGTGGCTAGGCCCATATCTGAATCAGCGCACTGCCCTCATGAAGTAAAGTGGGGAGAGGGCGCTTTTTTGCTCCCTTGCGCTTGCACACAGCTCCCATCCTGGTCAGAAATGATTCCAGGACTGCCCACAACTGGTCCCTAGGGACCGCAGGTGCTGGGACTGTTGTCCACTGACATTTAGGGGAAGCTGGTGACAGAGACTCCATATTGCCCCCCTCTGAGACTCCTCAGATAAAAAGTCCACCCACAGGCTGTGCTGACTGAGGAGGGGGCGCCCAGGGGACTCACCAAACCGGACCAGGAACCGCTCAGTTCCGCTGTCTGTACCGCGCTGTGTCAGCGCTGGTGAGCTGTGAGGAGATTCGCGCTGTTACAGCAGCGCTAGAGGCCAAAACTAGTGCTGAAGAGCGCGCGGGCTACAAGAAAATGGCCGCCGCACTTCACTGAGGCGATCCGCGGCAAGATGGCCGCCATGACTCAGCAAAAGTGAAAAAAACAGCACACACACACAGCGCCACTCGGCGCTCAGGCCCCAAAACACACAAAAAAAGGCCCCAAGCATATCTGCTGACCAGCATTAGCCCCTCCAAGAACAGTGTGACCCCCAGGCACCCCACACAGCACAGCGCCAGCAATGGTGACAGAGAGTGACAATGAAATACAGGGGGAGACAGGGAAAATCCCCCACAGAGAAACACACAGCCTTTTGTACTCACCTCCAGGCAGGCGAGACTACTTACCCGTCCCCTGAGGGACCCACTGGTGTGTTTCTGACAGGACTATCACAGTGCAGTACTGAGTAGCTGTCGGCCCGGTCCACCGCGAAAGATACAGTCAGTCAGGAACTGTTCAGTCTTGAGAGGACCGTGGGAGCATGAAAGCAAACCCGGCCACCCCTGGAGTCATGGGGCCTGTCGTGAACTGAGTCTCATGCACACAAGGCGAGGATCAGCACGCTCGATGGTCGGACAGGGAAGACTACGAGGATATCTTGTACCCAACCTGTTGCCCAGCCGACAGTTGATAGAAAATTCTCAAAAATAAAATAAAAAAGAATTCCAGAAAAGGAATAAAAATAGGTCAGGAGACTGGCTCCTGAGAGAGCCACGTCTTCTCCTTCTGCTAGGCAGAAAAAAACTGAAGTCTGCTGACTTTAGTGGGAGGGTTATGTCCGGAGGGACCGCCCCCTGGGTGGGGCTGTTCGGCTCTGGCTTTTAGAATGTATGTATAACATTTCACATTCTGCCTAGGTCTTCTCCTGCAAGCAGGGACATAACCCACGTGTAAAGTGTAAAGAGACACCGTGTCAGTCCATGGATGGTAAGAGAAAGTACCTTTGCATTCACAAATTTCCCATGGAATTTGCCAGGTCAGGTTTTGCCTCTTTGAGACAAGGGCATTACCTGGTATTAGTTCAAGATGCATCTCTATTATTCCCATTTACCCTCCTCATCAGCGCTTTACAGTAGGGGACAAACATTTCCAACTTGTCACACTGCCATTTGGCCTATGCTCTACCCAGAGTATTCACCCTTGAACCTTTGCTTGCACCCTTCCTTGCCCTCTTAAGAACTCAGGGCATTCAGGTTACAGGGTACTTAGACAATCTTCTGAAGGATTCGTCTCCCTCACAACATCCGAAGGACTATCCAGATTCTTTTGGTTAATCAATTTTCTTTTACAAAATAATTTTATTGCAAACAAATTCGTCAAATTAGTTCAACGATGAGATGTTTACATCAAACATAGCATAAAAGAAAAAAGAAGGTTACATAATTCCCTAATGCAGTATAACATGTTGACTTAAGTCCTTGATGAAGAAAGCTTAATACTTCAGAAAATAATCCATTTTCAAAAGTCTACCCTTTGGCATTCTCTGCATCTGAAATATATAGGCCTCATCCTAGCCATGGCGCAAGCAAGGGTTTTTCTTCTCCCAAACAAGCTCCTCTCCCTAAGGTCTCTCATGCTTGGACCTTAGGTCAGGAAGGCAACTTTCTGTGAGATTCCTAATGAGAGTCCTAGGCCTCATGTTTGACTCATCTGAATCTGTTCTCTTAACTCATTTTTACTCAAGGCCCCTCCAACACAACATTCTGTTGGCATGAAACAAACACTGTGCAGCTCTCACGTTTCCTATGCTTCTATCTGCTATTCTATCTGCTCTTATTCACTGCTTGGGTATGTCCCAGAGACTATGAATATCCAACCTTGGTTACTGTACTGTATGATTAAGATAAAATGAATTTTGACTTACATTCCATATTTTGGGAGAACAGTATAGAACACAGGCCAACCTCCCCTCTGTTTCAGTTTTACCATTCATAGCTTGCTAAAAAAAAAAAAAAAAAAAAAAAAGGTCTCACATGGTATGGTGGGTTTATAGGGGAAGCCCAAGGAGGGTGTGTCCAAAAGCCATTATCATTGTGCAGTTGCCTGAAGGATAGCCAGGGTCTATGAATATCCAGCCCGTGTCCTGTACAAGATGCAGAATTTGCAGGTTTACAGTATTTTTCTAAAGATTTCTACATTTTCCCTACAACATAAAAAAAAATCTCACTTTTGGAGTTTAGCTCCACTTAAAGACCCAGCACTTCTATTCAGGTCCCCCAGACTGAACAAGATTATTTTACCGAATGATCACTTTAGGAAGATGTTTCAGCATAAATGAAAAAAACATCTGCTCATCCTAAAAAGGCACCCAGGGTCTACCATATTCCATTGTTTGATGCTGCAGAAGAACTAAAGCAGTGCCTATGCATTCAGAATGGCAAAACTACACTTTTAAAAGTCATCAGGGGAGCTGCACATAAAAAAATGCTGCATGGCTTATATGAATGTATGGCAGTGGTGGTGGTACTGCCCTCATCCGTTGCTCTATGAATTGAGGCTGGGTTCACAATATAGAACGTAGCGGCTCACAGCAAGAGTCGGGTGCGTCTCCAAATTTTGGGCTGAACTCAGACCTGAAACGGACCAAAAGACAGACAGGGCTCCTGTACAATTCACATCGGTGCCGCTGTGGAGATGTGTGAACCAGCCCCATAGAGAGTCGGTCACAATCTCCTGCTATGCAAATTGGATGTGGGGAAACCCGCATCCAATTAGCAACAGTGTGAACCCAGCCTTAGAAAAGAAAAAACAAATGCGCCTACTAAGTGCAGTATGTTAGAAATTTATTTAAAAATAATTAAAATAACAGCCAAATGGCTACTCACAGGATGGAAGTGGAGTATAAGCATGAAAAGATATCCTTCTAAGTTGTCTGCGGAGGGCATGAGTCACTCCGTGTGTCTGTAGTCTCCCAGTGGTGGAATACTGCCAAGATGAAGAGGTAGTGCACTGCGGTGTTGCTGCAGCGATGGGGAGATGGAAGAAGAGCGGTAGATGCAAGAAGAGCTGTCCCTCTATGCCGGTGTGGACACCAGTTCCCACACGGCGTACGGCGCGCGGTTCACGCTGGAGCGCAGTCAGCTTCGGCAACCGGACGTGACGTCAAAAGCAGGCGATAACTGATGACGCGTTTCAATGCTTCCGCATTTTCCTCGGATCTGATTGGCAATAGGAACTGTCGGTATTATATGCGTTCCACCGAACGGAACCATCCATCTAGTGTCATACTTAATATTGTCAACATCCGGAGATGAGGTGCTTTAGGCTGGAGGGAATAAATACATAGGCCTAACAGTAGCATATACATAGGAATTCGTAGATTTAAAAAAACATACAATATACAATTGATTGAGTTGATAGAAACCTTTAGAAGACTTGCCCTATAATGAATGTATATATGGCAAGAAATGTTATATTTTGACAAGAAATTTATATATTGACATCGATGCATGGAAGGAATGCATGAGAGGGACGTACAAAAAAATGCCATAAGAAGTGCATAGGAAATGCACGAAAAAAATGGCAAAAATACAAATGCTGAATGCAAAAAATATATCTAATAATACCTATATCATGTATAATATGGGGAAATATTCTATATATACATATATATATATATATATACATATAGAAAATTACATAATAAAAATAATAATAACCAATAATATCCAAGAGACAGTTCTAGAGAGCTGTTATTAAGAAACTCACAATCTCAGTAATACAAATATCTAATTTATAATGATGGGGACCGCAAGCATGCATATGCACACATCCGCACATGCATGCATCCAAGCCATTGTGTATGGATATTGTGCTCACAATAAAAAAAGTTTAATGATAAAAAAAATAATAATTAATAAAAAACCAATTGATAAAAAACCAATTGATAAAAAATCAATAGATAAAAAATCAATAGATAAAAAAAAATGTTACCATCAAAGAAGGAATATATAGATAACAAGAATATGTATACGTATGAGAATGTAATAAAACACAACATAGTGAGATAAGGGTTCCTTTTTGTTCTTTAATAGTCAAAAGGAAAAAAGGAAAAAAGGTAGAGGAGATAGAGGTATGTGTAGATAAGTACAAACATACACCCACACAAAATGTATGTGCACGTGTGTACATGGATATGTCTCTATCACATGACTGTATTAACCTCAATCTCCTCGTTAAGTCCAAAGGGTGTAAGCGTGTTCAGGATATAAATCCAGTATGTTTCCTGTTTACACAGACGTTGGAATCTCTCTGCTGATGTATATTTATCGGGTATGGATTCCAAGATCCATACTCGAAGTGCAGAGGTGTCTTTAGGATGGTGAATGTTAAAGTGTCTGGAAACACTATATTGTGGACTGCCATCCTTAACTGCTCGGCGGTGTTCGCCAAATCTAGCTCGCAATGTACGTCTAGTCCTACCCACATACAACAAACCGCATGGGCAGGTTATACAGTAGATGACGAACATAGTGGAACAATTGTAGAAGGAAGTAAAAGTATACAATTTACTGTTAGCAGAGTAGTTTTTTTGACCATGAGTCACATGGGAACAGGTGAGGCATAAAGCCTTATTACATCTATACATACCTACTAAAGGTATTAATGTTAGCTGTCTAGATGTGGTAATTTTAGCATTGATTTTCATTTTGCTAGGTGCAATTTTGCCTTTTATGTTCGGCGCCTTGCGGTATGCAAATTTGGGGTGAAGAGAAAGTGATTTTTTCAAATGTGGGTCCTGTTGTAGGATAGACCAGTGTTTACGGAAGATGCTTTCCATTTGCTTATGACTATGGTGATATTGTGTAATGAACCTCATCACTGGCATAGATGCCTGCTTGGATTTTGATGCTATGTAGTCTGTGCAATATAAGGAGCAAGCATCATCAACAAGATGTACTGGATAACCCTTATCTGTGAACTTGGTTTTTAGAGGTATACTCTGTGTCACATAGTCATCCAATCTGGTGCAATTTCGTCTGAGACGATGAAATTGGCTCTTTGGGATATTTTGAATCCATCGTGGGTGATGACAGCTGGTATAATGTAGAAAAGAATTACCAGCTGTAGGTTTTGTGTAACTTTTAGTTGTTATCTCCTTATTGGTATATGATAGTTCCAAATCTAAAAAGCATATGGATAAAGTGTTGGATTCTGAAGTAAAAGTGAGTCCATAGGGGTTAGCATTACAATACGAGACAAAGCTATGAATGAGATTGGTAGGGCCGTCCCAGATGATTATGATATCATCTATGTATCGTCTGTAAAAAATAAGGTGCATGGTGAAAGGGTTATTGGCCCAAATGTATTTTTCTTCCCAGAAACCTTATGTCACCCAGATTTATGGCTAATTATAAGAGCAAGATTCCCAAAGAATCTCTAAAAATATCATCCTCCCTACATATCAACGATTCGTCTATTTTACATCTCAAAACCACCAAAAGAACAGATACACAACCATCAATTTCCAATACAGTCTTGGTGGACAATATAGATACCATTATAATTAATACACCGACTAAGGCTATTACTTCAGCCCAACATACCCCTATTAATAACACAGAGACTGCCATCAGACACTCCTCTGAAAATACTGTAGCAAGAGCTAATTCTACTCCACCCATAAACAAGGACAATGTCACATCTGTTGTTATTTTCCAACAGTCTAAGATAGACACCCAGGTCACCTCACCTATAACATTTGGGGCGACTACTATGGACAATATTGACACTTTTTTTAGTGCAGACCCCCCACTCCAGCCCACCCACAACAAAAAGAAAACTTTCAGAAGAGGAAGGAGAGGGGGAAGAAACAAATTTAAATCTAACCAGACCAGAGAAACTGCGAAAAGTGTGAAAATTTTCAATTTATCTAACCAATCTCTAAGTGACCAAGAACTTTCACTATTGGCACGGGGCCTTAATTTTGCCCCAGCCATAGCCCCTAATTCTTTTGTCATGTTTAAAGACCTCAATAGGTTTGTCAGAAACCTAACTTTGAGGCGTCATTATAATATAAAAGACAAAAAAACATCTACTGTGGACATAGAGACCGATCTCCAGACTGACAACCTTCCAACCTTAGATTCATCTATGGAACAACAAGCATTATTAGATTTATGTGAACTATGGAATGCCCATGAAGAAGATGACATCATTGCCTGGTCTCAACATTCAGAATTACCGCCACCAGTCATCCATACTACTTTCCGACCCAAATCTATATTTAATCCTACGCAATCCAAGGGCCCATATTTACAAACATTTTATCAGGTAGTACTTTCAGAACTTACCAAACTTTGTGAGACAACATCCACCAAACCTAATCATTTTAAGAACAACTTGAGTCCACAAGAAAATATTGCTTTAAAAGCATTGAGCCAGAATGACAACATAATTATAAGACCGGCTGATAAAGGTGGGAGCATTATCATACAAGACAAAGCAGATTACATGAGAGAAGCCCTCAGGCTTCTCTCAGACAATGCCACGTATGAAATATTGAAAAAGGATCCATTGCCTGTGTTTATAGAAGTCTCTAATTCTTTAGTAGAGAAGGCTCATATAGAAAGAATACTATCCAAACAGGAGAAGGCCTTCTTTCGAAAATCCTTTTTTCAGGTACCATACTTTTACCATCTGCCCAAAATACATAAAAACTCCATCAACCCACCAGGACGCCCCATTGTTGCCTCCATGGACAGCATCACCTCCAGTTTTTCGCTATATGTAGACCATTTCCTTCAACCTCTAGCTCAGGCTCTTCCTTCCTATATTAGAGATGGAACAGATCTAATTGAACAAATGCATCCCTATACATGGGAATCCACCTACCAATGGATCTCTCTAGATGTCTGCTCCTTATATACATCTATCCCTCATAATATAGGTATACAAGCCGTTACTCATTTCCTTGAAAATGACCCTCATCTTAACACTCACCAAATAGATTTCATACTTCAAGCCACTCTTTTTTGTTTAGATCATAATTATTTTCTTTTTGATGGTATCTACTATCGCCAAAAACAGGGCACTGCTATGGGTGCTAATTTCGCTCCCAGCTATGCTAACCTAACTATGGGTTTCTGGGAAGAAAAATACATTTGGGCCAATAACCCTTTCACCATGCACCTTATTTTTTACAGACGATACATAGATGATATCATAATCATCTGGGAAGGCCCTACCAATCTCATTCATAGCTTTGTCTCGTATTGTAATGCTAACCCCTATGGACTCACTTTTACTTCAGAATCCAACACTTTATCCATATGCTTTTTAGATTTGGAACTATCATATACCAATAAGGAGATAACAACTAAAAGTTACACAAAACCTACAGCTGGTAATTCTTTTCTACATTATACCAGCTGTCATCACCCACGATGGATTCAAAATATCCCAAAGAGCCAATTTCATCGTCTCAGACGAAATTGCACCAGATTGGATGACTATGTGACACAGAGTATACCTCTAAAAACCAAGTTCACAGATAAGGGTTATCCAGTACATCTTGTTGATGATGCTTGCTCCTTATATTGCACAGACTACATAGCATCAAAATCCAAGCAGGCATCTATGCCAGTGATGAGGTTCATTACACAATATCACCATAGTCATAAGCAAATGGAAAGCATCTTCCGTAAACACTGGTCTATCCTACAACAGGACCCACATTTGAAAAAATCACTTTCTCTTCACCCCAAATTTGCATACCGCAAGGCGCCGAACATAAAAGGCAAAATTGCACCTAGCAAAATGAAAATCAATGCTAAAATTACCACATCTAGACAGCTAACATTAATACCTTTAGTAGGTATGTATAGATGTAATAAGGCTTTATGCCTCACCTGTTCCCATGTGACTCATGGTCAAAAAAACTACTCTGCTAACAGTAAATTGTATACTTTTACTTCCTTCTACAATTGTTCCACTATGTTCGTCATCTACTGTATAACCTGCCCATGCGGTTTGTTGTATGTGGGTAGGACTAGACGTACATTGCGAGCTAGATTTGGCGAACACCGCCGAGCAGTTAAGGATGGCAGTCCACAATATAGTGTTTCCAGACACTTTAACATTCACCATCCTAAAGACACCTCTGCACTTCGAGTATGGATCTTGGAATCCATACCCGATAAATATACATCAGCAGAGAGATTCCAACGTCTGTGTAAACAGGAAACATACTGGATTTATATCCTGAACACGCTTACACCCTTTGGACTTAACGAGGAGATTGAGGTTAATACAGTCATGTGATAGAGACATATCCATGTACACACGTGCACATACATTTTGTGTGGGTGTATGTTTGTACTTATCTACACATACCTCTATCTCCTCTACCTTTTTTCCTTTTTTCCTTTTGACTATTAAAGAACAAAAAGGAACCCTTATCTCACTATGTTGTGTTTTATTACATTCTCATACGTATACATATTCTTGTTATCTATATATTCCTTCTTTGATGGTAAAAACATTTTTTATCTATTGATTTTTTATCAATTGGTTTTTTATCAATTGGTTTTTTATTAATTATTATTTTTTTATCATTAAACTTTTTTTATTGTGAGCACAATATCCATACACAATGGATTGGATGCATGCATGTGCGGATGTGTGCATATGCATGCTTGCGGTCCCCATCATTGTAAATTAGATATTTGTATTACTGAGATTGTGAGTTTCCTAATAACAGCTCTCTAGAACTGTCTCTTGGATATTATTGGTTATTATTATTTTTATTATGTAATTTTCTATATGTATATATATATATATATATATATATATATATATATATATATATATATATATATATGTATATATAGAATATTTCCCCATATTATACATGATATAGGTATTATTAGATATATTTTTTGCATTCAGCATTTGTATTTTTGCCATTTTTTTCGTGCATTTCCTATGCACTTCTTATGGCATTTTTTTGTACGCCCCTCTCATGCATTCATTCCTTCCATGCATCGATGTCAATATATAAATTTCTTGTCAAAATATAACATTTCTTGCCATATATACATTCATTATAGGGCAAGTCTTCTAAAGGTTTCTATCAACTCAATCAATTGTATATTGTATGTTTTTTTAAATCTACGAATTCCTATGTATATGCTACTGTTAGGCCTATGTATTTATTCCCTCCAGCCTAAAGCACCTCATCTCCGGATGTTGACAATATTAAGTATGACACTAGATGGATGGTTCCGTCCGGTGGAACGCATATAATACCGACAGTTCCTATCGCCAATCAGATCCGAGGAAAATGCGGAAGCATTGAAACGCGTCATCAGTTATCGCCTGCTATTGACGTCACGTCCGGTTGCCGAAGCTGACTGCACTCCAGCGTGAACCGCACGCCGTACGCCGTGTGGGAACTGGTGTCCACACCGGCATAGAGGGACAGCTCTTCTTGCATCTACCGCTCTTCTGCCATCTCCCCATCACTGCAGCAACACCGCAGTGCACTACCTCTTCATCTTGGCAGTATTCCACCACTGGGAGACTACAGACACACGGAGTGACTCATGCCCTCCGCAGACAACTTAGAAGGATATCTTTTCATGCTTATACTCCACTTCCATCCTGTGAGTAGCCATTTGGCTGTTATTTTAATTATTTTTAAATAAATTTCTAACATACTGCACTTAGTAGGCGCATTTGTTTTTTCTTTTCTTTGCTGCATATAGAGTCTGCTTCGCTCTACAATTGCTGCCAACGGTGCATATGTTTATAAGACTTGCTTTTAGTATTACATGGACTTCCAAAGAGAAAGACTTTCATACTCTAAACTCCATTGATTTTCATTTGATTTATCTTTATCAGTTAGGTTTTTGTTCCTTTTTTGCGCCGTCATTTGTATTATGAACCCAGCCTTAGACAAATGAAGGGGGCAGCTAGGTTTATTGAAGAGAAACTTGACCCATTTCCCTAAAAAAAATATTCTCAATTACTACTTATTGATACTCATTTACACAGGAAAAATATACTCACAAGCCCAGCAATTCCTGCGTTGTCCTTCCTGGCACTCTTCTGCTGCACATACCATCCCATGCCACCATCTTTGTTTTTTCATCATCAAGAGCGAACTGTCTTTTCTGGGCTCTTGCAGCACAGCACCAGGTCTGCCTTCCTACTGTGTTGTCTGTAAGCCTGCAACCAAGTGTGATAGGTGACGTTGGTATTTCAGAAGGCTGCAGGATAAGAATTCAGTCAGTCATTCTTGCCTAGATGCAAATGGAGGAAAAGGGATGGGTTGATCATGAAAAAAGAAAAAGTGGAAACACATCTAAAACATTGTCCTTTTTTTTGTTGGGGAGGGAAAGGGGAGCTCAGAATGTCTGCCCTAAAGTGATATTAAACACAATTTATTTTTCATTAAAATAAAAATGATGTTATACTTTTCTGCTCTGTGCAACAATATTGCACAGAGTGGACCCATACCTCTTTGGTGGACCCCAAAAGGTGCTGTCTACTCCTTTTCGAGTGCCCCCATAGCAAGCCATGTGCTATGGAGGAATCTGTGCGGGTGAGCTCCCGAGACAGGCTGTGTGCATCCATAGACACACAGCAGAGCTTGGTCCGACCACATTTCCTGCTTCCCCTCACAGGATTTGACTGACAGCAGCAGCAGGTGCCTATGGCTATCCTGTGAGACCAAGAAGAGGGAGCAGCGCTGCTTCAGACAAAGATAGCTCTCGAGCGTGGGAGGAGACAGGCAAGTGTTTAGGGATTGGGGGTGGGAAGTCAGAAAAAGTAGTGGGACTTTTTCTTTACCTTAACACAGTGAATGCATTAAAAGATAAAAAATGATTGGATCACTTTAAGGATACAGCGTATTCTTTTTTCCAAATCCTACATGCTTTACAATAATCCCAACCACTAGTTATAGCACAGCTTTCCCAAATCCAGTACTGTGTGTTCTCTAGTTTTCCCTTTACATGGACAACCCGTTAACCAAAAATAGAGCTATAATTGAGTGTACTATGAGAACATAGCATGAAGATGTAGCTGGTTATCTATATTCTATAGTAATAATTATTTGCAATGTAACTTTTGAAACTCAGTAAGTAGTACCATGTCTGGGAAGAATCTGTACAATATTAGTGTGAAAAGGTTATGCAATATCAGGCAGGTTAGATATTGTATCCAGTTTACAGATTTCCAGACACAGGAGAGAGGAGATGGGCAGTAAATAGGAGCTCAACCAATGTGTACTAAAAAGTACATGCGTACATTAGCTGCATATGGGAATTCCTAGTGTCCGTTTTTAATGGATCAGATAGAACCAATCACATTTTACAAACTTAGTCACGTTGAAGCAGACCCAATATCAAAAAAAAATAAAAAATCAGGTATGCCTCTCCCATAAAAAAAATAGGTTTGTTAAAATACTTACCTGTCTAAAATGCCTACCTGTCTGCTGGAACAAAAAAGGGGAATGAAAACAGCCCAGCATTTCTCATTTACTTTACATTAACTACAGGGCAGAAAGATGGAAAAACAGCAAGATATATTTTTATAACAGGATGTTATGTTTATGTGGACAAGCAGGTTAATAAATGAAGACCTGAAATGTCCTGCAGTTTGCTTTGTTTTTAGAAGAAAAAAAAATGGTATAAAAAAATATATTTATTTAATGAATGACAAAGTAAAATATGCCATTGTGCACATACCCCTGAAGATACACTATATTATTACCAAAGTATTGTGACGCCTGCCTTTACACTCACATGAACTTTAATGGCATCCCAGTCATAGTCAGTAGGGTTCAATATTGAGTTGGCCCACCCTTTGCAGTTCCTCCACCCCAAACTCGCTCATCCATGTGTTTGTGCACTGGTGTGCAGTCATGTTGAAACAGGAAGGGGCCATCCCCAAACTGTTCCCACAAAGTTGGGAGCATGAAATTGTCCAAAATGTCTTGGTATTCTGACGGCCAAGCCCAACCCCTGGGGAAAAAAACCCACACTATAATTCCCCATCCACCAAATAATTTGGACCAGTGCACAAAGCAAGGTCCATATTGGTAATATAGTGTTTTCTATT
This sequence comes from Rana muscosa, assembly GCA_029206835.1. Classification (NCBI taxonomy): domain Eukaryota; kingdom Metazoa; phylum Chordata; class Amphibia; order Anura; family Ranidae; genus Rana; species Rana muscosa. The sequence continues at coordinate 148,796,585 of CM055126.1, read as the reverse complement.
GATTATGAAGAAAATGGTAAACATTTAGCGTTTGTTATATTTCTGGATTAGAGGTAGGTGATTCTATATTAGAAGAAATCCAAGACAGAGGGAATATTGGTTCTGCTGGCAGTGATACTGACCACCAAACAAGATGTGTGTCCCCATCAGTAGAGGCCCATCCATTAGGGGCGCACGGGCGCCGCCCCCCATCCATGCATCCAGCCCCCTATTCTACATGCATGGCTCCGGATGCATTGGGGGGGGGCGTTCTAAAGCATGTGATTACAGCCAGAGGCGCGAATAGGCTTCAAAAAAGGGTGGCCCACCCAGTTGTGTGACAATAGCGAATTAATATTCGCTATTTTCACACTGAATCTCCTCCCCGCCAATCAGGAAACGGGTCGAAAGGAGAAGCCATCCTATTGGCCTATGAGGAGGGAGGAGACGTATGGCCGAGGAGAAGCATGGAAAGCCCGACCGACTAGAGCCAGGACACGGAGTAGACTGAGGGGGGAAGCCGCCTCCACCTGTCAGCACAGGGTGAGTGAGCTGGCGATCTGGGGGTGAGTATTTGTGCGCTAGAGTGAAGGGGGGATCCCTGGTCAAATCTGTCTGCCGCCCCCCCCCCCCCCCCCGACACTGGTCCCCATACCAGCTAATCAGGTGATGCTCTCCTCTTCTAACCTGAACTAGAAATTATGTTGGGTGAAAGACAATATGCATACATAGTAGTTTCATTTATTATTATTTTTTTCAAATAAAATCACCTCCAAACTAGAATTTACATTATCTGTAAAACGACAAAATACATTTCAGATGTAACCCAAAAGCCACAACATTGTCTTGTTAATGCTGTAAATGTAGATTTTTAAAAATAAGCTGCAGTTTTTTTTTACAAGCAGAAATAAAAAAACTGTATTGTGATAAAAGTATGTGTTTGTTGAATAGGTGTCAGGGCCTAAATAAATAGAAGACGAGAACAATATTCAGTATTTTCTAATGCACAATGTATTATTTTTCCTCTCCTAGATACATTTGCAAGCAAAGTGGCTGCTACACAGGACGTGTATGCAGATGCCTCAATTGGAAACGTGACTGGGAGCAACGCTGTGAATGTTTTCCTGGGGATTGGTATAGCCTGGTCTGTTGCTGCCATCTACTGGGCCTCAAAGGGACAAGAATTCCACGTCCAAGCTGGTAGCTTAGCTTTCTCCGTAACGCTCTTTACCATTTTTGCATTTGTCTGCATCAGCGTCTTGCTGTATAGGAGGCGGCCTAGTATTGGTGGGGAACTGGGGGGCCCCAGAAGCTGCAGACTTGCCACAACTTTGCTCTTTGTAACCTTGTGGTTACTTTACATTTTATTTGCTACTCTGGAAGCCTATTGTTACATCAAGGGGTTCTAAATGAAACCAAGCTTAAGCCAGCAACCAATCCGCCGCACTCAACTGTCGGCAGTCTCCTTGAGGAGGATCCCCAGAGCAGAATGGATACCAGCCAATCAGAGCTCTGTTGGAGATTAGCGACATCATAATCCGAAGGACCATGTGACTGGCATCATTGGCTGAGGTGCATTAAACAAAATAGCAGTACTCTAAAATCTGTGAGACCCCTATAAAGAGGAAAAGAAAAAAGCGCGTTCTATCCAATTCTTGACAAACAGAACAGTGGATACACTTTAAAATACTGGTCACTTTTTAAATCAGAGTAACAGAAGGGAGCTATTTGTGCCACTCTGGGTACCAAGAAACAACATACTTTGACCAATGGCATAATAACCAGCAACAATTCCCTTATTCTGGTTTATTTTAATCTTTTGTTGAGTTTTTGTTTGTTTTGTTCACCAGAGTCGCTTTAAAAACAAAAAAAAAAGACAAAAAAAAAAAACAACAAAAAAAACTTTTGTATTTATTTCATATTTATACTCAACCATTGAAATAGATTTAAAAATATCAATAGTCACAAATTTCAAACTGAAGATACAGTGTTATCTATATGTATCTATCTATATACAGTATATCTATATGTCCATTTTTCTCAATTTGATCTCACTGGAAAAATGCAAGTTTTTCAACAGCTAAAGAGTATATAAGAGACTCCAAGTTTACATGTCACCGCCCTAGGTTCCTATAAATGGAAAGAGTAACAAATCTTTGTATTATTGCAAGCTCCTACATATGTATACTTTTTACCAGTGTGGTTTGCTATTGGGAGTAAGTTTTAAACACCGGTGACATGAAAGCATTCACTTTTAAAAGTATGCTGTCCATTTTTCTGCTGGGATATGAATGCTGAATGGCCAGTGGGGGGGGGGGGGGGGGGGTTGAGATGTGGACCAGCAAGGACTTGGAATGGTTAGACAATATGCCATTGATTTGCTTTAAAGCCAAGTCCATTCAGAACTGAATTTATATTTCTCAGGGACTCCATCACCATGATCTCTCTTCTGTTGTGCCTCTTTCCCAGGAGGCCATAATGAAGATGTTACACTTGGACATATGTGGGAATTTTCTTTCTAACGTTATATTGGCGAGTAGGACATTGTGCACACCTTTCTAAAATGTTAACTGTGGCAGTACAGCTATTTGCATGAGCCATGACACTTTGGCTCATGCAAAAAAATGTGGGGCATTATAGCACTGTGAGTGGAGCACTATAATGAAATAGACTGTTGAGAGCTCCCTACTGTGAGTCATACCATTCAATAGATTTTTTCATGCCCTTGAATTAGTGAGCCCCATCCATTTTTGGTGTCACTAATTCCATTTACACCAGAATGCAGCAAGGGTGACATGCTTGCCTTCTCAGTGGTCTCAGTAGGGGATTAAGGGGCACACCAAGTAATTCCATCAGGGAGGTCCAACATGAGGTCCCAACAAATAAGCATCCAGCAGAAACCAAAATATTACTTCTGGGTGGACTTGGCCTTTACGTGAACCATCTGTTGTTCACTTTGTATCTTATCTTCATTAGAAGATTTCCTGCTTTAGTTATTACTTCTTTATAATAATTTTCCAACAAAATGTATACATTTTACTCAGTCTTTTACTGACCCAAACTTTTATATTCATATATTATTCACCATTTACATTACTGCCTTCCAATTCATTACATGCTATGGTATTGTGCAGGGAAACCCTTTACTTTCTAACTTGTATAAAGCAGATACTTCCTGAGCATTATGGTGGGTATCTTAGAGTTTTTCTGCTATCCTGATGCTGAAATTGTCAAGTAAAGGCTAGCCAACAAATTGCTGCAGCACAAACTTTAAAATGGAATTCACTACTGGCATGACACAACAGAACCGGGTTGAAATTATGATTTTTGCCTTACATTGCCATCCCACTGAAGTATATTTGAAATTTAGGGCTACAGGATTTTTGAGGGTTATCCTGTAGAAACTCTGGACATGATCCAGTCTTATGCCGCGTACACACTATCGGAAATTCTGACAACAAAACCGTGGATTTTTTTCAGACGGAATGTTGGCTCAAACTTGTGTTGCATACACACCGTCACACAAATCTTGTCGGAAATTGCGAACGTCAAGAACGCAGTGACGTACAAGATGTACGACAAGCCGAGATCAATGAAGTTCAATAGGCAGTTCGGCTCTTCTGCTTGATTCTGAGAATGCATGTTTTTTTGTGCGTCGGTAGCGCATACAGACGATTGGAATTTCGGACAAGAACTTTTTTTGGCGGAAAATTTGAGAACCAGCTTTTACATTTTTGTTGTTGGAAATTCCGACAGCAAATGTCCGATGGAGCCTACACACGGTTGTAATTTCCGACAAAAAGCTCACATCGAAACATTTGTTATCGAAATTTCCAATCGTGTGTATGCGGCATTAGGGTCCTTTCACAGGTGGGTTTAGTTTGGATCCTTCTATCAGTGTAAATCTGTGAGCGAATGGATATAAACAGAAGTACGTCCATTTACATGCACTTACATCTGAGTCTATTTATGTCTGCGGGAAAGAAATGAATTTTGCGAATGTAAACGGATGTTTTCATTTTATGTCGGTTATTAGGCAAGAAGTACAACTCTCTGCTTATATTTTTGTCAATCTAAACAAAAACTGAAGATTGATGTTCAAATTCATGCAAAACTAAAGGATTCCATTTTCATGTGTTTTTTTTTTTTTTAATAATTTTTCACGATGGAACTGATTTTGCTTATGTGAATGGACCCTTTATTCAGTATTTTGCTATGGTTTGCATTAGGTTTCAGCATTCCCTGAAGCTGTATATTTAGGTTCTATAAGCACATAACAGCTGTAAAGTGTCAGGCTGACCAAACATTACATATGGATGCACACCTTTCTCTTCTCTATTTCTCACAAAATAATGGTGAGATATAGGTCAAAAATTTGTTCTGTAAAACACAAGGCATTGTTAAGTCATCAGTTTTGACATGCATTTGCAAATACGTTTTATGAGCTGTATTACAAACTATAAGATCCTTGTGGTGCATGTCATTATGTGTACCAGCAGTTACTTTGTCTAGTCCAGGTTCGCTTTAAATCACCCTTCAGCTCCAAAGTAGCAGCGTTGAATACAAATCCTAACTGAAGTTCCCTCTCAGTGTTAAAGCTGAAATTCACGCATTCAGCCACTTTGTAAAATGTGCTGGGCTACCTCACCTCGTGGACTTACCTCTGTAATTTACATTTACATTTTACATATTTACTGAGTGCCGGAACCATATCAATATACACCAATCAGACATAGGTGTCCGTTTATGAAGCAGTGATCAGCTGTGATCCCAAGGATCGCCACTGATCACAGTCCATAAACAGTTTATGACACAGAGATAATCGGGGGGGGGGGGGGAGAAGTGTTTGAACATGTTCTCCCGCCGATGATCTCTGCACAGTGAGAAGTCTCATTGAATGACACAGTAACGGACAGTTTATGAAGCTGCGATCTCAGCACTTCACTGGCGATCTGTGTCAGAATTCACACTCTCCGTTTCACCAGCTTAGAGGTGGTGAATCGGGGAGTGAAGAGGGAATCCCGGGGGATCTGAGGGGGAAGGAGGAAGATTTTTAACTTCTTTCTACCTCGTTCAGACCCCCCCCCCAACACTGTAACCATGTCCCCCTGTAATATTTATACACACACACACACACACACACACACACATAGATATATATATATGTGTGTGTGTATACATATATTATGCAGGGGGACCTGTTATTTTATTAACATTAACCACGCCGTCCTGTCAGTGTACCGAGCAGTGATTATTTATCACTGCTTAATAAACTGACATCCGAGATGTTTCTGTGAATTTCTGGTAGTGTAATCTCGTAAAGTCTCACAAGATTCCAGTATCAGGAGCCATTCTCCAGTGTTGGAAGCATTGGTAGATCACTTCACTCTTCCAAGGGTGAAGCGATCTACTCTGCTTCATAAACTGGCACCCAGAGGAGAAAGATCTCCACTGTGAATGCCGGCGAATGAAGCAGTGAATAGATTTCACTGCTTCATAAACGAACACCATAACCTTATGACGACCTACCATAACCCGTCAAGGTATGGACTCCACTAGACCTCTAATATGCTGTGGTATCTGGACATCAAGCCGTCAGTAGCAGATCCTTTAAGTTGCGAGGAGGGGCATCCATGGATTGGACTTGGTCTTCCAGCACATCCCACAGACACTCAATAGGATTGAGATCTGGAGAATTTGAAGGCCAAGTTAACATTTCAGACTCTATGTTGTGTTCCTTAAACCATTCTTGAATTCATCAGACCTGGCCACCTTCTTCCATTGTCCGTGATCCAGTTCTGATGCTCATGTTTCTATTGTAGGTGCTTTTGGCTGTGGACATGGGTCAGCATTGGCACCCTGACCGGTCTGTGGCTATGCAGCCCCATACACAAGAATCTGACACATTTTTATCAGAACCAACATTAACTTTTTCAGCAATTTGAGTTACAGTAGCTCTTATATTGGGATCTGACTAAGCTGGCCAATTTTCACTCCCCACGCGCATTAGTAAACCTTGGCCACCCACTCCAGTTTTCTTTTTTTGGACCACTTTTGGTAGGTCCTGACAACTGAAGACTGAGAACATCCCATATGAGCTGCAGTTTTGGAATTGCTCTGACCCAGTTGTCTAGACATTACAATTTGGCCCTTGTCAGTCGCTCAAATCTGGCGATCTGTAAAACTGAGTTGTAAATAAGAGGGAAAAGTCCATGAGTTGGCCTGCTTCTCATTGGACTTAACTCATAGTAAGCCAGCAGATTTTACAAAGTGGCTGAATTCCTAGAGTTCAGCTTTACATCACATGGGCACTGAAGTTTACCTTGCGGCTCATAGTGCTGTCCCACCATTTCCCCTGTACTGGTACACAGGGGGTTTCAAGAAGCTGTTAGCAAGTCAAATTCAAGTGCTTACACTAGCTGCATTTCAAAAATTCATTTTAATATGTATTAGTAAAGTTCATAAATACATTACTTGTGTTTTTCTTTATGTCTGTCTGATGTTTAGCACAATCTTGCTGAGGGCTGCTGAAAGCTTGCTTAACCGCTCAAGGACCAGCCGCCGCAGTTGTACTGTGGCAGGTTGGCTCTCCTGGGCGAGTCGCCATCATTTTACGTTGGCTGCTTTTGAGAGCTCTAGGGGGCCCGTGGCGCGACGCCAGAGGCAATGCACGTAGCCAGCTGCCGCGATGTCCGCCGGCCACCCGTGATCACTCCACAGAGAGCCAGAATGGGGATCTGTCAATGTAAACAAACAGATCCCCGTTCTGACAGGGGAGGAGAGACAGATTTGCTGTTCCTAGTGATTAGGAACAGCGATCTCTCTCCTCCAGTCAGTCCCATCTCCTCACAGTTAGAAACACTTCCCAGGGAAAACACATTTAACCCCTTGATCGCCCCCTAGTGTTAACCCTTCCCAGCCAGTGATATTTACACAGTAATCCATGCATTTTTATAGCACTGATCGCTGTATAATGTCAATGGTCCCAAAAATGTGTCAAAAGTGTGCGATCTGTTCGCCGCAATGTCGCAGTCCCACTAGAAATCGCAGATCACCGCCATTACTAGTAAAAAAAAATTAAAAAAAATAAAATAAAAATGCCATAAATCTATCCCCTATTTTGTAGACTGTGTAACTTTTGCGCAAACCAATCGATATACGCTTATTGCTATTTTTTTAACCAAAAATATGTAGAAGAATACATATTGGCCTAAACTGATGAAGACATTTTTTTTTTGCGGGATATTTATCATAGCAAAAAGTAAAAAATATTGTTGTTTTTTTTCAAAATTTACGCTTTTTTTGTTTATAGCGGAAAAAAATAAAAGCCGCAGAGGTGCTAAAATATCACCAAAAGAAAGCTCTATTTGTGGGGAAAAAAGGACATTAATTTTGTTTGGGTACAATGTCGCACGACTGCGCAATTGTCGGCTAAAACTACGCAGTGCCGTATCACAAAATATGGCCTGGTCATTAAGGGGAAAAATCCTTCCGGTCCTTAAGTGGTTAAAACTACTTTCACCACCGTATTATAATCTACATTTATCATTTCGAAACGGGAGTTGAAACATGCTCTTCAGAGCTTTTGAGGAATTGGTTTTTGATAATTTTACAATGACTTTGTTCAGTGCCCAAGTGCAGGTAGAAGAAAAAAAACCTCCTAGTTCTCTATGAAATTACAAATCTCTTGTCCTCACTTCAATTAGGCTGAACAGAAAGTGTTAGCAGCAGGAAAGAGTTCTGTAGGATGTGCTTTTGCCAAAGTTCTCATGTTTTTGTGTCAGCAGATTCACCCGTGCATAGATACTTTAGAAAATTTGGAGACCCCTGGCTTAAATAATTTAAACGAAGGGTCAGTTTACTGATCTTCAGACCTTAGGGGGGCTAGAGTGTGGCCAGTGAGAGTAGAAAATGTCCTGGAATCAACGGGAGGAAAAAAGGTCCCATCGTTGTTGTCGTCATATGGAGGAATAGTGCCCCCAACGTTGGTGTCAGTGGGAGGTATAGTGCCGCATTGTTGGTGTTAGCGGCAGGATGTATGCCACATTGTTGGTATCCATGGGCTGGATAAAGGCAAGCTAAGGGCCACATCCGATGAGAAAAAGAGCTGGGAACACACCGCTCAAAGCCACCTGTGAGGATCTGATGAGCTGCTGAATAGATCCCGGTGCCTGCCCTGGTCCGCAGCCAGGGAAATTCATTGGCAACAAAGAAGAATGGCGGCACATCCGGAAGTAAAATCAAAAGAATTTATTGAAAGTCCATAAAATTAAGCGAATATGACAAACCTCAATCCAAAATAGATGCTCAATGGACACAAATCACACAGATGTGCTTACTCATCACAGATGAAACGCATCCACTGAGCACCTTTTTTGAATTGATGTTTGTCACGTTCGCTTGATTTTATGGACTTTCAATAAATTCTTTTTATTTTACTTCCGGATGTGCTGCCATTCATCTTTGTTTCCTAAGCGCCAAATCCGGCCCCAGTTTGGGCACTACTGATTTAAGACCTATTGCAGATTCGCTATCGCTTGCCTTGTGAGAGAGAGGATCTAACCACGAACACCCAGGTGTATAAGAATAGTCCAAATAAATTCAATGTTTGTTGAATTTTTGAATAAGCTATGTAATGGAAACAGCTGCAATAGATTGAGTCTGCAGAAAATAAATCATACAGAAAAAGGGCATTTATTATAGGTCCAACATGATAGCCAAGCCACCCAACATGCTTGCTTTGTGATGCAGGTTGGATAGTAGGGGCAACAGAATTGCCTATTTTTAATCCCCCTCTAGATTATAGGAAGACGCGCTCCTAATTTTAAGCATTTAAAAGGCTCAATTGACCTTTCAAAAAAATAAATAAATGTATATATTTTTGTAGGTAAAAAAAAAATGCATTTTTTTTTTGTTTTGTTACTGGAACCTGCAGAGCATTTCTCTCACAATTGTGTGTGCAATGTCACAGTCTTCCTCTAGCTTTGTGCACAAATCCCTGTACTGGCTTTCTTTAACAAAGCTAGAAGAGATATGAACTTGGCGTGCTCGCAGCCCATTCAAACTACAAGTATGTCTGCCGTGGTGGCAGATGATACTTGTAGTTTTTTCATGTGTTTTCAGGAACCTGTGAATGAATAATGTGGCTGTGTGGACAGAGCCCCGCACAGCCGCACTGTTTTCAAAAAGTGACATCGGGTGCGGAGAAACGATCCTGTAACATAAAGGGGGGGGGGGGAGCACTTCTGGCCAGTTCATAGTAATATACTACACACTAAATATGGGTATTACATGTAACATGCTCCTAAAGGGGAACTTATCCTTTAAATGATAACAAACTTAAGTGATAATTGTGCTAACCAAAAGTTCTTTAAAGCATTTAAGAAATTCAGAGCATCATTTTTACAAATATATTTTATAGCAGTTATTTACAGTATAATCTACTTTAACCACTTGACCTCCAGAAGCTTTAACCCCATTTTTTGAGATTTGGTACTGCGTCACTTTGACAATTGCGTGGTCCTGCAACACTGTACCCAAATACATTTCTTGTCCACAAATAGAGCTTTCTTTTGGTGGTATATGATCACCTATGTGTTCTTTATTTTTTGCACTATAAACAAAATAAGACTGACAATTTTGAAAAGAATAAAAAAAAAAAAAAAAGATTTATTATTTTTACTTCCTGCTATGAAAACATATCCAATAATTTTTTCTTTTTTTTTTAAATAAACATTTCTTCATCAATTTAGGCCAATATGTATTCATACATGCATATTTAAAAAAAATCCCAATAAACATATATTGATTGGTTTGCACAAAGGTTATAGCGTCGATAAAACTATGAGATATATTTATAGAATTTTTTTTTTTATTATTTACTAGTAAAGGTGGCAATCAGCGACTTATAGCAGGACTGCGATATTGCGATGGACAAATCGAACACTGATACTTTTGATGCTTTTTGGGGACCAGTGATACTAATACAGTGATCAGTGCTAAAAAATATGCTGTCACTGTACGAATGACACTGTCTGGGAAGGGGTTAACATCAGGGGCGATCAAAGGGTTAACTGTGTGCCTAGCCAGTGCGTGTGTACTGTGGGGGAGGTGCTTTTACTATGGGAAAGCATTGGTCCATGTCCCTGCTTTGCATGAACACAGGATTAATGCCTTCCCTACTGACAGAACCACAATCTGCCGTGTTTACATGCAGATCGCCGTTCTGGCTCTTTGCTTAATGATCGGCGGGTGTCGGTGGACATAGAGTCCGCGGTACCCGCAGATCAGCTCCTGCTGTATATAATCATCACTAGGAACGTGATCCTGCACAGCAGAGCCGACTTGCTGCCGTATATGTTAGTTATGCCGTCGGCAATCGGTTAAGTAGCTTGATATATTTGTATACAAATATTTGTACCCAGAGGAAATAAGTTGTCCCACATATGCAAAGTGTTTTGAAGGAGATGAAGTGTATTAAAGTATGTGGGACACAATTTCAGCCAGGTAACTAGCATTTTAAGAAAGAAGTCAGCAATGTTAGCCCCTGTATTTCTCCCATAACAGGTTTATATTAGTCAACATCATACTTGCATACACCAAGAGCCCATTCACACAGGGGCAACACGACTTCCAGCGCGATTTTATGAGGCAACTCAGACATGACCTGAGTATGAATCACAGCGCGACCTGGAGCTATTTACAAGGCAACTCCAAGTTGCCTGCAGGACAGGAGACATTCCAGTGGCCAATCAAACAAGAATCAGCTCTGTGGGAGGGAGGGGGGAGGGAGAGTTTTGCAGGAGAAATGTATGTTTTCTTCCTGGAGAGTTGCTCCTATTAAGACAGTGAGAGGCGACTCCCATTGAAATGAATGGGTACAGGTCGCCTAGGAGTCGGATTGAAGTAGTACAGGGACCTTTTTTGAAGTCGGAGCGACTACAGTAGTGTGCATAAGGACGGCTCCATTAACTTACATTGATTTCTTCAGCCAGCGCGACCTGAGGCAACTAGGGGCGACCTGGGGCGATTTGGAGTCGGATCCAAAGATGCCCCTGTGTGAATGGGCTCTTATAATAAACCATGTGGCTGCCTTCACTTGTAAACAAGTGGAATAAAATATCCAGCCTTTAGGACTGATTCCAATACATTGCCTGAAAACATAAATTAAAGTATAACTAAAGGCAAAACGTTTTCTTTAGTGTTGGACATAGTGGAGATAGATTGGAATACATGTAAATTTTTATTGCTGTCTGTGCCCCTGTTTCATCCAGATTCATCCTCTCGATTTGTCCTATTTACCATTAGCATTGAAAGTAAATTAAAATCCTAAATCTTGGGTTGTCCCCAAAAAGGAATAGAGGGGAAATCTTTCAATGGGCACACTAGTTCTGGTGGCCTGGGGGTCTCCAATGGATTCCCTTATTTGCAGGGATTTCCTATCACTTCCTGTTTTGGCTATGGGACAGGAAGTGAAGATAAATCTGCCCAATGGGACAAAGAGGGCAAAAAACTTAGACCAATAGGGGTTATAACCCTCCCTTACGCTATCCAAAATGAAAGAGTTCTGCCTTTAGTTTTACTTTGTTATTCCAAAAATGCAGGCCATATTTTACTGAATTTCCTATACAGGTGCCTATATTCGTTCAAATTTACTTTGGTTAGCATGGTAACTGCTAGCTTAAAGATTTTTCTGGGCACATATTACAGTTTCCAATTATCAAGCTATATCCAATTTTAGCATTTCAGTTTTGGTTTCCTGCTGGCAGGTTAAATCCCCTATCTTCTACTATGATAATCCAGTGGCAAGATTTTCCAACTAGAGTTTTCTGCGGGCTGCCTGCCTCAGCAATTAGCAAACCTAATGTCAGGATCATTTATAGTAAATTAATAAATTAGGAAAAAGAGTCAAAAGATAATAATAGCTTCCTTATAGTTTTGGGAAAGGGCTGGATATAGAAACAAGAGCCAGCAGATTGTTCAGCTTAATGTCAGCTAGGTTGGAGGTTATCTTTAGTGAACCTTTACTATCCACACTCAAATATTTACAAATTCAGAACAAGCAATAAAAACACTTTAAAAACAGGTTTTCATTTCTGTAGCTATATTCATTGTGGAGAACTTCATCTTGAAAGTTCACAACAGAAGCACTAAAATCTCAGCTATTTTCTGTGGAGGAAAGGTCTTGGCAGCCTGACAGTCTTCTGATCTAAATACTCAGCAAGTGTATCTAAGCTGTTGGAGACCAACTGAATCCCAAGAATTTAGAGTCTTTTGTTGTGATCTTTGAGAATGACTTCACAATACAAACACCTAGAGAGCTTGTTTTAAAAGCAGAACTCCATGAAAAATTTTCTTTCTTCCATGCAGTGGGGCTGTGCGCGTTAACGGCTCGTTTTGTCTAGGGGCCCACCGAAAGGCTATACTTACCTGATCTTTCGATCGTCTGGAAAAACACGCTCCAATACGTCCAGCGGTGGACTGTTCCTGGCGTCCTCACGTCCAGAGCCGGTCTATAGGCATGATGTCAGGAACAGTTTATTCACAAGACCGCTAGCGTGCAGGCCCAGCCCCACTGCATGGGAAAATAAAAACATTTTACCCAGAGTTGTTCTTTAAAGCCATTTACTGCTTGTTAAGAATATTTCAATATCCATTTCCTGGGAGCAGTTGCACTTAAGGATCATTAGAGATACATTGTATAATTCTTGACTCCTAATTGTTTAGATATTGATAGATATGTTGTCTGCAACCTGAAGGATAACTGATACTCAGGACTTCTATCAGTGGGAGGCAGATCAATTCCCACCCAGGCATTATGTGTTTGTATTTACCTTTGTGATAAACACAAGCTGGCTGAAAAGCCCCTACATGCCCCTATATTTCTATGCACATTGGCATTGACCCCACCTATTGTAAATAATCATAGAGCTCATCATAGGCTGCGTGATTGCACTAACCAGCATCTACGATTATATCTAATGTTGCACTATAAGTTAAAGTGGTTCTAAAGACAAAACATGTTTTTACCCTAATGCATTCCTTGCTTTGAGGGCCAGTTCACACCACATGCAGTTCAGTGTTTTTTTTTTTCTGCATCAAAAATGCATGGAAAGTAGGTTATATTGTTTTCAATGGCATAGTTCACACCAGTGCGGTCAGTTGCAGTGCATTCCGGTTCCAGAAAAAAAAAAGTAGAACATGCTGCATTTTTCCTGCACTGGAATGCTGTAAAACGCACCAAAAACGCACTGGAACGCACCAAAAACGCACTGTTAAGTTACGAAAAAAGTGGGGTGAAAAAAAGGACTGGACTGCATCAAAAACGCACCAAAAATGCACTGGAACGCATCAAAAACGCGCATGCAAAAAAGCACCTGGAACGCATCAGGATTGCGTTTCTATGGTGTGAACTGGCCCTAAGGTAAAAAATATTCTACTAGTTGTACCGCTTCCCCCCCACCTCCTTAAATACTTACCTCAGTCCTCACTTGATCTAGCACTGTGCCCGTCTGCAGCAGCTCTCTCTTCTCTCCCTGCTCTCAAAGGACACAGGGGCAGCAGTGGGAGCCATTGGCTGCTTATCCAGCACTGTGCCCATTTTGCAGCAGCTCTCTCTTCTCTCCCTGCTCTCACAGGTGACAGAGGCAGCAGGGGGAGCCATTGGCTGCTGCTGTCAGTCAAATGTGAGCAGGGAGTGGGGCAGAGCCGAACTGTGTGAGTCTATGGACCACACAGCCTAGCTTGGGAGTGAACCCCCATAGCATAGAACTTGCAAGGAGGAGCGTAGAGTGCCAGCAGAGGATCCCAGAAAAGGAAGATCGAGGCTGCTCTGTACAATATCATTGCATAGGGCGGCCAAGTATAACATGTATATTATTTTAGGTAAAAAATATATATATATAACTTTAGAACCACTTTAAAAAAGGTAGAATGTGGGTGCATAATACACCATTTGTTTTTTATTTTTAAAGTCGCAAGTCTAGTTCAAATTGTTTCAGTGTATAGATTCAAATAACAAAACCCCTTCCCTCTTTCAAAATATACAGAGAGCGAGGACAAGATCCTGCAGAAAATTGGCAATGCAAGGGCTAGGCATGCACATGAGAGAAATTTAACTTTAATGCATTTTTCCCCAAACACAGGATAAAGTACAGAAGTGTCTAGTACCATTTAAGTGAGCCCTGATTTAATGACTAAACACTATAGTTCCTTTAAAAAGAACAGATTCATGTCTTCAAATGTGTACACACAGAAAGTAATCACTCTTCCCAGTCCCTTTGATTAAAAGTTGTTTTTTGGTATGCAAATGAAATAAACCTGGCTACCACTAGAAGATTTAGCCACTAGGTCCATATGTTTTGCAGTAAGGTCTTAGTCGGATGAACCTAGTATGGTATAAACAAGCCCCTTGGGTACACAATAGTATTCAGTTTGCATTTTCAGCGGGTTTGTTACCATGTTTTCATTGCAGTTTTCTGCACTCTGCCTTATTAAAAATGTAGCAGAACACCAAAACTACCACCAAACACATTCTAAAATGCAGTAATACCCAGCAAAGCTTGAAAAAAATGCATGGAAGGGATGTGTGCTTAATGCAGCGTTTTTTTTTTTTACTTTCTGTGTATGAAACTAGTCTCAAGCCCCACCAGCAATTGGATATCCAGACAGGTAGCTATACTGGATTGCTGAGGATAGATACCTCCTGTGTGTGAAGGCAAGCTTACCAGGAAAAAAAATTAAAAAAATGACAGGGGTTATAACCTTCTTTTACTCCAAAATGAAAAAAAAAATTGTCTACAGTTCTTTCAGCTGGCCATAGATGGATCGAAATTTGACCAGTATAAGAAGGGACAGGCTGAATTTTAATCCATCTATAGCCGTTCCCATTAATGAGAAGTTGATTTAATGATTGACGTCTCACGAACTGGCTTGTTGGAAAATGTGTGTTTGATTAGCTCTGCAGCCAATCAGCTGCAGGCCTTATCAGTGTTCAGCCAGCTTTGGACTACATTTCAGTTAAATCCAAAAACCGGAACGCTTGATTCAACACTCTGCAGGCAATCCCAGGCCAGCCTACTTCTGGGGAAATAGATAAATTGAAGAAGGTTTTCTAATCTGTCTGATCTTTTTCTATCCAGAGGCCTGCAGTTGTCTCAGACACACAGTCATCCCCTGCTCTGGTAGCACTCTTATGCCTATGTAGGTCCACCATCTTTCTTTGCAAGGGATATAAGAAAGTATTTTTATACATTTTCTTAACTACCCATTAACAGTACAACTTACTGTTAATGGTGAAGGAAATGACCTTGCTCCAGATCATTACTATGTATTGTGTTGTTTCACCCCAGTTATGCCTCAGACAAGTGTTTTGCACAAGATGCTTATAATTTTAATTTAGTTGTACATACACTAAATGCCAGCCTACTTTAACCTTGGTAGCTTGCATTGTTGTTTAGACAACAGTACAAAAATAATGACACTTGTGAGCCTACATAGTAAATCAGCTGTATTCTCATACACACCGAGATAACAGTCAAATAGCTGTCTGCACACAGTACTGGTCTGTCTGAGTTTACATGTATTTGGCCTGTATCAATACCGGAGCTCATAAGAACAACCTTATCATCGACCTTTAAAAAGGTTTATTGTACTCAATAAAGCAATTTTTATTTTTTACTCAAATACTTGGTTTTATATCATTCATTGCTGCTAAAAAATCCCACGGGAAAAACTTTTCTTTTTTCTTTTCTTTTTTCAATGCACACAGTACTGGTATATCCATTCAGATCAAAGAAGAGCTTTAGTCAAAAACACTTTACAAGAAGCATCTTGAACAAACCACATACTCCTCTGTCCCCAATTTTCCCTGTCTGACCTGCTAAAGGCTGCACAGCCACTTCTTTCGAATCCTCCGAGTCAGGCCCTGTTCCTCCTATGCATATGCACTGTAATGTCCAGCAGAATGTTTTAACACAAATGGGACAGGTGGTGTATGGACTTTACATAGGAATAAATGCAGATTGTGAAAGCCATTCTCATGGACAAACAAGTATGTGGGGTATGCCAAGGATGTTAGTTAGAGAAGGACTTTGGGGCACACTATGGATAAGGCCTAGTTGCATGTCTGTTAAAAATACTTTCTTTATTCTTTGCCCCTTGTGCAATTTAGCTCCATAACACAAGATGTGGACCTCACATTGAGGTTACAGTTAAATAAAAAAAAAAAAAAAAGAAGAAGGTAGAACTCTAAAAGAAAGATTTTTTTTATTTTAAATAGGAGTTGAACTCCTGTCAGGTTTCTTATAGTTGTGTCGCCCCACTGGAGAGAATTTCCCACAGGAAGTGACATAAAATCTCCCCATTGGGATAAACACAGTAGTAAACCTAACAAATGTTCCAACTCTTCCTCACTCTTCCAAAAAGCACTTTGTTTTTCTGCATCCGTCTTAGGAAAATTACCTCAAAACTTCTGTTCTAGTGACCACCAGCCAACCCAATGACGCAGAAAAGTAGAATATGACAGAGGTTCTAACCCTACCATGCTTTTTGCAAAACAAAAAGTTGGCTTGAGTTCTGCCTTCTGAAACATGCCCAATTCATGTCTCAAGTCTTAGGCCCCATGCACACAGGGCGTTTTTGCAGCTGCTAACAGCAGCGTTAGACTTTTTTTTACAGCTGCAAAACGCCCATCCATGTTATTCTATTGTGTCATGCACACATAGAGCTTTTATGAGCTCCAAGTGGCATAGGCGTTTTCCAGCTGCAAAAAAAAGCCAATTCCAGTGCGTTCTGGAGCTCCAGGTTCGAGCTGCAAAAACGCCCGACGCTATTAAACGCGCATAAACGCGCAAGAACCGCTGCGAAAATGCGCAAAAACGCCGCGATTTGCGTTTTTGAGCTCCGGGATTTTTTTTATTTTTAAAAAAAGGTCAAAAAATGTTTACAAAACATGGACAGGCGTTTTTAAGCTGTAAAAAACGCGGCTGTAAAAACGCCCTGTGTGCATGGGGCCTTAAGTGGCCTAAGCACCTCTACACCCAGTACATAAAATAATATAATGTAGAGTTTCAGCTGCACCTAAAATAAGCTGCCGACAGGATATTTTATCTGCTATCCATATCGTTTTAGCAGCCAGGCCTTATTTGACATTTCAACTGATGTGTGGGGGTTGACTAGAATTTAAAAGAGGGATTACAGAAAATTACATGCAGCGTGTAGAAAGGTATATGGATTTATTAGATTTACAGGAGTAGTTCCCTTAAAGAACTCTTGATTTGTCAAATATTTTATTAAATGTGAACTTTACTAAAAGGAAACAAAAGTTCAGCTTAAAAGTGATAGCATATACTGGCTAACTCAATAGAGACACACAACAACCAACCAGCTTCATAAGCTAGAATTTTCAGTATAATGGGTCAGCAGGTAAATTGTATCACCTTGACTCGGATCTAACATGGTGCAACACACACACTGCTGCTACTACTAATAGAAACCAAACTATCTAAGAAGAGCACTGGTAATAAAATATACATTTTAAAATGAAGAGGCACATGTACACATCTCAGGCGCACTGTACAGTCCACTAGTGATAGGTCTCCTATCACTCCCCAGATGACCTGTAACACTCTGTAACTGCGTTCCACCTCCCCTAACATCAGTATAAGCTATTGTGTACAATGTGTGGCGATGTTTGTTAGTGGTGCTTGTACCTGTTTCTTGGCCTTTATCACTTACTGTAGTGACAGTGTGGCACACGTACAACTGTAAAATACAATATGTACCCCGGCGTGTTTACATTGTTTCGTCCTGAGCTTGGGCGGGCATAGATTCAATGCCATGCTCCACCCACAAGAATTCCAGTGAACTGAAAGTCTCTTTGTGATGGAAGGATATATGAACTGATTTATACACAAAGATGTACAATTATCATTTTAAGTCTTTGGGTAGATCCACAAAAAATAAAAAAAATTAAAAAAAATATTAAAAGTTCTATGTTCCGTAAAAAGAAATTCTATTATATGGGGGATAAACTTTATTTTGATACATAGATACAAGATATTGATTTTTTCAAGAAATTAGTGATCTAATATTGTCACATATGGGATATTTGTCTATATAAAGTGCTCTTATTATGAATCATGCTCACCTTGCCTGCTTTGCTTGTACAAAAAAAAAAGCTACAGTGCACCTAACCGTCCCATCATATCACATGCTTTATATTCATATTTATTTTCCTTTGTGTGTCACCATCCAAAAATATGTACCTTTTAGGTTTTCATTGAATAACTGAATATAATTTATCTTCAACTCAGCTTTACCTTTTCAGTCCTTTTATTTATCATACTCTTTTAAAATCACTTGGATTTTTATTGAGCACTTATGACCTAAAACAAAAAAAAAAGGATGGTACCATTTTGTGGATTTAACCAACATTACAGTACAACTTAACTGAGAATACATTACTCAGTGAAGTGGGACAGGGTTTGATGTCTGGCCAGGGGGAATGTCCCTTACCTTTGACACAAGCTGAACATTTTTGGTTGTCACAGCAGATGTGGTTTTAATGGAAATAAAAAAAAAAGGCAGACAATGCATCACCTCTGTATCCTGAGCTTTCGCTCCTTTGTCCTACACCCTCCCTGTATTCTTGGGACTCTCCATAGGAATACAGAAAATAAACTGCTGGATTAAAACACCAAGCGTGGCTGAATCAAGAATGAAGGAGGACCTCTCTTTTAAGCTTCACTGTAAGTTCTGTCTTCCATCAACATTCACACTTCTCAACTCATTAGGGTGCAGGTCAGCATCACGTTTTATTATTTTGAGTAGAAAGATGTCTCTCTCACTGTATTGCTTCATTTTTTTTTTAAATGCATTTTTAATGTTCTCAGTCAAGACCACTTTGACCACATGGTCTCTAGCTAGCAGTGATTGCTACAGAGTCCCCTGTTATTTTACTCAGTTGTGAGATGAGTGTATCAAAAAAGCTTGCCCACCATGGGCATAAATAATAACCATCTCTTTCAGATCTACATATTAATAAATAAAAGATTAACGTTTCCCTTTACCAAAGCAGTGTAGTCATTCACTAGGACTAGGACACCTAGAACAAAAAGAATCACCAACAACTCAAAAGCCCACACTAAAGTTCTTACGATTATATCGAAGATTACTGTATATGTGAAAACTTGGCAAAACAAAGTATTGGCCTTACACATAGGAAGCTTTAAATCCCCAGAACAGGTAATCTGTTACCACAGTAAAGCTGGCCATACACTAGTAGAATTTCACATGACATTTTTTATTTTAAGAACATTCATTCCATTTTCTAATCATTAGTGGGGTCAAATCGACAGTCATTTTCGACCACAGTGACAAGAAAATTCAAAGGAGCAGGATGGAAATTTTCTGTCAATGCCACAAATTTCTAAACAGTGCATTTGGTTTTCATTCAGGAAAGCCCATTTGTTCCAAAATTTAATGTTAAAAGCGAACTGAATTTTGAAGTACTTTCAAATGACATTTGTCAAAAAGTAATTGAATGTATGGAAAATTGTCGTATGAATGTTTGTATAAATTCTGTAGAAACGTTTATTTGAAAATCTACTAATGTATGGCCAGCGTTGGTTAAGGCAAAAACTATCAAATATGGGTTAGGGAAATTGTTATATGATTAGTTGCCATCATAGATAATCTTTTATTGCCACATTACTGGTGATCACATGCTAGAGAAAAATGTATACATCATCTCAAACTTCTGATGCCTCGTACACACGACCGTTTTTCCAGTCGGGGAAAACTGCCATGAGAGCTTTTGGCCGGGAAAACCGGCCGTGTGTATGCTCCATCGTAGTTTTCCAGACGAGAAAACTCCCGGAAAAAAAAAGAAAAGAGAACTGCTTTCTTTTTTCCCCCTTCGGGATTCCTGGCGGACTGTTTCCCGTCGGGAAAACCGGTCGTGTGTATGCTTTTCCGAGGGGAAAAAAAATGTGCATGATCAGAATCAGGTATGAGACCGGAGCGCTCATTCTGGTAAAACTAGCGTTCGTAATGGAGGTATCACATTTGTCACGCTGTAACGGACTGAAAAGCACGAAGACTGAAAAGCGCAAATCGTCTCTCACCAAACTTTTACTAACACAAGGATCAGCAAAAGCAGCCCAAAGGGTGGCGCAGTTTGAATGGAACTTCCCCTTTATAGTCCAGTCGTACGTGTTGTACGTCACCGCGCTCTGGACGGGCGGTATTTGGCCTGAACGTGTGTATGCAAGGCAGGCTTGAGAGGAATCCCGTTGGGGAAAACGTTGTTTTTGTTCCTGCCGAGAAAAACGGTCGTGTGTACGAGGCATACCAAAGCTCTGTTAAAGCTCTGTCACATTAAAGTGGAACTAATGGTTTTGGGCCATAGGAGCTTTTACCATAATAAGCACACGCACCTTATGGAACATTTATCTCCTAGTTTGCCCTCCTCCAGCACTAATAGGTAAAGGGTCCAGTTCTTTCCCACTCCCCTGCTTATTTCAGGATCCATGGTGTCCTTTAGATGCATGCTGAAATTGCATAATCCACAGCCCCCTACTCTGTTCTTGGTAAGCCCATGACAAATGTTTGTTGTAAAAAAACTTTGCATGTCTCTATTGGCCAAAACCTAACTTCTAAAAAAATAATAATTGCTAGAGGTATTTTAATTGTAGCTTAAATAGGACCTACATCTCTATGGATTCCAGGCCCAGACCTTTTTTCCATTTGTACAGTAATTCCCACAACCTGTGAATATGTGCCTTCATGCCGCGTACACACAATCGTTTTTAATGTCATTTTCAAAAAGAACGTTTTTTTCATGTTTCCTCTCAAGCCTGTCTTACATACACTCGTTCATTAAAAAAAAACGTTCCGTTCGAATGGCGCCACCCTTCATGTTAGTAAAGTTTGTTGAGCGACGATTCACGCTTTTCAGCCTCGTGCTTTTCAGTCCGTTACAGCGTGACGAATGTGCTATCTCCATTACGAACGCTAGTTTTACCAGAACGAGCGCTCCCGTCTCATACTTGATTCTGAGCATGCGCGTTTTCTTTCCCCCTCGTAAAAGCATACACACTACCGTTTTTCACGTCATTAAAAAAAACGACGTGAAAAAATAGAGCAGGTTCTCCTTTTTTTTCAGTTAAAAATGCTCTGGAGCCTACACACGATCGTTTTTAATGCCCAATTTAAAAAATGGCATTTTTAACAACGTGAAAAACGATCGTGTGTACGCGGCATTAGGCCTGGTTCACACCTATGCATTTTTAAGTTCATTTTCAGTTTTGCAGAGACACACTACAGTCCATTTAACATGGTTTCCTATGGGTGTACTTCACATCTGTGCATTTTATGGAAAGGGCCAGGGACTTTTTTCATTTTTTTTGTTCCATAGACTTTAATGGATCAAAAGCGTGTATTGAAAAACGCAATATGCAAACTGCATAGGTGTGAATCAGGCCTTACTGCCCAGCAATGTGAAAGCCAACACAGGCACTTGTGGGCCCCACCAGCTGCCTGCACCCTTTTAGGCAGCAAGTTCACTTTAAGAGGACCATTTGCTATTTAGATACAAATTACATTTTATCTAATAGTCTGACATTACCCGAGTTCTCATATATGTTTGATTAATATCATTACCAGTCTATGCACATTATAAAAAGTGGGCAAACATTCCTTTGAAATATATCATCCTTAATTCTGAAGTCTGCAGCTACAGCACAAATGTTTGTTCCCTTTTAATATGAGTGTGTTTTATTATACCACATAAAATCAGGGTAGGATAAAAAAATCCATATCCATGGATCCATTTTAATATAACCCTTCAAAAAATATTTGCCGACAACTGATACTTAATTTACCAATGCTAAACATTTGATACATCTCAGATTACACATTATTTTATATATGATGTACATTACAATAAGACCAAGTAAAGAAAATCACTGCCACATCTTATCCAAAACATTAGCAAAGGTTATAGGTGTGATTACGGTTTTAAATACCCCCCATACCACCACCAATATATTAACAGAAGCAAAAGAAACAAAATTTCATCAAGAATTCTATAGTCAAATTGTTATGCATGAGGCCTGCTTTAGATTAAGAGCCCTTTCACTACAGCGGCGTATTGCCGGCGGTACTGCCCATTGATTTCAATGGGCAGGGGTGCATTAGGAGCAGTGAGTTCACCGCTCCTAATGCGCTCCAAAGAAGCTGCTGGCAGGACTTTTCCTGACGCCCTGCCAGCGCACCGCTCCAGTGTGAAAGCCCTCGGGCTTTCACACTGGAGACAATAGAGCAGCTGTTTAAGGGCGGATTGCAGGCGCAATTTTTAACGCTATAGCGCCTGCAAAAACGCCCAAAGTGTGAAATTGGTCTAAATAAAAAAAAAGGAATTACAAATTTACTTAAATGTAAGCTAATCTAGAACGTACAATGAAATTATCAAAATAACCAACACAGCTTAGGCATTTAGGTTGTTATAAGACATCATTAATACTTCTGATGTAGAAATGTTTTACTCAACTGTCTTCTTTTTATGCAAGATTAGAAAAAAATCTCTTTGGAACTCCATAGCACATTGCATGAATTACATAGGTTTAGGTTCCTCATGCCCCACATGTAGCCCCCTGTGTGTTGGGCAATTTGCAGAGTAGCGGTGGGATGCTAGGATGCTCTCTGGGTTCCCACACCCAGCACTAAAATTAAGCCAGTACCATCAAGAGAAGTGATCTCCGCCTAACAGTAGACGTATAGCCCCAACCCAACATCATCACAGAGAAAGTGGCATGTGATCTGGTATGTAGACACTGAGGGGGGTTAAGGTGGGGTTTACAGCACTGAACACTAATGAAGGGGAGGCCAACATAACAGCACTGCCATACTACAAACCTAGAATGTGGGGCAGAAATAGAACAGCTCTACCACTGACCATCAAGGAAGGGGGGTTAGAAGCACTGCCTCTGACCGTCAATGTCAGGAATTGTTTAAGGAGGTTAACAGGATTACTTATAACCACCGAAGGTGGGGGTTATTATTGCAGTCCACTCACACCAATGCACAGGGTCATTATTGTGGCCATGTACACTAATAAAAGGGGGTTATTATTGCGTCCACTGACACCAGTCCTGGGGTTAATATTACAACCATTGACACGAATACTAGGAATTATTATTGCTGCCACCAACACTGGGCTTTATTTTACTCCCACTTTCTCTTCAATATGTGTACAAAATACAGCAGGACCAAAAATTTTAATGGACTGCCTAACTCAGCAACACACTTCAATACAATTATTAGCCGTTGACCACCACCAGTTTAATGGAATGAAAAAATGTGTATATAAACATAGGCACACTTAAACAATTCGTAACCTAGAGAAAAAGTTTTTGATTTAACCACTTGCCGTCCAGGGCATTTTTGTTATTATTCGTACACATGTAAAAAATCAACAATTGTTTGCTAGAAAATTACTTAGAACTCCAAAACCTTAGATATTGTCTGAAAGCAGAGGTCCCGGAAAAAAAAAATGGTGGCTGTTTTTTTTCGTCACATAATATTTGTGCCACCTTTTATCAAATGCAAATTCATGTTCATTTTGTTAATTATTTTTATTTCATTTTTTTTTTACAATTTTAACATTTTTTTCATTTAACTTTATTGCAACAACAAGAGGGCCAACACGCCCCCTTGTGATAGTTTTGGGCAGATGACAGGCACTCTATGGAGACACCAGGAGTCTATTAGACCTCTAATGTCTCTCCTGCCACCCGAAGCAGCTAACCAAGCACAGATTGTGCTTGGTTAACCGCTTCCCTAACTGTTACAATCAGGGAACGACAGCTCTGAAACCAGAAGTGACAGAATAATTACTTTTGCGTTCATCCATCACAGATGAGATTGGGGAACGAATGTTCCTACTACTTCCTACTGCATGAATGAGTCCCAGGCTCCTGGTGGAATGATAGAGCCCAAAAACCACCGCAGGTGGCTGTTGGGGGGGGGGGTGAGTTGTCCCCTAACAGCAGATCACGGGCTGAAAAAAAAACTATATCAAGAGCTTTGCTGCAGCTGCAAGCATGATCTTGCAATAACCACTTGCTGAGAGGACATGTATATACATATGTCGGACAGCAAGTGGTTAGATTGTTCACTGCTCACCCAGGAGGATACTGCCTTTGCTGAAAAGGCTTCTTCTGTGCCTAAATTCCAAATAAATCCTAGAATTCAGCAACATTCATTTTGGTTTTGTCCACAAAATGGCCATCTATTCTAAGTGCACAAGGTTCTAAACTAATGATCTATGATTTTATAAATACTCCCTAGGAAAGACTTGACTAGTTTGTTAACAGTACACTATTTTTACCCCCTTCTTTATTATTATAACACAAAATTGATAGGAGTAACAAAGCCTGAAGAATATTACACGGTTTGTCTGGAAAAAAAAAAATGGGGACGATACAATTTCTCAAGGGCTTATATGGTAATGAAAATCAGTTATTTATTAAAATAATAAAGAAAACATATTTCTTTAATAAAATGTGATTGCCATTTTTTCATGAATATGTCTGTTTAGTGGGCCTATATTTTGTCAGTGAATTTTTTTCTTGAGCTCCCACTGACTGGCAAGGACTGCCAAAAGTCATGTTTTACTGCAAATAAACAGAGAGGAAAAAAGTGTCTGCTCTATGGTTTGTGTCCCTTTTCTTATGCTACACAACAAGCCTGTATGTTCAGATTCCAAATTAGCAGTGCATGCAAAAACTGTCCCTCATAGGACTTCTTCTGCACTGGATGCTGCCACACTTCGAGGTTAAAAGAAGGCCAGGCTCTTTCAATCCACATCCTGTGATCCAAGGCTGTCAGAGGCTCGGCCCCTGGGGGTGCATTATCATGCCGGCCTGAATGCTGCAATGTGTGGAGTCATATCATTATTTTTAAGACGACTCATGACCCCAAATGGCCCAAAGACCCACAAAGCAAAAAAAAAGGTATGCATACCAACATTTTATTTTTATACAAATATAAACTACCTGCGCTCTTTGCCAATATATATGATAAAACAAAGACTGTAGCACTCTAATATCCGAATTTGGGATATACAAAAACATATATCAAAAATAGATGCTCTGTCTCTTTAAATGCCCTCAAATCAATCAAGCATATGGTACAAAAAATAGAATTTTTGTACTCACCGTAAAATCCGTTTCTCTGACGTCCATGGACTGACACAGCTCTAATACTGTAAACGTGTGGGTATATGTCCCTGCTTGCAGGAGAAGATCTAGGCAGAATGTTAGAAACATTCTAGAACAAAACCAGAGCTGAACAGCCCCACCCAGGGGGGCGGTCCCTCCGGACATAACCCTCCTACCTGCAGCCAGCAGCCTCAGTTCGTAACAAAGCAGTACAAACCTTAAAGAAGGGCGGGTGCTGTGTCAGTCCATGGACGTCAGAGAAACTGATTTTATGGTGAGTACAAAAATCCTATTTTCTCTTATCGTCCATGGACTGACACAGCTCTAATACTGTAAACGTGTGGGACGTCCCAAAGCAGTATCAGAAAAGGGTGGGAGCAAATAGTAAAAGGAACAACCAAAACTTCACTCCAAACAAGCAGAGCTCCTCAACGGAGGAGTTGCAACATTAAACAGCAGCCTGCAACACTTTGCAGCCAAAGGAAGCATCCGAAGATGCAGCCACATCAGCCTTATAGAATTTTGAAAAGGTATGAACGGACGACCAGGTCGCCACCTTGCACACTTGTGCAACCGACGCTTGATGTCGGAAAGCCCAGGAAGCACCAATTGCCCTGGTGGAATGCGCCGTAACCGGAAAGGGAGGCGCCCCTTAATGGCATAGGCCTGTATAACAGTCTGTCTGATCCACCTAGAAATGGTGGCAGACGACACCGCTTGGCCCTGTTTTGGACCAGAGACAGACACAAACAGTGAGTCAGACTTCCGAATAGAAGCAGTAGCCGCAAGGTACACCCGTAAGGCTGACACCACATCCAAATTGTAAAGCGCAAACTCTAGGATGCGATGGGTGAGGGCACAATTACGGAAGGACAATGTCCTCATTAAGGTTGAAAGCGGAAACCACCTTTGGAAGGAAAGACCGTCGCGGGCGCAATACCGCCTTAACCTTATGGAGGACCAGGAAAGGCAACTTGCATGACAAGGCCGCTAACTCAGACACCCGTCTCACAGAAGTAATAGCCACTAAGAAGGCCACCTTCTGAGACAAAGTCAAGAGAGTAATATCTCTAATATTTTCAAAGGGAGGTTCCTGAAGAACCGAGAGTTCAGATCCCAAGGAGGAAGCGGAGGCTTGGCAGGGGGAATCACATGGCGAACCCCCTGCACAGAAGTGCCAACTAAAGAATGACCTGCTAGGGGTCGTTGAAAGAAAACGGCCAAGGCCGAAATCTGACCCTTAGTTGTGCTCAAAGCCAGCCTTTGGGCTACACCACGCTGTAAGAACCGCAGGATTCTGGGGACAGAGTACGTCCGTGGACGCCAGTCTAGCTCTTCGCACATAGCGATGTAAGCTCTCCAGGTACGGTGATAGATCTTTCTAGAAGAAGACTTCCGTGCCCTCAGCATGGTTGAAATTACCGAACCTGAAAGGCCTCGGTCCTTCAGCACCTGGCTCTCAATAGCCATGCCGTTAAAACAAGAGACTGTAAAGCAGGATGAAAGATAGGACCTGAGACAGAAGGTCCTCCCTCAAGGGTAGTCGCCAAGGGACGTCCGCGATGAGACGTACCAGATCGGCGTACCAGTGACGCCGAGGCCAATCCGGGGCAATGAGGATCACCGGAATGCCCTCGGCCGCTACCCTGCGCAGCAGACGAGGAAGCAACTGCAGTGGAGGGTAAGCATATATCAAGCGATACTGACCCCCGGGGCCACCAACGCGTCCGAGGCATCCGCCCAGGGGTCCCTGGACCTGGCCACAAACCTCGATACCTTGCGATTGAGTCGAGACGCCATCAGGTCCACATCCGGCGTGCCCCACCGCCGACAAAGGAGTTGAAACATCTCCGGATGCAAGGACCACTCCCCCTGGTCCAGGGACTGACGACTCAGATAGTCCGCCTGCCAGTTTTCTACGCCCGGAATGTAGACGGCCGACAGGGCCGGCACGCTTCTTTCCGCCCACCTTAGGATGTGGGCGACCTCGGATGCCGCAGCCGAGCTCCGAGTGCCCCCCTGATGGTTGACATACGCCATGGCAGTGAAGTTGTCCGACTGGATTCTGATCGAGCGGCCTGTACCCTCTTCGACCATGCGGAGAGACACAGTCTGATCACTCGCAATTCCAGAACGTTGATTAGTAGACGAGATTCGTCCGGAGTCCAGAGCCCCTGAGCTGACAGGACTCCTTAAACTCCTCCCCAACCCGTCAGGCTGGTGTCTATCGTGACCACCGTCCACTGGATGGGGAGGAACGACTTCTTGGCCCGAAGAGCCAGGGATCTCAGCCACCACGTCAGGGACGCCTTGACAGAGTGACTCACCTGGATCTGAAGATCCAACGACAATGGGGACTTGTCCCAAATAGACAGAATTCCCCTCTGCAAAGTGTTTGATTGGGCATACGGAACAGCTTCAAAGGAGGCCACCATTAGTCCCAGGACTCTCATGCAGAAACGTATGGACGACCATTTTCGGGACGTCAGGACCCGTACTGCCGACTTAAGTGTCTGTAACTTCTCCGAGGGTAGAAACACCTTTGCTGCCGAAGTGTCCAGGATCAGACCCAGATACTCCAAACGTTGAGTCGGGACTAGAACCAACTTCTGCATGTTCAGAAGCCACCCGAAGTCCCGGAGGGTCTGACTGACTATTGTCACATTTTCCTCCAACTCTGAGCCATTTTCTGCTCTTAGAAGGAGATCGTCCAGATAGCCGAAGATAACAATTCCTCGCTTTCTCAGCAAAGCTAGAACCGGGGCAAGCACTTTGGTGAAAACCCGTGGTGCCGATGCTAGGCCAAAGGGAAGAGCCACGAACTGATGGTGGACTTCGCCTATGGCAAAGCGCAGAAACTTCTGGTGACTTGCGCAGATTGGAACGTGCAAGTAAGCGTCCTTGATATCCAAGGATGCCAGAAAATCCCCTTGGTGGAGTGTCGCAATCACCGTGCGAATGGATTCCATCGGGAATTTTTATACCTTCACATAGGCATTCAAGGCCTTGAGGTCCAGGATTGGCGGGACTCTGTCCTTCTTTGGGACAACAAACATTTTCTAAAAAAAACCCTGAAACCTCTCCTGTGACGGAATCGGCACAATCACTCCGCACCTGAGAAAATCCTGTACGGCCCTTAAGAGGGCCGCCCGGCGGGCAGGGAGGTTTGAGGGAAAGAACCTGTTTGGGGGCCACGAGCGAAACTCTATCCTATATCCCGAGTTGACCACCTCGCACACCCACCGGTCGGAGATCCGGGAGGTCCACCGAACCGTGAACCTGCAAACACGTCCCCCCACCCCAGAGTCGGGCAGGTGCAAGACTTCATGCGGTGGCGGGCTTGGGAGCTTGCTTGGTAGGCTTACGCACCCAGGGACGCTTGTGTCCCCCCGCCGCACTTTTTTCAGTCTGGGCGGGCTTACCCGTGGATTCTGACTGACGAAAAAACTTCTTCGCCGGAAGGAA
Source organism: Rana muscosa (assembly GCA_029206835.1). Classification (NCBI taxonomy): domain Eukaryota; kingdom Metazoa; phylum Chordata; class Amphibia; order Anura; family Ranidae; genus Rana; species Rana muscosa. The sequence continues at coordinate 148,767,918 of CM055126.1, read as the reverse complement.
GGGCCCGGCCTGCGGTGGGACTCCTTTCCCTTAACGGACTGAGGAAGGAAGGTGCTCTTACCCCCTGTGACATCCTTAATGTCATTCAGGGTGGCCCCAAACAGTCTACCGCCCTTAAAGGGCAAGTCAGCCAGGAGCTTTTTGGAAGCTAGGTTGGCCGACCAGCATTTCAGCCAGATAAGGCGACGCAGCACCACAGCAGAGATAGAGGCCCCAGATATTAAAGGGGCCTCATCCAAAGTGGCATCGCACACGTAGACTAAACCCTGCGCAAGTTGGTGAGCCAGGGCAATGGTCTCAGGAGGGAGATTATGTTCCTGTACCGTCTGGTGCAAAATCTTTGCCCATCCTGTAAGTGTCTGAGACACAAGTGTCGCCGCCACTATAGTGCGTAATGCAGACCCCAACAAGGCAAACATGATTCTACCCACCACTTCTGACCTGTCAGTGGGATCCATAAATGCAGGAGTCCCTTCCATTGGGAGCGTATTAGCCTTATTCTGACAGGCGACCGGGTGGTCGACCACTGGAGGGAGAGCCCACTTTTTAACCAGGTCCTCCTCAAAGGGGTACCTTATGGCTAGGCGCCGCGGGACCGTCAAAGTCTTCTGCGGCTTATCCCAGACTCGGTCGATGAATCTATCAAAAAAGGGCACATATGGAAAGACCTTTTTTGAAGAAACGGCTTTAAAGGAACCAAAGGAGACAGCCTCCACATGAGGCTCCTCAGCCGCATCATTCAGCTTGAGAGTGTCCCTCACAGCATCAATGAGTTCACTTACAAGCACCCTGTTCGGTTACTGGTTCAGAACTGGGGTCTTCCTCACAAGGAATGTCCTGTTCAAAAACATTAAAATCCTCAGAGCTAGGGTCCTGAGCAGCAGTAGCTAGGCCCATATCTGAGTCAGAGCACTCCCCCACTGGAGATTGTGTGGGGAGGGGGCGCTTTACAGCTCCCTTGCGCTCGCACACCACTTCCATCCTGACAAGGAATGATTCCAGGACTGCCGACAACTGGTCCATAGGGACCGCAGGTGCAGGAGCACTGCCAGTTGCCTCTGACAAATGTGGAGAAGCAGGTGAACCAGACTCCATACTGCCACCCTCTGAGACCTTATACACTATTACAGTGAATAATACAGTCCACCCACTGGCTGCGCTGAGGCTGAGGAGGGGATACCCAGAGGACTCACCAACCCTTATAAAGGACCGCTCAGGTCCGCTGTATGAAACCGCGCTGTCAGCGCGAGTGAAGCCTGAGGAGAGTGTGAGGAGATTGAGAGGAGATTTGCCCCGCAGCAGCGCCGATAGAGGTCGAAACCGAAAGTGAAAGTGCCGCGGCTTCAAGAAAATGGCCGCCGGTCACATGTAATACTGCGCCATAATAGATCCACGGCAAGATGGCCGCTGAGCGCAGTTTAAAATCACCACACAGCGCTAATGGCGCACGCAATGAAGTCTCCAAACACCCACACATACCAGAACACTACTCCTCTCCCAGCACACAGACATGAGCGCCCCCCCGCCAGGCCAGAGTGTGACCCCCAAGTACCCCCACACAGCACAGCGCCAGTACAGGGTGCAGAGAGAAGCATAACAGGGGGGAGACAGGAAGAAACCACCCATATAAAGAAACACAGCCAGCATGTACTCACCTGCAGCAGGAGACTACTTACCCGTCCCAGAGGGACCCACTGGCTTGTTTCAGACAGACCTATCACAGAGTAGTACTACTGAGTAGCTGTCGGCCCGGTCCACCGCGAAAGATAGACAGGTACTGTTCAGTCTTGAGAGGACCGCGGGAGCATAAAAGCAACCCAGCCACCCCTGGAGTCATGAGGCATGTCGTAAACTGAGTCTCACACACACAAGGCGAGGATCAGCACGCTCGATAGTCGGACAGGGAAGACTACGAGGATACCAGTGTACCCATAGAAAAATTGGGGGAAATTGCGGTAACCCGTGACCAATCACTATGACAGTAATAGGGTAAATGAAAATTAACCAATGAAAAACACAAAAATCTATTAAAACTAATGAATGAAATCAAAAGTATATATACAAAGAATAAAACTATAAATATATGGTGTACTGTGATCTATAAATATAAATAATAGTCCATCAAAGAAATCCTCGAATGAAATCTAAATAAATAACACCAGTGCTTCATGTGAAAATCATAAAAAAAGTGTTGTGTCCACATTCATCTGTGACGTTCCACCACCAAATAGCAGGATTTCTCCTTACCAGCTGTACACGACCCCCCGTGACAGAGGGTCAATATATGCAGAAATCAAGTAGAAATCAAGTAGTTTCTCCCACAAATCACCGCAGCACACAGCACATAAGATTCCTAAAGCACCGACCTCCGGTTTTCATCAATAGGCACATATGTATGAAAAGAATGGAACACACTCCACATAGTGCATTAAACTTTTAAAAATGTATTCCATTAAAATTAAGTTGCACTTACACTTATGCAGATTAAAAATCGCCTGTTTACGTCTGGTGTGCCGGCCGTAGCACATTCAACAGACACCCGTCCTTGTCGTAAGTGTTAGAGGTGACGTCAGCGCGCCGCTCCGCCCTACGTCCGTTTCGTAAAATACTTACTTCCTACAGGGGCCCCATTTTTAAAAGTTTAATGCACTATGTGGAGTGTGTTCCATTCTTTTCATACATATGTGCCTATTGATGAAAACCGGAGGTCGGTGCTTTGGGAATCTTATGTGCTGTGTGCTGCGGTGATTCGAGGGAGAAACTACTTGATTTCTGCATATATTGACCCTCTGTCACGGGGGGTCGTGTACAGCTGGTAAGGAGAAATCCTGCTATTTGGTGGTGGAACGTCACAGATGAATGTGGACACAACACTTTTTATGATTTTCACATGAAGCACTGGTGTTATTTATTTGGATTTCATTTGATGATTTCTTTGATGGACTATTATTTATATTTGTAGATCACAGTACACCATATATTTATAGTTTATTCTTTGTATATATACTTTTGATTTCATTCATTAGTTTTAATAGATTTTTGTGTTTTTCATTGGTTAATTTTCATTTACCCTATTACTGTCATAGTGATTGGTCAAGGGTTAGCGCGATTTCCCCCAATTTTTCTATTTCTCTACCATGTATGGTAGTTCACATTCTTAAATCGCAGCTCCCAATATCCACGAAGCTACCAGCGTGAACATCTGGGGTTTCTTCTTGTTTAGCTCATTTAGCACAGTTTCACTTTCTTTTTTCTTACCAGTGTACCCAACCTGTTGCCCAGCCGACAGTTGATTGAAGGTCTCAAAAATAAAATTCCCAAAGGAATAAAATGTAAAAATTAAATCTTCCAGGAGACTGACTCCTGAGAGAGCCACGTCTTCTCCTTCTGCTAGGCAGAAAAACTGAGGCTGCAGGTAGGAGGGTTATGTCAGGAGGGACCGCCCCCCTGGGCGGGGCTGTTCAGCTCTGGTTTTGTTCTAGAATGTTTCTAACATCTATCATTCTGCCTAGATCTTCTCCTGCAAGCAGGGACATATACCCACACGTTTACAGTATTAGAGCTGTGTCAGTCCATGGACGATAAGAAAAATACTCCAAGTGAATAAATATGTGAATATACAGGATCTCAAAAAAGTGAGTACACCCCTCACATTTTTGTAAATATTTTATTATATCTTTTCATGTGACAACACTGAAGAAATTACACTTTGCTACAATGTAAAGTAGTGAGTGTACAGCTTGTATAACCGTGTAAATTTGCTGTCCTCTCAAAATAACTCAACACAGCCATTAATGTCTAAACCACTGGCAACAAAAGTGAGTACACCCCGAAGTAAAAATGTCCAAATTGGGCCCAAAGTGTCAATATTTTGTGTGGCCACCATTATTTTCCAGCACTACCTTAACCCTCTTGGGCATGGAGTTCACCAGAGCTTCACAGGTTGCCACTGGAGTCCTCTTCCACTCCTCCATGATGACATCACAGAGCTGGTGGATGTTAGATACCTTGCGCTCCTCTACCTTCCGTTTGAGGATGACCCACAGATGCTCAATAGGGTTTAGGTCTGGAGACATGCTTGGCCAGTCCATCACCGTTACCCTCATCTTTTTCAGCAAGGCAGTGGTCCTCTTGGAGGTGTGTTTGGGGTCGTTATGTTGGAATACAAACCATTCAATTTAAAGTATAAATGAAAGGCAAAACATTTGTATATACAGTAGATACAGTATCTCACAAAAGGGAGTACACCCCTCACATTTTTGTAAATAATTTATTACATCTTTTCATGTGACAACAGCTACGTACAGTGTGCAGTGTTCAGGAGTGAGCTGGGTTCAGAAGTGCACTACTTCTAGAGTGTGCTAATGGCACACTTCTGCACTTTGCATGTAGCACACTCCTGAACTCTGCACACTGTATGTAGCTGTTGTCACATGAAAACAGCACAGTACTCTGTACAGATTGCAGGGTTCTGGAGTGAGTTACGTACAGTGTGCCGGGTTCTGGAGTGCATAATCCAGATTCAGTAATCCAGGTCCTTAGTCTGCTTGTCTTCAGCAAATTGTTTGCAGGCTTTCTTGTGCATCATATTTAGAAGAGGCTTCCTTCTGGGATAACAGCCATGCAGACCAATTTGATGCAGTATGGTCTGAGCACTGACAGGCTGACCCACCACCCCTTCAACCTCTACAGCAATGATGGCAGCACTCATATGTCTATTTCCCAATGACAACCTGTAGTAGATGATAGGCTCAACAATAGCATGCAATGCCAAGTTGCTGCTAACAAAGCAAACAGAATATTGGCATGCATTAAAAATAAGATTTTTTGTACTCACCGTAAAATCCTTTTTTCTGACGTCCATGGACTGACACAGCATCTTTATTCTTGACAAAGTGGGTTATGTTCCTGCTCATAGGAGAAGACTAGGCAGAATGTTAGATGTTTTAACATACATTCCATTACCAGAGCTGAACAGCCCCGCCCAGGGGGCGGTCCCTCCAGACATAACCCTCCTACCTGCAGCCAGCTGCCTCAGTTCGTATCAAAGCAGTACAAACTAAAAAGGAGGGGTGGGTGCTATGTCAGTCCATGGACGTCAGAGAAAAGGATTTTACGGTGAGTACAAAAAAATCCTATTTTCTCTTTCCGTCCATTGACTGACACAGCATCTTCATGCTTGACAAAGTGGGACGTCCCAAAGCAGTGTAAAAAAACGGAGGGGTGGGAACAGTATCAAGGGAAAAAAAAAAAAAAAACTTAACCCCAAACAAGCAGAGCTCCTCAACGGAGGAGGCGCTACTTTAAACAGCCGCCTGCAAAACCTTGCGGCCGAAGAAACATCAGAAGATGCGGCTACATCAACGTTATAGAACTATGAAAAGGTATGTGCGGACGACCAGTTCGCCGCCTTGCACACTTGTGCAACAGACGCTTGATGTCGGAAAGCCCAGGAAGCACCAATTGCCCTGGTTGAATGCGCCGTAACCGGAAGGGAGGCGCCCGCCCCTTTAGGGCATAGGCCTGTATGACAGTCTGTCTGATCCACCTAGAAATGGTGGCAGACGAAACCGCCTGGCCCCGTTTTGGCCCAGACACGGACAAACAGTGAGTCAGACTTCCTAAATGAAGCCGTAACAGACAGGTACACCCGTAAAGGCACGTACCACGTCTAACGTGTGAAGCACAAACTCCCTGGGATGCGATGGACGGGGACATAAAGAAGGAAGCACAATGTCCTCATTAAAGTGGAAGGCCGAGACCGCCGTCGGGAGAAAAGAAGGCTGTGGGCGTAGCACCACCTTATCCTTATGGAGGATCAAGTATGGCGGTTTGCAAGACAAGGCCGCCAATTCAGAAACCCTTCTGACAGAAGTAATGGCTACCAGAAAAGTCACCTCCTGAGATAAAAAAGGTAAGAGAGGAATCTCCCTGACGTTCTCAAAAGGAGGTTCTTGAGGAACCGAGAGCACCAAATTCAAATCTCCAAGAGGGAGAGATGGGTTAATAGGGGGGAGCACATGGCGGACCCCCTGTACAAAGGTACTAATCAAAGAATGGCCCGTTAGCGGCCGCTGAAAGAAAACAGCCAAAGCTGAAATCTGACCCTTAATGGTGCTTAAAGCAAGCTTTTGGTCCACACTGCGCTGTAAAAACAGCAGGATCCTGGAAACGGAATATGTCCCTGGACGCCAATCCAGCTCCTCGCACATAGCGATGTAGGCCCTCCAGGCATGGGGGTATATCATCCTGGAGGAAGATATCCGTGCCATCAGCATGGTTGAGATGACTGAATCCGAAAGACTTTGGACCCTCAGCACCTGGCTTTCAATAGCTATGCCGTTAAAGCCAGCACCTGTAAAGCAGGAGGAAGTATGGGACCTTGAGAAAGAAGGTCCTTCCGCATAGGCAGTCGCCACGGAACATCCGCCACTAGGCGCACAAGATCAGCGTATAAAGGACGCCAAGGCCAATCTGGAGCGAAGAGGATCACCGGAATCCCCTCGGCCTCCACCCTGCGAAGAAGACGAGGAAGCAACTTCAGTGGAGGATAGGCATAAATCAGCCGATACCGACCCCACGGGGCCACCAACGCGTCTGACGCGTCTGCCCAGGGGTCCCTGGACCTGGCCACAAATCGAAACCTTGCGATTGAGTCGAGAGGCCAATAGGTCCACATCCGGCATGCCCCACCTCCGGCAGAGGATGTGAAACACCTCCAGATGCAAGGACCATTCCCCCTGGTCCAATATCTGGCGGCTCAGATAGTCAGCCTGCCAGTTGTCTACGCCCGGAATGCAAACGGCTGACAGAGCCGGCACGCTTCTTTCCACCCATCTTAGGATTTAAATGACCTCGGACGCCACAGCCGAGCTCAGAGTCCCCCCCTTGATGGTTGACATAAGCCACTGCTGTGGCGTTGTCCAACTGGATCCTGACTGAGCGCCCCTGTAGTCTCATTGACCATGAGGAGAGACAACGTCTGATCGCCCGGAATTCCAGGACATTGATCGATAGACGGGATTCGTCCGGAGTCCAAAGCACCTGAGCTGACAGAGCTCCCCAGACTCCGCCCCAGCCAGAAAGACTGGCGTCCGACGTGATCACAGTCCACAGGACAGGAAGGAACGACTTCCCCGACCGAAGTGCCGGGGATCACAACCACCATGGCAGGGATGCCCTGAGCAGGCGACACACCTGTATCTGACGATCCAGAGATAATGGAGACTTGTCCCAGCTGAACAGGATCTCCCATGTAAGGCTCGAGTGTGGAATTGGGCATACGGTACAGCCTCTAAGGAAGCTGCCATGAGTCTCAGGACCCTCATGCAAAAACGGAATGACGACCACTTTCGGGACGCCAGCACCCGCACCGCAGATTGAAGAGTCTGTAATTTGTCTAAGGGTAGAAGACCCTCGCCTCCGAGGAGTCCAGGATCAATCCTAGGAACTCCAGACGCTGAGTCGGAACCAGGACCGACTTCTGAATGGTCAGCAGCAAACCGAATTCTCGGAGGGCCCAACAGGCTATCAACACATGTTCCTCTAATTCTGAGCCAGAGACTGCTCCCAGAAGCAGATCGTCCAGATAGCCCACAATAGCAATGCCTCGCTGTTTCAGAAAAGCTAGCATCGGGGCAAGCACCTTGGTGAAAACCCACGGTGCTGACGCCAGACCGAAGGGAAGAGCCACAAACTGATAGCGGTCTCCGCCTACCGCGAAGCACAGAAACTTCTGGTGACCCGCGTAGATTGGGACATGCAAGTAGGCATCCTTGATGTCCAAGGATGCCAGAAAGTCCCCCTGGCGGAGCGCAGTAATCACTGAGCGAATGGATTCCATGCGGAATCTCCGCACCTTCACGAAGGCATTTAGGGCTTTGAGGTCCAGAATTGGACGGACTCTGTCCTTCTTTGGGACCACAAACAAATTTAAAAAAAAACCCTGAAACCTCTCCTTTGAGGGTATCGGCACAATTACTCACACCTCAGCAAGTCCTGCACTGCCCCCACAGGGCAGCCCGACGCGGCGGAATGAGAGAGAGATTTGAGGGCAAGAACCTGTCTGGTGGCCAGGAAAGGAACTCCATCCTGTACCCTGAGGTGACCACCTCGCATACCCACCGGTCGGAGATTCGAAAGGTCCACCGAACCGAGAACCTGCGAAGTCGTCCCCTCACCCCAGAGCCGGACGGGGGCAAGACTTCATGCAGTGGCGGGCTTGTTTGCCGGCTTGCTCGGCTTACGCACCCAGGGACGCTTCTGTCCAGCGGCCGCACCCCTGTCAGTCCGGGAGAGATTGCCCGCGGGAACTGACTGATGAAAAACCTCTCCTGAGTGGGAAAGGGAGGACCCGGCGTACGGCGTGGCTCCTTCGCCTTAGGAGGCTGAAGAAGACGGGTGCTCTTACCTCCCGTGACATTTTTAATAATGTCATCCAGGGAAGCACCAAATAGCCTTTTGCTCTTGAAAGGCAAAACCGTCAGGAGCTTCTTAGAGGCCAGGTCAGCAGACCAGCATACTAACCAGATCAGGCGACATAAAACCACCGCAGACACTGAAGCCCTAGAGATTAGGGGGGCAACATCCAAAGTGGAACCGCACACATACACCAGGCCCTGTACCATTTGGTCGGCCAGTGCAATGCAATCTGGAGGAAGATTATGCTCCTGTACAGTCATGTGCAAAATTTTAGCCCATTCCGTGAGTGTCTGAGACACCAGGGTCGCCGCTACAAGAGAACGCAGCGCGGAACCCAGCATGGTGAACAGTGCCCTGCTCACCAGTCAGTAGGGTCCTTAAAATGTAGGTGTCCCCTTAACTGGGAGAGTTGTGGTTTTAATCAACCGGGCAACCGGGGGATAAACCACCGGGGTAGAAGCCGATTTCTTAATCAGGCTCTCCTCAAAGGGGTACCTAACAGCCAGACGCTGCGAGACCGCAAAAGGTCTCCTGTGGTTTGTCCCACACCTGGTCTATGAATCTGTCAAAGAAAGGTGTATAGGGAAAAACCTTTTGAGAAGGATCAGCCTAAAATTAACCAAAGGAGACAGCCTCTACCAAAGGTTCTTCAGCTGCAGCCTCCAGCCTGAGAGTGTCCCCCACAGCATCAATTAGTACACAAGCTTCCTGTCATTTACTGGCCCAGAAAAGGAGTCTTCCTCACAGGGAATGTCCTGGTCAAAATATCCAAATATTCAGAGCTAGGGTCCTGTGCCTCAGCAATGCCCATATCTAAATCAGAGCACTCCCCTGGAGATGGTGTGGGGACAGGGTGCTTTATAGCCCCCTTGCGCTCGCACGCCGCTTCCATCCTGGCAACAAATGAATCCAGGACTGCCGACAACTGTTCCATAGGGACCGCAGGTGCAGTAGCACTGCCAGTTGCCTCAGACATGAATGGGGAAGCAGGTGCACAGACTCCATGATACCACCCTCTGAGACGTTGTCAAATATGAGAAAAAAGTCCACCCTCCAGCTGCACAGACTGTGGGGGGTTACCCAGGGGACTCACCAACCCAGTTAGGACCGCTCGTTTCCGCTGTCTGTGTCCCGCTCACAGCGCGAGTTGAACAGACATATAGCTGTGAGGTAACTGAGGAGAATCGCGCCATTCTGAGGCAGCGATAGAGGCCAACCAGCACAAAAAGAAGCGTGCGACTACAAGAAAATGGCCTCCGCAATTACAAGTGTGCCATAGTGAGGCCACGGCAAGATGGCCGCCAATGTCAGTTCACACAGTAAAGAAATAAACACAGTAAAACATGGCGCCCAACGGCGCAATGAAAAACAGAAGGCCCGGGCTGGCAAACAAGCATCCCCAGAGTGCAGACCACACGGACCCCCAGGCACCCCCAGTCAGCGTGCGCCAGAGTAAGGTGACAGAGAGTAGGAAAAACAAAGGGGAGACAGGGAAACCCCCCTTACCATAGGAACACACAGCATGTACTCACCTTCTGAGGCAGGAGAAACAGTACTTACCCGTCCAGCGAGGACCCACTGGTGTGCAAGCATATCACAGTGCAGTACTGAGTAGCTTTCGGCCAGTCCACCGCGAAAGATACAGCAAAACTGTTCAATCTTCTGTGGACCCTGGAGCAAAAAGCTCACCGGCCACCCCTGGAGCCATGGGGCATGTCGTGAACTGATCTCACACAGAGCGAGGATCAGAACGCTCGATGGTCAGACTGGGAAGACTACGAGGATAGCGAACTACCCAACCTGTTGCCCAGCCGACAGTTGATAGAAGAATCTCAAAAATAAAATAATAAAAGTAAAAAAAAAAAAAAAAAAAAAAAAAAAAAGAAGAACAAAACATTTCTTCAAGAGACTGGCTCTGAAGAGAGCCACGTCCTCTCCTCTGCTAGGCAGAAAAAAACTGAGACAGCTGGCTGCAGGTAGGAGGGTTATGTCCGGAGGGACCACCCCCTGGGCGGGGCTGTTCAGCTCTGGTAATGGAATGTATGTTAAAACATCTAACATTCTGCCTAGTCTTCTCCTATGAGCAGGAACATAACCCACTTTGTCAAAAATGAAGATGCTGTGTCAGTCCATGGACGGAAAGAGAAAAGGGGATTAACTCCAGGGATAAAGCGATAATTCTCCCACTCTACAAGACTCTGGTCTGGCCGCACCTGGAGTATGCTTTCCTGTTCTGGGCACCAGTCCTCAGGAAGGATGTACTGGAAATGGAGCGAGTACAAAGAAGGGCAACAATGCTAATAAAGGGTCTGGAGGATATTAGTTATGAAGAAAGGTTGCGAGCACTGAACTTATTCTCTCTGGAGAAGAGATGCTTGAGAGGGGATAGAATTTCAATTTACAAAATACCATACTGGTAACCCCACAATAGGGATAAAACTTTTTCGTGAAAGGGAGTTTAATAAGACACGTGGCCACTCATTACAATTAGAAGAAAATAGAATTTTTGTACTCACCGTAAAATCCTTTTCTCTGACATCCATGGACTGACACAGCGTCTCTTATTCACTGGACACGTGGGTTATGTCCCTGCTTGCAGGAGAAGACCTAGGCAGAATGTGAGATGTTATACATACATTCTAAAAGCCAGAGTTGAACAGCCCCGCCCAGGAGGGGCGGTCCCTCCGGACATAACCCACCCCCTGCAGTCAGCAGACCTCAGTTCATAACAAAGCAGTACAAACTTTAAAAGGAAGGGTGGGTGCCGTGTCAGTCCAGGGATGTCAGAGAAATGGATTTTACGGTGATTACAAAAATCCTATTTTCTCTTATCATCCATGGACTGAAACGGCGTCGCTTATTCACTGTACACGTGGGATGTCCCAAAGCAGTGTCAAGAGGGATGGGAGCAGCCTAAATGGAAAAACCAAAAAACCTCACTCCAAACAAGGCAGAGCTCCTCAATGGAGGAGTTGCAACTCTAAACAGCGGCCTGCAACACCTTGCGGCCGAAGGAAGCATTCGAAGATGCAGCCACATTAACCTTATAAAAAACTTAAAAAAGGTATGAACAGACGACCAGGTCGCCGACTTGCACACTTGTGCAACCGACGCTTGATGTCGGAAAGCCCAGGAAGCGCCAATTGCCCTGGTGGAATGCGCCGTGACCGGAAAGGGAGGCGCCCGCCCCTTGAGAGCATAGGCTTGAATGACGGTTTGTCTGATCCACCTAGAAATGGTGGCAGACGAAGCCTCTTGGCCCTGTTTTGGACCAGAGGCAGTTACAAACAGCGAGTCAGACTTCCGAATAGAAGCAGTAGCAGACAAGTACACCCGCAAGGCTCGTACCACGTCCAATGTGTGAAGCACAAACTCTCTGGGATGCGATGGGTGAGGACACAAGGACAGGAGGACAATGTCCTCATTTAGGTGAAAGGCCGAGACCACCTTTGACAAAAAAGAAGGTCGCGGACCAAACACCGCCTTATCCTTATGGATGACCAAATATGGCGACTTGCAGGACAAGGCCGCCAACTCAGACACTCGTCTAACAGAAGTAATTGCCACTAAAAGGGCCACCTTCTGAGACAAAGTCAAGAGGGGAATATCCCTGATATTCTCAAAAGGGAGGTTCCTGGAGAACCGAGAGCACCAAATTCAGATCCCACGGGGGGAGAGGAGGCTTGACAGGAGGGAGCACATGGCGAACCCCTGTACAAAGGTGCTAACCAAGTAATGACCCGCTAGTGGTCGCTGAAAGAAGACAGCCAAGGCCGAAATCTGACCCTTAAATGGTACTCAAAGCAAGCTTTTGGGCCACTCCACGCTACAGAAAACACAGGATTCTAGGGACGGAATACGTCCGAGGACGCCAGTCCAGCTCTTCGCACATGGCGATGTAAGCTTTCCAGGTACGTGATAGATCATTCTGGAGGAAGACTTCCGTGTTCTTAACATGGTCGAAATGACCGAGTCCGAGAGACCTCAGTCTCTCAACACCTGGCTGTCAACAGCCATGCCGTTAAAGCCAGAAACTGTAAAACAGGATGAAATATAGGACCTTGAGACAGAAGGTCCTCCCTTATTGGCAACCGCCAGGGAACGTCCACGACGAGACGTACCAGATCGGCGTACCAGTGACGCCGAGGCCAATCCGGAGCAATGAGGATCACCGGAATTCCCTCGGTCGCCACCCTGCGCAGCAGGCGAGGGAGCAACTGCAGCGGAGGATAAACATATATCAGGTGATAAGGACCCCATGGGGCCACCAACGCATCCAAGGCATCCACCCAAGGATCCCTGGATCTGGCCACAAACCTTGACACCTTGCGATTGAGTCGAGAGGCCATCAGGTCCACATCCGGCATTCCCCACCATCGGCAAAGGATTTGAAATACCTCCAGGTGCAAGGACCACTCTCCCTGGTCCAGCGTCTGGCGACTCCAATAGTCCTCCTGCCAATTGTCTATGCCTGGAATGCAAACAGCCGACAGAGCTGGCACACTTCTTTTGGCCCACTTCAGGGTACGGGCGACCTCGGAAGCCGCAGCTGAGCTCCGAGTCCCCCCTTGATGGTTGACATACGCCACCGCCGGGACGTTGTCCGACTGGATCCTGATGGAGTGATCCTGTAATCTCTCAGACCACGAGGAGAGGCACAGTCTGATGGCCCGTATTTCCAGAACATTGATCGGTAAACAGGCTTTGTCCGGAGTACAAAGCCCTTGGGCCGACAGGACTCCCCAGATTCCACCCCAGCCCATCAGGCTGGCGTCCGTCGTGAACACCGTCCATTGGATGGGGAGGAATGACTTCCCGGACCGAAGAGTCGGGGACCCCAACCACCATGTCAGGGACGAGATGAAAAACAAAAACAAAAAATTCTGCGCTGCCTGATTGTATAGCAGCTCACACGACCAATTGAAAAATGGTGGAATACGAACAAGACAAAAACGTGTAGCGCTAAACTAAATGAGAACTGCCCTGGAATGATGTGCAGTATGTAACAGTGATAAACAGTCAAAATAAACAACGTAACATTCAAGAAGTGATAAATGAAAATATTCAAATAGTCCTCAGTGATATGAGTTGTGTAACGTAAAAGTCACCAAAAAATACTGAGTTCATTAATAAAAACAAAATTGATAGATGCTGGTGAGAATCAAAATAATGGTGCTCCTAAATGAACTTGACGTGAAGCGAGTGCACTTAAAGTGACCACCACCAATCGATAGTAGAAAAGGCTTACCAGAGAGAGTGGACCCCAAAAACATACGTTCAGAGGGTTCAACCAGACATGGGTAAGCCGCTGTGAACAGCGAATCTCCAGCTGCGATTCAAACAGGAACCTCAAACTTCAATCAAATACAGAAGGTAGGGAGAAGTGTCTCTTGTATCCAGATGGTGATGACACTTGCAGTTAGTGCCCGGTTAAGGCCAGGTGGTGATACCAGATATATGCCAGAAAGTAAAAGCACATAGTGTAATACTGTATAAAAAGGGTATTTAATGTAGGTAGGAACACTTGCATTTAGAAGAATGTAACAGATCCTAGGGAGACCCTACTGTTGCCATTTGATCATTTGATAAAGCGCTGTTACATTCTTCTAAATGTAAGTGTTCCTACCTACATTAAATACCCTTTTTATACAGTATTACACTATGTGCCTTTTCTTTCCTTTTACTTTCTGGCATTAATCTGGTATCACCACCTGGCCCTAACCGGGCACTACCTGCAAGTGTCATCACCATCTGGATACAAGAGACACTTCTCCCTACCTTCTGTATTTGATTGAAGTTTGAGGTTCCTGTTTGAATCGCAGCTGGAGATTCGCTGTTCACAGCGGCTTACCCATGTCTGGTTGACGCTCTGAACGTATGTTTTTGGGGTCCACTCTCTCTGGTAAGCCTTTTCTACTATCGATTGGTGGTGGTCACTTTAAGTGCACTCGCTTCACGTCAAGTTCATTTAGGAGCACCATTATTTTGATTCTCACCAGCATCTATCAATTTTGTTTTTATTAATGAACTCAGTATTTTCTGGTGACTTTTACGTTACACAACTCATATCACTGAGGACTATTTGAATATTTTCATTTATTCATTTATCACTTCTTGAATGTTACGTTGTTTATTTTGACTGTTTATCACTGTTACATACTGCACTTCATTCCAGGGCAGTTCTCATTTAGTTTAGCTCTACCATGTCAGGGACGCCCTGACCAGGTGACTCACCTGGATCGGAAGATCCAAAAGACAATGGGGATTTGTCCCAAGTGAGCAAGATCTCCTTCTGCAAGGCCCTGGTGTGTGATTGAGCATACGGAACGGCCTCAAAAAAGGAGGCTATCATGAGTCCCAGGACTCTCATGCAAAAACAGATTGACGACCATTTTCGGGATGTCAGCACCCGCATTGCAGACTGAAGTGTCAGTAACTTCCCCGGGAGGTAGGAATACCTTTGCCTCCAAGGAGTCCAGAATCAGACTTAGATACTCCAGACGCTGAGTCGGGACCAGGACTGAATTCTGAATGTTCAGGAGCCACCCGAAGTCCCTGAGGGTCTAACTGACGATAGTCACACTGTTTTCTAATTCTGAGCCACTTTCTGCTCTTAGAAGAAGATCGTCCAGATAGCCCACGACAGCGATGCCTCGCTGTCTCAGCAAAGCTAGAACCGGCGCAAGCACCTTGGTGAACACCCTCGGTGCCGAGGCTAGGCCGAAAGGAAGAGCCACAAATTGATAGTGGACTTCGCCGATCACAAGCGCAGAAACTTCTGGTGACTTGCGCAGATCGGAACATGCAAGTAGGCGTCCTTGATGTCCAAGGCCACCAGAAAATCCCCGTGACGGAGTGTATCGATCACTGTGCGAATAGATTCCATGCGGAATTTTTGCACCTTCACGAAGGTATTCAGGGCCTTGAGGTCCAGGATAGGCCGAACCCCGTCCTTTTTTGGGACAAACGGATTCGAGTAGAATCCCTGAAACCTCTCCTGTGACGGAACCAGCACAGTCACTCCGGACCTGATCAAATCCTGAACAGCCCTTATAGGGCTGCCCGAAGGGCAGGAAGATTCGAGGGAAGAATCTGTCTGGGGCCAGAAACGGAACTCTATCCTGTAACCTGAGGTGACCACCTCGCACACCCACCGGTAGGAGATCCGGGAGGTCCACTGATCCGTGAACCTGCGAAGTCGTCCCCCCACCCCAGAGTCGGGTGGGGGCAAGACTTCAGGCGGAGGCGGGCTTGGGAGCCGGCTTGTTTGGCTTACGCACCCAGGGGCGCATGTGTCCGCCAGCCGCACTGCTGTCAGTCTGGGAGGGCCTACCTGTGGACTCTGACCGATGAAAAAAAAACTTTTTTGCTGGAAAGGAAGGACCCTGCTTACGGCGGGCCTCCTTACCCTTGCTAGTCTGAGGAAGAAGAGTGCTTTTACCTCCCGTGACATCCTTGATGATGTCATCCAGCGCAGCACCGAAAAGCCTACCACCTTTAAATGGTAGATCCGTCAGAAGCTTCTTAGAGGCTAGGTCAGCAGACCAGCATTTCAACCAGATAAGACGACGCAATACCACCGCCGAGACAGAGGCCCTGGATATTAAGGGGCTGCGTCTAACGTGGCGTCGCACACATAAACCAGGCCCTACACCATTTGGTGGGCCAGAGAAATAGTGTCTGGAGGAAGATTATGCTCCTGTACAGTTTGGTGCAAAATTTTTGCCCACCCCGTAAGTGTCTGAGACACAAGGGTCGCCGCTACCACAGGCCGTAGGGCGGATCCCAACAAGGCAAACATGGCTCTGCTCACCACTTCTGACCTCCTGTCAGTGGGGTCCTTAAAATGCAGGAGTCCCCTCCATCGGGAGAGTGGTGGCCTTGTTCAACCGGGCGACTGGAGGGTCGACCACTGGGGGAGAAGCCCACTTTAAAGTAGAGCATCTTCAAAGGGGTATCTGATAGACAAACGCTGCAGGACCATAAAAGTCTTCTGCGGCTTTTTCCCAGACCTTATCAATGAGCTGGATCAAATAAAGGTACATATGAAAAAATCTTTTTAGAAGGCCCGGCCTTAAAAGAACCAAAGGAGACTGTCCGCCTGAGGTTCTGCATCCACAGGATTCAGCTTGAGTGTCCCTCACCGCATCAATGAGTTCACTAACGAGCGCCCTGTCATTTACTGAGTCAGAACTGGAGTCTTCCTCGCAAGGAATGTCCTGTTCAAAACCATCAAAATATTCTAGGGTCCTGAGCGGTAGTGGCTAGGCCCATATCTGAATCAGTGCACCCCCCCTTTTTTTTTTTTTTTGAGATAAAGTGGGGAGAGGGGCTTTTTTGCTCCCTTGCGCACGCACACCGCTTCCCTCCTGGTCAGAAATGATTCCAGGATTGCCGACAACTGGTCCATAGGGACCGCAGGTGATGGAGCACTGCCTGTTGCCTCAAACATGTAAGGGGAAGCTGTGACACTGACTCCATATTGCCCCTCTCTGAGACTCCTCAGATAAAAAAGTCCACCCACAGGCTGTGCTGACTGAGGAGGGGGAGCCCAGGGGACTAACCAGACTGGACCAGGACCGCTGAGTTCCGCTGTCTGTACCGCGCTGTGTCAGTGTGAGTGAGCTGTGAGGAGATTGTGAGGAGATTTGCGCTGTTACAGCTGCGATAGGAGGCCAAACTAATGCTGAAAAGCGCGCGGGCTACAAGAAAATGGCGGTCGCACTTCACTGAGGCGATCCGCGGCAAAATGGCCGCCATGCGCAGTTGAAATAAAAAACAGCACACACACAGCGCCAAACGGCGCCCGGGCCCCAAAATCACACAAAAGGCCCCCAGCGATATGCAAACCAGCATGAGCCCCCCCCCGGACAGTATGACCCCAGGCACCCCCCACAGCACAGCAATGGTGACAGAGAGTGACAATAAAAACACAGGGGGAGACAGGGAAAATCCCCCACAGAGAAACACACACAGCATTTTGTACTCACCTGCAGGCAGGAGAGACTACTTACCCGTCCCCTGAGGGACCCACTGGTGTGTTTGACAGACCTATCACAGAGTAGTACTACGTAGCTGTCGGCCCGGTCCACCGCGAGAGATACAGTCCGTTAGGTACTGTTCAATCTGGAGAGAAAGCAACCCGGCCACCCCTGGAGTCATGGGGCATGTCATGAACTGAGTCTCACGCACACAAGGCGAGGATCAGCACGCTCGATGGTCGGACAGGGAAGACTACAAGGATACCAGTGTACCCAACCTGTTGCCCAGCCGACAGTTGATTGAAGGTCTCAAAAATAAAATAAAATTCCCAAAAGGAATAAAAATTTAAAATTAAATCTTCCAGGAGACGTCTTCTCCTTCTGCTAGGCAGAAAAAAAAACCTGAGATCTGCTGACTGCAGGGGGTGGGTTATGTCCGGAGGGACCGCCCCCCTGGGCAGGGCTGTTCAACTCTGGCATTTAGAATGTATGTATAACATCTCACATTCTGCCTAGGTCTTCTCCTGCAAGCAGGGACATAACCCACGTGTACAGTGAATAAGAGATGCTGTGTCAGTCCATGGATAAGAGAAAAGAGGTTTAACCTTAAACTGCTTAGAGCAGGCATGTCCAAAGTCCGGCCCGCGGGCCAATCGCGGCCCAGTTTCGGACGACCCGCCTGGTGATCTCTATATATATCTCTCTCTCTATCTATCTATCGATATATAGATATATATATATATAATCTCTTTTGTGGCCCCCAACGAACCCCCGAGCGCCAGGGGCCACAAAAGATAGTATGCTGGCTGCCTTGGAGGGGGGCCAAGTGTGGTGCATGCAGGAGAGTATTTGCTGTTTACACGGCACCTGTGTAAAAGGAAGTCCCGTCTCCTACACTGCCATTGGACAACTGTTCTGTCCATCACAGGAGGCGGGGCTTTCAATTAAAGAGGCCCGTCGAGAAAACAGGAGTTTCTCCTGTTTGTCTGTTGGCGCTCGTCCCGCCCCCTCCCTGTCTCCTCTGCAGGCTGCACTGACGATAATGGTGAGTCTGCATTCATGGCATTACGGTGGGTGCTGCATTCATGGCAATACGGTGGGTGCTGCATTCATGGCAATACGGTGGGTGCTGCATTCATGGCAATACGGTGGGTGCTGCATTCATGGCAATACGGTGGGTGCTGCATTCATGGCAATACGGTGGGTGCTGCATTCATGGCAATACGGTGGGTGCTGCATTCATGGCAATACGGTGGGTGCTGCATTCATGGCAATACGGTGGGTGCTGCATTCATGGCAATACGGTGGGTGCTGCATTCATGGCAATACGGTGGGTGCTGCATTCATGGCAATACGGTGGGTGCTGCATTCATGGCAATACGGTGGGTGCTGCATTCATGGCAATACGGTGGGTGCTGCATTCATGGCAATACGGTGGGTGCTGCATTCATGGCAATACGGTGGGTGCTGCATTCATGGCAATACGGAGGGTGCTGCATTCATGGCAATACGGAGGGTGCTGCATTCATGGCAATACAGTGAGGCTGCAGATGGGCACCGATTAGGCTGCATTGATGGGAACTGACCCTTATTTTGCTTCACAGTTCTTTATTTAAAATGTAAGATTTTTTTTCCCCCTGAAACTTTTTTTAAATTGAAGGTGCGCGTTATAAGCCGATAAATACGGAATATCCAAACAATACGCCCAATATCAGGTTTGTACTATCAGGCTGAGTACTTACCGAGGCCGAGATGCCGAGAGTGGTTCACCCTTGCACCCAAGCGCACTCCGCCCCCTGGAGGTGAGACAGGGAGAGGACAGCACGAGGGAGCACTGGCCACCAGCAGGTAGAGGTGTCTTGCTGAAGAATCTGGCAGGGATGAGTAGACCGAAGAACAGGCTGGGAGTCAAACACCAAGGTTAGACAGGTTCAATCAGCAACCAGTAGCAAGAGCACAAGTCCGATTAGGAGTTTAGCAGGAGGCACCAGACTAGTCAGGTTAAGCACAAGGAGAGAGGCAGAAGTCTGTTAAGCAAGCCAAGGGGTCAGGTTCAGGAGAAGCAGAAGCGTAGTCAAATCCGGTCCGGGTCACAACAACAGGAAAAAAAAAATTAACTTATTTCAGGCACTAGGAAACACAGCAACGCTGACAAACCAGCAACCAGATAGTGTCACTGCGTCTGTTTAAATAGGCCCGCCTGTAGTCCCATTGGCGCGCTATTGCGCACGCGCATTCGCCATTGCGCCGGTGCGCGCACCCGAGAACGCCGAAGCGCCGTCCCGCCTTGTACGCACATGCGCTGTTTCGCCGCGCATGCGTACTGAGCGCAGATTGGTAAAAACAGACGGGGAATTTCCCTGACAGTGCCCCCCCCGAGGGGCGGACTCCGGACGCCCAGACTGGCCATTAGTTCCGGATGTTCTTGGTGAAAGGCTCGTATTAAGCGAGGAGCATGCAAGTTCCTGGATGGCTCCCAGGAGTTGTCTTCCGGGGGGTACCCTTTCCATTTAATTAAGTATTGTAACTGTCTGCCTTTTTTCCTACAGCCCAGGATGGATTCCATCTCAAATTCTTTTTCCCCCCCATCTACTTCATCTGGTGGAGGAGGAGGTTCATCTCTTCCAGGAAAGGCGTTGGGAATGACGGGTTTTAATAAAGATGAGTGGAACACTGGGTGAATCCTATAGGAATCAGGTAATGCTAGTTCAAAAGCCACAGGATTAATAACTTGTTTGATCTTGAAGGGCCCGATGAATCTAGGGCCGAGCTTCCGAGAGGGAATAGGCAATCTGAGGTTGGCGGCGGAAAGCCAAACTTTTTCCCCGACTCTGAACGCCGGGTTTTCCTTCCTCCCCCGGTCATAAAATTTCTTGTAGGATCCTTGGGCATTCCGCATCATCTCCTGGAGTCTTGGACTGCGGGAACAGGGCTCTCGGGGATGTTTTCAGGGAGGAAGGAGGGATAAAAAACGAAATTGGCCCAAAAGGGGGTTTGATTGGTAGCGGAATGTATTGAATTGTTATAGGCAAACTCTGCGTAAGGAAGTAGGGATGATACGCTGACGAGAGGCAGGTTTTGACTTCTAGTGACTTGCAGAGTTCCTTCCAGAATTTCGAAGTGAACTGGACACCTCTGTCGGAGGTGATACTCTTTGGTATTCCGTGAAGCCTGGTTATCTCCTTAAAAAAGATTTGAGCAGTATCCATGGCTGAAGGTGTCCCAATCATCGGTAAGAAGTGAGCCATTTTTGAGAGGCGGTCAACAACGACCAGAATCGTGGTAAACCCTCCGGAGGAAGGCAAGTCCACGATAAAGTCCATGAACACGTCCGCCCAAGGGCGCTCAGGAATGGGTAAGGGCTTGAGCAGGCCCCAACTCTTGGTGTTCGACCCCTTGTTACGCTGACACTGAGTGCAGGAAGCGACATAAGACTTACAATCTTGCCTCCAGCCTGGCCACCAGAAGGAGCAGGAGACAAGTTCAGACAATTTACGTGCTCCGAAGTGACCGGCCAGTTTGAGATCGTGGAAGGTCCTCAAGACCAGCGGTCTTGTTTCCAAAGGGACGAAAATCTTGTCCTGGGACCAGAATAGGTCGTCCCGCTTTTCCAGGGAGGTAGTGACCGGATCAGAGCAGAGCCCGGAAGCGATTTTAATAGAGGTGAGCAGATCGGCCCAGGGAATCAACAGAAAGTTCTGAGCTGACAGAATGGTGCCCGGTTGCGCCGACTGAGGGGTTTCCGGAAACCTCCTGGATAGCGCATCCGCCTTCCCATTTTTGGAGCCGGGTCTATAGGAAATGTGAAAGTTGAACCGGGTGAAGAAAAGGGCCCAACGGGCCTGCCTGGGGCGTAGACGTTGAGCTTTTCTTAGGTACTCTAGATTTTTATGATCTGTGAAGATCATGATGGGGTGTACTGCCCCCTCCAGAAGGTATCACCATTCCTCCAGTGCGAATTTTATGGCCAGTAATTCCCGTCCCCTACATCATAGTTTCGCTCCGGGGGAGTCCATTTTTTAGACGCAAAGGCTACTGGATACAGGAGAGCCTTGGGGCCTCGTCTTTGAGAGAGGATGGCTCCGATGGCTGTCTCAGAGGCGTCCACTTCCAGGGTGAACGGCAGTAAGGATCCGGGTGCTGAAGTACTGGTGCTGAAGTGAAGACGTCCTTGAGGCGGGAGAAGGCCTCTTGAGCTTCTGGAGACCAGTGAAAACGGTTATTTTGCCGGGTAAGTTGGGTTATTGGGGCCACAATGGAGGAAAAGCCCACGATGAATCTCCTATAGAAGTTGGCGAAGCCTATAAACTGCTGTACCCCCTTCTTGTCGGTTGGGGCTGGCCAGTCCTGGATGGCCTTCACCTTCTGCGGGTCCATCGCGACCCCATCAATGGAAATGATAAAGCCGAGGAACTGTACGGTGTTTTTTTCGAACTCACATTTCTCGGCTTTGAGGTAGAGTTTGTGCTTCCGAAGGATGGTGAGAACCTTCATGACATGAGTCCGGTGGAGTTCGATGGAAGTGGAAAAGATGAGGATATCGTCCAGGTACACTACTAAGAAGTCGTCAAGGTGCTGTCTGAAAATATCGTTGACTAGGTGTTGGAAAGTGGCTGGAGCATTTCAAAGTCCGAACGGCATGACCGAATACTCGAAGTGTCCGAAACGAGATCTAAAGGCGGTTTTCCACTCGTCTCCAGCCCTGATCCTGATAAGATTATAGGCCCCCCGTAGATTCAGTTTGGAAAAGACCCGAGCAGATCGGAAGCGCTGAAATAGCTCCGGGATAAGGCGTAGTGGGTACCTGTTCTTAATGGTAATTTTGTTTAGGTCCCGGTAATCGATACAGGGTCTTAAGGATCCGTCTTTCTTTTCCACAAAGAAGATTCCTGCACCCGCTGGAGAGGAAGAAGGGCAAATGAATCTTTTCTGGAGGTTTTCATCAATATAAGCCTTGAGGGCTTTCAAGTCGGTTTCAGACAGCGGGAAGATACGTCCGAACGGAATTTTAGAGCCCGGCAAGAGATCGATAGGGCAATCATAGGGCCGATGAGGTGGTAGATGGTCGGCTTGCTGTTTATCGAATACATCCGGAATTCCAGATAGACTGAGGGAACATGCTGTAGGTTGTCCGGCTTGGCAATCATGGAAGTGCAGACCGTAGAGGCTGAGGCAAGACAGTGCTGGGAACAATAGGAGGAGGTGAAGCTAACCTCTTTGCCCAATTTATGAGGGGCTTGTGTGCCTGTAGCCAGGGAAGGCCCAGGATGATGGGGAACAATCGGGGAAGGTATGAGGTCTAACCGGAGAAGTTCTTGGTGACCTGAGTCAGAGATGGCAAGGATGGGTTTGGTTTCCTGCGTGATCAGCCCCGAACGGGGCAGGGACCCATCCGCCAGGTGGATCTGAAGGCAGTGGTCCTTAGGTTGAGTGGGGACATGGAGTCTTGAGGCCAAGGCAGAGTCCAGGAAGCAGCTGCAGGCTCCAGAATCAATAATTGCCGGGAGGCGGATTGCCCCTTTCGGCAGCTGTAGAGACATAAAGAGAATGACATAAGACTGAGGGTTGTCAGAGATTTGATAGTTCAAAGTGTCTTTAGAAATAGACTTACTAGGTCTTACTGGGCAGTTGAGAAGGAAGTGGCCGGCACCCCCGCAGTAGAGGCACAGGTTGGCCTGGCGCCTACGCCGTTTTTCCTCAGGAGTCAGGGGAGACCGAACCAACCCGAGCTGCATGGGTTCTGGTTCAGGAAGAGGTGTGACTGCGGGCGCAGAGGTTGGTGGGTAGTGAGGTACAGTCCTGGATGGAGGCCAGCTGGGACGAGGAGATTGAAATCGCTCCGCCCGTCGTTCACGCAGACGCCTATCGAGTTGTATGGCGGATTGGATCAAGTTTTCCAAGGTAGTGGGGGTTTCGATCCTGGCCATTTCGTCCTTGAGAGTCTCAGATAGTCCCTGGCGGTATTGGTATCTGAGGGCCGCCTCATTCCATTTGGTGTCGGCAGACCATTTCCTAAATTCCGAAGTGTAGTCTTCCACCGGTCTTCTCCCCTGCGTTAGGCTATGGAGGACGGACTCAGCCGTGGCTGATCGCTGGGGATCATCGTATAGTTGAGCCATATTCTCAAAAAATGCCTCTACTGAGTCCAATATGGGGCTCTGTTGCTCCATCAGGCCATGGGCCCAGGCTTGAGGGTCATCCGTTAAGAGGGAGATGATAAACCCCACTTTTACTGCTTCCGAAGAGAAGGTCCTTGGTTGGAGGGCAAGGTAGAGGGAGCAGGTGTTTTTAAAGGCCCGGTACTTTTTGCGGACACCCGAAAAACGTTCCGGAATAGGGACCCTGGGTTCAGGGGTGGCCATCACTACTGTAGAACTCGTAGGTACTTGGGAGTTGGTGGCAGTGCTGGCAGCTGAGGGGGCTGGTCCTAGGAGACCGGTAAGCTGTTGAAGACGGCCATCAATCTGAGTGTACCCCTCTTGGAGTCTTTGGATGGTGTCCGTTAAGGTGGAGACCTGCTGGCAGAGGGTGTCAAATGGGGAACGCACTCTGTCGGCCTCAGACATCTGGCTGGTTTGTACTATCAGGCTGAGTACTTACCGAGGCCGAGATGCCGAGAGTGGTTCACCCTTGCACCCAAGCGCACTCCGCCCCCTGGAGGTGAGACAGGGAGAGGACAGCACGAGGGAGCACTGGCCACCAGCAGGTAGAGGTGTCTTGCTGAAGAATCTGGCAGGGATGAGTAGACCGAAGAACAGGCTGGGAGTCAAACACCAAGGTTAGACAGGTTCAATCAGCAACCAGTAGCAAGAGCACAAGTCCGATTAGGAGTTTAGCAGGAGGCACCAGACTAGTCAGGTTAAGCAAGAAGTCCAGGGTACAGGCAAAAGGTAGAGGGCAGGAGACAGGCAGCAGATCCGGGTCACAGGCCGAGGGTCAAGCACAAGGAGAGAGGCAGAAGTCCGTTAAGCAAGCCAAGGGGTCAGGTTCAGGAGAAGCAGAAGCGTAGTCAAATCCGGTCCGGGTCACAACAGGAAAACTTAACTTATTTCAGGCACTAGGAAACACAGCAACGCTGACAAACCAGCAACCAGATAGTGTCACTGTGTCTGTTTAAATAGGCCCGCCTGTAGTCCCATTGGCGCGCTATTGCGCACGCGCATTCGCCGTTGCGCCGGTGCGCGCACCCGAGAACGCCGAAGCGCGCATGCGCCGATGCGCCGTTTCGCCGCGCATGCGTACTGAGCGCAGATTGGTGACAACAGACGGGGAATTTCCCTGACACCCAAGCTCATCTCTTCACCACACACGGCCACAAAGGCAAGAGAATTCTTGTTGGGCAGTGTATTAGTGCTCGGAGGAACACAATTAGACCGAATTTTAATGGTTTAACGAATGTCAGGCAAAATGGTTGGCCCTCAAGCATGTTCACTTCATCAAATCTGGCCCTCTTTGAAAAAAGTTTGGACACCCCTGGCTTAGAGGGTTCTTTACTGTAAGAACTGCAAGGATGTGGAATCTACTTCCACAGGCGGCATCGATAGTTTCAAAAAACTATTAGATAAGCACCACAACATACAGGAATATACAATGTAATACTGACCTATAATCGCACACATAGTAGGTGAGGATTGAAAAAAGACACAAGTCCAACCTCACCTACTATGCAACTATGTAACCTCTGGATATGACGCCGAGCACGTGCACTCAACTTCTTTGGTCGACCATGGCAATGTCTGTTCTGAGTGGAGCCTGTCCTGTGTAACCGCTGTATGGTCTTGGCCACTGTGCTGCAGCTCAATTTCAGGGTCTTGGCAATCTTCTCATAGCCAAGGCCATCCTTATATAGAACAATTTTTTTTTTCAGATCCTCAGAGAGTTCTTTGCCATGAGGTGCCATGTTGAACTTCCAGTGACCAGCATGAGTGAGTGAGAGCGATAACACCAAATTTGACACACCTGCTCCCCATTCACCCCTGGGACAGTGTAACACTAACGCATCACATGACAGCGGGGGAGGGAAAATGGCTGATTGGGCCCAATTTGGACATTTTTACTTAGGGGTGTACTCACTTTTGTTGCCAGCGGTTTAGACATTAATGGCTCTGTGTTGAGTTATTACGCAAATTTACACTGTTATACAAGCTGTACACTCACTATTTTACGTTGTGGCAAAGTGTAATTTGTTCAGTGCTTGTGTGTGTATTTGTATGTGCGTGTTTGTATGTATGTGTGTGTGTGTGAATAGATGAATGGACTCTGTACGCAACGCACCCCAGAAGCCGGCTCCCTGTACGCAACGCACCCCAGAAGCCGGCACCCTGTACGCAACGCACCCCAGAAGCCGGCACCCTGTACGCAACGCACCCCAGAAGCCGGCACCCTGTACGCAACGCACCCCAGAAGCCGGCACCCTGTACGCAACGCACCCCAGAAGCCGGCACCCTGTACGCAACGCACCCCAGAAGCCAGCACCCTGTACGCAACGCACCCCAGAAGCCAGCACCCTGTACGCAACGCACCCCAGAACCCGGCACCCTGTACGCAACGCACTCCTAAAACCTGCACTCTGTACGTAGTGCACTCTCAACATAGCGCACTGCTTGGACACTGTACTCTATACAGAGTACTGTGCCAAGTACAGAGTTCAGGAGTGTGCTACATGCAAAGGGCAGAAGGGTGCCATTAGCGCACTCTAGAAGTAGCGCACTTCTGAACACTGCACACTGTATGTAGCTGTTGTCACATGAATAGATATAATAAAATATTTACAAAAATGTGAAGCCAACCCAGTGACTACCTGTGCCCAGACCCGTGCTGCTGGAACCGACCCGCTTGCTGCCGAGACCCGGGTAAGACTATCTTCCCCGACATGTACCTTAGATCAGGCACAATATCACAGTCTAAAAATTGGAATGTGACAAGTTGGCCAGTGAGAAATCGGAGATGCAACGACACTACGTCATGTATTATGAGATGTCCCATGGCTTGAACATTGAAATGCACAAACAGGCTGAAATTGTCAAAAGGTTAAATGGGATTTGCGCCCAGGTTTTGCCGTACCTCTCCCAAGAGCATCAGCAACAAGTTTTGGGAGCCATTTAGAGAGCAAAGCAAGTGACTGTTCCAGAACTGAATTCCATTATTCGCCCTACAACCTTACAACTTCACCATCAGCTACTGACCCGGTAAGCAAAATGGCAATGCTGATGGGTTGGCCAGGCATTAGAGGAATGGAACTATGGACTAACTTCGGAGTCAACCCGTCTGGGGTCTCCTCCTGTGTTAGTCTCCTGCCGAAAGGGGAGAGATGTAACGGGAGGGCCCGTAGAACCCAGAAGTTCTTAGAAAGTATGAGCCAGAAAATAATGGGCATTGAGAATATGTCTTGGATTGCTTTGAAATGGGTCTGTAATATTAATCCACGGTATTTCCCTGGATATCTGTAAAGGACTATTTACTGGTTGTTTGATTCTGAACTCAACAGGTTAAATGAGAGATGCTGATGTGTTCAACTCTAACCACCTGGCTGCCTGTGTAATATAGATTAAATCCAGACTAGCTTCCAAAGACCTTTTCATTGTTTGTGGTGATGTGGATTGGAGCTGGTAGACCTTCTGGCTGCCTATTATGGGATGTTTAAGTGTCTTGCTGTGAGGAGGGGGCGGGGGGGAAATCACTACAGCAACCCCTCCTGCTAAGACCGTTTACTGAAGGAGAAGTTTGAAAATTCGGCCACTCATAATTTTTTCCCCAAAGATTTGCAGAACTCTATGTCCCTGATCAGAATGTATGTTTGGATGAGTCCCTGGTAACCTTTGCAGGCTGGCTAGGAATAAAACAATATATTCCTAGCAAAGTGGCCAAATACAGGGTCAAATTTGACAAGCTATGTGAAAGAGCCATGGGATATCTGTATGCATTCCACATTTATGAAGGAAGAGGTTCCCAGCTCCAGCCCCCTAAGTGCCGGCCTACATGGGCACAACTGGAAAACATTGCATGGGACCTGGCATACCCACTGCTGAACAAAGGTTATCACATTAGCTGGATAACTATTATAGCCTGCCCCCTTTTCAAACACCTATACCTTGCAAAAACCCTGGCCTGTGGAACCTTCAGAAAGAGCAGGAAGGGATTCCAACAATCTTTAGTAAACAAAAAACTGCAAAGGGGGGTAAAAGCAACTTTGAAAACCAACAAAGTGCCGGCCTTGAGGTGGAAGAATAGCAGGAATGTGTACATGATGTCCACCATCCATGATGACACTTCAGTTGAGGTTCACAGAAGACGAGGTCCCATTCAAAAGCCAACATGGGTCCAAGAATATAATCTTTACATGGGAGGGTGGATTCAATAACCAAAATGATTCAGTCCTATTTGGGAACAAGAAAGTCCAGTTTCTGGTATAAGAAAGTAGCGATTTATCTCATTATTTGGCCATTTATAATGCATATTTCAACTACAACAAATCCATGGAAAGCCCCACCCCCTTCCCAAAATTCATCAAATAACTTGTCACGTCCCTCATCTATCAATAAA
The DNA here is from genome assembly GCA_029206835.1 of Rana muscosa. Lineage (NCBI taxonomy): Eukaryota > Metazoa > Chordata > Amphibia > Anura > Ranidae > Rana > Rana muscosa. Next base: position 148,739,974 of record CM055126.1, on the reverse strand, counting down.
GACCCCCCACCCCCAGAAAATGTTTGCTTTAAAGCTGTTACCTGACTTCATGAGCGCCACTTCCTGGACAACATTCCACCATCTGAAGCAGGCTGAAGATGCCAAAAAAGATGACGCGTATGCAGCAAAAGAGGATTTCGAAGAGATACCAGCTACGATTGTCCCCATTTTCCCTCCCAACCCAGCCTATGCATTGGAGAATGCTTCTGACTTTATCACACATCCCTAAAATATTAGCCCATATTTTTAACAATTTCCCCATTTTCATAATCTGTGCTGACCATTTTCCATGCTTCCTCAAATAACCATGCCACTGCCTTCCACGTGACCTGACCCTGGCCTGTTTTTTCGACTACACCTCTGCCTACCGCTTGGACTGCTTCCATGTGAACTGACCCTGGCCTGTTTTATCAAATACACTTCTGCCAACCGCTTGGATATCTTGCACATAAACTGACCCTGGCCTGTTTTATCGACTATGCTTCTGCCAACCGCTTGGACTGCTTGCATGTGAACTGACCCTGGCCTGTTTCATCGACTACGCTTCTGCCTACCGCTTGGACTGCTTCTACAAGACAGGGCCTGTTTTTCCAACTATGCTTCTGCCCACTGCTTGGACTGATCCGTTGCCCTGCTACTGTAGTACACATATGTGAGGGGCTCCAGAATAGTTTTTTCAGATGGAGAAAACAATGTTTTTAGTTTTCTGTGGGTTTCGTAATTTCCGTATTAGGGTCTGGAGTCCGGAGGCTTCAAAAGAGATCTGGGTGGGAGAATCCTCTACCTGTGCCCAGGTCTTACCTGACTGAGGCCCTTAGCCTGCTGCCGACTTACTGCCATCGTGCCTCTGCCTGCTGCATGAACTGACCACAGCTCTTCCTGCTACCTGTACTATGGAAATAATTAGCTGTAGCAAGAGGCAGTATGTTTATGAACAGCTGGAGAGTGGTACAATAATGAGTTTCTGCAGGTAACCGTGTACCATGACCAATATTATGGCTGTGCTGACCATGTCTCTGCCTGGACAATTCCTATGTACAAATGCTTTGGCTGTACTGATAATATCCCTGTACTGACTAGAGACAATATTCCTGCTTGCTGCCTGGATACATATCATTGTGGTCACCAAGCACATCCCTGCCTGCTGCCTGGACCAATGCTCTCCTCTGTGGACACTACTAGAACCACAGGTAATGCTTTTTCCCCCAGTCATCTTCCAGGTCAGCCCTTGAGAAATGGAGCTCCTCCTCATACATAGGAAACACATTGCCATTCATTTTTCCCCGTTAAGAGGTGGTCCCTCAGGTCCCTGGTCAGTCTTAGTGTTTCCTCTGTCCGGAGGAGACATGTTGCCAGAGGACCTGTGGGGCTCCATTTCTCAAAGGCTGACCAGGGCAAATATTGCAGTGGCTGGAATGAAGCCTTTTGAGCAGCAGGGGGTCAGTGAACGCACCGGCGCCGTTGTTGTGGGGTGGAGGAGGATGGTTTTCATGGCCACAGGCAACCCTTCATTGCAGCAGACAGGAGGTGTCCCGGATTCCCTCTCTCTGAGCCCAGGCATGGAGATAGACGCCAATACGGCGTCACCTTGACTGGCTCCAGCAGGGGGGGCGTGTACCCACGACCGGAGGCTAGTTTGACCCGGAAGACGCGGGGTGTCACTTCCGGGGGCGGACGACGACATCGGCGTGTGCCGGGGAAGCTGATCCAATCCCCTAAAAAGTACGTAGGGAGGGAATGGCCGGCTAGTGACGTTTTTTGGCGTGGACAGCTGCAGGCTATAGCACGGACACCACGATCGTTCCAGGATGCAGGAGGAAGATGACATACCATCGGCCCAGGCTCCATCAGGCGAAGGCACCAGCAGGACACAGGTGGGCACCAGTGGGTGACCTTTTGTGTTCATTATAGTGGGACAGAAGCTAGGTGGTGATGGCACTAGCCAGCTGGGGCTTATCAGGTGTTGTTAGTGTCACCGGGTGTGCACTGTAAAACTGCTGTGGTGAAGTGTGCTATGATCTCATCGCCATGGGTCCCCCTGTGTTTTTTTGTCTTTTGGCAGGTCAAACCGCCTAAAAAGAAGCCCACTCCCAGAAAGCGGTGTGCAAAGTGGTCTACCAAAATGCCTTTGAAATACACAGAACAGCTATGCCAAATATGCATTGACAGACTGGTTAAAAAAAACAGTCAGTTGCAGTTTATGCAAAGATTTTTGGATCCGTGAGGGATGATACTTTAACTTTAAGGATCTCAAAAAATTCATCGCAGAGGTTAAACCTCCAGCAGTTCCTTATGGAAGTTCCTCACCTAGATCAGAAGTCGCCTCTGGGTCACAGGAGACGGCGAGGGAACGAGCGGGATGCAGCGCAGTTAGCGTTATGGCCGCCAACAGCTCAGATTCAGAGCAGGAATATGGGAGAGAAGAAAGGAAGGGACCCAAGTACAAATTGTCTCTAGAAGATGTGGAGGATTTGCTTGGGGCCATATACGAGACTTTGGAAACTGAAGATGAAAAATAACTTTCTTCCAAACATGACCTGATGTACCAAGGTCTAAGGAAGAAAAAATCCAAAGCGTCCCCAGTTCATCCGGTGATGTCAGACACCGTGAAGAATGAATGGGCAGACCCAGAAAAGAAACCCTTCTTTTTGGCCAGTCACAAGAAGCAGTTTCCTTTCAGTGAAGATCCACAGGAAGTGTGGAACAAAAATCCTAAATTGAAGGCGCCACTTTCCAAGGTTTCTAAAATATCTTCATAAGCCTTCGAAGATATGGGACACCTTAAAGATGGTATGGATAAGAGGGTGACATTATCCTAAAGAGAGCTTGGGAGACAAGTGTTGCCAGCCTGAAGCCAGCGCTTGCCAACACTTGCGTGGCAAGAAACCTTGAATTTTGGCTCTCCCAACTGCAAGACCATATAAAAATGGAACGCCTAGGGAGGAGATTCTGAAGACTTTGCTGGTTCTCTCCAAGGCAGTCGGGTACATTGCGGATGCATCCGCAGAGTCCGTCAAGCTGGCAGCAAGGTCAGGAGGACTAGCTGTGGTAGCCAGACGTGCGATTTTGATGAAAACCTGGGTCAGGGGACTCTGCATCCAAAATGAGATTATGCAATCTCCCATTTACTGGGGACTTTCTGTTTGGATCAGGCCTAGACGAAGCCTTGGAAAGAACAGCAGACAGGAAGAAAACCTTTCCTGCTGAAAAGCGCAAGCCACCACAAAAGAGGTTTTTTCGTGGACGAAGAGAAGAAAGATTACCCTAAAAAGAACTGGACGAGTCACAAAGGGAAACCAAAGAGTAATGTCCTCTTTGGCTCTTCTAACCAAGCCACCAAAACAATGACAACAGAGCGCCAGTAGGGGGAAGACTGGCTACCTTCCTACCTCAATGGCAGAAGACGACAGCCAATCAATTTATTTTAGACATCATCGCAAAGGACTACTCCCTGAAATTCAATTGTCATCCTCCAGAGAGGTTCTTAACGAAACTTCCCAGGGATCTAGAAAAAGCAAGAGCTCTTCCACTGTTGCTGGGGGAGATGGTAGACCAGAAAGTCCTTAGTCCTTCAGTTTCGATTGATACTGAATCTCAAGCCCTTGAACCAAGCGATACAATACAAAAAAAATGTTGCATGAAAAAAATGTTTATAAAAAAAAAAAAAAAAAAAAAAAAAGAAGGGGGTTGCCATCCGGGGCCCTGGGGACCTCTGGGCCCCTTACAAAAGAAAATGAAATAAAAAAGAAAAAAGGGGGTTGCCATCCGGGCCCCTTACAGGTGTACTGCCTGTACCCCCCTGATAGCGGCCCTGCCTGCAACCATAAACGTTCATGGTAACCATGGATCTCAGGGATGCCTATCTCCAAATTCCCATCCGGGAAGAGTCCCAGAGATACCCAAGGTTAGCGGTGGAAATAGAGGGAAAGGAATACCACTTCCAGAGCAGAGCTCTTCCTTTCGGGCTATCCTCATCACCAAGGATATTCACCAAAGTACTAGCAAAAGCTCTGGCCCCTCTAAGATTGAAAAAAATGACCATAGTACCATACCTAGACGACCTACTGTTCGCAGCACCATCAGAAGCACAGCTGGTAAAAGACCTTACAGAAGCTCAACTATGGCTGAAGTCGCTGGGCTGGATTCTAAACATAGAAAAGTCTAACCTGTGTCCCACGCAGAACATCCGGTTCCTGGGGTATCTACTAGACTTGTGCACAACAGAAAAATTTGTTTAGTTTCGGTTCGTTTCTTGTGCACAACGAAAAAATAGGATTTTTATTACAGCTTGCCTGTAAAATCCTTTTCTTGGCGTACATCATGGGACACAGAGCCTTAAGTAATTTACTTAATGGGTAATAGGCCTACCTTCAGGTGTTGACACTGGTAAACCCTAATTAAGGAAGTTTACTCCCTATATAACCCCTCCTCCTTCCTACATCAGTTTTTGTAGCAAAGCAATGTCTAAATCCCAAAAGAGGGGAGGGACCTCTGTGTCCCATGATGTACTCCAAGAAAAGGATTTTACAGGCAAGCTGTAATAAAAATCCTATTTTCTTTATCGTACATCATGGGACACAGAGCCTTAAGTAATTTACTTAACGGGACGTCCCATAGCAGTGCCACTTGAGGGGTGGGAGAAACAACCCGCAGGGTACACCCAGACTTGAGGATCTACACTGCTGCTTGCAGCACACTGCGCCTGAAGGCGATATCCTCATACCTCCTTACATCCACCTGATAAAATTTTGTGAATGTATGCACTGAAGACCAAGTTGCAGCCTTACAGATCTGAGCCATTGAGGCCTGATGACGCACTGCCCAAGAAGCACTAACCGACCTGGTAGAGTGCGCCTTAACTCGAAACGGGGGAATCTTGCCCCTTAAATCATAAGTTTGAATTATCACTTGCCGAATCCACTTAGCGACAGTGGATTTCGACGCTGCCTGTCCCTTCTTAGGACCCTCCAGCAGAATAAATAAGACATCAGTCTTACGAATCTGAGCAGTTTTCTTTAAATAGATTTTCACTGCTTTTACCACATCAAGACAATGTAGTGACTTTTCTTCCCTGGAACATGGTTTTGGAAAAAACGATGGCAGGACAATATCTTGGTTCAGGTGAAAACCTGAAATTACTTTTGGCAAAAAGCCTGGACGAGGGCGTAGTACCACTCTGTCCTCATGAAAAATTAAATACGGCTCTTTACAAGAAAGAGCAGCCAACTCTGATACCCTCCTTGCTGAGGATATAGCAACCAAAAATACCAACTTCCTTGTCAGAAGGACTAGGGGAATATGTTGTATCGGTTCAAATGGCTGTTTTTGTAACACAGACAAAACTAAATTTAAGTCCCAGGGATTCAAGGGAGGTTTGACGGGCGGATTAAGCCGCATTCCTCCTTGTATAAAGCCCCGGACTAAAGAATGAGTAGCAAGTGGTCTCTGAAATAAGACCGATAAAGCTGAGACTTGGCCCTTAATAGTACTTAAGGCCAATTTCATCTCTACCCCTAATTGTAGAAAGGCAAGAATTTTGCCTATGATATATCTCCGAGGGTGCCAACCCTTGGATTCACACCAGGAAACATAAGCCTTCCAGACTCTATAATATATTGTTCTGGAAGCTGGCTTCCTGGCATTGATCAGGGTGGAGATAACTGACCCGGAAAGCCCACGTCTCTTTAGAATGTGGGTTTCAATAGCCAAGCCGTTAAATTTAGAGACCGTAAGGAAGGATGGAATATCGGTCCCTGAGAGAACAGATCTGACCGTAGTGGGAGGGACCATGGGCCCTCCACTGCCATCTTTACGATTTCTGCATATCATGACCTTCTGGGCCATGCTGGTGCTACCAGAATAATCGGCTTCCTTTCCAGCTTGATTCTGCAAAGAAGTCGAGGCAGCAACTGGATGGGGGGGGGAAATGCATATATCAGTGAGAACTGATCCCATGGGGTCACCAACGCATCCGTTCCGCATGCGAATGTATCACTTGTTCTGGCCACAAAGTTGACCAACTTTGTATTGAATCTGGATGCTAGGAGATCTACGTCCAGAGTCCCCCATCTTTGGCAAACAGCCCGAAATATGTCGGGGTGAAGTGACCATTCCCCTGGGAATAACTGCTGGTGACTTAAGTAGTCCGCCTGCCAATTCCCTACTCCGGGAATGAATATTGCAGAAAGGCAAGGAACATTCCTTTCTGCCCAAGTTAGAATATGGTTCACCTCTCTCTGCGCTGAGAGACTCTTGGTGCCCCCTTGGTGATTGATATAGGCCACAGCTGTGGCATTGTCGGATTGAATCCTGACAGGGTAATTCTGTAGCCTGGAAGTCCAGGCCTTTAGAGCCAGACGTACTGCCCGAATGTCTAGGATATTGATGGGCAAGCCTCTTTCGGTCCTTGACCATTGTCCTTGGACAGTTGTCCTTTCTAGTACTGCTCCCCAGCCTGAGAGGCTGGCATCCGTCGTTACGACCTTCCAGATAACTGGTCTGAAGGATCTTCCTTTCAGCAGATTCTGGGTTAGTAACCACCAAGTGAGGCTTTGGGCCACTCTTGGGGACAGCCGCATTGGCGAGTCTAAGGCTTGAATTGTTTTGTTCCAAGCAGACAGGATACTGTTTTGCAACAGTCTTGAATGGAACTGGGCAAAAGGAACTGCTTCGAATGAAGCCACCATGGTTCCTAGTAACCTCATGCAGAGGCGAATGGAGGGATTTCCATTTGACCTGACCCGCCGTACCAATTATTTTATGGAGTTGATCTTTGCTAGAGGCAAGAACACCTTTTCCTGGGCTGTGTCTATGATCAGACCCAAGTACTCCAGTCTTTTTAGCTGTATTAAGGAAGATTTCTCCAGATTGAGAATCCAACCCAATGCTTTCAGATAGTCGGTTGTAGTGCGTACAGCTTGCTCCAAGCGAATCACTGATTGATCTATAAGTAATAGATCATCTAGGTACGCTATGATTGTTATGCCCTGTACCCTTAACCTGGCTAGAGGTGGGGCCAGCACCTTGGTGAACACCCGGGGTGCTGTGGCTAGCCCGAAGGGCAGGGCTACAAACTGGAAATGCTGTTCTAATTCAAACCGCAGAAATTTTTGATGAGCAGGGAATATAGGGATATGCAGATATGCATCCCTGATGTCGATTGACGCGAGAAGTTCTCCTCCTAGAAGGATAGAAACTACTGATCTGATTGTCTCCATGCGAAAGGAGCGGATCTTCAGGAATTGATTTAGGTTTCTTAGATCTAGAATGGGTCTGATGTCTCCATTTGGTTTTGGTACCATGAAAAGATTTGAATAAAACCCCAGACCTTGTTCCCTTGTGGGGATCTGTATGATCACCCCTTGAGATCTTAATCGGTCTAGTGCTTGAAACAGAGATGGTTTCTTCTCTGGATCCTTGGGTACGCTTGATCTTAGGAAACGAGATGGTGGAAAGTTCCGGAATTCCAGCTTGTATCCCAGCGTTACCGTGGAGATGACCCATGTGTCCTGAATTTCCTTTTTCCAGACTTCTGAAAAGTGAAGAAGTCTTCCCCCCACCTTGGTGAGGGGGGTTGCCTCTTCATGACGAGGCTTTAGGATTCTGTTTTGCAGATTTCCTACCCCAGGGCTTCTTTTGAGCCTGGGTCTGACTCTGAGGTCTTCCTCTAGAGTCTGACGGCGAAGGCCGTCGCCACTGCTTAGAGGCGGAAACCCTTGGCGCAGGGGAAAGGGCCCGTTTAAATGAAGGGTGTTTGTATTTTCTTTTGATGGGTAAAAGCGTGCTTTTCCCACTAGAAATTGTCTTGATATATTTATCCAAGTCCTCTCCGAAAAGTCGCTCCCCATGGAAGGGAAACCCAGTTAGGAGGTTCTTACATGGGGTTTCAGCTGACCAATTCTTTAGCCACAGGATCCTGCGCATATGTACAAGCATAAGTGTAAGGCGGGATGCCTGGTGAATGGAATCTTTAATGGCATCTATGGCAAAACATAATGCCTTAGGTAGTTCAGCCAAATCCCGAGCTTGTTGTGTAGGAAGTTCTCTAAGGGCCAATTTAAATTGGTCCTTTAGGGATTGACAGATGCCTATTGCGGCGACTGCTGGCTGAGTGACGGCACATGCTACGGAAAAGGCAGATTTTAGCAGGGATTCCAACTTCTTATCTGTTGGATCCTTAAGCATTTGTGCATTGTCTACAGGACAAGTCAAGTTATTATTCACATTGGAAATCGCAGCGTCAACTGCTGGTACTTTCCATATTTTGGAGAAGCTTTCCTCCAGAGGATAGCGATTTGCAAAACTCTTAGGAGGGAGAAAATGTTTATCCGGATGATCCCATTCCGGAAAAATAAGCTGTTCTAGCAATGCATGTGCTGGAAACGCATGCAAAGCATGGGAAGGTTTCAAAGAACCTAAGGAAGAGGCCGGGTTTTCATGAGAATCTGTTAGAGGCAGCATGAAGGTGGAGCGATCCATTTCTGTAAGAGATTGTATCAGCAATTTCTCAGTTTGGGAAGCTGAAAAAGGTTTATCTACCGTTGTCTCCTCCAAGGAGGAATAATCAGTTTGTCTTTCTTCCTGATCGATTGAGGGTAACACCTCATCGTGAGTCCACTGTTCCCCTAGTAAAGCTAAAGTGGGGGAAGGGCTAGTACGTTTCTTATCACTCTGAATAGAGGATGCGATTAAAGCCGCTAATCTTTCTTCCATACCCTGGAGGGAGGAGGAGAGGGCATCTTCAGTCACATATCTAGGTGCTGAGATGTGAGAGGCAGTTGCACCATCAATTTGTTCCAATGGCTCACCCTGTGTTGCCATAATTGGTAATTCAGGCGAGAATGACAGCATGGAATTACAGCTAGAAGTCTCAATGCCTGGGGGTGAAATCTTTGCTTTTTTGGCTTTTGAGGTGTCTTTTTTTGGTAGGCAGTGTCCTAAGTACAAAAACAGAGGCGCTATACAATATGCACTAAATCACTGAAAATAGTCATGACTTTAAAAGCCGCTATAAAAGTTTCAGCCTAGTGCTGAAAAGAGTGTCTTTCCTGAATCAGGAATGCCAGTGCAACCCATACGTGTCTCACAGCTTGTGTGTGTCTCTGTGTATGCTTCCTCCTCAGCAGCGGAGGAGAGACTGACATGGCTATAGGTTTCCCATTTTCGCGGTACTGCATTTAGGCTCCGCCCCCTCCGGAAAAAATTCTGCCTCTTTTTTTTTTTTTTTTTTTTTTTAAATGGGGGGAAAGTTTTTTTTTTTTTTCTTCTATGGATCCCTGACCAAACAAGAGAAGGGGAGGGGAGGGGGAGGGGAGCAGAGACTGCAATGAGGCAGAGAAACAAAAAAACAGCCAGACAATCCTATCGTGGTACATCGCGGGACCTCTGCGTCCCCCACGGCGGGGGGAGGGGGCAAGTAAGGGGGATGCAGTGCTGCTGTCTCCCTAACCCACTGGTCCCATCAGAGGGGGGGAAAAAAAAAAAAAAAACTTTTAAAAGGCTTTATCTTACCTTGGTAAGAATATCCCCTCCACCTGCTGTACCAATCAAGCACGGACTGAGCTTAGTGAAGACGACAGAGTATGGTAAGTGCATAGGCTCCCTCTAGTGGAGACTTTAAGGCATGACAATCTCTTTTCCTTAAATGGAAGAAATACATAGACATTGAAAATACCTAAGTTTCTTCCTTACCTTATCATCGTCGCAGGATTTTTCTGAATTAACAGAAAAAATCCAGCTTTCACCCATCACGGTGGGCTGTGTTTAGCCAAACCTTCAAGGACAGGGGTCCCTGAAAAGGGATTTCCACTGCCTTGGGCCATGTATAGCACCCCATCAGGAAGCAAATAGGTAATGTAACAAGACCTAAGCCCTGGTTTCCAGCCCTACAAAGAGGCGTTACAGGCAAAACCTCGTGCTTCGGATACAAGGTCCCAGGTACCATGCATTTAGGCCACAGTGGCACTGTGGTGGATCTGGCTTCTTTTTATGGAGGAATTTAAACCCAGCATGGATCCCTCCTGGAGCTCCTCAGAGCACATCTCCACTCGTGACCAACACCTTTAGACACTGGCGAAAAAACTGATGTGCTCCTGGAAGGAGGAGGGGTTATATAGGGAGTAAACTTCCTTAATTAGGGTTTACCAGTGTCAACACCTGAAGGTAGGCCTATTACCCATTAAGTAAATTACTTAAGGCTCTGTGTCCCATGATGTACGATAAAGAAAATTTGTTTCGTTTCGGTTTGTTTCTTTTCGGTCCTGTTGATTCGTAATCATTCGTAATTTTGCTAGACGGGATTTTTCGTGTTCGGACTAATTCGTATTTTCGCAAGCGACATTTTTCGTTGAATTTTTAGTTGATTTATAATTCGTACTTTTGGTAGGGTACATTGTTTTTCGTTGATTCTGGACACAACTCCTACTTTCATAACTTTTTTTGGGTTCGTTGATTCGTAATTTTCCGTGTCTCTCTCACAACGACGGTGCCTATTATGCCTAATGTGCTTCGAATGGATTTGTACTTTTTTAAATACATAGCGGTTATTTGTAACGATTCGAAATCTCGTATTTTACATGCGGCTATAGCCTCTGCCCCTGTACACCATTTGAGAGGGTTCAGCATGGTGAGGGAGAAGCAGAGAGCAGAGCAGAGTGTTATTGTGCTTCGAATGGATTAGAAATCTCGTATTTTACTTTCGTTTTTTACATGCGGCTATAGCCTCCGCCCCTGTACACCATTTTGAGAGGGAGTTCAGCACGGTGAGGGAGAAGCAGAGAGCAGAGCGAGTGTTATTGTGCTTCGTATGGATTTGTACATTCGTAACTTTTTTCATAACGAATTATGCCGAAGACATTCGGGCATTCGCTATTTGCGGTATAATTTATTTCGGATTCGGTTTTATTCGTAATTGCTTTGTTCGGAAATTCGAATGCTTCCGAATGTCCGAAAGTTGCTAAATTCGGACGAATTTCGATTCGTTACGAAACGAATTGCACAAGCCTAGTATCTACTCAACTCCATAGAGCAGAAGATGTCCCTACCAGAGGAGAAGATCCAAGGCCTCATCAAGAGGGTGAGTTCTGTACAGAACAACCTCCCGATATCCATCAGGGAGTTGATGTCGGTTCTGGGTCTGATGACCTCATCAATACCAACAGTCCAATGGGCAAAGTACCATCTAAGGCCCCTACAAATATTTCTCTTAAGAAATAAAAGAGAAGATCTCGACAGGACGTTATTACTCCCAACATCCGTGAAGAGGTCGCTGTGGTGGTGGAGGGTCCACACAAATTTAAACCAGGGTCTTGCTTGGTCATTTTCGATCTCATGGAAATTGACCACAGACGCAAGCAGTTGGGGATGGGGAGCTCACCTAGTAGGCCAACCGGGAGGTCCCCGGAAGAAGCCCAGGCATCTTCAAACTGGAGAGAGCTTATGGCGATAGCCAAGGCCATAGAATTCTTCCAAAACCAGCTAAAAAGTTGTCACATCCTGATACTATCGGACAACGCCACAGCAGTGGCTTATGTGAACAAACAAGGGGGCACAAGGAGCCCCTCACTAAGCCACATCTCCAATCAGATATGCCGATGGGCAGAAGGGAACCTACTGTCACTAGGAGCAGTCCATTTAAAAGGGGAAGACAACCAAGTAGCGGACTTCCTCAGCCACCAGGAGATCTCCCAAGAGGAATGGGTATTACACCCGGAGGTGTTCAGGGAAATTACAGCCCGCTGGGGAGTTCTAAACATAGATCTGTTGGCCTCTCGGAAGAACACTCAGGTGAAGCGTTTCTTTCTAAACCAGCAAGATCAGCCTCTAGAGATAGACGCTCTCCAAAATCCTTGGAATTTCAAAATATGCTATGCCCTCCCTCCGGTTCATCTGATTCCGCGGGTGGTAAAGAAGTTCTTACAGGAGCAGACAAAACTTTATATTGATTGCACCATACGGGCCCAAGAGAGCCTGGTTCTCTCAACTCCTCAGTCTCTCAGTAGAAGAGCCAAGGGCTGACCTGGAAGACGACTGGGGGAAAGCAGAGTTAGTTTCTTACCGGTAACTCTGTTTCCAGTAGTCTTCCAGGGCAGCACGATCCCACCCTAAAATGTGGGGGTTGTGTTGTGTATTATGTTGTTTCAGATTCCTGCCTTCGGTTCTCTTGGATGACTGACCAGGAACCTGAGGGACCACCTCTTAAAGGGGGAAAATTAAATGGCAATGTGTGTCCTGTGTGTGAGGAGCTCCATCTCTCAAGGGCTGCCCTGGAAGACTACTGGAAACAGAGTTACCGGTAAGAAACTAACTCTGGTTTTTGTTTACCCTTTCCTCAATATAATTAATTTTGGAGTGTAATTCTTGGTATGTACATGCTATGAGTTAGAAATATGAAGGGCCTTCAAAAATGATAGGTTGTCACTTGTCAGGAAATTAGATGTGCAATTTATGCTCCTAGACAGGGCCACTGATAGAAATCATGGGGCCCCCTACAGCCTACCTGATGGGGCCCCCTTCAGCCCAACCCTCAACCCCACCCCTGGCCCCTCCCCAGACCTGTAACAATAATCACATGTAAAAATCGTACAGGCTGGTTGTACCCAAGTCGATCTATCAGTTGGGTACAATCAGCCTGCCCTTAGATGGTTTGAATCTTAGCCATTCTCTGCTAAAATTGGGGAAGATTCTAACCATCTATGGCTTGCTTAACTGACATCAATAGTGACAATAATACAGTGATCTGCTAAAATAATGTACAGTGTACACTATAATAAATGGCACTGGCTAGGTTAACATAAAAGGGCAAAGAAGGAGTTACCTTAGTGCCTAACAAGTGTAATGCGTGCTGCTTTTACTAACAGATCTGGCTGTTATTTTCCCTGGAAAATTTGGCATTGTAAAAATAGGATTTTTGTACTCACCGTAAAATCCATTTCTCTGACGTCCATGAACTGACACAGCTGGATACTGTAAACGTGTGGGTATATATCCCTGCTCGCAGGAGAAGATCTAGGCAGAATGTTAGAAACATTCTAGAACAAACCAGAGCTGAACAGCCCCGCCCAGGGGGGCGGTCCCTCTGGACATTACCCTCCCACCTGCAGTCGGCAGACCTCAGTTCATAACAAAGCAGTACAAACCTTAAAAGGAAGGGTGGGTGCTGTGTCAGTCCATGGACGTCAGAGAAATGGATTTTACGGTGAGTACAAAAATCCTATTTTCTCTTATCATCCATGGACTGACACAGCTGGATACTGTAAAATGTGTGGGACGTCCCAAAGCAGTATCAGAAGGGTGGGAGCAATAGTAAAGGAACAACCAAAACTTCACTTCAAACAAGCAGAGCTCCTCAACGGAGGAGTTGCAACACTAAACAGCGGCCTGCAATGCTTTGCGGCCGAAGGGAGCATCCGAAGATGCAGCCACATCAACCTTATAAAATCTTGAAAAGATATGAACGGACGACCAGGTCGTCGCCTTGCACACTTGTGCAACCGACGATTGATGTCGGAAGGCCCAGGAAGCACCAATTGCCTTGGTGGAATGCGCCGCAACCGGAAAGGGAGGCGCCCGCCCCTTAGGGGCATAGGCCTGTATGACGGTCTGCCTGATCCACCTAGAGACGGTGGCAGACGACACCGCTCGGCCCTGTTTTGGACCAGACACAGACTTCCGAATGGAAACAGTAGCAGACAGGTACACTCGTAAGGCTTGTACCCATCTTAATGTATGAAGCGCAAACTCTCAGGGATGCGATGGGTGAGGAAACAAGGACAGAAGAACAATGTCCTTCTTAAAGGTGAAAGGCCGAGACCATCCTTAGAAAAGAAGGACGGTCGTGGGTGCAACACCGCCATATCCTTATGGAGGACCAAGTAAGGCGACTTGCAGGACAAGGCCGCCAACTCAGACACCCGTCTAACCGAAGCAATGGCCACTAAGAAGGCCAACTTTTGGGACAAGGTCAAGAGAGGAATCTCTCTGATATTCTCAAAGGGATGTTCTTGGAGAACCGAGATGCATCAAATTCAGATCCCAAGTAGGGAGAGGAGGCTTGACGGGGGGGGGGGGGATCTCATGGCGAACCCCCTGCACAAAAAGGTGCCAATCAAGGAATGGCCCGGTAGTGGTCGTTGAAAAAGACAGCCCGGGCCGAAACCCGACCCTCAAAAAAGGTATGCAAGGCCAGCTTTTGGGTCACACCACGCTGTAAGAACAGCAAAATCCTGGGAACGGAATACATCCGAGGACGCCACTCAAGTTCCTCGCACATAGCAATGTAAGCCTTCCAGGTACGGTGAGATATCTTTCTGGAGGAAGATTCCCGTGTCAACAACATAGAAGAGATGACCGAATACGAGAGAACTCGGTCCTTCAGCACCTGGCTTTAAACAGCCATGCCATTAAAGCCAAGGACTGTAAAGCAGGATGAAGTATGGGATCATGAGACAGAAGGTCCACCCCAATAGGCAGTCGCCAGGAACGTCTGCGACAAGCCGAAGTAGATCGGCGTACCAATGTCGCAGTTCCAGAGCAATGAGGATCACTGGAATGGCCTCAGCCCCTACTCTGCGAAGCCGGCGAGGCAACAACAGTAGCGGAGGGTAAGCATATATCAGGCAATACTGCCCCCACGGGCTTCCAACGCATCTGACGCGTCCGCCCAGGGGTCCCTGGACCTGACCACGATCTTGCCACCTTGCGAGTGAGTCGAGAGGCCATAAAGGTCCACTTCCGGTGCCCCACCTCTGGAAAAGGAGGTGGAAACACCTCCGGATGCAAGGACCCTTCCCCTGCAATGCACACGGCCGACAGGACCGTCTTGCAGCGATATGTATGAAAATCCCAAAGAGACTCCGCAATGTATCGGAGAAGGGAGGCCCGGTGTACAGGGTGCCTCAACTGGTGGCCAATAAAGGCAACTTGATGGAACTTCCCTAGAAACTCGGTCAGAGGACTAGTACCTCAGCCTCCACAGGTGGCGCAAACCCTAAAGGCTAAAGCAGTTGCAGTGCACCTGCTAGACGACTGATGGATGAAGCAGAGGCTTTTGCCCAGTCATTGAGCTACAAAAAACGCCAGAGACGCAGCCACTAACGGGCGTAACGCTAACCTCAGCCTGGCGAACACAGTCCAAGCCAGCGCTTCTGATCACCACTGAAAGCAGGTGGAAAGTGATACCCCTGAAACCAGGGATCCTTGTGACAATGCTCCATCCAGCAGCTACCCATGGATAAGTGCTGATTGTACAAACACATAGTTTATACTATGTATTGCGTCAAACGCGCAAATAGAGTGTGGGAGGAAACCCACCCAGCCACAAAGAGCATAATACCACCACACACGGCGTATGTAGTTTAGTATGTGTGGATAAACCTATTAAACACGTATATACTGTGCGTACACAACCGTGTAGGTATGTTAGCCTGTGAATAAACAAATTGCACATGTTTATACTGTGCATAGCGCTGAGAATGCACACACCATTGGAACGCAGGGGAGAAACCTGAGCACCCGGATGAAACCCATGCAGACTGCATACGCATACCGTGTAGGTATTATAGTATGTGTGCTAAACATTTTGCACAAGCCCCTGTGTGCATAGCACCAAAGGCGCGCACACTGTTGGCGCGTGGGGAGGAACCAAAGTACCCCACGCATACTCAGAGAATGCAATACCTACAACTACTGTAAATGTATTTAGTGTAGTGTATAGACATAATGTGTATGTTTACACCGTGTATTGCACCAAAGGCATGCATGTCATGTAGCGTGGGCGGAAACCCACGCAGACTGCATACACATACCATGTAGGTATTATAGTGCGTGTGCTAAACATTTTGCACAAGCCCCTGTGTGCATAGCACCGAAGGCACGCACACCGTTGGCGCGTGGGAGGAACCAAAGTGCCCCACGCATACTCAGAGAATGCAATACCTACAACTACTGTGAATGTATTTAGTGTAGTGTATAAACATAATGGGGCTGATTTACAAAACGTTTGCGCCATGAGTATTGGCGCATCTGCGTGCGCAATGGCTGTTTTGGTATTTATAAAACATTAGCGCCTGTAGCGCAGCCCTATTTCCCATTTACTATAGTGTTGTCGGCGGACGGGAGGAGGCGCTCAGTGCGCCACTATGGACCTGGCGCACAGCATGTTAAACACTAAATATAAAGAAGCTGGAAGTGAGAATATAATGGGGGTGACATGGGGTGATGTGAGGAAGTGTAGGGACACCTGCCCAAATAACTAATATGCCCAAAATTGAGTGATAAAGTAACTTTTTCAAAACCAGCCTGCTGCGTCGGCAAGTACGATTCGAGCTGCAGGAGGTTTTTTTGAGCTCAGCGCAGGAATTTCAATGGTTCAAATGCGCCGGGACACTGCGCCGGCAAAATCTTAGTAAATGTCAAGTCACGTAAATCAATTTGCATAAGTTGAACAGGCGCAGCTCTGAACTTTCCATTGCGCCAGCAAAATGAAATTTCTAAAGGAAAAAAAGGCATTTAAAAGCAGCCGCGGCTGTAATGAATTGTCGGCTCCCGGCAATATAGAGAAAAGTCATAGAAAGTCTTTGCTAACCAAAAAAAAAAAAAAGCGTGGGGGTCCCCCCAAAGTCCATAACCAGGCCCTTCAGGTCTGGAATGGATACTAAGGGGAACCCGGCTGCAAATTAAAAAAAAAAAAATGCCGTGGGGTTCCCGCAAATATCCATACCAGGCCCTTGAGATCTGGCATGGATTTGAAGGGGAACTCCACCCCAAATGTAAAAAAAAAAAAATGGCGTGGAGTCCCCCCAAAAATCCACACCAGACCCTTATCCGAGCATGCAACCTGGCCGGCCGCAGGGGAAAAGGGGGGGGACGAGAGAGCGGCCCCCCCTCCCTCCTGAACCGTACCAGGCCACATGCCCTCAACATGGGGAGGATGTCCCCATGTTGATGGGGACAAGGGCCTCATCCCCACAACCCTTGCCCGGTGGTTGTGGGGGTCTGTGGGCAGGGGGCTTATCGGAATCTGGAAGACCCCTTTAACAAAGGGGACCCCCAGATCCCGGCCCCCCCTATGTGAATTGGTAAGGGGTACATTGTACCCCTACCATTTCACGAAGAAAGTGTCAAAAAATGTAAAAAATGACAAGAGCCGGTTTTAGACAATTCCTTTATTAATGTCTTCCCTTTTCTTCCTTCTTCTTCTTCCTTCTTCTTCTTCCTGCATCTTCATCTTCCATCTTCCTTCTTCCTTCGGTGTTCTCGTCCGCATCTTGCTCCGGCCTCTTCCCTTCTTCTTTCTTCTTCGGCCGCTCCGTTTGAATTGGAGGTTCCCGCTGTGCGACGCCTCAGTTTCCCACTTGGTCCGCTGCCCCCCGGTGGCTCTGCCCCCCTCTGACACCACGGGGAAAGTCCCCGTGAAATCCATGTGCGTCAGAGGGGGGCGGGGTCACCGGGTGTAAGCGGACCCGATGGGGAACTGAAGAACTGAAGCGTCGCACAGCGGGAACCTCCAATTCAAACGGAGCGGCCGGAGAAGAAAGAAGAAGGGAAGACGCCGGAGCAAGATGCGGACGAGAAGACCAAAAGGAAGAAGGAAGATGAAGATGAGGATGAAGATAAAGATGAAGAGGAAGATGAAGATGGAGGAAGAAACCCGAATGGAGAAAAGAAGAAGATGGAAGAAGAAGAAGATGGAAGAAGATGGAAGAAAGGAAAAGACATTAATAAAAGGAATTGTCAAAAACCGGCTCTTGTCATTTTTTACATTTTTGACACTTTCCTTGTGAAATGGTAGGGGTACAGGAGGGAGGGGGGGCCGCTCTCACCCCCCCCCCTTTTCCCCTGCGGCCGGCCAGGTTACGTGCTCGGATAAGGGTCTGGTGTGGATTTTTGGGGTGACTCCACGCCATTTTTTTAAAAATTTGGGGTGGAGTTCCCCTTAAAATCCATGCCAGATCTGAAGGGCCTGGTATGGATATTTGGGGGGAACCCCACGTCATTTTTTTTTTAAATTTGCAGCGGGGTTCCCCTTAATATCCATTCCAGACCTGAAGGGCCTGGTTATGGAATTTGGGGGAACCCCCACGCTTTTTTTTTGTGTAATCAAAGACTTTCAATGACTTTTGTCTGTATTGACGGGAACCAGCAATTCATTACAGCCGCAAGGACTTTTAAATTACTATTATTTTACTTTAGAAATGTCATTTTGCTCTCCAACTGTTATAAACATGGAAAACATGCGCTACTTTACAGGCATACTATAGACACCCCCCGGTATGATATTTAGGGCCAGTTCACACCAGATGCAGTGCAGTGCGTTTTTTTGATGCCTGAAAAACGCAAAGAAAGTTGATCACATTAATGCCAATGGCATAGTTCACACCACTGCAGTCCGTTCCAGTGCGTTTCAGAAAGCAAAAAAAAAAAAAATTGGTCATGCTGCATTTTTTAGGTACAGAACTGTACTGGACCGCAGTAAAACACATCAAAAACGCAACGGAACGTACCAAAAATGCACTGGAACGCACCTAAATGCACCCAAGACGCACTGCAACACACTTGTCCTAAGTGAAAAGAGGGGAAAAAAACACTGGACTGCATCAAAAACGCATCAAAAATGCACTGGAATGTGTCAAAAACGCGCATGCAGAAAAGCACCTGGAACGCACCCAGACTGCGTTTCTATAGTGTGAACTAGGGCCAGTTCACACCATAGAAACACAATCCGGATGCGTTCCAGGTGCTTTTCTGCATGCACGTTTGTCACGCGTTCCAGTGCATTTTTGGTACGTTTTTGATGCAGTCCAGTGCTTTTTTTTCACCCCTCTTTTTTATTAACCATAGATAAGGACAAGTGTGTTCCAGTGCGTTTTTGGTGCATTTAGGTGTGTTCCTGTGCGTTTTGATGCGTTCCAGTACAGTCCAGTGCAGGTAAAATGCAGCATGTTCTACTTTTTTGGTGGAACTGGAACAAACACTGCCATTTAGAACCATATAACCAACTTTCCATGCATTTTGGATGCATAAAAAACGCAATGCACTGCATGTGGCGTGAAATGGCCCTTAAGCAATTTGGCATATTTAAAGGCACTTCTCCTGGTTTTGTTTTTGGTGTTTTCCAAATTGGTGACATTGATATATGTCCCTTAGGGTGGGGCCTGGGCCCCCATTTTAAGGCCAAAAACTAGAAGATAAGCCAGCCAAGTGGGGACTAGCAAAATTAACAAGTCAGTTCCCATAGACTGCAATGGCATTTGTTGGTGGGGGGGAGGGGTGATTGTCCCATCTCTAATTTTGTAGCATGCTGGATGATGTGCTTAATTTTGGACGGGGGAGGGGGGGGGGTTTGCTAGCTGCATTGGTGTTGTTCTGCACATGCCCAGCCAGTTATTTATTTTTTTGGGTGCTTTTTGTGTGTGAACAGCACCTGGGTATTTCTGGGCATGCTCAGAGAGTGTTTTTATGGTTTAGTAATTGAAGGACATCCTTAACAGGTGTACCCACTTCGAATTTCAGTCTCTACATTGAGGCCTGGTTCACACTGGGGCGACAAACGCTCCGACATTGGGAGCTCATGTCGCATGACGTGTGAAAATCAATGTTTCCCTATGGGAGCCGTCCTAACTGGTCCGACACATGTCGGTCCGACTTTGAAAGTGCTCCCTGTACTACTTTGGTCCGACTTTGATCCGACTTCAGCCCATTGACTATCATTGAAGTCGGATCAAAGTCGGACCGCAGTCTTGCATGGTCCGACTTTGGCATGCGACTTGTGCTGTGCTGCTCTTGAGGGGGAACTCCAGGCCAAATTTTAAATAAAAAACCGGCGTAGATTCCCCCTCCAGGAGCATACCAGGCCCTTGGGTCTGGTCTGGATTTGCAGGGGCACCCCTACGCCGAAAAACGGCGTGGGGGTTCCCCCAAGGTCCAAGCCAGACCCTTATCCGAGCACGCAACCTGGCAGGCCGCAGGGGAAGAGGGGGGGACGAGAGAGCGGCCCCCCCTCCCTCCTGAACCGTACCAGGCCACATGCCCTCAACATGGGGGATTTGGTGCTCTGGGGCAGGGGGGCGACCTGCGGCCCCCCCACCCCAGAGCACCCTGCCCCCATGTTGATGAGGACAGGGCCTCTTCCCGACAACCCTGGCCGTTGGTTGTCGGGGTCTGCGGGCGGGGGGCTTATCGGAATCCGGAAGCCCCCTTCAAAAAGGGAGCCCCCAGATACCGGCCCCCACCCTATGTGAATGAGTATGGGGTACATCGTACCCCTACCCATTCACCTGGAGGAAAAAAATGTCAATAAAAAAAACTACACGGGTTTTTAAAGTAATTTATTACACAGCTCCGGGGGTCTTCTACCGACTCCGGCGCTCTTCTTCCGACTTCCGGGGGTCTTTTCCGACTTCGGGGGTCTCAGGTGTCGTCTCCGCGCTCTCCGGTTCTTTCTTCCGCCGGGCCTCCGCTAACTTCTTTTTAGCTCTCTTGCTAACAGAGGCCCGGTCTTCCCGTTGTCTCGTCCGGCTCTCCGTTGTCCTTCTGCCGGCCCCTCCGCTAACTTCTTTTTAGCTCTTTCGCTAGTGGAGGGGCGCGCTCTTCCCGTCGCTGTCGCCGTCGGCGTCTTCTTCCCTCTTCTCCTCCTCGATGTTGACGCGTCGCTTCTTCCCGCTGTAATACTGGCTCTCCGCTCCGCTCCGCATTAATATAGGCTTCTTATGACGTCACAGTCACATGTTCCGGGGCACATGGCCCCGGAGCATGTGACTGTGACGTCATGGGAACATGTGACTGTGACGTCATGAGAAGCCTATATTAATGCGGAGCGGAGCGGAGAGCCAGTATTACAGCGGGAAGAAGCGACGCGTCAACATCGAGAAGGAGAAGAGGGAAGAAGAAGCCGACGGCGACGGGAAGACCGCGCCCCTCCACTAGCGAAAGAGCTACCAAGAAGTTAGTGGAGGGGCCGGCAGAAGGACAACGGAGAGCCGGACGAGACAACGGGAAGACCGGGCCTCCGTTAGCAAGAGAGCTAAAAAGAAGTTAGCGGAGGCCCGGCGGAAGAAAGAACCGGAGAGCGCGGAGACGACACCGGAGACCCCCGAAGTCGGAAAAGACCCCCGGAAGTCGGAAGAAGACCCCCGGAGCTGTGTAATAAATTACTTTAAAAACCTGCGTAGTGTTTTTTTATTGCAATTTTTTTCCACCAGGTGAATGGGTAGGGGTACGATGTACCCCATACTCATTCACATAGGGTGGGGGGGCCGGTATCTGGGGGCCCCCTTATTGAAGGGGCTCCCGGATTCCGATAAGCCCCCCGCCCGCAGACCCCGACAACCAACGGCCAGGGTTGTCGGGAAGAGGCCCTGTCCTCATCAACATGGGGGCAGGGTGCTCTGGGGTGGGGGGGCCGCAGGTCGCTCTGGGGTGGGGGGCCGCAGGTCGCCCCCCTGCCCCAGAGCACCAAACCCCCCCATGTTGAGGGCATGCGGCCTGGTACGGTTCAGGAGGGAGGGGGGGCTGCTCTCCAGCTCTCTCGTCCCCCCTCTTCCCCTGCGGCCTGCCAGGTTGTGTGCTCGGATAAGGGTCTGGTTTGGACCTTGGGGGGACCCCCACGCCGTCCTTTCGGCGTAGGGGCGCCCGTTCAAATCCAGACCAGACCCAAGGGCCTGGTATGCGTCTGGAGGGGAACCTACGCCGTTTTTTTAATTTAAAATTTGGCCTGGAGTTCCCCTTCAAGATTCATACCAAACACAGTGCCTGATATTGGCGGGGATCCAAGTCGGATCCCCGTTCATTGAAAGTCGGACATATGTCGGCTTCATGTCGCAGGGCAAAGTAGGACAGATGTCGTGTCGCACTAGTGTGAACCCGGCCTGAGTGAACTTGCATTTTGGGCGTTTCATGGACTGTGCATGTGTTTTCAATTGCCTCATTAGCTCACAAATATATATGTTATATAAAGCTCACAAGCATTTGTTCGCTTGCCCTGAGAAGAGGCAAGTGTGTGTGTGTGGGGGGGGCAAAATGTACATGTTGGTGTCCTTATCGAGTTTGTAACACATGTATTTTATTTGTTATGTCTTTGCAAAACAGGTGTTTGGTTTATTTTGTGGATTGTATATTTTTTGTGTGGGGGAAATGTTCCCCTGAAATAATTCTGATGTTGTTAATGTGTGTCGTTTGTTCACTTTGATTTAATTGTCTGTGCTGCCTTTTTTTTTTGGCCAAAAATTTCTCAAGATGTTGAGTCTGTAACTGTTTCAAATTGACCTTCATATTTTTTATTTTGCCTTCCCTTTTATTTTGTTGACCAATAAAATTTGATGCAAAGTTTTGATGTTTGTTTTGTGTTTTCTTTGCAACAAATGTGACAGCTGTTTGGCATGTCAAGACAAAACTGGTGTGATTTGTCTAATCTGGTGCCTTCATGCTAGCATATGCATGGATTGTGTGCTGCCATGGAAAGTCACCAGGAAATGAAAAATACAGAGCGGTAAGTATTCAATTTTCCTTTTTTTACTGCAGTGGTTCTCAGCCTCAGTCCTCAGTACCCCCAACAGGACATGTTTTGTGAATTTATCTTATCGAGAATTGCTGTCCAAAAATCAAAACCATTGACTGTGATTTAAAGCACATGTGCAAGATGAAGGAAAACCTGCAAACATGGCCTGTTGGGGGTACTTGAGAAGCACTGATTTAGAGCACTGCACTTAAAAATAGCTCAAGGCCATACAATTCTAATTGTGGGCATTTTGAGGGAAACAAAGTAAGTGTTAGAACCCCTGCGTGTGTGGTTTTTTTTATTTTATTTTTTTGTAGTTTGGCCTTTGTGTCTCCTTTTCTTAAAATTGGCTTCACTTCCTGTCACACAGCTAAACAGGAAGTGAAGGTAAAACCCTACCAATGTCTTTACTTGGGGACACACAGATCAATCTAACTAGTGTCCCCATTGAGCAAATTGCACTCTAGCACTTTGTTGTGTACACCCCAAATCAATGTATAGTTTGGGGTTTAGTAAAGACAAATCCACTCTGCAGTAAAAGTGTAGCTGCTGAAAATCTGAGGGAAAGTACTGGTGATTGGCTGTTCCAATCATGTAAAAGCAAAGATGGTGTATTTTTTTGGCTTGCATGTCCCCCTCAGATATACAGCAAGTGCACTTGTAGTGCAAAGTAGATTTGCCTTTAGTAAATAAACCCCAAAGTCCAAAATACCTAATAATTTGGGGTGTACCCCGCAATATGCTGGAGTGCAATGTGCATAATGGGGAAAGTATTTAGACTGACCTGTGTGTCCCCAAGGAAAGACATTGTTAGGGATTTTCCCTCACTTCCTGTGTGGCTATGTGACAGGAAGTGAATTATTTGGAAGGATAAAGTGGCCAAATTATTTAGTTTAACTTTTCAAAGACTCATTCCTAAGATGAATTGTGATGCATATCAATGGCCCATTTTGACCCTCTTTAATCACTTGAGATCAGCGCTATAACTGATCGACGGCCACAGCATGGTCCTCAATTGCCGGGAGTCCGTCAATAAACATCCTCCCCTTTGCGCGCGCTGTGGTCACAGAGTCACTGAGACTCAGGTGATGACAGATCCGAGTAAGGGGCCCATTCCCTGCCCTTTACTATGTGATCAGCTGTCAGCAAATGACAGCTGATCACGTGATGTAAACAAAAGCTGGGTAATGGTTTTTGTTTTCTCCTTGTGCTGACAGCGTGAGCATAAAAAAAAAAAGGCAATCACCGGCTTATGTGCAAGGGACATGGGGCCCGAAGAGGAAGAGGCAATTCTGCATCATCTGTGACAATTAGTAGCCCCTGCCACCTATCAATGCCCACCACTGGTGCCAATCAGTGGCACCTAGCAGTGCTGCCTATCAGTGCCCATCACTGCCAACTATCATTGCCACCTAGCAGTGCCACTTCTCACTGCCCACCAGTGCCAAATAGCAATGCCACCTCTCAGTGCCCACCCTTGCCACCTTATCGGTGCCCATCAGTGCAGTCTCATCAGTGTACATCAATGAAGAAGAAAAATTACCTTTTTTAAAAATATTAACCAGTTTCCTACCGCCCACCGTCAAATGACATCCTTGGCTTTGGGCGGTGACATCTGAATGATGCCTGCAGTTGCAGGCATCATCCAGATATCATTCTTTTCAGCCGGCGATTCTGTGCACAATAAAAATGATCACAGTGGCAGTTCCGCCGCTTGATTGTTCTTATAGGGGGGGGGACGGGACGTTCTCCCCCCCCCCTCTTGCCGCCATCCGGTGCTTCTCCGGGCTCTCCCGTGCCATCTGGGGCTCGGAGAACGATTTGGAGATGACTGGTGACCAGATGGTCATCAGTCATCTCTATGACCGTCGGAGGCGCGGGCACGACGTTATGACATCACGCTGTGTTCCCGTATGTTAACCAAGCCGTGATCTCGGCTGTCAGCATGAGATTGGTGATTTTTTTGGACCAATATCATGCTTTCCAGCCTGGAGGAGAGATGCGGGGTCTTATTGACCCCGCATCTCTCCATAAAGAGGACCTGTCACACACATTCCTATTACAAGGGATGTTTACATTCCTTGTAATAGGAATAAAAGTGATCCAAAAAAAAAAAAATAAGAAATACAAAGAATTAAAAACAAAATAAAAAAAAATAAGCAAAAATACGAAAAAACGCCCATGTCCCCGGTAGCTCGCGCTCAGAAGCGAACACACACGCAAGTCCCGCCCACATATGTAAACGCCGTTCAAACCACACATGCGAGTTATTGCTGCGTGCGTTAGAACAAGTGCAACAATTCTAGCACTAGACCTCCTCTGTAATGCCAAAATGGTAACGTGTAAAAAAAATTAAAGCATCGCCTAGGGAGATTTTTAATTACTGAAGTTTGGGGTCATGCCATGAGTGTGCGCAATTTTAAAGCGTGACGTGTTAGGTATCTATTTACTCAGCATAACAACATCTTTCACATTATACAAAAAAAATTGGCCGTAACTTTACGGTTTTGTAATATTTTTAATATGTAATTTGTAATATTTTTAGCAAACAAAAGGCGTTTGAAAATTTATTGCGCAAATACTGAGCGAGATAAAAATTTGCAATGACCGCCATCTTATTTCCTAGGGTGTCTGCTCCAAAAACATATATAATGTTTGGTGTTTAGAAGTAATTTTATAGCCATAAATTTATGATTTTTACATGAAGGAGAGAAGTGCCAGAATAGGCCCAGTGCTGAAGTGGGTAAAATATCCATATTTTTTTTTTTTAAACTCGGTCTTTTGTATTTATAGAAAAAAAATAAAAATAAAACACAAAGGTGATCAAATAGCACCAAAAGCAAGCTCTATTTGTGTGCCAACAAATAAAACATTTTCATTGGGTGTTGTATGAGCGCGCAATTGTCATTAAAAGTGCATCAGCGCTGAAATGTGAAACTTGGTCTGGGCAGTGCGCAAGTGGTTAATATAAGGCTACATGCACACGGACGTTTTTCCAACCGCTTGTTTGAGCGTTTTTTGCAGCTTAAAAACATCTCTCCATGTTAGCCTATGGCCTCATGGCCACCATGGCGTTTTTGAGCTGTAAATGGCATAGGCGTTTTTAGGCCCCATGTAGACGGGACGCTGGTGCAAAGTGTTCTGAACTAAGGTTGAAAGTGGCGTTTAGAAAGGCGCCCTTTGTGGCGTTTGCATGCCGTGTTTTACCACATTTGCGTGTATATGATAAGGAGCCGCCCTAAGCTCCAAAAACAGTATTATTTACGATTTTAGCTATTTTGTGAGACCAAAGTGATATCAGCAGCTGAGAGCAGCAGTGTAGTTGTATTTAGCGTGTCACTTGCCACATCACTTGCCACAAGTTGTGGATTGTCCACTTGCCACGTCAGCTGCCCCAAGTTGTGGATTGTCCACAATGCAATGGAAGCAATTTTATATATATACGGTATTATATGTTGGTTTTTCCTCATTTGCCATAAATTTGGAGTTCATCAATGTAAAAAAATAGGTCACCTTTAAAAACGCTTCTAAACTAAAATGCGGCTAAACGCTGGTACCGCATCTGAAACGTGGAAATCTTTGGCGTCTGAAGGCATTTTGAGGGTTTGTGAAAAATGATTTTAAACGCAACTGCAGATTTTTTTTGCCAGGCCAAAAACAGTGTTTTGGATGTAATAGAATTCAATGGACCCGCATCCAAAACGCAAGTACCGCAATTTTGCGGCGATTTTTTGTTTTACCTGTTTATAGCTGGTTGTTAAAGGAAATGTAAAAAAAAAAAAAAAAACAAAAAAAAAAAAACAAAAAAAAAAAAAAAAACAGCGTGGGGTCCCCCCCAGGTCCATACCAGGCCCTTGGGTCTAGTATGGATTCAAAGGGGACCCCCCAAAAAAAATGAAAAAAAACTGGCGTGGGGGTCCCCCCAGAATCCATACCAGGCCCTTCAGGTCTGGCATGTATTTTAAGGGGAACCCCGTGCCAAAAACCAAAAAAATGTGCGTGGGGTCCCCTAAAAATACACACCAGACCCATTATCCGAGCACTCAACCTGGCAGGCCGCAGGGGAAAAGGGGGGGGGACGAGAGAGTGGCCCCCCTCCCTCCTGAACCGTACCAGGCCGCGTGCCCTCAACATGGGGGGTTTGGTGCTTCGGGGCAGGGGGGCGACCTGCGCCCCCCCCACCCCAAAGCACCCTGCCCCCATGTTTTTGGGGACAAGGGCCTCTTCCCGACAACCCTGGCCGTTGGTTGTCGGGGTCTGCGGGCGGGGGGCTTATCGGAATCCGGGAGCCCCCTTTAATTTAGATACCTGCCCCCCACCCTATGTGAATGAGTATGGGGTACATCGTACCCCTACCCATTCACCTGGTGGCAAAATAAGTCAATAAAAAAACACAACACAGGTTTGAAAAGTAATTTCTGCCGGGCCCCCGCTATCTTCTGCTAGCTCTTTTGCTAGCGGGGGTCCCGGGCTTCCTCGCCGTCTTCTTCCGTCTCTTGTTCTGTTCTCCGGTTCTTCTCCCGCTCTCCGACGCCTTCTCCACGATCTCCGGTTCTTTCTGCCTTCTGCCGGGCGCCCCGCTATCTTCTTGCAGCTCTTTTGCTAGCGGGGGCTGGTCTTCTTCCCTCTTCTCTTCGCCCGATGTTGCCTCGTCGCTGTCCACCACCGCAATGATCTGTCCGAGCAGCGGTGCCACTTTTATTGGCATGGGGCGTGGTCACCAGCTGATGCCACCGCTGACCCCGCCCCCGTATGAGGTCACAGTCCCGGGGAATGATGGGACTGTGACGTGAAACGGGGGCGGGGTTAGCGGTGGCATCACCCGGTGACCACGCCCCATGCCAATAAAAGTGGCACCGCTGCTCGGACAGATCATTGCGGCAGTGGACAGCGACGAGGCAACATCAGGCTAAGAGAAGAGGGAAGAAGGCGACGAAGAAGACCGGCCCCCGCTAGCAAAAGAGCTGCGAGAAGATAGCGGGGCGCCCGGCAGAAGGCAGAAAGAACCGGAGATCGTGGAGAAGACACCGGAGAACAGAACAAGAGACCCCCGAAGTCGGAAGAAGACGGAGAGGAAGCCCGGGACCCCCGCTAGCAAAAGAGCTAGCAGAAAATAGCGGGGGGCCCGGCAGAAAGACCCCCGAAGTCGGAAGAAGACCCCCAGGGCTGTCCAATAAATTACTTTTCAAACCTGTGTTGTTTTTTTTTATTGACTTATTTTGCCACCAGGTGAATGGGTACGATGTACCCCATACTCATTCACATAGGGTGGGGGGCCGGCGTCTGGGGGCCCCCTTTTTAAAGGGGGCGCCCGGATTTCAAAAATCCCCCCGCCCGCATACCCCGACAACCAACAGCCAGGGTTGTCGGGAAGAGGCCCTTGTCATGGGGGCAGGGTGCTTTGGGGTGGGGGGGCCGCAGGTCGCCACCCTTCCCCGAAGCACCAAACCCCCCCGTGTTGAGGGCATGCGGCCTGGTACGGTTCAGGAGGGAGGGGGGGCCGCTCTCTCGTCCCCCCCTTTTCCCCTGCGGCCTGCCAGGTTGCGTGCTCGGATAAGGGTCTGGTTTGGATTTTGGGGGGACCCCCACGCCGTTTTTCGGCTTAAGGGGGTTCACCTTAAAATCCAGACCAGACCTAAGGGTCTGGTTTGGATTTTGGGGGGGACCCCCACGCCGTTTTTCGGCTTGGGGGGTTCACCTTAGAATCCAGACCAGAACTAAGGGCCTGGTATGCTCCTGAAGGGGAACCCATGCCGTTTTTTTCATTAAAATTTGGCCTGGAGTTCCTTCATGATTCATACCAAACATGGGACAGCGAGGCTGCCGAGGACCAGCGCGATGACATCGCGCTGGACACATTCTCGGCCAGCTAGTCGCCTTTAGGACACGACTTGAGCGGCTGCTTCACGCTCGGGTCATGTCCAGGTCGCCTCGCAAAGTCGCGCTGTCCCTGTGTCAGCCGGCACACGAGTCGCCCGCAAGTCGGATCCGACTTCCCGGGCGACCTCTATTCACATCAATGGGCTCCCATAGGAAACCATTCATTTTCAATAGAGCGCCGCTGACATTTCTATTTACTATAACAGTGCGCCGCTGCTTCCTGCGCCCAGTGAAGGAGTTATCCGGCGCACCAATTAAGGTTAGAAGCAGCGCAGCGCACTGTTATTAGTAAATCAGCCCCAATGTGTATGTTTACACCGTGTATTGCACCAAAGGCACGCATGTCATGTAGCGTGGGCGGAAACCCGGAGGAAACCCACGCAGACTGCACAGACATACCGGGTAGGTATGTTAGTATCTGGATATCCAATCGCACAAATTTAGACTGTGCATAGCGCCGAAGCGCCCATACCAATGGAGTGTGGGATTGAACCGGAGTACCCGGAGGAAAACCACACAGACTGCCTACACATACCGTGTAGGTATTATAGCATGCGTGATAAACATTGCACAGTTAAACATGTTCAGAAGGCCAAAGGCGCACATACCGTCAGCGCGTGGGAGGAAACCGGAACACCCGGAAGAACTCCATGCAGACAGCACACAGATACCGTGTAGGAATGATAGCATGTGAATCAACATATTGCACATGTTTATGCTGTGCATTTCCATTGGAGCATGGGGGGAAACCGGAGTACCGGGAGGAACCCCACGCAAACAGTATACCCATACTGTAAACATGTATAGTATGTGCAATAAACATATTAAACATGTCTATACTGTGCAGAGAGCCGAAGCGCACATACCATGAGAGCGCGGGAGGACACCGGAGCCCCCGCCGACCCAGAGAGTATAATACATACATACATATACTGTGAATGTATCTGGAGTCGTGCATAAACATATTTTGTACGTTTATATCATGTATGGCACTGAAACAAGCATTGGAACGTGGGGGGACACCCACGCAGACACAGAGACCAATAACACATACATACACTGTGAATGTATGCAGTGTAGAGTTATAGGATGAGTTTAAATTATGGCGCAGAGGCGCATAATCTTCTCTGTATCATTCCAACCTGCTTGACTGTGCTGCCGAAGCAGCATGCAGGTAACCTCTGATCCTCAGACCGTGTGGTCTGTCAGAGCTCAAAGCGTTCCCCAGGAAATGGCAGGAAATGTTGCCTCAGGATATCACACAGAAGGCTCACAGGGACTAGAGACATAAATTAATAAAGTCCTCCCCCCCCACCATGCTGCACCTACCAGGGGGAGGGAAACACTGTGTACCACTGTATCATCCATGCTGCTCTTGAGGCAGCGTGTGAGGAAAACAGTGAGGAAGCTGTGTAAAAGAAAGGCTTGTCACAGCAATTCCAGCTTGAGAGTGTTCCTCACATTATCAATGAGATCACTTACAAGCGCCCTGTCATTCACTGACACAGAACTGGAGTCTTCCTCACAAGGGAATGTCCTGTTCATAAACATTAAATATTCAGAGCTAGGGTCCTGAGAACAGTAGCTAGGCCCATATCTGACTCAGAGCACTCCTTCACTAAAGATTTTTGTGGGGGAGGGGGCTTATAGCTCCTTTTGCTCGCACACCGCTTCCATTCTGACATGGAATGATTCCAGGACTGCTGACAACTGGTCCATAAGGACCGCAGGTGCAGGAAACATATGAACATGTTTAACTGTGCAGCACTGCCAGTTGCCCCAGGCAAGTGTGGAGAGCAAATGTATCAGACTCCATAACGCCACCCTCTGAGACCTTATACACTATACAGTGAATATACAGTCCACCCACTGGCTACGCTGAGGCTGAGGAGGGGATACCCAGAGGACTCACCAACCCTTAAGGACCGCTCAGTCTGTGAGGAGATTGTGAAGGTTTTCGCGCCGCCGCTAGAACCGAAAATAAATGCACGGCGGCCACAAGAAAATGGCCGCCGGCCGCAGCTATAACTGCGCCATTGAACGCCAAGATGGCCACCGAGCGCGAAATTCAAAGCTCTAATGCGCGCCAATGGCGCACGCAATAACCACCTCAAACAGCGCTAATGGCTTGTTTCAGACAGACCTATCACAGAGCAGTACTGCATAGCTGTCGACCCGGTCCACCGCGAGAGATTCAGTCAGGTACTGTTCAATCTTGAGAAGACCGCGGGAGCATGAAAGCAACCCGGCCACCCCTGGAGTCATGGGGCATGTCGTGAACTGAGTCTCACGCACACAAGGCGAGGATCAGCACGCTCGATGGTCAGACAGGGAAGACTACGAGGATACCAGTGTACCCAACCTGTTGCCCAGCCGACAGTTGATTGAAGGTCTGAAAAATAAAATAAAATTTCCAAAGGAATAAAATTTAAAAGTAAAATCTTCCAGGAGACTGGCTCCTGAGAGAGCCACGTCTTCTCCTTCTGCTAGGCAGAAAAAAACCTGGGGTCTGCTGACTGCAGGTGGGAGGGTAATGTCTGGAGGGACCGCCCCCCTGGGCGGGGCTGTTCAGCTCTGGTTTGTTCTAGAATGTTTCTAACATCTAACATTCTGCCTAGATCTTCTCCTGCGAGCAGGGACATATACCCACACGTTTACAGTATCCAGCTGTGTCAGTCCATGGACGAGAAGAGAAAATATGAATTTGGCCTACCTTAAAAGTGAACTGCAGCCCCTGAGCTGGGCTGAAGGGCTGGTGCAAGCTTTTTTTTTTCCTCTACTCAGGGAAAGTGAGATTTGCATTACAGTTGCTCCACCACAAATATTACATTATGCTCCACCACAGATATTACATTATGCTCCACAAATAACACAGCACACCTCCGTAACCCCTCAGCACATCTTTGTACCCGCAGAACACCCCCGTACTCCAACACATCTCGGTACCCCCAGAAATATCTTTACACACCTTCACAGCCCCCGACACACTTCCATCCCCCCCACAATCCTCTGCGCCCCTCATATGTATCCCTAAGTACACCACCGTAACCCCAGAAAACCTCTGCACCCCCAGATACCTTTGTACTCCCCAGCATGGCTTTGTTACCCCCCAGCACACCTCTGCACCCATAAGTCTCAGCACATTCTCTCTCTCACACACACACACACACACACACACACACACACACACCTGTAGTGGCCGAGCAACTCACAGTACAGCCAGTGCCTGTCCCGATCAGACACCCCTCCCCCTCCACTGAACTACTGGACGGAGGTGTAAAAGGAGATGCCGGGTGCCACAGATCTTATCCCTACAACGCTGTTTAGCAGCAGGTTTCAGTCCTCTCCCGGCTGTCTGCCTGCCTCCCTGCACGCCGCTCGGTCACACAGAGAAGGAACGAAGCTGGTAGCTCGCTCCATGGGGGCTACTAATAAAAAAAAAGAAGATTTTACTGCACGGTCTGTACCCCCCTCCATGTGTGGCACCCGGGGTGGACCGCACCCCCACCCCCCCTTGTTACGCCACTGAGCCAGGGTGCTGATCTGTGTACGGAGCCCTGTTTTTGGAAACACATGGACTTTATGCTGCGATTGGCTACAGCTGTTCAGCATGTCTCGGCCATAAATCCCGTTGTAGCCAGTGACAGAGTGGGTTAGCAGCAGGTGCATGCATGCACGTCCCTAACCTGGAACAGGCTGGATGATGTAAATGTGTGCCCATGCTACCCTGCCACAGTAAATGTACTGAGGGCGAGAGGCAAGCAGTTAAAGGTAAAAGGTTGGGGGTGGGTTCACACAACAGGTCTGATCAGGTCCGCCTGTCCATTTTTTAGGCGGACCTGATCTGACCCTCAAATCACTACTATGGAGCAATGGATCTAAACAGACTTTTAACACCATTTACACCTGCCTACCTCCAATCCGATCCGCTGAACAAAACGGAAAGGGATCCGTTCTCCTCCATCGAGCAGATCGGATTCACTTCCTGGTTCCCTCAGCGAGGATGGCGGAGGGAGCAGCAGAGCGACGAGCGGTCGCTCGTCCTCTGCTGCGGACGTCGCTGGACTCCAGGACAGGTAAGTGTCCAAATATTAAAAGCCAGCAGCTGCTGTAGCTGCTGGCTTTTAATATTTTTTTTTCCGACGGAGCTCCGCTTTAAGCAGTTAAAACACTGTATTCTTTACCAGATTGGGTATTGTTTTAGTCCAGGGGTAGGCAACCTTTGGAGCACAGCGTGTCAAAAAATGTTTTCAAAGAAATTCAGAGTGCTGGTTTTATAAAAACAAATTACCAACTTCACACTCTCAATCACAAAAAGTATTTTTTATAAAGTAAATGCTGTAAACTACGCGAGTAATAGTGAGAAATTAACATCCTGCACTTTCACGCCTCAATTCCTGCACCTCCAGTCCTCAGATCAAGCCCAATTCCTGCACCTTCATACCTCAGATCACTATACCCCCTGCACATCTGCCCCACCACTGAACCTCCCCTGCACATCTGCCCCACCACTTTACCCCCCCTGCACATCTGCCCCCCCACTTGACCCCTGCCTTACCTCTGTACCCCCCTGCACATCTGCACCACCACTGTACAGTGATGTCTTCTCCCTTCCGCTGTCTTCTTCCTACAGTAATGTCTTCTCCCTTTGCTGACTTCTTCCTCCAGTGATGTCTTCTCCCTCCGCAGCCTTCTTCCTCCTCTGGTTCTTCTGCTGCTGCTTCTCCTTCCGATGTCTTCTCCCGATGCTGGTTCCTGCTGTTCTGTCGGCTCCCGCTGTCTGCCATTTTTTATATATCTGTGCGGTGTGGTTATCCGGTTACATCACCTGGAGACCCTGCCCCCTTGTGATGTCACCGCCTGGGGCATAATGAGGCGGTGACATCACAAGGGGGCATGGTCTCTGGATGATGTCACTGGTTGACCATGCCCCATAACCATATGAGAAATGGCAGACAGCGGGAGCCAACGTCAGGAGAAGACATCGGAAGGAGAAGAAGCGGAGGAAGAAGACTCATTGGAGCTACGTCAGGAGACATTCTTCATTTTTAATAAAGGACTTTTTCAAAAACCTGTGTACCGTTATTGATTTTTGACACTTTTTTGGGTGAATGAGTAGGGGTACAATGTACCCCTACTCATTCACATGGGGGGACGGGATCTGCGGATCTTCCAGATTCTAATAAACCCCCCGCCCGCAGACCCCAACAACCACCGGCCAGGGTTGTGTGGAAGAGGCCCTTGTCCCCATCAACATAGAGACAAGGTGCTTTGGGGTGGGGGGGAAGCACCCCCTATGTTGAGGGACTGTGGCCTGGTATGGTCCAGGAGGGAAGGGGGCACTTGCTTGTCCCCCCCTTTCCTGGCCTAGCAGGCTGCATGCTCGAATAAGGGTCTGGTATGGATAGTCGGATCCCATTCATTGAAGTCGCATGGAAGTCAGAAATGAAGTCACAGGTAGAGTTGCCACCTCATCCCTTTAAACCTGAACACATATTAATTACACAGGTTCTGAGGCTAATTGAATGCAGGTAAGGCACTAAGTGAGCTTAATTACCACCTCAATCAGCCACAGAACCTGTGTAATTAATGTGTGTTCGGGTTTAAAGGGATGAGGTGGCAACCCTAGTCACAGGGCAAAGTCAGATCGACAGTCGACTGAACATGTCATATCAGTGTGAACCCGGCCTAAAGCAGACCCACTAACTTTCCCCATTAGAGCCTTGCAGGTGATTGAGAATTATGAAACCACTCCCATTAGGCTCACTTTCCCACATGGATACACACAAACACACATGGATTTCTTTAGAGCAACAAAAAGGTAGGAATCTGCAACAAAGTTTGTTAAAATCCTTGGAATGTACATACTGTAGATCACCCAGAGAGGAATGTTTTTTCTCAACAAAAGTGAAGTTACGCTTTAAATTGTTTTACTTTTAGAGTTAACAAAAAAACGCTACACCTAACTCTATGCACTATAGTACATTGTAAAGCACTGCTGCGCATTGGTATGCATTTTTATGTGTTTAGTTGCATATAAAGGCAGCATGTATAGTGTGAACAGGACACATAGAAAACGGAAAATTGTATCATACTTACCAGTAATTTTCCTTTCCTGGTGCCTATCCATGGCAGCATACCTGTGACAAGCTCCGCCTTGGCTCCTCCCTCAGGACAAGTGAATATTATAAAAGAGTTGATTAGCACAGCCCCAGCATTCTCCGTAATATAGAATACCGAGGGTGGGATTGTATGCTGCCATGGATAGGCACCAGGAAAGGAAAATTACTGGTAAGTATGATACAATTTTCCGTTTTCCTGGTGCCTCCATAGCAGCATACCTGTGACAAATAACTAGCTGATATGGATGGGATGATGCTCAGAGGTTTATTTTAAAAGAGATTATTATCATCATTTAGAGGAAGAAGCAAAGGCCGATTTGACCGCCTGTCTGCCAAACTCCACCGATGAGAGAGCTCCTGGGTCTACTCGGTAATGTTTCAGAAACGTATGTTGGAACGACCAAAGTCGCTGCCCTGCAAATTGTTTCAATTGACACATTCACTCTTGCCACCCAAGAGCCAGAAACCGTTCTGGTGGAGTGCGCCCTGACTATCGAAGGGGATCCCAGTCCTTTTGCCCTGTACACCTTGTGGATGAGTTTAACGAACCATGAGGCAATCGTTCTTGCTGACGCCTCCTTGCCTTTGTTTATGAACAACCTGATAGTGTCCCTGAAGGATGCTGTAGCCTGCAGTTAGCATCTCAAAGTGGAGGCAATGTCCAGCTCGTGAAGAGAACCCGAGTCTTGTTCTGAAAATGTTGGAAGTGCCCAGGGCTCCGACATGTTCGAGGATGATGTGACCTTGGGGCTAAATCCTTGCACCGTTCCGAGTTCTACTTTGTCAGGAAAGAATATGATATGATTATGATCCGCTCCTAAAGCTTGGAGCTCTGAAACCCGTTTGTCAGAAGTTATGGCTATCAAGAAGGATAGCTTCATGGTTAGATTTCAAAGCGATGCTGACTCCGAAGAGGCAAGAGGTGGATTGATTAAAGACTCTAGGATGATAGC
This sequence comes from Rana muscosa, assembly GCA_029206835.1. NCBI lineage: Eukaryota > Metazoa > Chordata > Amphibia > Anura > Ranidae > Rana > Rana muscosa. The sequence continues at coordinate 148,704,527 of CM055126.1, read as the reverse complement.
AAGGTCTCAAGTGGGAAAAGATTGTTTAGTTGGTGGTCGGATCTTTTTTGACAGCTTTGAAAAATTGGATTATTAATGAATTCTCAGCCCATATTTTACTGGTTGCCTCTGAAATTGCCGCTACCTGCACCCTTAGTGTTCTTAAGCAAGACCTAGGTCTAAGCCCGCCTGCAAGAGTTTTTAGAATTTGAGAGGATGATGGGAAATCTGGATCGCAGATTCTGCCAATCATGAAGGCCCTGAATTTGTTCCACACCTTATTGCATATACTGTTTGTGGATGGCTTTCTTGCGCTGAGCAGGGTTTCGATAACTTTGTTGGGACACCCTAGGAATTAGAATCTTTCCCTTTCAGCTGCCAGATGTGAAGATTTAACCTGCGGGAATCTGGATGGGTGTGACATCCCTGTGACAGGAGAAAAAGGTATTATTGTAACCTTGACTGAAGGCTTTCTATTCAGGTACATTGCTGTGGGGAACCAGGGACGTCTTGGCCAGTACGGTAGGACCGCTATCACCGTTGTGGTTTCTACCATAAGCCTCAACAGGAGTTTTTGTTTTGTTTTTTGGAATGAGAGGCCATGGAGAGAAGGCATAGGCCAGATTGCATGCCCAGGGGCTGAGAGAGCATCTACTGCCTCCGCCTGGGGATGAGGAAGTCTCGAGATGAACCTTGAAAACTTGGTATTTAATGCCGTTGCAAATAGGCCCAGCCCGAGGGAACCCCACTGGTCCACTAACCAGTCGAAAACTTTCGGGTGCAGAGACTATTCGTTGAAATCTGTGAACCTGCGAGATATGCGGTTGGCCCTTGAGTTGAGAAGACCGGGCAGATAGACTGCCCTTAGGTCTTTTAGATTCCTTTTTGCCCAAAAGAATATGGTTTCACTTCCTTCAGCAGGGACCTGCTGCGCGTCCCTCCCTGTGGGTTTATATAAGACACCGCAGCCCTGTTGTCCATTCGGAGAAGAACTGGTTTGCCTGTAATCTTGAATTCTAGGGCTAGCAATGCAAAAGGTAGGCTGCCCGGACCTCTAGGATATTTGATACCAGGCCTGTTGTATGAAAGGACCATCTTCCTTGCCCTGAGATCTGGTTGCAGTGTGATCCCCACCTGCTTTACTGGCATCTGTAATAATTGTGATCCAGTTGACATGTCCTAATGGATGTGATTTCATAGGCGTGTGTTTCTTCATCCACCAATGTAGACTTCTGAGCATCAGGGTCGTCAGGTGTATGGGTTGGGATAGATACCGTCTGTTCCACAGCCTCAAGAACTTATGCTGGAAATGTCTCAAATGCCAATGAGCCCAAGGGACCCTAGGGATGCATGACGACATCCAGCCTATCAGACTCTGACAGTTCTAGTATGCCAGGTAGGATCTCACACTGACTTTCTTCATCTGTCGAACAGTCAATGTCACCTTTTGAGGTGGGAGGGATACTGTACCGTTCTGTTCCACTAACTGGGCTGGAACCTTCGCCCAGGGATGAAGGTCATCCAAGTAATGGTATACTCGAGGCTCTAATTCTATTAGAGGGGCTATAATGGCAATTGGGGTCTTCGTAAAGACTCTTGGTGACGTGCAGAGGCCGAATGGGAGACTCCAAAATTTAAGATGTACAGGCACCACTGCAAACCTCGGATATTTCTGGAAAGGAGGGAGTGTTGGTATATGCAGGTAAACATCCTGCAAGTCTATTGATAACATCCGATCCCCTGATTGGATTACACATATAATCGCTCATAGCGACTCCTTTTTAAATTTTTTAGGAAGATATAGCGATTTAGCCTCTTCAGGTCTAACACGGGTCTCCTACCTCTGTTTCTCTTGGGGACTAGAAACAGGGTGGAGTAAAAACCGAAAATCTTTCTGATGGAGACACTGGAACCACTGCTTGCTGTTCCTGCAAGGAGAGAAGAAATCGCTGTAGTGCTTCCGTTTTTTTGGGGGAACCTTGACACCCTTGTCGGAGAGAAAAAGTCTTTGGAGGGTTTGTCTAGAAACGACCAGAAGTGACCATATTTAACTGTGGAGACTACCCACGAATCCCTGCACTTTGTTCCCAGATCTTCAAGAAGTGTTTGAGTCTGGCCCCCACAGGGATCGCTTGGGATGGCCTGGCGTCAAAAGGATTTAGCAGAATCCTGAGGGATAGGCACGAGTCTCTGTCTACGGGTCTTGAGGAAGGTAGACTGCGTGCTTCTCCAATTTTGCCTGCGAATGTCCTGGAGCGCCTGTCTTGGGGTAACAGGCCCGATTTTCCGCGCATGACGCGAGAGATGGCCTTGTCCAATTTCTCCCCAAACAAGGCTTTTCCGTCAAAGGGTATCTTGCACCAATTCTGCTTTGAGGCAATATCTGCTGACCAAGGTTCCAGCCACAAGGCCCGTTTGGCCATAACTGTGTGGAACATTGACCTTGCGGAGCATCGAATTGAATCGATCGTGGCTTCACCAATAAGATCTACTGAGAGCTTTAGCTCCACTAAGGCCCTGATGATGTCCTCCCCTGGGATATCCTGTTAGATTTCAAACTCTATATCATCTGTCCACACGCGTAGGGCGTTGGACACTGACGTCAGGGCTATCGCAGGTTTCCAAGCATTGGCCGCCATCTTTTGGGAGATCAAGATCCATCCTTCTGTCTGGTGGAACCTTAAACAAAGTCGAGTCTTTCATGGGCAATGTGACATTCTTTGCCAACCTTACCACAGCTGCATCAACCACTGGAGGGCCCTCCAGCATTGCAGAATCAGCCTCTGAGAGAGGGTATAACTTTCCCAGTCGATTAATGAAGAAACTATCTCCGTCTTTTTCCACTCTTCCTCAATCACATCCCTGATCTCCCCCATGAGAGGGAAAGAGGGTATTCTGGCGTTTGAAAAAGGGGAAGTACGACTTCGACTTCTGTGTCGGTCTCTTCCCAGTCGATCGCTTGTTTTACCGCCTGCACAAAAGGCTGGACCATGGCGAAAGCAAAACCAAAAAGGTATCTAGGTCATCAGAGAGACCCCCTGAGATGGCATTCTCTTCCTGATGTTTAGAGGAAGAAGCAGGCGTCCGGCGTGAGATTTCACTTGAGGACGGCCCGGGAATGGATGCCTCAGCCATTTGCTCCTGAGTAGGAGATGCCAGATGTTGCGGCGGCATTGTGGCTACCAATTCCACAAGGGAATTATTTACTGCTTTCTTAAGTAGGTCCGCCACTTGCAGGCTTTCGGATTTTCTGTCCGCTGGGCAAGTTCGAAAGATCACTTTGTCTGGAAGTGGGGTGTCTCCACAGGACTGACATCCTGGAGATCTCGGCTTCAGGAGCGTTGGGCCACTTTCACACTGAGGCGCTTGAAAAACTGCCAGTAAAACACTGAGCGCTTTTTGAAGCGCTTTTCAGGCGCTTTCAATTCATTTCAATGGAGATGGGCGGTTTTTTTCAGTGTACTGCTCCAGTGTGAAAGCATTCATTGATTTTAGTGGAAATAAGTTTTCAAGCGCTTTTTTTTTTTTTGCGTAAAAGCGCCTCAGCGATGACTTCCTGCCACTTCTATGATCCCGATTCCTGGACAACCTGTCTCTACTGGGACTAGAATCATCATAGTCCTCATTTCGCCTTGAGGTCTTTTTAGACGTCTTCTGGCGTATAGGGCTGAAATACATAAAAGTACCAGCTTCGGTGCACTCTTTTTTTTTTTTTAAGATGTGTAAGCTTACCTGGACGTAGGTCCTTACCTCAGAAGTAGAGTAGGATCTTTGTATGGGCGGCGAATGGCTCATGCTGAGTGGCTTAGCAAAGGTAGCAGCTAAGAAAGGAACAGGGAAGGGTTAACGACCATGTCCTAATCTGGCTAAGAGAAACAAAATCTCTGTGTTTTTTTTTTTTTTTAAATATAAAATTATATAAAAGAACATTTTTTTTTTTTTTTTTTGGGGGGGGGGGGGGGTTTCTCGCACACATGCATATAAAAAAATTTATTTATTTTTTTAAACAAATTTTCCCCCTTTTTTTTTTTTTTAATAATTAAAAACATTTTTTTTTAGTTTTATTTGCACACCTGCATGTACTATAATTAATTTTAAAAACAATTTCCCCCCCTTTTTAAAAAAAATTATTATATATATATATATATATATATATATATATATTTTTTTTTTTACTTACCTGAAACGACAGGTATTCTTCCCTGGAGCTTTCTGTTAAGTAGATCTCAAGCAGCCAGGGAGATAAATGGGACCAGGTGGATAGAGGAAAACGCCTCTGCCCTGTAATTTAGGGTTAAGGGCAAGAAAACAAAATTTTTCCCTAACCTAAGATGGCCGCAGAGGCTTCCGCCCTTACCGCGCATGCGCGAACCGGCGGCTCTAGGACCCGGGCGTCGGCGTATGCGCAGAACGCGGCAAAAGACTCCGTAAATAAAAAGGCTGGGGGTGAGCGCGCGCGATCCCTAAGGGGGACGAGGAGGTGATAGAGGGCAAGGGGGAGACAGGGGACATAAAGGAAATGGGAAACACTAAGAAAACAGCCAGGAAGAAAAAGCTAAAAGGAAGGAAAAAAGGGAAGAAAAAAAAAGAAATGCTGAAATAGCTGCTGTCTCTGTTGCCATGTGTGAGCTAATGCCTGGAAGATGTGCTGCAGGTAGAGCTCTTAGTTAAGAGACAAACTGCTTGTCCCAAAAGATCCTACAGAAGGGACTCCCAACCTTATAAGCGCGTTTAGCTGCCCAAGAGAAGGGACCGTGTCCGGGAGAGGCTTGAACCCGGACGGAAGCTGCCGAATGCAGAAGGTATGGACGTTTGACCAGAATTCACTGCCATGAGGTATGAGGAAAAAAAGGAGAATGCTGGGGCTGTGCTAATCAACTCTTTTATAATATTCACTTGTCCTGAGGGAGGAGCCAAGGCGGAGCTTGTCACAGGTATGCTGCCATGGAGGCACCAGGAAAACTATTTGTTCTCATTTACACTTGAGAATAGGGTATTCAGGTGATTTTTTATTTTATTTTTTTCAGAAGTGATGTACCATACAATCATTTCTGGAGCAGGATCATGTACTTTTGGCCCAAGAGACTTTTATTATGGGCGCGCCTGAAAAACGTGGACAGCACCCATTCTTACGTGTCGTCTGCGCTTTTTAAGGTGCTCCCAAAAAAGTCAATGGAGCCATAAACGCTTAATTATGCTTAAAATAAAGCTCACATACTTTTTTAAGTCACTGTCCACTGAACACAACCCATTCAGCTGAACCAGGGTGCCCTGCAACCGCCTGCAATGCGCACAATTGCGTAGTTTAAGAGCTTAAAAACTGGAGTTGCATCGCCTCATTGCTGCCTGTCAAAGTTCTCTGAAGAGCAATCTGAATGCAGATCTCTCTTCAGAGAGCAGCACTAATGTAAATGAGCCCTGAAGCCTCGTACACACGGACGGTTTTCCTGGCAGGAAAACTGCCAGGAGAGCTTTTGGCTGGGAATCCCGGCTGTGTGTATGCTCCCTAGCAGTTTTTTTTGACAGAAAAACTGCCCAGGAAAAATAGAGAACCTGCTCTCTATTTTCCCGTCGGGATTCTCGGCAGAGTGTTTCTTGCCGAGAAAACCGGTCGTCTATATACTTACCTGCAGGGGAGAAAAACCGCGCATGCTCGATAACACTTCGACGTATGCACGGTAGCATACAACTTTAGTGTGGGGTGTAGCAAGATGCCGGCGACAGAACGTCACTACTGGAACAATCTGTGATGGGGAGCCGAATGTGACAAGACGCCGGCCCATCGTAGTCGTTGACGTCACCGCGTTCTTGCCATTCAAAAGAATGGCAGGTCTTTTGAGTGGCCGTGTGTACACGGCTTTGCAAGGCAAGCTTGCCAGGAATCCCGTCGGGAAAACTGACGGTTTTCTAATAGACGGGATTCCCGGCCGCGTGTACAGGGCTTTAGGCTGCATTTACAATATATTCATGTACACTTGTGGTGACATATATTGTCAATAGCATTCCAAATATGGCAAGCTGTGTGAAGCTCAAAAAGGTGAAAAAAATACTTTGCCCCACATAGGGCAGCCCAGTGAAATGAATAGGCGCATATGCGGTGAATGGAGCCTTAGCTTTAGTTCACATCTGCCCCCCCCATGCAGTTTCAGATGGCTGCATTTTTAAAAAAGGGCAGAGACTTTCCCCAGCATTTCCCATAAGTACAGCAGTCCAAATGAATAAGTTGCTGTGTTCGCACAAATGTGGCACGCAGGACCTGCAATAGTGTGAACCTAGGCTTAGGCTCCTTACACATTAGTGTGTCTCCAAAGTCGCACAATTTCATGTGCGACTTTGGAGCGTGACTTTGATGCGACTTTTGGTGCGATTTTGATTCGACATTACATTCTACGGATCAAAGTCGCATCAAAGTAGTGCAGGCACCTTTTCAGTCACTCCACTTTTGTTGAGAAATAAACATTCCCCTCTGGGTGATCTATGTACATTACAAAGATTTTGACAGACTTTGTTGCAGATTCCTACCTTTTGTTATTCTGAAGAAATCACTGTGCGTTTGTCTGTGTCTCCCCACCTTATAATCCCCACCTTATAATCGGTGGCTATTGCCAGCAATGGCACCGCCTGAATCAGTGCGACGCCGCACCAATTCCCAAAAGTAGTTCCTGCACTACTTTTGGCGACTTTCGGGGCGATTTGATTAAACATCTGTGCATGAACCCGCAGAAATGTGTGTCAAATCGCCTCCCAAGTTGGACTGCACTGCCGGTTTGAAATTGTGCGAGTTCAGCGGAACCCGCAGTCAGTGTGAACCTAGGCACCATGTGGTAAGGTAAGTTAATGGGAGTGGTTTCTTAATTATCAACTAGTTGCTGCACCTGCAAAGCTCTAATGAGGAAAATTGTTTGGTTGCATAATACCAATATTGAATTCAAAAATGCATTTTGCGCTCTACGAAATGTACGATTTTGTAAAGCCTTCCTGTTTGCGCAGCTACGTATTGGAAATTATATCAAATACATGTGTCTGCCATGCCTTTTGGCTATTTCCGTTCATATTGGAGACAGGGGCGGATCCAGAGTCTAGTCTCGGGAGGGGCACTGCCAGAACATAAGGTGTTGCTTACAGAACATATTTGTATTAACATATATTTATTTAACATATCATACAGTCCTAACCTTGTTTAAAACAGTGACACTGTTTTAAAGTGTTACATGCATCCCCATGCCGGCATCCCATTTATTTGTATTCTGACACATGGCTTCACGGACACAGCCACTATGTCCCAATATGACATGCTGGTGGGGGTCCCTGAACGCACCCTGCATGCATTCTGGGACCCACACACGACATATTGGGACACAATAGCTGTGTGTGTTATGCCTTGTACACACGATCGGATTTCTGATGGAATAAAATCCGATGGAATTTTCCGTCAGAATTCCGATGAAGCCGACTTCCATCAGTCTTGCATACACACTGTCAGACTAAATTCCGACTGTCCAAAACGCCGTGACATAAAACACTACGACGAGCCGAGAAAAATGAAGTTCAATGCTTCCGAACATGCGTCGACTTGATTCTGAGCATGCGTGCATTTTTCTCCGACCGGAATCTCCCATCTGATTTTTTTCCATCGGAAAAATTTAAAACATGTTCTGGGGCCCACACACGATCGGAATTTCCGATGAAACAAGTCCATCGGATTTTATTCCATCGGAAATCCGATCGTGTGTACAGGGCATAAGTAGAAATAAATGGGATGCTGGATCAGGGATATGTGCAACACTTTATTCATCCCCAAGCCAGCCAAAAAAAGCCCGCATGTTAGACGCATGTCTGTAGCATGCCCTGTGTGAATGAGGCCCAAAGATGAATTTTACTGTCATTCTATATCATCATGATAATCACACAATACAGGTGCTGTGGCTCATGATGATAGGTAATTGTAATACGCAGCATGGAGGAGGTTAATGTACTCACTGACGCATTAGTGACCAATGGTAATTAATTAACCCCTTTGTGCTGCATTAGTGGCAGTGTTTTTTCAACCCCTTCATGCTGCAGCATAAAAAAGGGGTTAATTAACACTGATGGTGCCACTGCCACTAATGCAGCATTAAGGGGTTAGTTATTACCATTGGTCACTAATGCGTCACTAATGCGTCAGTGAGTACATTAACGCCCTCCATGCTGCATATTACAATTACCATTGTAACTGAATTAACCCACCTCCCCTCCCCTCCAAGTGTTAACCACTTCAGCAGTTCGCACAGCTAAGGCACTGTTGTTAGGATAGTTAAAGGGGTTGTAAAGGTTCGTTTTTTATTTTCTAAATAGGTTCCTTTAACCTAGTGCATTGTTGGTTCACTTACCTTTTCCTTAGATTTCCCTTCTAAATGTTTTTTTTCTTTGTCTGAATCTCTCACTTCCTGTTTCTCCTCAGTAAACTTCACACCATCATCCGAGCGGTGTTTAGTCAGCCTGAACAGCTTACTGAGGAGGAACAGGAAGTGAGAAATTCAGACAAAGAAAACAAAGAAAGGAAATTGAAGAAAAAGGTAAGTGAACCAACAATGCACTAGCTTAAAGGAACCTATTTAAAAAATAAAAAAAAAACATTTACAACCCCTTTAAGTGATCACTCACTTGCAGACAGGGCAGATGGGCTCTGGCTACAGGTTGGCAGCATCTTGTCTTCAATCTCGCGCTCCCGGCCTCTGAGTCGTGACGTCACGCAAGCCGGGACTAGAGAGCTCCTGTCGGGTGGAGATCACTCCGCCTGACAGGGAAGTACGGTAACTGCTTAGAAAGCCAGGAGCACGCGCACCGCTCTGCCAATACTACACAGTGTGTAGCGGCGGCCCCAGTATCACCGTGGTCTGTACCCCCATAGCAACGCCACCACCTGGGCCCCTCTAAATGAACTGATGGGGCCTAGTGTGAATATATCTTAAGCCACCTGGGAGCCGCGAGGAGCGGGGGAAGCAGAAATAAAGTCCCTGCCGTGTAAATATGGTGAGGTGGCGGAGGGAGAAAGCCTTGGAGTCAGATATTTTCTGGGGGGGGGCGGCAATTGCCTCATTGCCCCCCCTGGATCTGCCCCTGATTGGAGAGGCATATTCGCGTACATTGTGATAGGCTGCAAACGATTTTCTGTTCGTACGCTGGAGCATTTTCGCGGTATGAACATGGTTTACGTTCTCTCATCTCCTTTCCGGTTATTTTAGGTTTCCGATCATGCGTGGTTGTTTGTGTATCGATTTTTAGCGGACACATACTGTAATAATTAAATGATTGTCGTTCGCTGGGCTATCGTCCGAGCAAAGTTTTTGTGTTTGTCCCTTCGGATATTGTTGGACGACCCATCGTGATCGGCTGTCGAAAGCTGTGTACTAACGAACAGACTATCGTTGCGATCAATCCGAAAGCAATTTTTATCATCCGATTATCTGGTCGTGTGTACGAGGCATTAGCAGGTGATTTCCTACTGGGAGTATCTTACCAAAAATAAATATTTTGTTGAAGGCTCCATTCACACCTGAGCAAATCGATTTACGGACGGTTTAAGCTTTTTTAAAGCGTTTTAGACGTTTAATACAAGCGTTTTACAGCTTCAGGTGTTTTTGTTTAGCCAATAGAAAGCACTAGGGGGAGGAGAGAGAGAGGAAATTAGTAGAGCTGCTCTTTCAGCATTTTACAAGCGGTTTTTCTACTCAAGTCAGGCGTTTCTATTGAAGTCTATGGGGCCAAAAACGCTTGTAATCTGAGCTTCAGGCGACAGAACGCTCAGATGTGAACAGGGGCCATTGAAATGAATGGGATTTTGCTTGTTGGGCGTTTTGGAGCTTCAGAGCTGTTTAAACGCTTTTAAGCTGAAAAACGCTCAGGTGTGAACAGGGCCGAAATCTGACGTTCTGACTTCTGGGAAAATCAGTAAGCCAATCACACAAGCAGGAAATTACATATTTGAGGTGCGTTCTGTACACATTCTGTATATAGAGCACCTCCAGGTAGCCACATTGCATTTCACAGAAAATTACAGGAGCTGCAGATTGAAAGGGAAAGGTCATTTTTAATAACATTCAATTGCAATACGACTTGTGTCGCAATTGTATACTCTATATTAGTTTTTATTTGCACAATTTTTTTTCACAAAAGTGGAATTACCCTTTAAGTTGCAGTGATTTGAACGGGTGCCATTGAAAAGAATGGGGTGTGATTTGTCATGTGACTTTAATGTTCAAAGTCGCATAACAAATCATACAAGTATGAATGGACTCTAAGACCCCATTCACACAGGGGCGACTCGTGAGGAGACTCAGCCGCCTGACAAGTCGCGTCCCATTCTGTTACAATGGAACCGTTCTAATTGGAGCAACTGAAGTCGCTCCGACTTAGAAAAAGGTTCCTGTACTACTTCAAGATGACTTCAGGGCGACTTCCATTGACTTCAATACAAAAGTCATTTTTGAAGTCACCTTTGAAGTCGTCTTCAGATCGCCCGGCTTTGTCGCGGGACAAGTCGTGTCGCCCCTGTGTGAATGGGCTCTTAGTGTAATTTCCAAGCAAAATATTTACATTTTGAAGCCTCATATACTTTCATATGGCAAGCATGTCCTCCAGCCTTTGTGCAATGTAAAACTGAAGCTACAGAATTCATAAAATTGTCTGAACCCATGGTATCTGTGTTGCCCAGATCCTTGTATTTCCCAGCACAGTAAAGAATGAAAAGAGGGATTTGGTAAAACACAAAAAGTTCCCATTTTGTATAATGTGACAAAAAGGGCAAAATGTAATAATATGAAAGGCTTATCAGAATATGTTCCCATATCACAGGGCCAAATATCAACCAGGAAGTAACGGATAAAAGCTGTGGTAAAGGAATGTCTGAAGACCTTGCTGCTTAGGCAAGAGTATTCCTGACTGCTGGAGTGTCGCCATACTAAATGCAACAAATTCAAGTAATCTTACCTCAGCAGTGACATATAATACCACAGACAGTCCACAATGGCTCCTCTGGACTCCATCCCAGTGCTGTGTGTGTGTGTGAGGAAAATGGTCACATGGCCGGCCTGGACACAGCTGCTAGAAAGGCCTATAATGGGCTCTGATGGGGGCTAACTTGGTACAAATCTGAAGTCAGAGTGGGGAGGTTCCCCATAGCAACAATTTATCTTCTTTCTTTTATTTTTCCAGTATAATATCAAGCGCTTCCATTTTTTTTTACTTCAGGTTACCTTAAATTGAACACTTAACTCCGGAAGATTTTCCCCCTTAACCTCCCTGGCAGTATGATTATGTCAGATTTTTGATTCTGAAAGCAGTACATTGTTTTGCATGGAATTTTGGCGTTTTATATTGTGATTTGTAATTCTTAGGAATAACACACTTAAAGTGACACTAAGAGCCCTTTCACACTGAGGCGCCCATAGCGTCGGCGGTAAAACTGTGCTATTTTTACCGCCGACGCTATGGGCGGATTTGCGGTGCATTTTGGCCGCTAGTGGGGCGGTTTTTACCCCCCCCGCTAGCTGCCGCGAAAGGGTTAAAACCGCCCGCAATGTGCTGCTGAAGCAGCGCATTGCGGGCGGTATAGCGCGCTGTCCCATTGATTTCAATGGGCAGCAGCGGAGGAGGAGTGATAAACACACTGCTCCTTCTCCGCTCCAAAGATGCATTTTACCGTCCTGCTAGCGCACCGCTCCAGTGAGAAAGCCCCTTGGGCTTTCACACTGGAGTGAATGGGGACAGATTTTTAAGGGCGTATTGCAGGTGCTATTTTTAACGCTATAGCGCCTGCAATACGCTCCAGTGTGAAAGGGGTCTAAAGGTTCCATTTTTTTTTGTTTTTTTAAACATGTCATACTTACCTCCACTGTGCAGTTCGTTTTGCACAGAGTGGCCCTGATCCTCCTGTTCTGGGGCCCCACAGCGGCTCTCTCCCGAGGGGGTTACCTTGCGAGTGCGTTCCCGTGTCATACACTCGCCATCCATAGCCGACAAGTGTATGCCTCGGCCCCGCCCCCGCATCATTGGATTTGATTGACAGCAGCGGGAGCCAATGGCTGCGCTGCTATCAATCTATCCAATGAAGAGTCGAGAAGCTGTGGAGAGAGCGACGCAGGATCGCGCCCAGGGAAATTCGGGGCTTAGGTAAGTAAAATGGGGGGGCTGGGGGGCCAGACACTGCAAGGTGTTTTTTCACCTTAATGCATACGATGCATTAAGGTGAAAAAACACAAAGGTTTACAACCTCTTTAAATCTGTCCAAACAAGAGTCTAGTAGACATCCCGGGTATGTTAAAGCTTGAAACACAAAATCATAAATTATAATATAATAAATAACTATAAATAATTATCAAAAATAATAATATAATATTAAAATGTATTCAATAATGTAATCAAATCAAAAACACTGAAATTTGCGCAGTTGCAGAATTGTCACTTTCAGTGTCTAATGACGAATTTCCCCACAAATCACTATCGCTCAATTCTGCAAGTGTTCTCATTTACGATTGCTGTTTTCTAGCTGGTCTAAAACCGCTTTTGACGTAAGGGGACACTTTTTGGTTGCTATGGACAATCTCCAGTTTCCAGGCAGAAAGAACAGTATTTATAATATAAAACTACATGCAGGGCACTGGACAAACCACTGGGAACAAAATGGATGTGAAATAATTTGATACAGTACTGTAATCTGTAAGATTCTAGTGTACTGTATGTGTAATGTGTTTTAATTTTTTTGATTTTCCCGCCGGGCTCCGTCCCCGTGTGTCGCGACACTCGCAGGGAACAGAGCCTGGCACACTGTACACCGGGCGGAAGACACAGCCGCCACACACAGCAGGGAGACATCGCAGGATCCATGGGACAAGGTAAGTAACTTTCCCTGGATACTGCGATGTAGCCCTGCGTGTGGCTCGGGGTTACCGCTCTTGGTATGGAAAATTCACCCCGAGCCACACTCGGGAATACCGCTAAGAAGGTTAATAACCAGGCCACTTTTTGCAAAACGTTGTGTGATGCTTTACCCAAATAACATTTATGTAATTTTTTTCACACAAATAGAGCTTTCTTTTGGTGGTATTCGATCCCCTCTGTGTTTTTATTTTTTGCGCTATAAAGAAAAAAGTCTAACAATTTTGAACAAAAAACAAAGGTTTTTTACTTTCTGTTATAAAACATATCCAATAAAAAAAATGAAAAAAAATCGAATTTCTTCGTCAATTTAGGCAAATATGCTTTCTGCTACATATTTTTTGGTAAAAAATATCTCAATAAGTGTATATTGATTGGTTTATGGGAACGTTATAGCGTCTACAAACTATAGGATATATTTATGGAACTTTTATTTATTTATTTTATATATTAGTAACGGCGGCGATCAGCGACTTATAGAGGGACTGCGATATTGCGGCAGACTATCGGACACTAATTGACACTTTGCGGGAACCAGTGACACTAGATGGACTTGTGTCTTTTTTCAAACTAACTAACTGTGTAACTATGTATGTAATACAGTGATCAGTGCTAAAAATATACACTGTCACTGTACTAATGACACTGGGTTAACTGTGTGCATAGCCAGTGTTTTTGTGTGCACAGTGTGCTGCTTTCACTAGGGGAAGAGATCGATCCTAGTGTCTGCTTTTGCAAAGAAGCAGGACTATGCAGGCACCATTAAAGTGGTTCTATGCAGTAAAGTAAAAAACCTTCTGCATGCATCTTTCCCCGCAGCCCACCCTAAACACATGCCTGAGCTCGATCCAGCGATCTGCGTGTGAGTCGAGACTCTCTTGGGTCTCTCGCTCCTCGTTGGCTCAGATGCAGCAGCAGGAGCCATTGGTGGCTATGGACACACAGAGCAGGGCTCGCGAGCAAGCAGGCACAAGTCCCCTTAAAGCAGTGGTTCTCAACTCCTGTCCTCAGGACCCACTAACAGGCCAGATTTTAAGTATTACCTTGGTGAGATGCAGACTAGAATACTGTAATCCCTGAGCAGCAAATTATATCACCTGTGATGCATTTCAGTTATCTTGCAAACCTGGCCTGTTGGTGGGCCCTGAGGACTGGAGTTGAGAACCACTGCCTTAAAGCAAGCCACTTGCTATGGGGCACTCGGCGGTGGGAAAGCATGTGGAGCACCAGAGAAAAGGAGGATCGTGGCTTCGCTGTGCAAAACCATTGTGCAGAGCAGGTAAGTATGACATGTTTGTTATTTAAAAAAAATAAAAAGTTAGTATTACTTTAAATTGGCCACAGCTCAAGGAATCCCTAGCAACCTCTGGGGGAACCCTTTTTGAGAATGACTGTTCTAAATGAATCTTACTGCAATGCACTGCACAAAGTTACCATTATGAACTGCAGTTATAAATACTGGAAATGCATATAAAGGTGACTTAGCATGTGGTGACATATCTGACTAAGTGCACTGGTAGCTTCGGAAACAAAATAAGCTTTGATATGGAAAAGCTGGCTTTAGATGCTGAGATCCTTATTGGGAATAAATCCAATAGACCAAAAGTGGTGAGAATGGGCCCCTAGGCCCCTTTCACATGGGCGATCCAATGAGGTCCACCTGTCAGTTTTGTGATGTAGCTATTGCCATTAGTACTACTACTATTAGTATTACATTATACATTATACACTACATGTTTTAGGGCCTACATGATCACACCTTGCTAGTCTATGAAGTCCCCCTGCTGGTGACCTGCTCTGCCCCCTTTTTTGGATTCTTTTATTTGGCCCGACCCAGTGGGCGTCACCTTCCATCATAGACCGCCCACTTGAGTGGGAGGAGCCTCCATCACCTTTGGGAGGTCCCCCATTGCCTGATTTGTGGTGCACATGTATGAATGCTTATTTAAAGGGACTGCATGAGGTGGTTACGCTGCTGGACTCTGAGGAAGAAGCCTTGCGCTTTGAAACGCGTTAGCCGGCAGTGGCCCTCATAATATCCTCCATGACCATTTGGAGTGCGGTTTGGGTTCTACATGTTGCAGCTACCTATGGAAACAACCTTTTTACTGTGAATTTTCCTGCTACATTTGTGACTAGTATTTATACTTTCTTCTTATTAAAATTTATCCAAACGATAATACACTAGGCTGGTGCGCCCTTCTTTCTTTTCTTTTTTTTTCTTCTAGTTTTTCAGGTGGACCTGATCAGACCCTCCAGTCCTGTCATGTCCGCTGACACCTGCCACCATCAGATCAGGTCCTGTCCGCCAAAACAGGTGGATGGGGGGCCTTTTCCCCATACGTCTGGCGGATCGAATGGAAATGGACAGACGGTCCGTTTCCATCCGATTGCCCAATAGACGAGAGCGGGCTCTGTCCGTGTCCACTCTGAATCGTACGTGTGTACACTCGCACATGGACCTGAGATAACCCGCTGAGCAAGCGGATTCTGCTTCAGGGAGGCGCCCGCGTGGAAAGGGCCTTATGCCCCATACACACGATCGTTTTTCGTGCCATTTTTAAAACTGACGTTTTTCTCGTCATTTTTTTTCTTGTTTCCTCTCAAGCCTGTCTTGCATACACACCATCATTTTAAAAAATGTTCAAGCAAAGCGCAGTGACGTACAACACGTACGACGGCACTATAAAGGGGAAGTTCCATTCTAATGACGCCACCCTTCATGTTAGTAAAGTTTGTTGAGCGACGATTCGCGCTTTTCAGTCCGTTACAGCGTGACGAATGTGCTATCTCCATTACGAACGCTAGTTTTACCAGAACGAGCGCTCCCGTCTCATACTTGATTCTGAGCATGCGCGTTTTTTTTCACGTCGTTAAAGCATACACACTATCGTTTTTCACGTCGTTAAAAAAAACGACATGAAAAACGACGTGAAAAAAGAGAGCATGTTCGGAATTTTTAATGGCCGTTTTTCACGTCTTTAAAAATGCTCTGGAGCATACACAGTTTTAATGGCCATTTTTAAAAATGGCATTTTTAATGGCATGAAAAACGATCGTGTGTATGGGGCATTAGGGTCTACATAAACGTTAAGGCTTTACCAAGAACAGAGATAAGTAATAGAACACAATGGCTCAAAAGTGATATGGTCCAGAAATATTTAGATGGAATAAAGGTGGATAAAGCACCTGGACCAGATGGCATACACCCATGGATCCTAAAAGAATTGAGCTCTGTAATTTCAAAGCCATTGTATTTAATTTTTAGGGACTCATTAATGACAGGAATAGTACCACTGGATTGGCGCAGGGCCAATGTGGTGCCTATATTTAAAAAGGGAATTAAGTGTTTACCAAGTAACTATAGACCTGTTAGTTTAACTTCTATATTTGGGAAAATACTGGAGAGATTAATAAAAGACCACATAGATGAGTTCTTGCTGGAAAAAAACTATTTAAGCAACAGACAGCATGGATTCATGAAAGACAGAAGTTGTCAAACAAACCTGATTTCTTTTTATGAAGAGGTAGGTAAGACCTTGGACAGAGGGGTGGCAGTGGACGTGTTATACTTGGATTTTGCAAAAGCGTTCGATACAGTTCCCCACACACGGCTCATGTGTAAGGTAAAGTCTACAGGATTGGAAATATCAGTTTGTAAATGGATAGAAAACTGGCTAAAAGACAGAATTCAGAGAGTAGTGGTTAATGATTCTTACTCTGAATGGTCCAAGGTTATCAGTGGTGTACCCCAAGGTTCAGTGCTGGGACCCTTACTTTTTAATATGTTTATAAATGATATTGGGTCTGAGATCAAAAGTAACATTTCTGTCTTTGCAGATGACACCAAGCTATGCAGTGGAATAACGTCCTTACAAGATGTCTCCAATTTACAAGCCAACCTCAATGCTCTGTCTAATTGGGCGACTATGTGGCAGATGAGGTTTAATGTTGATAAATGTAAAGTTATGCACTTGGGGGCTAATAATATGAATGCATCATACATACTAGGGGGAGTACAACTGGGGGGATCCGTAGTGGAGAAGGATCTGGGGGTTTTGGTAGATCATAAGCTCAATAATGGCATGCAATGCCAAGCTGCGGTTTCCAAAGCGAGCAAAGTCCTTTCTTGTATTAAGAGAGGTATGGTCTCCAGAGAGAGAGATATCATTTTGCCCCTGTTCAAATCATTAGTAAGACCTCATCTGGAATATGCAGTTCAGTTTTGGGCCCCAGTTCTCAAAAAGGATATTGGGGAACTCAGCTATGAGGAGAGATTAGAGGAACTGAATTTATTCTCTCTTGAGGAGGAGATTAAGGGGGGATATGATCAACATGTACAAATATATAAGGGGTCCATATAGTGAACTTGGTGTTCAGTTATTCACTTTACGGTCAACACAGAGGACAAGGGGGCACTCTTTGCGTCTAGAGGAAAAGAGATTTCACCTCCAAATACGGAAAGGTTTTTTCACAGTAAGAGCTGTGAAAATGTGGAATAGACTCCCTGCAGAGGTGGTTCTGGCCAGCTCAGTAGATTGCTTTGAGAAGGGCCTGGATTCTTTCTTAAATGTACATAATATAACTGGGTACTGACATTTATAGGTAAAGTTGATCCAGGGAATATCCGATTGCCTCTCGGGGGATCAGGAAGGAATTTTTTCCCCTGCTGTAGCAAATTGGATCATGCTCTTCTGGGTTTTTTTTTGCCTTCCTCTGGATCAACTGTGGGTATAGAATTGGGTATATGGGATTGTACGATATATGTTTATTTTATTTTTTTTATTTAGTTTTTTACGGTTGAACTGGATGGACTTGTGTCTTTTTTCAACCTGACTAACTATGTAACTATGTAACTATGTAACACGAAATAGAGAACACCCTCAACAGACTCCCAGCTGGTAAAAATGTAATATTGCAGCTACTTAAATATTAAGGGGTCTTTGTATAAATGTATAAAGAATCACACTACTTCCATCCAAGATTCACACATTTTTTGATTGGATTTGAAAAATTTGTGAATCTTGGATGAAATTTGTGTAAAAACATTTTTAAATAGACCCCTAAGTGGTGTGAGGGGGTTAGCTCGGCAGCGGGTGTGTGTGATCCCCTGGATGGGCTCCCCACACAAAACAGGCCCAGCAGACGGAGGTTGTGGTTTTCAAGATCAAAAAGGTGCGGTTTATTTCTCTATTTACAGTGACAAAAAACACAGCAAAGCAAAAAGAAACATAAACAAAATAAACCCTGGTCAGCTTGACCTCTGACTAAACATGCAGGTTTCCTAACTAACAACTGGGATCAGCCTGGTGCTGTCCTAGTCCCTAAGTCCCTGGTTTAGTAAATGTCCAAACAAATAGCCACACAGGCTTTGTCTCACCGCACAGGGGTTCACTCTCCCTAGACAGTCCACACAGGTCTGGTTCCAGGCATGAGCAAACACCTAATGAAGCTGGGAGTTTTTATAGAGGCCTTAAACGAGCTGACAAGCTTCAGCTGGTCTCATCAACTCCCTGCCTGCACGACGCCCAGCACTCTCCCTAGAGGTATGAATCATCCATGAGCCCACTAGCCTCAGCTGGGCTTCATCAACTCTCTCCCTAGTTGTATAAGTCGGCATAAAGCCTGAATCTGGGAGAAATATACCTACCCCCCTGGATGCAACCAGGTGACTTTACCTTCCTGCTGTCACAGTGGTCTTGCGCTGCCTAAAAAGTAAAAAGGTATAGACGTGGTGTGTGGCCAATAGGGAATAATGGCCAGATTGTCGCAGGCTTCTGCATACAAACAGCAAAAATCAAGCTTATTTAGGCCCCACCACTGGTTTTGTTGATTATGGCCCCCATGGACCTAAATTAATGGCACTGCACTGCACACAGTGCTGTGTACTACTGTGCATGGTGGAAATGTTTGGTAAAACATGCATTTTATCAATATAGAAGGCATGAATTTGTCCTTAGAAAAACATAAGGGTAAATTATGTGCATTGGGAGAGACTAACTACCTTCCTCTGTCTCGTTCTGGCTCTCGAAAATTGAAGAGGTGAAGAAGATGGAAAACCTGTTAGGCCATGTACACACGACCGGTTTTCTCGGCAAAAAACGACAAGAAAACTATTGGGAGAGCTTTCTTACCGAGAAAACCGGCTGTGTGTACGCGGCTTTCAGTTTTCTCGTCAAGAAAACTGCCCAGATTCTCAACGAGAAAAAAGAAGACCTGCGGTCTTTTTTCTCGTCGAGAATCTCGTCGGCCTGTTTCTCGACGAGAAACCCAAGCGTGTGTACACTTACCTGTCGCCGTGGAAACCCGCGCATGCTCGAAAAGGCTTTGACGCATGCGCGGTAGCTTCCTAGGCATAGGCATAGGGTGTAGCAAGATGGCGGCGACGGCATCGAATGTGGCGAGCGCACACTCGTCGTAGACGATGACGTCACCGCGTTCGTGCCATTCAAAAGAACGGCGGTTCTTTTGAATCGTCCGTGTGTACACTCGGCCGGGACAAGTTTCTTGTCAAGATTCTCGTCAGGAAAAACAACGTTTTTTTCCTGACGAGAATCTCGGCCGTGTGTACGAGGCTTTACTTTCTGCTCAAAACAGGCATGAGACTTATTCCAAAACCTGGGTCCATTGGAACATATTCACATTCTTGGAAGAAGGGAAGGCCCTCTTTGCATCCTGAGTGTACTAAGACACCGTATCCTGATGTGCCGTCTTCGGGGTCCTTCAAACCTCTGCCGGCAACTACACCAGTCTTACTCCCCCCACTTTTTTTTTCTCTCCCTAATGTTCTCACTCACTCCTTTTCTCTGGTTCTTACCTTATCCTTTCACTTGATTTAATTTGAAAAATGCTTTATCCCGTGCACTCATGGTGGCACCGACTTGATCCAAGAGAGGCGACCCCCTCCTACACCATTTTAAGCTCTGTTGATTTTGTTATTGCTGGGTGTTCCTGGAAAGGTCACCCATGCACTTCATGCTAACTATAACTGATGTTGTATTTCCGGTTAGTTCAGGACTTCTCTGGGGTCACTTCATGCATGTATCTGTCTAATGTGATCTACCGCTGGATACTTTAACCCCTTCCTGCTGACGCTATAGCCAAAAGACGGCTACAGTGCAGGCCTAAATTGCCAGGAGGGAGTCCATGTACGTCCTTCCGTGCTCGATCAGCCTGCGGGGTGGGCGGCGTGCTCTGTGATCAGCAAGTCAAGGAGACTCGGCTGATCATAGATCGGAAAAAGGGGCTGATCCCGACCCCTTCGTACCTGATCATGTGATGTAAACAGAGCTGGTAATTGGCTATTTTTTAAACTCACGCTGACAGCATGAGGAGAAAAAAAATCCCCATACAAACGGCATGTGTCAGACGGAGAGAGCCACCACTGCCTCAGCTGTGCTCACCAGTGCCACCCACCAGTGCCACCTATAAATGCCCACCAGTGCCACCTATCAATGCCCACCATTGCCACCTATCAGTGCTGATCAGCGCTGCCAATCAGTGCCTTATCATCAGTGCTGCCTATCAGTGCCACCTATTAGTGCCCTTCAGTGCCAGCCACCAGTGCCGCCTAACAGTGCCCATCAGTGCAGCCTCATCAGCGCACATCAATGATGGAGAAAAATTACCTGTTTGCAATTTAAAAAAAAAAAAAATTAACATTCAAAGTGCGACAGTCCAGTAGGCAAGTGTTTAAATAAAGAATTTGGAAATAAAAATGTGTGCATTGCCTCTTAACCAATCATATGCTTACTTTGATTTCCTAACCATAACTGGAAAAATGACAGATGAAGTCTGATTGACTGCCACAGACAACATTGTCATTCCTCATTCTACTTTTGTTATTTTTATTATTATTTGTTACACATAGACAAGGATGCACCTCTATGATTAGCAACCTATTTAAATAAAACATGGCATCATTTTTGTAATCCTTATTTTTAATTTACAAAATACAAGCAAAGTAAACATGAATGCTATAGGCACAAGATGAAAACCAGCAAAGAGGGCCAAGGTGCCCACTAGAAACTTATAAAAGACACAAGACACAAAGTGTTAAGAAGACCTGTACAAATGGCACTGTACAATTTACATATACATTTATATACAAAAACTCTCTTCTTTTCCAGAGTCACAATGAATTCACTTACTAATTTGTCAGTAGCAGATTCTTTTTAATAAAAAAAAAAATCTAAAAGGGAAAAGGGCAGAATCTTCTTGTGTTTCTGGCAATGGAATAAAAATGTTATGTATAAAGTCCACTTAAAAGTGCAAACGTTGAGAGGTCCATCAGCTGCATCTGTGATTGATCCGGATGCGATGAGTTCCTTTCCTGTTCTTCAGTCGTCATAATATGTGTATGGGCTTCTACACTAGACGTCCTACTGCAACAAAATACAAGCTGGTGTTATTTTACCAACAATTGTATAGGAAAGAAAGACAGTAATGCCGCATACACATGACCGTTTTTCCTGACATGCAAAAAACCAACGTTTTTCTCGACGTGATTCGTTGTGATTCCTTTCAAGCCTGCCTTGCATACACACGTTCAGGAAAAAAAAACGCTTGAGCAAAGCACGGTGACATACAACACGTACGACAACACGTACGACAGCACTATAAAGGGGAAGTTCCATTAGAATGGCGCCACCCTTTGGGCTGCTTTTGCTGATCTTGTGTTCGTAAAGTTTTGGTGAGAGACGATTCGCGCTTTTCAGCCTTGTGCTTTTCAGTCCGTTACAGCGTGACGAATGTGCTATCTCCATTACAAACGCTAGTTTTAACAGAACAAGCGCTCCCGTCTCATACTTGATTCTGAGCATGCGTGTTTTTTTCCCCTCGGAAAAGCATACACACGAGTGGTTTTCGCAACGAGAAAAAGACTGACGGGAAACACAACGAGAAAAAATAGAGAAGGTTCTAATTTTTTTGCGGGCAGTTTTCTCGTCGAGAAAACTGCTATGGAGCATACACACCACCGCTTTTCACGACCAATCTAAAAAATTGCAGTTTTCTCGTCATGAAAAATGGTCGTGTGTACGGGGCATAAGAAAAGGAAAGACAGTAAATATAAGCATTCAACTACTGATGTTATCCAGAAAATAATGGAGGTTTGCTAAAGTCAACAAACGTGCTTGATTTTGTATACAATATGATATGTATACAATAATAAAATTATTCAAATAACCATATATGTGGAGAAAATTCTAGACATAAAGGAAAAAATGTCTCACAATAAGGATTCTAAAGCCGTGTACACACGATCGGTTTTACCGATGAAAACAGCCCGATGGACTTTTTTCATCGGACAAACCGATCGTGTATGGGCCCCATCGGTCTTTTTTCCATCGGTGAGAAAAAATAGAACATGTTTTAAATTTATCCGATGGGCAAAAAAACGATAGCAAATTCCAATCGTCTGTGTGGAACTCCATGGGACAAAAAACCCACGCATGCTCAGAATCAAGTCGACGCATGCTCAGAAGCATTGAACTTAATTTTTCTCGGCTTGTCGGAGTGTTTTACATCACGCCGTTTTGGACGGTCGGATTTTTGACTGATGGTGTGTAGGCAAGACTGATGGAAGTCAGCTTCATCGGATTTCCGATGGAAGAATTCATCGGATTGGAATCCATAGGAAATCCGATCGCGTGTACAGGGCTTTAGAGCTTCTGCATATGATAAAAATTTACCAAAGATGACCTAAGGTCCTAGACCTTCAGATAAAAGTTTCTGGGAAGTAAAATAAACATTATTGCTCGCTTACCGTATAAAAATGTGTCTACATTTTTCGGATAACCATTCTTGGGCAAATAAAAATCTTAAAAGGCGTAATCTTTTTTTATTTGAGCAAAAATGGTTATACGAAGAATGTAGACGCATTTTTATAGGGTAATCGATCAATAACATTTATTTTACTTCCCAGAAGCTTTTATCTGAAGGTCTAGGACCTTAGGTCATCTTTTATCATATGCAAAAGCTCTAAGAATCCTTACTGAGCCATTTTTTAAGTCATTTTATTATTGTATACATATCATACATTGTATACATTAACATGTTTTTATCTTTTCTACAGCCCTAAGGAAGGGGGAGTCCTTTGTCCCCCGAAACGTGTTGGCTCTATTTTATCATTTGTAGTCTTATTAAATCGGTTTATGTTATAACTACTGCATTTCGGGCACTCCTTTAGATTTATGGTTCCCAACCTTTTTGGCACTAGGGATCGGTTTTGTGGAAGACAATTGTTTCATATACCGGCGTGGGGGGGGGGGGATTTGGATAGGGATGCGGTGGGTGTTTGGGGGGGGGGAATTGCGGGATTGGGGGGTTTTTGGTGACAGAATCAAGATGCACTTTATTTCTGAAAAGCAAGAAGCCAGTTAAAGCAGTTTATTTCATAACTACTGCATTTCAGGCGCTCCTTTACATTTACCTCCTTAGGTTAATTGAATAACATTGATTATCTCATTACAATGCAAGCTGAAACTTGATGGGATGTATTAGGCAGCAAGTAAACACATTGTCCATGCCTCAATGGACCTGGGCTGTTGTTTTGGAGGCAAGAGGGGGTCCTACTCAGTATTAGGTGGGTTATGGCTGATTGGTGATCGATATATACACTGCTCAAAAAAATTAAAGGAACACTTTGAAAACACATCACATCTCAATGGGGAAAAATATCATGCTGGATATCTATACTGATATGGACTGGGTAATGTGTTAGGAACAAAAGGATGCCACATCGTTTGATGGAAATAAAAATGATCAACCTACAGAGGGCTGAATTCAAAGAAACCCCGAAAATCTAAGTGAAATAATTATGCAGCAGGCTAGTCCATTTCGCTGAAATTTCATTGCAGCAACTCAAAATAGTACTCGTAGTTTGTATGGCCCCCACGCGCTTTTATACATGCCTGACAATGTCAGACGGATGGTGTCCTCGGGTATTTCCTCGCAGATCTGGACCGGGGCATCACTGAGCTCCTGAACAGACTGAGGTGCAACCTGGTGGGATCGAGTGGACCGACATATAATGTCCCAGAGGTGTTCTATTGGGTTTAGGTCAGGCGAGCATTGGGGCCATTCAATGGTATGAATTCCTTCATCCTTCATGAACTGGCTGCACACTCTTGACACATGACTGGGCATAGTTGTGCACCAGGAGGAACCCAGGACCCACAGCACCAGAGTAGGGTCTGACAATGGGTCCAAGGATTTCATCCAAATACCTAATGGCAGTCAGGGTGCCATTGTGTAGCCTGTAGAGGTCTGTGCATCCCGCCATGGATATGCAAACCCAGATCATCACTGAGCCACCACCAAACCGGTCATGCTGCCACCCTCATGAAGTCTGTTACTGATTGTTTGGTC
This sequence comes from Rana muscosa, assembly GCA_029206835.1. NCBI lineage: Eukaryota > Metazoa > Chordata > Amphibia > Anura > Ranidae > Rana > Rana muscosa. The sequence continues at coordinate 148,680,260 of CM055126.1, read as the reverse complement.
AGAGACATTCACATCAGTGGCCTGCTGGAGATCATTTTGTAGGGCTCGGGCAGTGCGCATCCTGTTCCTCCTTGCACAAAAGAAGCACATACCGGTCCTGCTGATGTGTTAAAAACCTTCTATGTAGAGGTCGACCGATATATCGGCAGATTTTTGGCACTTTTTAATTAATCGGCATCGGCCGATTGTGCTGAAAATAAAAGCCGATTTACTTCAGCGCGACTTGCAAATAACTTCTGTATCATAGAAGTCAATGCAAGTTGCCTGAAGTTTCCCGTGGAGCGACTTGTCTCTGGGCAGCCTGCCAAGTGTGAGAAAAGAGATACAATGTTTCTACTTATCAATGAACTGTGTGTAGAAGTTCTCAGTTTAACTATTTAAAGACTAAATCTTTTCTGACACTTGTTGCTTACAAGTAAAAATCATGTATTTTCTGCTAGAAAATCACTTAGAACCCCCAAATATTATATATTTTTTTTAGCAGAGATCCTAGGGAATAAAATAGCGGTTATTGCAATATTTTATGTCACACGGTATTTGCGCAGCGGTCTTTCAAACGCAATTTTTTGGGAGAAAATACACTTTAATAAATAAAAATAAAAAAATAAACAGTAAAGTTAGACAGTTTTTTTTGTCCAAAAGTTTTGATTACCTGTTTCTGTGCCTGCTTCCTGATGGCGGGGCAGCACCCGAGAGTCGGGGGAGAGATCGGCTTCGGGTGCCGACATCGCGGGCGCTCAGGACAGGTAAGTGTCCATATATTAAAAGTCAGCAGCTGCAGTATTTGTAGCTGCTGACTTTTAATATATTTTTTTTCGGTGGAACTCCGCTGCTTTCACACTGGAGCGGGCAGTCTTTGACGGTAAAACGCCGCTAGTTTTATCGGCGCTTTACCATAATTTTAGCGGCGATATTCGGCTGCTAGCGGGGCGCTTATAACCCAGCTAGCGGCCGATGAAGAGGTTAAATGCGCCCGTAGAGCACCGCTGCAGAAGCGCTTTGCAGGCGCTTCGGCAGCAGTGCCCATTCATTTCAATAGGCAGGAGTGGTGGAGGAGCGGTATACACCGCTCCAAAGATGCTGCTTACAGGACTTTTTTTAATGTCCTGCCAGCGCACCGCCTCAGTGTGAAAGCACTCGGGCGTTCACACTGAGACTGCAGGGAGCCTTTACGGGTGCTATTTTTAGCCCAAAAGCACCTGAAAAACACCCCAGTGTGAAAGGGGTCCAACTGTTAGATTTTATGAGATGAAGGGGAAACATTTTTTAAAAATCGGCCTAACATATCGGCCCAAAAAAGTGGGCATCATATATCGCCTATCGGCCGCCGCGATTTCTAATTATTGGCATCGGCATTCGCCAGAGAAAAACCCATATCGGTCGACCTCTACTTCTATGGCCCTGTCCAGCTCTCCTAGAGTAATTGCCTGTTTCCTGGAGTTTCCTCCATGCTCTTGAGACTGCAAAGCTTCTGGCAATAACAATTATTGATGTACCATCCTGGAGGAGTGCTATACTCTGATTAAAAAGTGTTCCTTAAATTTTTTGAGCAGTGTGTATGTGTGTGTGTGTGTATATATATATATATATATATATATATATATATATATATATATATATATACAGTGGGGATCGAAAGTTTGGGCACCCCAGATAAAAATGTGTATTAATGTGCATAACGAAGCCAAGGAAAGATGGAAAAATCTCCAAATGGCATCAAATTACAGATTAGACATTCTTATAATATGTCAAAAAAAGTTAGATTTTATTTCCATCATTTACACTATCAAAATTACAGAAAACAAAAAAATGGCATCTGCAAAAGTTTGGGCACCCTGCAGAATTTATAGCATGCACTGCCCCCTTTGGCAAGTATCACAGCTTGTAAACGCTTTTTGTAGTCAGCCAAGAGTCTTTGTGATAACACTGCAGAGTGCACAAGACAGCACTGGATTTTGGGCAGGATCAAGGGCTCATTTTAGAAGTGTTATTTGTTCAGGCAGAAAAGAGTTAGGTTAGGCAGGGCCGCTGATAGGGCAGTACAATCAGCCCTGTTGTACCGGGCCCGGGCCCTATCAGCTCATCAGGGGGGCCCGGACATCTTGATAGTGCATTTCATTCAAACCAAAAAAATAGGGCTGAATAAATGACACCCCCGCTCCTACTGGCTTAGGGGGTGTATAAATATACTTTCCTGGGCCCCATCAGGTGAACAGAGGTGCTCAGGAGGCGGGCGCTGAGGAGGGACTATTTTTCAATTTTTGGGCGGAGGTACACAAACCTACGCCCAGCCGCATGCTCTAGAGTTCCAGCCACTGTTCCTCTTCCCTGGTGCTTGGCGGAGTGATCCGTACAGTGATTTACCTGCTCCACTCTTTGAAGGACTGATATGAGATATGAGCTGGCGGCGGCGGAGGATAGTGCGGCACGCACTGGGCAGCACACAGTGAGTGAAAGGGGGCCCCATCATACTGGCTGTATGGGGCCTCATGATTTCTAACAGCGGCCCTGGTTTTAGGGGTTACATTGTTGGTGAAATTGAGGGCAGCCTTGTGCCAAACACTACCAGCATAGAACTCTCTACACCAACAACAAATGTATTGGGATTTTTTTATAGACACACTGGTGCTTCTGAATGACAGCAAATCATTTTATTACATTGTTTGCCATTACTGTAATGATTACTCACTGAAAGGGTTCAATCCAGGTCTCCTTCCAGGAGGGAAACTGCCAGCATTAGTACCTAAAAATAAAAGGGTAAAATATTAAAGATAGACGATGAGCTGTGCATATACAACCTATACCATGCCAAGAACATACATAGCTATCTCTTAGTAGTTCACTGCCAACTATTCCAACAGGTGGATTGCACCAGAAAACTGAAAAACAACCCATCAGGTAATAGAGGCATCACAGTCAAATGAGAGGATGAATCTCAAGAGGCCATCAATTTCCTAAATGGGCAATTTTATTTTACCCCATATAATGCGTTTCGTGGATACCTGCCACTTTATCAGATATGTGGTGTAAACGCAAATGTCCTGTGCTGACATGCAGAAATATCAGAGCCATATGTGGCTCCTGAGGCTTATCCTCTACTTTATTTCACCATCTCAAATTTCCACCCAGCTGAACATGATCTGGGACAGTCCAGAGCATTTGAGTGCGACCACCTCTCCCCAAGAACTGCACAGAGACAGATGCATTCTCCAAATGGGATGCAATAAGGTTGCACACACCAATCCTGTGGTCTCCTGCAACCTCATCAGATGAAAGATAACATATTCTACATGCATTTCTTCCAATGTTTTTGCATTAAGTTCACTACACTATAAGGGTTCTCCTGCAAGTCTCTCAAGCACATACCTTTCTGGGGAATAAATAAATCCTAGAGACAATATGTGGATTGGTGTCAGGCATTGCAATGTCTGGCAAATGACAGGAAGGCCGGTACCTGGGAATGGCTTGGGGTGGGTGTGAAGTTCTGCATCTGTCCAATCAGTCCTGGTGTACCAAAATAACATGGATTCTAAGTGGCAGCCACAGTGGTGATCTTTGCTGGCCACATGTCAGGAAAATATTATAATGCATTCAAGTATTTTGCATTCTCTTTGGAGCTTTGAGCTCCTTTTCGCATTTCCAAGGCCCCCTATTTGCTTCTTTATTGTAAAGCCTGTTGTTTGCAGGACTCAAAACTGAAGCTGAAATTTACTCACACAAGTGAATGACTCAACTTAGTGACCCTTATCAGTCACTTCACTCCAAAGCTTTAGTTAGACAAACTACCTGACCTACAACCCCTGTCCCTAAACACTTCTCTGGCTCCATGTCACTGCTCCAGCGCTGTGTCCGCATCCACCCATCACTTCCTGCTTTCACAGGAGAAACTGAGGGCAGCGAAGCCATAGGCTGTCAGTCAAACTCCTGTGAGGTGGGAGTGGGGGCATGGTTTACCTGTGATGTATGTGTCTATGGATGCACACAGCCCAGCTTGGGAATGTGCACGCATGGATGCCTCCTTAGCACATGGCTTGATGCAGGAGGCACCTGTAGGAGAGAGAATCTGACAGCGCCAGCAGGGGACTGTCATAAGAGGAGGTAAACAACCTTTCTGTGCAATATACTTGCACAGAGCAGGTAAGTATTATGTTTTTTTATTAAGCCTTTAGCATCACTTTAAAGCAGTATTAAACCCAAAACCAAAAATGTGATATATTGCAGCTTAACAATCAGTAGATGTGGTGGCTGCATTAATTTTCTTTTCTTTTTTAAATACTTTTTCCCTGATTTCATCTGGTAATCTGGCCAGTAACATGCCTCCTGTAATAGATGCAAATAGAAGAAAGCCTAAAAAAGAAAATGCAGTCACCACATCTAAGAATTGGTAAGGTGCAATATAATAAATGTTTGCTTTTGTGTTTAATACCACCTTAAGTGGCCTTCTTAGCTAATCCATAATGATCTAGAAATCCTTTATCATTTATTAAATGTTTATCTGTAAGACAAAGATTGTATATAGATTTAAAAATAGAAAATAACTGCACTTAGGCTAAAAAGCCAAATGGGCAGCAGCTGACATATATTGTGGGCAGCAATTTACAAGTATATAAAAGAAAAAAGCAGCATGTATATGTCCATAGAAGAAGAGAAAAAGTCCATCAAGCCTGGGAAGCACCCGATGGGTGAGTGATCCTTGACCTATAGGTGAGTAATAGTCTTCCACTAACAACACAATAGGCCAAGCCTCTTACCCTTAGGAATGGACCACTAGATTATAGGTGGTCATTAGCACCCAAACACCAATCTACTCTGAGTCATATCCACTACGGACTGCTCCAGCATGAATCCAGGCAACTATCCTTATGTTAAAAAGGTGTAAGAACAAATACCACTTCATAGTGTAGTATATAAAACCACTTAACATTTATTACAACCACATAGATATACCCAAACAGCAGACGATAAAAACGAGCATGTAATGTAAAATACTTCTAATGGTCTCAAACCAGCAAATTGGCCATGGTCCACATACACAGCGACGCCACGCCTCCAGAACTTCATCCTATGCAGCGTTTCGTTATATTAAAACATCTTCAGGGGCATCTGAAGATGTTTTTAATACAACAAAATGCCGCGTACCGTGAAGTTCTGGACGTGTGGCGTCACTGTGCATGTGGACCATGGCCAATTTGCTGGTTTGAGACCATCAGAAGTATTATACATGACATACTATTACTCACTTACAAGTCAAGGATCACTCTCACCCATCGGGTGCTTCCCGGCATTGTATATAGATATGTAAAAAGAAAACGTACAGCACAGTGGTTAGCACTTCTGCCTAGCAGCACTAGGGTCGCAGGCTCAAGTCCCAACCACAGCGCTACCTGCCTGAAAATCCCTGTGCCTGCCTGGTTTCCTCCAGGTACTCCGGTTTCCTCCCACACTCCAAAGACATGCTGGTAAGGTAATTTGATCTTAATTGACCCCCGGTATATGTATGTATGAATGTAAGATATGGTTGTAAGCTACTTGAGGGCAAGGACTGTGTAAATGTGCAATATATGTGCGAAGCGCTGTGTAAATTGACGGCGCTATATAAGTGCGTAAAATACTGTTTAGCTCCAGTCTGGAAGTTTTCAATACAGATCTTTAGGGGAGCCTGTCCTCCGAGTATGCCTACTATAAAACAACACTGCTGACCCTCTTCCTAAGATGATTTAACCACTTAACAACCACCTGCCGACAAATAACGTCGACAAGGTGGTTGCTTAACTCTGGGAGGACGTTATATAACGTCCTCCCAGAATCGCGCTCCCGCGCGCACACGGGAAACTCCGTGACCGCCGGGTCCAGAGGACCCGGCGGATCACGAATCGCGGTAAATCGCCGCTGATAGCGGCCGTTTACCACGTGATCGCTCCGTCAAATGACGGAGCAATCACTTGTAAACAGACCGGCGTCATTTGATGACGCCGGTTCCTCCCTCCCCTCTCTGTACCGATCGGTACAGTGTGAGAGGGGAGGGGGAGGGAGCGGATGGCAGCAGCAGCACTGTGGGCTGGATCTGTGACAATTGCAGTCACAGATCCAGCCATCCATCCATCCCTGCTCAGCCATCCCTGTGCTATACTCTGCAATACACCCTGCCAATACTCTGCAATACACCCTGCCAATACTCTGCAAAATACCCTGCCAATACTCTGCAAAATACCCTGCCAATACCCTGGTGCAATACTCTGCAATACCCTGGTGCAATACTCTGCAATACCCTGGTGCAATACTCTGCAATACCCTGCGCAATACTCTGCAATACCCTGCAAAATACTCTGCAATACCCTGCGAAATACTCTGCAATACCCTGCGAAATACTCTGCAATACCCTGCGAAATACTCTGCAATACCCTGCAAAATACTCTGCAATACCCTGCGCAATACTCTGCAATACCCTGCGCAATACTCTGCAATACCCTGTGCAATACTCTGCAATACCCTGCGCAATACTCTGCAATACCCTGCGTAATACCCTGCAAAATACTCTGCAATACCCTGCGCAATACCCTGCAAAATACTCTGCAATACCCTGGTGCAATACTCTGGTGCAATACTCTTCAATACCCTGCGCAATACTCTGCAATACCCTGCGCAATACTCTGCAATACCCTGCGCAATACTCTGCAAAATACTCTGCAATACCCTGCACAATACTCTGCAATATCCTCCACAATACTCTGCAATACCCTCCACAATACTCTGCAATACCCTCCACAATACTCTGCAATACCCTCCACAATACTCTGCAATACCCTCCACAATACCCTGTGCAATACCCCGTGCAATACCCTGCCATACACCGCAATACCCTGCCATAGTCCGCAATACTCCGCAATGCCCTGCAATACTCCGCAATGCCCTGCAATACTCCGCAATGCCCGGCAATACTCCGCAATGCCCGGCAATACTCCGCAATGCCCGGCAATACTCTGCAATAACCACTTCCCGCCCTCCGGCCGTCATATGACGTCCTTGACTTTGTGCGGGGATATCTGAATGATGGGAGCAGCTACAGGCATCATTCAGATATCAGCTTTTTCAGCCGGCGATTCCCTACACCATAAGAACAATCATAGTGGCTGTTCCACCGCTTGATCATTCTTACGGGAGGCGAGAGGGGATGTCCCCCCCCCCCCCGCCGCCCTCCGGTGCTTCTACCGACTCACTGCTACGATCAAAGCCAGGATTGTTGTTTTTTTTTGTTTGTTTTTTTTTTTTCAGGCTTCCCAGCCTAGAGGTGAGATGTGGGGTCTTATTGACACCCCCCCCCCATATCTCACTGTAAAGAGGACCTGTCATGCCATATTCCTATTACAAGGGATGTTTACGTTCCTTGTAATAGGTATAAAAGTGATCAAAAAAATGTTTGGTGCGGAAAAACATGTCAAACTAAAATAAATAAAGTAAAATGAAGAATACATTTTTTTTTTTTTTTTTTAAAGCGCCCCTGTCCCCGTGAGCTCGCATACAGAAGCGAACGCATACGTAAGTCCCGCCCACATATGAAAACGGTTTTCAAACCACACATGTGAGGTATCTCTGCGAACGTTAGAGCGAGAGCAATCATTTTGGCCCTAGACCTCCTCTGTAACTCAAAACATTTAACCAGTAAAAATATTTAAAGCGTCGCCTATGGGGATTTTTTAAGTAGCGAAGTTTGGCGCCATTCCACGAGTGTGCGCAATTTTTAAGGGTGACATGTTAGGTATCTATTTACTCGGCGTAACTTCATCTTTCACATTATGCAAAAACATTGGGCTAACTTTACTGTTTTTTTTTTTTTAAGCACAAAACATTTTTTTTCCGTAAAAAACGCGTTAAAAAAATTTCTGCGCAAATATCGTGCGAGATAAAAAGTTGCAACAACCACCATTATATTCTCTAAGGTCTTTGCTAAAAAAACATATATAATGTTTTGGGGTTCTATGTAATTTTCTAGCAAACAAATGATGATTTTTACATGTAGGAGAGAAATGTCAGAATTGGCCTGGGTGCTCCAGAAGGCCTGAAGGTGCTCCTTGGATGTTGGGCCTCTGTATGTGGCCACGCTGTGTAAAAGTCTCACACATGTGGTATCGCCATACTCGGGAGGAATAGCAGAATGTGTTTTGGGGTGTAATTTGTGGTATGCATATGCTGTGTGTGAGAAATAACCTGCTAATATGACAATTTTGTGAAGAAAAAAAAAGAGAAAAAAAAATCTTGATTTTGCAAAGAATTGTGGGAAAAATTACAACTTTAAAAAACTCACAATGCCTCTTTCTGAATACCTTGGAATGTCTTCTTTCCAAAAAGGGGTCATTTGGGGGGTATTTGTACTTTTCTGGCATGCTAGGGTCTCAAGAATTGAGATAGGCCGTCAGTACTTCAGGTGTGATCAATTTTCAGATATTGGCACCATAGCTTGTGGACTCTATAACTTTCACAAAGACCAAATAATATGCACCAATTTGTACTTATTTTTACCAAAGATATGTAGCAGTATAAATTTTGGCCAAAATTTATGAAGAAAAATAGTAATTTGCAAAATTTTATAACAGAAACGAAAAAAAAATAATTTTTTTACAAAATTTTCAGTCTTTTTTCTCTTATAGCGCAAAAAATAAAAAACCCAACAGTGATTAAATACCACCAAAAGAAAGCTCTATTTGTGTGAAAAAAAGGACACAAAATTCATATGGGTACAGTGTTGTATGACTGAGTAATTGTCATTCAAAATGTGAGAGCACCGAAAGCTGAAAATTGGTCTGGTTATTAAGGGGGTTTAAGTGCCCAGTTGTCAAGTGGTTAAGTAACTGGCCCAGAACAAGGATGCAGCCAACAATCTTCTGATCTGAATATTTATTCCAGGTCAATGACTGAGAAAGTATTGAAGCCGCTGGATCAGAATGACAGCTAAGCAACTACTGTAGTATGTTTAGAAGGAGATGTTAGTCATGGTGGATTTTATATTTTGTAACTACAACAGGCTTTACAATAAAGAAGCAAATAGAGGGCCTTGGAAAAAAGCTTTTACTGAGATTTAGTAAATTTGTTTTAATTTAACATTTTATATAGTGAGATTTTTACATACAAAACAATTTAACGTTTTTGTATTGTACCTTTTATATTTGCTGTGTATTTATGTCTACAGCCGCCAGAGCCTAAAGATGTCTGCATAATTCAGACATTTCCCCAACTTTCATTTTAAATTTGCACCACATTGCACTCTTCACAAGTAACTCTAGATGGCGACATAACACCAACGGAAAAGTCTGTTCGCATGCAACCAGACCGCAAACGTTAAATGACTGAAAATGCATCAGAAAATGGTTTGGTAATTGATCTAATCTAGTTCTAGTGTTATGGTTGTTACGCAGCAAGTAATAATTATACGCCTTTTCATCTATATATGTACATGTGGTGGTAATGCTGATTTTTGGACAGCTGTGACATAAGAGTTATTCAGATGACATAATGTAAATCTCACCAGACTCCACTTAACATTTTCTGCTATTATCTGTTAGAGATAGATTAGCTCTGTTTTCTATTACTGATACAATTATAATGATTACATGCCAAGATCCAGTACTGTTAACCCCTACAGCAGACAGCAGCGCTGGTTACAGCCAGTGTAAAAATGATGAATTATGAACAAGTAACAGAAGTTTCTTGTTTCCCCACTGTATAGTTTGTTCACATAATGAGAAGAATATGCAACAAAATAATGAGAAGAACATGCAACAAAAATCCCTTTGTTCTTCCAACGCACACTGTAATATAAGCATGTGCAAAATATAATCTATTACACAATGCATAAATAGTGCTTTCAAGGGTCAGTCCATAATATTAGAACTGGAAAGATGACTGCAGGTTAGGGAACCCACCCACCTGACATTATAAAGGGGTCTCATTGCTGGAGTCTAATGCCACGTACACACATACGGAAATTCCGACAACAAAACCGTGGATTTTTTTCCAACGGAATGTTGGCTCAAACTTGTGTTGCATACACACGGTCACACAAATCTTGTCGGAAATTCCGAGCGTCAAGAACGCGGTGACGTACAAGACGTACGACGAGCCGTTCTCATGCCACACACTTTAATAATATCAGTGAACAAGGTTGTGCATTGCTATAAAATCAATACTAGATTGATCTATTCACACTTGCTGGAAAATCCCATCTAGCCTTTTTCATTGCTGTATATGATAAAGGTCTCACACCAATCACAGCTGTAACGTCCGGGTCATTGTAAACTTTTGATATGCATGGTGGGATACCTTCACCAGCTGTTAGTAACTGTTAAGGTGGGAACACAGAGTATAGGGTAGTGGTCTCCATTACGTGGCCCTTGGGGCACTATTTCCCCCACTTCTACAAATCACTATCCTCTCACTGACACCAACGATAGGGCACTCTTTCTCCCACTGACACAACAATGGGGCACTACTTCTCCCACAGACACGAGGCCCTATCCCTCAAACTGACACCAGTGCTTTGGACTTTTTCTGCCACAGACACCAGCAATGGAGTCCTGTGTCTCCCATTGCTACCACTAGTGGGGCACTCTTCCTCCTACTAATACCAATGATGGGGCACTCTTCCTTCTACTAATACCAATGATGGGGCACTATTCCTCTCACTTACACCAATCATGGGGCACTCTTCCACCTACTAATGCCAATAATGGGGCACTATTCCTCCCACTAATACCAGTGATGCGGCACTATTCCTCTCACTCACATCCATGATAGGGCACTCTTCCTCCTACGAATTCCAACAATGGGGCACTCTTTCTCCTATTAATACCAATGATGGGGCAAAGTATGGGAATGCGTTACAGACAGTCAGCAACATTTATTTTTTGAGGGGCTGTGTGCCTCTCATGGTCCTAGGCCATGTTGAAAATGCACAAAACTGGTCCCGAATGTAACTGAGACGTTGGTGTTGTAGATGATAACATCTTTGTTGCAATGCTAAGTCCATATTTGAGAGAAGGCATCTAAAATCAGAAGCAATGAGAAAGTCCATCTGCCTACCTGGGTCCTTACGAACACCTAGACATCCTTTTAACTCTGTGAGTGAGATGGATTTGTCCTTATTTAGATCACAGTAGTCAGTGAACTTCCTGGCACATTTCTTGGGCTTGGCTTTTTTCTTTACATATCTCTTAAAAGGTTTCATCTCCTTCTTATTGATGTCTTCACTGCCATTGCTGTCGAGCTGATTGAAGTACCAGAAAACCACACGTTCCTCCAGTGTGTGGTTGGGATCTGGTTCAGAGAATCTAAAGTAGGATATTTCAGAGATTATTTCATGTGTATTAGAGCCATGCAATCTTTACCAATGTATCAAATTCCCTTCAAAAACCTAACAATACAAATTGTGGACCATGGATAACTTACATACTTGGGCGTCACTTGTAAAATCAGAGAACATAAATGTGAGGAAAAATTATATGCAAAAGCTTTCAATGCTTTTTTAAAAGTTTAAACTTTATCACGATTTAGTGATCCTGGGAGGCTAGAAATATAGTAGTAATAGAATAGTTTTCAAAAGATAACTTGACTTATGCCGCGTGCAGACGATTGGAATTTCCGACAACAAAACCGTGGATTTTTTTCTGATGGATGTTGGCTCAAACTTGTCTTGCATACACACGGTCGCACGAATGTTGCTCAGAAATTCCGAACGTCAAGACTGCGGTGACGTACAACACTACGACGAGCCGAGAAAAATGAAGTACAATGATTCCGAGCATGCGTCAAATTGATTCCGAGCATAGGTAGAATTTTTGTGTGTCAGAATTGGATACACACGATCGGAATTTCCGACAACAACTTTTGCACAACCAGCTCTCAAACATTTGTTGGCGGAAATTCCGACAGCAAATGTGCGATGGAGCCTACACACGGTCGGAATATCCGACCAAAAGCTCACATCGAACATTTGTTGTTGGAAATTCCGATCGTGTGTACGCGGCATTACTGTACTGTGACAATAATCCAATGTTAGATGCTGGATTTCTGAAGATGGGTAAATAATGTAATGCTGATTTAGGGAAAGGCCACTTCTCTTCCTCCTTCTAGAGGCCTACTGTGTCTAAAGCCTCGTACACACGGTCGGACTTCCATCTGACTTTTCCGTGAATTTTTGTCCGAACGGAGTTGGCCGGGCACACCCATAGCATACACACCACATGACTTTTCTGAAAACTTTCCCAAAACTTTTCTGCAAAACTTTACCGCCACCCTTTGGTCAACTTCTGCTATTGTTGGTTGATTTTAACATTATTTGTTTTGTCCATCGGACAAAAGTCCAATGGTTTTCTGTACACACGGTCGGACTTTGCTCCATCGGACTTTTGTTGGCCAAAAGTTTGTCCGTTTGCAGACCGAACTTTTGTTCTGATGAAAACCAAAAAAGTTTGTCTGATGGAGCGTACACACGGTCGTATTTTTTGGCAAACTTGCTCAAAATGAAGTTTGTTGGCAAAAAGTCCGACCGTGTGTACGGGGCTTTAGTCTAGCAACTACTTCATCATCTTTATTTGCAATGAGAACCCCTTAAAAATGATTTTATTTTTGTGTTCAGACCCACTGCCTCTTCCACACTGCACTAAAAGTCACTTTTTCGTGGTTCAAATCTGCTTAAATGTGAAATGCATGTTGGCAAGTCTTGGGGGCATCCGGAAAATGGCTAACCGGGCTTGGTGAAAAACTGATGAATTTTTTTCCAGACAATCTCTATAGCTCCTAAGAGATTAGGCCAGAAATAGTTGTTTAGGACATAACCATAGAAGCTAGGATGTTGCCGGTGGAAGTTTATATCACTACTGTTGTACAGAACCATAATGCGGTAGTTGTCAAATGCCAGATCACAGATATTCTAGCATTAGACCACTTTCACACTGAGGGGCTTTTCAGGCGCTTTCACGCTAAAAAAAGCGCCTAAAAAGCTTACGAAAATGTATTTCCATTAAAATCAATGAATGCTTTCACACTGGGGCAGTGCGCTGAAAAAACGCCCCTCTCCATTGAAATGAATTGAAAGCGCTTCAAAAGCGCTTCAAAAGGGCTCAGTGTTTTACTGGCAGTTTTTCAAGCGCCTCAGTGTAAAAGAGGTCTTAGGCTACTTTCACACTGAAGCGCTGGATGCGCTGGCGGTATAGCGTCGGTATTTTTAGCGCCGCTATACCGTTGTTTTTGCCGCGATTTGCGGGCGCTAGCGGGGTGATTTTAACCCCCGCTAGGGGCCAAAAAAGGGTTAAAAATGCCCGCAATAACGCCTCTTTGCAGCGTTTTGGAGGCACTACCCCATTGGTTTCAATGGGCAGGGGCGCTATAGGAGCGGTTTTTACCGCTCCTATCACGCCTCAAAGATGCGGCTTGCAGGAGTTTTTTTACCCTCCTGCAAGCGCAACGCTCCAGTGTGAAAGCCCTCGGGCTTTCACACTGGATACAAAGTAGCAGCTTTTTTAGGGCGCTTTGCAGGCGCTATTTTTAGCGCAATAGCACCTGCAAAGCGCCTCAGTGTGAAAGGGGCCTTAGAGTAAGGTGACCAGATTTTTAAAATGAAATCTGGGGACATATTTTTTTTTTTTACTAGTAATGGCGGCAATCAGCGACTCTCTGCCCGTCGCCACCGCCTCACAGTCTGTCAAGTCTTACTCTCCGGGCCCGGCTACTACCGGGTGGGGAGCGGAGGAAGATCACTCCACCAGGGTAGGCAAGGAGATAAGCAGGCAGGCCGCCCTCCGCTCCGACCAGCACATGATCATCAGAAAGGGGCACAGATAATGAAAAAAAATACCCCCTAAGCTAGTAGGAGCTGCACTGACTGTCTTTGAAATTGCCCCAGCCCCTGTTCAAATCCAATCCGGGGACAAAACCAGGGACAGACTTGGTCCGGGGACAGCGTCCTCAATCCGGGGACTGTCCCCTGAAACCGGTGATGTCTGGTCACCCTACCTTAGAGATCTGAATGACAGGGGTAGATCTACCCCTGGAAGTGGGTAGGATCTAATCTTGACTTAAATAGTCAAGAGGCCCTATCTGCAACTTGGGCCTGAGATCCAGTATCCTCCCAAGCACAAAGAAAATCATTTTAAACCATGAGCAGGTAGTTTTGTGCCCTGCAAGGGGTCTGCACTTTCTCAGTTAGGTTTGCATAATTACTTTGGTGGACATGGCAGGTTCAGAAGAAATGTTAAATGAGATTATGTTCCAGATAGGTAGAATTGTTTGTTTAGATACAAACAGTGCTTAGCAGAATTCTTAGCACAGGAATACAGGTTTTCTCAGCAAGATACAGTCTGTGTGGTTAATGCCTAAGGGGATAGCTATAGACACACTTACACTGTCCTGCCTTTTGGTTTCCCTTAAAAGCCATAAAAGTAAAATTCTTGGCAGTCCTTCCATGTTAAGACTCTTCATAAATGTGACCACAAAACACTGCTTTAAAGATTTTCCTAGAGCCCCATAGCACACAGACTGAGTGACTCAGATAACACAAGCTTGGTTTAATAGGATGTTATGCTGAGTTGTTAATAAATGTGACTGCTAGTTTTGGAGATATGATGGCATTTTAGTGTTTTACATTGATTTAAGGTCCATGACCAGCTTGTATTTGAGGACTAACCTGCCACCTGCTGCTGGGGCAGCTGAGTTGATGGCTTGAACCATATCTGTAGTGAGAGCATCCAGCAAACTTGTGATAAACTCCAGTTTCTTCCCGTCCGGACATCCTGTTGAATAAAAAAATATGCATCAAAGTATGTGAACCCTGTCATTTTGTGGTCTCTTCGTTAAATTTTCTTTTTTTTTTTCCCATTGCAGATTTTTTTGCCAAAATTTGGTAGTCTTTTTATTATTTTGAAGAGTCTTTTTACCTGGGCCCTGTAATTTAAAGCGGTTGTAAACCCCAAATTTTTTATTAAAAAAAAACCTGCAAGACAAAGGCATAATGACCTAGTATGACTAGCATACTAGCTCATTATGAATTACTTACCTTAGATCGAAGCACCCCGAAGCCGTCCTCGCCTTCCCCTCTGGCCGCAGACATCTCTCCACAAAGGTTACTTCCGGGCATCGCCGCTCCGGCGCTGTGATTGGCCGGAGCGGCGAAAACGACACTCTGCGCATGTGCACGGGAGCCGTCAAATCCCATTGAGAAAACCGGCATTCTCAGTGCGCCTGTGCCGTTGTCTACAATAGACAATGGTGCATTCTTATTGGCGTGTAGGTTTAGGAGATATTGCAAACACCTACAGGTAAGCCTTAATCTAGGCTTACCTGTAGGTGAAAGTTGTAATGGAGGGTTTACTTCCATTTTAAGGTTTCCATATACTGGGCTTCCTTACATGGCTCAAGTAGAGGAGCCTGAATTCCCTCAAAGACGCAAGATATAGGTACCTGTGTTGTTTTGAATCTCTGTGTTTTTTCCCCGCTGCTATTGCCATAAGTAATTGAAGTCTTTGGAAACTTGTAGCCTTAGTACTGCCTGATGTTTAGCTCAGCATACCCTTTTCAGTCCTTTGATATTATGGATGACTCCTTTAAGTGTTACAACATATGCCAATTGCCCCATGTTGGTGCCCATATAAATATACCTCTAGTTTGATAACTGAAGAGACATTGATCACTTGGCAGTTTAACAAAACCTAGTTTAGGTCTGAGGTTAAATAGGTTTGGCAACTGGTTACATAGGCACTAAATGTGGCATTGTGGGAGGAAAGCAGAATATTAATGTATGCCCATACCTAGAAATACTGGGACTTTTACCAAGGAGCTAATTAAAGCAGCAGATGGCAGCAGGGCAGTAAGTATAGGCATTGGCATATGCATACTATATATAGTGGGAGGGTAATTATAGACTTTTTTTGAGTAGAGATGCACTAAATAAAGTGTGTGCATTCCCCCAAAAAGATTATAGATTTGTTTTAGGATTGAGTGGTTTATTTAACTTGATATCAACTCGCTGGATTGTGAATTTAGTATTTTTTTATGATTTGAGAACATATTAAGGGGTATCCTGCATCTTTGTTCACCTTTCTGTGTTGTTAGGAATAGGAAGGATAATGTACAGTGGTGTTTACCATCATCTGATATCTGACACACTAGTTTATAGCTAGGAGGGCTAATAAAACACTCCCCTACTTCTATGGAGTGTCTCCCTTGCTGATCGGACCAGAAAGTGTTATTTCCCAGCTTTTCAGTGGTGTTTTGACCAGTGAAAGAGCAATGCTTTATCAGAAGTCAAATGCTCTACTAAGCAAATTGCTATAAACTACAGGATAGCTAGTCTGCCATAGGCCTCATTGTGTAGTAGAATTCATCACCAGACTGCATCGGTCAAGCCTATCAAAGCCAATATCAAAGAAAGGTGGCAACCCTAGCAACATCAGACCTACAAAGAGCAAAGCTTATCATGGCTCATATCAAGGAAAGGTGGCAAAATACTGGCACCACCAGATGCCCACATTGTATTGCTGTTGCCAGTACAGATCCATGGCATAATAGACAAGTATATTTTGGCATTGTATATTCACAAACAAGAAGACGGCAACTTGGTGAACTCTTCATTGTAAAATCTTTATTGGCTACAAAGATATCAATGCATACAGTGTCTAAAATGCTACTGCGTTTCAGCTGCACCAGCCTTCCTCATAGCATAATTGGTGTGAATGTGCCATACTGAGGAATGGAACCTCCCAGCCTGAGCACGGCTTCCAGCCACTGAAGTCTGAATAAGCAGTTAAGCTAGGGTATGCAATTTTTTTCCTTCTTTGGCATTGTATCCATTTACTGAATTGCTCTATGCTGTACGTATACGAGAATATTCATCAATAAACATTCAATTTATAAAGTGAACAAGAACAACAAATCAATATTGTTGAATCGCCTTTTAATCACATTATGGTTGTGGGATGGGCCCAATGCAGGAAACATTGAGGCTGCATTCACACCTGAGCTTTTTGTAGCCTGAAGCCTTAAGCTACAAAACGCTAGAGGGGAAAAAATCCATTATTCTCTATGGAGATGGTTCACATCTTCACTCCAAAACGCCTGAAGCCGAACGCCTGAAGCTCAAACAAGTTCCGGACCCTTTTTTGTCGCGCGAATCGGGCAGATTTTGGCGTTTTAGGAGTCATAGAATGTAATGGAAACGCTCGATTCAAGCGTCTAGCGCGACAATGAGCGTTTCTACGGGCGCAAATTCGCGCGACAAAACGCCGGTAAAAACGTCGGTAAAAACGCTCAAAGCGCTACGCTCAGGTGTGAATGCAGTCTAAATGAAGCCTCTGGCTGAGGAGTCTGGAACCCACACAAATACTGTACCTGCTCTGCATGCCTTCATACTACAACCTGCATCATACATGTGACTAAGGAAAATACATGTGTACATTAAATGTGTTCACATTAACTTGGCTAATCCAATAATCCCATGTATAGTGTTCTTTATTATTCGGTATTTGAATCCATTGATTTTTAGACTATTAGAAGTAAATCAAACTCATTTGGCTTTCATTATGTTTTTGTAGCTGGTCGCAGTGAACAAGGTAATTTTCCATTTATCTTTGAGCAGATCCTAGTTCTAGTTCTATTCTCCTTGCAACATCAACAGTGTTCTAATCCATGTAAGAAGGTCAGATTCTCCTACAATGAGCTGAGATTGAGAACAGAGCAAAAAGAAGCACAGATGCTTTTCATTTCAGCTGTCGGTGTAACTTATGGACCAAGCGCTGCTTTTGTTAGAAGAATTTCTTAGCTTGTGCTACTTTACATCGGGGTGCTGGCGGACATAAGCAGCCCTTTCTTAACCCCTTCAGTGCTGCACAAGAAGAATGATTTGTCAAACACAAAAATCACTGAGCTGTGGATTTGCAACGGGTCTTTGTCTCTCTATTGCACATTTTCTCCAATGTGACATATTCCAAACTGAAATTCTAATGGATAATTAGAGCTACTCCGAGAAATGGCTTGAAAAGTTGAGTTTTCAACCCTCGCTAAATATCTAGTTGTAACATCAATGTACCTAGGTTGTGCACATAGGAGAAAAAAAATAATAACGACTGTCTAAAAATATTTCAGACCATCTTTAGAGGTGTATGGCTGCTTTTGGCATGATCAGGTGACCATATAATAGCATGTTTATGAGGTACAGTGAGACTGAGTAAACTATTGTTTAGGGGATAAAACAATTATTCATCGACAAGGGACTGTCTGTGAGTTTTCTCCTTCCTTTGTTCTCCATTACCTAAATAGAAATGCTCATTTGACCTCAGCGTTTATGTTCACGGTAGAAGTGGTCTGCTGTGGGAGGCCTGCACTTACCCATACCCCTGCAACCAATTGCCTTTGTAGGAGAGTAACAGGTGGCATTTCTTACCTTTGTTTGGCAGTCGGAAACCACAAACTTTTTTTTTAAATAGCAGAGACCAAACGATATTCCACTGTGACATACATGTAGGGCAAGGCTAAAATTTGGATTCTTGCAAGGGTAGGCATATCAGTTCATACACAAACTCGCCTGTGACATATCAACATACTTTTAACAAAACACAGTGTATCTTGTGTATGAGATATGCAAAACCCTTTAAAGTGATTTAAGTAATAAACATGTTATTCTTATGTGCTCTGTGCAATGGTTTAGCACAGAGCAGCCCCGATTCTCCTCTTCACGGTGTGCCACCATAGGAAACAGCTTCCTATGGTGGCACACCTGCGGGCTCAATCCTGAGCCACGCTGCCTGCATCTATAGACACAGACATCAAGGCTCGGCCTCGTCCCCCACTCCCTTGTCAGAGGCTTTGACTGACAGCAACAGGAGCCAATGGCCCTTGCTGTTGCCTCTCTGTCCTGTAAGGGAGGGAGGGATCAGAGAGAGCTGCTGCTCTTGGGCACAGCACTGGATCGAGAATGGGTTTGGGCAAGTATAAAGAAGGGGCTAGGGGGGATCCTATGCACAGAATTTTTTTTCCTTAAAGTGTAAGCTCACCTTTACAGAAAATCTGTAAGGTGAACTTACATTGGACCCCCTCCCCATCGCACCCGGTCAAGCTGTACCTGAGGCCCGCAATCTCCCGCACTGACACATCATATAGCCGCTTTACCGGTCCGGGATATGAAATCCCCGCAGCTTTCTCTCCTCTTCTTCCCCGCTGACAGGATGGGCTATGTGGGTTCTAACTGGCGCTGACCAATTAGAATGCCTCCTATACGTACCTTTATGAGGTACGTTTAGGAGATTAAGTCGTAGGGGATTTTAGATCCCCAGACTGGTAAAGCGGCTATCCGATGTGTCAGTGCGGGAGATCGCCAGCCTCAGGGTCCAGTGTAAGTTCACCTTACAAATTTTTCTGTAAAGGTGAACTTACCCTTTAATGCATACAATGCATTAGGGTAAATATTTTCTAGGTTTACAACCACATTAAGCAGACATTCTAATTAAATGCAGAAATTCAAGAGATGTTCACGCATGCAGCTATAGTGCTGCACAAATGAGCTAGTAACAAAAATCAATGAAACATTGCCATGCTTAACTACTTCAGCCCCGGACCATTTGGCTGGCCAAAGACCAGGCCACTTTTTGCGATTCGGCACTGCGTCGCTTTAACTGACAATTGCGTGGTCGTGCGACGTGGCTCCCAAACAAAATTGACGTCCTTTTTTCCCACAATTCGAGATTTCTTTTGGTGGTATTTGATCACCTTTTTGAAAAAAATTCTATATTTTTTACTTTTTGCTATAATAAATATCCCCCAAAAAAATATAAAAAAAGTTTAGGCCGATATGTATTCTTCTACATATTTTTGGAAAAAAAAACCGCAATAAGCGTTTATTGATTGGTTTGCGCAAAAGTTATAGCGTCTACAAAATAGGGGATCGTTTTATGGCATTTTTATTAATATATTTTTTTTTTTACTAGTAATGGCGGCGATCAGCGTTTTTTATTGTGACTGCGACATTATGGTGGACACATCGGACACTTTTAGACACCATTTTGGGACCATTGTAATTGTTACAGCAATCAGTGCTATAAAAATGCACTGATTACTGTAAAAATGACACTGGCAGTGAAGGGGTTAACCTGTAGGGGCGCTGAAGGGGTTAAGTGTGACCTAGGGAGTGATTCTAACTGTTAGGGGGGCGTGGCTTGCCGTGACACATCACTGATCGCTGTTCCCGATGACAGGGAACAGACGATCAGTGACATGTCACTCGGAAGAACGGGGAGATATTGTGTTTACACTAACATCTCCCCGTTCTTCAGCTCTGTGACTCGAGCGCGCGACCACACGGCGGCAAATTAAAGGGGACGTATATATATGCCCATTTGCGCAGCCGTGCCATTCTGTCGACGTATAAGTTCGTGCGGCGGTCGACAAGCGGTTAAAGCAGAACTAAAAGCAAGGCTCTTATTTTCACTTTGGGTGGAAGGGTTATAAACCCTGTCAGTTTTTTTCCATCTATGTCCCACTGGGGAGATTTCCAGTCACTTCCTGTCCCATATTCAAAACAGAAAGTGAGGAAATCCCTCTAAAGTCAGAGAATCCCTGATGGTAACCATGGTCACTAGGACTTGTGTACCCACTGGAAGATTTCCTCTCTATTGCTGTTCAGTTGACAACCCAAAATTTGAGATTTCCTTTCACTTTTGGTTATAATGGTAAACAAGACAGATTGAAAGGACAGCAATGAAAAAAGGCTCAAAGGTTTTCCACATCTACCTTTTAGTATGTCATTATGCTCCTACATATGCATAGGAGGGATCATCACCGCACAGAATAAAGCATTTCCTCCTAGTTCTGCCTCTACATTTGATAGACGGCTGCATTAACCTCCCTGGCGGTATGAATCTGTCTGGAATTTTGTACTAAAAGCGGTACAATTATTTTGCATGGAAATTTGGTGTTATGTATTGTAGGCCTGCAATTCTTAGTAATTACTTACTTAAACCTGACCAAACAAGAGTCTAGTAGACATCCCGGGTATGATAACGTTTGAAACACAAAATCATAAATTATAATATAATAAATAACTATAAATAATTATAACAAATAATAATATAATAATAATAATAATAAAAATGATTCACTAATGTAATCAAATCAAAAACACTGAAATTTGCTCAGTTAGGCCCCTTTCACACGGGCGGACCGTATGTCCATTTTTCACCCATCCGTTTTCAGATGAAAAACGGACATACATGTATCCCTATGGGATAGCGGATGTCAGCGGATGAACATCCGCTGACACCCGATGTCACCCGTGTCCGCTATGCTCCGTTTTTCAGGATAGAAAAATTTCTATTTTTCTATCCGTCTGCAGAGCGGATCGGATGAACACGGACAGACGGTCCGTGTTCATCCGATCACCTCATAGGGGGGAGCGGAGATCTGACAGGGCTGTCCCTGCACAGTGTGCTCAGCGGGGATCAACGGAGCGATCCCCGCTGAGCAAGCGGAGGTTCACGGGGCGGATCATGACTGATCCGTCCCATGTGAAAGGGGCCTAACAGAATTGTCGCTGTCATTAGAT
The DNA here is from genome assembly GCA_029206835.1 of Rana muscosa. Taxonomy (NCBI): domain Eukaryota; kingdom Metazoa; phylum Chordata; class Amphibia; order Anura; family Ranidae; genus Rana; species Rana muscosa. The sequence goes on along the minus strand of CM055126.1, from coordinate 148,658,683 downwards.
TTAGTGTTTGATGACGAATTTCCCCACAAATCGCTATCGCTCAATTCTGCAAGTGATTCTAATTTATTATTGCTGTTTTCTAGCTGGTCTAAAACCACTTTTGACATAAAGGGACACTATTTGGTTGCTATGGACAATCTCCAGTTTCCAGGCAGAAAGAACAGTTTTTATAATATAAAACTGCATGCAGGGCACTGGACAGACCACTAGGGACAAAGGGGATGTGTAATTATTTGATACAGTACTATAATCAGTAAGATTACAGTATACTGTATCTATACTGTCTTTTTCACTTGTTGAATTTGGCGCTGAGCTCGGCACTCGGCACTGTGAATCGAGCGAGGACACGGCTCACACACACTGCGGGGAGACATCACAGGATCCAGGGAACAAGGTAAGTAACACTCCCTGGATACGGCAATGCAGCCTGAGTCTGGCTCGGGGTTACCGCTTTTGGTATGAAAAACTCACCCCGAGCCTGACTCGGGAATACCGCTAAGGGGGTTAAATAAATTGAGTAACACGTGGCTGATAAATGAGCAGGAGAAAGAAAGGACTAGGGAGGGGCTTTAAATAGCCCTATTATTATGTGTGGGGATCTTCACAATGTAAGTTTACAAACTTCAATATTCACAGTAAAAGGAGTAGGCTAAAAATAATTGAAATACAATGTGAAAATGAATATAATGGTTTTACATTTTGACCATAGATGTGCTTTAAAGTGGTTGTAAACCTCGGTCATGAAATCTGAGAAAAGCACATACACTATATTACCAAAAGATTAGGACACCTGCCTTTACAAGTGAGAAGGCCTGGCTCGCAGTCTCTGTTGTAATTCACTCCAAAGATGTTCTATCGGGTTGAGGTCAGGACTCTGTGCAGGCCAGTAAATTTCATCCACCTCAAACTCGCTCATCCATGTCTTTATGGACCTTGCTTTGTGCACTGGTCCAAATCATTTGGTGGAGGGGGGATTATGGTGTGGAGTCGTTTTTTCAGGGGTTTGGCTTTGCCTCTTAGTTCCAGTGAAGGGAACTCTTAAGGCGTCAGCATACCCAGACATTTTGGAAAATTTCATGCTCCCAACTTTGTGCGAACAGTTTGGGGATGGCCCCTTCCAGTTCCAACATGACTGCACACCAGTGCACAAAGCAAGGTCCATAAAGACATGGATGAGTTCATTTGGGGTGGAGGAACTTGACTGGCCTGCACAGAGTCCTGACCTCAACCCGATGGACGCCTTTGGGATGATTTAAAGGGGAGACTGCGAGCCAGGCCTTCACATGTGTAAAGGCAGGTGTCCTAATCTTTTGGTAATATAGTGTATGTGCTTTAATCATATTTCATGACTGAGGTTTCTCATCCAACATCAGTGCCTGACCTCACAAATGCGCTTCTGGAAGAATGGTCAAACATTCCCATAGACACCCTCCTAAACCTTGTGGACAGCCTTCCCAGAAGAGTTGAAGCTGTTATAGCTGCAAAGGGTGGGCCAACTCAATATTAAATCCTATGGACTAAAACTGGGATGCCATTAAAGTTCATTTGCGTGTAAAGGCAGGTGTCCCAATACTTTTGGTAATATAGTGTATATCTGTAGTGTTCACTTATCTCTCTCCAAAGCTCTAAGTTTAATTTCCCTCTGGTGCTTCTTCCTCTGTCATCAGCATGTCACTTCTGAGAAGTTTTCCCAACACATGAGATTAAATTTGTGTCGGGAGGGAGGGGTTGGAAGAGCTCAAAACGGAGCTTGTCTATTCACAACACAGTTCTTCTGCTGTGTGGAGGGGGGTGTGTTCCTTTCCTCCAATCAGCTCTCACACACTGTAACTGCAGTCTCTCCGCCCCCTCCTCTGTGCTCCTGACAGATGAAGAAAGATTTTTTAACACAATCTGCACTTTTGAATGGATGTAGAGAGGAGAAGACTGCAGATAAACAAGTAATACATATGTAGGATGATTTGTTTCATCTCTGTGTATCATCGGAGGCTGTTCACTTCACTGGGTATATGTGAGGATTTACAGACACTTTAACCACTTAACGACCATGCACTGTATATATACGTCGGCAGAATGGCTCGTACAGGCACAATCACGTACCTGTACGTCCCCTTTAACTGCCTGACGTCGGGGTCGCGCACATGCCGCCGCCGGCGCGCTCGCGACCCCCCTGCCTTCCCCGTGAGTCGGACCGCGGATCCCGTGAACTCGATCGCCGCGGGGATCCCCGCAATCGTCTCACGGAGGCATGGAGCGGGGAGATGTTAGTGTAAACACAACATCTCCCCACTCCCCTACTGACAATGTCACCGACCTCCGCTCTGTGTAATCGTAGCCACGCCCCCACACAGTAGTAATCACTCCCCTAGGCACACTTAACCCCTTCAGCGCCCCTAGTGGTAAACCCCTTCACTGCCAGTGTAATTTTTACAGTAACCATTTTTATTGCACTGACGCTGTAAAAATGACAATGGTCCCAAAAATGTGTGAAAAGTGTCTGATGTGTCCGCCATAATGTCGCAGTCACGAAAAAAATCGCTGATCGCCGCCATTACTAGTAAAAAAAAAAAGAATTAAGAAAAATGCCATAAAACTACCCCCTATTTTGTAAACGCTATAACTTTTGCGCAAACCAATTAATAAACGCTGATTGCGATTTTTTTTACCAAAAATATGTAGAAGAATACGTATCGGCCTAAACTGAGGGAAAAAAACGTTTTTTTTATATATTTTTGGGGGATATTTATTATAGCAAAAAGTAAAAAATATTGTTTTTTTTTCCAAATTGTCGCTCTATTTTTGTTTATAGCGCAAAAAATAAAAACCGCAGAGGTGATCAAATACCACCAAAAGAAAGCTCTATTTGTGGAGAAAAAAGGACATTAATTTTGTTTGGGAGCCACGTCGCACGACTGCGCAATTGTCAGTTAAAGCGACGCAGTGCCGAATCGCAAAAAGGGGCCTGGTCTTTCTGCTGCGTATTGGTCTGGGGCTTCAGTGGTTAAGGTAGTGATTCCATCAATTCCCTAACATGGTACCTCTTCATTGCCTCCTGCTAATGTTGAAAAAGGAAATATGTTGTAGAATAGTATAGTAAATAGACTCTGCAAGATGGCATATGAATATAATAAATTAAAGATAAAACAAACGCTAAAGCTAATGCAGATGCACTATTTCTACCTTTTTAAAATGTTCGCTTTAAAAAGATATATTCTTTTGTTCTGCTTTTAAAGCAGATTGGTCGTCTGAAATTATATTAATACTGATCTCATTGCTAAAATAAATCTTGTTTTCACAAAGGGATGCTGAATGGCATACACGTGTGGATTGGTTTATTTATCTCTAACCCCTTAAATCATATTGATAGAAATGAGCAAATGTTTAAAAAGCCAGATGATCCGTATTCATATCTAGAATGCACACAGATTAGGTACAAGTGCAGAGTCAAGGAAAAGGCAATCTGTGCACTTTTCGTAGGGTTTAGTTATACAAAATGGCAAAAAAATATTTAAAAGAAAATATTATTACTGTTGGGTGCCTGTATAACACTGCAGATTTATACTTAAATGCACACAGCCCTGGCTTATACTTTCTAACACAGCCTTCCACAGAAAAGGTGTTTTAAGCAATACAAATGACCCAACCAGAGACTTTATCCCCAAGCAGATCTTTCATACGTATTATTCAGCATGGACACGCTCTTATTTCAAACAAGGCTTTCCAGCAACATTTTCTCCTGTGCAGAGTTTACAGAATGACTCGTGGAGTCCAGGTGTTTGAGGTTAAAAACTGGCAGACTTGCCAAGACAAACTGAAAAAATGTATACGATTCAGAAAGGCTGTGAAATCAATTCTATATGTTACTGCCAGTAACTATGCAGATAATGTAACAGCTCAATTTATCCTTTTGATATAAATGTTACCGCTTATATTTATTTTATTTGTACTACTATATGGAGGAAAAGCCAAATGTAGGTATAATTTCTGTTGAAATCTTGGCCAGTATGCACAGAGGAGAAATACTATAAATTACAGCTGTGTCTCCACCTATTTTATTATACCCTCCTGCATAGATCTAGAAGAAACTACGGTTTTGTTATAAACGCCTGAGAACTTCACAACACGTTTTTATAAACAGTAATATTAAAAGCAGCCAAGGAACTGTTAAAAAAAGCAGGTTCAACCTTATAAGGAGCTTGTGAAAATCACCAGCCTTATATTTATTAGGAATTTATATTACCTTAAAATAAACCTGTTCTGGGTCACACAAAATAAAGTGACCATGCAGCTGCACACCAGGCACCCTCCAATGATGAACAGTACCCTTAGCACCCCTGCCCACCATCCTGACTTGCCACTGCATGCCCCTTTAAAAGAATGATCCTCCAGGTATCAGGAAAACTTGCAAAATCGATCTTTCATTCCACAATGCTGTACCTGGTGCCTACTCCCATGCCCGAGCACTGGCACAAGTAGTGCATGAAAGGTGAGTTTAGCCATTTGAAAAAGCAAGGCCATGACACAGTGAAGCTAAACTCTAAGAAAAAAACATGATTTCAGGATCTCAGTTATATATTTAACATACATGTCCTACCTACACCCTATAGCATCTTCCGTGCACAGGTTTTAACATCCTCCTTACCATAAAATCAAGGTATTGGTACTTAACCATCTATTGGCTTGCTTAGTAACCCCTCTTTCCCAGCTTGCTTACAATGGGCAATGACTTTCTAGATACAGGAGCCCAAGGATTCACCAAAAGGCGTTCAGCTGCCTGGGTCGCTTCCTACACGGAAGTACTGCAAACCAATATTTGAGCCATAGGATTCTCCTTATACATATACATACTGAAAGGAGATCCATCCTGGAAACCTTGTGAAGTGTATTCGCTAACCTATAAACACAATAGTGCGGGGCCATGGGCAAGAGCTTCAGTTGTTGGAGGACAAAGGGATCTGTTGGTATGGATCCAGGGTCCTGAGTCATTTGCCAGGACCAGACAGAGTCTGGCAGACTGACATTGTCGCTATGGCAAGTTGCATAGCAGGGCCTAGAAAGGCCAACAAGGCTTTGGAAAGCTCTACTGAACATTTATCCAGAGTCCTTAAGTACTAGAATATTCTCAACAGGCACCATTAGAATTTTTTTAAGACAGGAAATAGCTGGGTGCATGAGGATACTCAGTGTCTTCAAAACTCCTCGTCAATAGGATATTGCTGAGCAAAACACTCTGTGGGTTAAAAATCTTCCAAGAATGAGGCCAGTCACAGTACAATACAGGCTGTAAAAGTGAGTGTAAAGGGAAGGTCTTAGCAGGCTGAGGCATTTTTAGGGAACCCTACCTGGGTTGACCAAAGCCAACTAGGTCAAAGCAAGTACGCACTGCATCAGTAAGACTCAAAATAGTATTCTTTACTCATGAACCAAGTCCTCTGAACCAGACAGGGTTCCATCATCATCCTCCTTTTTGGTAATGCAGAAGCAACCATATAAAAGATCAGAGATGGACACTAAAGGAGAAGAAGAGGGGGCCTGGTTGCAGCCTGCGGCCCATAATATCACTGAATGTTTCCCATAAATTCAGACACAGTGGCAGAAAAATCCTTTCTTGATAAGTAGAAGCAGGGGACTCTGAAGATTGTTACAACTCAGTTTTGGGAATAGTGGTCCAGGCTTGCAGAATCAGGATGCTAAAATACTGCAGACACCCCTTACTCCGAGTCATTAGCTGAGCATAGGCTGACAGGCTCCGTTGGCCCACCCCCTCTGTTCCTATGATTGGCCATAGATCGTGAGGAATGTCCCAATAGGGGTACTCACAACTATACAATGCAGAGTAGCATTCCGTGGTTCATCACTGAAGGCAGTAGGGACCCAAGGAACATCCAGAGGATGGCTGTGCTGTGGTGAGGAAAGTGAGTGCAGGAGAAGTAAATATCAGTATGTCTGTCAAGAAGGCTGGCAGAGTGTGGTGCCTGGACTGAAAGCCTTGCAACTCAAAAATGGTGCCAACCCTAAAACAGACCGCTCTTGCCTCTGGCTGTGAGGAAACCAGTCGCATCTGGAACTCCGTTTGCTACAGCCTTGGGGATCAGAGCACAGCACACCCAGGCTCCCAGATAGGGCAAAGCCCTGACTCACTGCAGCGGTGTGTCGTGCAGTTCTTCCAGTCAACCTTGAAAACTGTTGGTTGAGAACAAACTTCATCCAGTGATCTTTGCCCTCCTGGTGGGAACACCCGCTAAGGAGTCTTTAGGGACTGAGTTCCACTGATGAGTGTACCACACCCCTGGACCCTTAGAGCACACTGCAGCTAAATCGACGTGTTGCATCACGTACCTAGGGTAGTGCCTAATGCAGAGTCCAGTGCCCAAAGGGCAACATTAAGGGCCTGCCAGAATTGAGGAGTAACTCATTTGGAAAATGAGCATCAGTGGCTATTCAGCAGCTGAAGAATCTTCTTAGTAGAAACAAATCTTGAGAAAAGAGCAAAGAGCTGAAGAGAAAAAGGTCTGCATCTGTCGAAGCAGACATAAGACATCTGTTTTCTTAAGGACACTAGCAAAACCGTAGGCTTGCTGGGAGTGAGATGGGTTATGCAGGGCTGTCATTATGACTTTGTTTGCATTGTTTAATCTCCAGAAGGCAGCTGCAGAACCCATTGGTTCCAGAATATCATCCTGTGTCCTGTAATGTACAATTTAGAAATGTGAATACTTGAATGTCAATAGCCTGGCCACAGGTTAATTTCAAGCCATGAATGTGGAAAAAAACACAAATCTAATACAACTACTTTATTTCAGCTCATAGCACTTGCACTGAGAAGGAGGGAAGCGAAAATGTTGAGAAGCATAATAAAACAATCAATTTTGCTGAATAAGAATTTTTTTTATGGCAAACAAATACCACCAGAACTCCTTTTGTTACTTAGCTAACATCTATTCAGTTTCCCAACTGCCAATGTCTGACAAATCACAAACACATGTGTATGGTTAAATATAGTAATTATTTTCCATTGGGCTCTATTACACATAACCACACACAAATTGTTGATTGTTTTTTTACATTTTTAACCAGCATTATGATGTGGTCAGACATATCTAAAGTAGTGAAGAAACCCCAGGGTCCAGACTCTAAACACGTGACTCTATTGTATATTTAGTTTGTTACAATTAAATCAAAAGAGTATTGAAATGTAAGATATTATAATGAAAAGTTGTCATACAGCATTTATACAGCAGTACAATCTGAGAGTCATTAAAATAAAAATAAAAAAAACACTGTATAAATTATTGTTAGATGACAACTTTACAATCTGTTCATTTTTGGCCCAATCGAGGGAAAATCTTAGGGCTCTTTCACACGGACGTTCCGTATGTACATTTTTCATCCATCCGTTTTCGGATGAAAAACTGACATACATGTATCCCTATGGGATAGCGGATGTCAGCGGATGAACATCCGATGACATCAGTCTCCGCTATGGTCCGTTTAGCATGACGGAGGAAAATCCTATTTTTCCATCCGTCTGCGGATCGGCCCGGATGAAAACGGACAGACGGTCCGTTTTCATCCGATCCCCCTATAGAGGAAAGCGGCGATCCGACCGGTCCGTTTCTGCACAGTGTGCAGAGACGGACAAGTCATCCGCCGGCTCAGCGGGGACCAACAGAGCAATCCCCGCTGAGCAAGCAGATGTTCACGGGGCGGATCATTACGGGATCCGCCCATGTGAAAGAGCCCTTAGGTATACTGATATCTGAATAATTACCAAACTGTCACAAAAAACCCCCCCAAAAAACACCATATACAACAAAGTGTTATGTGAGGATAATATCAAACAATCATGTGCATTTGTGCAATAATCCAAGCATGATAATCAACTTTAAAATATCACCAGTGTTGCTAAAAACTGTGATCACAAAAATAATGAATAAACATAAAAATTTTCATGAACAGGCCTATAATCTTCCACACGTAATACACTCTTCATCTTATTGGTATGACCTTTGAATGATAAAAGGTCTCAAGCGCATATCCTTTTTAGAGCCAGGACAGGGCTATCTCTCCACTGGTGGATGCAAGCTAATTAAACCTCCACAATCATAACCAATGCTCATAAGACACAAAGGAAGAGAAACATAGGGGGTTATTTACGAAAGGCAAATCCACTTTGCACTACAAGTGCACTGAAAGTGCACTTGGAAGTGCAGTCACTGTAGATCTTAGGGGAAGATCTGAAATGAGGGGAAGCTCTACTGATTTCATCATCCAATCTTGTGCAAGCTAAAATTATGTTTCTTATTTTCCTTGCATGTCCCCCTCAGATTTACAGCGACTGCACTTCCAAGTGCACTTTCAAGTGCACTTGTAGTGCAAAGTGGATTTGTCTTTCGTAAATAACCCCCATAGTGTTCTCCTTCATAAAGATTTTATTGCCACAAAGTAGACACCCTTACATATAAAGAGATCAGTTTAGCCTTTGGTTATGGAATGGACTCATACAGGGCAGCGCTAGGTATCATCAAGTGCTCCTGCATGAGCACCACTGTTCCCAGTTTTCTATGGCTGAATAGCAACAGATCTCACTCTACACCACAAACCCTTAGCTCCGCCTAACATGTTTTGTCCGCAAAAACGTCATCAGGGGCATGGAAATGACCCTAATCATTTCACTTTAAAAATAATGACCATCCAAGATGGAATCTTCACCTGGCATGTCCCTAGATGTCATGAATAACAAGAATAATGACCATAGCTGATTTTTACCTTGCAGCTCTCGGTCTTTAAATGGATCCTCTGCATCAGTTATTTTCCACTTTGCATCACTTTCACATACTGGAGTTTCATATCTACATTGAAGTGAATTATAACAAAATATCAGATTTTGTGCCCTGTCCGTCTTTTGCCGTGAAAGTTGAAGGATTACTTACCGTGTAGATGTTCCCGGTAAGGGGCGCCCTGTATCTACTAAAACACACCAGCAATAGCCGGTGGATTGATGACACTGTACTGGCTTGTATAGTCCTCCTGGAGCACACTCTGGAATCACAATGCCTTCTCGTGGATTGTCTCTTGCCTCCTCCAAAGCGCTTTGCCTTTCCTGGTCACAGGAGTTGACTTTCTCTGTTTAAAAGTAGCACACAAGTCCATGAGTAACTTACAAGCATTTTTTAAGGACCAGTAAATATGAACACAATATTGTTTTAATATGTTCTAGGATGTATTTACATGTTATTGGTAGGGGAATTTGCCCTCATATATACCTAGGACTCTTGCACAGCAGTCTCATAGATGACTACCTACAAGTGTCAATTTGTTTATTAGGATAAGCCTTTTTTAGCCTAAAATGGATCATTGCACAGACCATGCTGCATATAATGTTGATTATTTCTGGTTCTGTGCCAAGGCTTTTACTTCTGTATTTCTGAATACAATTAGTAGCTGTTTATTTTAAACGTGATGGTCCTCTGGAGAGACTGGGGAAAGACACAAAATGTGCTGACCCAGAGGAAGGGAAAGCAAAAATACTTTTTACAAAGATGACCCCTGTTAATGATACAGAACCCCCTTCATCAACCCTGACACTGGGGTCTCTGATTACTCCCACAAGTGAAGACTAGTATTGTGGCTATTTGTTCAAATATAATTGAGCTCTATGACTTCTGCCATGTTTGTAGAGCTGAAAGGAGGGTCCCCCTCTGGGTACCTATTAGATGGATTATAAATATGGTTCAACTTTAGTTTGAAGTGAACAACCTCTTTCATGGGGTTCTTGAATGTGTACTGACTTCATGTATGCCGCTAGAGGACTCAGCAAGACACACCTCTGGGAGATGCTCAATGAACACTACAAACAACACCAGCTCAGCTATGATCTCTGCCAATAGTGGACTTAGTTGAGATTACATAACTCCTTCAAAACGACTTCTTCTCAATGCAGATCTAAGTGGGGGGTAAGTGCTGTTCACTACAGTAGGCCAGAGCATGACAGCAAATACTTCTCTAACTTACAGTATTACAACTCACCCCAATGTCTCTCTGTGTCAGGAGAACAAGGAATATTTCAATAGTCATACAATTTTCTAATGAGTGCCTCAAAGCCTCATTCGTTTTTGCTACGCTTATATCACTCCATTCAGTGTGAATACAAGGAAAACACTTGTAAATCCATGGTAAACACATGGCAAAAAAGTACATATGAAGTGCATTTGAAATATATACACTAGTCTGTAGTATATTGATTGTGCTTATGGTGAGCCAAAGGAACACCCCTACATTTTTTTAGACTGAGGAAGACCCCCACTCTGTTATCTTAGATAGTTAACTTTGCATAAGCTACTAAACTGACTAGGTGCCATCCCACTGAATGAACTATGCATAGAGTGCACAGAAACCAGCAGGGTACGAATCAGAATACCTGCACCTTATCTTATGTAATCGTAGGAAATTTTGCTCAACATCACATCTATGCCTTTTTTTTGGTATACAGCCTGCTCCACAGCCCAGCAAGGTTTTGGCTGCATGACAGTGTAGTATAGCCCCAAAAAGCCTTGTCTTGGCCCTATCCAATAAACTGACTGCCAATCCAAGTCTTGGCATCATTATTGTAACTGGAGAAAGCTTCTGCAGCTCAGACAGAATGAATTAGTTATTAGACCAAGGGAACATATTCACAGTGACATGTCCCCTCTTATCCATAAAAGGAGAATGCAGGTGAGTTATGAGAGGACAAGGTTGCTTGGATGGAGTCCAGGAGGAGTTTAAGCCAACTTACACACATTACTCAAATGGTATGGCAGTACGGCATACTTGTGTTCTATACAATCAGTATATTTAGCTATAACAGCGCAGGTCTATTCATACTAAAACACAACCCTCACTATGTAAAGAACACTACTGAGCTGGTCAGAAAGTAAGGGCTGTAAAAATATTTTGTGTTTTTCCCTTTATCTAATGTAAATATGAACATTGCTGTTAAATGTTCTTGTAAAAGGGGTTTGCTTCATCCATATGAAGTTGCTAGCTGGTCTAATGGCAAAGCTTAGGCCTGCCATAGATAGAGCAAATTTCTTTCCTGTAACCATGGGTTGCACAAAAGAAATTCATTGATTCCTCCATCAACACAAACAGTGTTGATAGGGGAATCCCTCCCGCGGAACCATTGTGTTCTCCCAAAGTGGGGGCGGGGGTAGCTGTCCCCACTGGGAGAAACACCGTGATTATTGCTAGCGGCAAATGCCCACTAGCAATAATCACATCTAAAATCTGGCAGGCTACTTGTACCCAAATTGATCGATTGATCAACTTGGTACATTCAGCCTGCCCATACATGGTTAGAATCTCGCCGGTTCCTGCTGAATAGTGTTGTGTTTTGTGTGCTATTTTTGAGATTAAAAATGTTAAGATATTATCGCCTGCATTTTTTAAATCTTGTGCAGCAGACAATGCATATGCCTACTGAGCACAATTCTGAATCCTCTAAAAACAAAAGGATAGCAGGCCAACAGCCTTTCTATATAAAATCTGTGGTCCACATTTCTGCTTGGAACTGCCTGCAAAAATGGAAATCCAATACTTCATTGGGACTCCTGCAGCTAGTTGTTACATGGAGGAGTAAATATTTAAAGAGAATTTATAAGCAATAGTGAACATACCTAAAGGGGACTTTGAGGAAATCCTCTTAGCTGTTGTCAGCACCGTTGATTCTGTATGTTTTGCAAACACGGGATTAAAGGGGAAGTATGCATGCTACCTTTACTGGTCAGTGGCTTTAATACCTTAAGCATACATAAAGTCACTAAATAAAAGGAAGTATGCACTTCAGGAATTCCTACTCCACAGGTCACAAACTTGATTTTAAATGTCTGAGACATCCAGGCAATTTGCATTTTTCAGAAGGAAATTTCTATTATCTTAAAATATCATCAGGGGATGCCCAGAACTTTTGGGGGAAAAGGGTATTATTATAGTATGGGTACCCAGAAAGCAGAACCCTTCGGAACACCAGTTTTTGTACAAATGAATAGTGTATTCTTATATTGTTCGAAAAATGTACATGGCAAATGCTATGCAATGTAATTAAGGACATCATCATTCACATGTGCCTAGAGAAATATAATGTAAAAATAGAGCTGAACCCATGAGTTCACTTTCAAACTCAAATAAGGCCATATACCATTTATCATGGAGGACCCATAGTGCACAGTCTTCCAATCAACAGCACAGGATTGCCTTACATCATGAAAAGTTACAACTGGCTTCGCTCCTTAAAGGGACACTAAAGGTTCCCGTTTAAAAAAAAAAAATAACAAACATGTTATACTTATCTCCACTGTGCAGCTAGTTTTTCACACAATGGCCCCGATCCTGGTCTTCTGGGGTCCTCCCCGCATCAGCTAACTCCCTTCATGGGAAGTGCTCTCCCAAGGGGGTTAGCTTGCAGGCGCGCTCCCGTGATACAGCCGGCGGCCATAGCTGCTGACTGTATCACACGGCCCCGCCCCCGGCGTGCCGCGTCATTGCATGTGATTGACAGCAGCACGAGCCAATGGCTGCACTGCTATCAATCTAGCAAATCTAGCCAATCAACGGCCAGACTCTGAAGAGAAGAGGATGCCGGGGGACGCACACAGCAGATTCGGGGCTCAGGTAAGTAAAACGGGGGGGCTGGGGGGGCCGTCATTGCCAGATTTTTTTTCACCTTAATGCATAGGATGCATTCAGGCGAAAAAAAAAAAAACCTTTACAACCCCTTTAAGGCATTATGGCAGCTGTTAAATCTATTTCAATACTAAGGCAGGTCATAGACAAGTCGAAAACCGAACGTTCCATCGATCAAAAAATGAAAATGGCAAATACGATTGTGCCATCATTTGTTTTTATTTTTCATGAGCAGGCACTTTCGTTCACGACACAAAAATCATGTACAAAAGGGGAGCAACGATGCTCTATAAAAAAAAGCAGCAATGCAAATAAAAAGATTGGGACTTTGAGTGAAGTTCAGAGAGACAAAATGAATGGATGTGGAAAATGCAAGGTTTAATATTACATAAAAAACAGGTTAATACAATGGACACCATATACAGAGAATCAGAACCAAAGGCGCTTATTTCTATCTGGCAAACATAATAAACAACATGTTTACAGAACATCAAGAGGTAAATCAAGGGAACCACTGCATTCATGATAAGGTACAAGGGTAAAATTAATACAATCTGCACAGTCAAAATTCCAAGAGTCCCTGTTGGGTTAAGATAAATGTTCAGGCTAATTACCGCTCATCAGGAGCCAGCGGCACATCCGGCGCGCACCGTGTGACGTAGACGCACAGTGGGGCTGGCCCGCCCCCTGACCATGGAGCTGGCGGGGAAGAGGACCGCCCCAGTGTGCGTCACAGCTCCCGCACCAACGAATAGGGCAGAAAGCAACCGGAACCACAGCGCAAGCGATGCACACCAACATGCTAAACGTAATATACAACGGGTATTCTGCATATCTGAATAGAACAATAACACAAGTATAATCAATGAATTGATAACGATTTAATGCAATTAAAAGGGAAGGAAATGATGAACCAGTAAGGTTAAGGTGCAGAAAAAAACTGTATGATGGTACTACAGGTAGATGTCAAAAAGAACTTCCATCCCTAAATTAATGTTAAAAAAGAGGGGGAATAAGGGAGGTGGGACTTTGAGTGAGGCCATGGCTCGGTAAAAGTCATGTGCCTCCATCCCTGTCATAGACAAAAGGGGAGCACCGATGTAAATAAAAACCTGGACGCCGTGCTATGCTCTGCACACCCACCATAAGTTCTCCTGTCTCATATGGCTTTCAGGGGGGGTTTTACCCATCCTCCCTCACCCTGACATGGTCACTTACGTGCTATATGTTATTTTTCCTTTTTTAGACATCCAATACATAAATCTTGCTCCTGATGAATGGTAATTAGCCGCGAAACGCGTAGAGCTACCAGTCATGGTGTATCAGCTATACACCCACCAGGCTATCTGAACATTTATCCTAACCCAACAGGGACTCTTGGAATTTTGACTGTGCAGATTGTATTAATTTTACCCTTGTACCTTATCATGATAGTGGTGGTTCCCTTGATTTACCTCTTGATGTTCTGTAAACATGTTGTTTATTATGTTTGCCAGATAGAAATAAGCGCCTTTGGTGCTGATTCTCTGTATATGGTGTTCATTATATTAACCTGTTTTTATGTAATAATAAACCTTGCATTTTCCACAGCCATTCATTTTGTCTCTCTGAACTTCACTCAAAGTCCCAATCTTTTTATTTGCATCGCTGCTTTTTTTTAAAGAGCATCGGTGCTCCCCTTTTGTCTATGACAGGGATGGAGGCACATGACTTTTACCCAGCCATGGCCTCACTCAAAGTCCCACCTCCCTTATCCCCCCTCTTTTTTAACAAAAATCATGTGTTGCAGCTGGCACACTAATGATGCGAAAAAGCGAACAAGCAAGAATATTTGTTTGGTTTTTGGCTCATCTATTGCCTGCTTAAGGAGGCAGCTGCACATATAATACAAAATACAATACACGAGAAGATAATGGTTAAGCACGGAGTCTAAACAAGGGGTAAGGGTAGTGGACCTGAACAGCATAGAATGTTGTAGACAGAAAAAGATGGATTTGCTATAGGGACCTGCTGAAGCCTCTCTACCCATAAATTACCGGTAAACAAAAAGGTTTGCACCTCTTGTGCACAGCTGAGGACACGGACCAGTCATAGAGAACAGGGGCAGCTTGTGTCGCGCATGTGCTGTGTGCTGTAGTGAAGACAGGGACTACCATTGTTGTTCAAATACACGAAAGTAGGTGCTACTGCCTCCCAGTATTATAATGCAACTTTATCACCGGTGCTCTGGCAGAGGCAGCTGAATCCTCATCCACATGATCCGCATAAGCAAAGAAAAGTCATCACTCCTTTGTATACTCTGCAATCTTGTTTTTTTAAGGTGGGTAACAAATGACAGCCACAAGTGTCAACACATTTCAGCCAAGCTGGCCTTATTCATGACTACCATTGTTGTTGACAGCCACTGTCCAATGTATGCACCAAATATAATGCGCCAAATGTTACTATAGGCTAGCCCTTGCAAAAGTCCAGGCAAAGTCAATCGTTAGATATACAACCAATTCAAACGTTTGTTTGTAACAAATACTTGGGGAAGCAAATTTTTAGGTAGAAATAGTCATGCCAATATAACAAGGTGGGACTTTTTTAGGTACCAGTACACAATACTTAATCGTGGGAGGGCAGTGCCCAGTCATCCCATCTTCCTTTCTTTTTCACCTGACACAACATAATAATCTTTGACAAAGGTTGCGGAAATAATGCATACAGTATGGTGTAACAATGAAGTAACCTGCTAATATGCGATTAACAGTTAACCTGCTAATAGAAGCTTTGGGATATTGTACTGAATATATTATAAAAAATACTTTTATAACCATGTACAATTGAATCACCTGCAATGGTTGCACTAATTATCAATACCTGTTAGATTTTGATGATTTTGTGGCCACCACAGTTATATCTTGAGTCAACACTGATCCACCTGGGACAACTGTATTGTACATCTCCGTAGTCCATGAAATGGTTCAAGAATAATCTTTTCCCCCCACTGAGCATTTGGTTGATCTTTGGAAACTTTTGTATATCTCTGAAGTATATAATATTATGTAGGAGGGATAAAGACATACAGTAGGTGGGGGCTATAATATTTTTGGTTATGTGTCTAGTACTGGTGTGCCTGCTTTAATAATGTTTTTAAAAATTATTCTATGAATGATATAATAAAAATTTTTTTTTATAGTATAGTATAGAACTAAGTATTGTGTGCTGGTATCCAAAAAGCTCCACGTTGTTATATTGGTGTTGAAATTTTTGTAAGGGATGTCTGTACACTCTCTATAAGGGTTTAATACCCTCACGGGTTCTTTTTTTGTCTTGAAAATAGTTAAAAATGTACCCCTTAAGATGCAATGGTTTTCACAGGAGTTCTACATTATGGAGCCTATTCATGAACTTTGGAAAAAAAAGTTGGAATTATTGCCAATGGCATCCAATCTGATTTCACCTTTCTTCTTATGCATTAATTAACAAGATTTCTGATTGGCTGACCTGGGTAAAAACCCTATTTTTGTGTTCTAGAGTTTTCATGAATCGGCTCCATTATATGAAGAACCAGGGGCTCGATTTGAAAATATCCACTGGTAATTAGTGTCATGCCTTTCTAAAGTTTACAATCTGAAGGAACAATAAAGTTCAATTACCCAAAGCAAGTGTCTGACTGAGTTGACTGTTGGAGTTGGTAACCTTTGAGTCAACTCAGATATTCCGTCTACTCACAATAAATCACCATTTATAGACAATGATTCTAGTTTTCTTTTCTAACTATATCCAAGTGAACATCAACATGGTTTATGAGTCTCTGAATAACTAACTGGACACTCACAAACACAATAAACAAAAGGTACATGTTGTCTCAAAGAACAAATTCTGACCAACAGATTGTGAAATTAGAACTTTACTGCTGTTCCTTAAATATAAAAGCATGTTTAGACAATATTACTGTGAACCTCCTTGAAAGCAGCAATGTGTGTACAATGTGTTTGGGATGCTTCTCTCTCCACATCCCAATCCAGAAGAGTGTAAAGGCACTGTAATATTTTTGAAAGGCTGAGTATAGAGTTTATTTATCTTTTAATCCTTGCCTGTGTTCCAGTTTAAACTGGCACCATGACCACAACCCCAGTTTTCTTTTCTCAGAGTGACTTCCTCTCTTGCACCATCCTATGGAGTCTCCCCTTCATGCAGGGACTGGAGTTGTGTCTCTCTACACAGCCCCATAGATTAGGATCAAGGCAACCCGTAGACTAGTATCTTCCCTGCTCCTATCCCTCCCTTCTCCAAGCTAACAGACTGCCTGGAGACTACGCTTTCCACTGTAAACTCTTTCCTGTAAAGGCCAGAAGTTCAGGGAACCAGCAGCATTGGGAAAGTTGTAAACTGAAAGTTCTTGGGTAATAATTTTAACAAATAGTTTACAGGTGAGTATTTATTTAAATGTGCTCAGTGTGTTAAGCTAAAAAAAATCTACTTTAAGGTTTACCAATAAAGAAAAATACATTTTTACATTTAATCATTGGAGTATGCATTGTGTGAATTGGGGTTCAAATTGTAAAGCATTCTAGATGCATTGAGTGCCAAAGATAAAATATTTCAGGACTGGTAAGAGGTATGATGATAATAGTGTGCTCCTTAAAGTAGCTACTCCAGAGAATCCAATGCCAATAGAAGAGAAGGTTCACATCAGAAAAAACTCTAGTCTAGAAATCTGAGTATTAAAGACCAATATGCTGCATTGAAAGTGAAGATTCTATTTATTTATTTTTTGGATGGTTTTGGTTAAAGTGTAAGTAAACCCTCCTATAGTTTTCAGCCAAGGAAGCTGCCATCTTTGCCTCTGTTTAATCTGCAATTGTCATGATGCTGCACATGTGATCAGTTTAGACACCAGCCATTGGATGGTTTGACAGTTTGGTTGAGAGCACAACCAATGGGAGTGTTACATTTCCGGCATGTGCCGGAAATTAAACTGTTTTACGGATGGGTTTACTTCCACTTTAAGGCAAGGGAAGGTTAAAACCACTTCCAGTTTGCAATTTCCCAAGAACGGAAAGCAACAGGAAAAATACAACTTTGGAGTAGTTGCTAAAATAGTAGGTGAGGGGAAATTTTAAAAATGAGACATCAGATCTGGTAACATTTGTCAAAGCTTGCCATTCTGTTGTTTTTGGGCACACTTACTTTCACTTCCTGCGGCTTCTTTGGAATAGGAAATATGGTGACAATTTCTAAGCTCGCCACATTCTGTCAAAAGCTAGAACACAGTTTTGCCTGAAGATCCAATTTAATATAAACTACCATCATATTCTTATATAAAACTGGTCCTATTGATTTATTGTCATTGGTGGGTTGTGCAAACATGGCATACTGGTATGTGTATTTTTACAACTGTTGTGTGAATTAGCTATTGACCAAATCAGCCCTTGACATATTTATGTTTGTCTGCATGACTGTAGTAAGAACCATAGACTATAAAGCTCCTTTGGCGGCAGACACTGGTCTTAATGGTTCTGTGCATTCTGAAACACGTTGTGAAGTACACTGATGCAATAAAAATGAATATAACAAACAAATAAGCATCTGTAGTTCCAGCTAATGATCCAATGGCTGACACAGAGCTCTACCGGAGTTGTCCCCCCCACCACCACCACCAAAGACTACACATTTTTGTTGGTACAAGTGTAATCTGTTAAAGA
Organism: Rana muscosa; assembly: GCA_029206835.1. Lineage (NCBI taxonomy): Eukaryota > Metazoa > Chordata > Amphibia > Anura > Ranidae > Rana > Rana muscosa. The sequence continues at coordinate 148,640,327 of CM055126.1, read as the reverse complement.
ATTATGATTCATTTGACAGGTCCTCTTTACTTTCAATGAAGTGAACAGAACAAGTTAGAAATGTTAACATTACAGCACACACTATGAAAAAAAAAATCTGAGCAAACACATGTAATAGATTAGGTCATTTCTTGCTGTATGAACAGTTTATATGAGCGCTCAGTTTTTACCTGGCAACCAGCCGCAAGACAGTCAAGAGACAGACTGACAGGCTGAAAGCTGTAAATAAATAAGCTTATTTTTTTTCTCCTTCACTTCACTGTGAGTTGGGTGTTTACAAGTGACCCTCACAGATGTGACCTATGCCACTGCTAAGGTATCACGGCACACATTGCAATATATTATTACAGCATTGCAAAAACTTTCCATGGCATTCATAAATAGTAGTTGAAAGCGTTATTAAAATGTGGCGTTTTAGTGTCTGGAAGCCGGAGAACATAACCCTTGTAGAGCTGAAGGGAAGCTTCTGAGACTCAGTATTTAAAAGGTTTAGGTTAAAATCTTGGATGGCTTATAAACACAAGTGTATGAGTTATAGTTTCAAAATGTTCTCATGAGCCTTTAAACAAATGCTTTGCAACTCAGGTTTTACAGATGTGTATATAAATATATATATAACACACTGTGTGCTTAATCCTCTATAGAGCCATGAAGTCCATTCAGCACAGATAAACTCTGTTAGCACTGTATTACTCACAGCAGACCTTTCTGTTAAGACAAATGCTTGTGTGACTGAGTTTTTTGTAATGGTATAACTCTGGGATTACTACATGATGAGAAATTACCTAATGCTCACAGCAATCTGTTAGATGTGCTTAAGACTTAAATTTATATATGAAATCAGATTATATTCAGGTGGGTCTGATTAAACATGACCATCTCAATTATCGCCCAATGGCAGAATCATGGTGGTCAGCTACATATGGGCCCCTTATGGCTGGATGACACAATGACCCCCTACAGCCTCCTCTGTGGGCCTCCTTTTAAGAGTAAGGGTTATGGAGTCTTACCATGTGCATTATAATAAAACAAGTTTATAGTGACGCTAGAGGGGTGTAGTATGCAAACATAATCTCAGTCAAAAAAACATCATGATATAAGTAATAAGTTCATTGTTAAAAGTCCATAGAGCACATGATAACTAGCAGCACCAGCGGCAGCACCCTTAGAGTGAAGCAGGCAGCTCTATAATGCAAAAGAGAAGAACAGAAGGGTGCCAGACTAAGTGCAGCATTAAAAGTAACAATTTTATTAAGGGTAAAACAAGAGGCAACTCACATATAGATGGTTGCGGTCACAGGTCTGAAGAAGAAGCAGAAGTTTGGAAATGCAGTGCGGCCTCCATGGTAAATTCACGTCTGTCCTGGCGCCATCTTCAGTTCCATGATGGTTAAGGCGGCGATCGGCTTCCTACAGTCATCCATCTATACAAACACTACCTGATGCCACCAATCCACCGGGATGATCCAGGAGGGTCCAGAGACTGACCGCATCCATTGTATAGGTGCCTGAACTATTCATCTATATGTGAGTTTCCCCTTGTGTTCCCCTAATAAAATCAATACTTTTAATGCTGCACTTAGTCTGGCGTCCCTCTGTTCTTCTCTTACCATGCGCATTAAAGTTTGGCTGTCTAATCGGGATTCATTTGCTCAAAAAATAATTAGTAAAAAGACATACATTTAGCATATAAAACTCAAGAAGAAGAAGCAAAGTACTTCCACACATGAGACAGCCTCACAGGAGCCCAACACACACAGAGTTTATCGTCTTGCCCACTCCTGCCTCTCTCTGATCACTGAATTACATTGATGGTGTCATTTGGGGGGGGGGACCAAGAGCTGCCCAGTAATAGCGTGTGTCTCCGCTATTATGGTGAAAGACATGCAGGTTCAGAGAGCTGTAGAATGGATGACAAAATACCTGTTGATCTTGCCAGAAATTCTGTGTCCCTTTTACTTTTTGTAAGCTGAAAAAAAATGCAATCTTATTTGTGTAAACTATTAATTCCATTATTACTAGGTAAAAAAAAGTGTCTACTGTAAATGCTTTACCAATTATAACTGTCTTGGTGTCCATTATATGAAATTTGGTGGCCTGAGTCTAGGCCCGCTTTAACAAGGTATGCAGGCGCCATATATACTGTATATGCAAAATGAAGTCAAAGCAGAGAGCATGATGAATTTTAAAAAAGTTATAAAATGCAATTCACAAATTTTTTTATATAGAAATTAATATTATCCCTACTGTGTATGTGTAAAACGTGGCTAATACAAGAGTAAATAAATCTCTAGAGCTCAGCAAATTGGTTAAGAATAGACAGCCCCAATACAAATTTGCAAACATTACAGCAGTTTTGTAAGGTCTTGATTCATAATTTATTTTAAGGATATCTATGCATCTGTGGCTATTGCAGTTATCAGTTTTTACTAATTGACCAAAAATTGCTTTGCTTTTGCACCATGCTAACGCCTGTGCTTGCCCAGCAAGCCCAGGACTGAAGTGAGAACCATGTTCATAGCTTTATTATCTTCTCTTCAGTAGATACAATCAGTCCTTATAATCTATTGGTATGAATTGCAGATGTTGTGTAATCTGCTATTATTTACAACAGGGGTCCCCAAACCTTCCAACCCATGGGCACGTTTACTATACTTCAGGGGGGCCAGACTCTGGCCAGTAGAAATAGAAAATGTTCTGGTGTTGGTGGAAGCAAACAAGTCCCCAGATATGTTGGTCAGTGGGAGGAGAAATAGAGCCCCATCCTTGGTGTCATTGGGAGAAATACTGTCCCATTATTGCTATCAGTGGGAGGAATAGTGCCCCATCTTTAGTGTCACTGGGAAGAATAGTGCCCCATCATTGGTGTCACTAGGAGGAATAGTGCAACCTCATTTGTATCAGTGGGAGGAATGGTGTCTCGTATCAGTGGGAGGAATAGTACCCCAAGGGCCGGACAAATGCAAGCAAAGGGCCGCACTCTACACTCAAGCCACAGGATTTATTTTCACCTGGTAATCTTGGGAATAACACACACTGTCCCTGGGTGGCTATGGTCACCCATCACTGTATATTTGGAGGGAGCCATGGTTGCCACACAGACAGGACTTCTTACGTGTATGCCTTTGTGTGTATTTATTACATAGGAAATAATGGAATTAATAGTTTACACCAGGGGTAGTGAATTAAAATTCAAGGCGGTCCGGTCACTACATTTTTTTTACGGCCGAGGTCCGAATCACAAGTCTGTGCCATTAACGATTGTACGCGTCTTTCTTCCATTATTTGGCGCAAGCCGCACTCTCTGGTGCTTTTATTATGGGTTCCTCCACACGCTCTGGTAATACTCTGTGAATGTAAATGTCCCCAATAGTGTTTCCCCTTACATCAAGTACCCCTACCAGAGTAATTCCATACATTGGGTGTCCCCCATCAGAACACCCCCATAAATCAGTTGCCACCCACTGTCAGGTTACCCCCTTATATCAGGTATTCTCATCAGGTTTATTCATTAGACAGCTCCCCTACATCTGGGGTCTCCCATCAGTGTGCCCCCTTACATCATTTGTCCCCATCAGAGTGTCCCCTTACAGTAGGTGCCACCATCATAGTCCCACCTAACATAAAATGTGCCCATCATCGTGCCCCTTAACATAAAATAAGGGTCACACTGATGGGCACATTTTATGTTAAGGGACACTCTGATGGGCAAATTTTATGTTAAGGGGCACCCTGATGGGCACATTTTATATTAAGGGGCACTCTGATGGGCACAACAAAACGTGCCCCTTAACATAAAATATGCCCATCAGAGTGCTCCTTACCATAAAATTTGCCCATCAGAGTGCCCCTTAACATAAAATATGTCCAACAGCGTGCCCTTAACATAAAATTTGCCCATGGGCACATTTTATATTAAGGGACACTCTAATGGGCAAATTTTATATTAAGGGGCACTCTGATGGGCACAACAAAACGCGCCGCTTAATGTAAAATCTGCCCATCAGAGTGCCCCTTAATACAAAATGTGCCCATCAGTGTTGCTCTTAACATAAAATGTGCCCCTTAACATAAAATAAGGGTCACGCTGATGGGGACCTTTTATGGTAAGGGGCACTCTGATGGGCACATTTTATTTTAAGGGGCACGCTGATGGGTATATTTTTAATGTGCACGCTAATGGGCACATTTTATGTTAAGGGGCACTCTGATGGGCACAACAAAATGTGTCCATCAGTGTGCCCCATAACAAAACATGCCCATCAGTGTGCACATTAAAAATATGCCCCTTAAAACAAAATTTGTCCATCAGAGTGCCCCTGAACATAAAAAAAGGTGCCCATCAGTCTGACCTTTAACAAAATATACCCAGCATTGTGCACAATAAAAATATACCCATTAGTGATCAGTACATTTGGCCCACATACCTTGCATGCAGGAGGGCACAACTGAAATAACGAATGGGCGGAAGCTGCGAGATATGGATTGCCAGGACCCGGAAACCGCGAGCAGCAGGGGGGCGGGCGCACATGTGACGTCACGCCCCTACTCGCAGGGAGAGCCGCGAGCAGCAGGGGGGCGGGGCATGCACGTGACGTCACGCCCCTACTCGCAGCCTGTGTCAACTCCGAGACCTGCGGTGAGGAGCAGGGGGCAGGCGCACGCACGCAGCGTCACTGGTTGCTGGGGAAACCCGCGGACCCAGCAAACCAACGCTGACATTTACAATTACACCGGCGGCCCGAGGAGAAGCGTCACTCGGGCTGGACTCGGACCGTGGGCCGCCATTTAATGACGGCTGGTTTACACGAATAAGATAGCATTTTTTTTCAGCTCACAAAAAGTAAAAGGGACACAGAATTTCTGGCAAGATCAACAGGTATTTTGTGTACTTGCTAAAAAAAAATTTAGACTAAAAAAGAAAATGAATTCAGATACAATATCTAAGGACTAATGATCAGCAATGTATGACATTTTGTTTTTGGGTTTAGTTATGCTTTAAAGCGATTGTACCTCATTGGCGCTCCTGGATCCTCGCCCCTTAAAAGTGGTCCTATAGCAAGCAGCAAGCCAAATACTGTCTTGAAAGAACAGTATGACAAACAAACCGATCAACTAAGCTACAGTGATATTGTTACAAAACAAAGTCTGGATATTTTTTTTAAATAAATTCAAATTTTAAGTATTGTTGGAAACAACTTAGAGAGGCCAATTACTCACTTCTTCCAGTCTGGGAGTGCTGAGTAACCCCCCCCCCCCCCCATTGAAACTGTAAACTGTATCAGAATATGTAAATATTACTTGCAAATTTGATCTGCACATATATTTAAATTTTAGCTTCCGTTTTCTAATATATATCAATATTATGTTTCCAGTATATGTTTAAGCGAATATGCAGAAAAAAAAAGCTTACAAAAGACTTTTATTAGCTAGTTCTGCTCTACTCAGCTAAATTTATTCCCCAAATGCTTCTCTTGGGATCACTGACACTACTTAAGTCATCTGTTTTCTTAGTCTCTCTCTCATTCAGGTAGAAGGGGAGAAAATGAAATTCTTTCCCAGTTGTCCATCAATCCCTGCCAAGACGCTGTCATTTATTTTTACAGCCACATGTGGCTTTCAGCACCAATGGATACAAGAAGATTATTGGCCTGTATCCTCCCACCCACCATCTTGTGTACTTTGCATGTTCTCATGAAATGGATTATCTGGCTATTGCCGCAATTTTATTTATGGTTTTGCGACTGTCAGTTTCAATTAGGACCTGGAATGGGTGTACTTTCTGGATGTTTGTCAAACTGCACTTCATTCAAATAGTAATCTGTTGATGTTAATGGAAAATAAAAAAGACAAAAAGTCCCACATACAGTATATGGATACATTTTAAAGTGTATGTAAATCCTAAATTATTTTGCAGTATGTTTGGCACCGTGCCTCACAGTAAACACAATTCTTAATTATTATTTTTTTGTGAATCTGTGGCAAACTTTTATACCTGGAGAACCTGCCAGTAACCACACTTCATGTTGCAGGCTGACAACGCTAAGCCACTGCCTAGCAGCAATATTGTCACCCTGCCATGTGACCTGCCTCAGTTGACCGTTGGACTGCCTCTCTGCTAGACCTGATAAAGCATCCCAAAGGACAACTGAAGGCTCATACAAAACAGGCTCACAATTTCAAGGCAGTAACTACAGCATGCTACAGGAAGAGATATTACTGGCAGGATCTTTGCAAAAAACTTTGCAATAAATTTATAAAAAACGATTTGCTTAAGAAAGCTGTATATAGTGAGACATGATACCAAACATACTAAATAATAGATTATGGGTTTACATACATTTTAATTAGACACATACATAAATTGTATGTATAGCCAAGTTTTTTTTTCTTTTATGTTTTGGATAGTGTAGGGAAAGATTAAAAAAAAAAAACGTTTTATTGAAATATATAACAGAAAACAGCAAAAAATATTTTCCATCTAAAAGAATACATACCTGACTGCCTCAAGCTAGAGCCATTCAGTTTGGCATCCTTGATAACCAGGTGCTTGATCCATAATGTTGGTGCAGTGATATCTACAAGGCAAGAGTATAAATTATATTTATCATATATCTTATTTCACTATCGATAACCAAAACATCCCCACACCTTCACACTTCAATTTATTATTATGACATCATAAACAAACCTACTTTTAGTAATTTCTAATATATGTGTTATTCAGCCATGCCAAAGGAGTCATTCCTACATTATAAAAATGTAATGATTTAATTAAATAAATCTTTAGTTAGACCTCATTGAGAATACTGTGTCCTGTCCTGGAGACCCAATTACATAAAGATATTGATAAGGTAGAACAAGTCAAGAGACAGGCAACTAAAGGGCTACACGGTCTGATGAGTAAAATGGAGAGACTGGAGGAGCTTTATATGTATAGCCTTGGGCAATGAAGGGAAAGGGGAGGCATGATTGAAACTGTTAAACTCATGTGAAGTCTTTTTTTGTTTGTTTAATATCTTTGTTCAATTGGGACACTTTTTCTTTAACTATTGTGCCGTTGTCACAAAAGAGAGTATGGTCCCTTTCGCATGGACAATGGTGCCGCCTCGTAATCCATGGTGGATCCATTTGTCAGCTGCAGCTGGCCTCCGGTTAGCACGTCCCGCACACCTATTTGAAGAGAGACATTACACTAAAATCCTTTTTTACTGCACTGCAACCACATCCATTAGAAGCAGTTGCAGCACTGCCCTATTCACTTCTACAGGTCGTGTTAGCAGGCGGCATTTCCTGCTGAACGCATCATGCCCTACTTTTTTTTTCTGCATCATGACAATGAAGATGGGCCATCTAGTAGGCATTGCCAAGTCTTGACAATACGTCTGGGGTGCATTAAAAACAGGTCTCGGCTGCCTGGTTTTGCCACACCAACTTGCCCATGTGAAAGGGGCCCAAGGGAAAATCTTTCCAAAGTGAGGCCAAATCCCTCTTAGACAAGTGGCTTCATCAACATTAGAGGAGTCTCCTTCACCTCCTTCTCAAGACTGTCAATTTTTGTAATTCTTAAGAATTTTTTCTCAAAAACAATAGTCACCAGCACAAAAAGAGAGAATAAATCCAACCAATGGGGACTCAGACAGCAATAAAATCATGACAGAGGTTCTTATCGTTCTCTAGTCCCACAAAGGGTTCGGCTAGAGATAGTTTAACATATGTTTGTATTGCCCAGGTTACCAATCCTCTACTTCCCAACTTTATTATGATGATAACTAGGGGCAACTTTTAGCACAAAGTATGTAGGCAAAGGACATGCCACTAAGTTACATAACCCACAAAGAATGAATACACAGCAATGGGGGAGATTTACAAAAATCTGGTGCAGGTCTGTAGAGAAACCAATCAGCATCCAGATTTTATTCTTAAAGCTTAATTGAACAAGCTGACGTTAGAAGCTGATTGGCTATCAAGCACAGTTGCACCTGAGTCTGAGTGCTCTAGTTTTAGTAAATCCTCCCCAATGCTTGCTTAAATCCACAAATTCTCTTTTTTACGACTTATTATTATTTTATACAGGGTAAAGTGTATAGAGTATAACACATTTGGTAGTTAAATAGTTCATTTGTTATAAAAGTCCATACAATAGACTTCAAAAAAGAAAACTAAGGAAGAAAGAGGGACAAAGAGATTTGGTTCCACGGTCCCTCTAAAAGAAATAGAGCTATGTTTGTTCCCATACATGCATCCAAAAAGCCATTCAAATTATTTTACCCACAAACATTCTAGTACAACTGGAAGTTCATTTGTTTGTGAATAAATGCTAATTAAACCCAGAAATTACTTTGTAAAAGTAGCAGTGACATCATCAGAGTGCAGCACATCATTTGTGCAGAAAGCAGAGTTGTGGGAAGGACCCATCAGGCCCACCTACTACAAGTTGCTTGCAGAAAAGTACAGGCGGTGGGTCAGACACAAGACTAGTCACCTTTGCACAAAGGTAAAGAGCAGCAGTGACCAGTCTTTATTGCAGGAAGCCCATAAACAGAGACAAAGTCATGCAGAATCGTTGCACAGATCTAAAAAAAATACACAAAGCTCACCAAGATTCATGTAAAATTTCGAAAGCCTCTTGTATTTAGACAATGTTAGCTTATCCTGGAGTTCAGCTTTAACAAAGAATGCCCATGATTTGATTACACACCAATATTTATTACATGTCAAGTAAACTATGAATTTTTTAGTCCAAAATCAAATGTACAACCCTAACGATAAAATACTACATAGAGTCTCTGGGCTATCTGAAGAAATATCACAGTGGTAGTTGTCTCCTTTTAGTTAAGATTTCTCTTATTAAACTTCAGATAGAGATTCACTTGTGAGAGTAAATTTCCCCTTGAGTCATTGAGCTCTGTAAACAACAGACCTTGTTTAGCATGAGGTAAGGAGGAACCTGGAAAATGTGTGAAAATTTGAGAAAATTGTCATTGTCAAGCGATAAAACATGCTGAAATCGCAACATTGTGTGACGCATGTCGCCCAAAAGTGGCTCCTAAACTATTTTTGGGCGACATGCGTCCGACGATGTGGGTTGCAGCACGTTTTATCGCGCAAAAATCGCGGCAGACCCAAATGAATGGCATCTCGAATGCGAATCCCGCGTTTTGTTATTCACACTTCGGCGCTGTCAAAATGCGGGCAGATCCACGGCAAATCTACCCGCGATTCAAAACGCTGTAGTGTGAATGCAGCCTAAGGCTTGGTTCACATACGCTCCAGCTGCGTTTCACAGCATGGGGTCCGGTGCATCTCTGTTCACTGATTCAGGTGCGAATCAGGTCTGAATTTTTGCCTTAATTCGCACCTGAATCGGAACAAAAGACGCACAGGAGCCTTTTTAAAATCCATTGAGAGCCGGTCACACTCTCCTGTCGTCATGCGAATTGGATGCGGGGAAACTCACATATGTGTGAACCCAGCCTAAAAGTGAGAATGCATCTTAGTAATGCAATCATTCATGTTTACCTGACTAAAAAAAAAACATTTTTTCAATTATATATTTTAGTGCTGGCCATAAAAATGGAAAGAAATAAAACCCACCCCTCTAATTTCAAGATATCAACTACAGGTGATCCTTGAAATTGTTAGGTGACCATAAAATACAATGTTCCTGCAAGAGAATAAATATATTATGGTCCGACATTCGACTACTGAGCACTGCAAACACATAAAGGTCCCAATGTTATTTACAAAGGGATTACAGGAGATGAATACCCTTTTTTATCACTACAGGATTTGTTCTGAAGACAAATGGGGGATTGCAGCTATCTTGTAAACACCCTCTAAGCTGATACAAATTTCTTATTATTGCTAAAAGAATCAGAAGCAACAAAATTGCCTAAAAGCCTGTCAGTCCGACAAGATGCACACCATTAGCTCTATATTGCCATACCGCACAACTGTGTGAGTGTATTGTGCATTGTATGTGTCAGCCCATGACCTGAACTGGAGGGAGGCGATTTCCTGAGCAGCAGATTGAACCTGCCCATGTGCTGTGAACAGGAAATTGCTGACCCTTGGGTCATTGTCACTTTTGGAAACCATCAAGCGGTGAAAAGAAATCAAACAAGAAACAGGTGTTCATCACAACTTTCTAAATGAAGAGATTAAGGATAGTTCAGCAGCCCCTTATCTGGACTGTGAAGTGATTGTCTGTGCCATAGGTGAAATGCAATGACATTTGGGGGGGGGGGGGGACATTGCTGCGGAAATGTAAAGAGTAGTGCTGACTGTTCAGAATCCAAAAATACCGCTGTGAGCAAATTGTACATAATGTGGCTTTTGCAGCATACTCAATTTGTAATGATCAGCCTGACAAGTACAGATCAAAGCAGTTATGAGCATATTTATTCCATGGCATCAAACATACAATAAAACGTTTTTCTTTATAATTGTCGTATTTAATCATGTCTTTTGTAACATTTAAAAAAAAAAATGAAAATTACTCCAGGGCTTAGTAAATCTTCACTTTACAAAGAATATCCAATCACGTGCAAGCAAAATAAAAAATACTGCATTTTTGCTTACACATGATTGGATGATGGAAGTCAGCAGAGCTCTCCCTCATTTACTATGCTTTGGAGCAACTGCACTTGCAAAAGTGCACTGTCTATTTGCCTTTAGTAAATCAACCCCTAAGTGTCAATTGGATGAATATTGTGCCAATAACAACTATCTGTGCATGATTATAAGTGCTTTTTAAAATAGGAAAGTCCCCAAAAGCATACCTTTAGTCAAAACCTTTTTATATAGAATATGTAAGACTTAGAAGTTTTTTTAAAGTTATTGTCATTGTTCCTTTTGGAAAGATTATTCCTTATGGAAATGCAACCGTTTTAGGAGATATAAACCTCTAAATACCTTTTCTCATAAGCAGTATATAGCAGTCTTGTGACTTCTATCAGTGTCTGTTTAAAGCTTGTAGGAGGATTTTTCCTTTTACTCTGACTGTCCTATGAGGCTGGACAGTGCTGATTTGCTCTGTGCTGATCAAATGCACCCTCCCATGAAAAAAAAAAAAAAAAAAAACTCTAGCAATACACACCAAACTGAGCATGTGCAGTCTGTCCCCAAGGCTCTATTCTATCAGGAGATGGATTGGGGACAGTGGAAGAAGAAAGGATCAGAGAAGACAGGATCAAACAACCTTTTTCCACAATCCAGAGGATTAACCACTTGTGTTCCACAGGGAGTATAACACGCATGCTTTACTGCATATACAGACTGATTTTACTGTTGTGGGTTTAGTAAAACTTTAATATTGTAAATCTATAAGCAAACACATACACAAAGGGGTCTATTTAAGACCACTTACAGACGTTTTTGCGCTAAAAATAGTGACTGTAAAGCGCCTGTAAACTGTCTCTTCTGCAGCCCTAGTATGAAAGCCCGAGTGCTCTCACACTGGGGCGGTACGCCTGCAGGACATGAAAAAAAGTCCAGCAAGCAGCATCTTTGGGGTGGTGCGGGAGCGATGTACACACCGCTCCTAAACCGCCCCTGCCATTGAAATTAATGGCCGGTGCTGCCGAAGCGCCAGCAAAGCGCTTAGGCAGCGGCGCTTTGCGGGCGCTTTTAACCCTTTATTCGGCCGCTAGCGGGCAAAAATTGCCACTAAAACCACGGTAAAGCGCCGCTAATATTAGCGGTGCTTTACCGTCAATGCAGCCAGCGCCTCAGTGTGAAAGTGGTCTAAAAAAGCAGCAAATGCAGCTTTTACTAAACATTTACTGGTGGCGATTGATAACTGCCATTTACATCTTATGGACCTGGAAGATTCTTCACCAGAGAATGTTTGTTCAAATTCAAATTCACTGCTTTATGAATAGATCCTCTAGGTATTGACACATTCATCTGTCAAAAGCCACTGTGGTAGGCTAGTGTGCTTTGCTACTGCATAAGGACACACAACAGCACCAACAGGTGCAAACAGTAAGGAACACACCTCCCTGACTGAAATACCACCAAAGCAAAATGGATGAAATGCAATAGTAGCCTGTTTTTTTTATGTAATAAAGGCAATACAAGGAAATTCCTGTATTATAAAAGGTAAACTCACCTTTATAAAAGAAAAGCTCACATAAGAACGAATTTGCTAATTCTGAGCAAAAATGGGGAAGCACGCATGAGTGCCCCCATAACAAGCAGCTTGCTATAGGGGCATGCAGAAGGCAGGAAGAGCCAGGAGCACGGGACCCCAGAAGAGGAGGATTGGGGCTGCTCTGTGCAAAACCATTGCACAGGGTAGGTAAGTATAACATGTTTAATACTTAAAAAAAAAAAAAAAAGAAGAACAATTACAATCACTTTAACAGACCAAGTTGTCCAGCAACATTTTTAGTTATTGCTCGTTCACACTATGCGGTGACCTGCATTTTCTGCACAGAACAATGCAGGTCACTGCAGTCCAGAGACTTGAATGCAGATTATCTTTGCACAGATTTAAAAAAAAATTGTAAACAGTGCCATCAGGGTTGCCAACTTTCAGTAAATATACAAACAGTTTGTAAAATCTTTACTTTTTGCATCTGTTCTTAAATGTCCATTGCGGACATGTAGGCTGCACGTCCGTAACTGACATTCATGGACAGATGAAACAATTATGGATTTTACAAACTGTTTGTAAATTTACTGAAAGTTGGCAACCCTGAGTGCCATGCGCTGAAACAGTCTATTGCCCCTCTCTGCCCAGCAAAGCAGACACCAGCCCACACACTAAATTGGATCGTTGTAGCGTGTGGGAAGTGTAAACAGGCCCTTACAGGGGTTGGGACTAACCATTTAACACTAAAAGGGCTACTTACAATGGTCAGCTTTTATTCATAATTTATTTTCTTTCACTTGAATTTAATTATATTTTTATAGAAATTACAAAAAAAAGTAAACTGTTTTATATCCAAAATTATGTGCAAAAATATGAACAAGTACAGAAGAATTTCCTCTCTGAAAATTTGTAACATTCAACAATAACATAGGGGTGAAGGACCATTGGTCTTAAGCAATATCGTACCAGTATATAATCAAATATCAGAGCCCTGCCTGAAAATGTGATACGCTTTGTTTTGCAAAACAAACTTTCAACTAGGGGCCCTAAATCTATAGAGAGCAGTGCAGTCATCCATAGGACCAAAACGAAGTACTGCTCTTGCTCAAAGGCATAAAAAGGAAAAGGGTTCAATAAAAAGTAATTTACAAAAAAAGAAAAAGGGCAGTGCTTTAGCGGAGAGAGTCCAGAAAGAGAGATAGAAAGATGAGAGAGAGAGCAAGAAAAAAAAAGGGGGGGGGGAGACCATCTATGTCCTGGAGGTTCATTGTAGGTATGTTCACCCATAATGTTGGATTTTAATTCTAGAAAACGTGTAGGTGCTTGTGTTAGAGAGAAATAATCTAGCCAGTGCTGCCAAATGCCATGTGTGTCAGTTATTATTGCCGTCAGTTTCTCATTTACCAGAATACAATGCACCCGGCTTTTCACCTCGTTGGAGTTGAGAACTGCTGACTTTCACACTTTCACAATTGTTTGCTTCGCGGCGGGAAATATATGTGTCACTAGTGTATGCTCTCGTTTGGTAGGACCTTTTATCGGTTTGTGTAAGAGCGCCTCCCAAGGATCTTTGCACAGATTTATATTTAACACTGAATTTACCATGTTATAGACTCTAATCCACAGGCACTTAACCTTAGGGCACGTCCACCATATATGCTACATGTCTGCTAGGTCTGAGCATCCCCTAAAGCATGTAGAGGGGTAGGAAGAAAGGCATTTTGCAATTCTAGTCAGGGTAAAGTGCCAACGAGACAGAACTTTGAAAGAGTTTTCTAAAGTTATAACATTGCGGGAAGAGCGTTAAACCTTTTCTTTAACTGTAACTAAATAAAAGTGTTAAGTGGAGTTATGGTTCATTCACACTATCTGTGTTGTGTTAACCCATGGTAAGACACACGCTTTACTGCAATTGGGAATGGCATGACCTTTACACGTTAGTAAGTTACAGTACTACTCATAGACCTTCCCAACTCTACCTAAAACTAGAAAAAAAATTGTTTGAATCAAGCTTTAATTTTTAATTATCATATAACACTAATGTGTCACTCTCTCAAATGCTCAGGCAAATATCAGGCACACCAAATTATTATTAGAGTAGATATATATAAAAATATATATCATGAAAAGATGAAAAGCCCTCTTACCATCTCCTTCAATAACAGGCCGGGTCTCCATTGTAGGGGTTGGTTTGGATCCATCATCTGAATTGAGAGTAAGAAAGAAACGAAAGGAGACTACCATTATTGAGGTAAATGCTATCTACTCTACAGAACTTTTGAATGGTTGGGGTTTGCACGTGGCCCGGCCACGTTAACACACACACACAGACACACACATACACATATATAAAAAAACAGGTCTGCACATTTAGGGAAATAAGGAAGGAATAGACATTTGTAAGAATCCAAATCTCCACTCTAAAATTGTAACAGAAGTGCAGCTTTACTTCAGCAGAATAGCTGTGTATTCTGTTATTTACTTGTATTCTTTGTTCCTAAATGCAGAAGTATCAGCTCTTTGCCAGGCTGTGTGCCTTCACAGAGGCTGTTCTATTTTCTGCCTGTGCTTAGTGTCAGAAAATCGCATTCTCATTAGACTGAGAAAGACTTCCATGCAATCCACTCAACAGCTTCTTTATCTGAGAGTTTTATGGGTATCTCTGATTATAACTGAGGTGAGGCAGACTAATCGGGGACTCTTAGCCTGACACTGAGCTGGCAATTCTCTAAGAGGAAGAGAATACATCTAAGTAACAGGATAAACTGCTAGCCTTTAGAGGTAAGATAGCATTATTATACATTTTCAAGAATGGAAATTTCTCTTACAAATGCCCATTTCTAACAGGTCCTGCACTTTTCTCTTAAAGCCTAACCAAATACGAGCAGCTGTGCGTGTTTGTAGAATTTATGTAGCATTAGCTATATACAATATACCGCCATGTGTTCTGGTAGTGGGGTGGAAACTTCCCATCCCGCTCCCGGAACAAAATGCAGTCAGTTTGAGTGCTGCTTAGCCATTTACAGGAAGCTGTGTACTATATAAATGAATACAAGGCTTCCTCTGATTGGCTGAGGTGGGGAGGTGGGTGAATGACTTCAAGATCTCCATCTTAGCCAATTAGAGGAAGCCTTGTATTCATTCATGAAATACAAAGACTCCTGTGAATGACTAAGCAGCACTCAGCCTGACCCGATTTTGTCCTTAGAGCAGGAGTTCCCATTTCGCTGCCAAAACACAGTGCTGTATGTAGCTAACCCTACATACAGTTTACACAGCGCATGCAGCCGCTGAATGTGTTAGTGTAGGAAATAGTTTGTTTGGACCAATTTCATCAAAACAAACTATTTAAAATTGACTAAAACCTGGAGTTAAACTTGAAATTATGTAAAAGCACTTTGTATTAACTAACACATTTTTTTTCTTTTAAAAGCTATACTAAAATATGTATATATATATATACATATCCATCACACCAAAATTAAAGGAGAACTCCAGTTGGGATAATAATTGCAGAAATCTTATGAAATATCAGGCTATACATTCTTACTATTTTCTTTTCGTCTGAGCTGCAGTATTAGCTGAACTGAATGTCATGAATCCCTTAACATCACCTGAAGGCAAGCTTTTGTGATCAAGGTATTTGGGTGGGAGGGTTTTCACTATTAAGTCAAGCTGTATTTTAAGCAACAGCTAGCATGTCACAAGGACTGCACAGAAGCGGGATGTTGCGGTAATACCTAAAGGAATAGACGCTGTTAACCTAGCAAAGTGATTGTTCACTTTGGAAAGTGTAGGTTCAACTTTGCAAAGTGAAGTTTAATGAAAAAGGTAAAAATATGTTAATTTGGAACTCAATTAAGTTCTGCAACGATACAGTTGTATTCATTGACCTCACACATGACTGAGTATCCAAAGTGAATGCAACTTCATCTTATTTACTAAAATTCACTTTTCAAAGTGGATATATACTTTCTATTTCTTTTCCTAGGTGAAAAGCCTCTATTCTTTGGCAAATTAACTCACTGCTTAAAGCACATTTTTCAGAAAGGGGCTGAAGCACATTTTTGTCTTTCCACAAAGTGCATCCAAAGGAGTAGACATAGGAATGCAGTATTTTATACTTTGCATAGTTATCGGTGATTGCTATGATTTTCCTGGAGTTCCCTTCAAACACAAAAAGTGTAATGGAGTATATATATTTCACCTTCCATGACAAATAGATAAAGCCACCTACCACAGCAATCTGGCATCGAGTGGATGGTACTGCAACTGCACCGTCTTGGTCATCATCAATGAAATCATAAAAAAAGAACTGAAAACTGTCCACTAAGACTGGCTTTAAGGGTTCATCAAGACAAGGATATTTTGGTCATCTGAGGTGGGCCTAAAATACGCACCTTCTTCTCATCTGCTATTGATTTTATTTCACACACATCTGCCTTCCAAAATGTCTGCTGTCCAGAGGGAAAACTAAGTAAATTGTCCTTCAATAACAGAGGGACATAACGGATTGGGTTATCCAACATAACAAACTGAGTTATCCTAATCATTTAAAAATTAATGATATACATATCAAATAAGAGATTTGCCCCCCAAAATTTTAAAATTAAAAGAAGTTATTGATTCTGTGATTGTTTACCTCTATGTCTGAAATACTAGTTCCCTGGTCACCATGCTAATCCATTGAGCTGACTCATAATAAGCATGCAGGTCAGGGGTTTTGACTTTACTCTGATTTTGTGAAACTGCTACTTGTTACGTCAGTGTCCTATCTAAGGCAGATCTCAACTTATATTTTTTTAGTCTGATTTTTTCTGTTTTTAAGAATGTGTACAGTGTACAGTTCTAAACAACATAAAAAGTTGCTTACAGAAACCTACTTATTAAGGCCAAAAATCACAGATGTAGCCATAAAATAGTAAAAAAGAGAGAAGAAAGAAATATTACCACAGAGAGTATATGTTCTTTACCTCACCACTCCATAATCATGGGCCTTTACCTTTACAGACTAGGGAAAACATCTCCCTCACATCCAACCCACATCTCAAACCACCTGGACCAGATCAGCGCATATTTATTGAGAGACATACGTTTTTCATAAGATATATGTCTAGACCATTTCTAATGGAAAAAGGGACTTTTAAAACTTATCTCAGTACTAACATTCTGCTTGCTGCAAACAAAGATCTGAAGATTGCCATGGCAGTACTCCAGGTCAGATTCCCACCACTGTTTACAGGGTAGAGAGAAGGGACTTATGGGATTTAGTGAATTTATGAAGCAGATAGGATGTACGGGGACAATATTAGGCATTTGGTTGTGAATAATTGGACAAAGCCGTCCAGAATTTAAGAGTTGCCAAACATTAAGCTAAGAGACCCAAATTCGGCCTGGATGGCACGACACATCTGCAGGTACAGGGGGTCCCCGACTTACGAACGCCCGACTTACGAACCCCTCCTACTTACGAACCGGTCGCTGTGGGGACCCTCTGCCATTCTGCGCGGTCCATCTGCTGTTCTGCGCATTCGACGGAACATTGGAAAACATCAGAAATGTCCGTAATTGTCGTTCTGCACATGCGCGGTCGACTTATAGAACATTTCCGAATTACAAACAGGAGGAAAGTCCCTAACGGGTTCGTGACCCGGGGACCCCCTGTACTGGACAGAGGTATTACATTGTATTTCCCAGGGGAAACTCTGACTGTAACTGTCAGAGAATGGTTTTTAAATGATTATTGGAATACAATTGCTTAACAGTAAGACCAGATATCTTCCATGACTAGAAGCCTTGAAGTTTGAAAACCTTTGTCAAAGGTCATTAGTCCAC
This sequence comes from Rana muscosa, assembly GCA_029206835.1. Taxonomy (NCBI): domain Eukaryota; kingdom Metazoa; phylum Chordata; class Amphibia; order Anura; family Ranidae; genus Rana; species Rana muscosa. The sequence goes on along the minus strand of CM055126.1, from coordinate 148,622,392 downwards.
AGGGGAATGAATCTTGTAAAACCCTCTATGTGCAATATCTGCTTAGTCACATCCCATATCTTACCCATAAGTTGACTTACGAATAAATGGTTGTGGAACGAAACATCTGCGTTTACATTATTTCTTATGGGGAAATTTGCTTTGATATAAGAGTGCTTTGGATTACAAGCATGTTTCTGTATTACAAGCATGTTTATGGTCGCAATCCAAGATTTTACTGTACTCTATTCATGTCAGACGCAAACGTTTATAATTACAAGGAATGTCACAAAACCTTAGCCTTTCTGTATTTCCTAGAAAGCCTCATCACTTACTGGTATACAGGTCCTTCTCAAAAAATTAGCATATTGTGATAAAGTTCATTATTTTCTGTAATGTACTGATAAACATTAGACTTTCATATATTTTAGATTCATTACACACAACTGAAGTAGTTCAAGCCTTTTCTTGTTTTAATATTGATGATTTTGGCATACAGCTCATGACAACCCAAAATTCCTATCTCAAAAAATTAGCATATTTCATCCGACCAATAAAATAAAAGTGTTTTTAATTAAAAAAAAGTCAACCTTCAAATAATTATGTTCAGTTATGCACTCAATACTTGGTCGGGAATCCTTTTGCAGAAATGACTGCTTCAATGCGGCGTGGCATGGAGGAAACCAGCCTGTGGCACTGCTGAGGTGTTATGGAGGCCCAGGATGCTTCGATAGCGGCCTTAAGCTCATCCAGAGTGTTGGGTCTTGCGTCTCTCAACTTTCTCTTCCCAATATCCCACAGATTCTCTATGGGGTTCAGGTCAGGAGAGTTGGCAGGCCAATTGAGCACAGTAATACCATGGTCAGTAAACCATTTACCAGTGGTTTTGGCACTGTGAGCAGGTGCCAGGTCGTGCTGAAAAATGAAATCTTCATCTCCATAAAGCTTTTCAGCAGATGGAAGCATGAAGTGCTCCAAAATCTCCTGATAGCTAGCTGCATTGACCCTGCCCTTGATAAAACACAGTGGACCAACACCAGCAGCTGACATGGCACCCCAGACCATCACTGACTGTGGGTACTTGACACTGGACTTCAGGCATTTTGGCATTTCCCTCTCCCCAGTCTTCCTCCAGACTCTGGCACCTTGATTTCCGAATGTACTTTGGACCACTGAGCAACAGTCCAGTGCTGCTTCTCTGTATCCCAGGTCAGGCGCTTCTGCCGCTGTTTCTGGTTCAAAAGTGGCTTGACCTGGGGAATGCGGCACCTGTAGCCCATTTCCTGCACACGCCTGTTCACGGTGGCTCTGGATGTTTCTACTCCAGACTCAGTCCACTGCTTCCGCAGGTCCTCCAAGGTCTGGAATCGGTCCTTCTCCACAATCTTCTTCAGGGTCCGGTCACCTCTTCTCGTTGTGCAGCGTTTTCTGCCACACTTTTTCCTTCCCACAGACTTCCCACTGAGGTGCCTTGATACAGAACTCTGGGAACAGCCTATTCGTTCAGAAATTTCTTTCTGTGTCTTACCCTCTTGCTTGAGGGTGTCAATGATGGCCTTCTGGACAGCAGTCAGGTCGGCAGTCTTACCCATGATTGCGGTTTTGAGTAATGAACCAGGCTGGGAGTTTTTAAAAGCCTCAGGAATCTTTTGCAGGTGTTTAGAGTTAATTAGTTGATTCAGATGATTAGGTTAATAGCTCGTTTAGAGAACCTTTTCATGATATGCTAATTTTTTGAGATAGGATTTTTGGGTTTTCATGAGCTGTATGCCAAAATCATCAATATTAAAACAAGAAAAGGCTTGAACTACTTCAGTTGTGTGTAATGAATCTAAAATATATGAAAGTCTAATGTTTATCAGTACATTGCAGAAAATAATGAACTTTATCACAATATGCTAATTTTTTGAGAAGGACCTGTATAGACACCAGACAGAGAAGCCAGACCTTAGGTTCTCGAACACAAGAGCTAATTTTATTTATCACTGGTTCTGCTCTTTTAATTCAACTTCCTATTTTCATGTACTTTTATATTTGTTTTCTTATTAATGGAGATGAGGGAAGATGGCCACTGTGTGAGCTTACATAGTCACATTAGGCTGCAACTTCCCAACACTGTCTACCAGTTTAAAGGCCTATTTTACTGTTCTTCTTTCTGCTTTACTTACAGGATTTATGGCGATACAAGGGTTGCTGTCCTGGCCTTCCAGAAGGATGAGCCTGCCTGCCTGGAATGTGACTGATTTGCAGCAACTCAGCTCAGGCAAATAAAGCTAGAGTGGTGGGGGTACTGTCTGTATTGTGGAATACAGGGCTGAATGTAATAAAAGGGTGCAGGTTGTCTATGGTAGAGGTATAGCACTCTGTGTCATGGGAAGGGGGGGGGGGGTCACATGGTTCTGTCTTAGGCATGGAGGGGTAGTGGCTGTATCCAGTGATATATATACTTGCCACATAATGTCTAGTTTTTTCATGCATTACAAAGTCCACTTTCCAATGGTGCCCTGTGATGCTCCAGGTAAATTAAAAAGTCCAAAAGATGGCCATTGCCATATATACATGCATCTTATCTTAAGTACACAAATCATTTACCCAAGTATGAAGGCTTTAAAATAATAAATGGTAGATATGCTAGCACAACTCATGTCTTTGGGCTATTTCTCTGACATAGAGAAATAATTCTTAAAAGAAAAAATCATAATTTTTAAAAATGATATCTCTCAAAGGAAGGAAAAAATGGGCGATGCTCTTCAGCATCTGCTGTTCTATTATGTTGAATGATTAAAGAATCTCAGACCGAAAGATCAGACCTTTTCTCTTGCAGTAATGATGCTTTTGATTTAAAGTATATACTAATATCAGAAATTACATCCATATTGCTGGAAGACTTTGCTCTGAGAATGAGCTAAACTACAATACCTGAAGTTGGCATTTAGGTTAAAATAACCAGAGCCAGACATTGTCAGGTCCTAGGCAGATCATCGTCTCTGAGTTCTCAATAGTCTACTTACAAAGTTTTAATCACACTTTTAACTAGGGTGCATTTTTGTTTCTCATCTGTACTGAAATCAATGACAGACTGCCATACCAAATTCTGGATTGATCTGCGCTCCACTTGCTGTATTACTAGCAAATGTATTTCAGATTGGTAGATAAGAGGAAATGAAAGGATTCTAAGAAAATGTCATTATTGCTTAATAGTCATACAGGCTTGTATTGTGTATATGGGCCTTCTTGCAAGTTAAAGGGCATCTAAATCTGAACAAATCCAAATATGGAGATGTTTAAAATTAAGTTTTTCATTTATTTTCTTACAGTTTTTACACATGCGAGTATTATCAGCATTATGTATGTAATTCTATCAGTGAGTGTTACTGTTCTTAAAACCTTGTTTTTTTGTAAATAATTTGTAAATAATCAGTACATGGATGTGGAGGAAGCCATACCTGCTCATTACATATGAAGGCTCTGCTTCGCAGAACTGCACTGCTCCTCTCTCTAATTTTTTAGTCTTTATTTCTATTGTTTACTCCCCTTAACTATCTATGCAAATCACATCCCATGATTACCTATCCATGCCCATTCCCAAATTATATGTATAGAAGTTCACTAGAGAAAAAGTAAAAAAAGAAAACTATATTTGACATTCCATAAAAAAAGAACGGGCTAGTGAAAACATAGAGGGAACATCAAAAAGTACTTTACTGCCTAATGCAATGATGTATTAATTAAAAATGAATAAACATATTTTTAAATGCAACTAGTGTACAGCCTGAGAAAGAGAGAGGCAGCCGTTGCAGTCAGTTGGGCTCTACAGCATGTGTATGTGCTAACAAGGACACACTGGCAGAAGGAGAGGTATTCTTTGCAGCACTTCTTAATAATATTATTGACATAGCATCTCAGATTCGCAACATAAGTAGATTCTGTTAGCTGCAGGTCTAAACAGGCAAAAGACTGATAAAAAACACACATAAGTTGTCACTGACAGCAGGATCTCAGATAGCAAGCAATTGTGCTACAAGTTTGAAAATGACTTGCTAAGCTATTGCTAGACTTGCCAGGATTTTAAAAGTTTGTTGCACAATTGCAGAAAGTCCACATTGCATGACTCCAGATCAACTTTTTTTTTACAAACATTCTGTAAGTCTGCTGCAAGTTCTGGTTCAGTTATGTTGAGCAATAGTCATCCCACCACAGGGGTCACTGTGGCTGAATTTTAATGCTGTAGACTTGCAGAGCTCATGCTATGGACTCACCACTGCAACTTTACAATTCAACACTGCCACAAATTTGTGGCAAGTTATACTTAACGGGGGATTCCCCCCTACTCCGGGCTAGCAGCCAAACATTTATTACTTGTTCCGGTCACCAGCACACCATGGATATCGAGAACGGGTCCAAAGCTTTATTCAGCGTTCACATCATAACATCTGATGCAACATTTCGGAACCACGCAGAACCTCTTCATCAGGCATGTAATGTGATGTCACATGCCTGATGAAAGAGTCCTGCATTGCTCCAAAACGTTGCTTCAGATGTTATGATGTGATTGCTGAATAATGCTTTTGACCCGTTCTCAATGTACATGGTGTGCTGATGACATACTTTCTTTCTGACTGTCTTTGGTTTCCAGACGTTTTTTCACTGTAGCACCCATGTACATTCACAGCCATTTTGTAGGAACATGTGTGCTGGGAATAGTGTGTCTGTATTTGGTTCTACAAACAGTGTATGTAAACACAAAATCAAGTTTTCAGCAGATTCACAAAAAATGTATTTGCTTAAGAAAACTGTAAACAGTAATGCCCTGTACACATGATCGTTTTTTCCCGATGAAAAAAGTCTGATGGACTTTTTTCATCGGAAAAAACGATCGTGTGTGGGCCCTATCTGACTTTTTTCCATCGGTGTCAAAAAATAGAACATGTTTTAAATTTTTCCGATGGAAAAAAAAACGATAGGAAGTTCCGATCGTCTGTGTGGAACTCCATCGGAGAAAAATCCATGCATGCTCAGACTAAATTACAAGACGGGAGCGCTCGTTCTGGTAAAACTAGCGCTCGTAATGGAGATAGCACATTCGTCATGCTGTAACGGAGTGAAAAGCACAGAGACTGAAAAGCGCGAATCGGCTAACACCAATCTTTTACTAAGACGCTTTAACACGAAATCAGCAAAAGCAGCCCAAACAGTGGCGCCATTGGATTTGAACTTCCCATTTATAGTGCCGTCGTACGTGTTGTACGTCAATGCATTTTGGATGGTCAGAATTTTGTCTGATGGTGTGTAGGCAAGACTGATGAAAGTCAGCTTCATCGGAATTCCGACGGAAAATTCCATTGGATTTTGTTCCATCGGAAATCCGATCGTGTGTTCAAGGCATAAAACATGACACCAAACATGCTGAAGAATAGATTTGGGGTATACATACACTAAAAAAGACTCTGGCCTTTGATTTCAAGAACAATCTTCCTATGAGATTATAAATGCATTAAGGTATTTTATGCATGTTATTTACCTGTAAAAGTCTTCCTTGTGTGGACATCTAAAAGGCTTAAGACTGCTACTGGATTCTACCATCTTGGATGTGATGTCAATAGCTCAAGCAGACTCAAAATTGTCACTCAAATGACACTTTGTAGTATTGCCCTTCACTCCTTCCCAGTTGCTATATCAGCGTTTATGTAGGGAGGTTGGGGACGGATGGAGGAGCTTGACCAGTACAGACAGTACTTAGACACTCTCAGAGAAAAAAGAGGGCTATGACATGGCAGGAGGGAGGGGGCTGTTTTAGGGAAATTCGTTTTTCCAGACTAGTCAAATTTACAACACGTTTATAGACACATTGCAAACAAAAAAAATAAAAAATATATGGAAAGGTAAAACACAGAAACTAAGCATAGTACATACTTAATTTTTGGTGTTCTTTACCCTGCAATTTTGTTGGTGACAGGGTCTCTTTAAAGGTCAAATATGCCATTAGCTGCACTGTGTATGGGGCAAATATGGCTACCATAGCCAAATTATATATAGCTGGATACAGAACTGCTAAGGTGACAGGGATCATCACTGATTGGTTTTTAGGGTATCCTGTTCAGAGAAAAGCGCTCTCCTTGAATGCTGACCTCCCAGACATTTTAGCTTAAGATATATGCATGTGCTGCTGTTGTTGTGAGTCACAGGTACTGCTATTTGCTGTAAAAGCCAAGATCAGTGGAGGGGGATTCTTGGCTGTGCTGTAGCATGATCACAGATATGCCTACTTAGCAGAACTCCTACTTGTATGGAAATCTCAGTTAAGTCACTCATTGCCTCCAGGAAAACAAGTTTAGTAATGGCAGCAAGGGAATTCATGAGGATAATTTACAGCAACGGAGCAAAACCCATTTATAACCACTGAATATTTTCCTACTGGCATATTTGATAGATAAGTATTTCACACCAGTCAGATGAAAGGGAAATCGTGGGAAATAGTTTAAACCGTTTCATCTGCATCTGATTGGATGGCAAGATCAGCATGCCAGTAATTGACTCACTTCTTTTCAACTGCATCCATATGCCTTTGTTTTTACCAGTATAAGGTTATTTTAAACTGATGTATAATTGCTAGATTTGTTTGTGTGGTCACACAGTCTTGCTCAGGCTCTGGTTTACCTGTAATTAATGTGTGACTAAATGAAGAGAATACATTCACGCATTTATTCTAACACTATGGAACAGCGATGGACCAGATAAGGTGCCTAAGTGCCTATTTAGCAAATGCAATGAAGTGTAAAAAGTCAGCTGTGGAATTTGTTGGCTGTCGATAAAAGGACTAATAGTCATAAAGCTTTGGTCTAAAACAAAGACACGACAAAAAGGAAATCTAAAGTGGAAAAATAAATCTTTTCAACAATATGACACCTTAACATTGGTTAGCTAAGTTAAATAAATAAAAGCATGCACCATATTTAATGTGCAAACACACCCTAGACATGATAAGCAACAGAAAGTCTGGAGACCTCTTGCAGCTGTCAAAGAGGTCATATGTATCCCCATGTTCAAAACCACCACATATAGCTTTCTACTAAGGGTTGTCACACAGCGCCAAATCCTAATTTGAGAGGCAAAGTCAAAGATTGAAGATTTCCTTTTTTTCTTATTTTTTTCCCTTAAAGTGGAGCTCCACCCTAAATTTACACTTCTGCTATTTGGAACCCTCCCCCCCTCCGGTGTCACAATTGACACCTTTCAGGGGGGAGGGGGGTGAAGATACCTGTATTTTCACCCACATCCGGGAGTCCTCTCTCCGGGAATCTGCGGGAGTGACGTCACTTCCCCCAGACTTCCCGTAGTGTTCTGGGAGACACTAGGCTCCCAGAACACAGGAGAGCGAATCAGAACGGCGCAGCGCGACTCGCGCATGCGCCGTAGGGAACCGGGCATGAAGCCGCAGGGCTTCACTTCCTGGTTCCCTCAGCGAGGATGGCGGAGGGAGCAGCAGAGTGACGAGCGATCGCTCGTCCTCTGCTGCAGACGTCGCTGGACTCCAGGACAGGTAAGTGTCCAAATAATAAAAGCCAGCAGCTGCTGGCTTTTAATATATTTTTTTCTGGCGTAGCTCCGCTTTAACCTCCCTGGCGGTATGATTATGTCAGATTTTTGATGCTCAAAGCAGTACATTGTTTTGCATGGAAATTTGGCGTTTTATATTGTAGGCCTGTAATTCTTAGGAATAAACACTTAAATCTGTCCAAACAAGAGTCAGTAGACATCCCGGGTATGATAAAGTTTGAAACACAAAATCATAAACTATAATATAATAAATAACTATAAATAATTATAACAAATAATAATAATAAAATGAATTCAATTATGTAATCAAATAAAAAAACACTGAAATTTGCGCAGTTGCAGAATTGTCGCTGTCATTACTTTCAGTGTTTGATGACGAATTTCCCCACAAATCGATATCGCTCAATTCTGCAAGTGTTCTAATGTACTATCGCTGTTTTCTAGCTGGTCTAAAACCACTTTTGATGTAAAGGGACACTTTTTGGTTGCTATGGACAATCTCAAGTTAACAGGCAGAAAGAACAGTATATATAATATAAAACTGCAGGCAGGGCACTGGACAAAGCATTAGGGACAAAAGGGATGTGAAATTATTTAATACAGATTACAGTGTACTGTATGTGTCCTGTGTCTTTCACTTTTTGAATTTGGCGCCGGGCTCCGTCCCCGTGCGTCGAAACGCTCGCAGGGAACAGAGCCCGACACTGTGATAGATCAAACGGAGAATATATCTCGCTCACACAGCGGAAGGATCCAGAGGACAAGGTAAGTAACTTTTCCTGGATCCTGCGATGCAATCCTGAGTGTGGATCTGGGTTACTGCTTTTGGTAATGAAAATTCATCCCGAGTCTCACTCGGGATTACTTCCAGATTAAAGTCAAAGATTGGCCCACAGCTCGTAACTCCAAGCCTAACAATTGGTCACAGAGACTGCTTATCACATCTAACATCTAGTTGTAAGGCTCAGGGCACAGGTTAGATTCTACTTTTTCAAGTTTGTATTTACAAATTTAGGTGCCCTGAGATTTGGAGCTCCTAGTTACAATCTGTAAAATCCGAAAAGGTATACGCCCAATTATCTTAACTAATATACAGTGAGTAATGTTACGTAAGGGCTGGTTCACAGCAGAAGCAGTCCAGTGCAATTTTAATCTGTATCAAAAACGCATGCACAGTATTTTCCATGTATTCCAATGGCCCTAGTTCACACCAGTGCAATGCGTTCCAGTACAGTCAACAAAATAAAAACAGGCTGCATTTATTCTGTATACAACGCATCTGGAAGTGGCAAAACACATGGAAAATGCACCAGAAATACATCAGAATGCACATGTCCTGAATTGTGATAAAGAAAAAAAGAGGCGAAAAATGCACCGGAACATATAAATAATGCATGTAAATGCGCATACAGAAACGTGTCTGAAACACAGTAACTGTTGTGTGAACTAGCAAGTAGAACTGTACTGCAATAACCCCCCCAATTACTACACACGCACACACACATACAGGCACAACACCTAGACCAGGGGTCCTCAAACTTTTTAAACAGGGGGCCAGTTCATGGTCCCTCAGACTGTTGGGGGGCCGGACTATAGTTTAAAAAAATATGAACAAATTCCTATGCACACATCTTATTTGTAGTGCAAAAAAACAGGAAAAAAATATTTAATATTTAAAATAAAAAACAATTTTAATCAACATAAACTTATTAGTATTTCACAGACTCCCCTCATCACAGATCCCCCTCTCCCATCACAGATCCCCCTCCCCATCACAGAACCCCCTCCGCATCACAGAACCCCCTCCGCATCACAGAAGCCCCTCATCACAGAACCTCTACATCACAGATCCCCCATCACACATTCCCCCCATCAAAAAGCCCCCATATAAGGTCATCCATCACAAAGCCCCCCCCATAAAAGATCCCCCATCACAAAGCCCCCCAACACAAACTCCTCTCTATCACAAAGCCCCCCGTAAAAGACACCCCCATCACAGATCCCCCCATAACAGATTCCCCATAACAGACTCCCCCATCACAGTCTTCCCCCAAACACAATAGAAATATATGTATTCCAGAAAGTTTAACAATCAGCAGATAAAGATACTCCAAACATCTGGTGTTAGCGCTTCAATCATCCCGGCACCATGGTTGTTATGGTGTCAGGGTGATTGAAGCGCATTATTTCTATTATTACATTGTCCTAGACCATCCTGCGTAATAAAACACCTAACTAAAACCGAGGCCCTGATTTACTTTACATTGCGTGATAGGTCCAAGAGAGTGTCAAATAAAAAATCCTTAGGAGACCAAAGTCTTTATTGTTGAGCTGGTTACAACAAACAATGCAAAGGACAGCTAATGTGTTTTAGGGGCCACATAACCCCCCTTAATCAGGGATGAGTGAAATGGCAAAATGGCAAATGGTCTCAAAAATACTCCTAAGCAGATCGATCTGCAAGCAGAGGATGTTACAAATAGTCGGGCTAGAATTCAAAGTAAAAGTAGCAAGGCTTTTTACCTTGTAACCAAGGTAAACAATGAAGACTTTAAACTAAGGATTTTTCATTTGGGGTTCTCTTTCACCTATTGCACTTGGCTTTCTCAGCTTCGGTTAATGTACTCTTCTGGGGGATCCCCTTTTTTTTGTGGTGAGCCACAGAGAACAGACCAAATAGGCTCAAGTAACGACATTTTGATAACCTGTGCATCCAGTGCCCCTCTACCATTTCTTTTTATACTTTACTTTGCAACAGAATATAATGTGGCCTGACACATGAAAAAATGTCTTCATAAAAGCTGGCATATGGTCAATCCTAAATTTGAAGATCAGGCAGAACTTGCCAATCAGCAGCTGTGAATGAACTGTTATGCTCCACTTTAGCATAGTTTATATGAGCAATGCTTTGGTAGTTTTGTGATATGTTTGGCAACACAGGAAAGTAGAACAAAAATGTTTGTCGCAAATGTAAGTATTTAAAGTGGAAGGCAAAACCTAACTAACGCTAAACCTATTCTCAGTCACATTCTAAGCCTAATCTATCTAGCCCTGTAAAGAAAAAAAATCACTATACGTACCTGTACTGCAGCCGCTCCATTCCGGTCCTAGGCTGAGGTGTCAGCGGCAGCTTCAGTGTGTAGGAGTGTGCAGGAGAGGCAACCGACAACGAAAGCCCCATAGTAACTCTATGGGTGACGTCACTTCCCAGGCATTTCTCAGCCATTGTTGTCTTTCTCCCACACACAGAGGGCACCGCTGGAGACCAAACCGGAGCAGCTGCAGAACAGGTAAATATAGTGATTTTTTCTTTACAGGGCTAGATAGATTATACTTAGAATGTGGCTGAGAGTAGGTTTAGAGTTTATTGGGTTTTGCCTTTACATCCACTTTAAGGGCATTGTGTTCTTTTTTTTGTGTCCTACTACACATTATGATTATTGCAGTATAGATCATTAAAGCTGAACTCCAGGCAGATAAAAAAGACATACATTATGGCCTAGCTGTCCCAGATATGATAAAGCATCATGCAGCAACATATGACTATTAGACTGGTGTAGACATAGTTATTTGAAAGCTTGGGTAAAATTAGAAATGGCATCCACAAACTTTTCATTGTGCCTCATGACTTGGTGCCCGTCTCACACTCCATCTCAGTTGAAAAGCCATCTGCATATCAGACCCACTTCTCAAAGTTGCACACAAATCTTCTTGAAGTAAAAGCTCTCTACCTTTCATTTCACTCTCTTTCCTATTGTGGGCAATCCCGCATTTCCACCTTGCACATCTCCCGGTCCGTTCAGACATAGATCGCAACCTTTACCAGGCCTCTTACTTCCTCACAGGTAATCACTGGTCCTCTATTGCAGTGCTCACAAATCCCACAGGCTAATTCCAGGTACAGTAGATTCCTGGATAGCTTCACAATGACGACATTTCCTCTGCACCCTACTGCCCTTCCAAATTTCAGAGGCCCCTGACTTCCTTGAAAAGCTCTGTTCCGATTAAAACCCCATTAGACACTCTCTTTCTAAAATGTATTCTCTCATTTCCTCACCACCAGAGGACTACAAACCTAACTATGAATGACAACAAAACTTAAATATGTCCTTCTTTCCACAACAGTCGCAAAAAATGTTTACACCTTTCTCTTATGTATTCTATTTGCACGTGGCACCAAGAAACCAATTTCAAGATATTGTCTAGATCAGTGGTTCTCAACTCCTGTCCTCGGGACCCACTAACAGGCCAGATTTTAAGTATTACCTTGGGAGATGCAGGCTAGAATACCGCAATCACTGAGCAGCAAAGGATATCACCTATGATGTATTTCAGTTATCTTGCAAACCTGGCCTGTTAGTGGGCCCTGAGGACCGGAGTTGAGAACCACTGGTCTAGATGGTACAGAACACCCACAATTCTTCATAAACAATTTTCAGACTATGGATGTTTAATGGAAATGCGATAAAGGCAAAGGTTCACCCCTACACATTTTCTGGGCATGCATGCTTTTGGGACCATTTTGGAACAAGGTTAGGGAAATTTCACAAAGATTCACAGATTTTACCATACCTGACTATCCAGCATTCTTTTTGCTACACCACTACTCAATTCCAGTGAAGACATACAAGGATCCATACTATTCCATCTACTGAATGCGGTTAAAGCTTGCATCCCTTTAAAATGGAAAGATCCTAATCCTTAATCTTCTTGTGGCTACTTAAGATCAAGGATGCTAACAATAATATGGAGGACTTAGTCCTTTCCTCATGAAACAAACAAGAAATCTATAAAAAAAAACATTGCTCTATTGGACGGTCTACACGTTCTCTGAGGAAGGTAAAATTCTTCTAGTCAGAGAAGATTAAAAGCTCATATTGGAACCCCTGTACCCCTGAGGGAAAGGGTTCTTTTTATCTTTTTCTTTCCTATTTCTACCACCTTCCTTCCTCCTCCTCTTTTTTTCTCACTCTCTTTCCTGACTTTCCCAATCCCCTTTGTTACCATCTCCCCTCAGACTCCTTACATCATAGTTTTCCTCTGTGTCTTCCAAACTGGAATTTCTTGGCTGACCTCACCTATAGACCCTCACATTCCCCATTTCCCCTCTGCTTGCCTCCCTCAGCCATCTTTACAGGAATGAAAATAAAACATTGGCTGTACAGTACTCCTTCATAGCTATGCATGTACAGTAGTTTGGCAGCACATAATACACCATATTACTAAAAATATTGGGACGCCTGCCTTTACTAAACTTCAGTGGCATCCCAGTTTTAGTCCGTAGGGTTCAATATTGAGTTGGCCCACCCTTTGCAGCTATAACAGCTTCAACTCTTCTGGGAAGGTTGTCCACAAGGTTTAGGAGTGTGTCTATGGGAATGATTGACCATTCTTCCAGAAACGCATTTGGGAGGTCAGGCACTGATGTTGGATGAGAAGGCCTGGCTCGCAGTCTCTGCTCTAATTCATCAAAAAGGTGTTCTATCGAGTTGAGGTCAGGACTCAGGCCAGTCAAATTCCTCCCCCCAAACTCGCTCATCCATGTCTTTATGAACCTTGCTTTGTGCACTGGTACAAATTATTTGGTGGAGGGGGGATTATGGTGTGGGGTTGTTTTTCAGGGGTTAGAGATGGCCTCTTAGTTCCAGTGAAGGGAACCCTTAAGGTGTCAGCATACCACAACATTTTGGACAATTTCATGCTCCCAACTTTGTGGGAACAGTTTGGGGATAGCCTCTTCCTGTTCCGACATGACTGCGCACAAGTGCACAAAGCAAGGTCCATAAAGACATGGATGAGCCAGTTTGAGGTGCGGGAACTTGACTGGCCTGACCCCCATCCAACAGAACAGCTTTGGGATGAATTAGAGTGGAGACTGCGAGCCAGACCTTCTCGTCCACACCAGTGCCTGACCTCACAAATGCACTTCTGGAAGAATGGTCAAACATTCTCATAGACACACCTCTAAACCTTGTGGACAGCCTTCCCAGAAGAGTTGAAGCTGTTATAGCTGTAAAGGGTGGGCCAACTCAATATTGAACCCTACGGACTAAGACTGGGATGCCATTAAAGTTCATGTGTGTGTAAAGGCAGGTGTCCCAATACTTTTGGTAATATAGTGTATATGCATTTTCTGTGAGACAGCTGTTCTCATCTCTTATCATTGTGAATTCTGTGATATTTATTATATTGTAACAATAATTATTTTACCATCTGTGTATGATTATCAATGTTCTGTACAACGTAACACCTTTCTAAATATATATTTTTTAAAAGACATACATTATTGCAGCTCTGTTTTCCCTAATACATCATTGATATTTTTTAATGCAAACAGTGCAAGTACCTGAATTTGATTTGATGTTAGCCTCTTGCAGCTCCTGCACAGCAGAGCTCAAACTAAGTGAGGAAAATGCAGCAGAAGGAGTGTGCCAATTGGTTGTGCTGCAGTGCTAATGTGGTAACAAGAAGGAAACCGATAGGAGAGAGCAGAATGACAGAGATGAACTTCCCAATCTGCTGCTTCTGCTTTCACTGAGCAGTCACAGGCTGATGAAGGCCTGTTAGAGTCACTCAAAGTGCTGGTAGCCAATCACGTGAACTGATCAGAGCGCCCTGATAGGTAACTATAAGCATCTTCCTTTTTCATGGGGGTTAGAATAGGAATTAGGAGGGGGTGGAAACTGTTTAAAGCTTAGTTAGAGCCTGGAATTCCACTTTGCCTGCAGCAGGTCTCTTGTTAGGCAGTACTTTGCTGTATGACAAAGCCGGGTATTTCTCAGGGCTGGGTGGGCAGAAATACAAATTAAATTTTTCAGGTAAAGCTGCTGTATATGTATTTAATCTGTGCATTAAGTTAATCATCTATAGTTCTGCTTTAAAGAGCAACTGATATTGTAATATTCGTTTTTAGTTTTTAATTGACTGCGGAAGGTTTTGCTATCTGTGCCCTCATTTAGGAGGATAGCTTTTACTTTCTGCAACAGTGAATAGAACATGGAGGGAATAGAACATCTGCCAGGTTTTTATTGCTGTTTGTGCCCCTGTTGTGGAAATGGCCCTGTTCCAATGACAGTGCTCACATAGACAGACAAAAACAAAACAAATCAAAATCTCTGCAGTCGGGACTGAGACTCTAATTAAAACTTGATATAAATTCTAGCCCTTCCCAAGGTTTGAATGGAGTTACAATTTAACATTATTTTGGATATGTTTTAAAAAGTTAAGGTACAGGGTAAAGCCATAGAAAGAGGAGGAATTATTTCCATAATTGATATTTGGAGTCAATGTCAATTCCCAGGTGATGGTATTGCTCAGACCTTTACAAAAAGAAAGTACGGTAACTGGAAACATTTAATTAAAATTAAAGATCTCCACCAAAGCAACTCCTTCTGTGGAGTTTCATGAGCCCTAATAGTTCTTATTACCATGCACATACTCATGGAAGAATGAAAAATAAGGAGCCGAATGTGGCCACTTCTTCTAAGCATATCGAATATATCTTATACAGTGCTGTGAAAAAGTATTTGCAACCTTCCTAATTTATTTTTTATTTTTTGCATATTTCTCACACTTAAATGATTCAGATTATCAAACACATTTTAATATAATACAAAGTTAACCTGAGTAAATGCAGTTTTTTAATTATTATTTAATTAAGTTAAAGGGAAAAAAGCTGTTCAAACCTGCCTGGTCCTATGTGAAAAAGTAATTGCCCCTCCCATGCTGAATCATGAATAAACTCTGATTAACCACAATTTTTTGGAAAGGTGAGTTCAATTTCACTTGCCACACCCAGGCCTGATTACTGCCAGACCTGTTGAATCAAGAAATCACAAAAATAGAAGCTGTCTAACAAAGTGAAGCACGCTAACAGATCACAAAAAGCCACACATCATGCCACAATCTAAAAAAATTCAAGAACAGATTAGAAACAAAGTAATGTACATGTATTGGTCTAGGAAGGGCTTCAAAGCCATTTCTTAGGCTTTGGAACTCCAGTGAACCACGGGGAGAGCCATTATCCACAAGTTGAGATAACTTGGAAAAGTAGTGAACCTACAAAAATTACTCCAAGAGCATTAAGACGACTCATCCAGGAGGTCATAAAAGAACCCAGAACAACATCTAAAGAACTGCCGGCCTCACTTGCCTCAGATAAGATCAGTGTTCATGATTCAACAATAAGAAAGAGACTGGGCAAAACGGTATCCATGGGAGAGTTCCAAGGCCAAAGCCACTGCTGACCAAAAAGAACACAAAGGCTCATCTCACATTTACCAAAAAACATCTTGATTATCCCCAAGACTTTTAGGCAAATAGTTTGTGGACTGAGAAAAAAATGTAACTTTTTGGAAGGTGTGCGTCCCGTTACATCTGGCATGAAAGGAATACAACATTTCATAACAAGAATATCATACCAACAGTTAGACATGGTGGTGGTAGCGTGATGGTCTGGGGCTACTTTGCAGCTATAGGACCTGGACGACTTACCATATTCAATGGAACTATGAATTCTGAGCTCTACCAGAAAATCCTAAAGGAGAATATCCGGCCATCAGTTTGTGACCTTAAGCTCAAGTGCACTTGGGTTATGCACCAGGACAACGATCCGAAACACAACAGCAAGTCCACCTCCAAATGGTTCAAACAAAGCAAAATTTAGGTTTTGGAGTGGCCTAGTCAAAGCCCGGACTTAAATCCAATTGAGATGCTGTATCATGACCTTACACAGGCCGTTCATGCTGGAAAACCCTCCAATGTGGCTGAATTAAAAAAATTCTGCAAAGAAGAGTGGGCCAAAATTGCTCCACAGCAATGTGAAAGACTCATTGCCAGCTATCGCAAACGCTTGATTGCAGTTGTTGCCGCCACGGGTGGCACAATCAGTTATTAGGTTTAGGGGGCAATTACTTTTTCACATAAAGCCAGGCAGGTTTGGACAGCTTTTTTGCCTTAATAAATTAAACCATCATTTAACCACTTGTCCCCCGCCCACTGTCAATTGACGGCGGGCGGAGGATACTCTCGTTCTGGGAGGACGTCATATGACGTCCTCCCTTTAAAACGAGCTAGGAGGCGCGCGCGCCGCCGCGTTCACAAGGCCCCGGTGCGCGTGCCTGGCGGCCGCGATTGCCGCCGGGCACCCGCGATTGCCCGGGAAACGAGCAGGAAAGTGGGTCTCTGTGTGTAAACACAGAGATCCATGTCCTGTGAGGGAGAGGAGGCTGATGGTGTGTCCCTTGTACATAGGGACAACCATCGGTCACCTCCCCCAGTCAGTCCCCTCCCCCCACAGTAAGAACACATAGAGGGAACATATTTAACCCCTTCCCGCCCCCTAGTGGTTAACCCCTTCCCTGCCAATCACATTTATACAGTAATCAATGCATTTTTATAGCAGGGATCGCTGTATAAATGTGAATGGTCCTCAAAATGTGTCAAAAGTGTCCGATGTGTCCGCCGCAATATCGCAGTCACAATAAAAAAATTGCAGATCGCCGCCATTACTAATAAAAAAATAAAAATGCTATAAATCTATCCCCTATTTTGTAGACGCTATAACTTTTGCGCAAACCAATCAATACGCGCTTATTGCGATTTTTTTTTTACCAAAAATATGTAGAAGAATACGTATCGGCCTAAACTGAGGAAAATTTTATTTAAAAAAAATAAATGGGTATTTATTATAGCAAAAAGTAAAAAATTGTGTTTTTTTTCCAAACTGGACGCTCTTCTTTTGTTTATAGCGCAAAAAATAAAAACCGCAGAGGTGATCAAATACCACCAAAAGAAAGCTCTATTTGTGGGAAAAAAAGGACGCAAATTTCGTTTGGGAGCCACGTCGCACGTCCGCGCAATTGTCATTCAAAGTGTGACAGCGCTGAAAGCTGAAAAATGGCTTGGGCAGGAAGGGGGTTTTCGTGCACAGTAGGGAGGTGGTTAAAAACGTCATTTTGTATTTACTCCGGTTATCTTTGTGTAATAATAAAATTTGTTTGATGATCTGAGTCATTGAAGTGTGACAAATATGCAAAAAAAAAAAAAACTCAGAAAGCGGGCAAATACTTTTTCACAGCATTGTATATACTGTAAGAGCAGGTCTATATCAGGAATAAAAAAAAGTCTCAGCTACACTAATAGGAGCTTCCACTCCTGTGGTTCTTGTCTCATGATAGTGCAATAGCAGTGAAAGGTGATAACATTCTCCTGTTAGCTCTGTTAATAGGGATTGGTTTGTGCACGTTGTTAAAATAGTGTGTAAAACACCCATACAAATATTGTTTTGGTGTAATGGGTCTCTGACATAAGACACATACTAATTAATTGTTGAGGTATTCAACTGTAAAAGTAAATTCACAAAGAATATATGCTCCTTAAAGCAAACCTGTGGATAAACCAAAAGTGATAAACTAACATCCTCGGGAAGTAGATGACACAATAAGCTGTTAGCACATACCTGTTTTTGCAGCATCATTGCAGTCTTGTATTGTCTGTCTGTTGTGTCTTCATTTTCTGGTAGTGGAGATTAGGCACAACCTTCTGCTCCCAACCCATAATGCAGCACCGGTGCCAGAGAGAGCTATCAGCAGGCCTGGGTATTGTCATGTGGGGGCAGGGGGTTTGCCTATACCTATCCCAATAGCAACTTTGAAAAAGTTGCTTTTTGAATATTTAGGTCAAAAGGGGCTGGACTGCACTGATCCTGAAGCCAATAGCATGTGTTGATATCTTATGCAGACAGCACCCTCCTGCTGATGTTAGTTTGTCAGGTTTGATTAATCCACAGGTTCACTTTAAAATACCTCTAGCTTCAGGCTGGCGATAACTGTGAGTTTCAATGAGGTGTCTGTTGAGGAGAGCAGGAAAAGGAGCCATTTGAGGTGGTGATAAAATAACGCTTCCTGAAATAAAATAACGACTCATGAGAAAATAAGGCTTTCAAGAGTTGAATGCCTATTTCATGCGAAAAAAATTACACACATATTTTTTTATTTAATTTTTTTGTGAACCGAACATATTCAGGATAAATTTATCATGCGATAAAATAACAAACACAGTTAAAATAATTAATCTAGGTGAATCAAGGCTTCAGTTATATAAGATATGTTTCTGAATAATCATAAAGCCCAAATTGTAGCTTTAGTTTTTATTGGCTTTCTAACAGGAGAGTGCACAAAAAAAATAAACAATTTGTATGTTATTTTTTCTTTTTCAAATGAATGCTTAGTAGCCCTTCTGTGTGGGAGCAGTGGTCCAGATCTCAGGGGTCCCATATGTCCTTTGCACAGTCACAACTGTTCTACTCCAATCAACACTCACTCTCAGTAAGGAGCACTGTTGATATCAGACCGCTGAAATGTGGTCCGCTGCTTTCACACAGAGCGCTGTGGTCTGGGTCTCTGGCATGCTGCCAGGGAAGGGCTGATAAGCATTACTTTGGAACATGCTAACTTCATAGAACCATTAAAAAAAAAAAAAAATTAAAGCTACAATTGGGCTTTAATTTGATCCCTGGCAACCAATCATCATCAAGCTTTGCTAAACGATGTAAAAGAAAAGAAAATATACTTGAATAGTTGTTAGGATGAGGCACATTTACAGCACAGTAGACAATGGCCATCAACAGGATAAACTGCAATAAAAACTCTTCTAATCTATATGGGCAAAAGTATTTAAGTGTATTTGATGTGGTTACTGTCACGAGAAAAACTATGCAGATGGCTCTTAAATTAAAGTAAGAAAAAATCCTGTAATGGAAAACTGTAAGATTATACTGGCTAAATGTATTTTCCTCTGAAGCTTTGTGGTCGTACAGCTTGGAGACATCAAAGGTTATCCAGTTCACAGATGTGAAATTAGTATGCAATAAGAAGGGTTAGGACACAATTCGCTGGGCTTTTATAGCACACAAGTGTGTTTCCTTTTTCTAACACACTGTGCAGGTGCATCTCTGGGAGAAAATAGACCGGTTCTTAGGAGAGCAAGCGCAAAGCACTGAATGCGCCTAATTGTGACAGCAATTCTTCTCTTCCTCTCTTCTGGTAAAAGCCAGGCAGTGGAGACAGCGGGAAGCCCTCTCGACCCCTAATGGCACAATTGAAAGCCTCTTATGTTTGCCTTTTTGATTCGTGATTGACAATACACTGTGTGGCTCAGGCAAATGCTACCCAGAGGACAATGTTCGTTGGCTCTGCCTATTCTTGCATGGGGTTTTCAGGAAAGGACTATAGAGGAGTTAATTGTGTGCAGTGTACAATACATGTATTCTGATAGCACACAAAGAATTTTCTCACTCAGGTCCTTCAATAGCATCATGTCAAAAGTCCAGAGCCCACTGCATTAATAACATCCTTTTCACTTTTACAGTTGAACCTTGCCAAGTACTTACAATTATACCTCATTGTAATACTGTATAATAATATCAGTAGGAGGACAAACTATTACTAACTATTTTAAAGTTAGCCATAAGTATTTCATATTCTACTCTACAGATTCAACCTTTGGTTAAAAAAACAAACAAAAAAAAAAAACATATCACTGATCTAAAGTACACCTATCATAAAAAGAAATATGTGGGCTTTCATTGCTAAATTCCTTCTAAAAAATACTTGCTCATTTGTCCTGCTTGGCTTCAACACTTCTAAGTCACAGACCCAGATGGAAGCATTCCATAATGATAGTCAAGTAAAGTTAGTAACAATATACTTGATCTGGGTCAATGATTTTAGAAAGTACTGAAATCAAAGCATCAATATCAGTCAAGGAGTTGGACAGCAGTCAGTAATGACATCCTACCTATTACTCTCATGGTAGACTTCCCTTCTGGGGGATATAATCACCCTCTATAAATATATAAATTGCTCATATAGTTACATGAAGTGTGAGACTGTTTACTTCAAGGCTACCATAAAAGAAACAAAGGTAAATCTTGGGATTGGAAGAAAATTATTTCTTGTTTATTCTTTAGAAATAGTTCATTACTGTAAGAGCTGTGAAAATGTGGAATAGTCTTATATAGGGAGTGATTCTAGCAGAAACAGTACATTGTTTTTAAACGAAAAGGGTTGGATTTGTTCTTATAAGAACGGTTCTAAAAATACACAATAGAATGGAAAGACAGGAAACTAGTTCAATTGCCACTAGAATTTCGAAATCATTTCTTACTGTTAAAGTCAATTGTACCCCACGCTATAAGGGTTTTATTGCCATCCTTTGACACAAATATAAATACACAGGATATAATGTGTTTTTTTAGGTGACATTAAATGAAAATGTGCATTTTATATTTCCTTCTCCTCCGATCCTTCTCCCTTTCCCTATGAAAAGAAAAAAAAACACTAATCTTATCTACCATCTAATGGATTCATCATATGAATGCATGGGGTATTTACCTCATCCAGGAGACCTTAAAAGAAACGTGTAGGCAGGTGCAGTTACTTACCTCGGTAAGCATCAGACTCTCTGCACTGAGAACCGAGCCACCGAAAACCGCTGATGGCTCGGTTCTTACTCCTCCCCGAGCAGAGCGATGCTGACTGTCAGTTGCTCTATGGTTTCCTGGGTCACTGGTCACATTTCACATGTGGGTAATGTAGGGACAGGTCACCCATCTGTCAGGGACAGTAATTAGTGGCAGGAAGAGGCTACAGACAAGTAGGGAAAGAGCAGGGACACGTCATCCTTCCTGGAAGCCTCCCTTTTTGGGTGCGGACCTGCTAGGCTGCATTCTGCCCCTCTAGACAGATCATGTCAGTGCATCTGAGACCTACTGCTATACTCTTCGACGCAACATTCTGTGAATGCGCCCGGTCGGGTTGTCTTCCTGCTGGGTAGTTGTGCTTTACTGAACTTCAATACAGTTCTGTTTCTTAAACTGGACTCTGAAGCCGGTACACACGATCGGTTTTCCCGGCGGTAAAAATTCCGCCGGGAAAACCAAGGGGAAAACCGAGAACCAGCTCGGTAGCTTTTTACCCCTACACACGGCCGGGTTTCCTGGCAGGAAAACTGCCATGAGAGCTTCGGCCAGGACGTCCGGCCATGTGTATACTCCATCGGCACTGCCTCGCAGTGTTTCCCATAGTAAATCTGGCGGAAAAAAAACGCCGGGAATACCGATGGGAAAATAATGAACCAGCTCTTTTTTCCTGCCACGGTTCGCGGCAGTTTTCCTGTCAGGAAAACTGCGGTGAAGCATACACACAGCCGGTTTTCTTTTTCGTACATCACGGGACACAGAGCGAAATAGTCATTACTAATGGGTTATATAGTTACCGTCAGGTGCTGGCACTGGCAACTTCCAAAACCGGAAGTACCCTCCCCTATATAAGCCCCTCCCATCCGGGAGCACCTCAGTTTTTTTGCCAGTGTCTAAGGTGTTGGCCAAGAAGAAACATGTGTTTTTCACTGAGCTTGCGTACAGGTTCTTTTGGGCCTCAGTAAGCTATTCCGGATCCGACCAAAAAAGCTTCATAGCTAAACGGTCGGTACCCGGGCCTTGCAGAGAAGAGCAAGGTTCTGCCTGTAATGCTTCTCTTAGGAGAGCTGGACCCTGGGATCCAGAGCTCTGGTCATACCCACGACCAAGATGTTTTCTGTGCAGGGTGCTATACAGGTCCAGGGGAGTGGAATCCTTGGGAACCCGGTCCCTGAAGGTTTGATTACAATGCCTGCCGTGATAGGTGAAGTTTGGGCTTTTGTGGACCAAACAAAGTCCTGCGGCGGGGAACAGGTAAGTGGGGGCCCCCAGGAACTTGGTTCTATTGGGGGACCCCCAAGCCTAATTTGTCTTTCTGTCTGTTACCTAACGGTATTCCCGCTAATATCTGTGCATGCCTGTAACTACTAAAAAAATGTAATAATTTTTAATGGTGGTCAAGAAAAAAAAAAAAAAAAAAGAATGTTTTTTTTTTATATATGTTTAGTATATTAAACTGCGGTACCTGTGTTTGTCCACTAGAGGCCGCTGTGGAATGTTTTTTTTGTCATATGGACTAGTTTCTTCTCAGAGAGCAAAGTCCAGGCAGCTGGTGAGTTCTCCTACAGGAAACTGTTTCCTCTGCCATGTTGCAGTGTTCGTCTATCCCCCGGCCTGCGGCAAAGGGGGCCCTGGCTCCTGTCCCTGGTTTCCATGTTTGAAAATTAGCGCCGAGGCGCACGTGGCCGCGCGCGTGCGCGTGCACGCGCCTCTATATATAGAGGTGGCCGGAAAAAGGGGCGGGGCCTGGGGGATGACGCTCTGTGCGCGCCGCAGCGCTTCTGCGCATGTGCGGGCGTCCCAGCAGGTTTTTAAAAAGCCACATTATTGCAGATAAGCTGGTTATGAAGTACAGAGACAGAGCTGGCAACATTTAAAGGCATACAGCATAGCGGTTGATACAGGCATCCCCTAGAAAGGCACATTAGTAGACACCAACTGTGATATAGCAGCAATTGTGCTAGACTATTCTCAGTAAAAGTGGTGTATTACGGCTGGAATACCTCAGCTTTAGGCTTAGGAATATGCCGTCCAGTAGCTCCGGAACTGAATCTTCCAGGAAGCGAAGGGGGTCTCATCGGGCTCTGAGGATCTTGGGCATACTCCTGCTGCACCAGTCTCCCCTGAAGTTCAGAGGTAAGTGACCGTAGAGACCCCGCAGGGGTACTTGGTACTGTGGCTGACCTCAGTCACCTGCTCCTGTGTATGTAACAGAGGAGGTTTTTTCCTCAGCTCTGGGAGGATTAGAGAGAGATTGTCAAAATTTATCGCTGCCTCCCTGTCAGGGAAAGCACGCCCGATCTCCGTCTCCTCCTTCAGAGTGCCTGTTAGCAGAGCAACAGTCCCATACAGGGATCGACCTGCCTGAAGGGGATCAGGATAAGGTTGATTCTGTTATAGAGGAATCAACAGTGGGGGAACCTTTTCTCAGCATCTCAAGCTGAAAGATTATGGGTTCAGTCTCTGACTAACATGGTCCGATCAGCATTTAAAAATGCACCTTGCGGAACCATCAACCACTACTGTATCCTCGTTGGGGTCGCTAGAAGCCCCCAGACTGTTTGTTCTTTTCCACTTCACCCTTTACTGAAAGGGCTCATTTACCAGGATTGGGAACGTCCTGAGAAAATATTTATTCCCCCAAGAGATTTCCGGTGGTCTATCCCATGGAGGATAAGTTCATCAAAAAAAAAAAAAAAATGGAAGGTCCCTACAGTGGACGCAGCCATCTCTTGTATGTATAAATCACTGACATGTCCAGTGGATAATGTCCAAATGTTCAAGAACCCAATAGATAAAAGATTGGAGTCCTTATGAAAATCTGCTTGGTGATACAACCAGCAGTAGCAGCTATTGGGGTCTGCTAAGCAGTGAAGGATCAGTTGAATCAGGTCTTGAGGGACTTGACAGATCAGCAGGCTTTGCCCTAGCTGATCTACCTAGAGCCTTAGGCTTTGCGGTTGATGCCATAGAGGATTCAGTCCATCAGGCCTCCCGCCTTACGCTGTCTATAGTACATATGCGTAGGCTCCTATGGCTCAGAAACTGGTCTGCTGAAGCTCCCTGTAAAGAATGGCTGGTTAGCGTCCCATTTCATGGTGAATGCTTATTCAGGGAAAACCTGGACAAATATATCCAGAAAATTTCCAGCGGTAAAAATACGCTCTTGCCGGTTAAAAGCAGAGTTAGAGGTCCCTCTTTAAGAGGCCTGCTTCTCCAGTCCCTGGGGCATCGGCTGTGTAACAGTTCCGACGGCCTCCTCGGTCAAATCCCGGGGGTAAAAAACAGGGACAGTAGCAGGGTAATAAGAAACCCTGGGTCAGGGGAGGTACAAAACCTCCCCCAAAGTGAAATTCATTGAAGCCCCCACTCAGTCGGGTGGGGGGAGGACTCCAGTTGTTCGCAAGAGACCTGGCGGGACACGATCAAGACAGATAGGTGCTCTCCGCAGTAGGTTTGGGATACAGTTTGGAGTTAAAAGACTCTCCTCCTTCCCATTTTTGAGGTCAAACGTGCCAAGGGATCCCCGGAAGAGAGAGTCCCTCCTGTTGGCACTAGAACAACTATTGCTCCAAGGAGTAATTATGGAGGTTCCCCTGGAAGAATGAGGGTTCGAGTTTTACTCAAACCTCTTTACAGTCCCGAAGCAAACGCGGTCGGGAGGCCCATATTAATTCTAAAAGGGCTATACAAATTCCTGTATATCAGGACTTTCCGATGGAGTCGATCCGATCGGTGGCCACTGCCCTACAAGGGGAGGATTGGTTAGCCACGATCGACATCAAAGATGCTTATTTGCACATTCCCATCTTTCCAGTCCA
Source organism: Rana muscosa (assembly GCA_029206835.1). NCBI lineage: Eukaryota > Metazoa > Chordata > Amphibia > Anura > Ranidae > Rana > Rana muscosa. Next base: position 148,597,555 of record CM055126.1, on the reverse strand, counting down.
CCAAAAATTTCTACGCTTTGCAGTAGAAGGGCGCCATTTTCAGTTCAGAGCCTTACCCTTCGGTTTGGCCACAGCACCACGAGTGTTTACAAAAATTCTGGCCCTTTATTGGCCAATCTAAGAACACAAGGTGTAATGATAATGGCATATCTGGATGACTTGTTGCTGATAGACCACTCAGTGAAAAAACTAGACGTGGTCGTTCACAAGACGATCAAGTATCTGGAATCTCACGGTTGGATTATCAACCGAGACAAGTCAGCCCTAAAAACCAGTCAAAAGTCTGGAATACTTGGGGCTAAGGTTGGATTCAGGCCAGAGAAAAATATTCTTGCCTCGAGGAAAGGTGTTGTCTTTGAAAGATTTGATCCACTTAGTGGGTACAAAAAAGACAGCCGTCCATACGCCTGTATATGAGGCTGCTGGGAAAAATGGTGGCATCATTCGAAGCAGTACCCTACGGTCAATTCCATTCAAGGAATTTGCAAGGGGCCATACTGTCAGCCTGGAACAAAAAAGTTCAGGCCCTAGACTTACAATGTCCTTGTCCCCTTCCGTTCGCAAGAGCCTCCGTTGGTGGTTGGTTCCCCAGAATCTGGAAAAAAGGAAATCCTTCAGTCAGATTTCTTGGAAGGTGGTCACTACAGATGCCAGCCTTATAGGCTGGGGAGCAGTATTGGAGCAATAGTCTCTCCAGGGCAGATGGTTGGATGCAGAAAAGGCCCTGCCCATCAATCTCTTAGAGATACGAGCAGCCCGGTATGCCCTAGTAGCATGGACATCCAAACTCCAAGGGTCCCCTGTCAGAATTCAATCAGACAATGCCACAGCAGTGGCATATATCAATCATCAGGGGGGCACCAGGAGTCGTGCAGCCCAGAGGGAAGTAAATTACATCCTGAAATGGGCAGAAAAATATGTCCCAGCCATATCTGCGGTATTCATTCCAGGAGTGGAGAATTGGAAGGCGGACTTTCTAAGTCGCCAGCAATTAGGCCCAGAGGAAGGGTCCCTTCACCCCGAGGTTTTCTGGACAATATGTCAGCGGTGGGGAACATCGGATGTAGATCTTCTAGCATCCAGATTCAACGCAAAGGGGGACAGGTTTGTCTCTCGGACAAGGGATCCCCTAGCTTGCGGCTCGGATGCCCTAGTGTTCCCTTGGGATCAGTTCAAGCTGATATATGCATTCACACCGCCAATGGTTACCTCGATTACTCCGCAGAATCAGGGTAGAAAAGAAACCAGTGATTCCGGTGGCTCCAGCGTGGCCCCGAAGAGCGTGGTACGCGGAGATTGTAAAATTTCAGTGGGGAGTCCTTGGACTCTCCCACGTCGTCCGGCTTTCGCAAGGACCGATATACCACCCTTCCTTACCAGCCCTAGGTTTGACGGCCTGGCTATTGAAGCCCACATTCTAAAAAAGAGAGGGCTCTCTAATGCTGTGGTATCTACCATGATCAATGCCAGGAAGCCGGTATCCAGGCAGATCTACTATAGAATCTGGAAGACGTACATCGCGTGGTGTGAGGCCAAGAAATGGCATCCACATAAGTACGTAATAGGTAGGATTCTGGACTTCCTACAATGGGCTGTAGATAGGAAGCTTGCCTTGAGTACTATCAAGGGTCAGATTTCGGCCTTGTCAATATTTTTTCAAAGGCCCTTGGCTTCGCATTCACTAGTCAAAGCCTTTATACAAGGAGTGATGCGTATTAGTCCTCCGGTTGGTATTCCCATATGTCCATGGGATCTAAACTTGGTTCTGTCGGTTCTACAGAAACAACCATTTGAACCATTACAGCATATTTCCTTGGTGCTTCTCACCAGGAAATTGATTTTTCTAGTAGCCATTTGTTCGGCTAAAAGAGTATCGGAATTAGCAGCTATGTCCTGTAAGGAGCCATATCTGGTTATCCATAAGGACAGAGTAGTGTTACGTCCTCATCCAGCCTTTCTTCCTAAGGTGGTATCGAGGTTTCATTTGAACCAAGATGTGGTTCTTCCTTCTTTTTTCCCCAAACCTACTTCGGTAGAGGAAAAGTTATTGCATTCTTTGGATGTAGTAAGAGCAGTTAAAGCTTATCTAAAAGCCACTGCTCAGATTCGCAGAACGGATACTTTGTTTATACTGCCGGAAGGCCCCAGAAAGGGTCAGGCAGCGTCAAAATCTACTTTAGCCAAGTGGATTCGACAGGTCATTATGCAAGCTTATGGCTTGAGAAGGAGACCGCCTCCGTTCAAAGTTAGAGCGCACTCCACGAGAGCAGTTGGAACTTCATGGGCAGTGCATCACCAGGCCTCCCTGGCTCAAATCTGTAAGGCCGCAACATGGTCTTCAGTACACACGTTTACTAGGTTCTACCAGGTGGACGTTAGAAGTCAGGAGGATGTCGCCTTTGGGCGCAGTGTGTTGCAGGCCGCAAAAGATCCTCATGTCTGATAGCGCTCAGCTTATATATGGTGTATCCCCCCCCTCATTTGGCATTGCTTTAGGACATCCCATTAGTAATGACTATGTCGCTCTGTGTCCCGTGATGTACGAAAAAGAAAATAGGATTTTTATAACAGCTTACCTGTAAAATCCTTTTCTTGGAGTACATCACGGGACACAGAGCTCCCGCCCCTCTTTGGGGACACTTATTGCTTTGCTACAAAACTGAGGTGCTCCCGGATGGGAGGGGCTTATATAGGGGAGGGTACTTCCGGTTTTGGAAGTTGCCAGTGCCAGCACCTGACGGTAACTATATAACCCATTAGTAATGACTATGTCGCTCTGTGTCCCGTGATGTACTCCAAGAAAAGGATTTTACAGGTAAGCTGTTATAAAAATCCTATTTTCCCGGCCAAAAGCTCTCATAGCAGTTTTCCTGGTTTGCCCTCTGGGTTGTTTCTTAGTGTGACCATAAACACTACAAAGTACTAGATTTACCAAATCAATGTAATATAACGACAAGCCTAAACAGTCCATTAAATTTGTTCCCAATCAGACAGGCCCTTACACTATATAGTTGATGGAAGATCTAAAGAAGACTGTACAATCAGATTGTATGACCAGATTGTTATGATTACCTTTTTAATGAAAATGTCTATGAACATGCATGCTCAGATGAGCGATGCTTACGGGAAGGTGTTGTGAGAGGAGAAAACGAGACACTGTCAGACACATCTAAGCTAATTTATCAAGGGGGAAATAATAGTATACGTCGATTTACTCCAAGATTTGTTTACTGTGGGTGTCTGGCACATGCTGAAAATGCCAATCTCAGGCAACTGTAATCTCATGTATATGGGCACCCATCAGCACTTAAAGAACCGGGGTGTAATCAGGACACATGACTGACGCAACCCTGTATGACAGTGCAGATCTTCTGCTGCTGTGAGGAAAGATATGAGAAGTGCCCACACACACCTACACCGCCTGTCACGTACCTGACGGTGACGAGCCCGGATCTGCAGAGGGAGGCCTCTCTTACGGCTTCCACCGGCGGCCCCTGGTACTGAAGACAGGAGGCACGGAGGTAGAAGGGGTACGAGTGCCTGGCAGGATGGATCAAGGTAGAGTAGAGTCTGAAGACTGGGATGGATCCAGGCACCCAGGAAGTATGGCAGGCTGAACCGGAACCAGGAACACAGCAACTGGACTGGAACTGAAGAGACTGGCTGGACTGGAACCAGGATACAGCAACTGGACTGGAACCAGGAACAAGCAACTGGACTGGAACTGATGAGGCTGACTGGACTGGAACGAGGACACAGCAACTGGAGAGATTGGTCGGACAAGCCGGGTCGGTAGTATTGGCTGACGGCAAGGTACTGGAGGATCAGGCAGAAGATTGGTCAAACAAAGCCGGGGGTCAGAGGCAGGCAGGAAACTGGAAGGGTCAAGGCAAGCCGGGTCGGATACAGGTAAATACACGAATCAGGTCTCTTTGGGTACTACACGCTGTAGAGCAGACAGCAGGGACTGTCTGTCACAGGCATGTTTAAATAGCTCTTCTGGCGCGCTTTGTGGAGCGTGCGCGCGCCCCCGCTAAGCGCGTGCGCGCGCACGTGCTCGCCATCGCGCGCGCGCGTGCCCGCGCGCGTGGACGTACCCGAGATTCGGAATCAGGAAGTCCAGGAATCCTGTAGCTGACAGGATTTCTATGACATTGCCCCCCCCAAGGGGCAGCCTCCGGATGCCCAGCCGGGTGAACCTTCCAGGGTGAGTCCTTTTGAAAGCCTGTATCAAACTCCTGGCATGGATATTCTCCTCGGGTTCCCATGAGTTTTCCTCGGGCCCGTAGCCCTTCCATTTAATTAGGAATTGGTTCTGGTTATTTCTTCTCCTGAAGTCCATGATAGCTTCTACTTCGAATTCCTGCTCACCGTCAATAATGATCGGATCAGGGTGATCCGGCTTCCGATCTGGAAACGGATTAGAGACTGTGGGTTTTAGGAGAGAGACATGAAAAACTGGATGGATTCTAAGAGAGTCAGGAAGTTCCAATTCATAAGCTACTTCATTAATTTTCCTCTTAACAGGGAATGGACCTAAAAATTTGGGGCCCAGTTTTTTAGAAGGGCATGCCATTCTTAGGTTTGTGGTAGATAGCCATACTTGGTCGCCGGGTACCAACACTAATTCACCCCGTCTCTTCTTGTCATAAATTGTCTTGTTGCGTTCTTGAGTCTTGGTCATGGTCTCTTGTAAAAGCTGGTTATTGACCGAGAAAAAATGTAACTTTTCCTGGACTGCAGGTACAGGACACTCAGGAAGGGAGTTAGGCAGAAAAGTAGGATGAAAACCATAGTTTGCAAAGAAAGGAGTCTGGCAGGTAGCGGAGTGGATGGAATTGTTATACGCAAACTCGGCCAACGGAAGTAGGGAAACCCAGTTGTCCTGAGCAAAAGAGGAGAAGCATCGCAGGTATTGCTCGAGCGTCTGATTCGTTCTCTCCGTCTGTCCGTTGGTCTGTGGATGGTAAGCAGAGGAAAACGATAATTCGATTTTCAAGGTTTTGCAAAGGGATCTCCAGAATCGAGAGGTAAATTGAACCCCGCGATCGGAAACAATATTGGCTGGTACCCCGTGGAGTCTGACTATTTCTCTGATGAATACCTGTGCGGTTTCAGGAGCGGAGGGAGTCCCTTTCATAGGGATGAAGTGTGCCATCTTGGACAGACGGTCCACAATAACGAAGATGGTGGAATGGTTCTCGGCCGGGGGTAACTCGACAATGAAGTCGATGGACAACATTCTCCAGGGCCTATCTGGAACGGGTAAGGGTTTTAGTAGTCCCCAGGCCTTGGATCTGGAACCCTTGTTTCGGGTACAAGTTGTACAAGAATCTACAAACCTCCTACAGTCTTCACGTACTCGAGGCCACCAGAAGGTGCGCTGTACCAGGTCAGTGGTCTTGGCAACGCCAAAATGCCCGGCCAGGGCGTGGTCGTGGCCGAGTTCTAATGCGGTTACTCTTAGTTTCTCAGGTACGTAGATTCTGTCTTGGTACCACAATAGTCCATCCTTAACCTGCAACTCCGGCTCGGAGAACTGTCTCTGCCCGGTGGAAGCTTGTTTGATTTGAGTGAACAGGTTCTCCTGTAGAAGAAGGAAATTTCCGGGGGCAAGGATGGTATCAGGCGGAGAAGTCTCCTTGGACTTATGGAACATCCGAGACAGGGCGTCAGGCTTAATATTCTTGGCTCCAGGACGATAAGTAACATGAAAAGAGAACCGGGAGAAGAAGAGTGCCCACCTGGCTTGTCGTGGATTCAATCTTCTCGCGGCTTTCAGGTACTCCAGGTTCTTGTGGTCAGTGAATATTAGGATCGGATGAGCCGCGCCCTCCAGCAGGTACCGCCATTCTTCTAGTGCAGACTTGATCGCTAGTAGCTCCCGATCCCCCACGTCGTAGTTCCTCTCTGCTGCAGAAAGCTTGCGGGAGAAGAAGGCTACTGGGTGGAGCAAGGCTTTGACTCCCTGTCTTTGGGACAGTATTGCTCCTACCGCTATTTCGGAGGCGTCTACCTCAAGTACGAATGGTAGTGAGGAGTCTGGGTGTTTCAAGATAGAGGCTGAGGTAAATAGGGCCTTCAGGCGTTAAAAAGCTTCTTGGGCTTCAGGAGACCAGTGAAAACGTGTTCCTTGCTTGGTGAGTTGAGTAATGGGTGCGATAATAGCTGAAAACCCCCTGATGAACTTGCGGTAGAAGTTGGCGAATCCAACGAAACGTTGGATTCCCTTCTTGTCCACCGGTTCTGGCCAGTCCAGGATTGCGGTAATTTTTTGAGGATCCATCTTGATGCCCTCGCTGGAAATGATTAACCCCAGAAATGATATACTCTCTTGCTCGAACTCGCATTTTTCGGCCTTCGCATACAGGCCATGCTGGCGGAGCCGACCCAACACATTTTTGACATGTCTGCGATGAGAATCAAGGGAGGAAGAAAAAATTAAGATATCATCAAGATAAACAATAACAAAGAGGTCTAGGAAGTCCCGTAGAACATCGTTGATAAAATACTGGAAAGTGGCAGGGGCGTTACACAACCCGAATGGCATTACCAAGTACTCAAAATGTCCATACCGGGTACGGAAGGCGGTCTTCCATTCGTCACCTTCTTTGATACGGATCAAGTTGTAGGCTCCGCGGAGGTCAAGTTTGGTAAAGATGGTGGCAGTACCTAGTCTCTGAAATAACTCTGGTACCAGGGGGAGAGGGTAGCGATTTTTTACTGTAATTTTATTCAATTCCCGGTAATCCACACAAGGTCGAAGGGTGTGGTCCTTTTTCTCTACAAAAAAGATGCCTGCGCCCGCTGGGGAAGTGGAAGGGCGGATGAACCCTTTTTGCAAGTTCTCATCAACATAATTTTTTAAAGCCCCTTGTTCCACCTCCGTTAAAGGGAAGACTCTACCGAACGGAATCTTTGCTCCAGGAAGTAGGTCGATGGGGCAATCGTAGGCCCGATGGGGTGGTAGAGTCTCTGCCTTTTGTTTACTAAATACGTCAAGAAAGTCGTGGTAAACTTCTGGGATGGATTGACGGGTGCCATCTTCGGTGTCAATGCATAGTAACGAGGCCGGCCCAGGAGGTTTATATGAGCCGCAGGACTGTTGGCAATAGGAAAAAGGAAAGGCAACTATTCCCGTAGTCCAGTTGATAGTGGGATTGTGGGCTTGTAACCAAGGAATACCAAGGATCAAGGGAAACAACGGGGAAGAGATGATGTCCAGACACAAGCATTCTTGGTGGGTTCCAGAGGTGGTAAAGATGGTAGCGGGTATAGGAGTGGTCTCCTGGGTCACACGTCCGGACTTAATGACGGAACCATCAGCCAGATGGACACGAAGTCCGTGGGTCTTGGTACGAAGGGGAATTTGGTGTTTAATGGCAAAGGCTGAGTCCATAAAGCAGCTGCATGCTCCGGAATCAATAATGGCGGGTACTGGCAAAGTCCTTCCTGGGAGCTGTAATGAAACAGAGAGGGCAAGGTGAGATGTGGTTTTGGCTTGTAGGTTAGTCATGTTAGAAGAAACTGAAAGAAACTTACGAAGCTTCAGGGGACAGGTTCTAACGAAATGTCCGGGGTCCCCGCAGTACAGGCACAGATTATTTATTCGTCGGCGCTGGCGTTCCTCAGGAGCGAGGGATGGACGAAGGAGCCCGAGCTGCATTGGTTCAGGCGTGTCAGATGTGGGAGTTGGAGGTGTAGCAGGAGCCGAGTACAGGTGACTAGGAGCCCGAGGAAGCATCCAGGTTGGGCGGGAGAAGCCAGTGGTCCTCTCAGCCCTCCGTTCCCTCAGACGTCGGTCAATCTGGATGGTTAGATCAATCAACAGGTTGAGTGTCTGTGGTACACCAACTCTAGCTAGCTCGTCCTTCAAGGAATCGGAAAGTCCTAAGCGAAACTGATGGAGGAGGGCGGCATCATTCCAATTGGTATCCGCACTCCACCGCCTGAATTCTGCCACATAGTCCTCCGCTGGTCTGCGTCCTTGTTGAAGGGAACGCAAGGCGGCTTCTGCGGTTACTGAGAGTTGGGGGTCTTCGTATAGCTGGGCCAGGGCATCGAAAAAAGCAGCGAGGTTGTTTAGTGATACATCCTTCTGTTCAAAGAGACGGTGGGCCCAGCTCTGAGGGTCTCCAGCGAGCAAAGAGACCACAAAGCCCACCTTGGTGGCCTCTAGAGAAAAGGTACGGGGCTGTAGGGCAAAATACAGTTCACACGAATTCCGGAAGGCCCTAAACTTGCTCCGATCCCCGGAAAATCTTTCGGGTGTAGGAATCTTAGGTTCAGGAGGAAGCATGACCACTGTGGGTGAGGAACTTGTTCCGGCTGTGGAAGCAGAGGCGTGGGGCCCCTCTTGGATGGCAGAGGGATTGGTGAGGACCCGCACTTGTTCTTCCAAGCGGGTGTATCCTTGTTGAAGACTCTTGACTGCTTCAGACAAACCTGCCAGGTGCCGACAGAGTTCCTCCATAGGTGAGGCTCCCTGCCCGGGCTCAGACATGGCTGTCTGCTACTGTCACGTACCTGACGGTGACGAGCCCGGATCTGCAGAGGGAGGCCTCTCTTACGGCTTCCACCGGCGGCCCCTGGTACTGAAGACAGGAGGCACGGAGGTAGAAGGGGTACGAGTGCCTGGCAGGATGGATCAAGGTAGAGTAGAGTCTGAAGACTGGGATGGATCCAGGAACCCAGGAAGTATGGCAGGCTGAACCGGAACCAGGAACACAGCAACTGGACTGGAACTGAAGAGACTGGCTGGACTGGAACCAGGATACAGCAACTGGACTGGAACCAGGAACAAGCAACTGGACTGGAACTGATGAGGCTGACTGGACTGGAACCAGGACACAGCAACTGGAGAGATTGGTCGGACAAGCCGGGTCGGTAGTATTGGCTGACGGCAAGGTACTGGAGGATCAGGCAGAAGATTGGTCAAACAAAGCCGGGGGTCAGAGGCAGGCAGGAAACTGGAAGGGTCAAGGCAAGCCGGGTCGGATACAGGTAAATACACGAATCAGGTCTCTTTGGGTACTACACGCTGTAGAGCAGACAGCAGGGACTGTCTGTCACAGGCATGTTTAAATAGCTCTTCTGGCGCGCTTTGTGGAACGTGCGCGCGCCCCCGCTAAGCGCGTGCGCGCGCACGTGCTCGCCATCGCGCGCGCGCGTACGTACCCGAGATTCGGAATCAGGAAGTCCAGGAATCCTGTAGCTGACAGGATTTCTATGACACCGCCCCTTATTTCAAATCCTGTTTCAAACAATGCTCCTTCTAAATGCTATTCTGCTGAACATTTCCACAGCCAGTGTAACTGTGCTCTTAGCACTCCTTGGCCATTTACCTATTCAATGCTAAATTACTGCGGCCATCCCTGAAACTTACTGCATTGTGAACTATTCAGTATTCACAGTCAGTATTGGACACTGCAACTTATTTGCTCATATACAATATTTTTATGTTCACTTTAAATATGTTGTAACAAGACTGTAACATAAATGTGTAGAATTCACAGAAACTACTACCCTTAAGGCACCATAAAATGCACAAAATATCTTTCACTTTAGAAAAAGAGATATTAATAGGTATATGCGTGAGATTAAGATGGTCATCACAATTTCCCCCTAAGTATGTTACTGCTGTGGGCCACATAGTAACCTGTGTAAAAGTTCTGAAGCATACCATACCACTGCAGGTGGGAGAGAATATATATATATATATATATATAAATCACTTTCTGCAAGGGTTTGTAAATTGTGTTTGCTTGTTCCATAGAAAACCTAAACCATCTGTGAATATTAAATGATGGTCAGATGCAGCTATTAATATGGATGCCTATAATGCCAGTGTTCTTGTTCATGTAAATGGAAAAGAACAGCCAGGCAATGTCACTGTAGGCCTTATTTTGTGGGGAATTTTATAGATTGGTGGAACCAGCAGGTGCAAACTGGGAGTATACCCTGGACATTAATGAAATGTATGGAATTCTGAAAATACATTGCACCCTTTAAACTTTGTCTTCCATGGACTTACATATGACATATCTAATCGCATTCCCTCCATTCCTCATACAAGAGAACTCAATGGTTGTGCACCTAAAACCATATAAAACCTACTTTACAATGCAATTGAAATGACCCCAAATGTTAGTGCCATTGTTTTGTTTTTTTTGGAAACAGATGAAAAGTCCATTTTGCCTGAAAAATGTATTTAACTGATGAGCGCAAAATCATCAAAAAATAAATATTTATTATAAAAATTACAATTGTGTGCACAAAAGTACCCAAACAAGTAGACAAAATTAAATATATAAAATTTACAGCAATCTCTTGTGCAGTCTATTTATATCCAATAATTGCACCGGAGTCAAAAGACTGATGTAATGCTAGGGACAGAGAATGATGTAGCACCAGGGACAGGGGAGATTTGGCTATGGAAGTTGGGAGAGATATGTTGCTGGACTCAGAAGGAAATTAAGTGCTTTGGAGAATGGGAGATATATTGCTCATACAGTGGAAGGTATACTGTGGGGGACAAAGTAAGATATACTGGTGGTATAGTGGAAGATATGCCATTGGAGATGGGATAAATGTATTCCATAGACAAGAAGAAATATACTGCTGTGGGAAAGGGGAAGATATACTAAGGTGATATGCTCCTGAGGATAGGTGGGTTGTGCTTATATGGAAAGGGAGAGATATGCTGCTGCGGATTAGAGAAGATATGTTGATGGGGACAGGGGAGATATATTGTTGTGAACAAAGGGAGATATTGTTGTGAACAAAGGGAGATATATTGTTGTGGAAAAGAGGAAATATTCTGAGATATCCAGAGCTTCCTGAAGACACGTGAAGCACCAAATGCATTGAGGCGGAGTCGCTGACATCACTTCTGGGCCCATCTCTGACATCACTTCTGGTTTTATGGAACACACGCCGGCTCTGTGCTTACGAGCCGTGGTGCTGGGCTAAGGTCTTTTACCAGTGAGCAGTTTTTGTTGGTGCCTTTCTTGGTCCTACTTTATGTGAGCACATAGTTTATATTTTTTAATACCTTTGTGTTTAATAAAAACGTACTACACTACAAGTACTCTCTCTGGGCTATGGTAGTCTGTTCCTGGTGAACGGGAATTGACATTGGATTCCATGAGCAGATTAGTTCCAGCTCTCCCACATTCTGGATGTGGTGTCTAGCGCTTGAAGGCTGCTTTGTTGGCCGCATAGGTCTGTTGAGTGAGAAGCACATTATGTTTAAGGAGATATACCGTACTTTTGACGGACATGGTGATTGGAAATATTTACATATATTTTGGAATTTATAAACATTATGAATACACTATATGTACATGTTAATTCAATGTATGTATTTTATTTATATGTGGATATTATTTGATTCATTAGTTTCAAGTTCTGTTTTCTGTTTTGGACGCTTATATATTTGTAAGGCTAGTGCCTATCTTTATTAATTTTGCACATATATAAAGGAAGATGTGATGCCTGGGGAGATATATTGCTGGGGACAGGAGAAGATATACTTATTGGGATCAGGAGAAGACATACTGCTGGTATAGCAGAAGATATGCTGTTGGAGACAGGGGAAATTTACTTTGTACAGGAGGAAGTAAACTACTGGGGGAAGAGGGGATAAGTATCTGGGTGCAGGGAAGATATGCTGCTGGGGACAGGGGTAGATAGGTTGCTGAAGACAAAAGGGATACACTGCTGGGAAGAGAAAATGATTTACTGCTGAAGATGGTTCAAGTTGTGCTGCTGGTGGAGAGATCATGCAGATAAGTTTGAGGGATATTATTATTATTTGTCCTTCATTGTCAGGTACCATAAAAGCTATTACACTTCTGACTTGAGAGAAGTAGACCAAGAGAACCATGATTTGGGCACCACTGAGTTAAAAATGACTACCCGAATGAAAAACTCTTACAATAATTTACCTTATATAACTTTTAAACAGTAAGTCTGAAACCTAAACACGGGCATGCTAGTCTTCAGGCTTAGAAACTATACGAGTAATAAATCATACAATCATAACGATGAAATTTAATTTATTAGCATGGCCTTTCTCCCTTGAAATCCTCTTAGCAATAAATAACTGCACGTTCCACAAATCAGCAGCAGGTCAAAAGTCTCAGTATGACACAGCTGTTATTAGGATTGTCCATCACGCTGATTCGGTATGATTAATCATGGCCTGTCATTTTTTCCCCAAAACAGGAACACCTCCAGAGTTTTCACACTATTTAAACTATGAAGTAAATGATGAGGTCTTAGACTTGGCACTGAAACCTGGCAAGCACTGTACAAAAGTATACAAAGCTAAGGGGGTATTCTAAAATTAGACGCCACAGGATTAGGCAGATCATAAAGAAAGAGTTATTATTCCAGCATACACCTTGAAGGCTGCTAAGTTGTAGCTAGTTACATAAATACATTGCTCTCTCCTAGTTACTTTATCTTCATTTGTTTTATGACCTATTTTTAATAGAACTGTATAAAAAAGTAACCGGTATTGAGAAGAATATGGAAAATGCGAATAGTGGACCTCCCTCTAAAAATGCAAGTTGCCTGGCTCTTATTATAATTTAACACCTTCAATGCTGATCATATCTAAAGCAAGCATGCAGAAAAGCATAGCTTCTAAATTTCCTACTTATCACAGGTCAGGGACTCTGAAAGCACTGAAGCCCCTAGATCAGAATGAAAACCAGGTAATATATATTTTTAGTAAACTTAGGCCAACTGCTATGATTGTACCACTGTTTTCTTTTTTGTTCTGTCTAAAAACTTGAATAAACTTTTTTGTTAAAAAACAAAAACTTAAGCCGACCACTCAGTATCATCCATAGTAATGCAAAACACAACCGTTTCAGGCTAATGGCTTTTGGATGTATCAGTCTTCCTTATAGCTGTCAAGGTCACCTGTGGCCAGGTGACAGATGCACACCGTAGGGGGACAGGAGTGCACCGCGAGGTAGTGAACCCTATGGCTGGCTTCTGCGGATAGGAAACTGGGTGGTTGTGGAAAGCGGGACCAGAGGAGCACAACCGGGATCCTAACGGAAGCTAGAGCCAAGATTCCCCAGGGCGCGGAGTCTAAGACCCAGCTGGTCTTCTCCAGGGCCTCTAGTGGTGAGGATGTTATGCTGCAGGCTGGGACCAGGTCGCGGCCCCTGGAGTTTCCTAGCTCACGCCCCGTAGGATAAGGGGAAAAGAGGGGAAGCAGCAGCACGAGATAAGAGAGAACCGAATAACAAGCTGAAGGTCAGGGGCCACAAGCAGACAAGGATAACGAAAGAACGAGCCGAAGGTCAAGGGTCACGAGCAGACAGGGATAGTCGGGGACAAGCCAATAATGTAACAGAGAGACAGACGTAGCACACGGCAGGCAGGAACCCAAACACACAATGCCTAACAAACACGTTGATCAGCACAGCAGGCTTGCAGTGCACAGGTTAATATAGTGTTCTGTGACAGGGCCTGGGGTGGAGTCAGGCTGGGAGGAGATTATAAAGGAAGCCAGGTGAAAGGGTTCTGGCCTCTAAGATGAACACATGGGAAGGAAGGTAAGCTGACAGACAAACACTACTGCATATCCATGACAGTACCCTCCCTCTTATGGGCCCTCCCCCGCCTGGGCCCAGGCTTAAAGGGAAATCTCAGATGAAACCTCCTCAACAGATGAGGTGCAACGACATCAGATGCAGCGATCCAAGACGCCTCCTCAGGACCAAAACCTCTCCAATGCACAAGGTACTGAAGAATACCTCTGCAGAGCCGAGAATCCAGAACTTGTCTAACCTCGTACTTTAGATTATCCTCAGAGACCAGAACCGAGGTAGGGAGATGACAAGAAGATCTATTGAGGACCAAAGGCTCTCTAGGAATAAGCAAGGGCATGAGAGGATCAACAGAAATCTGAGGAGGGTCCCCTAGACCCTTAAAGATGAACTGGTCATCTAGCACAGGACCATCAAACTGGGCAGATGTCAGTGGAACCCTGAAGTCAGGTTGGTTAGAGGGTGACATGTCACAGGAGTCAAGCTGAATAGCTGAAAGACAAGCAGAATGTCCTGAACAAGAAAAAGTAGGCGGCTCACTGGGCATGGGCTGGACTGGCATAACTAGTACAGAGGCCGAGTGAATAGAGTCAGGTGTAGCGACTACCTGAATCGCATCGCAAGACGTAGCGACTGCAGGACTTGTAGACAAGCTAGCCTGGCTGTGCGTCCAAGGGCGATTAGGGACAGAGAAATGTAAATGGTTATGCGACCTGGAATGAATGACCGGCTCAGGTTCACAGGGGGCAACCTTGGGTAGGCAGGACGAGGAACAGGAGGAACCCCAAGCCAGGATCTGTCCAGTAGTCCAGTCCACATGAGGAGAATGGAGCTGTAACCATGGGAGACCCAAAATTATAGGCGTTGAGGCCTTGGGTAAGATAAGGAAGGATATCCACTCCTGGTGGAGTGTCCCTACCGACATCTTAACAGGGAGGGTCTGGAAGCGGATAGGTCCCCCTGGGAGAACAGTACCATCAATCGCCAAGACCACCAATGGCGTGGTGAGGGGCAAAAGAGTAAGTCTCATGGACGACGCGATTTCCCAGTCCATGAAATTACCAGCGGCTCCGGAATCCAGATATGCTGAGACCGAATGAGAAGAAGCACCAACATGAAGGAACACAGAAAGCAGAAGACGAGAAGGGGAAGGTGATATTTCTGGGTCCAATACTCCACTTTCCAGATGAAGTGGACCCAAACGTTTTTCTGGACAAAGAGAGCAAGTGTCACGAAAATGACCTTTGCCCCCACAGTAGAGACACAGGCCTAGAGTTCTGTGCCTAGCACGTTCCTCTGGGGATAGCCTGGTCCTGCCCAGCTGCATGGGTTCCTCAGCTGGCAGGAGACGCTCCACGGGTCGAGGAGAGGGGAGCTCAGGCTGACTAAGGACCAAGGAGTGCTGGCGCCGCTTTTCTAGGGTCCTTTCCTGAAAGCGAATATCGATCTGGTTACACAAGGAGATAACTCCGTCCAGATCAGTGGGGATGGTTCTTCCTGCTAATTCATCCTTCACTCTATCAGAAAGGCCATGCAAAAAGGTTGCGACTAAGGCCTCATTGTTCCAGCTCAACTCAGCCGACAGTATGCGGAAATTAAGGGCGTACTGTCCCACTGAAGCAGACTCTTGGCGGAGACGTAGAAGGGCGCTGGCCGCTGAAGAGACACGAGCCGGTTCTTCAAAGATATTCCGAAAAAGTTTCAAGAAGCCAGACAGGCTAGAAACCACTGGATCATTCAGTTCCCACAGAGGGGCTGCCCAGGCTAAAGCTTCACCGGAGAGGAGGGAAATGATATAGGTTACCTTTGCCCTATCAGACAGAAAGTTTTGAGGCTGAAGCTCAAAATGAATCGTGCATTGGCTAAGGAACCCTCTGCAGGCCTTGGAGTCCCCAGAGAAACGGAACGGAGTTGGCAGTGTTAGTGAGTGTGTGGCTGCGACTGGTGCGATAGGTACCACCGCTGGTTGTACTTGAGGTTGCGGATTCGGGGTTCCCAAGGAGGCCTGAAGCTGCTTGAATCGAGAAGCCAGATCCTGGAGGAATCACATCACCTGAGTCTGATTCGATTCCTGGGTTTCAAGTCTGTGGACTATGCCCCGCAATGGATCATCCGCGGGGATCGGGATGTCAGCCGGGTCCATGGCTGATCAAACTGTCAAGGTCACCTGTGGCCAGGTGACAGATGCACACCGTAGGGGGACAGGAGTGCACCGCGAGGTAGTGAACCCTATGGCTGGCTTCTGCGGATAGGAAACTGGGTGGTTGTGGAAAGCGGGACCAGAGGAGCACAACCGGGATCCTAACGGAAGCTAGAGCCAAGATTCCCCAGGGCGCGGAGTCTAAGACCCAGCTGGTCTTCTCCAGGGCCTCTAGTGGTGAGGATGTTATGCTGCAGGCTGGGACCAGGTCGCGGCCCCTGGAGTTTCCTAGCTCACGTAGGATAAGGGGAAAAGAGGGGAAGCAGCAGCACGAGATAAGAGAGAACCGAATAACAAGCTGAAGGTCAGGGGCCACAAGCAGACAAGGATAACGAAAGAACGAGCCGAAGGTCAAGGGTCACGAGCAGACAGGGATAGTCGGGGACAAGCCAATAACGTAACAGAGAGACAGACGTAGCACACGGCAGGCAGGAACCCAAACACACAATGCCTAACAAACACGTTGATCAGCACAGCAGGCTTGCAGTGCACAGGTTAATATAGTGTTCTGTGATAGGGCCTCGGGTGGAGTCAGGCTGGGAGGAGATTATAAAGGAAGCCAGGTGAAAGGGTTCTGGCCTCTAAGATGAACACATGGGAAGGAAGGTAAGCTGACAGACAAACACTACTGCATATCCATGACAATAGCCTTCATACGAGGAAGGCTGTTACAGCAGAAATGCGTTGGTCAGATATGGTTGTGTTTTACACATAGCCAATAAGGATTCACATTTTTATGGATGACTCCAAGTGGCCGGCATAAGTTTACTACAGGTTTGTTATGTGAGTATATTTTTGGAGAAGAGGGCAACAAATGCAGTCTATTTTCTCAATATAGGTGACATTTAAAATGTTGGTCTAACCAAAACAGATATTTGAGGTTTGGGAGATTTTTGGTGGGTTGAACACTCCCTTAATGACTTATCCAAAGACTCCAAGAGTAGGATTTCTCCATCAGAGATTCCTTCTCTGTTTTATGCCCTTGAAAATATCACTTGTTCTGCTGGACAAAGAGGAGCTTCACATAGGAAAGCAATGTAGAGGGGTAGCGACATGCCTAAAAAATGTAATACTGTAAAAACATATTTTCTTACTTTGTTATCCCTTTCTGACCACTTTTGAACATTGGTTCAGCAAATTAACTAAAAAAGGAAGAGAGTGTTCATGTGTGTTGATGGGAATCGCAAGTTTCATTTCAAATTACAAAAAGAAGCTGTCTCTACGACTTCTGGTATGTTGGTCTGTAAAGCTGTGAAACCATGTTTCATTCTATTGTACATTTTAATATTAGTTTTTTACCACCACCAGGTCACCTAGAGCAGCAATATGTCTAAATGTACCCTGTTATATTCAACCAAGTAACGTTAACAATCTTAAAGAAGGGATTCTTCTACTGTTTTAACATGGGGAGTAAATAATAATAATATGTAATCCTTCTTTTAAATTTAATGTAAATGTACTATTTGTAAAGATATTATCTATATATATATATATATATATATATATATATCAAAAAAGTTAGTATTATACATGCAGCTTGACATGTGTTGTCCGAAACTGTATAGTCACTTGTATCTTTTAAATGCATAAAGATTAAAGTAAAGGAATTCAACTTAAACTGAGATTGCAACTTAAACTGAGCTATTTTCTATATATGATGAAGTCCCGCCTACCTTAGGGGACGTAACGCGTACGGAACGTGATCAAGGATAGTGACATCACCCGCGTCCATACACGCTGTCTCGTGTCATTGCTGTTACTGCTCGTTACCGCTTACTTGCTGTGGATCCCTCGCACTGGGGAACAGTGCTACAGATTGTAAGTGGAATTTTATTTGTTACTTCTTAATAAATTTTAAAACGGAGAGCACTAGATTTCTGCTTTACTTTTTTCATGTGAACAACGTTTGAGAGATCAAATCTATGGTCATTACATCGCCCTGATTCGGAGCTTCTGGTTACACTCCCCCTAGTGGGGAAACGTCTGATTGACCTGACTGATGCACTCAGGGGTCAATGTTTTGAGGTGAGCTGCCATTGCTGCCATTGGTGGAGGGTGTCACAGTATCACCTGAAAACTTATTCTCTTCACTCTGGACACTTAATGGTGCTTGTTCGTCTGACCTCTGAAGATTTTCTTCTTCTTTATACATGGACTTTATTCTTTAGAATTGTGTTTGATTTATGTTTGCGCTGCACTGCTGCTTTTATAATATATATATATATATATATATATATATATATATATATATATAGAGAGAGAGAGAGAGGGGGGAGCTATATATATATATATATATATATATATATATATATATATATATATAAATATGTGTGTGTGTGTGTGTGTATATATCTATCTATATATATATATGTAGATATATATATTCATTACATGAACCACAGTACAGTATTTTATGTTAAACAAGCACAGTTATTTGCAGTCTGGCTTTGTTTATTGATTTTCTAAAAATGGATATTTATTTTCTGTGTTTACTGAGGGTTGTTAACAGACGGAAATGTAATGTTAAGGTTTGTGTTGGAAGAGAACTAAGCTGGTAAAATTCTGTTCACTTTACAGTTTTAATGTGTTGTTTGCTCAGAGTGTCCTAACATGTCCACAAGGCAAGGTACTGATTAAAGAGACACCCCAATCAAAATGAAAAAGCTGTAAAACAACTATAAGGACCCTGTAAGACTTTAAAACATTCTTTGGTATACAAGTACTTGCTTCCATGTGTTCCTCATTAAATATATGGTAGTTGCTTTACATTGACGTCTGAAGCTTCAATATATCAATGGGGTACTCTGTGGAATTTGAACTCAGTATTCTAAAGCATGTCCGAACTCTAATCTGCACCTTTCCCATCCACCATCTCTTGCCTGAAGTTTAGCATTTCAAAACTGCAGATTGGAGAAACTCCTATAAGCTCTTGCTATGACCAATTCCTTCCATTTTAGTAGCCAGGAACAACATTTTTTAAAATCAACCCTAATTAGAAATGTTGAGCTTGCATCTTTTGTAAATTAAGTTAAGCCTCATACACACGGTCGGACTTCAAAAAAAAAATTTCCGTGGATTTTTGTCCGAAGGGAGTTGGCCGGGCACACCCATAGCATACACACGGCAGGACTTTTCTGCAAACTTTCCCCAAACTTTCCCCAAATCACGTGTTTTTTCTGCTCTTTACCGCCACCCTTTGGTCAACTTCGGCTATTGTTGGTTGATTTTAACATTGGTTCTGGGCATGCGTATTTGTACTTCGGACAAAAGTCCGATGGATTTCTGTACACACGATAGGACTTTGCACCGTAGGACTTTTGTTGCCGAAAAGTTTGTCCGTTTGCAGAGCGAACTTTTGTCCGATGAAAACCGAAAAAGTTTGTCCGAAGGAGCGTACACACGGTCGGATTTTTTGGAAAACTTGCTCATTTTGAAGTTTGTTGGCAAAAAGTCCGACCGTGTGTATGGGGCTTTAGACAATAAAAGTGTATTACTTGAACAGAACTCCAGAAAAAATAAGCCTTTAAATTGTGCTGACATACGGGGATTTGAGTGCAGGAAGTTGTATGCCATCACCTGGATCTCTCTCTATTTACAATGTATTGGTTCACTGACTGATGACAGTATAGCTTTTGCTATATTTCGGCACTCTGGGAAAAGCGATAGAGCTCTCCTACACAGCAGCTACTCTGCACGCTCCTCCCCAACCCTATCCAATCACAGAAAGCTTTTGATTTTGTGAATGGGTTCACTAAATGCTAAGCCATCTGTGGCAGGGCAATTAGAGAGGCGGGACGGGCAGTGCAGCTGCAAACTACACTACAGCTGCTGTGTAGGACACCCATAGCTGGTGAGGTGGTTTGTTTCCCAGCAAGGGAGATGTCCGTTCTCCATTAGAGAGACCACTGTGATCCAGAATAAACAAGGTGGGGGGGGGTCAGGTTCGCTGGCGGGGGGAGCCAAAAAGCAGGAAATCTGGGCTGCTCTGTGCAAAACCATTGCACAGAGCAGGTAAGTATGATGTTCATTATAATTTTTTTAAATACAAATTGTAGGTTTACACATACTTAAGATAAATGTTTCTATTTAACTTGTCTTTTTTTTTTCTTTTGTGTTTTTTTCATGGTTTTGTAGCTTTGCAATAAAAAATAGAGACAAGCCCCCCCCCCCTAAAAAAAAACAAACACTATTTCTTTTTCAAGGTACAAATATCATACTTTCTAGTAGGAACATAGTTTTTGTCTTTTGCACAGGAAAAATAGTAGAATAAAATTGTCTGGTTTTAACTAGAGTAAAGCTGGCTACACACTATACAATTTTTTTTTAGGTTTACCAAGATCATATAATATGAAGTCAAACCTAAGCACTTTCAAATTGTATCCAATCAGGCAGGCCCTTGCGCTACAAATTTGAACATAAATCTAAAGGAAATTGAACAACAAAAATTGTAAAATGTGTATCCACCATCACATTAGTTGTTTTAAAATAAACTACCACAGGCAGGAAAACCAGCATACATAAATAAATAAAAATTCTATTGCTCTTAGAATATATACAAATTTTTTTTTGGGGGAAAGGCCAAAAGATAGTCTTATTTATCCCTCCCAATGTTCTCATCACTTTGGTATCAAAAGGCCCCTTTCACACTTGTGTAACTTGTCCTGCGACTTTGGACTGCAAAGTAGCGTGACAATTCGTTCCCCATGATTTCCAATGATAACCATTCATATATGGGCGACTTCAAGTCGTGCCAACTTCAAAGTAGTCCGTGTACTACTTTGGTCCGACTTTCATGTAAGTTGAGGTCCACATACCTCAAGTTTACACAGGCATTCCCTGAAATCACAGTAAAATCGAGGGCACGAAATTGCGGCAAAAAGCGACTTTGAAGTTGTGGTATTGTGAAAGTGGCCTACATAATAATAAAGTTACTGCTAAATCAGTAGGCCCATAGCTGAAAAGTAAAACTGACAGTCCATAGGGGATATACAGGTGCAGGAGTTAAAGTGGTTAAAATTAACACAGAATGTATATAGGCTAAATATTTAATTTAACTTTTTAAATTTAATACACAAAGGGAATACAGAGTGCAATGGCTGATTTCTAAATAAATAATAACAATTTCAGTGTGTCCTTTTATCAGCCCATAAACACACTGTATCTTGTGTTTGATTCCCTAGTTTGAGACGTAAAATGTTTTAGGCTGGGTTCTCACTATTGCGATGCGGGAATCAGCACGATTCCAGTGCCGATACCTGCATCTCCCTCGCAGGCAGTTCATACTGCCCTCTGTAAACCGCTGTGGGTGTCAATACAAAGTTGACAAAAATGACACCCCCAGATCGGTTCGTGGAGCGAACTGTGAATTCGGACAGGAATCGGATCGCATGGGTGTGAACATCTATGCGATTCGATTCCAGTGCGGGGAAAAAAAAGGTTCCTGCACCTTTTTCGTGCAAATCCAATGCGAGTTCAGCCATATAACTGTATGGCTGAATTTGCATTGCACAGACATCGCATGTGATTGGCACCGCAATGCGGTGCCAATCACGTTGAATGTCTGTGTTCGCAAAAGTGTGAACCCAGGCTCAAATTGGAATTCCAGTCAAATTCTAACTAAGGCTAAACGTACTCCCATCCCCTTTTTTAGTTTCTATCTACCTTATAAAAGAAAAGATGTCTGTACTTGTCTATTCTGAAGCCGCTCCTGTCCGATCACATGACCAGCGTCAGCTTCAGTGTAGAGAAGAGAGAGCGACAACGGCTGCAGAGCCTGGGCGATGATTTCACCCATAGCCGTACATGGGACCAGACTGAAGCGGCTTCAGAATAGGTAACTATACACATCTTTTCTTTTACTGGGTAGATAGAATAGTCTTAAGCCGCGTACACACGGTCGGTTTTACCAATGAAAACAGTTCTATGGATTTTTTTCATCGGAAAAAACGATCGTGTATGGGCCCCATCGGTCTTTTTTCCATCGGTGTCAAAAAATAGAACATGTTTTAAATTTTTCAGATGGATAAAAAACCGATAGCAAATTCCGATCGTCTATGGGCAAGTCCATCGGTTAAAAAACCCACGCATGCTCAGAATCAAGTCAGAAGCATTGAACTTAATTTTTCTCGGCTCATCGGAGTGTTTTACGTCACCGCGTTTGGAACGGTCGGTTTTTTGACTGATGGTGTGTAGGCAAGACTGATGGAAGTCAGCTTCATCGGTTTTCCGATGGAAAAATCCATCGGTTTAAAAAACCATAGGAAATCCGATCGTGTGTACAGGGCTTTAGATTGGGGGCAGGAGTAGATTTAGCCTTTGACTGGTATTACACTTTAACCTCTTAACGCCGGCCCTTTAAGAGGTTTCTGATACTGGGTGGCAGGGTTTCTGATCATGGGACCGCTGTGATTGGCTGTCACAGCAGTCACATGATTGGAAAACTCCTGATCACAAGTAGAGGTCAGGAGCTTTCCGTTAGCCACCGGTAACACGCAGGGCGCACGCTCTTAGTACATCTCAGTTTAAAATCTGGTATGCATATAAGCCGTTCAGCATTAAGGCCCACCCGCGGGGAGGCCGCATATATGCGTACCACCGGCGCAAAGGGGTATATATAGTAATCTGTTTGCTGGGGCAGAGGAGACTGAGGAAATTCTTCCTCCTGCCTGAAGCAGACTGATGACATAATCTCTGTATAGGCAAAATTACTGGACTGGAGCTTTAAGATTTTTTTTTTTAATAATAAAAGGTAAAAAAGTATAGCAAAAGTATACTCTTGTATATTGACAAGGGTATATTGTCGTTAGGAATAATTGATGGAGACTTACTGAGACATCTACTTTAAACTAGCCTTAAACATATTCTTAGTTCTACATTTCCCATAAAATTGTGAATGTTTAAAAAAGCCCAGAGATGAGCTATCATAGCATTAAATTAAAAAGACCCATGCATCCTAAAGTGGATCTATGGGGAGAAAAAATGCAGGACTTTTTTTCTCAGAGAAAAGGTACAGGAACTCAACCCCTCTCCTAGGTCATGTTTGTCTCCACCCCTACCATCCCCTAAATATTCAGCAGAGACAGCCCATTCCAGCAAAGAGACATCCCCATATTCAGAAAAAACATCCCCAAATATTTAGAAAAAAGATGTCACCAAACATTTAAAGAGACATCCCAAAATATCCAGCAAAAAGACAGCCCCATATATTCAGTAAAGAGACAGCCCAATCCAGCAAAAAGACAGCCCCCATATTTATAGCAAAAAGATAGCCCAATACAGTAAAGAGACATTTCCATATTCAACAAAGAGACATCCCCAAATATTCAGCAACGAGACATCCCAAATATTCAGCAAAGAGACAGCCCAATCCGGCAAAGAGACATCCCCATAATCAGCAAAAAGACATCCCCAAATATTGAGCAAAGAGACGGCCCAATCCAGCAGAGAGACATTCCCAAATATCCAGCAAATAGATGGCTCAATCCAGCAGAGACAGCCCCATATTCAGCAAAGAGACCATCCCTAAATATTCGGTAAAGAGACATCCTCTAATATTCTGCAAAAATACAGCCCAATCCAGCAAAAAGAGACTAATCCAGCAAAGAGACAGTACCAAATATTTAATATAAGACGACAGCCAAATCCAGCAAAGACGAACTTAGATATCCAGCAAAAAGATGGCCCCATCCAGCAAAGACACAGCCCAATCTAGCAAAGAGACAGCCCAATCCAGGAAAAGGCATTCCAAATATTCAGCATAGAGATGGCCCCATCCAGCAAAGAGACAGCCCAATCTAGAAAATAGACAGCCCAATCCAACAAAAGAGAGCCCAGTCCATCAAAGAGACAGCCCAATCCAACAAGAGACAGCCCAATCCAGTAAAAAGACATCCCCAAATATCCATCGAAGAGACAGCCCAATCCAACAAGAGACAGCCCAATCCAACAAGAGAGAGCCCAGTCCATCAAAGAGACAGCCCAATCCAACAAGAGACAGCCCAATCCAGCAAAAAGACATCCCCAAATATCCAGCAAAGAGACAGTCCTATTCAGCAAGGAGACAGCCCAAACTAGCAAAGAGACAGTCACAGCACAGGTCCACATACAAGCAGCATTACCAGACAGTGCACACACTCAGTGCACACGCCCATTCAGCAGCACTTGCAATTCAATTTACCAATATATGTCTAAAAATCTGCTTCCAGGACAGGCTATCTGCACGATAAAACTGCAGCTCTTCCACACAGCTGAGCAGATTGTAAACAAAAAGAGTTTCTGGTCTGCAGGGAAAGGTGGACCGGAGTGCAGATGATATCACTCCGCCTTCCACTCTCTCAAGCTGCAACCGGAACAGCCGGAACTCAGCTGTATATCGCATTATGCTTACTGCACGACTGCCCTGCTATGCTACAGACAGACCAAGAGAGTACTTTGCTCCCACACTGTTTTTGGCAGAGGTGTCGGAATGGCATATCCCCAGAAAAAAAGCCCTAAATAAATGTATAACTATATTGCAGTCTATCACTAGCATGTTTTATAACCAGTAGATGTGTTATTTTTTTCCACCTCCTTTAAAACTATACTCCAGGGAAAGAAAAAATGCTCCCTTGCAGTGGGGCTGCCCAACAACAGGAAGGATTAAATGCTTACAGGTGCCTCTGAGTGTAGACTGTAAAACATTTAATAATAGAGCAAAGGAATAAAACTCACATGGAGGACATAAATGATAGGCATATGTAGTAATCCGGTGGAAGGGAACTGCACTGGTCAGCACTGAGAGCCGTGTCACGCCACTCGTGGAGCTGTCAATGCCGGCAGGATGCTGGTAAGATGGTGGGTCATTGAGAGCGAGGGCTGGAAGGCAAGCTGGAACTCAGGCTGGAACACAGCATCGCTAGTGTTGACATCACCGGCATGCTCACGACGCGTTTCAGAGCATGCACACTAGGGGAAATACAGACAGCGCGTGCTCCTTTCTCAAGCTCATAAAGGAGAAAGGAGCACACTCTAAGTGTATTTCCCCTAGTGCGCATGCTCCGAAACACGTCACGAGCATGCCGGTGATGTCAACACATACGACGCTGTGTTCCAGCATTAGTTCCAGCCCTCGCTCTCAACGACCCACCATCTTACCAGCATCCTGCCGGCCAGACAAGCTCCACGAGTGGCGTGACACGGCTCTCAGCGCGGACCAGTGCAGTTCCCTTCCACCGGAATACTACATATGCCTATCATTTATGAGTGAGTTGTGAGTTGATTTGTGAGTTGTATTCCTTTGCTCTATTATTAAATGTTTTGCAATCTACACTCAGAGGCACATGTATCTTCTTCTTTTTTGCATATTTGGAGACTGCTTCTACTCCCCCACAAGGCTGGCCCTGACCACATTGACTGTGTATCTTCTACCCAATACAAAGAGACTGCCACTGTAAAAGACTTCATGATAGACCCTACATCATTATAACACACTTCTGCTTGCGCCACTATCTATATGTTTTGCCTAGGATTAAATGCTTGTTCAGGTCTAAGGAGCTGCAAAGCCACAAAAGGCAGTTTTACTTACCCGAGACTCTGCCCCTGCAGGCTCTCTCCAGGCTGTAAGACTGGTCCTCGCAGCTTCTTCTCCCCTATGCACTACCAATCGCAGGTCCTCTGACATCATTATGTCCCAAGCAGAGCCCAAAGCCCTGGACTGGACATAAGGATGCCAAGGGACAGTCCATGGCTGGAGTGTAGGGGAGAAGATGAGAGCACCGGCTGCTGTGGAGCAGGGGATCAGATAAGTAAAGCTGCTTTTTGCAGCCCCCATGACCTTAACCAGCATGGGGGAAACCCCACTGCAAGGAAGCATTTTTACTTTCCTCGAAGATGGACTTGAACAAAGTGACAACGCAGTGTGCAGTGAAAATTTGTAGCAGGAAGTCACTTTGTGAACATGGTAATCTTAGATGTACATGTGGTGTTAGGGCCAGTTCACACCAAGAATTGCACAGGAATGTGTAGTGCGTTACTGTACTGTTCAAATTTGATCCAGGTGCAGTAATTCAGCCTATTCATTTGAATGGGGTGAAATTGCACTGGATCTCACCAAAATCATCACTGTTATAAGCAATCATAGAGTAGTACAGTAGTAGTAGAGTAGTACAGTAGTAGTAGAGTAGTACAGTAGTACAGTGTTGCTTTGGTAACAATGCACTGCTCTGGTCACAGTATGTAAAAATAAAATGTAAAAAAATAAATAAAACATTTGTAGGAAAAAAAAGAAAAAAGTTAACAAAATTTAAAACAAATATTTAATTTTTTTTTATTTATTTTACATACTGTCCCCAGTCAGTGTTCTTGATTACCGCCACACCAGTCATATGGCGAGACTGCATTGCTATGGTTACAGTATGTAAACAAAAAGTTTAAAAACATACATTTTATTTAATTTCTTAATTCACCATAAAATTGTGACAAATAATTACAACTTTAAAAAACTCACCATGCCTCTTACTAAATACCTTGCATTGTCTACTTTCCAAAAAGGGGTCATTTGGGGGTTATTTGTAGTAACCTGACATTTTAGGGCCTCAATAAATGAGATAGGCAGTATTGAAGAGGTTAAATGAGCAACAAACAAATTAAAGCCCAACTAATCAATTTTTTTTTTAAGTTTTAAACCGTATAAATAAAAGCTGACTGTTGTAAGAACCCCCTGAAGTTTTATGAGGCTTGTCTCAAACCCTGTGACTGTTACTTTTGCTGGACAACTTGGTCTGCATGTACGTGTAGACAAAAAATATAAATAAAGGTCTGTGAAATAAAAAAAATGTATTCATATACTGAATACTATTATTACAAGTATTAACCACATACAGATAACAGAGTACATTCTTTTCTATAGTGGGCCTTTTAGGTTACATTTTACAGCAGTAGGTAAATTTGGTTACCAAGTTCTGAGAGCAAAAGATCTATCAGTATTATAATAGTAACTGGAATCACTGGGAATCATAGAAATCTATATAATAATGGAGTTGTGAATTCATCTGTTTAGGAAATGTAAATATTGAAGTAGTAAAGACGAATCCAGCAAATTTATTAGAAATGCCCTGGCTTTCCAAATTTAATTTTCACTATTGTGAAATAAACTCTAATAAAGGCAATCCCTTGCATCAAGCCATACCGAATATTTTAATAGTACAGTGCCCACACTTATATACTGTTTTATGCTGCCCATAAAAATGTATATTCAATCAGGCTGACATTAACTTCCTGTACTGTGGGGCCCCCTGGTAGACATACAGCCAGCTATGGTGGTAGAGAGAGACGTAAAATTTCCAGGACATTTTGAAGACATTGGAAAAAAAAACTTTTTATTTTTATTGATTTTTCCGGAAAAAAATGGAAGTGTTCAGATTTTTTTTTTTTTTATTTCAGCGTGCAGTGGTTGTACAAATTAAATGTAATTTTGTTACCCTGGGACTGTGAAAAGCAGTGTATATTAACGTAATATGCTTGAAATAAATGTGCAGCTTATTCAGTATCTAAACTGAGCTTTTTAATTTTTTATTTTTTATTTCAAATGGAATAACAAGGACTGTATATGTTAAGAACATTTAAAGGGGTTGTAAATATATATATTTTTTAATAACAAACATGTTATACTTTCCTCCACTGTGCAGCTCGTTTTGCACAGAGTGGCCCTGAACCTGGTCTTCTAGGGTCCCTCGGCGTCTGTCTCGGCTCCTACCCGCAAGAACTCACCACCTATATGCGAGCTCGCATGGTGGTGAGTGATTGTGGGCGCGCTCCAGTGATACAGCTGGCGGCTATAGCCGCTCACTGTATCACTCGGCCCCGCCCCCCGGCGTGCTGCGTCATTGGATGTGATTGACAGCAGCGTGAGCCTATGGCTGCGCTGCTTTCAATCCATCCAGTGTAGCCAATCAACGGCCAGGCTCAGAAATTAGGAGGATGATGGGGGCGAGCGCGGGACTTACGAGGGCTCAGGTAAGTAAAACGGGCGCTCGGGGGGGGGGGGCTGGTATTGTCGGATGTTTTTTCACCTTAATGCATAGGATGCATTAAGGTGAAAAAACTTTTACCTTTACAACCCCTTTAAACTATACATGAGAACAGGTAACCCCCCCCCCCCCTATTTCGATCACAATAATTTAAAGCAGTGGTTCTCAACCTTTCTAGTGCCATGACCCCTTGATAAAATTTACCAAGTTGTGGGGACTCCTAACAGGAAAATGATTTTCGTAGCATGAGTTGTCAGCACCCAAGGCAAGACAAGTATTTTGCGCCCCTAACCCATGGACATTTAGCACTCACTGAGTCCCTTCCACTTGTACAGTATTAAAACTCCTTATGGTACATTTTAGGATGAACCACTCTTTCTCTTTGTTCTCCTATCTTTCCCTTTTATCTCTCTCTATCCTAATTTGTATTTATTTTCCCCCATCCCTCTCTCTAGCTGTCTTACTTGTTCTTTCTATAAATTAAGGGATTGTGTATTTTTGGGAGGCGGTGGCTTGTAACACTTACTTACTTGAAGATGCTGCTTTTGAAGAAACACTTTGTGATGATCCAGAAGCAGCAGAAAGAGTGTTTCTGGAATGAGAACTCTGGAGGGAAAAGCTACTCAAACTTTCATTATGGTCCTCATCATTTCATTCGATAAAGTAATTTTTAATGTCTTTGGGGCATCTCTGGGATGCAAGGATGTGTTTGGAAAAGCTACTCAAACCTTCATTATGGTCCTCATCATTTCATTCCATAAAGTCGTTTTTAATGTCTTTAGGGCATCTCTGGGACGCAAGAAAGAATAAGTCTTTCTCTCCCTTTTTCTTTGTTCCTCCCCCTCTTTTCCTCTCCCTTCCATGTATTCTCTATTTGTATTCCTTCTCATACTCCTTGGTGGGGGGGGGGGGTGGGGGAAATGGGATGAGTGGCAGTGCTGGGGGGAGTTCTGATCAGCCAACTTAGGTGCTCAAGATCAAGGTCATCTGCTGATCTGAGAACTGTAGTGGGGACTTTTAATGGCAACTATAATCACAGGTAGTTTTACTCACTGTGTCTCCGGCTTCACTGTGTCTCCGTCTTTGTGGTGTCTCGTAGCAGTGACACCTATGCTGAAATCAGGAGATAGGGTCTCCTCCAGCCCCTCCCACTTCACATTCCTCACCAGTCAGCTGACCTCTAGTCTCTGCCCCCCAGCCATGCCGTGAACTGAGTGGGTGGCTGCAAAGTGGCTGAGTGAGCGGCCGCGGGCTCCAGGAACAGCCCAGCTGGTCGGCCACAAGTTCCAGGGACAGCCCTGCTGGGTTGCCACAAAAAGGCTGGGAGAGCGGTGCAGGCTTCAGGAACAGCCCAGGATTCGGTGACCCCTGGCAAATCATCATTTGACCCCCAGGTGAAGAACCACCGATTTAAAGGGTTCCTACCAATATGCATTTTCAGTTATTGACAATGCTGACCCAGAAGCATTAATTGCTCTTGCAAGAGCTTGATCAATGTTCTGATTTTCAGGTGTCCTTTTATCTATAAATTAAGGGATTGTGTATTTTTGGGAGGCGGTGGTTTGTAACGCTTCCTTACTTGAAGATGCTGCTTTTGAAGAAACACTTTGTGATGATCCAGAAGCAGCAGAAAGAGTGCTTCTGGAATGAGAACTCTGGAGGGAAAAGCTACTCAAACTTTCAGTATGGTCCTCATCATTTCATTCCATAAAGTCGAAGTCAAAAAGTCAAAAATAAATTATTGTAAACATATCTCATGCTTATTTTTTTCCAATTTTTCCAGAAAAACAAAACAAAAACGGCTTTAAAAAAATGGGGAAAAATGTGTTTTCCCCAATTTTTCCAGTTTTTTTCCAGGCCTTCCAATCTCTAGTGGTAGATCCGCCCCTGATTATCATTATAATTAAAAATCTTCATAAGTTCATATGTAAAATAATCTGCTGTGGACTAGCAATTCACAGCCCATCATAGAACTTCACTCACCTTTCTTGCCTGAGTTACCCTGGCTTGAGGGCTTATCTGTCACTGAACCTGCAAAGAAAAGAAATAAATAATGTCAACAAAACAAGCTATAGGCATTTGTGATATTATAAATAGTCAGAGCTGTTCTGTCACATAAGATGATTATTGCTTTTTTAATCTTCTTCATGTTACAGAATAACTAAAATATTTGGTCTGGTGCTATTAGATTAAAAAAACAACAAGCCTCATAAAGAAAAGGAATATTTGACTGTCATGCTTCAGTATCTAGCTAACTAAAGCAAGCAGGGTAGACCAGTTTCTTTTTGGACAGACTGGGAAAAGGTAAAAACCTTGTTTTTTTGTTGTATTGTGTCTCCATTGGGGAGACTTACCCTCATTTTCTTTTGCGATAATGTCCTGCAATACCCACACAACACAGATTGTCACCGGGACAGGAAGTAAGGGGAAATTTGCTCAAAGTAGGTATAGATAGCAATTAAAAAATCACATTTCTTAACCTCCCACATTCTACTGAAAATAAGTGTTTTATTGCTGTTTGGTTCTCTTTTGAAGAAGTTTTCCTTCCTGCCCCAGATATGGAAGCTAGGAAGTAAGGAAATATTTCCCCAAAGTGGACAAAGTGGTGACTACTATTGATGTCGGTTATTACTTCCTTCAGATGACACTGCCATCATCAGAACTGAATTTCTGTAATTTTAACATAAATTTTTTACAGACCCCAAATTCAGTAATCTACTTGTCAAAGTGTGACGAAGATACTATTTCCTGGTACTAAATGATCACTAAATGTAGTGACTCTCCAATATGCGATTCCAACATGCTAAATGCTCATTATCACTTGGGGGTTAACCCCAACATACCTTAAATTTTGCTAAAAGCACCTGAAATAGCTGCACTGCTTTCAAATATTGGGCCTGTATAGCTAACAATTGAATGCTTTTTTTGTTTGAGATATTATTGAAGCTCAATTATAATCCTGATAAAGAGGTACTGTTAATGTCTTGGTTAACCCCCCCCCCCCCCCAGAAGCCATAGGGGTTGCTTTACCAAAACCAATTGGGTTCTTGACTTTGCAAGGGAATTTTCCTTAGTAAAGCAAATGACATAAAGCTTTGTTAACTTCCGTCATCCAATCATGTACACCCAAAAATAAAAAATAAATTATTTGCACATAATTTAGTATTTTTTGCGAAGTAAATGTTCACCACATTCACTAACCTAAGGGAAAATTCCCCTGCAAAGTGAACAACCTATTTCCCTTTAATAAATCAACCCCATAGAATCTGTGACAAGTGCGGCACATTTACAGCTGTCACTCAATATTGAACTGGTCTTTATATATATGGAAAACGCATGGTATTAACACATCCTCACTTCCAAATCTGAAATAGAGGTGCTAATTGCTCTAAATAAATAGTGCTGTCTGCTGTGCTTTGTAAGTGTTATTCTTTTGAAAATGCATGTTGAAACACTTGATCATTATCTGTATAAAGTACCAGTCTGGAAACTGTGCTGGCTGATGTTTATAACAACCGTAAATGAAAAGTATGATTATAAATCATATTTGGACATTACAGTAAAAAAGCTAATGCCGCGTACACACGATCGATTTTCTCGACGGTGAAAACACCGCCGAGAAATTCGACATGAAAAACGAGGACCGGCTTGGTCCCCTACACACGGCCGGTTTTCACAACATTTTTCCTCTTGGTCGAGAAAACCGACCGTGTGTAGGCTCCCTGGCAGTGTTTCCCTATGGGAAAACTGCAGCGGAAAAAAATGCCATGAATCACAACGAGAAAAATTAGAGCATGTTCTAATTTTTCTCGTCGTGATTCTTGTCATTTTTTTCGTCGGGAAAAATGCTGGAAAGCCCACACACGGGCGTTTTTCTCGTCAAAGAGAAAAATTTTTATTTTTCCCGACGAGAAAAATGGTCGTGTGTACACGGCATAAGAGCCATGGACACTGAAGGCTGGCCAGTTCCAAGCTGGCATTCCTGCTACAGCAGTTATTTGCTTATTACAACTCTTGGCCATCATAACGTTTTCCCGTTTACTATCCCAAAAATATTTATAACTGTAACTATCCTTTAAATTATTTAATAGGTGTCCAATAATGCGATAATAAGAGCATTTTCACACTGGGGCGGAAGGGGCGTTGGTGGTAAAGGGCCGCTATTTTTAGCGGCTCTTTACTGTCATTTTTGCTGCGCTTTTCGGCCGCTAGCGGGGGGCTTTTAACCCCCGCTAACGAACAAAAAAGGGTTAAAAGCGCCACGTAAAGCGCCGCTGCAGCAGCGCTTTGCCAGCGCTGCCCGTTGATTTCAATGGACAGGGGCGCCTCAAAGATGCTGCTTGCAGGACTTTTTTTAGGGTCCTGCCAGCGCACCGCTCCAGTTTGAAAGCCCTCGGGCTTTCACACTGGAGTGAGAGGAGAGGCGCTTTACAGGCGCTTTGCAGGCGCTATTTTTAAAGCCCCTTAGTGTGAAAGCAGCCTTAGACACAAATGTAATCCATATTGATAGAGTATTGATTCCACGTGTGAAATAAGGTCTGTGATTGAGCATCCACTAACAACCTGTGGTCCTATAATAATGAAAAAAGGCATCAAGAAGCTTTAATCACTTGCCTACTGGGCACTTTTACCCCCTACCCGCCCAGGCCAATTTTCAGTTTTCAGCGCTGTCACACTTTGAATGACAATTGCACAGTCATGCATGTACCCATAAGACATTTTGTATTGTTTTTTTCACACAAATAGAACTTTATTTTGGTGGTATTTGATCAGGTAAATCAACCCCATTGTTTTTGTTTCACCACTTCCCTACCCGCCCATAGTCATATGAAGTCCGCAGGAGGGATCTCCCATCCTGGGCGGGCGTCATATGATGTCCTGGGCTTCCTGGCGCATCACTCGGAAGCCGGTGCGCGTGTCCGGCGGGCGCGATGTCCGCCGGGCACCCGCGATTACCGGTAACAAAGCCAGGGACGTCTCAGGTGAGAGGAGACCGATGGTGTGTTCCCAGTACAGAGGAACACCGATCGGTTTCCTCCCCTTGTGAGCCCCCCCTACAGTTAGACTCACTCCCTAGGTAACGCATGTAACCCCTTGATCACCTCCTAGTGTTAACCCCTTCCCGGCCAGTCACATTTATACAGTAATCAGTACATTTTTATAGCACTGATCACTGTATAAATGTGAATGGTCCCAAAATAGTGTCAAAAGTGTCTGATATGTCCGCCACAATGTCACAGTGGCAATAAAGATCGCAGATCACCGCCATTACTAATTTTTTTTTTATAAAAATGCCACAATCCCCTATTTTGTAGACGCTATAACTTTTGCGCAAACCAATCAATATACGCTTATTGCGATTTTTTTTACCAAAAATATGTAGAAGAATACATATCGGCCTAAACTGAGGAAATTTTTTTTTTTTTTTTAAATTGGGATATTTATTATAGCAAAAAGTAAAAAATATTGTGTTTTTTTCAAGCTTATCACTCTTCTTTTGTTTATAGCGCAAAAAATAATTTGGGTACAGTGTTGCATGACCGCGCAATTGTCATTCAAAGTGCGACAGCTCTGAAAACTAAAAATTGACCTGGGCAGGAAGGGGGAGAAAATGCCCTGTATTGAAGTGGTTAACAGCATGGCTATCCAAGCCTACACCTGGACTAGAACATCTGAACCATTAACTAATACCGAAACCAATTACCCTCTTTTCAACATGTCACAGTTCAAGAGTACTGGTTTTTAGTGATTAGTATGTGTACCCTAGAGCAGGAGTAGGCAGCCTGGGGCCCTCCAGCTGTTGTGGGACTACATTTCCCATGAGGCATTGCAAGGCTGGCAGTTACAATTACTCCCAGAGGCATGATGGGACTTGTAGTTCTGCAACAGCTGGAGGGCCCCTGGTTGCCTACCCCTGCCCTAGAGGATACTTCTCACGAGATTAGGGGTATTTCTGCTTTTTAGTAGTTTTTACCTAACAGTTTGAGATTCTGGTTAATTCCAAACAAATTATCAACAGATATCAGTTTTAAATTTTACCTAATTGTAGTGTATTACCAAATCTACCTCTGTCAACAAATACTTGAGAAAAGGTGACAAGCAGGGGTGGTTAAAATGCACCAATACCAAAAGGATGTGAAGAGATGGTAAAATGGGTTGGTAATAAATGTATCCATGTCAAGGAGTACTTGAAATAAGTTTTACCAAGAGGGCAAATACTTTAATTCATGACTAAGCCTATGTCTGACATTTGGTGTTTACAAGTTAAAATCTGTATTTTTTGCTAGAAAATGACTTAGAACCCCCAAACATTATATATATATATATATATATATATATATATATATATATATATATTTTTAGCAGAGACCCTAGAGAATAAAATGGCGATTGTTGCAATATTTTATGTCACACGGTATTTGTGCAGCGGTGTTTTAAACGCAACTTTTTGGGAAAAATTTACTTTCATGAATTTTAAAAAAAATGTAAAAGTGAAGTTAGCCCTTTTCTTTTCTATAATGTGAAAGATGATGTTATGCCGAGTAAATAGATACCAAACATGTCATGCTTTATAATTGCACGCACTCGTAGAATGGCGACAAACTACGGTACCTAAAAATCTCCATAGGCGATGATTACATTTTTTTTTACGGTTACCAGGTTAGAGTTACAGAGGAGGTTTACAGCTAGAATTATTGCTCTCGCTCTGACGATCGCGGCAATATCTCACATGTGTGATTTGAACACCACTTACATATGCGGGCGCGACTTCCGTATGCGTTTTCTTTGCTGCGCAAGCTCGCGGGGACAGGGGTGCTTTAAATTATTTATTTTTTTCTTATTTATTTTTAAATAAAAATATTTATGTTTATTTATGTAAACATCCCTTGTGATAGTAATAAGTGGTGACAGGTACTCTTTATGGAGGGATTGGGGTCTAAAAGACCCCCAATCCCTCATTTGCACTTCAAAGTATTCAGATCGCCGAAAACTGCGATTCTGAATACTGTGTATTTTTTTTTAATCGGGTGCCATTGGCAGCTGAGTAACCCAGACGTGACGTCATGACGTCGCTTCCGTGGTTACATTGAAGAGACTGAATCAAAGCCATTCGCGGCTTCGTTTTAATCTCTCTCTAGGCACCGGAGGTGGCGCATCGTGGATCGGGTCTCCCGGTGGGACGGGAAGCCCGGTAAGAATGGGGGAGGGGGTCGGGAGGGGGGTTGTCCCCTCCCACTCCTCTGGGATAACAACCAAGTGGCTTTTAGCCGCATCGGTTGTTATCCCCGGAAAGTCAATCGCCGGCTCTAAAAAATGATACCGGTATGATGCCTGCAGCTGCAGGCATCATCCCGGTATTACTCCCAAAAGCCGAGGCCGCATATCTGCATACGCTCGGCGGGAAAGGGTTAAAGCTCAATCGCAGCTAAAACGTTTTATTTTGTTTGGGATACAGCCTGAAAGGGTTGTCTTCGAGGCTGGTCATAGATTATTTCTCCATCTGCCCCAGGGGCTGATTAAAAAAAAAATGGATTCCCCCATCCACACAAGTGAGGTGGATGGGGAAATCCTCCCCTATGCGCTATTGTATTCTGACTGCCAAACACGACCCATTCAAGTGAATGAAGCGCATTGCAACATGTATGGTTAACATTTTTTAGGTTAAAACAGGCAATGAGGAGGCGACATATCACCCCTGTCAAACACCTGTGAAACCAATTCAATATGGAGTGACGCCAAGGGCTGCCACAAGTATGAAAGAGCCCTTAAAGAAACTGGTCATGACCCTGAGCTATTTCAACTGATCATTTGGTAGGAAATGCAAAATCAAAGGTTGTGGTAAGTAAAAACTGTATGCCAAAATGATCAGTAAGATTTGAGATATGGGCAGCAGAATTTATATGCAAATTTTGACTTTTCTTGTAAAGTCAAGCTTCGTTCCACCTTAGCAACTCTCAGTTGGTCAAAGCGGCCACCTATCAAATTAAAAGACCATTAAGCAGTTTTTGTATTTTTTACTATATGTTTAGTTTGAATTACCAAGTTAAAAAAAAAAAATTCTGAGGCAGATGTGTTCACTGACATGCACACTAGGGCATGGGTGTCAAAATCAACTAACACAAATGACTAACTACTATTTGTGTTTAATCTGGTCTCAGGGAACCCTCGTACATCATTACATCTGCTACATCTGCTACAGTCATCTAATAGCTACCTTTACAGAACAATTCAACTAAATAAACATTATAGAAAAGAAAAAAAATAATACAGAAATGCATTTTGAGGCATTTTGTAACTGAGAGAATCCTGAACACCCTCTGGTTATGAATAGGTTTAAGAGGATTACATTCTGAAGAAAAAATTCATATCTCAGCAGTAGCAGAGATATCCTCATTTGTTTCAACATTAGCAGCCATGTAATGATATTACCTAGGCTTTCTTCGATACCTGAACATACAGGAGTCTTGTTCTGCACAGAGGAGCCACTGACAGGTTTACCATCAGGTGTAACGCACCAGCAATATCCTGTGTA
The DNA here is from genome assembly GCA_029206835.1 of Rana muscosa. Lineage (NCBI taxonomy): Eukaryota > Metazoa > Chordata > Amphibia > Anura > Ranidae > Rana > Rana muscosa. Next base: position 148,561,246 of record CM055126.1, on the reverse strand, counting down.
AGTGTGACATTGCACCTGGCAAAAGAGAATAGAGACATTGTTACAAGACTACAATTTATACATTGTATTGTACTTTCTAATAGTACTTTTGTGTTGGGCATTAGACTGCCATTTAAAGCATAAGTCCACCTTTATGGGAAAAAATAATAGCTGCACATATTTTCCAGAAAAAAACAAATGTGCATTTATAATTTTTTCCAGCAGAATCTTGGAAAGCATTAAACCCGTGATCAGCATGTACAATGTGGGCTCCTGCAGACATGTCCTCTGGCTTTCAGCCCGTACCTCTGTACAGGCTTTCTGTTTAAAAAGGACATGTCAATGGACTATGAGAGCGCTCATCAGCACCCATACAGCCCATTGAAACTACAAGTCTTTGTAGTTTATTTATTCACAGAAAACTGTGAATGAATGATGCAGCTGTGTGGGCGCTGTCAAAAAGTGACAGCGGGTGCTGGGAGAAGAACTCCCACCTGCTGTCATGGGGGAAGGGGGACTGGTGGGAGAGGCGGCAGCAGCTGGGGCATGTTACATGTCCCACCCTAAATACGAGTGGAACATGTAACATGTTCCAAAGGTGACCATATCCTTTAAAGGGAACCTGTCAGACAGAATTATTGTAGATGCCATTGACAAATGTTATGCTCTGGTTTTGTCATCCTTATTCTTTTATTAAGTGATTCTGGGACCTAGCACATGTATGCCAGTGAATTTCTGCATGCTTCTTCTGGGCCAATGACTTAGTTATGAAGCAAGGATGCAGATAACCTTAACATTTTTACCTCCACTACATCTGTTCTAACAGGTTACCATAAAAAGTGTTTAGTAAATTAATTTAAGAATTTACCCCGGCTTCCTAGCACCTAGACTCACAGGTACTGCTAATGGATTGAAAGCTAACAAGGTCTGCAGAACCAGCCCTTTTGCACTTCAAATGTGCTTAAATAAAGTATGCAAGTGAGGAATTGCCCAAAATGGTTCTCACAAACTGCTGCTGGAACAGGAAGGGTTAATGTAGGTCTGCGACTCTATCACTAGAGGCAGCAGGGAACCCAATGCACTCAGATGATTGTGGAGGTGGTGCAAAGGCAGAGGCAGGAAGTTGAACCGTCTGCACATGCCCAAGGAAAATACTGTACACATGCATAGTGAGGCAGCCTAGAAAAAAACTTGTGCAGGCACAGTAACGTCTAGAGACTCACACAGACTCAGGAGAGATCTGTAATGGTACCACTTTTAAAGTTCCCACCACTGATTCTGCATGTGAATTTGTTGCAGCCAGTGCTCCTGACATTACCCTCTTAGAGGCACCAGTCAAAATTAAAATTCCACTCACTGTGACTGAAGTTCATATACTGCCCTATGGTACAACATATTAATAATAGAGGACAGGGGGCAGGATATAGTGGACATGCCCTATCCTGATAATATTCACCCTACTGGTGGGCAATCTTTCTAAAGTGTAGCATTCCACCAGCATGAACCATTTATCTGAACCTGTAGAGTGCTCTGTGGCTAACCCAACACATTACAAACTAGGTGTCTAGGCAAGTGTCTGATGCGGAGACCAGTGACCTCAAGAGCATTAAAGGCTGGCCAAGCTTCTTCTTCCCAGAGGGGTCCATGTACAGTCCTTGTGACAATATTGAAGACAACTGACCCAGGAAACTGCAAAATAAGCCCCTACTGGTCTACCAGCAATTGTGAAAACTTGCTAAAAGAAAAAAATCTTGCTTCTCTCAGTAGAAAGAAGATGTTTATTCTCCTAGGACACTAGCAAAAAATGGAGGAGTGCTGGGAGGGGATGCTGGAATATCCTTACAGCTGTGTTTTACCAGTGTTCAATCTCCTGAAGGCAGCAGTATGTCTCTATTTACCTGAATGCTCATCCTGTGTTCTGTAACGTACGATTTAGAAATGACATTTTTACATACAGTGTATTATTCACACACATTAATAAGTACATATCTATTTGTATATAACATATACACATATTGGTATAACGCAGATAAACAATAAACTAATCTTTATGAGCTCATGGAATATTTATATTCAAGTCTGTATTGTCTCTTCAGCCCCGGTTTACACTATTGCGATGTGGGAACCAGCGCCATTCCAGTGTGAGTTCCCGCATCGCATCTCCCTCGCAGACAGTTCACACTGCCCTCTGCAAACAGCTGCGGGTGTCAATACAAAGTTAATAACACCCCCAGATCAGTTTGCAGATCACAGTGGGAACTGTGAATTCAGAGAGGAGTCGGATGACATGGGTGTGAACACTAATGCAATCCGATTCCAGTGCGGGAAAAAAAAAGTTCCTGCAGCATTTTCATGCGAATGTAATGCGAGTTCAGTCATATAAACTGTATGGCTGAATTCGCATGGCACAGGCATTGCATGTGGTCTGCACAGCAATGCGGTGCGAATCTTTGCAATAGTGTGAACCCAGGCTCAGAGCAGTATGAAATCATAATTTAAAGCCCAGTGGAAGTCACAATATTATCTTATGCAGTCACAAGGAAAATGTGCTAATAACCTTGATTTTCATAGTCTTACCTCCACTCTCCTGTTGTAGCAATTATTCAGGGTGTTTAAATATGACTGTGCAGTCTAATAAGCACCAGCTTTAGACCCACTGCTCTCAGTAATCCACACTCCAGTAACAGACCTGGTCAGACAAGCCCCCACCCATTCTCTGCAAATACAGGTCTGTTTAAGACCCCTTTTACACTGGGGCGGTGCGGGGCGTTAGCGGTAAAGCGCTGCTAGTTTTAGCGGTGCTTTACCGCTGTTATAGCGGCCCTTTGGCGCCACTAGCGAGGTGCTTTTAACCCCCCAGAAGGGGTTAAAAGTGCCCGCTTAGCGCTGCCTTCAAATCGCTAAATTTGAAAGTGGCGCCCATTCATTTCAATGGGCAGGGGCGGTGGAGGAGCGGTGTATACACCGCTCTCCGCACTGCCCCAAAGATGCTGCTTGCAGGACTTTTTTTCCTGTCCGGCAAGCTTACCGCCCCAATGTGAAAGCATTCGGGCTTTCACACTGGGGCTGCAGAAGAGGCAGTTTACAGGCGCTTTACTTATAAATAACCTCAGTGTAAAAGGGGTCTAAGTAAGCTTGTGCTGAAGGATATGGCTGTTAGGGAGCTGTGCCAGTACAAAGCACAGCAGCATGAGGGAAGCAATAAGCATTTTCACTGTCACAAAAAGGTATTTTAAAATATTTTGCAAGTAAAAATTAGCTACATGGCATAATGTGCAAGGTTACAGGACTGTAAGGTTTCTTGCACACTGTACATTTAGCCCCAGTGCACGAGGCTCTGTCATTTAGCCACAGGCGGGAAGCACAGGTGCACAGCCTGACAAACTCTGTGAGAGGCTGACACCAAGCGGTACTTACATTAAGGTCAGTAGGACATTTAGGACAAATACCCAGAACTCTGCCTTTCATGCAGTAATTTATGGCCACTTAGTGTCCTAAACAGAAGCAACCCTGAGTGCACCACCCAGCCTCATCCAGCAGCAGCAGCTGTCAGCTTCTCATAGCCTCTCTCACCTGTGCCCTACGCCCACAGCTAAACGCTCACTGTGCATCCAAGGACACACTTGTGCCTGAGCACAATCTCATTTTTTGGCATTCATTTGACACTATTTTTGGGATTTATTGCATCAAGGGGTTCCAGGTGCAGTGGACTAAAGTCTTCATTCAAAAGGCATTTCATTTGTGGCAAGTATCTGCACTGGGTAGTGGGTAAGCAAGTATGGCTAGTTTTTTTATAGGAATCAATGGTGTATTAATGATAAAATGCCTCCTAAAAACAGCTAATTAAAAAAAATACCAGATCAAGACAGGCAGATGTTACATTTTTTATGTAATATGTACTGCAAATATGGTGGTGTTTAGTAAGACCTGGGTTCATCATTATATAATAGGCAAGCATGTGGGTGAAACTGGCAACAAATATGCTGTATAAATATGGAAAAACGATCCAGTGGAGATCATGTAGTGGGTAGGTGATAACCAATAATTCCTATTTAATGAAAGTGCCACACTGACAATTATATTTCTATCGCTACTCACCTCATATGCAACACACTGATATCAATGTACTGTTATGAAAAGGCCGGGTTGTAAGTAAATGTATATGTTGGTAAACTGTAAAAGATGGCAAATGACAGTGGATTGCAGGAATCTTAAAATAATCTTCAAACTCTCTATAAATATACTCATTAGACATTGGCCTCAGATTTAGGCCTGTAGAATGGTTATGACAACTGTCTAAAAGGGTATTTCCATTGCGCTGGAGAGATTTTCTCATAATTCCTGTTATGTCTTCAGTGGAAGGAAGTGAAATAATGTGACACTTCATGCAATTAGAGGGACAAATGTGATTTATATGTGGGCATATAAATACAAAAAGTAAAATTTTCTAGAGTCAGGTCCACTTTACGCCACTACAGCTTTGCTATTACATGCTACCCTACAGATGATCACATGCATATGGATCTGATGGGTACACTGCACACATTGGTTTATGGAGTGTTTCTCGTTGTAATCATTTCGGTTACTTTAGTAAAACTTTTGCTCTTTTGGTGATAAAAAAGTCTGGCTCCAGAATAATGTCTTCATTGCTGTTTTATCTTTTTTATGAAGTAATCTATTCCCTATGTTGATACACAATGCCCCTGCAAGTAATAATGGATGCCTCAATTGGTTACAGAAAGAGTAATTTGATGCTCTCTGATTATCATGAGAAAAAATACAAGAGAGGATCAGCCTCAAACGAAACAATTCCAGATTGAGTGGATTATTAACTATTCCTTATACTTCAGGGATAAATTAGCCATCTTCTCCCCCCAGGATCAATTTTCATATACGCTATATTGTTTCCAGAAATAACTTTTTTTTTGCAGGATCCAGGGAAAGTTACTTACCTTGTCCCTGGATCCTGCGATGTCTCCCCGCTGTGTCTGCGAGCCGTGTCTCCACACTCAATTCACAGTGCTGAGTGCCGAGCTCCGTTCCCTGCTAGCGTTGCAACCCACAGGGACAGAGTTCGGCGCAAAATTCAAAAAAATTAAAACACAGTATACATACAGTACACTGTAATCTTACAGATTACAGTACTGTATCAAATAATTGCACATCCCCTTTGTCCCTAGTGGTCTGTCCAGTGCCCTGCATGCAGTTTTACATTATAAATACTTTTCTTTCTGCCTGGAAACTAACTGGAGATTGTCCATAGCAACCAAAAAGTGTCCCTTTACGTCAAAAGTGGTTTTAAACCAGCTAGAAAACAGCGATAATAAATTAGAATCACTTGCAGAATTGAGTGATAGTGATTTGTCATGAAAAATACTGAAAGTAATGACAGCGCCAATTCTGCAACTGAGCAAATTTCCGTGTTTTTGATTTGATTACATTATTGAATAATTTTTTTTATTATTATATTATCATTTGTTATAATTATTTTATAGTTATTTATTATATTATAATTAATGATTTAGTGTTTCAAACTTTATCATACCCGGGATGTCTACTAGACTGGTTTGGACAGATTTAAGTGTGTTATTCCTAAGAATTACAGGCCTACAATATAAAACACCAAATTTCCATGCAAAATAATGGTACTGCTTTCAGCATCAAAAATCTGACATAATCATACCGCCAGGGAGGTTAAGGTACGTACCAACTGACAAAAGATGACAATAAAACGTACTGTATCTCTTTTATATAAAACAAATATAGGTAGTTGGAGATACCCTCCTTCAAAGTAAAAGCCATAGGTGGATATCTAAGTGTAACTGTGGGGTCCCTCTGTATGAATGGCCCCTTGGCCTATCAGCAAGGTCATTTACTTACCCCTACATCACTCTTCTGCAGGGACACACAGGCCTAACCTTTGTGTAGTCCAATGGTGTTACATCCCATCTGCTCCCTGATAAAACTCTCATTCAGTTACCACTTTTATGCTATGCATATTCAGCTCTGGCCACACACATGGAAGGTTGCTACCATGGGTCACATAAAGAACCATACCATTAAAGGCTCCTGCCCCCTCTCAACTCACAATTTATCAGCTGTTTAAATGCACAGGAGGCCGTGGGTGTCAGGCCTTTTTTGCCATGTGTAAAAAGCAATCTTCAGGCCCTAAAATTTAGGAAGCACTATCACAGAGCAAATCTTTCCCACCCTGATCCCAGAACGCTAAGTTATTAGCAGCCAGAGAATTTTAGACAGTACAGTTGACCAGGATGCTCAAGCACTTCTAAGATTAAAAAAAAAGTTCTGGACACGTAGGCTAAATCATCTTTATGTATTTCCATGCTGAATGTTTGAGTTTTACTGGAATGTACTTTTAAACAAACATAAAATAATAATATATCACTTGATTTTACGAAAATGGTTATAAAAAATATTGGGATAGGGGTGCCAGGTTGAACATTAACAGTCACCAAGGGGGGCAAATACCTATGTAGTTAGTCTTAATATGTCTGCATATTTCCTTTTCAGGGAACAGTTGAGAAAGTGTGAGAATAGTTCTAGCCTTATTCCTGGCTAACGTGTGCATATTCTCAGCATGCCATCTACCAAGAGCCCTGTGTAGTTCCCTCTTCCAGAATATTAACACATTTTAGGAGGTCATAGTTGGCTATTCTATATTTTTTATTATCATGATTTGTATTCATATTTTTTGCTGTATATCATGTTAAAGTTGATATTATAAATTTTATTTATACACACAGTGAATTAAAGAATGCTGGGAAAAATGTCATAGAGTAATTGTTTAACACAATGAAGGGTATTGGGAGGGATAAATGCCTTCTTTTTTTTAATTGTAATGCAGTCAAGTTTACTGCAATGGAGATCTGTGAAAGCACTTAGAAATCTTTTTAGGTGCCCGTACAGGCAACAACTAGCGGCCAACTGGGTGGTTTGAACCTCGTCTGCCAAAAATCTGAGAGTAGATATTTGCTCAGTTGTAAAATGCATATTATATAGTTAAGGGCTGCACTGGCTTTCTTGTGCCCACTGTTATTTTTGACAGTGCCAATCTGGAAGTTTCAACTAGTTAGCCAAGTTGTGTCAGACAGCCCAATCTCCCCATGTGCGGTTAGATTATGGCCTGGCCAAAACTTCTCATCTTTAGCAGGGGACCTAAATGGAAACCTATTTAGCCACTCAAATGGTAAATATCATATCTGACCAAGGCCAATGTTTGCTACATACTGTAACTGTCTACCTTTTACTAAAAGCTGTAATTCAAAATCACATCATCATATGTTTGTCTTCATATTTTATCTTTTATGGATGATATTCAAACAGATCTTTACAGGTCAATCCAGGAGCCAAAATATGAGGCAATTATTGGCGGTTAAGATCTATTATTACCTTTATTAAGTATTAATGATGCAAGATGAAGAGAAGTACCCGATACCTACTCCCCTTCCTCCATTGCAGTAGTGCTTTATCCTAGGCATTTGGCCAAAGCAGTTGTATGGGATAGTGGAAAGAATCTATTAAAAAATGCCTTTCTACCCTGTAGAAGGAAGATGCTTATACTACTTCTCAGAGCACTCCAGTCATGTGATCACCCCAGCGCCAGCTACAGGGGAGAAGAGAGCGACCCTCCAATAACTGCTGCAGAGCCTGTGGGGTGACGCCAATTATAGGCATACTATAGGCATTCCATTGTAAAATCACACTAGTGTGAACAAAGCCTAACTGAATGTAGACACAGCAGCTGCACATCCTAATTGGACAAGTGTGTGCGATCAGTCTGCCTTTAGGGCGGCACACCCACCACTATCTGTCAATGTGTGGCTGTGTTTGGATAGCTACCACACAGCTCCAGGCCACTCTAAAGGCCTCATTCATGCTGTAGAGGCCTTGTCGCCCATGTGAATAGAGCCCGGAACAATGCACTCATCCATTGTTTGTAGGGGAAAGGAGTGTATATAACATCAGATGGGGGGCTTGGATGGGGGATTCAACATTGCACTTGGCTACATCTGTTTCCAGTGGTCAGCTGATGAAGTGATTGTTGTCCCAGCAGATCTCATCTGATGACAGCAGTGTGTGCCAACATCTTATTGTGTCCTGGCTATAACAATGACATTTCTGTACCATTTTACAAGGATTCTCAAATAAAGAAAAAAAAATTAGCTTCTGGTAGTTGAACAGATAGTGAGGCAGTCAAGTGAAGGTACATATAAGACAAAGAGAGGCTGCAATACGGCTCCAGGTGATACAATAGCTTTACTGAAGATCTGGTGCTGGTCCAGTCTGTGAACTGAAAGACTGTCAAAGTATGTGCAAAAGAGGTGACTGCACTCCAATCTTCAGAAATATATATAATTTGATCGTAAAAATCCACGCATTACATCACTAGGCCACGATACAACAGGAATATAGCGGCAAGGTGAAGGTACATGTTGGGGGGGGGAAGTTAGGTCAATTTGTTTCTTTTCCTTCCACAGACAATGCCCAATTTTATTTTATTGTAAAATAAACCATTATCTGTTAATATTTAAAAAACTGTTTTTAACATAGCTAGTAATTATATTTATGTACATGATTACATATGCTTCCTGTTTCATAGCAATTATGTACTATTCCTCTCCCTCACTGCCAATCAGTCTTTTTCAAAATAATTTTACTCTCCATGATAAACGTTTAATCTCAGCAGTTGTTAAGAATTGATGTTGACTGACTGGTCTTTATACAAATCAGTCAACATCAATGCTGGTCTAATCATTAAGGTGTTTTATATACATATAGCCACTAGAAAGAGAGAATCTACAATCAGAATAGAAAATGCAATCATGAAAATACAGTACAAAAAGTATGCAAAAATTTGAAAGATATATTAAAAATTACATTCAGATAAAGGTTACAATAATAACTCAGGATGTGCAAAAAAAAAAAAAAAAAAATGACAACATAGTTTCCCCTTAAAGCTCAAAATGAACTTCTATTTTGTTGAAATAAATCACTATGAAATTTCTGAGAAGCGAAGACACCCCAGCACGACTGTTACTGTTTGTGAAGCTTTTTTTCTCTTTTCAACTTAGGATCTGAATTCTATTGGTTTGACAGCAAACCCTTCGCTCTCCCCAAGGTGGCAAAGAATTTCTGGATCCTTTATAATGCTTTTTTTAGGTTGTGAATATTTCCAATCAGATGTGATATTCAAGCAATTACAATCCCAGCAGTGAGTGTTTGTTTTGGGACAGGCTGCCTTGCAAGGCAGTCGGCTTAAGGCAATGCCAAAATCAAATGTCAGGGGCCAAAACTAACAGAGTGGCTTACATGTTTTCTTCTTATCTGCCACACAAACGTGTACAAAGATGATTTCATATTTAACTTGTTTATAATAATGTAAACATAGATTAAATAAAAAGAATTTTATGGGATATTTAGGCAACCACTGAATCTCGAGGGTGTTTAAATACACCAACTTATTATGCCAGGGTAACAATAAAAGTATACGTAATTTATCTGCAGAAAGGAAGAAAAGGAAAATTAATTTTTAAAGATCAGATCTGACACCTGTGAAACTTTAAAGTGTATATCAATCATTGTGATAAATAACATTTTAAAAATGGACTCTAGATACACAACAATATTACTGAAATGGGGTTGTGCTACACTTATCCTGAGACAATCACACTGGAGTCAGCTTGAATCACATAATGTGTGTGGGGATTTTTAGTTACCTGCAAAGTGGCGCTGGGAGATGTGGTGCTGAGAGATAAAGCACATTGGTCTTCAACTTTGCTCTATTCCCACCTCACCCTAATCAGTGATATTGAACATTTTCTTTAAAGTGGACCTAAGTTAAAATTTTTACTTGGGTTTGCCCCGTGACAAAAATGTCCACACCACTAAATACTTTTACCTGTCAGTTGGTGCATGCTCTGTCTGGGTCATCTTGACTGTTGCCTTCTTTGCGTTTTTAGTACAGCTATGTGTAAGGAAGAAGCTTTAGTAACTGTCTTAGTTACAAACAAATGGCCCCTGCCCCCACCTATAACTGGCCTTCACAGCAAGGAACACATGAAAGGGCAACACATGCAAGACAATACCAGAGAAATTCCCTGCCTTGCCTAATTGAATAAGGGGGAAGGCCAATAAAGTAGCAGACCTAAAGTCAAGATTTTAATTCAGATCCACTTTAAAGTGAAACATAGCCAAGCTATGGACACTGACACATTTACATATAAATAATAAGCCTCACTGATCTCTGTAGCAGTTGACACTGTGGATCAATTTATCCTGAAAGTTCACAAATCAATCACTAAACTTGTTCAAGTTTTTCTTTTAAAAAACATGTCCAGTTAAAAGGGATCAAGACATTTGATAAATAATATCTACATAGCGGATTATTTTACTACTTTGACTTTGAAGTCTATGTAAACAACTAAATGAAATACATACGTGAGAACTTGGTCAACAACATTGGTCTAAACCCCACTCTACGACTGAACAAGGAAGGAGCAGGAGCACACTGCCAAGGCCATCCATTTGTTCTCTCCTCCTATTAGCATGTGTCTGCACTGCAGCAGAACTCTAGACAACCCTTTATAGTTTTGGATAAAATGTTAAAGGGTACATTTGCCTTTAGAGAAAAAAAATATATATACATATTTTTGCAGAAAAAAATGTGCATTTATTATTCCCCCCCCCCCCCCCCCAGAGCCTGCAAAGCATTACAGAATCAATGTCAGGCTCCTGCAGACACATACTCTAGCTTTCTGCCTGTACCTCTGCACATGCTTTTTGTTTGAGAGCTGGAAGAAGTGTCAGTGGACTATGGAGAAAGTGTCAATGGACTATGAGGGGGCTCTTCAGCACCCTTGCAGTCCACTGAAGCCCTGTACACACGATCGGTTTGACTGATGAAAACCGTCCGATGGATGGTTTTCATTAGACCAACCGATCGTGTATGGGACCCATCGGTCTTTTTTCCATCAGTTTTAAAAAATAGAACATGTTTTTTCCGATGGATAAAAAACCGATCGAAAACTCTGATCGTCTATGGGCAAGTCCATCGCAAGTCCATCGCAAGTCCATCGGATCAAAAACCCACGCATGCTCAGAATCAAGTCGACGCATGCTCAGAAGCATTAAACTTAATTTTTCTCGGCTCATCAGAGTGTTTTACGTCACCGCGTTTGGAACGGTCGGTTTTTTGACTGATGGTGTGTGGGCAAGACTGATGAAAAACAGTTTCATCGGATTTCCGATGGACAAATCCATCGGACGAAAATCCATAGGTTATCCAATCATGTGTACAGGGCTTCAGAACTACAAGTGGTGGCAGATAGGTATGTGTTTTTTTTATTTACAGATCTCAATGAATGAATGAATGAATGAGGCAACTGTGCAGGAGGAGACAAGGACAGCCACGACGATTTTAAATGTGACAGAAGCTACAGGGGAGAGGAACCCTCACTACCTTTCATGGGGTGGAGGGGTTTTGGGGGATGGGGGGGTGAGGTGATGGAGCCTAAATATTGGAATGATGTGTAACATGTTCCAAACATGATCTTAGCCTTAAAGTTTTCAAACCTCTTTCATGATATTATTGCTGTCTGTCTGTGTTATTAGTGGAGGAGATTGTGGTCACTAACAAATTATCCGATCTTTCCCCACTCTACTCTACAAGTATGGTTATTTTGCTGTATGTATTTCATTTGGAGATATTGCCCCCACTTTCTGTAGTTTCACTAAAAAATATTCCCACTTTAAGCTGTAAAGTCCATGCAGATTCTATATTTTATGCAAACAGAGATTTGATATCAGTAGAACATCTTTGACTTATATGGTTCTTCATCTTACAAGACCCTCCCTAGTTAAGAATGCTTCAGAGTAGCCCATCCTTAATAATCCAGTACATTATAAATTCTATTCTACCCCGCCTAAAAGTGTTCATAAATCATGCATTTTGGTTTAAAATATAAAATTCTTCTGAAGGAGTCAAAGTCAATCTACAGTGCTCTAGGAACTACATCTCTCTGCATTCCACATCAGACAACTCCTGCCAAGGAAGTAAAAGTCCCAGAATGCTATATTACTAGTATGGGCAGCCTATGTCTTTCTGCTCAGAGACTAAGATAGATCAGACAGTTTGGCAATAAAGTATCTGAACTTTGGCAAATCGTTCCTTCTGCCCCCATGACCATCAGTTACAGCTGTTCTGATTTCATAATCTTAGTTCCTGGAAATCTACCTATTTTTTTAGTGGATGTAACTGTTGTACTGAGAAAAGTTACAGGTTTGCTTTATTGTAGGTGCTTTTAGGAAAATGTACTTACCCTGCACTTTCTCTTTTAATACGCCACTGGAACCCAAAGAGATACCCCATTCTTTTAGATATGCACTAACACTGGAACTCCCCCTGCCTTCATTTAAGTGCTTGGTGCCTAAGTGGGAAGGCACTAGGCCCAAAGGAGTTGGAGGAACATGCTGTATAGAATTCAATTAAATGTAAACTTACCCTTGACTGGTAGCAGATTAAGGCAGTAGAGGACTGAATCGAAGGTAAGTGAATTACTTTGTATGGGAAAAGTACAGGTTTGTTTTATTACATTTGATGGACTGCTTCAGAAAATTCCTAATTTTCTTCACTTTATACGTTAACATTTATCAAAGAGCAGTATTTACAATGGAAAAGGAATATGTATTCCAGTTTAAAAAGTAGACTGTAACTGCATCATAACTTGTCATGCCTGCACATCTAACCCTCCTCTAGAGACAGTGGCCACCATAACTTCCTAGATTCCCCTGCAATGTTAATACCAGCCTCCAAAAGTGATATTTTATTCCACACAGTATCAGAAGATACTTTGGATTTATCTGTATTGTGGAACAATTGTGCTGGCCTGCCTCAAGGCCCATGTACACAAACAAAAAGATGCATTGATTACACATTCCTGTCACTCATAAAACACTCACTCACATATGATGTTCTTGAGGTCAGGGCTGTATTAAGATATCATGTTCCCTTTAGAAGACCTGAATAATGGCTCCCTTTTTAAAGCTCCACCCTTGTGTCATTTTATTATTTTAGTAAGAATTCCTGAACTACCAGTGAATGCATTTTTGGGAACAGCTTGAAGTCTGCTTTTTATACAACACTATGTTTTAACTATACAGAACATTAAACAGGTGAAAGAGAAATATGCTTCTTAAACTATAAAAAGCCCTCTGACTCCTCTAGCATTCCCTTCCTCTGCACAAAATACAGTTAGACTGTTAAACAAAAGAGGGGAACAAAATAAAAGAAAAGGTGCACATTTTTAGGACTACAGCCCTGCAAGACACTGATTCATTAGTGACCTATGAAAAACACAACCCATGATAAGATATATTGCAATATAATAATATATATACAAAAGTTAAGCATTTTCGCAACTATTAATTTGAAATTACAGTGAACTGCATGATGCATTTATAGTGGCCCATCTTTCTCCCTCTACGTAGCAGGCAATGGATTACAGGTTAATTCTACATATAACGTGCAGAGTAAGGTCTTGTAGGTGTTGTTCAGTGCAATGGCTATAGTTAGGTGGCTCTTAAACATTCAGGTGTTTAAAAAAGAACTCAGAAATTACCGAAAAAACAGGAGTGCCACACCAATGGTTTTGGAATGTGAAAAAACTACCATCATAGATTTCTTGTTGATGGTCAATAGGGATGAGTTTGGGCTTTATCTGAACTTGGGTTTGGACCTAACCCAGAAGGAAATTATCACTCCCGCCCATTGCTGCCCAATCAACATTGGCTAGGTCAATGACTTCAGGGGGCTGCAGATGAGGGTCAGGGAATGTCGTTGCGGCAGCTGTTTAGGTGGCCATGGGTGGGAGCGACACCTTCCTTCTGGATTCAGTTCAAACCCAAATTCAAGTCCATTTTTTTTATCCATAACAGCACTAAGAGCCTTAATGAAGAGAATATGTGGAGCTGTTGTCTTGGATTTTCAACTATTTATTACGATTACTCATAGGCCTGAAATTACCCTCCTGTCAGTTGGGGTCAGATCAGGTGATGAACTTGGGTTGTTGTATAGTTAGGTTTTAATAAATGACTGTTATTTCCCCAAGATATGACTGGAACAGAGGAAGTCTTACTGCCCCCTTCTTATATATACAATACCAGTTCAGTTGATCCATTCTCAAGCTAGCCTTATGCCGCGTATACACGACCGTTTTTAATGTCATTGAAAAAAACGACGTTTTTCTCGACGTGATTCTTCTCAAGCCTGCCTTGCCTACACACGATCATGAAAAAAAATGCTCGAGCAAAGCGCGGTGACGTACGAAATGTACGACGGCACTATAAAATGGAAGTTCTATTCGGATGGCGCCACCCTTTGGGCTGCTTTTGCTGATCCTTGTGTTAGTAAAGTTTGGTGAGAGACGATTCGCGCTTTTCAGCCTTGTGCTCTTCAGTCCGTTACAGTGTGACAAATGTGCTATCTCCATTACGAACGCTAGTTTTACCAGAACGAGCACTCCCGTCTCATCACTTGCTTCTGAGCATGCACGGTTTTTTCACGTCGTTAAAGACTACACACGGCCATTTTTCATGACGAGAAAAACGACGACGTGAAAAACAACGAGAAAAATTAGAGCATGTTCCAAATTTTTAATACCCATTTTCCGTTTTTAATGATCAAATTAAAAAATTGCATTTTTTTCATCATGAAAAACGGTCGCGTGTACGCGGCATTACAGTTCGTTAGCTGCTGGAGATTCCCTGGTTACTCTGGGTTTGTAGATAAAAGGCCAGACAGGTTTATGCAGCTAGAACAGCTAGACTATACAGAAATATTCAGATTAAAGGTGCAGATGTCAGAATGTGAACATTGCTCACAGCTTATGCCAAGATAAAGGGAATATGCTACAAATATTTGGCAAAGAATAACCAGAAGGGCCCTTATCACAAATTCTTTACAAATTAATTACAGATCAAGCAATAAAAATGTCTTCTGCAATAACTCTTCCAAAGGGACCTGCTCTGAAGAAAGCTGGATGATAAAGATATATTTTATGAAACAAGGAAACTGACAAAGTATGTCTTGTTTTAACACAGACTCCCTACATCCAGTGTGTCAATGATTTTAGGCTTAAGATAGCAGTAATTTCTCAGTGCTAAATCTAATTTCAAGGATTCCCAGCAGTCCCAGAAGTATTAAAGGTATACAAATGTTCAGTTTTTTTTTTCTTGCTTTTCTAGCTAAAGCAACAGGGGAATGTATAATCTGAGAATAGATTTAAAGTGATAATAAACCTTCAGTTTTTTTAAAACATTTTTCACAGCTGACTTAATCATTTACCAAGTATGCAGCTTATCATGTAATTCTTGCCCATATTCCTGTTTAAACTGGTGCCATGCCCAGGTTTCCTACATCGGGATGGCTCTTTTTTCTTGCAGCACCCTACAGAACCACCATGCAGGGACTAGAGTTGTCTCCCTACACTGCGTACATCAATAGAAACGCATAGCCCCATGGCCTAGGATGGCATGTCCCTCCTCTGCTCCTCCCCCCCTTCTCAAAGCTAACAGACCAACTGGAGACTGCATTGTCCATTGTTAACTCTTTCCTATTAAGACCAGAATTTCAGGAGAGCAGGAGCCAGCAGCACTGAACGTTGAACAGTTCAAGTACTGGGGTAAGACTTTTAACAAATGGTTTACTGACAACGTTTATTCCATTGTGCCCAATGTGTTATGCTTAAAAAACACTAATGCCTCGTACACACGACCGGTTTTCCCGTCTGAAAAACTGCCATGACAGCCTTTGGCCGGGAAAACCGGGAAAACCGAGCGTGTGTATGCTCCATCGCAGTTTTCCCGACGAGAAAACTGGGGGGGAAAAAAGAGAACTTGTTCTCTTTTTTCCCGCAGGGATTCCCAGCGGTCTATTTCCCGTTGTGAAAACCGTTGTGTGTATGCTTTCCCGAGGGGAAAAAAAACGTGCATGCGCGTAAACAATTAGACGTATGCACGGAAGCATAGAACGTCATATTGTCGGCTCGTCGTAGTCTTTGACGTCACCGCATTCTTGGCAGTCAAAAGTTCAGCGGTCTTTTGTGTGCCCGTGTGTATGCAAGGCAGGCTTGAAAGGAATCCCGTCGGGAAAAGCGTTGTTTTTTTTTTCTGCCGGGAGGCATTAGGGTTTAATACTGCTTTAATTTACTCTTTCTATACTTTGTGTTAACATTGAGGGTTCTGTGTCCTGAAGTTCCACTATACACCACATTCTATTTTAATTATATTATTCTCCACATCTGCACAGTAACACATCTTGCCATTTACGCCTTGCCCACAGTGACATCATACCTCCCTCCACTTATGTCACACATTTTCTTTGCTAAAGCTCCCCTGCACACCCTCACCTGAGCTATTGTATTATGAGGATAATCACACCACCACAAAAGAGATAATAGGGCTCTGCTAGATCATAAAGGCTCTCCTACCCATTAGAGAGCTTACAATATATTTACAGTGAGCACATTTTTAGCTGTTATTTAAAAGTTTACCTAAACAAATTTTTTATGTGATGTTCACATTTTTACATGCTCGTTCTTCCATGTTGAATGAAAAAAATAGAGATTTGTAGAATGCTACAAAGAACTCTGTATTTCAGTGCAGCTACTCAGAACGCTTGTTTAAGAACAACTTTTGAGCAAAAAATATCAACTACATAGGAAAAAAAAGGTGGTTCTTTAATGTACTTTCTTAATGTCCAAATCTCCAACCTTGCATATTTAGATTACAAGCTCTAACGAGCAGGGTTTTCTAATTCCTCCTGTATTTATTTGTATTGTAACAGTACTGTTTGCCCTAACGTCGTAAAGCACTGTGCAAACTGTATAAATTCTATATTATAATAATAATAATATAAATAAAAAAGAGAGCTGCGCTCTAAAGTAACATATTAAAGTGGAAGCAAACCCTCCTATCATTTTCAGGCAAGGAAGCTGCCATCTTGGTCTCTGTTTAATCTTCAACTGCCATGTTGCTGCACATGTGATCAGTTATGACACCAGCCATTGGATGGTTTGACAGTTTGGTTGAGAGCACAACCAATGTGACAGTTGGCATTCCCGGCATGCCGGGAATGTAACTGCTTTTTGAAACTGTTAAATCGATGGGTTTACTTCCGCTTTAAACAAATATAAATGTAAACAAATATAAATATATAAATGAATAAAAATGATAACAAGTCCCAATAAGTGAATCATGTGACATATATAAAGTCCTCCGGTGGACAGTGAAACTTTGGAAATTTCTCCAATGGAAAATGAACAAACAGCAAAGGTTGGTGACAATCCTGTGACTTTAAGGACGGACAAAGTGAATCCACCACCACAAAAGAGTGCACGCTTACCAGCTGCACAAGCTTTAACACTTGTGGCCAATACCCAGCCAGGGCCTTTTCCTCCAGAGACTTTCAGATGTCTGGTTGAGCCATATAATGCTGTAGACCGTTGATCCTGAAGATGGTCAGAGGCTGTCTGTCCAGTCCGGACACATCGGAGGGGGATGACAGCGGATGGCTGACAGGTCCGAGCTCCTCACTGTCACACCTGAAAGTCCCTGGAGGAAAAGGCCCTGGCTGGTAGCTGGTAAGCATGCACTCTTTGTGGTGGTGGATTCACTTTGTCCATCCTTAAAGTCTAAGGATTTTCACCAACCTTTGCTGTTTGTTCATTTTCTATTGGATGAATTTTCACTGTCCACCAGAGGACTTTATATATGTCACATGATTCACTTATTGGGACTTGATATCATTTTTATTAATTAATTAATTTATATTTGTTTACATTTATATTTGGTTAATATGTTACTTAATTTTTTATTTATTTTTACTGGTGGGTATTTCACTTTGAGTTGCAGCTAGAGTTTTTAGGTTTGTATACAGCGCAGTCTTTTTTCTTACAATAATAATAATATGTTTGATATTATCAATAATAGTTCACATGGGTCTCAAATGTATTGTAAGGATTATTTTAGAGAGATAGTAGAACTACTGTATCCTTGACCTATAGTTATCTTGGATGAAAGCATCACAGCAGTAGGCACAGACTCCCTTTTCATCAGAGTAAAGAGAATTATCAGCCTCCAGTCTTTAATGACCCAAAATTCTGTATATGAGAAAAAGTGATTCTGGTGCTTGAAATTGTTATTGCTCTCTACCTAACCTCTACATGGCCCTTAGAGAAAGCAATGTTAAAATCTATTAAATTGCTGTTTTTTATTTTTATTATTATTATTATTATTATTTTTTATCAGACCAAATACAGCAATAAAAAATAGGAGGTTATGTGCATTGTGCAATTTAAAGGGGCATTACAATGTTTACTTATACTTTTTATCCAAAAGCCCATGCTGTGGTCTAGTCAACAGTGCTTGTTTTATTTTCACTGTGGTCTAGCCTATAGTGATTTTGCTTGTTTTAAATCTACAAAGACTACATCATTTTTTTTATTAATGACATAAGTATCCCTGTAAGCATAAATTACCACTTTAACAGCCTATGTAACTTTCCCTGCAAAATTCTAGTTATGTCTGAATAATCTTAGATGTTCCTTGGAGGCATATAAATATTGATATCTCCTGTTCAGAAATACCAGTTTGCTTTTTTAAGAGATCCCTAAACTGGACACAAAATATTCGCTTTGTCACCAGCTCAGCAAGATTTGCTGCTCTAATGTTCCCTTATGTAAACAGCACTGTACGGTTCTCCATATATCACTAACGTTCTTCCGTCTGGGTGAAAACCAAGTCTTTCCAAAAGTCTTTCTGTGGTTTTAATCCTGTGGTGTTGAATGGTACGTGATGGGTTACACATGCTGAAAGGGTCTAGGAAAATGAATGTATAATTAGCCTGACAGGGGTATATCTTAAATATAGCTCTCTCCAACATCAACATGTTTGACTAAACCAGACGAAAGACCATGCTAATTAACATGGTGCATGAGAAACCCCATGTTTTCTTAAGTGTATCTCTTTTACCTAAGCAGTAAAAGAAAGCCTACAGGACCAAACCAGGGGTGGTCATATGAAATGTAAATATTCCATCATAATAACATTACTGGTAACACCCCACTTCCTGTGATAGATCATATAATCATGAAAGTGACAAGAAGTGTAGCTAAAGTCCCCTTTGCCCAATGCAACAGCGAATCATGGTCATGTGGCAGTTCCTTATTAATAACAGTATTGACTGCATACAAGGGTGGGTCGAGCCAAAACTGGTAAAATTTATGAAAACTATTTTTAAAGATGGTTTCACTAAGTATTCAGTTTCCTCAAGAGAGTAACACGAAAATAGTATTAAGAAGAAACAAATTATACTTTATTGGGGTTTTAGAAATTGGGCAGGACGGGCTGTCATTCAGTGAGTAAAAAGCTTTGCCAAAAATGTATGCAACCACAATGTGTATGGTGATATTCTTCCAACAACGGTAGAGGGGACATAAAAGGGATTTTTCTGTTTGGTTCTGTGTGCTCCAGAGTCAGGGTCCAGAACCATGCTCCTGCTAGAAGTCTCAGGTCCTGGGGTGTAGATCAGGAACCATCCATGTGATTTATGATTGCACGATCGCCATGAACAGCAAATTATAATGAATATTCCTGAAACTTGCTGCAGATGTCTTGCAGTAATGTGCTGCAGTCCGATGCTGAACTGTTTAATTGAAATACATTAACTATCAATGCACAAAGTCCAGCTTTACATTAGATCAGTAGTACAGGCAGGTGGTTAATTTTACTTTATTTATTTAACTATTTAGATTTATTAATTATTACTGATTGAATAAATCTTTGCCCCTAATAATCTGATTCATTGTTAGTATAAAGTTAATATAGATACATAGTCAGGGATGCGCTGGCCATAATACAGCTGAAGCTCCAAGGCACACATAAATGCGCAGGCACGCACGCATTCGCCACTGATACTGGCGCATGTGGTCTATATAAGTTCAGCAGCTGCACTAGTGGGTTGCTTTCTGATCTGCAGCTGTATTACCTGTGTTCCCATATCTGCTTCTGTGCCTGACTTCTGTGTTTGACCCATCCTAACCACGTTTGAACGTTACCTGCCCTTACCTAGGCTTGCTTTTGGACTTCGTTTACCTACTGCATTTCTGCCTGATCCTGTGTTGCCAACTTCTGCCTGTATCATGACCATTCTCTGCCTGCCATTTATGCCTGCACCTGACCACTCGTTGCTGACCTGGCTTGTCTGACCTTGCCTCCAGTTTTCTGCCTGCCCTGCTTTGCATACTGCCTGGCTTCCGCTGACTATTCGCCCGCCATGTGCTGTCAGTCTTCCTGCACCCGCTGCCAGCTGCCGCCTGCCAAGCATCTGCTGTTACTGCTGCCACCTGCTGGTCCAGCTATCTGGCCCAGCTCTGATGATGCACCTGCTTGCACCTCTGCAACCAGAGAAAGATCATACAGGCACTCATACCTCGCCGTGCTCTTGCGGCCACTGTCACAGCATCAGTGGTCCCTGAGGCGGGCTGTACGAGAGGCCTCCCTCTACACATCAGGCTCTGCATCAAGGTATGTGACATAGATGGATGTTACTGTGTAATTTAAACAATTGCTGTTTTTTCTCCCTTTTTTGCATCTCAGTGTTGCTGATGTCCTCCACCCTCTTCCCATCATTTTCTGCCTATATGTACTTTTACCAGCATAAGCAGCATGCCTTTGCTTCCTGAAAGTCACAGGTTTTGACAGTTCTTGAGCAATGTGCATTGTTGGGGTCACTGGTGGTCTCCACTAGAGCCTCATGTGATAGGGTAACAGGGTGCACAATTGGGAGACAAATATCAGCCCAGCAGGAAGTGCCTGAAAAAACACTTCCTTTGTAGGATAACCAGGTATTCTTTTAATGAAAGCTGCAAATTTAAAACGATTGAACACAACTTATGAAATAATATAAGACTTTAGTGATTAGGTACAGATCTATGTTTAAAACTGGCCATGCGCCACATTAAATATTATTATAAGAATAATATTTCAGGTACAACAATGGGGCACACAAAAGGCCCATTTATTCACAATTACTTTGTCTTCTTGTTGATCTTGAAAGCATTTGTTCTACTGATTGCTGTTTTTTCTGGTTAAAGCGAATGTTGTTGAACACATGCAAAGACAGGAAATGTGTCTTGCATTCTCTCTACTTTTTTCTGTATCATTCATTCCTCTTTTGTAAGAGAATATATTACTTATGTAATGACTCCGCTACACTTTTCTTAAGACGGAGGTCCGCCTAAATTTTTTTTATTAAAAGCCAGCAGCTACAAATACTGCAGTGGCTGACTTTTAATAAATGGACACTTACCTGTCCAGGGTGCCCGCGATGTCAGCAGCTGAAGCCGTTAAATCGTTTCGGCTCTCGGCTGCCCCCGCCAACATCCTCGGTGAGGGAATCAGGAAGTGAAGCATTGCGGCTTCACTTCCCGCTTCCCTACTGCGCATGCGCGAGTCGCGCTGCGCATCCTAACTGGCCGCCGCTGTGTTCTGGGACCTGTGTGTTTCCCAGAAGACAGCGGGGGGGGCGTGACTCTCGCGGGAGTCTATGCCCGGAAGTGGGTGCAAATACCTGTATTATACAGATATCTGCAACCCCCTTTACCCTGAAAGGTGCCAAATGTGACACCGGAGGGGGGGAGGGTTCCGAAAAGGGGAGGTTCCATTTTTGTTTGGACCTCCGCTTTAACAAGCAAAAAACAATAAAAATGATTGAAAATGAAAACTGGACATACACTATACAATCTCCTTGTAACAGATTGCATTTTTAAATTTTTTTCTTTTTTTTCTTTTTAATAATTTTTATTACAATTTTAAGCACAATACAAAAAACGTATACTTGAACATTATCAGGTAATCGTCAAAACGAGTATGCATTAACCAAATTGATCAGAGGCCCTGGCCAGCAGTACAGAAGAGCTACAAGAAGTTACAGGCCTAGCAATCAGGTCTACTTGTTAGCATGACCATTTTTCTAAGACTATAAGCCCATAGGTATTAACCACTAGGCAACCAAAAATTCAACAAATAGGAATATTTATCAAATGACATTACATCAGGGGTGTCCAAACTTTTTTGAAAGAGGGCCAGATTTGATAAAGTGAACGTGTGTGAGGGCCGACCAATTTTTTTTTATATTCTCTCTGACCCCCACTTGTAATTTGCCCTTATTTGCCCTTATCTCTTCTGTGCCCCCCAAGCTCTGATCAGGGCAAGGATGAGCTCCTTTTTTTTAATTCTTATATATATTGAAATATTCGCTTTATATCCGTTACAGTAGTAAACTTATCTTATCCCCTGAGAAATCCTCGATGACCTCTGGCGAGCCTGCTAGGACGCTGACAGCATGCAGCATCGTAGCCAATCACAGGCACTGAGACACAGAGCTCTGCAGCTGTGGACCGGGAAATGACTCAGTGTCTGTTATTGGCGATGCGCGCTTCCCAATGGGCTTTGGAACATGCCCCAGCAACACCCAACAACACGCCCAGCTTATCAGTGAGAGGCGCTCAGGGATTAGAGAATATATATATATATATATATATATATATATATATATATATATATATATATATTTTAAACCGAGCTCATCCTTACCCTGTGCGGAGCTTGGGGGGCCACAAAAGTGACAAAAACAAATTGCAAGTGGGGGCCGTAAAAAACCGGCCCGCGGGCCGGACTTTGGACATGCCTGCATTACATCAACTTGTCGGTCACGCATATTTCCAGAACATGGTGACATATAACATTAGCATCTAAAATTGATCTTGATACCTTAACCCAAGGGGTCCCGATCTTGAGAATATAGTATAATTGGGGAAGCTGTACTATACCCCCTCAGGGTCCTACCAAAACATTTATTGAAATGGTATGACAGAACCAAAAACAAGGAAGCAAGAAATGAAAAAAAAAGAGAAAAGGGGGAAAGAAAAGAGAAAAGTAGAGGAAAATCTGAGTAGATTAGGTCCCCTTAGCCCAGGCCTCTTCTCGCAAGGCGGACCAGCAATTTTTATTTTTTAGCCTTGACTATAATAATGTTAGAAAAAAATATATATACAACCATAATGTGTGCATCACGGTAAACTTACCTCTGTGTTTGCTTTGCTTGAACAATTACAGCTCTGGTCTTTCTGTAGTAGCTTTACAGCTGCAATTACTATCAGCCAGCTGATCAAAAAAATGATCTAATTCCTCTCCACACATTCAAGGTGGATGAAGGAATCGCCCCCCCCCCCCCCCGGGCAATTGCATCCTGACAGCGGTCCCTGTTGAACCAGCTGAATTTCGAAAATCTAACAAGGGTTCTACCCCTCACCACTCTCGCCAAAATTAAAAAACAAAGTTTTGCTAAAGTTTTAATAATATAACCAGAGAATATATTTGTGTCTTTAAAATTGTAATACAGAGTCGGTTGTAGATGCTGTTATTACCATAGGACAGAGCAGTGCCAACTGCTATTACTGGTTCTATATGTAGTTAAACAAAATCACTAAAATCTCAAATAATTTTCCATATTTTCTTATTTGCAGGTTTTATTAAACTAATACCTGATGATCCTGTCATGGCAGTCTTTGCTCAGCAACTTTCTGTTATAGAGTGACAACACTGTGTCTCTGTCTCCCAATTGTACTTTTCCTTTGTTACCCTGTCAGGCAACTTCCAATGAAGACTACAAGTGGTCATTTCAACACGTTAGGTAGACATGGTCCACTGTTGTAACCATCAGGAAACCACCCAGGAAAATGCCATGCAGCCATTTGTAAAGTGCATATCCACAGGGAAAGTTGCAAAATGGTTGCAGAAGATCAGGAGCACTGAAAAGTAACAATGAATAAAAAAAAGGGGAAAACAAGTATTTTTAAAAATAAAAAATAAATAAATAACACACAGAGCAAACTAAATATTATTCAGTTAGAGCCGGTTCACACAGGGGCGACCTGGGATCCGACTTGAAGTCGTCCCAAGTCGCCCCAAGTCGCACTGTTGAGAAAAGCAATGGAAGTGAATGGAGCCGTCTTAATGTACACTACTGAAGTCGCTCAGACTTCAGAAAAGGTTCCTGTACTACTTCAATCCGACTTCTAGGCGACTTGTATCCATTGATTTCAATGGAAGTCGCCTCCAAAGTCGCATCGTGTCTTAACTGAAGCAACAATACAGGAAGAGAAAATTATTTTCTCATGTTTTCTCAGGCAAACCCCTCCCTCCCACAGTGCTGATTCTTGTTTGATTGGCCACCGGAAAGCCTCCTGTCCTG
Source organism: Rana muscosa (assembly GCA_029206835.1). Lineage (NCBI taxonomy): Eukaryota > Metazoa > Chordata > Amphibia > Anura > Ranidae > Rana > Rana muscosa. The sequence goes on along the minus strand of CM055126.1, from coordinate 148,536,936 downwards.
AAGGCGACTTGAAGTCGCCCCAAGTCGCGCTGTGGTGCGTGCTCAGGTCGCATCCAGGTCGCCTCGCAAAGTCACGGCCAGAGTCGGGCCGCCTGTGTGTGAACCGGCTCTTAGGCGTTACCTCTACTTTAAATGTAAATAAAGGGTGTATGAACTGATGAATGCTTCAAGGCAAGGACATCATGAATTTACAAAATAAAAGCAATTTCTGAAATGCCATCACTTTTCCATTCCATGTGCTTTTTCAATGGATAATGTGAGGTTGATTTACTAAATGCAAATAGGCGGTTCACTTTGCAAATGAAGTTGCACTTTTGATGGAAATTTGTACCAGAGGTAAATGTGGTGAAATTTCACTTTCCAAAGTGTATCACATGACAACAAAAAAAACACTCAGTGCTTTTACATTTATATTTATTGTACATTCACATCAGTCCCTGCCCTCAAGGAGCTTACTATCTAAGGTCCCAAACTCACATTCATACATACACCTAAGGGCCAAATGAACCTACCAGCATGTCTTTGGATTGTGGGAGGAAACCCATGGAGATACAGGTAGAACATGCAAACTCTGTGCAGGTAGTGCTTTGGTTGGGATTTGAACCAATGACCCTAGTGCTGCTAGGCAGAAGTGCTAACCACTGTTGCATTCACATGATTGAATTATTGATGTCTGAGCTTCGTTTATTCACTAAGCTCTGGGAAACATTAAAGCAGTTTAACCTTAGTAAATCAACCCCTTTGAGTCAAGTAATCTCACCACATTACGCTACTCATAGGGCTACTCACAGCACTGGTTTATCACTGTCTATAAGACGAAGCAAAATGTAAACTCTCTATTTTGCCCACTAAGTGGTGCTGATCTGGTCTAAACAATCTGTTTGATGCACGGCTACACCGGGGACATTTCGATTTCTTGACATTTTTACTCCTTTTATGGATGTTGAGTCCCATTAGACTTTAGACAATATTTCCTTCCACTGCCAACAAAAAAAAACTCACTATCATAACAGAAGGGCATTATGTGGTTATTGCTTTGGGTTACGAAGCAATGAATACAAGCAGCACATAAGATAAACTGTGGTTGATACATTACAATTCTGTTTAGCTGAAGAAACTCCAGAAGAATATGCTTACAGGCCTCAGATGTGTTTACAGAAAGCCTGCTTCCAAGTATCTTGGAATTCTCTTTTCAGCATGAACAGAACTCTTGGAATGTTAAATAATAAGAGTTTCAGTCGAGGCAGATTCCAAGTATTACACCTTGTGGACTATGGACAGAAATGAACTAAAAGGTGGAGGGACTGATGGAAAATTCTGTTATAAGGAGACATATACCAGTTAAAGCAAACTAGTATGTGGATGACCAATATTAAAAGCTATTAACACGATCCAAGAGTTTGATGTATAAATATATTCACAAACCACTGGTTAGTATCCACATCACTCCCTGGGCCATTTCCAGAGGCATGATTTTCACTGTGTTGGGTGCAGACACTTTTTTTTGTAAGTAATAATTTTCTGTGTAATTTTTAACCTCCCTGGCGGTATGATTCTGTCAGATTTTAGGTGCTGAAAGCGGTACTATTATTTTGCATGGAAATTTGGCGTTTTATATTGTAGGCCTGTAATTCTTAGGAATAACTCACTTAAATCTGTCCAAACAGGAGTCTAGTAGACATCCCAGGTATGATAAAGTTCAAAAAACAAAATCATAAATTATAATGTAATAAATAACTATAAATAATTATTACAAATAATAATATAATAATAAAAATTATTCAATAATGTAATCAAATCAAGAACACTGAAATTTGCTCAGTTGCAGAATTGTCGCTGTCATTAGATTTAGAGTTTGATGACGAATTTCCCCACAAATCGCTATCGCTGAATTCTGCAAGTGATTCTAATTTATTATCGCTGTTTTCTAGCTGGTCTAAAAGCACTTTTGACATAAAGGGACACTTTTTGGTTGCTATGGACAATCTCCAGTTTCCAGGCAGAAAGAACAGTTTTTAAAATATAAAAGTGCATGCAGGACACTGGACAAACCACTAGGGACAAAGGGGATGTGTTATTATTTGATACAGTACTGTAATCTGTAAGATTAGAGTATACTGTATGTGTATTGTGTGTTTCACTTTTTGAATTTGGCGCAGAACTCCACCCCCGTGCGCCGCAACGTCGCAGGGAGCGGAGCTCCGCAGCACTCGGCAGTGTGAATCGAGCGAGATGACGGCTCGCTCACACAGCGGGGATCCATCACAGGATCCAGGGACAAGGTAAGTAACTTCCCCTGTATCCTCTCCTGTTTCCTGTGATGCGACTCTGAGTCTGGCTTGGGGTTACCGCTTTAGGTACTGAAATCTTACCCCAAACCAGACTCGGGAATACCGCTAGGCGGGTTACACAGCGTACTTTGTACAAGATTTTGTGTTAGACAATGTAGACAAAGAAGAGATACAGTATATCACAAGAGTAAAACACATCTGATACAATATCTGTAAACCAAAAAGCTATTTCCCGGTTCCCTGAAAGAGTGAAAGAAAGCATACCTGCCCCATAGTAGCATCCAACCTAGGTAGTACATACGACAGTAAGTTTCATGCAGGAAAAATATAATTCTAGCACAACATATCCATCTGGGAAGAAAGTACACTAAGTAATGGAAGCAGAGTCGCTTAAAGGCTGCACACTCCTTACCGATACCAATCTAGATATTAGATTCTCAGCAGCAGTGTATGTGTACCAAAATGAACCAAATTAGACTTCAAGATAGTAGTGAAGTGTGTTAGTGTGAAACGCGTCAGCTCTTCTGTCCGTTCTGCTGTGGCATTTATTTTTGATTTAATTTTTTTGAATAAAAGGCAAAAACCTTTTTGGAGTGCGGCTGTCCAGAACTTCTTCTTGTTTTATCATTAGAAAAGGAAAGTTGCAGAAAGAGAAAAAAAAGAAGATGCAAAACTCTCCACTCTCCAGACCCCCAACTACCAGCCGGAAGGCAGAACCTATTGCACAACCCAAGAATCCTTATGGTGGGTCTTCTATAAGATGCCAAAGCTCTCAAACCTTACTGTGTTTATCCAAAGTGTTATTTAGGCAAGTGGTGAGAGTCTCCATGTGCTACACATCTTTAACTCAGAGGATGGAGGTTCTCTCTTTTTCCAGTGTAGCGCCACAAGGCATTGTACCACAGTGAGAACATGTGCCAGTTTTTTTGTGAATTTGGAAGGGGTAGGGGGGAGCAAGCCTAACATGAAAACTTTGGGTGTAAGAGAGAAATTCAGGTCAAACAAGCACTGAAGCAAGTGATGCCATTTGCCAGTATGGTTCAATATATTGCCATTCTCATTCCTTGAAGCATCCCCAGCAACAATCACTTGCTGTTAGGTGCATAGCGTGTAGGAGCTCAGGTGTTAGATACCAATAGTAGAGGATTTTATACAAGTTTTCTTTATAGTGTGTACAAATGGAGCTCTTAGCAGCCTGTGACCAAATCACTTGCCAACTTTTAAGTGATAGTTCCTCACCTATTGCTTTTTCCCCACTTTCGCATTAAATAATGTTTCCCCAGATGTTCTTTTATTTACTTATCATAACAGGTAGGCAGGTACAGGCTATCAATCACTATCCATAGTCCCAGCATCCTGAACATGACCCAGCAAAGTGCACAGGGGGGAAAATTAGATTACACATGACTTTGGGTAGAAGGAAGCAGGAAGATAGGGGGTGAGTGGTTGCAGGGCAGTGGGCATGGATATTATTGACTCTCTTAGGAATGTTAACATTTACTATATATTAAAGAACAAGGTTTAAATTTAGCAAAGCAACAACAAAAGAAAAGGCAGCAATGGTAAGCAATATAGATAGAAGTGTAAGAAGTTCTGATTTTCTTCTGACGTCAAGGACAACTTTATTTTCATAAAGTTATCTGTTAATTTTCTCAGCCACCAATCCTTCCCCCCCCCCCCCCCCCAAGTCTGCCTGCCCATGCTACTGCCAGAACCACATTGTGCATCCCACCCAACCACTGCTGCAAACTCCTCCAGCTGGTCATTTGCTTCTTTTGCGCAAGAGTGGAGAAATTAAATTTATTCCTATAGAGGCCACCTGTCATTGAGACGATAGATGGATATGACAGAAGCGTTCACAGGTGAGTAAAAGACTTTTAGGAAATGCGGGAAGGGGGGTAACTTAAAGTGATTGTAAAGTCTTGCTTTTTTGTTTTTTCAATAAACATAACAAACATGTTATACGTACCTGCTCTGTTGCAGTTGATTTGCACAGAGCAGCTCAGATTATTCTCTTCTTGGGTGCCTCTTCTTTGCTCCTTGCCCCTCCCTCCTGTCTATTGCCCCCACAGCAAACAGCTTGCTATGGTGGCACCCGACCTGAGTCCATTCAGACACAGAGCTGCGGCCCGGCCCCGCCCCATCTCTCTCCTTATTGGCTGACTGACTTTAATTGAAAGCAATGGGAGACAATGGCACCACTGCTGTGCCTCAGCCAATCAGGACGGAGAGTCTCAGATGGCCGAGACACTTGAGGACATCGCTGGACAGAGATGGGGCTCAGGTAAGTATTAGGGGGCTGAGGGAGGCTGCTGCATACAGAAGGTTTATTATCTTAATGCATAGAATGCATTAAGATAAAAAAAACTTCTGACTTTACAACTCCTTTAAAGGATAGCTGTACCAGAGTACAGATATCCGTTCACTAGGTGAATGCTCATCAGGTTTTTCAGACAAAGCAATTGATGTACTAAATATGTATAGGCTGCTCACTTAGCAGAGTGAATGTTCACCTTGCAAAGGTGGCCATACACTAGTAGATTTTCGAATGAACGTTCGTAGGAAAATTTGAAAGAAAATTCTCAGTACATTCGATGACTTGACATATGTCATTTGAAAGTATTTCAAAAAGTTGTTTGCCCTTAAAATTTTAATTTTGGAATGAAGAGAATTTATCGAACAAAAACCACATTCACTGTTAGAAATACGCTTGTTCTGAGAAAAATGTTTCTTCCTGCTCTTTTGAATTTTCGCGCCACTGCTGATGAAAACGAACATCTATTTGACCCCATTGACAATTAGAAAAATGAGCGAACGTTCTCAAAACGAAAAACTTCAAGTGAAATTCCACATTTTAAATGTTGGGAAAATCATAATGCAATCACTTTGGATACCCAATGATATGCAAGTTAAAATATGGACACAGTGTTCACATGACTGGGTATTTTAAATGAACACACTTTTGCCTTTTTTACTATAACTAAAGGCAAAGCTCTTTTTTTAGTATTGGATAGAGTGGAGAGGGATTAGAACACCTGTCAATTTGTATTGCTGTCTGTGTCCCTGTTTAGGAGTTGCACCCTCTCTATTTGTCCTGTTTACCATAATCATTAAAAGAGAAAGTAAAAGAAAATCCTAAATTTTGGGTTGTCCCCAGAAAAGTAATATAGGGGAAATCTTCCAATGGGGACACTAGTTCTGGTGACATGGGGGTCCCCAAGGAATTCCCTTAATTTGCAGGGATTTCCTCTCACTTCCTGTTTGGCTATGGGACAGGAAGTGAAGGGAAATCTTTTACAAAGGGACACCAATGGCAAAAATAATAATAAATCTGACAGGGGTTATAGCCCTCCCTTGCTCTATCCAAAATAAAAAATAAAAAAAGTTTTGCCTATAGTTCTACTTTAACTTTGAAAAGTGAACATACACTTTGCAACGTGGGCTTTTACTTTTGCTATGTGAACAGCCTTTACTCATTTAGTAAATCAAGCAATAATTTTAGATGAAGGTCAGGAATGACAGACTTAATATTTTCCAGGTTTCCCTTAAAATACCATCAGCTTCAGACTGGAGTTCATTTTGAGGCTTTCCAATGTATCTTTGTGGAGAGCAGAAGATAGAACTATTTGAGAATGAAATTATGTAATCATTTATCAGATATAACAGGATCCATTGAAAACAAAGACTTTCCATGTAATTATTTCATGCATAATTCCTTATATCAGTGATATTTATTTTTATAAACGGAATATTTTGATGAGAAATTTTATGTTAGATAAGGAAAAGAGTTAAGATAATTCAGACAGCTTTGTGAACTGACCCCATTGCCAGGTGGACATGAAAAATGAAGATCTATGCAAAATGCAAGTACAAATAAAACTGTTTATTGTAGCATATGCACATTTGAACTTTCATAAACTATATTTATTGAGTGTGAAGTGCATGATGTAACAGACACTGTTACGCTTTAGTAGTCCCAGAATGCACTGAAAACAAAACGCTGATGTGCTGAAAATTGTCTATGCCTACGTATAGACATAAGGAACAATGCAAAATCTTTCCATTCAACAAAATACATCAGCTAATGTTAGGCCAGCCATACAGTTTCAATCTCAATTCAAACCATTAGTGAGTAGGCTGAATGTACCAAGTTGATCAATCAACTTGGGTACAACCAGCCTGCCGGCATCACCTAGGATTATCGCAAGAGGCTGCTACAGCGGCTAGCGATAATCACTGTCTTCTCCCGTGGTGGGGACGGCTTCGTCTGTCCTTCCCCCCCTTTTATACAGGGAGCAGAAAATGGCCTGGTGGGAGGGATTCCCGCATTACCGCTGTTTGTGTTAATAGGGGGAATCAAGCTAATTTCTTTCCTGCAACTGTGGTTGCAGAAAAAAAAAATGCTCTGTGTATGGCAGAACTTACTAGTGGTATCCAGTAACTGTCCCCCTAAACCTGACAGTGCACTTATTTATATCTAATTTGAAATATACACCGATCAGCCATAACATTATGATCACTGACAATTAAGGTAAATAACATTGATTATCTCATTACAATGGCACCAAAAAGTGGGTGGGATATAGTAGACAGCAAGTGAACATGTGGTCCCTGTGGTACAAAATGTGGTCCAAGGATAAAAACCAGGGAACCAGCGACAGGGTCATGGGCTCACTGATGCACGTGGGAGGTGAAGGCTGGCCTGTGTAGTCCAGTCCAGTCCAATAGCCTGTAGATCAAATTGCTGAAAAAGTTAAAGCTGGTTTCGATAGAAAGGTGTCAGAGTACACAGTGCATCACAGTTTGTTGTGTATGGAGCTGCACAGTAGCAGACCAGTCAGAGTGCACATGCTGACCCTTGTCCACAGTCAAAGGTACCTACAATAGGCAGAGGAGCATCAAAACTGGACCACAGGACAATGAAAGAAGGTGACCTGGCTTGATGAATTCAAGGATAGTTTGAGGAACACAACAATAAGTTCAAGGCATTGACTTGGCCTCCACATTCTCCAGATCTCAATCCAATCAGGCATCTGTCGGATGTGATGTTCTGGAAAACAAGTCTGATCCATCCACCTTGCAACTTACAGTACTTAAAGGATCTGCTACTGACAGCTTGGTGCCATTTATCACAGCATACCTTCAGAGGTCTGGTGGTGTCCATGCCTTGATGGGTTATGGTGGGTGGTCATAATGTTATGGCTAATTGGTGTGTGTGTGTGTGTATATATATATATATATATATATATATATATATATACACATACAGCAGGTAAAATAAGTATTGAACACGTCATCATTTTCCTAGGTAAATATATTTCTAAAGGTGCTATTGACATGAATGTTTCACCACATGTCGGCAACAACCCATGCAATACATACATACAAAGAACAAATACATTCAGAAATTAAGCTGTGGAATAAAATGGAATGACACAGGGAAAAAGTATTGAACTGAAATTTACTTAATACTTTGTACGATATCCTTTGTTGGTAATGACAGCTTCAAGATGCCTCCTCTATGGAGAAACTAGTCACATGCATTGTGTGATTTTGGCCCATTTTCATTGAAAGAAGGATGAATAGAAAAATCTACCAAGACATTCCTGATAAAAATCTTCTGCAATCTACCAGGATGATGAAGATGAAATGAGGGTAGACATTTCAGCAAGACAATGATCCCAAACACAAAGCCAAGGGAACTGGTTTCAAATAAAGAACATAAAGCTTCTAGAATGGCCCAGCCAATCACCTGACTTAAGTCCAATAGAAAATCTATGGAAAGAACCAAAGATCTGAATCATAGCAGAGGCCCACTGAACCTTCAAGATTTGAAGACTGTGTGGAAGAATGCGCCAAAATCACTCCTGAGCAATCCAGGCGACTATTTTCTATATACAGGAGGCGTTTTGAAGCTGTCATTACTAACAAAGGATTTTGTACAAAGTATTAATTAATTAATAATTAATTAATACATTTCAGTTCAATACTTTTTCCTTGTGTCATTCCATTTTATTACACATAACTTAATTTCTGAACTTATTTGTTTTGGTTTCTTTGTATGTATGGATCGCATGGGTTGTTACCGACATGTGGTAGAATTTCACGTCAATAGCACCTTAAGAGCCCATTCACACAGGGGCAACTTTGGATCCGACTTCAAGTCGCCCCTAGTCGCCTCAAGTCGCGATGCATGAGAAAATCAATGTAAGTGAATGGAGCCGTCTTAATGCACACTATTGATTTCAATGGAAGTCGCCTCAGAAGTCGGATCCCCTGTCTTAACAGAAGCAACTTTCCAGGAAGAGAACATACATTTCTCAGGCAAACCTCTCCCTCCCCCAGAGCTGATTCTTGTTTGATTGGCCACTGGAATGTCTCCTGTCCTGGAGGCAACTTGAAGTTGCCTTGTAAGTAGCTTCAGGTCGAGCTGTGATTCATACTCAAGTCGTGTCCAAGTTGCCTCCCAAAGTCGCGCTGGAAGTCGTGTTGCCCCTGTGTGAATGGAGTCTTAGAGATATATTTACACAGAAAAATGGTGATGTGTACAATACAGTACTTATTTTACCTGCTGTATATATAAAATATATATATATATATACCATATTTATCAGCGTATAACACGCACTTTTTTCCCCTGAAAACAGAGGGTAAACCGTGCCTGCGTGTTATACGCCAATATTATATCTTTACCAACAGGGGGGGCGGGGATCGGGCGGTTCCGCCCCGGGTGTCAACCATTGGGAGGGTCTCGGGACGGCCGCCCGGCCTCTCCTGGCCCTGGGACAGCGCTGCCATACTTCAAAAAGTTAGAAAAAGAAACTGCAAGCCCCCTCCCACACCCTGCCCCCCCACCCACATCACCCCCAATGCAGACGGGAGCCTGTAATACCTAAAGCAACGCCGCTCGTTCTGGCCGCTCTCCTCCTTCCGCTCCGCCTCCTCCTCGAGTGTAGCTTTTGATCGGAGGAGGAGAGCGGTCATGTGACCATCAATGAAGAGGATAGTCGCATGACTGTTTCCACGAGAGAGCAGCATCAATTGAGGCACACAGAAGCCCCCATCCACAATGAGAGTGACACAGGAGGAGCAGCGCACAAGAAAAGGCAACACCTTCTCAACCCCTCAAAGTATGCTGGCAGTGCTGTCCCAGGAGACTAGGGGTCTCCTGGGAGTGCAGGGCGGATTTATAATGAAAGGAGTCTGTGTGCTGTGCAGGGAAAGGAGTCTGTGTGCTGTGCAGGGAAAGGAGTCTGTGTGCTGTGCAGGGAAAGGAGTCTGTGTGCTGTGCAGGGGGTCCGTGTGCTGTGCAGGGGGCCCGTGTGCTTTGCAAGGGGTCCGTGTGCTGTGCAGGGGATCCGTGTGCTGTGCAGGGAATCCGTGCGCTGTGCTGGGGATCCGTGTGCTGTGCAGGAGATCCGTGTGCTGTGCAAGGGGTCCGTGTGCTGTGCAAGGGGTCCGTGTGCTGTGCAGGGGATCCGTTTGCTGTGCAGGGGATCCGTGCGCTGTGCAGGGGGTCCTTGTGCTGTGCAGGGGGTCAGTGTGCTGTGTAAGGGGTCCATGTGCTGTGTAAGGGGTCCATGTGCTGTGCAAGGGGTCCGTGTACTGTGCAGGGGGTCCATGTGCTGTGCAAGGGGTCCGTGTACTGTGCAGGGGGTCCGTGTGCTGTGCAAGTGGTCCGTGTGCTGTGCAAGGGGCCCGTGTGCTGTGCAGAGGATCCGTTTGCTGTGCAGGGGATCTGTGCACTGTGCAGAAGATCCGTGTGCTGTGCAGGGGGTCCTTGTGCTGTGCAGGGGGTCAGTGTGCTGTGTAAGGGGTCCATGTGCTGTGCAAGGGGTCCGTGTGCTGTGCAGGGGATCCGTGTGCTGTGCAAGGGGCTGTGGGTATTTTTTCCCGAAACTTCCCTCTTAAAATCAGGGTGCGTGTTATACGCCTGTGCGTGTTATACGCCGATAAATACGGTATATATAATGTTGCAGCTAGATTATACTGAGATTTTGTACTTGGATTGTACATTTATTATAAACATATTTAAAAAGAAATGATAGGAAAAGGTTATACTGGGATTTCAGTGTTGGGTCAATTCACTAACATGTTATTTTCACTAGAATTGTTATTTTATGCCACAATAGTTTCTATCCAAATCATTCAGTTTACATATGTGAATATAACATAGGGTTGGATGAGTTATCCTTTAAAGTGGTTGTAAACCCTGTCGATCATTTTTTTTTTTTTATCTAACCTGCAAGACAAAGCTATAATGAGCTAGTATGACTAGCAAACTAGCTCATTATGTACCACTTACCTTAGATCGGGGGCCCCCGAAGTCGTCCGTGTCCCTCTTCTAGCCGCATCCATCGCTGCGGCGATAGCCTGAATGTTACTTCCGGGTATCGCCGCTGCAGCCAATCACAGCGCCGCTGCGGCGCTGTGATTGGCCGGAGCGGCGAAGACGTGACTCCGCGCATGCGCGCGTGATCCGTCGAATTCGGCTACGTCGTCGAATGTTGCGACCTAGCCGAATTTGTGAATGGGGTTAACCCCATGCGCATGCGCGTGACGTCAGCGTCGCCACATTTAAATGCAAATATCTCCTTAACCGTGTAGGTTAAGGAGATATTTCATGCACCTTAATCTAGGCTTACCTGTAGGTCTTTGTTTATAAAGTGGGTTTACAACCACTTTAACATGAAATAGTTAAAGTATATGTACTATGCACACTGCTTCAGTTGTTCATTAAGCTGCCTGTCAGGTTGATCAGTCCAATGGCCAATGGAAGGATCATGCTGAGTGGGATGTCAATGCTGCTGCTAACTACCAGGGGTTGTCAAACTGCAAAAGGAAATTCTGCTACTAGCAGGATCTCAAGGTAATATCAGAAGATAGCAATACTGTACCACTCCAAAAAAACAACTTTTGTGAACCTGCTATTACATACAAAGGCTAACGAATTTGATAATAGAAGGTATAGTGCATGCTGTATTTTTTAACTGGTCTATACAATAAAACCTTACTGAACTGAAAGCACTATTTTGTATTGTAAAAAGAAAATCATCAAAATAATGCATGTGTCATCGTTTAGTGCAGTGGCCTCCAGATGCGGCCCTTTATTTGACTTTTTCCACCCCTTGGGGAACTATTCCTCCCACTGTCTCCAACAATGGGGAACTATTCCACCCTCAGAAACCAATGATGAGGCACTATTTGTGGGGAAAAAGCTAATTTTTATTTGGGTACAGCATCGCACAACCGCGCAATTGTCAGTTAAAGCAACACAGTGCCGTATCACAAAAAATGGCCTGGTCAGGAAGTGAGTAAAACCTTCCAGGGCTGAAATGGTTGAACTGCATGTTTTGACTGATGTGTATCTTTAATAAATTGATAAAGTCACGTGACAGTGACGCAACAGGAGGAGGAGCTTAGTGACGTCACTTACGGTTACGGCCGTGACCGAAAGTCCCCGCATTTGACGCTGTTTTTACCTGTTTTGGCGTTTTTTGGCCATTTTTTTATGTTATTGCTCATTTTTAAAATAAATGGAACCATCCAGTTTTTGCTTTATTACACTATAAAGATCCTTCTTCTTTCTTGCTCCTAAAACGTGTGGAGTTAGAGGCTGTTTCCCTTGAGAAAATCGTCGGTGAGATTGGAGACATAGCTGCAGCTTACCGGTGTCCAGGAGTTACCAAGGAGGAAAGAGCCACCACTATCTGCTGTATACTATCGCTTGATGCATTACTAGACCCACGGGTGTCCATCTATGAGGTGAGAGGCTGGTACTACCGGGGGAGGATACGAGGACTATTTCTGTGATTCTTGTTTAGACTGACAGACCTGGACTCCCTTACCCATCCCTCTCCCCCTCTTGTTTACATCTTTAACAATCCTGCTGTGTTAGAGACTGATTACTGTATATACACATATTTTTTTCCCAGATCAACAGATACTTTAGTGGATGCACTTTTTTATGCACTTTTTTTTTATGCATGGACTTGCTTATATAGTTTATATACATTTTCTATGAAATTTCACAATATATTTACACGGACTTTGATTACTTGCTGGATTATTTGCTGTGCTGCATTTTATATTGTATTGTGTATTAGTTTTATATATTTTTTATTAATATTATACATATTAGCACTTTGCCACTATATTAACAAGCGCTACTTCAACATATATACACATTTCTACGGGTGCTGGCAACACTATAGGAATTTAGCTGCTGTTTACACTTTAGCACTTTAATATTATTATTATTTTTTGGTTGAACACTTTGGTAGCGCATTAGTACTTTATTGTTTATTTATATCTTAAATATTCCTGTGAAAGAAGTACAGAATACTAGTGACCACACTCAGTGCCTAGAAATGAATTATGAGCTGGTATCCATATATCTACTAATAGGTCTGTCTGAAACTTTTCACTCCCAGCGGTAGGCTGTCCAACTTGTACATTTTGGTCAGGAATGGTAATGACCAATCTTATCAGTTTAGGAAAGTGCTTGCTGCCCATATCCTGTCAGAGACAACAGAACTGATTGGTTGACAACCACATACATGCACAGATGAGCCAGCTGAACAATCATATCTTCCACCTTATCTATAAGATATCTGTGCAAAACGTTGGTGGTCTCAAATGACACTTCTGTAAAATAATGAGCTCATGTACAGACACCTACAGTATACATAACATATAACTGAATAATGTTGCACAAGATTATAATGCAGTTCCCAGTGCATGAACCTCACAGCTAATACAAATGCCTTCAACTTTGTACAATCATTCTGTCTATTGCAGTTGCCAAAAATATGATTGATGGAAGTGTTAGAACAATCTGTCCAGTACAGAATCATCAGTCATCTGAATCAGGCGGCTCTAACAATGTACACACTGCCAAATTACCACCAGTAGGGAGTAAGAGCGGAGGCAACAGACTACGTTTTCCAGCAAGTTTCACTGAAACCCGAGCTCAGGTTCACCCTCGTTCCTGGCAACACAGTCTGGAATAATCACCACGAGAGGCCATTATCTGACCCCTGACCACATAGACTTTAATACATCCAAATCTGGCTAATAATTGTAATTTACAATGTGGAAATGGAATCTTACGAATGAACTTTGGTCTGAAAATCACACGGTGAGCTATTTGCTATTCACTATATAATGGGGAACAGCTTATGCATAAGAATGCCTTGAGGGACTGCATTGAATTATAGGAGCTTATCTTCCTTAAAGTGATATTAAAGCTTTTTTATTAAAAAATAACAAACAAGTTATACTTATCTGCTCCGAGCAATGGTTTTTGCAAAGAGCAGCCCAGATTCTCCTCTTCTTGGCTTCTCCTGCCCCGCTTTCTACTCGGGGCACTCATTCAGGCTCGCTCCTGAGCTGCCCTGTCTGCATCCATAGATACAGACAACCCTGCCCCCTGCTCTCTCAGCACAGAATTTGATTGACAGCAGCAGGAGCCAATGGCTCCCACTGCTATCAATCTGCCCAGTGGGGAGAGAGAGTGGAAAAGTGTATCTGGGGGGCATTCTGTGACCCAGAAGGCTTTTTATATTAAGGTAAAAAATCTTTAGGCCCCTTTTACACTGACACGTTTTTCAGGCGGTTTGGCGCTACAAATAGCGCTGCTATACCGCCTGAAAAAATCGTGCCCTGCAGTCTTCAGTGTGAAAGCCCGAAGGCTTTCACACTGAAGCGGTGCGCTAGCAGGACCGCTCCAAAAGTCCTGCTAGCCGCATCTTTGCTGCGGTGAAGGAGCAGGTGAAGGTGTTTACCACTCCTTTACCGCTGCTGCCCATTGAAAGCAATGGGAAACCGCGGTAATACCGCCGGCAATGCACCTCTGCAGAGGCGCATTGCCGGCGGTATTAACCCTTTTTCGGCCGCTAGCGGGGGTTAAAATCACCCCGCTAGCATCCGAATATCGCGGTAAAAACAACGGTATAGCGGCGCTAAAACGCCAGCGCACCTCCCCGCCCCAGGCCCCAGTGTGAAAGGGGCCTAAGGCTTTAATTTAGACATAATCCGTTGAAAAACAGGAGGCATGCCTGCTAAAATACAGTTACATGACATGGGAAAAGCCATAAAATGTGTATGTTGTAGCAATGGTCAAAGGGTTTATAAAGTTATCATAAACTGATAAGATGAAACGTTTGGGGAACTTTCAAAATGGGGCGGGGGGCGTCGGCGGTAAAGCACCACTATTTTTATCGGCCCTTTACCTTCGTTTTAGCAGCGCTTTTCGGCCGCTAACGGGGCTAACGGGGCACTTTTAACCCCCGCTAGCGGCCGAAAAAGGGTTAAAAGTGCCCAAAAAGCGCCGCTGCCGAAACGCTTTGCAAGCGTTTCGCCAGCGCTGACCATTGTTTTCAATGACAGGGGCATTTTAGGAGTAGTGTATACACCGCTTCCGCAGCGCACCAAAGATGCTGCTTGCAGGACTTTCACGCCTCAGTGTGAAAGTAGCCTAAGTGAAATTTTTAGATTCAAATAGTGCCAAACAATGTTATTCTAAAATTAATTACATTTACGGTATGTATATATTAATAAGCATGTCTACACACTAAGAAAAATATAGGCATTAGCAGCGCTAAACTAATGTTTCAATACAAAGTGTCCTTAAATAAACAAGTTTTTGTGTCAAGCAGACAATGATTGATGAAAACACAATGTCCTCAATACTGTATAGATTTATTACCCAAAAAGTTAAAATCCTACTTACAAACAGTAAGTAAGGATTTTAACTTTTTGGGTAATAAATCTGTCCAATCGGAGAGCACTAGATTCTTTCTTTATTATCCATACATGTCCTGATCGTTTATGATAACTTCACCAGATCGCTGGATGTCTGTACCCCATGGTGTGGGAAATTGCTGAGTGACCTTTCCAGGTCAAATTAATGAGACATTATCGCTAGTGAGCTTGGGATCCATTAGCAATCAATTGGAGCCCGGCATTCCAGGATCTAACATGGTGGGGGTCCATACAGATCTGTTATTGGTGAATTTGCATCAGAAGCTAAAGAGGTAGTCTATACCATGATTCGATAATCAGAGGAGGAGGTCTGCTAAGTTGTGGAATTTAAGGCTGATTTTCACCAGATTTCTGGTGAGTGTAACATCCTAAGAGCCGGTTCACACAGGGGCGACTCGGGAGGCGCCTTCAAGTCGCCCCAAGTCGCGCTGTTTTTAAAAGTAATGGAAGTGAATGGAGCCGTCTTAATGTACACGACTGCAGTCGCTCCGACTTCAAAAAAGGTTCCTGTACGACTTCAATCCGACTTCTAGGCGACTTGTAGGCAACTTGTACCCATTGATTTCAATGGAAGTCGCCTCAGAAGTAGGATCACTGTCTTAACAGAAGCAACTTTCCAGGAAGAGAAGATACATTTCTCAGGCAAACCCCTCCCTCCCCCCTCCCTCCCACAGAGCTGATTCAAGGTTGATTGGCCACTGGAATGTCTCCTGTCCTGGAGGCAACTTGTAAGTCGCCCCATGTTGCGCTGTGGTGCAGGCTCAGGTCGCTTCCAGGTCGCCTCCAAAGAGTCGTGTTGCCCCTGTGTGAACCGGCTCTAAGGGAGCGGTGTCCCACGTGGTGTGGTGAAGGGATGAAGAGATTCAGGAATTAATTACATATATTTTTTCAACATCTCCCCGTGCACAGTTGGTTACCTTGTTACAGCATATTACTCCATACAAACTTTCCAATTTTATTTATATTTATATTTATATTGTGTTTTCATCAATCATTGTCTGCTTGACACAAAAACGTGTTTATTGGACACTTTGTACTGAAATATTCGTTTAGCGCTGCTAATGCCTATATTTTCCTTAGGGTGTGTAGACATGCTTATTACTATCTGATTTATTTAATAGCAGCAGCTAAAGGGTCTGTAACCTTTTTAGTTTAATAGGTTCATGAGCGCTGGGGAAAGTAGATACTTGCTTTTGAGAGATTGTTTACTTTTATTGTTTTGGATTTATGTATATACATATATACAGTAAATTGGCAAATATATTCAAAAACTCAAATTGGCAAATGGTGAAGTGAAAAGGTCCACTCACTAGAAATAGCATTAGCCATAGTGCATAAAGAACTGGTAATTTAGTTTCAGATTCTTAAATTTACTTTGTTTTTTTTGTTTGTTGTTTTGGCACAGGAGTTTTGGCACCAGAAATTTGCCTGGCAATACTGTCTTTCATTGCACGTGTTATACACTAATAGCATCTGAAAGATAAATGTATCACGCCCATGAAATTATAACACCTGAACATTTAATAGTCACTTAACAACCCTTAAAGAGGAACTGCAGTCTGCTCACGTAGTTTGTAATAAAAACATCTTTGCCAATCTGAAGCTTCCCTCCAACCACTTTGCATATTATTTTATATATACTGTGATTCTGTACTTGCCAAATATGCTGCAGAAATCTCTCTGGCTGTAACCATTTTAACTGTGGGCAGCTAAAGCTGCTGCCTGTTCACTTCCTGGATTTACACACACACAGAGGCAAACCTCCAGCTCTGCAGCTTTCATTGGCCCTCTTATGACTCGCCCCCCCTCCCTTTCTGGCAAACTCTCACGATAGTTAGAGAGAGAACTGTGCATGATGTCACAAGCCTAGGCTAATGACCAGACAAGAAACAGAAAGTGGGCTCTATAAGGTATTTTATACACAAAATGTAGATATCACGACCTCCTTCTACAAATTCAAGCGCCTGTGGGTTTGGAAAAACCACATGCAATATATCACAATATATTCAAGAAAGTCCACTTTAAGGAAAAACAAGCTGCTAGCATATAATCCTGCCACTGACAGGTAAATGCAATTAAAAACAGACAACAAATAATTATCCAGGGAGGGTGCAGATCAGCTGGGAATGAAGATGGACAAAAAGTTAGAGGGGTTTTTAAACTAGGTGACGGGGGGGGGGGGTCCAGAGATAGAGATAGTCAGCGTGGAACATGTTCCAGAGGGTAGTATTAGGGGCATTAGTGGTAGGGTAACCAAAGCACATAAACCCAAGGTAAGTATAGTAGCAAGTTCTAGTTGCAATCTCGGAACACCCAAGAGGATAGTATGTGACGGGTCAAAATATATTATTGCATTAAAGTGTTTGTTCACCAATGCCAGAAGTCTGCCAAGCAAAATAGGTGAGTTGGAAGCTCTGGTGCATCAGGAGAGCTATGATGTAATCGGTATTGCTGAAACTTGGCTTCATTCCTCACATGACTGGGCTATTAATATTCCTGGCTATGCACTCTTTTGGAAAGACAGGGTAAAAAGGAAAGATGGATAAGTCTGTCTCTATGTGAGAAGTGATCTCAAAGCGAGTGTGAAAGAGGACCTGGTGGATGGAGATTGTGATGAGTCTGAAGCATTATGGGTGGAACTGCATATAGATGTGTGTAGTTCAAAGTTAATCTTTGGAGTTTGTTATAGACCACCCAATGTTAATGAGGAGGTGGAGACTCAGCTCCTTGCACAGATGGAAAGGGCTGCAAGGGCTGGGATGGTGATAATAATGGGGGATTTTAACTACCCAGAAATTGACTGGAGTAATGGCACTGCTGGGACAGTTAAAGGGCAAAAATTTATAAAGCTATTACAGGACAATTTTATTGAGTTTATTGAGTTTATTGAGGCCCCAACTAGGAATGATGTTCTGTTGGACCTGGTAATCTCAAACCATGCAGAGCGTATTACTAATGTTCAGATAAAGGAACACCTGGGAAGCAGTGATCATAACATGATTTCATTTGATGTTAGCTGTAAGCAAAAATCACATACGGGAAAGATAGAAACACTTAATTTCAAGACAGCAAATTTTCCAAGGATGAGGGCTGCTCTCCAGGACTTAGACTGGGAGAGAATATTGGCATCAATGGGCACAGAACAGAAATGGGAATTCTTCAAAAAGACTGTTTATGAACTCACTGTAGGGCTGGGAAAAAAATCGATTTTAATCTTGAATCGAGTTTTGAGTTCAAATCGATTTTTTTAGATTTTTTTTATTTATTTTTATTTAAAAAAAAAAAAATTCCTTCAAACTTTTCGTAGCAGGGCTGCAGGGGGCATATTCGGAATGGCACTGGGCGGCGTTACCCCAATTACATCTACTCGCCGCAGCCGCCGCGAGTAGATGTAATGTAACACTAACTAACCGCAAGCCGCCGTCTGCCTACCTGATCAGCGTGTCATGCAGACAGACGGCGGCCATTGCAGTGTTCAAAAGCCGCGCCTCCCGAGTCCTCGTCGTCTGTGATAGGCGGAACACTCAATTTCACAGCAGGCAGTGTTCAACCTATCACGGACATGCTCTCATCCTCGTCTGTGTTATGAGGATGAGCGGATGTCCATGATAGGCGGAACACTGAATGCTGGGAAAGTGAGTGTTCTGCCTATCACAGACGAGGAGGAGGCGCGGCTTTTAAATACTGGAATGGCCGCCGGTGTAGCAGTAAAATCCGTATCCCATGAAAATTGAAAAGTGAAGAATGGGCACAGTGAGGCACGGGCACAGTGAGGCATGGGCACAGTTCAATTCAACTAAGAGTAACCTCAGGATTTTTTGTTGTTTTATTAGCTAAATCCAAATACAGTATTAATAATTTGGATGTTTAACTATCTTTGTTGCACACTGCACACTGACTTTGCAGTTAGAGAAAGGGTTTGCCTTTGGAATTTTGTTTGTTGATGCACTTTAATTAATATAATTTAAAAAAAAACGAATCGAATCGTAAATCGAGTTTTTTATAAAAAAATTGCAGATTTTTTTGGGGGGGAAAATTGCCCAGCCCTAACTCACTGCAAAGTATATTCCCATGGGCAATAAGTTTAAAAGGTTAAAAATAAAACCTATGTGGCTCACTGCCAAAGTTAAAAAAGCTATAAACTATAAGAAAAGAGCTTTTAAAAAATATAAAAATGAAGGAACACTAGTGTCATTTAAATGTTACAAACAATATAACAATATAATATGTAAAAAGGAAATCAAGGATGCCAAATCTCAAAACGAACGACAGATTGTAAAAGATAGTAGGACAAACCCCAAAAAATTCTTCAAATATATTAACAGTAAAAAGGTCAAGTCTGAGCATGTAGGCCCTTTACAAAATAATCTAGAGTGGGTTACTGGGGACAAAGAGAAGGCTAATTTATTAAATACTTTCTTCAGCTCTGTGAATACAAAGGAGCATGGGGGAGCTCACGTTCATAATAGGGGTGGTAGTGACAAAGCCCCAAATCCACAATGGCTCAAAAATAAAATGGTCCAGAAATATTTAGATGGAATAAAGGTGGATAAAGCACCTGGACCAGATGGCATACACCCACGGATCCTAAAAGAATTGAGCTCTGTAATTTCAAAGCCATTGTATCTAATTTTTAGGGACTCATTAATGACAGGAATAGTACCACTGGATTGGCGCAGGGCCAATGTGGTGCCTATATTTAAAAAGGGAACAAAGTCTTTACCAAGTAACTATAGACCTGTTAGTTTAACTTCTATAGTTGGGAAGATACTGGAGAGATTAATAAAAGACCACATAGATGAGTTCTTGCTGGAAAAAAATATTTTAAGCAACAGACAGCATGGATTCATGAGAGACAGAAGTTGTCAGACAAACCTGATTTCTTTTTATGAAGAGGTAAGTAAAACCTTGGACAGAGGGGTGGCTGTGGACGTGGTATACTTGGATTTTGCAAAAGCGTTCGATACAGTTCCGCACACACAGCTTATGTGTAAGGTAAAGTCTACAGGATTGGAAATATTAGTTTGTAAATGGATAGAAAACTGGCTAAAAGACAGAATTCAGAGAGTAGTGGTTAATGATTCTTACTCTGAATGGTCTAAGGTTATCGGTGGTGTACCCCAAGGTTCAGTGCTGGGACCCTTACTTTTTGAAATCTTTCTAAATGATATTGGGTCTGGGATCAAAAGTAACATTTCTGCTTTTGCAGATGACACTAAGCTATGCAGTGGAATAACGTCCTTACAGGATGTCTCCAATTTACAAGCCGACCTCAATGCTCTGTCTAATTGGGTGACGATGTGGCAGATGAGGTTTAATGTTAATAAATGTAAAGTTATGCACGTGGGGGCTAAGAATGTGCATGCATCATACATACTAGGGGGAGTGCAACTGGGGGGATCCGTAGTGGAGAAGGATCTGGGGGTTTTAGTAGATCATAAGCTCAATAATAGCATGCAATGCCAAGCTGTGGTTTCCAAAGCGAGCAAAGTCCTTTCTTGTATTAAGAGAGGTATGGTCTCCAGAGGGAGAGATATCATTTTGCCCCTGTTCAAATCATTAGTAAGACCTCATCTGGAATATGCAGTTCAGTTTTGGGCACCAGTTCTCAAAAAGGATATTGGGGAACTGGAGAAAGTGCAGAGAAGTGCAACCAAACTGATAAGAGGCATGGAGGAGCTCAGCTATGAGGAAAGATTAGAGGAACTGAATCTATTCACTCTTGAGAAGAGGAGATTAAGGGGGGGGGGGGATATGATCAACATGTACAAATATATCAGGTGTCTATATTGTGAACTTGGTGTTGAGTTATTCACTTTACAGTCAACACAGAGGACAAGGGGGCACTCTTTACGTTTAGAGGAAAAAAGATACGGAAGGGTTTCTTCGCAGTAAGAGCTGTGAAAATGTGGAATAGACTCCCTGGAGAGGTGGTTCTGGCCAGCTCAGTAGATTGCTTTAAGAAAGGCCTGGATTCTTTCCTAAATGTACATAATATAACTGAGTACTAACATTTATAAGTAAAGTTGATCCGAGGAAAATCCGATTGCCTCTCGGGGGATCAGGAAGGAATTTTTTCCCCTGCTGTAGCAAATTGGATCATGCTCTGCTGGGGTTTTTCGCCTTCCTCTGGATCAACTGTGGGTATAGAATTAGGTATATGGGATTGTATGATATTATTTTTTATTTTATTTTTTATGGTTGAACTGGATGGACTTGTGTCTTTTTTTAACCTGACTAACTATGTAACTATGTAAATACCTTGTAAATTAATAATAACATGGGGAGTAATAATATATTATCGCTTTAAAAATGTTATGCCAAAAGTACTGTTAAATCAGTTAAATTATAACTTTTCCCATCCTACTTTCATAGAGTATGTTCATCCTGTATTCTCTTGCTCATGTGAACATTTCAACCCAAAATCAGGGGGTGATATGTCCTCAGCCAATTTCTTTCCCTCACTGCTCTGGCACTCCTTACTATTGCCTGTCGGAACTTTAAAAGAAAAAAAAAATTCTACTCATAAGCCAGGTTTTGTGATAGGATATAGAAGGACTTTGCCACTTCTACTGATGTCATTATCAATGAACATTTACTATAATAATATAAAACAGTAAAATAATAAAAAAAACTGTGAAACAAAACATTGGTGTTTAAACTTTCAAAAAATAAAATGAAATAAATCACAATTCACTATACTTTCTCCTTAAATGTTGCATTGTAGTACAATTTTATATTTTGCCAAATCAAATGGCACTGCAAACCTATGTCTAGAAGTATGTGGCCTTTATGGCCAGCACATTATTTTTCTTTACTCACTTGAGTGAAGGATCCATCCTCATTGCATTCTGGGATAAAGACGGCTTCTTGAGGCTTCTTTGCTTGTTCCAGCGCTTGAGCTCTTTCCAGGCGACATTTACTCTGGCCAGCATCTGGGATATAAAATATCAACATTCGTATTGCATTATTTCATTTTAATATGGCTTCCAATATTAGTGATGTGCTAAAATCATGCACCATTTTTCACAGGGGACAGGTATATCAATGAGAGCCAATAGTAAGTGAATGCAATATCAAAGGAGCCATTTTAATACACAGCTATTAAGGCAGAACGAGGTATAAGGATACCCTGCAATACTCAAAGTAATACAGCGTGGCACCTAGTATTTAGTGAAGGAAGAAATTAAATGGAGCAAAAGGGATGCATGCTGCAAAAAATAAGGTCCTTTGGGTGGCCACTTGATTTATTATAGTTTCCTGCTCTGTTATGACTTGTACACACGATCGGATTTTCCGTCGGGATAAACTCTGTCTTGCATACACACTGTCACACCAGATTCCGACCGTCCAAAACACGGTGACGCACAAAACTACGTCGAGCCAAGAAAAATTAAGTTCAATGCTTCCGAGTATGCTTCGACTTGATTCTGAACATGCGTGTTTTTTTCTCCGTCGGAGATCCACACAGACGAACGGAATTTCCGATAGGAATTTTTTCCATCGGAAAAAAAGAGAACATGTGCTCTTTCTAAATTCTGATGGAAAAAAGTCTGATGGGGCACACACACGGTCGGAATATCCGATAAAAAAATTCCGTCAGACTTTTTCCATTGGAAATTCCGATCGTGTGTACAAGGCATTAGAGTATTTGAGATACAGCAATGGAGCTTGGACTCTTGCAGAGCAAAGACTGGTGGGGGAATGCGTGGGAAGGTGGATATTTTTTTCTGTTGGTGAGTTATCAATGGTCACCATCACTTTGCACTGAATGGGCAATGATACAGAGTCTACTTCATTTATCATTATTCTTTCATCAAGCAGTAAGTTACCTTTGCACTTTCCTTTATGAACCACATTGATGGCAGAATCCTTGCATTTGGCTCTTTGGAAGTCACATGTGGATTCATAGGTTCGTCCATCTGAAGCACAAACTGGTCTGAACTGTGTTCTGATACAATGAGGGCTGCACTGGGGGTCTCTGTCCCTCTCGCTTATTAAATACTGTAAAAAAAAAGAACATGTAGTTAGGATACAAACAGAAAACACTATAGTCACTGTCATAAAATAAAGAAGGGGGCTAAAGAAGAGTCTGTTGTGTTTGGCTGGGTATACCTAGAAAGAGCACACTTAGTACTATCATAGATGACTGAAGATGCCTTTAATCTGTTAAAGCGGTTGTATACCTAAATCTGTGACTTTCAATGTAATAATGTATCGTTATCTCCCCAATCCATTGCCAGTTTTTGTTTTTATCCTACCTGCTTCCTTTTCGTGATATCGCTGTATTGCTGAGTGATGACGTCGATACGCGCATGCGCCGTATCATCGCTAATTCCGGCAAGCCGAGACCCTGCCGGAAAAAATCTTTGTGTATGTCGGGGCTGTGTCATTTCCTGCTGTTGACGTCAGCACCGACATCCCGTCATGTTTAGGCTGATATTTCCTCCCCAAGAGGATCATGGTTACCTTGTGACTCCTACGTCACAAGGGGTGAAGGAGACAGACGGCGCTAATTTCAAAGAAGGAGAACTACAGTACAGAGCGGAGCGTATTTCAGTCCACGTATCCGCATCATGCTCCGGAAGGTATGATAATAGCTTCCTGGTGTAAGCTGTGAAGAGCTTTTCTTCTTTTCCATAGTAACCGGAAACTAAGAAGAGGCTTGAATATTTTGACCGCAGTGCGCATGCGCAGGATTTCTGCAACAGAAAGGAACTGTGGGCGGAAATTATCACTGCATAAGACGCGGAAGACCATATCAGAAATGGCGTGGGCTTACTACAACAATGAGACTGCACAAAATCAACGATTAAAACAGTAAGACTAGTAATGTCATTTATTACATAGCGATCAATCGATGTAGATATAAAATCTCTTTCAGAATATGTAAATAGTTAGGATAGGACCGGAGGGTTTACTACCACTTTAAATTCTGGAGCTTCATAGGAGATGTGACAGATATGATCAATACTTATGAATGAGTGGAGCAGTGGTTCCAAAGCACTCACAAGAGCCTGCCAGGACTATAATACAGGAACTATCCCAGCTGACTTAGTTTTGAAGGCTCAAGTTCCTGGGCTCTTCTCTTTTTGTTACTTCTTTGGTTGGTTGCTGACCTGGAGAGGACATGTTTATACCAGCTGTCAGAGCACTTGATATCTACATGCTTATGTAGCGGACCCTCAAAATTGGGGTCGCTATGCCTGAAATTTAGAGGGCAGCCTGAGCAATAGTTTGGCTCAGGGTATTTGATTTACCTAAATTGGACTCTGCTCTGCTGGAATACTACCTGGTTGTATAGTTCCCTTTGACCTGCAGGTGGCATTGTTGCCCAGGACTTGGGTCGAACCACAGGTGGCGTTACGGCATGATTGGGAGTCCTCTTTTGGCAGCTGTGCAGTGGGCGAGGTCTGCCTGCTGTGCATGCTGGGAGGGGGTACATAAGGGGCAGACGCCATCATCTGAGGAGTTCGGTCCGCGCCCTTTGGCCCTCCAGGCCCAGGGGTGCGTGTGTGTGTTCTGGTCCTGGGCACCTTCAGCCCGAGGCTACATCTCTGCTCGCCAGGCCCAGCTCTGCTGGTTTGGGCCTACGTTTCTGAGGAGTACCCCAAGCTGTTCGCCCATGGGAGGGAAGCTCTTGAGGAGGGAGCCAGGGGAGGACCTACCCCAGAGGAGATTGGCAAGGCGCCGATGTCTCGGGAGAGGCCTGGAAACTCATTCAAGGAGGGATATACTCAAAAGTTCTATTATTGCTTGTCGGGAGGTTTGGGACATTTAAAATCCTGTGGCAGAGCCACATCAGGTCTGTGGCAGAGACCCAAGCTCATCAGGTCTGTGGCAGAGACCCAAGTTCATCTATAGCAGTTTGTGGCAGAGACTGTCTAAATCCTATTACTGGATCACTCGGCTGCTAGAACCGTGAGAGGGATCTCTCCGGGTGAGCAATACCCACTCAGGCTTAAGTGGCGACGAGGGTAAATAAGTGCCGCGTGCCTGAACCTACCTTCCTACCCAACTCTATCTCTATCTTCAGTTTTTCCCACTAAGTTCCAAGCAAGAAAAATAAACTCGTCTGTTGGAGTTTAAAACAGTCTGGACATTGGCCTCCATTTAGGAAAGAGAATATACTTTTCCCTACACTCTAGGGACGAGAACCAACAGAAGGAGGTAACTCGCTGCAGGACCCAAAAATTGTATGAACACTGCTCAACCTCTTATACCAGGAGGATACGGGCATGTGGCATTGTGTGCCCTACTCTGCAGGTGAGGTAAGCAGGAGAAAAAGGGTCTGTGTGCTACACTTATACAGTGGGGCAAAAAAGTATTTAGTCAGCCACCAATTGTGCAAGTTCTCCCACTTAAAAAGATGAGAGAGGCCTGTAATTGTCATCATAGGTATACCTCAACTATGAGAGACGAAATGTGGAAACAAATCCAGACAATCACATTGTCTGATTTGGAAATAATTTTTTTTGCAAATTATGGTGGAAAATAAGTATTTGGTCACCTACAATCAAGCACGATTTCTGGCTCTCACAGACCTGTATCTTCTTCTTTAGAGGCTCCTCTGTCCTCCACTCATTACCTGTATTAATGACACCTGTTTGAACTTGTTATCAGTATAAAAGACACCTGTCCACAACCTCAAACAGTCACACTCCAAACTCCACTATGGTGAAGACCAAAGAGCTGTCGAAGGACACCAGAAACAAAATTGTAGACTTGCACCAGGCTGGAAAGACTTAAGCTGCAATAGGCAAGCAGCTTGGTGTGAAGAAATCAACTGTGGGAGCAATAATAAGAAAATGGAAGACATACAAGACCACTGATAATCTCCCTCGATCTGGGGCTCCACGCAAGATCTCACCCCGTGGGGTCAAAATGATCACAAGAACGGTGAGCAAAAATCTCAGAACCACACGGGGGGACCTAGTGAATGACCTGCAGAGAGCTGGGACCAACGTAACAAAGGCTACCATCAGTAACACACTACGCCGCCAGGGACTCAGATCCTGCAGTGCCAGACATGTCCCCCTGCTTAAGCCAGTACATGTCCGGGCCTGTCTGAGGTTTGCTAGAGAGCAGTTGGATGATCCAGAAGAGGATTGGGAAAATGTCATATGGTCAGATGAAACCAAAGTAGAACTGTTTGGTAGAAACGCAACTCGTCGTGTTTGGAGGAGAGAGAATGCTGAGTTGCAACCAAAGAACACCATACCTACTGTGAAGCATGGGGGTGGCAACATCATGCTTTGGGGCTGTTTCTCTGCAAAGGGAACGACTGATCCGTGTACATGAAAGAATGAATAGGGCCATGTATTGTGAGATTTTGAGTGCAAACCTTCTCCCATCAGCAAGGGCATTGAAGAAGAAACGTGACTGGGTCTTTCAGCATGACAATGATCCCAAACACACCGCCCGGGCAACGAAGGAGTGGCTTCGTAAGAAGTATTTCAAGGTCCTGGAGTGGCCTAGCCAGTATCCAGATCTCAACCCCATAGAAAACCTTTGGAGGGAGTTGAAAGTCTGTGTTGCCCAGCGACAGCCCCAAAACATCACTGCTCTAGAGGAGATCTGCATGGAGGAATGGGCCAACATACCAGCAACAGTGTGTGACAACCTTGTGAAGACTAAAGCCCTGTATACACGATCGGATAACCTATGGATTTTCGTCCGATGGATTTGTCCATCGGAAATCCGATGAAACTGTTTTTCATCAGTCTTGCCCACACACCATCAGTCAAAAAACCGACCCTTCCAAACGCGGTGACGTAAAACACTCCGATGAGCCGAGAAAAATGAAGTTTAATGCTTCTGAGCATGCGTCGACTTGATTCTGAGCATGCGCAGGTTTTTGGTCCAATGGACTTGCCCATAGACGATCTGAGTTTTCGATCGTTTTTTTATCCATCGGAAAAATTTAAAACATGTTCTATTTTTTAAAACCGATGGAAAAAAGACCGATGGGTCCCATACACGATCGGTTGGTCTGATGAAAAACATCCATTGGACGGTTTTCATCAGTCAAACCGATCGTGTGTACAGGGCTTTACAGAAAACGTTTGACCTCTGTCATTGCCAACAAAGGATATATAACAAAGTATTGAGATGAACTTTTGGCATTGACCAAATACTTATTTTCCACCATAATTTGCAAAAAAAAAAATCTTTCCAAATCAGACAATGTGATTGTCTGGATTTGTTTCCACATTTTGTCTCTCATAGTTGAGGTTTACCTATGATGACAATTACAGGCCTCTCTCATCTTTTTAAGTGGGAGAACTTGCACAATTGGTGGCTGACTAAATACTTTTTTGCCCCACTGTATCTGGTCAGTGACTCAATAAGTAGTTACAGAACTACAGAGCATGCACGCTAAAAAACAAGTAAGCAATTGTAGTGCCCATATTTCTGTCCTTAAAAGGTGCCCATGAATCAGTCTCATAACTCAAACACTACCTTCCAAGTGCCTAAAGCTGGCCATACACAGCTTGAATTTCATCTGATTCCTGCTGAATCGGCCACAATTTGAGCCATGGGTGGCCCTGTTACCACCACCCGGTTCAACAAACTTGATGCTGTCAATGTATGGGTATTCAGACCGTGGCAGGTACTTCGGCTGTCTGAATACCCACACATTCACATCATCAAGCCTGATGAACCAGGTGGTGTTGACAAGGCCACCCATGACTTAAACTTTGGCCAATTCAGCAGTAATCAAACAAAATTCAAATTCAACTTTAGACATTTGAAAGTTAGTGTTTGAGTTTGCATTCACTATGTAAATCCTGGAAGTAGCACTTGATGCTGTCAGTATGTTGGTGTTTAGGTGCTGCAGCTGTCTGAGTTCAACAGGTGGCAGGGGAGACTCCTTCATCCACACTCTTTAGCAAGGCTAGAGGAAAGAAGTGATTCCTCTCATTCAGCCCCATGGCACGGCAAGTCTAAAGGGCCGTACACACGATCGGATATTCCGACAACAATTGTGTGATGGACATGTTTTGTCGGATAATCCGACCATCTGTATGCTTCATCGGACAATTGTTGTCGGAATTTCCGACAACAAATGTTGGATAGCATGCTTTCAAATTGTCCGACAACAAATGTGTTCCGTCGGATTATCCAATCGTGTATACACAAATCCGTCAGACTAAAATCCAAAGCACAAACACGCATGCTCCGAACCAATGCTAACCATAAGACAACATTAGCAGAAGTTGCCCAAAGGGTGGCGTTAAAGAGCAGAAAAACCATGTAGTTTCATGAATGTTGGCTGAAAAAGTTCTGCCGTCTGTATGCAGAACAAGTTCACGGCCAACACTCTTCGGACAAAAAAACACAGATTTGTCTGATGAAAATCGAATCGTGTGTACGAGGCTTAAGTCTCACCTGTATTTATTGAATACATTACCCACACTAGGTTATTTACAGGTTACACCACTTAGACACATGGCATCAAACTGCTGTATAAATTCCCATGCCTTGCATGCCACAGCTTTAAAAGAACCAGCTAATAGACATGTGCATTCGTTTTCGTCCGAATGCATTTTCGTCCGAATTTCAGGTATTTTCGTTATCGTTTTAACAAACGAAAACGAAAATGCAGAATCCGAAAACCGAAAGATCCGACATAAAAAAAAATGCTTAATTTTCGTTTTCGTTGCAACAACAGTTCGATATAGATAGGAGATTCGACATGAGGCTGACAATCAGTGGCGGAATTTTCAGGGTCGCAGCAGTCGCAGTTGCGACTGGGCCCTGTAGTTCTATGAAGTCCCTGGGGCCCGCCCGCCGCCCGTGTGAGAGGCCCGCCCACCGCTGGATGCAGGGGCGGCCCCGCGGCAAGCCCCCAAGACTCCCAAGACATCTCCACTACCTGCACCTCTGGCTGCCCGTTTAGAGTGCAGTGGGGAGATGTCATAGGAGGTGGAAGGCTGCGATCGGCAGCTCTATGGTGCCTGTGTGGGCAGGGATCTCCCTGGGGCTTGTAGTACTCTCTCTCTCTCTCTCTCTCTCGTGTCAGTGTGTATACAGAGGAGAGGGGAGGGAAGGGGAGGAGCCTCTGACCCGGGCAGGTATTAGTTTCACTTTCACACTGCTTGTACAATGTTGCTGATGCCCGGGTCAGAGGCCCCTCCCCCCCCTCTGCTGTATAGATCGAACTACTAGCCCCAACAAGACCCCCCTGCCTGTGGACACCATAGAGCTGCCGATCGCCACCTCCCACCTCCAACAGCCAGGTACAGGGGAACCCCTGCAAGGGGGGAGTCAGCTGTTTGGGGACCCTGATGTAAGAGGGGGGAGGGTCTTTCTGGGGACACTAATGTAAGGAAGGGGGCCTCTGGGGACACTAATGTTAGGGGGGCCTCTCTGGTGATCCTGGTGTAAGTGGGGGAGCTCTATGTGGACCCTGGTGTAAGGGGGGGGGCTCTCTGGGGACCCTGGTGTGAGGGGGGCTCTCTGGGGACCCTGGTGTAAGGGGGGCTCTCTGGGGACCCTGGTGTAAGGGGGGCTCTATGTGGACCCTGGTGTAAGGGGGGGGCTCTCTGGGGACCCTGGTGTAAGGGGGGCTCTCTGAGGACCCTGGTGTAAGGGGGGGCTCTCTGGGGACCCTGGTGTAAGGGGAGCTCTCTGGGGACCCTGGTGTAAGGGGAGCTCTCTGTGGACCCTGGTGTAAAGGGGAGCTCTCTGGGGACCCTGGTGTAAAGGGGAGCTCTCTGGGAAACCTGGTGTAAGGGGAGGCTCTCTGGGGACCCTGGTGTAAGGGGGAGGCTCTCTGGGGACCCTGGTGTAAGGGGGAGGCTCTCTGGGGACCCTGGTGTAAGGGGGCGGCTCTCTGGGGACCCTGGTGTAAGGGGGCTCTCTGGGGACCCTGGTGTAAGGGGGGCTCTATGTGGACCCTGGTGTAAGGGGGAGGCTCTCTGGGGACCCTGGTGTAAGGGGGGCTCTCTGGGGACCCTGGTGTAAGGGGGGCTCTCTGAGGACCCTGGTGTAAGGGGGGGCTCTCTGGGGACCCTGGTGTAAGGGGAGCTCTCTGGGGACCCTGGTGTAAGGGGAGCTCTCTGGGGACCCTGGTGTAAGGGGAGGCTCTCTGGGGACCCTGGTGTAAGGGGGAGGCTCTCTGGGGACCCTGGTGTAAGGGGGAGGCTCTCTGGGGACCCTGGTGTAAGGGGGAGGCTCTCTGGGGACCCTGGTGTAAGGGGGAGGCTCTCTGGGGACCCTGGTGTAAGGGGGAGGCTCTCTGGGGACCCTGGTGTAAGGGGGAGGCTCTCTGGGGACCCTGGTGTAAGGGGGAGGCTCTCTGGGGACCCTGGTGTAAGGGAGAGGCTCTCTGGGGACCCTGGTGTAAGGGAGAGGCTCTCTGGGGACCCTGGTGTAAGGGGGAGGCTCTCTGGGGACCCTGGTGTAAGGGGGGGCTCTCTGGGCACCCTGGTGTAAGGGGGGGGCTCTCTGGGGACCCTGGTGTAAGGAGGGGCTCTCTGGCGACCCTGATGTAAGGAGGGGCTCTCTGGCGACCCTGATGTAAGGAGGGGCTCTCTGGGGACACTAATGTAAGAGGGGAGGCTCTCTGGGGACCCTGGTGTAAGGGGAGGCTCTCTGGGGACCCTGGTGTAAGGGGAGGCTCTCTGGGGACCCTGATGTAAGGGGAGGCTCTCTGGGGACCCTGATGTAAGGGGAGGCTCTCTGGGGACCCTGATGTAAGGGGAGGCTCTCTGGGGACCCTGATGTAAGGGGAGGCTCTCTGGGGACCCTGATGTAAGGGGAGGCTCTCTGGGGACCCTGATGTAAGGGGAGGCTCTCTGGGGACCCGGATGTAAGGGGAGGCTCTCTGGGGACCCTGATGTAGGGGGAGGCTCTCTAGGGACCCTGATGTAAGTAGGGAGGCTCTCTGGGGGCCCTGATGTAAGAGGGGCTCTCTGGGGAGTCCCCCTATGTGATGGTGTGTGTGGGGGGGGCGGTATTGAAGGACCTGGCCTTGAGGCGACAAAGGGAGTAAATCTGGGCCTGGGCAAAGGCAGCGCTGAGTCTGGGGGCAGACACTGAAAAATTAAGTCAGCAGACATGCTGACACTAATGAGAGAAGGCGAGGGAGAAGCTTTCCTCTCTGCGTGGAATACCTGTACCGTCTACCCATGAGGCAAGAAGGCATTCTGGCGGGAGATTAGAAGGCACCGTGACTGATCGAACGGAATTCCCGGGGAATCGATTGATTGACGGTAAGTGACATTTTGCAGAGCTGAGCAATCGATGCCAACCTCCACCACCTGTGCCTCTTACTGATCCCATCCCCCCCACCACTGATCTCATCCCTATCCCCCCATTACTTCTATAACAGAGGTGATGGGGGGGATAGGGATGAAATCAGTGGTGGGAGGATGGGATCAGTAAGAAGCACAGGTGGTGGTGGGAGAGGATGGCACCACCACTGCCACCGCAGCCACCCCCCCCCCCTCAAGTACCACTGCAGCCACCCCCCTCAACTACCGCCGTTGCCACCCCCCTCAAAAAAAGTATCAAAATCATGCTTTTTCGGGGGGGGGGGGGGGGGCCCTTCGTGATTTCTTGCACCGGGGCCCATAGGTTTCTAGTTACGCCTCTGCTGACAATAACAATCTGTGTCCATCGAACCTGTGGTCGAATGTGCCTAACCTTAACTCTATTAGTCCAAGATTATTCTACATAGAGAGAAAAGATTCAACATTATAGAGAGAAAAGATTCGACATAGAGAGAAAAGATTTGACATTATAGAGAGAAAAGATTCGACATTATAGAGAGAAAAGATTCGACATAGAGAGAAAAGATCACTGCTGGAATTGGGTGGGGGAAGTAAAATAAAAAAATTATGATGATGAATGTTATTGGCTGATTGTAACCAAAGAGGAGGAGCAGTAAAATAGCTAGAACTAACTCGGCAAATTCGAAAAATCTATGGGAGAAATCTAAAGTGCTAATTATAAAGGCTTATATGCAAGTTATTGTCCTAAAAAGTGTTTGGGGACCCGGGTCCTGTCCCAGGGGACATGTATCAATGCAAAAAGAAGTTTTAAAAACGGCCGTTTTTTCGGGAGCAGTGATTTTAATAATGCTTAAAATGAAAAAATAAAAGTGAAATATTCCTTTAAATTTCGTATCTGGGGGGTGTGTATGATATGCATGTAAAGTGGCGCATGTTTCCCGTGCTTAGAACTGTCCCTGCAAAAAATGTCATTTTTGAAAGAAAAAAAGTCATTTAAAACTCATTCGCGGCTATTAATGAATTGTCGGCTCCCGGCAATACATACAAAAGTCATTGATAAAAAAAAAAAAAAAGCGTGGGGGTTCCCCAGAATTCAATTACCAGGCCCTTCAGGTCTGGAATGGATATTAAGGGGAACCCCGCCGCAAATTTAAAAAAAAATTGACGTGGGGTTCCCCCAAATATCCATTCCAGGCCCTTCAGATCTGGCATGGATTTTAAGGGGAACTCCACCCCAAATTAAAAAAATGGCGTGGAGTCCCCCTAAAAATCCATACCAGACCCCTTATCCGAGCACGCAACCTGGCCGGCCGCAGGGGAAAGGGGGGGGGACGAGAGAGCGGCCCCCCCTCCCTCCTGAACCGTACCAGGCCACATGCCCTCAACATGGGGAGGATGTCCCCATGTTGATGGGGACAAGGGCCTCATCCCCACAACCCTTGCCCGGTGGTTGTGGGGGTCTGCGGGCGGGGGGCTTATCGGAATCTGGAAGACCCCTTTAACAAAGGGGACCCCCAGATCCCGGCCCCCCCTATGTGAATTGGTAAGGGGTACATTGTACCCCTACCATTTCATGAAGAAAGCGTAAAAAAATGTTAAAAAAAACACACAAACACCTTGAAAAAGTCCTTTATTTAAAAAAAAAAAAAAACATTCCAGCGGTGAAATCCAGTGTCCCGTGGCGATCCCGATGTCCAGCGCTGTCCTTCATTGGTTGTGCCTGAGCGGACCTGATGGGGAACTCCCTCTCAGTATTTTAAATGTATAGACCCGCCCCTTCTAAAGTTCCCCATCAGGTCCGCTCAGCGGACCAGATGCGGAACATGAGAAGGGGCGGGTCTATACATGTATTACCAAAGTGAGAGCAGTTCCCCATCAGGTCCGCCCCCTCGGTATGTCGGACCCGCCTACGTCATTGGCTTGAGCGGGGAACTTCCTTCACTGTGTAATTTAAATTTACATAGTGAAGGAAGTTCCCCGCTCAAGCCAATGACGCTGAGCGGACCTGATGGGGAACTTTAGAAGGGGCGGGTCTATACATTTAAAACACTGAGAGGGAGTTCCCCATCAGGTCCGCTCAGGCACAACCAATGAAGGACAGCGCTGGACATCGGGATCGCTGCGGGACACTGGATTTCACCGCTGGAATGTTTTTTGTTTTTTTTTAAATAAAGGACTTTTTCAAGGTGTTTGTGTGTTTTTTTAAACTTTTTTTTACGCTTTCTTCGTGAAATGGTAGGGGTACAATGTACCCCTTACCAATTCACATAGGGGGGGCCGGGATCTGGGGGTCCCCTTTGTTAAAGGGGTCTTCCAGATTCCGATAAGCCCCCCGCCCGCAGACCCCCACAACCACCGGGCAAGGGTTGTGGGGATGAGGCCCTTGTCCCCATCAACATGGGGACATCCTCCCCATGTTGAGGGCATGTGGCCTGGTACGGTTCAGGAGGGAGGGGGGCCGCTCTCTCGTCCCCCCCTCTTCCCCTGCGGCCGGCCAGGTTGCGTGCTCGGATAAGGGGTCTAGTATGGATTTTTAGGGGGACTCCACGCCATTTTTTTTTTAATTTGGGGTGGAGTTCCCCTTAAAATCCATGCCAGATCTGAAGGGCCTGGAATGGATATTTGGGGGAACCCCACGTCAATTTTTTTTTAAATTTGCGGCGGGGTTCCCCTTAATATCCATTCCAGACCTGAAGGGCCTGGTAATTGAATTCTGGGGAACCCCCACGCTTTTTTTTTTTTTTTTGTTTATCAATGACTTTTGTATGTATTGCCGGGAGCCGACAATTCATTAATAGCCGCGTGTCAGTTTTAAATGACTTTTTTTCTTTCAAAAATGACATTTTTTGCAGGGACAGTTCTAAGCACGGGAAACATGCGCCACTTTCCATGCATATCATACACACCCCCCAGGTACGAAATTTAAAGGAATATTTCACTTTTATTTTTTCATTTTAAGCATTATTAAAATCACTGCTCCCGAAAAAACGGCCGTTTTTAAAACTTTTTTTTGCATTGATACATGTCCCCTGGGGCAGGACCCAGGTCCCCAAACACTTTTTAGGACAATAACTTGCATATTAGCCTTTATAATTAACACTTTAGATTTCGAACGTTCGAGTCCATTGTATTTAATAGGGTTCTAAAGTTCACACTAACATTTTGTCTGTTCGCAGGTTCTGGTGCGAACCGAACAGGGGGGTGTTCGGCTCATCCCTGTTGACTAGTAATAGTAATTAAAAAATATAATTATTACTAGTCATACAATAGAATTCATCTATAGCTTGTAGGCGGAACATTCAACCGGAAATTTATGATTGCAGCGTCGTACAGTTTCGATGCTCCGTCGAATCTTCTTTGAACATTCGACAGACACCATAAGCCTTCAATGACAGATTCGACCTTAATTAATTCAGATTTTCGGACAAATGCAATTTCTAGCGAAAAACTAAATAAATAAAAACGAATTTCGGGAGTAACTAAATAAATTAATTTTTCTAACGAAAACGAAATTCCGAAACGAAATATTTCAGTGTGCACATGTCTACCAGCTAATCATGACATAGCTGTCTTCACATCAGCTATCAAAGCATTATTTGCACATCAGACTAAATATTCTAGTCCAGGTTACATTATCCAGCAAGGTTCCACATTATTGCTGTAGAAAAAAATGCTCATGCATACCTTATAACTTTCTCAGATAAGGAGGGACACCTTTTTGCACAAAGTATGTAGGCACGTGGCATGCTCCAGCTAAGCCCTCATTTGCAGAGACCATGACACATTTTTTAAATTATATTGGCTTATCAAAATACCAAATGCAGTCATCTGGAGGTAGAAGGCTTATGCCGCGTACACACGGTCGTTTTTCATGACGAGAAAACTGCCATTTTTTAGATTGGTCGTGAAAAACGGTCGTATGTATTGCTCCATAGAAGTTTTCTCGACGAGAAAACTGCCCGAAAAAAAATTAGAACCTGCTCTATTTTTTCTCGTAGTTTTTCATGTCGTTGTTTTTAACGTTGTGAAAAAACGGTTGTGTGTACTCTTTTTACGAGGGGAAAAAAAACACGCATGCTCAGAATCAAGTATGAGACGGGAACGCTCGTTCTGGTAAAACTAGCGTTTGTAATGGAGATAGCACATTCGTCACGCTGTAACGGACTGAAAAGCACGAGGCTTAAAAGCGCGAATCGGCTCTCACCAAACTCTATTAACACGAGGATCAGCAAATGCAGCCCAAAGGGTGGCGCCATTCGAATGGAACTTCCCCTTTATAGTGCCGTCGTACGTGTTGTACGTCACCACGCTTTGCTCAAGCGTTTTTTTCCATGAACGTGTGTATGCAAGGGAGGCTTGAGAGGAATCACGATGAGAAAAACTTTGTTTTTTTGCATGACATGAATAACGGTCGTGTGTACGCGGCATTAGTGTAGCACAACACTTTTAGGATTTGTATAGTGAATTTTTATTAATAGGAGTCTGTACATCATACCAATAAGAGGGAAACTGAGGAGGCAAGAGGGAAAAGGGGATTTTGTTTGTAAAAAAGGGCCATTCCCTCCAAATAAAAGAACATTGAGAGCTATGATGACAAATATGTCCCCCTGGTTACACTATCCATGGACACTTCCTGTCCCTGGGTGGCTCCATTTACTCCTCCACTGTATCTATGTTGGGAAACATGGTTGTCATCCATGCTGCCATCCTGATTAGGACTGCAAAAATGTGTTCTTTTTTTCATGACCATTACACGGGCAATGGGGAATTATTTTTACAGAAAAAAGCTTGTAAAGGATATACGGTAATACTTGTTGTGCTTTCAGTTCAGCCCAAGGACACTGCATGCTGTGTTAATTTTGTCCAAAAAGAGGAAGGGAAACCCAACCAAGAAGGTCACATCTGCGGAACACTACGGTTGAGATAAAATATTTTTTTATAGAAAAAGCACCATTTGAATAATAAACAACAACAAGGATCTGGTGAAAAAGCTAAAACCACTATTAAAAAAGACAACGTTGGCATTGGGGGAACAAAATCAGAGCTGCGCTCACATCCATGCAACCAGGCAAACACACATCCTAAGTTCGAACGGACTCAGTTTGTGTAAAAAATAATAACTTGAATAGTATTGAATGACTTGACAGTCCAAAAATTCCATAAAGAACAAAAAATTAATTGTGTTAATTTCCACTGGCGTGTACAAATTTGTGGGTTGGAAGTTCTTTGAGCAGCCCAGTAAAAAATATTCTGTGTTAATTTTGTTGACTACAATATTTTCGTCTACTAATTTAATACTAATTTAGTCAACTAAAATACGATTAAAACTAAAACAATTCAGATGACTTATGCCGCGTACACACGATCGGAAATTCCAACAACAAAAACGTGGATTTTTTTCCGGCGGAATGTTGGCTCAAACTTGTGTTGCATACACACGGTCACACAAATCTTGTCGGAAATTCCGAACGTCAAGAACGCGGTGACGTACAAGACGTACAACGAGCCGAGATCAATGAAGTTCAATAGGCAGTTCGGCTCTTCTGCTTCATTCTGAGCATGCATGTTTTTTTTGTGCGTCGGAATTGCATACAGACAATCGGAATTTCCGACAAGAACTCTTCTTGTCGGTAAAATTGAGAACCAGCTCTCAAATTTTTGTTGTCGGAAATTCCGACAGAAAAAGTCAGATCGAGCCTACACATGATCAAACTTTTCTTGTCGGAATTTCTGATCGTGTGTACGGGACATGAAATACGACTAAAATTAAAATGGCATTTTAGTCAAAAGACTAAAATACGACTAAAACTAAAATGACATTTTAGTCAAAAGACTAAAATACGCCTAAAACTAAAATGGCATTTTAGTCAAAAGACTATGACTAAAACTAAATTGAAATTTGACATCAAAATTAACACTGCACTACCACATAAGAATATGTAGGGGGCATCTACTAAGCTGCTGAAAGAATAAAAAAAAATAAGAAAAAGGCTTTTCTTTTTTTTTCTTAACCCTTTCCATACAGGGCTTTTTATACCACTTCCATACGGGGCCTATTCTGGCACTTCTCTCCTACATGTACAAATCATCATTCTTTTGCTAGAAAATTACTCAGAACCCCCAAACATTATATATGTTTTCTTAGCAAACACCCTAGAAAATAAAATGACGGTCATTGCAACTTTTTATCTTGCACAGTATTTGCGCAATAATTTTTCGAACGCCTTTTTTGGGGAAAATGAATTAAAAAATAACAAAACAGTAAAGTTAGCCCAATTTTTTGTAAAATATGAAAGATGATGTTACGCAGAGTAAATAGATACCTAACATGTCACACTTTAAAATTGCTCACACACATGCAATGGTGCCAAACTTCGGTACTTAAAAATCTCCATAGGCGACGCTTTGAAATTTTTTACAGGTTACCAGTTTAGAGTTAAAGAGTAGGTCTAGTGCTAGAATTGTTGCTCTCGCTCTAACGCACGCGGCGATACCTCACATATGTGGTTTGAACGGCGTTTACATATGTGGGCAGGACTTCTGAGCGCGAGCTACCGGGGACAGGGGCGTTTTAAATTTATTTTTTTATAATTTTATTTTTTATTTTACTTCATTTTTTTTTACACTTTTTTTTATTTATTTTTTGATCACTTTTATTCCTATTACAAGGAATGTAAACATCCCTTGTAATAGGAATGGGGTGTGACAGGTCCTCTTTATGGAGAGATGCACAGTCAATAAGACCCCACATGTCTCCTCCAGGCTGGAAAGCATGAGATCGTGAAAAAAAATTCACCGATCTCATGCTTACTAGCCGCAATCGCGGCTTTGTTTACTTCTGGGAACCCGGGTGTGACGTCATAATGTCGCGCCCGGGCCTCCGACGGTCATAGAGATGACTGGTGACCCTCTGGTCACCAGTCATCTCTATGCTCGTCATGTGACAAGACACCGGCGCGGACGATTCTTTCTCTGGGCCCCCGATGATGGCACGGGAGAGCCCGGAGAAGCACTGGATGGCGGCGGGAGGGGAAGATGTCCCCTCCCGCCGCCTATAAGAACGATCAAGCGACAAAACTGCCGCTATGATCATTCTTATTGTGCGCAGAATCGCCGGCAGAAGAGAAGGATATCTGAATGATGCCTCTAGCTGCAGGTATCATTCAGATATCCCCCCACAAATCCCAGGCCGTCATATGACGTCCACCCAGGATGGGCGTCATATTACTATGGCTGGGTATTGAAGTGGTTAATATTTCATTTTGGTAATTTATCCTGGTAATATGTGCAATGGCATTACAGTACAATAGAGTTTACAGTTTTTTTTTTTCCATATTTTTAAGTTGTACTTCTGCTTGTCAAAAAACAATAATTATGTTTGTTTATGAAACTTGGTTTTATTTATAAAGACGGTATATAGTGCATGTTCAAACCTTAATACCATAAATAATAATATGTTATTAGATTTTTACTCCAGGAGTATATAATGTTTGGCAATTCTGAAGAAATAATGCATTAACATTTAACTACACCCATTAGATTTTAGTTGACTAAAATGTACTGGAATAAAATACGACTAAAACTAAAACAATTCAGATGACTAAAATACAACTAAAACTAAAATGGCATTTTAGTCAAAACACTTAAGCCCTGTACACACGATCGGATTTCCTATGGATTCTAATCCGATGGATTTTTCCATCGGAAATCCGATGAAGCTGACTTCCATCAGTCTTGCCTACACACCATGACTGCTGAGGCGCAATGAGCCCAGGTACCATTAACCGTAAAATATATGTATTATAAACCTTCCCCCCCCTTGCCCCCTCAACCTATTAAATAAAACGCTTAAAACCATTAGGTTGGAAAGGGCAAGGCCACAGCTTTATTGATTCCAAACATAACATTTGAACAGCATTCAACAAGTGCCAATCACAGTTGTACTGTGAGCACTCAATACCAAAGGGGGGTGGGAGGGGCCTGTCCTTACCATAAGTGCTGGACAGGCCGCCTACTTCCGATATCCATCAAGGGCATGGCCCTTTACCGCCATTTTATGCTGGCAAAGTCAAGAGAAACCGCAGCAAGCTGTGACACACCACCGAAAGAAGGGGCGGGAGGGTGGGCAGCTCTTCCCAGCACGTCTTCCGAAAGGACCCCAGAATTCCCTGGGGCAGTCCTTTACCCGAGCTCAGACCCAACCCATCCCCCACATTGACCAATCCTTGGGTGACCAATGCCTTGTCCTGCACCTGGCCATGCCCCCATCAGTCAAGGCTCTCTTTCCCTGGGGGGGGGGGGTCAAGAGGCCTTCATCAGTCAAAAATCCGACCGTTCCAAACGCTGTGACGTAAAACACTCCGACAAGCCGATAAAAATTAAGTTCAATGCTTCTGAGCATGCGTCGACTTGATTCTGAGCATGCGTGGGTTTTTTGTCCGTGGGAGTTCCACATAGACGATCGGAATTTGCTATCGTTTTTTTTTCCCATCGGATAAATTTAAAACATGTTCTATTTTTTCTCACCGATGGAAAAAAGACAGATGGGGCCCATACACAATCGGTTTGTCCGATGAGAAAAGTCCATCGGACTGTTTTCATCGGTAAAACCGATCGTGTGTACACGGCATAAAACTAAATCGAAATTTGACGTCAAAATTAACACTGACTGCATGTTTGGCAAGATCAATAGATAATTTCTGTACTTACTGAAAATGTTCTTGGTTTGGTAAAAACCAATGTAGCCAGCACATCTAAGGGTAGGTAGGCTGCAATATATTCAATATTTCTTCTTGTGTGTAGATATCTTTAAAGGGCCCATTCATGATTGCCTGTACACTAAAGGTGTAGTAGTTAGGTGTACGGGCAGCAGTCTGTTTTGGGCTGCGGCAGGGTTCAGTGTAATGCGCCTTCTACTGAATCACACGTTTTTTTTTTTTTTTTTGGGAACTTTATTTGAAGTGTACAAAATGACACTTTGTACATGTCACCGCAGTGCCATCCAGTTAGGTGTGATATTATGCAGCTTGTCGGCATTTTATCGCTCCTCGCTGCACCACACCTCCAGGCTGCTTTGTAGTGAGAACAAGTGGTGATTGGTGTTCTTCCAGTGAGGAAAAATGCCAGACTCAGCTCTAGTGTGAATGGGCCCTAAACGTTGGTATCTGTGATGCTGCCTCCTAGCTCCTTATTGATCAGATCAAAATAATGGACCAATAGGGAGGTTTGGGCCAGAAAGGGGCAGGGCCAAGCACTACTATTGTATGTTAAGATTTCAATTGTACACTTTAGACCTCGTTTATATGTGTGGCATTGCTTACCGACCCTCTGAAAATGGTGGATCTCTTTTGAAAAGCATTTGACAAGCAGCTCAGAGGTGATATGTCATCTCCTAAATGCCTGTTTTAACTAGTGAAAGCCTGTAGCACCAGAGCACAACCGCATGAACTGCACGCCTGACAAACACAACAGGTTGTATCCTTTTCACTGTAGAGATGTTTACTGACACACCCACTGGCCATGTTAACTTGCGGCCGGGCAGTCAGGGGGCTGTAAATCCATGACCTGTTTCTACCACCCCATGGCCACCCCTGTAAACAAGGCCGTAATGAATAGGTCCCGGGGACAGCTGACAAAACACCTTTAGAAAACATTTTTTTTTCATGCAATATACTGTATGAGGATGGACAAATCAAAGAATCCTAAATTATACCAAAAGATTTTAAATTACCATATATACTCGAGTATAAGCCAAGTTTTTCATCACATTTTTTTGTGCTGAAAATGCCCCCCTCGGCTTATACTCGAGTCTGTGTCCATCTTCACATTTGTGTGCCTGATCCTTGCCAGCTATAGGTTCCCTGGACCCCAAGCTTGGCACACATGTAGCCCCACTCTTTCTCTACAAGTGTGCAAAGTTTGTTGTCCGGGAGACCTACGGACGGGAAGCAACGATTTTTCAAAGCCGGGCACCCCTTCCATAGACTCCCATGTTAAACGGTAATTTCTCCGGTGATTTTGGGGACCCGGTACCGGCTGGCCCTAGGTCCTCTGGACCCCAAACGTGGCACTCATGTAGCCCCACTCTTCATCTGCAAATGTGCAAAGTTTGTTTTCCAGGGGACCTACGGCCGGGGAGCATCGATTTTTCAAACCCGGGCACCCCTTCTATAGACTCCCATGTTAAACGTCAGTCTAGTCACACAGCGCCGGAGATCAGGTAGGGAGATTGGGCACAGTGAGGTATGGGCACAGTGAGGCATGGGCACAGTGAGGCATGCACACAGTGAGGCAAAGTGAGGCACAGTGAGGCATGCAGATGGACACCCTAGGCTTATACTCGAGTCAATACGTTTTCCCATTTTTTGGTGGTAAAATTAGGTGCCCCAGCTTATATTCGGGTCTGCTTATACTCGAGTATATATGGTAACATTGAAAAAATAAATAAAATACATTTTATTTTTTACTACTGTATACTGTGACTTTATCACCAGAAGCCAAGCACCTTATTCTTCTATATGGAGATATTTCCCTTAACAGCTCAAGTTAAAGTCATTAAAAATCTCCACATGCAGATCAGCAATGTACAGGAACCTCAGATTGCCCTAAGCAACGATAGCTTTGTTTCATAAGGAAGTATATCTTCCCACCTATTGGTGGTCCCTAGGCTATAATGACATATTAAAAATATATATATAAAGTAGCGCTAAAATAACCTGCTATTTAAAACAATTGATCATATGGTGATAGCCAAATAGTGAAAAATAAATAACATGTGATAAATATCCAAATGGTCAAATATACAAACTAAAATCCTAATACGCGCGTGAAATAAGAATCAAAGAAAATAAATGTAGAAAAACGTGCACAAGGTAGGTGTAAAATCCTAATGCTTGAGCAAATCTAGATATAAAATGAACAAGAAATAGTTTATATGAAACCATCCATAAAGTAAGTGTGGATAAGCTTGCCTGCTGATATGCAATCACTGCAAGAGATCCCTGCTGTTGGTATGCAGTCCTGTTCACAGACAGGCGGGTGGAGGTTTCAGGTGCTTTAACATAGATTGCTAATCCGGGATTGCCTCGTGAATCATAACTCTCAGAAAAAACAGAGACAATAAAACATAGCACAATATGCTGTTGGTATCTTCTACATGTGAAGTAGTACAGAATGACTCACATTCGGTGAGTAGAATCAGCGCATAAGTACGATCAGATACACTGTAGAGCTCCTCAGTCTCCTGGGTGTCGTCACTAGGCTCCTCCCCTCATAGGGGATGATTTACTAAAGGCAAATTTTCGCTTTAGTAAATCAACCCCTATGAGGTAAATTCCAGATGCCCTGCACCTTTTTCCTCTATATGAAGAAATTTCCCATGAAGACTCAAGCTGAAGTCATTAAAAATTTCCACATGCATGCAATGTTTCATTCATTCTCACTATTTAGAGAATATCATCACTAAGGCCTCATGCCCACGGACGTTTTTACAGCCGCGTTTTTTACAGC
Organism: Rana muscosa; assembly: GCA_029206835.1. NCBI lineage: Eukaryota > Metazoa > Chordata > Amphibia > Anura > Ranidae > Rana > Rana muscosa. Next base: position 148,494,131 of record CM055126.1, on the reverse strand, counting down.
TTAAAAACGCCTGTCCATGTTATTGTATACATTTTTTTACCTTTTTCTTTCGAAAACAAAAAACGTCAGAGCTCAAAAACGCAATTGTGGCGTTACTGCGCATTTTAGCGTTTTTTAACGCTTCACTTTTTTTATGCCTAACGCCGACGCCGAGGAACGCACTGGTCCTGTTTTTTTTTTACAGCTTAAAAACGCCTATGCTATTTGCAGCTCAAAAACGCCTAGGTGGGCATGAAGCTATAGACTAACATGGACAGGCGTTTTTAAGCTGTAAAAAACGCTCAAAAACACGGCTGTAAAAACGTTCGTGGGCATGAGGCCTAAGCATATAATAACATTAACCCATTTAAGCAAATCTTCAGTATTTGCTCCTGTCTTTCTCAGTATATCATGGGTAAGCAACGTGGCTTAAAAATACAACTGAAGCTACTGTATGCTGTCAGTCAGTATGATGTATTGAACAGGATGGGTGGGAATGCAAATTATCTGAGGATGGCACGAGGCGCTGTTCATAAAAGCAGTTTTCCCATCGTAGGAGAAGGAAGTAATATTGATAATGGTTTATATTTGGTTTCAGATAATGATTTCAAGAGTGTCTTATTTTTAAACAACATCCTGCCATTAGAAAAGTGTTCCTCTGTAAAACAGGCTTGTATATTAATGTACTTGGTGGTAAGAGTTAAAATATCTGTGAGGTTATTTCTGCCTGTGACCACATGGGGTAGATTTCCCTCACTTCCTGTCCTGCTGTGGCATACAAATGACATACAGTACAAGAAATTAGGGCTCTGACTGTTACCAGGACAGGAAGGCTCAGACAGCAATGAAAACATTGTCAGGAGTCGTAAGGCTTTTCCACACTATGCTTAAAATATGTCTTTGTCTTTTGGAGAGATTTCCTATCCTACAGGGACAAGAATACCAATCATACCAACTATATAAACATTGGACAGGCCGTTGATGGACTCATCCTGGTCACAAAATGCATATTTTGCATCCATTCAGTATATATTACTTTTTATTTCAAGCCCTGATAAAAGGGGTGGACCCCAGAAATGTGTTAGATTTGTGATAACGTTTTTATCTTACCTTGGAATTGGAGCTGCAAGATTCTGAATAAAATGAGAATCACAATTTGTTTGCTTAGAATAAAGATCAACTATGCTCGGCGTAACATCGTCTTTCACATTAAACAAAAACAATTGGGCTAACTTTACGGTTTAGTTTTTTTTTATTAATTAAAGTGTATTTTTTCGCCAAAAAGTTTTTTTGAAAGACCGCATTGCAAATACAGTGTCACATGAAAAATTGCAACGGCCACCATTTTATTTTCTAGGGTCTCTGATAAAAAAATATATAAAATGTTTGGGAGTTCTAAGTAATTTACTAGCAAAAAATACAGATTTTAAAGTGTAAGTAAACCCCCCTATCATTTTCAGCCGAGGAAGCTGCCATCTTTGCCTCTGTTTAATCTACAAGTGACATGATGCTGCACATGTGATCAGTTATGACACAAGCCATTGGATGGTTTGACATTTTGGTTGAGAGCACAACCAATGGGAGTGTTACATTTCTGCCATGTGCCGGAAATGAAACAGTTTTATGGATGGGTTTACTTCCGCTTTACCTTGTAAGCAACAAGTGCCAGAAAAAGGCTTAGGCCCCGTACACACGAACGAGTTTCTCGGCAAAAACCAGCAAGAAACTTGCTGGCAGAGATTTTTTGCAGAGAAACTCGTTCGTGTGTATGGTTTCTCGTCAAGAAAAGCGACAAGTATCTCGACGAGAAAATAGAGAACCTGCTCTCTATTTTCTCGTCGAGATTCTCGTCGGCATGTTTCTCGACGAGAAAAGTGAGTGTGTGTACACTTACCTGTCCTCCCGGAAGCCCGCGCATGTTCGAAATGAATTCGACGCATACGCGGTAGCTTCCTAGGCATACGTAGGGTATACCAAGATGGCGGCGACGGCATCGAATGTGACGAGTGCATGCTCGTCATAGTCGATGACGTCACCGCGTACGCTCCATTCAAAGAACCGCGGGTTCTTTGAATTGAGCGTGTGTACACTCGGTCGGGACAATTTTCTTGTCCAAGAATCTCGTCGAAAAAAACGACATGTTTTTTTCGACGAGAATCTCGGCCGTGTGTACGAGGCCTTAGTCTTTAAGTGGTTACACTGTAAAAGTTCATCCCTTTGATCTAAAACCAAATGATACATTGTTTCTGTTTATCTCAGTGCTGAGCAATGTTGTGATAAACTTTGCAGGCTGCCTATTTTTTTTATTTTTTTTGACAGCTGACAGCTGTGAGCAGAGAATAGATCTGCACTGAATCATGGAAATGCTGGATTAAGATCGTGAGGGGGGTTGAATCGAGATTTTGAAGCGATTTTTTAACGATTAATCATGCAGCTCCACTTGAAATTAATTTATATCTGGGCAATTATATTTTGGTGTGGTGTAATCTGATTCCATTAGGAATACAATTTTGAAAGGGGCTCTTATCTTTCCCCAATCCAAAACAGTATAAAACATTTTGGCTGAAGTTGGACCTTGTTTTTGTTCTCGATAAAGTATAGAGGGGTTAAAACCTCTGTCAGACTTTTATTGCCATCATCTTCCCAGAGTAGGAGATTAATCTCTCTATGTTTGTCCTGGTGACAATGTCACCTGAGACTAAGTGATGGGAAATCCACAATGTTACAATACATCTTTGGCTGAAATAGAAGAGATGGAGAAATCTTTTGAATGGAAAGATGGAGAAAAGAAGAAAAGGATTTCCAATCAATGGACATAGACAGAAAAATATATACCCTTCTCTACTGTATTCAAAACTTTAAAAAAAAAAGATTTGCCTCTGCATAAAACTAACACACATGAAACCAAGTCAATGCTACAGCATCGCAATGTTGTGTTACGTTAGTCCATTTCTTCTGCCTGTGTGATGTTACTATTTGGGTGGATCTGGGTAAATGTCAATCAGAAGAGATTATGGAATAAATTTCAAATTAACTCTGTTACTGAGAAATTTCTTTTGAAGCGTAATTCCTCATACAGAGAAACACTGAATAATTTGTCCAGATTAAATTGCCCCTTTGAACATGTTGGCTTTTTATTTTGAATTACTACACCAAGGCAGATAGTTGAGGTCACTCTGACTTTTTTTTCTTGTTTCTTTTTATTCCTGTTTTCATTCTAAAAGGCATTAATTACAGAACCAACAGTTTGTAACTCTGCAGTTCTCTGTGATTGCACCAAGATCATAATCACGCTGTTAAACAAACAATGGGAAGATCTGGCAATGGAAAAGATCCAGTCAAAAATCCTCCACATGTACTGTAAGCTACAATCTAAGTTCCAGGTGACCTAGGAGAACTTTTCCCAGACCCATCCTCACCAACAATGCAAACTTTGCAGGTGACCACACAAATTAGATGTAAGTACACTTTGGCCATACTGACAGGTACATGTAGTTGTCATTTGATGACAAAGAAGTTTTGATGATGTGCAAAATGCAGTAACCAGAGAGCTGGCAAACAAAGAGAACTGCCAACCCTACTGTCACCTACCTTGTAAGATCAGCTGACATTTTGGATGGCTAGTGTGGTGTGTCCTGTTATAGGCCTGCAGTTATTTACTGCTTTAAAATTCAAGAATTATGCAGGCTTATTGAGTTGAAGCTGTTTCCAGGGCACCACACCCCCATCCCCCACAATAGTTGATATGTTAGTTCAAAAAACTATTGTGAAAGCTACTTTGATTTTTCAAAATGTGCAAACATGTAAAATTCGAAGTCTTCCAGCTTCCTTAAAGTGGAGCTCCACCCAAATTACAACTTATGCTAATCGGATTCCTCCCCCCCTCTGGTGTCACAATTGACACCTTTCAGGGGGGAGGGGGGTGAAGATACCTGTCTAAGACAGGTATTTTCACCCACATCCGGGAGTCCTCTCTCCGGGAATCTGCGGGAGTGACGTCACTTCCCCCAGACTTCCCGTAGTGTTCTGGGAGACACTCGGCTCCCAGAACACAGGAGGACGAATCAGAATGGCGCAGCGCGACTCGCGCATGCGCCGTAGGGAACCGGGCATGAAGCCGCAGGGCTTCACTTCCTGGTTCCCTCAGCGAGGATGGCGGAGGGAGCAGCAGAGCGACGAGCGGTCGCTCGTCCTCTGCTGCGGACGTTGCTGGACTCCAGGACAGGTAAGTGTCCAAATATTAAAAGCCAGCAGCTGCAGTAGCTGTAGCTGCTGGCTTTTAATATTTTTTTTTCGGCGGAGCTCCGCTTTAACCACTTCTCCACCGGGTCTATTCTGGCACTTCTCCCCTTCATGTAAAAATCATATTTTTTTTGCTAGAAAATTAATCAGAATCCCCAAACATTATATATATATATATTTTTTAGCAGACACCTTAGGGAATAAAATGGCGGTCATTGCAACTTTTTATCTTGCACGGTATTTGCGCAATAAAAAAATAACAATGGGAAAAAAACGGTTTCACAAATTAAAAAATAACAAAACAGTAAAGTTAGCCCAATTATTTTGTATTTTTTTGTATAATGTGAAAGATGCTGTTACGCCGAGTAAATAGATACCTAACATGTCACGCTTTAAAATTGCGCACACTCATGGAATGGCGCCAAACTTTGGTACTTAAAAATCTCCATAGGCGACGCTTTAATTTTTTTTACAGGTTACTATTTTCAAATTACAGAGGAGGTCTAGTGCTAGAATTGTTGCTCGCACTCTACCACGCGCGGCGATACCTCACATGTGGGGTTTGAACGGCGTTTACATATGTGGGCGGGACTTACATGCGTGTTCGCTTCTGAGCGCGAGCTACCGGGGACAGGGGCGTTTTACTTATTTTTTTTTTACTGAATTTTTTTTATTTTGACACTTTTATTCCGATCTCATGCTGACAGCCGCAATTGCGGCTTTGTTTACTACGTCGCGCCCGGGACTCCGACGGTCATAGAGATGGTCACCGTAAATCTCGTTGTGAGCCGGCGCCGGCCGATTTGTTCTCCGGGCCCCCGATGGCACGGGAGAGCCCGGAGAAGCACCGGATGGTCGCGGGGTGTAACCTCCCGCCACCTATAAGAACGATCAAGCGGCGGAACTGCCGCTATGATCATTCTTATGGTGCGCAGAATCGCTGGCAGAAAAGAAGGATATCTGAATGATGCCTGTAGCTGCAGGCATCATTCAGATATCCTAGCTGAAATTCAATCATGTCATATGATGTCCTTGGTGGATAAGTGGTTAAAGCAGAGTGAGAGGGTCTTCCCAATGCCTGGGTGATGTGGTCACTTCTCATTGGCTGTCCAGTGGTGGGGTCTTCTCAGACTTCAGCATTGTAGCGCTGTAATTATGTCATAATGAGGGGAATGGTTAGTGCGGGCAAAGACTACAATGCTGGACCACTAGTCTCCATTTCAGAGAAAGACGCCTTTGAGGAACACATGACTAAAAACTTAGAAAAGTAAGAATGGGATTGCACTCTTGTAATTAAAATAAAACAATGGTGACTGAATGGGGGGATAGGTTTGCTTAGATTTTCTTTGTTTTGGACAGAATGGGGTGAGATCAGAGCCTTTATTTTCTGTCTGTGTTTAGGCTGGGGAGATTCCCTCTCTCTATTTGTCCCAAGGTAAGGAAAAATCCAAAATGATGAGTTGCCCTCAGAAAAGTAATAGGGGGCAACCTTCCCATGAGGGCGCTCATGTTGAACCTGTGCTTGCTTGAAGTTGTCCTGTTGAGTCTACAGAACAAGAAGTTAAAAAAGAAGTATGACCAAAGCCTTTTTTGGCCCTACTTCTCCTACGGATCACAGGAGTGCAGTTCACTCTATATTCCTGTGACCCGTTTTCAGCCAATAGCAGGCTAACTTCCGCTGTCGGCTGACATCACTCGGCTGGTCAGGACGCTGGATTGATCCCAGATGCTTGGAGTGGCAGCTGACTCAGCCTCTCAGCAATCCGCTGGGATACTGAGCGAGCTGCTCCTGCCCCCTTCACAGCATTGCACTCCAGTCAGCGCTGGAGGGGCATAACAGAGAGCCGGTGACTGATGGTCACAGCTCTCTGCTCAGAGTTGAGAGGAGAACTGAGTGATCAGTGATGTTTGATTGCTCAGTTCTCAGTGCAGGGGTATTGGGGGACAGATGCAGCATCAGATCAGTGCTGTATCCACCTAGGTTTGAAGCCCCATACTCTTTTTAGGGAAATCTCCCCAGTGGGACACGCCCTATTCTACTCAAAACAAATACAATGTTTTGGCTTTAGATATATTTAGTAAGGTTATTCAAAGCGCAGTAACTTATAGCAACCCACTAATTTTTACTTAACTAAAGTCATACCATACAAGATATGATTTCTAATTTATTGTTATAGAAAAAGGCCACTTTACAACCCCCTTTTATTGATCTTTGCATTCAAATGGGATCAATTATCTTCTACAGTTCCGATCACACCGCCTGCATTTTGCATGCATTTTTGCAGAACCAGCAGTAAAAGTCATCCCTAGATCTGACCTACACATTTCAGTGCATGTGAAGAAAGTCTAAAGGTAATGTGTGGGGGGCCATTTTAAAGGGTATTCTATAAATTGTTAATGCCTTTTATGTAGGCTTTTAAGACCGACGAGCCATGTGGAGAGCATCCTTGTGTGCTAATTACCATTCTGACTCATATTTGACTGTTGTGTAAGTGTTCATCAACAGATTTTGGGAAGAGAGATTTCATCTACATAATGTTGTTAAGAACAGTTCTGACCAGCTTACCATGTGTGTGGGTCATGGCAAGTTCACAGCAAAGTGTTTATTTATGAGTGCAATGATTAAAGCGCAAACAACCGTAAATATATTTTTTTGCAGCTTCAACGCCAACTGTGGCTGCCAATTTCATCAGTAAATGCCAAGAGACTGATATTAGTGTAGACTAAGCTCTCCAACTAGACCTCTACCACATGCTACACCCAAAAATAGTTAAAGGGTCAATTTACAAGACTGTTGGAGTTATTTTATCTGCAATCGTTATTTCATCTCATAATCATTTGCTCATCACACCACTCACTTTGCAAACATAAACATTGCAAAAGCATGAATTAGGCTCCATGTACACAGAAGCTCAAAAACGGTCGTTTTTAAAGCAGCAGAAAAAGCTAGCTTTTATCAGCGTTTTTTTACTAGCTTTTATTAGCGTTTTTCAGTGTAGCTTTTTTTAGCTTTTAAAAAAAAAAAAAAAAAAATTTTTTTCAATGGACCAAAAAACACTAAAAAACGCCCGTGGCCAGCGTTTTTGAGCGTTTATGAGCGTTTATGAGCGTTGTTTGGCGTTTTGCGTTGTTTTCTGCCGAAAAACGGCACTTTGAACGCAAATTTCTTGCGTTCAGAAAAAAGCCCATTAACTCCACTGCTCATTAAAGCTAAAAAACGTTATGTGTACATGAACACATAGGCTAACATAGAGTGCAGTTAATGGGCTTTTTAAAAAAACGGCAAAACGCCCATTAACTGCAGTTTATCAGCTTCTGTGTACATGGAGCCTTATACATTAAAGTCTTTTATTTTTCATATATCTGTATTTAATCTCATGGGTTATTGTGTCCCCACCAAATTTGTTCTGACTCCTCAATAGATACTCAAAGTTAAAGTGCACGTAAACTTACACAGTCTGTTACCATCAGTAGGATGTTCATTAGCAGACCTCCTGCTGAATTGGAGCGGAACAGAATGGATGTCACTTTTGTAACATCTGTGTCCGTTCAATGTTCTGCCACTGGAGCCTAGTGGACCCATGTTAGGTCTATAAGCAGCCAGATGTACACGGACATGAGGTCATTTACATATGCTTACCTTAGATCCATCACGTTTATGTCTAAAAAAACATAAATGTCACAAACAGTTTTGTTTTGGGTTTTTTCTTTGACCAACATGCACGTAGTGGTAGTAAAATATAAACAGACACATGTCCATTTGCATCCATCTACCCATAGACTATTATTAAGCTTCTGTTCAGAACCTCCAAAAAATGGACAGACAGATTTGATCAGAATGCTTATCTGAAGGCCCTTAAAATCTCATGTTAATGTAATTTTCAAAGTAATTTTCAGTATTTTTAAATATGCAGCTTTCGTGAAATTACCACCTGCCATAATGGTCCTTGTTCAAGCACTTCCTGTTTTAGTGTGCCAGCACTACAACTGCCTTCCAACTGTGCTCCTGTGTTGTCACCCTCTCAAATGTACTCCTGGTGGAGACTATAAGCATCCATACTGATGCTCATCATGCAAGCATGGTCTAACATTGTTAAATGCCACCATCAGGAAGCCAGTCCAGAGCAATGATGTGCAGCCGCCAATACTGTAAGTGCATACAGACAGGAAATGTCTAAAAGAGGCTGGAGGATATCAACATCACTGAGATGCAAAAGGTGAAAACAATATTTTCTAAAACCAAAAGTTATGGCAATTGTTTATGATACACAGGGGTTGATTTACTTTGTGTATCATAGTATCATAGTACACACTATTAGTTTTGTTTTTCGCTTAACCCAGCGGGCTGAACGAAAAAAAAACTGAAAAGCTCAGGAGGAGCCTCTGTACTAATTATGTGATGTTAGTACAGCAATCTCCTCCGCTAACCTACTGTGTTCTAGTCATCCAATCCCCCGCCAGAACACACCGACCGAGAGTGCTGGTCAGGAGTCAATCGGCTGACCTTTTTAGGTCATACCACTTCAACAGAAGCTAGCTGAACAGCCGACTTCTGTCAGACCGGCTGCCGTACACACAGGCCGAATGTCGGCTGGTTTCTATTGAACAGGCCGATGCTGTCCGATATTCGGTCCGTGAGTACGGCCCTCAAAACAGGTAACTAATCAGCTTCTAACTTCAGCTTCTTTAATTAAGCTTGGTACAACAGCCGGTCTGAAAGAAGCCGGATGATCAGCCTGCTTCTGTCCAGTTTTAGTAAATCAACCTCAATGTGTTTTATCACATCAAATGTGATCCATATAGGGTTTACATCTATTTTAACAGTAAAAAATTAAAATTGCAGTAACATTACAAACGCAACCTAAAGTCCCAGACAGGCCTGCTATTTACCTGAAGTAAAGCACTCACACACAGCACAAAACATAGGCCTCATTGGACCCATATTGTTAAGGTACCGGTAATCGTATTGTTTGTTCAGTTAAATGGTTACTGAGACAAAAATAAGTAAATCCTTTTATCCTTCTAAATAAAATATATAGATGTGGCAGACAGCTCTTAGCTGCTTGCTGAATTTGTGTATTTTCTGTCACAATGGTTTCCACAGATGTCAACAATTTTGTCACTGTTAAGCCCCAAAAACATGGCTGCTTCTTTTCCTTTTTAAGTCCTGCCAGGGAACCGCACAATACGGGACTTGTCTCCTCTCAATGAGATATAAAGGTGGCACCGGACATTACTGTAAATTTCAGTGCAATTCCAGCTTTTGATAAAAAAGAGCTTAACAATGGCACATTATCACAACTGCAGAAACAGTCTTGTTTTTGTGACTAACTTTGCAGTGAAATTCCCTTAATTCTGTTAAGGATTAACCTCAGTGTTATGTCACCATCAAAGGGATTTGGAGATAGCTTTGATACATTGTATCTCACAATATAAATTAGATATCTTCAAAAAATCATTTGGTGGGAGCTGAATGCTGTTAACCCTTTATAAGTCATATTTACGGTCAAAACAGTATAATGTACTAATGTAATTCTCTATATACACAATTTATTATTAGATTGCTTCTGTAAAAATATTTTAACCGCTTGCCGACCGTTGCACGCCGATGTACGTCGACAGAATGGCACGGCTGGGCATATTGGCGTACAGGTACGTCCCCTTTAATATGCACAGCCGTGGGTTGCGCGCACGGACCTGATCGCCACCGGTGTCCCGCGATCGGGTCACAGAGCTGAAGAACGGAGAGTGGTAAGTGTAAACAAACCTCTCCCCGTGCTTCCTAGTGAGCCTGTCACTGATTGTCTGTTCCCTGTCATAGGGAACCACGATCAGTGATGTCACACGCCAAGCCACGCCCCCTACAGTAAGAATCACACATTAGGTCACACTTAACCCCTTTAGCACCCCCTACAGGTTAACCCCTAAACTGCCAGTGTCATTTTCACAGTAATCGGTGCATTTTTATAGCACTGATCGCTGTAAAAATGACAATGGTCACAAAATAGTGTCAAAAGTGTCCGATGTGTCCGCCATAATGTCGCAGTCACGATAAAAATCGCTGATCGCCGCCATTACTAGTAAAAAAAAAATATATTAATAAAAATGCCATAAAACTATCCCCTATTTTGTAGACGCTATAACTTTTGCGCAAACCAATCAATAAACGCTTATTGCGATTTCTTTTACCAAAAATATGTAGAAGAATACGTATCGGCCTAAACTGAGGAAAAAAAAAAAATTCGATATTTTTTGGGGATATTTATTATAGTAAAAAATATTGCATTTTTTTTTCAAAATTGTCGCTCTATTTTTGTTTATAGCGCAAAAAATAAAAACCGCAGAGTTGATCAAAAACCACCAAAAGAAATCTCTATTTGTGGGGAAAAAAGGACGTAAATTTTGTTTGGGAGCCACGTCGCACGACCGCGCAATTGTCAGTTAAAGTGACGCAGTGCCGAATCGTAAAAATGGGCCTGGTCCTTTAGCAACAAAATGGTCCGGGGCTTAAGTAGTTAATGTATACCTTAGGCCAAAAAAAGTTTTTAGACACTGGATGGAGAAATGGTTTAGCTCCTCTCTTTTATCATCTCATTCTCTTCATTTGTCATGGGACCATTGTTACAAAGTGATGGGAAATTTTGCAGCTGTCACCAGAACAGAGGGTAAGAGAAAATCCTCCAATGTGGACAATTATAATCATCTGGGAGGGATTTCCCTTCAGTTTTCTCTCACTTCTTGTTGCGTCCTAAGACAGGAAATTAAGAAAAATCTCCTTCAGAGCATAAAGAAAAAAATAAGAAACTTTTGAGGGTTGTAGACCTACAATAGTGTAGTCTGTTGGCAGCAGATAAAGTTCTGTGTAGTGTAGGCCTCATGCATAATGGACGTTTTTACAGCTGCTTCTAGGGGTGTCTGGCGTTTTTTTTTTTCTGCCTCAAAACTCCCCTGCATGTTAGCCTATGTGTCCATGCACACATAGGCTTTTAGCAGCGTTTAGTGGCAGGAGAGTTTAGAAGGAGGCAGGAAAATAACCCACTGCCAGTGCATCCAGGAGCAGCAGAGTTTTGGCAGAAAAAAAAAACACCTAACGCTGCTAAATGCTGCTAAACCCATCTTAACTGTGCCTAAAAGCTGGGTGCATTTAGCACTTCGTTATTTATTCATTTCCATAGCCAGAATAAATTAAAAATTCTGGCCAATGAAATAAATAAACACCCAAACACCAAATGCTGGTAAACTCTGCTAAACCTGTTTGAAAAAATGCAGCTTTAGATGAGTTTTTAAAGCTGTTTTTCTCCTGTCCAGAGAAACATTAAACCAGTGTGCATGAGGCCTCACCCATAGCAAATAGATAATAACTAAGAACACAAGTTGGAGAATATGGATAAAGTCTATGAGCAACACAAGCTATATAGTTCCATATTTCTATACAAAAATAATTTATGAGTACATGAATAGAAGACTATTGCTACTAACGATATTAAAATAATATTAAATAAAAAATAAGAGGCTATGGCTTATTTATTAAAACTAGAGAAAACAAATTACGAAGAAAATGGAGAATTCCGATTGGTAGCCAAGAAAAACAACTACCATTTTGATCTTGTTTTAGCAATTATTAAAGGTAAACTCCCGTCTATAATTTTTACCTATAAGTAAGTCTATAATAAGGTATTGATTGGTGTGGGTGTGTCACTTTTTTACAAGAAGTTTTTTTTTTTTTTTTTACAAGAAGGGGTGTGTCATCATTTAAGTAAAGCACCACAGCCCCTACATTGAGAAAGGTAAAACAAAGGGTTCCTTGGGACTTTTAAGGTGGAACACCAGTACTAGACAATTCATTAAAATAACAATATTTATTACAAAATTGGGTTAAAACAATATCCATATAAAACCGAATATTCATGACCCATTTCTTATATTCCTTTAGTACATAGCAGTATTGTGGTGGTGAATCCCAACATGTTTTACCCGCTGGGCTTCTTCAGGGGAGGTACCGTCCGCTAAGTGGGGCACCCATAACTATATCCAAATAGAATAGAATATCTAGTCAGAGTTATCAAATGATATTTCCAATGGAGCCAGACAAATTAGGACCTTGAGTGACCACAGGAGGTATACAAGGAGGGAAATAAAATATGTATTGCCCACAACAAACACACAAGTGCATAGAGTGCTCACCGCAGGATGTAAAATCACTGAACTGAAAATAGTTTGTATGCAGTGAATGTCCTGCCCACGTTGCTCCAGCTGTATTAAATTTTATATGGATATATTGTTTTACCAAATGCACCTTAAAGGTTACAGGAAACCCTTGTTTAAGCCTATAATAAGGCTTACCTATAGGTACAGTAAATATCTCCTAAACGTCCACCGTTTAGGAGATATTTACTTTAAATGGAGCCAGTGATTTCACCGGTGCATGCCCTCTGAAGGAACGACATACCTGTGCCGTTCCTTCAATGCCGTGCCATAAACACGCACATGCAGGGGAGTGATGTCATCGCCGGCTCGGCCATTCCTATTGCTGAAGCCTGCAAATCCGGAAAGAAGACCGGGTGAAGATGGAAGCACCTTTAGTGGTGACAGCGCACTGCTGGAGAGCTTCGTTTTTAGGTAAGACTGTCATAATGCTCTAGTACGCGATGCATATTAGCACATTATGACTTAAACTGCCATGTGCCTATTTTTTTTTTCTATTTTTAGATGCAGTTTACTACCACTTTAACAATTCAACATTAAATTATTATGTAGTATAAAGATAATGTAAAAATATATGATCCTAAACTTTATTCTGAAATATATGTACCTATCCACAGTTACTGAAGCTTTATATCAATGGTCCTAATTTATTAAAGTTTCAAGAGAAGGACAATGCAATAAAGTCTAGCGAAGTAAATAAAAATATCCATTCACATTCTGCCAAATGTTAAGGTTCTGAGCACCCTAATCTGATATTTTAGTTTCTGGTATATGCTGGGGAGTTCAATTTTTTTTTTATATCTGACCTAATTTTATTGCTAAGATCTCTGTAACCTGTTTTACCAGTTATAATGAGATATATTGGATGTTTGGTTTATTTTATGTTATGGAGAATATAACAGGAGGTGGACAAATGGAAAATTCTGAGGTGGACAGGACACCCAACACTCCCAGGACAACAGGAGTGCAGCTGGGAAATACGAGATCTCACTTATAGGGTATTTTCCAGATATACTGTATAAGAAGATAGGTGTTAATCCATTGCCTCAGACTCCACTTATAAGTAAAATATCACTTTTGGGTGTTCTGAGCTTCCCTAGGGCCTGAGTGGAAGTTGCCAGTAATTGCCTGCTTATTTTTTCAGCACTTCACCTCATTTCACACATTTTATAAATAATGTCTAAATGATGTCTGAAAGAAAAAGCCTGAAATTAAGTGAGTTTTGGTTGTCTTGCCAAAGCTGCTCATGCGTATGTATCAACATTAATACGCAAATACATGGAAAGTAAATTCCACTTTAGCTTTAATATATGAGTAAATCAACATCTGAAACCACAAAGATGTACAAATAATCCTTTTGAAAATATGTTAATGTACATCACAATGTGTTCGGCATTACAAGGCCGTAAATTCTAGGAAGTAAAGGATATTCATGTTATCCTTAAACTACTGCATAGGAAATGTCTACATCATGCAATGCTAAATAGCTTATGTGCACAGCACCCGATGACTACTTCTCCCCATAAATAACACATATAAGCTGGGAGAGCTGAAAGCCCTAAATCCACTGAAGATTAGCTTGTAAAATACAGATACAATTATGACGTTTGTGGTTTCTGCTTTTAAAATGTCATGTAGTCACTTTATATAATAAATGTGAGCTTTCCAAATCTGTCCTGTTGTGCCAATAAGTGCTCAGCCATAAATTTCAAACATGCACCCAATGCTCCATGTCATTAGGTGTGCCAGGACTGAGCAAGGAGCTAGTTAAGCTTTGCGCTATACTGAATTAAATTTAATGTGTATGTTCAGCCAGAACCTATTTTTCAGTTCTCGATAGAGTACGGGAGGGTAAAACCCCTATGAGTTTTTGTGTCCCATTTGGGATATTCCCCTTTACTTCCTGATCTGCAGACACAACAAGGAGTAAGAGGAAATTTCTCGAAAGTGAGAGAAATCCTCTCTTAGATAGTTGTCACCAGACAGGTGTCCCAATTGGATGATCACTCTTGAATTCCTGTTCTGGTGGGAACGCAAAATAGGAAAGCTTTCCATACACTTTATTCCATGTTCATACCTATGAATGGTCTTGACTCCATACAGATGAATGGTCTCGATTACATACAAGAAGCTGTGATTAACTATGGGAGCTGACAGCCTCCAATGGCTTTCAATGGGGCTGCCTCCCGTAGCTAATTGCCGGGAACCCCTATTGGGGTTCTCATGTGTCACCGCAGTTGGGCCCATTCGCAGGTGTGAATGTGGCCTTGACCTGGATCTGTCAGATGGCATGCAAGTAACATTTTCAATAACTGTACCTCCTTTCCATGTTTTGATTGCACAAAAACAACAGCAAGATTTCACTAGTTATAGAGGAGACTAAGGAAATAATTCCTTCCTCCTGCAGCAGACTGATGACACCATCTCAAACTAGGAATTGTCACTTGACTGGAGCCCAATGACTGCTTTTAATGATAAAAGATACAACTTTTCTGAAAAATTATTTTGTTACTGTTGCTATATACTGTGATGTGTCTGGAATTTATGTATGCAGGAGTCAACATAAATACCTATAAGGTCCACTTTAGCTTATGTACATAGGAGAAGAAATACAAATGTCATTGATATCCTACCTAGTTCATTTATAATGCAAAAGATTTTCTTGCAACATCTTAAATTTAATTAGGGACGTGCTTAGCAATGTTCTTAGTCTAACAGGCATGTAACAACTTGAATCCAAAAAAGTTCCTTGTATTTAACCACTTCAATACTGCCCATAGTCATATGACGTCCACAGATGGGATCTCCCATCCTGGGTGCACGTTATATGACGTCCTGGGCTTTGTGGGGGGATATCTGAATGATGCCTGCAGCTAGAGGCATCATTCAGATATCCTTCTCTTCTGCCAGCGATTCTGTGCAGTTCCGCCACTTGATCGTTCTTATAGGCGGCGGGAGGGGACATCCCCCCTCCCGCCGCCATCCGGTGCTTCTCCGGGCTCTCCCGTGCCATCGGGGGGCCCGGAGAAAGAATTGTGCGGCGCCGGTGTCTGGTCACATGACGGTCATAGAGATGACTGGTGACCAGATGGTCACCAGTCATCTCTATGACCGTCGGAGGCCCGGGCGCGATGTGATGACATCACGCCCGGGTTCCCAAAAGTAAACAAAGCCGTGATTGCGGCTGAAAGCATGAGATCGGTGATTTATTTTTCCCAATGTCATGCTTTCCAGCCTGGAGGAGAGATGTGGGGTCTTATTGACCCCGCATCTCTCCATAAAGAGGACCTGTCAAACACCATTCCTATTACAAAGGAATGTTTACATTCCTTGTAATGGGAATAAAACTGATAAAAAAAAAAAAAAAATGTAAAAAAAGTGTAAAAATAAAAAAAATTAAGTAAAATAATTTTTTTTTTTTTTTTAAAAGCCCCTGTCCCCGGTAGCTCGCGATCAGAAGCGAACGCACACGCAAGTCCCGCCCACATATGTAAACGCCGTTCAAACCACATATGTGAGGTATCGCCGCTTGCGTTAGAGCGCGTGCAACAATTCTAGCACTAGACCTCCTCTGTAACGCTAAACTGGTAACCTGTAAAAAATGTCAAAGCGTCGCCTATGGAGATTTTTAAGTACCGAAGTTTGGCGCCATTCCACGAGTGTGCGCAATTTTAAAGCATGACATGTTAGGTATCTATTTACTCGGCGTAACATCATCTTTCATATTTTCCCAAAAAATTGGGCTAACTTTACTGTTTTGTTATTTTTTAATTCATGAAACCATTTTTTTCCCAAAAAAAGGCGTTTGAAAAATGATTGCGCAAATACCGTGCAAGAAAAAAAGTTGCAATGACCATCATTTTATTCCCTAGGGTGTCTGCTAAAAAAAACATATATAATGTTTGGCGGTTCTGAGTAATTTTCTAGCAAAAGAATGATGATTTGTACATGTAGGAGAGAAGTGCCAGAATAGGCCCGGTATTGAGGTGGTATAAAAAGCCCTGCATTGAAGTGGTTAATATTCTAAGTTCCCTATTACAGACAAAACAAACAGAACCCCATTACTGATTCGAACCAAGAACATATCATTCAGTATTTATAAATCTTCATCACCAGACTGGTATGTATTGATGTGTTTTTTTATTGCAGGATAAGCATGAAAAATGCACTTCCTGAACTCCTTAATCCCTGGTGCCCAACCTGCGGCCTTTTGGCACTTTTTGTGTGGCCCTTGGTGCCTCTGCTATTCTGTGTTTTCCAATTGTCCTGTTAGGCCCCTTTCACACGGAGGGTCCATTCGGGTCCGCCTGTCAGTTTTTTAGGCGTACATGGACGGACGCTCTATGTAGCCCTATGGAGCCACGGATGTCAGCGGTGACATGTCCCCTGACATTCGCTCCGCTCCGCCAAAGTGTGACGGAGGAAAACCCTATTTTTCCTTCCGTCGGCGGAGCGGATCGGATGAACACGGACAGACGGTCCGTGTTCATCCGATTCCCCCATAGGGGAGAGCGGCGCTCTGACAGGGCGGTCCCTGCACAGTTTGCGGGGACCGCCCAGTCATCCGCCGGCTCAGCGGGGATCAGCAGAGCGATCCCCGCTGAGCAAGCGGAGCTTCACGGGGCGGATCTTCATGGATCCGCCCCGTGTGAAAGAGCCCTAAAAGTAGTGATTTCTAGCAGTCTTGTAAAATATGTCTCCAGATGGCTGTCTCCTGAAGCATGCCCCCAGTCTTCAACAGCTTGTATAGCATATTCGCAATCTATAACAGTCTCCTACAGCATGTCCACTGTCTCTGACCATCTCTTGTATCATGTGCACAATCACTGACCATCTCCTGTATTTTGTCCATAGTCTATGGCCATCTCTTGTATCATGACCATAGTGTTTGACTATATCCAGTTGTGTGTCTGCTGTCTCTGATACTGAATATTCACTGAACATATTGTGCAAGCCTTTGGTGATGTCAAGGGCCACAAGAATGTTGATCACCCCTGACCTTCTCTACCTGAAAAGCAAAGCTGGCCAGTTCTACTAGTGAGATTTAGTTCTGCGTGTTCCCAGTAGATGCTGACTTGAATGATTTTGCCATTTAGTGGAAGCTAGATACCTAGTTATACCTAGTAATATATATATCATTTTTTTATGGTCAGAACAAAAAATTTTGATTTTTTGAATTCTTGTTTTTAATTAAAGCTTAATTCCAGGTTGATCCCCCCCCCCCCCCCCCCATATCTTTTTTTTCAAGACACTGGAACATCGACCTGGGCTCCTCATTTTTTTTTCCTAAACTGAACTGGAGGATGAGAGAAGTTGTGGGGGAGACTACATTCATTGCCATGTGTACAGGGGATATGAAACTTTTCTGCAGCTGCATATTAGTATTTTAATTTCCAGCCAGCAGGTGGAGCTCAAATCTTTTTTTCATATGTTTACCTAGTCTTAGCTGCTCTGTTGAAAAGCCATGAAGGCCAGCAGGTTTACTTTACTACACCCCCTTCCCAAGCCGCATATACTCACATACTGTGGTCTCATGTTCATCTCCTCATGTATGATGCAGGCTTCATAGCCCTGCACTGTATGTTATGACACAGAGGGACTACCCAAAGTCTGGATCTTTAGGACAGCGCTGAAGGCTGCTGGAGCAAGGGATAGGGTAATTAATACACTTCATCCCTGTACCCTTAGACTAAATGAGCATTTAACCCCTGCAGTTGGGGTCGGGGTTAATGCAAAGGTATATTTTTTATAATTCCCAGAGTTCCACTTTAAGCTTCTGATATTGCAGGGTAAAGAGAGATCTGCCCTTCCTTTTACCTTTAACCTTTGGCAAATGTATCCACCTTACTCAAGTGACAGTTGGAAGCAGCACCCACACGGTTAATGACTAACTCCTTTATTTTTTATAAATGATCTGTGACTAGTCACAGATATTTCCAGACATGCTGAAAAAAAAACTCTGCAAGTGATAATTGGCAATTGCACCACTCATCAACGTATTCATTATAAGATTTGTAATAACTCATACATACACTGCCTAATTGTTGCAGGCAGCGGTTGCATCACCTTTGAAAACTAGGCAATGTATGATAGCACTTACTGGCACTGTTAAACCACAAAAACATGCAATTAGTCTTTACTCTGTATCCTCAGTAAAGGGACCAGTATTATGTCAAATCAAGAAAACCACCATCTTATTTTATAGCAGGAAGCCAATAAAAACCTACTTGAAGTGGTAAAATCAACCAAGTATGTCCGACTGCATACAGTCACAGGAAGATTCACAATGAATGATATCATTCAAACTCTATAGTAACAAAAAAAAAAACCTTAAAGCCCCCAAATATTGCTGTTTCCTAAGGGCATGTCATCAATAACAAATGTGTTCACTAAAAATAAGGATTCAAGGGATGATTCAACAGCTATGTATTCCTGCACTTCTTTCCTGTTTATCTTCATGCTGATCAACATGATAGGTGGTTCTGCGTACTGTCTACAGTCTGAAAGCTTGTTTTCATTTAAGCCTTCCCCTGATGGCCCTTTCTTCCCTCTGTCTATTTGATTGGTGCCTTTTTGATCCTATCTTCATGGATCTCTTGTGTTCTGTTCAATTAATGGAAGGGTTGACATCATCAGAACAACATAACCCTTGGCTGGGATCCTCAAGTGCTGTTAGAAGTCTATTCCCAACGAGTCTTGAGACTACAGATCACAGCATCAAGGTAAAGAATAAATGAGACACTAAAACTTCTTGAAACTACTTCTTTTTCTCCAGCAATATATTTATCGACCTTGCAGATGGTGGTTGTGTGATCCTGTGTACATTGCCATTGCTGGATGGAAGGTTTCAGCGATTTCATCTCTAGAAAAACGATAGCTAACACAGCAGTGACCAACATGTATGAAGTGCATAATACCCGGACAGGCTTTTGTTAGCTTCAGAATGGTTTGTCTCCCCTATTTAAATTAATAGGAACACAAAAGCAGCTTGAAGCAGGCCGATGCAGCTTAGAATGAGGTTAACATCAGGCTAGAAGTAGATAAACTGCAGGTCAAGTGCATCTGTCTAATAAATCTAAATAATCTCAGAAGCATCTCAAAGTGATGTCTTGGATGGAGTATGCAATGGCCAAAACCCCAGTGGGGATTGAAAGTGACACTAAGCAATATTCTTATTCTCCCAAAAATAATCCCTATGCATCTATTACTTAATGACCTTGTAATCTATTTTTCCTGAAATTGTTCTAAAGCCTAGTACAGATGCTGAGATTATTGGACGAATGATCATTTGTTTTTTTGCATGCTAGTCTCCATATCGAAAACAAATAGGCTACTAAAGTACGAAAATTCTAGTGCGAAAGAATAAAAATTTGAAAGTGATGTCATGTATTCGTACTGTATTTTTGGACAAAAACTGTACGAATTAAATGAAAATTGTACAATCTGGTATCGTACTAGAAACATTTTCTTGTTTGTCCCTTCGGAAAATTATGGACAAAAGCTGTGTACTAACGATCAGATTATCGTACGATTGCTTCAAAAGCGGTATTTTTTTACGATATTCTGATCATGTATACAGGGCCTTCTTGTAAAAAAAGTTCTCCATTAGCTCCTGATCCTCTCCTTTTCTCACACATTTCTGTTTGCTTGGAATGAGCAGTATACAATAGTTGTGGTCATGTGCACTGCTCTGTGCATACTACAAATACTCCAAGTCCATAGTCCCTAGTCCATATCAGAAGCGAGCAAGTGAGAGTGGCTATGTTCCTAGATACAATTGAACCATGGAGAATTAATGTAACCTGAAAGGAACTCAAATCACAGCACCAAAAAATAAAAATTAGGCTGGGAGCAATATATTGTACTCTTTTGAGTTAAATTTACATACTTTGAGTTGTTTTTTTGTTTTTTTATAAAACTATAGGCATTTTTCATTTTGGTTAGAGTAAAGGAGGGTTACAACCCCTGTCAGATTTATTATTTGTCATCTGTGTCCCATTGGGAAGATTTACCTTCACTTCCTGTCCCATGGCCAAAAACAGGAAGTGGGAGGAAATCCCTGCATATTTGGGGAATTCCTTGGGGTCCCCCCAGGTCACCAGAACTAGTGTACTCATTGGAAGATTTCCCCTTTATTAATTTTCCGGGGACAACCCAAAATTGGGGTTTTCTTTTACTTTCACTTTCAACTATAACAGTAAACAGGACAAATAGAGAGGGTGATTCACCCCAACGGGGGAAAAGACAGCAATAAGAACCAAATAGTTGTTTGAATCCATCTCCACTCTATCCAAAACTAAAAAAAGTTTTGCCTTTAGTTATACTTTAAACTAGAGTTTAGTCTCACTTTTAGTTGTTTGTGTCTCGTTGGGGAGATTTTCTTTCACTCTGTCCTGGAGACACAACAGGTGATGGAAAGACAACATTGGTCTAGCTCTGGTGGTCCAATACACCCCATTAGGCTTATAGCTCGCCAATCAGCAGGGAGCCTCAGTGTTTCTAAATGGAGAGCAGTAATATGTGCAGGAGCATATCAGACCACTAGAGATACCCTGCCGCTCTCTCCCAAAAAGCAGTAGTTATTTTCTTCAGCCTGCTGCAGGGAAGTGAATTTTGGGGTGTCATTTCATCAATTAAAAAAAATAAAGGCCTTTAACAACTTCTCTATTTTTGTCCCGTAACTTTTTATAATGTTTTAATATTAAGGTTTAATTGTCCATTGAGGGCAGCTGATTGTATTAGGCAGGCAAGCAAGGCCAATCTCTCTCATCAGAAAGAAAGCTTACCTGTTTCTCATCATAAAAATCTATGTCTAAACTCAAAATTTCCATAAGCAATAAGCATTCTTGAATCAGGCGCATTGAGCTGATAAAAAAAGAAAAACACAAGGCTCTGGTTATAATAGCCAAAGGTATATTTTGAGTTAAAAAAAAAGAGACGCTTTGAAAAAAGGAACACCTTGCCAACAATTAAGCGTGGGGGATGATCTATTATTCTTTGGGCTGTATGGCTGCCAGCAAGGGAGAGGAAGGAATATTGTCTACGAAGTATCAACAAATCTTAGAGGCTAATGTGCCAGATCCAGTATAGAAACTGAAGTTGAAAAGAATTTGGATATTTTTTGGAGAGAAGACCCAAAACACCTCAAAATCGACAATAGGCCATTTCAAGAAATAAAAGCCCAAGGATCTGCAATAGCCTTCACAGGCCCCAGACTTGAATATTCCTGTAAATCTTTGTATAGAACTTAGTGGAGTGTATACAAGACACCCTAAGAATAATACAGAACTAGATACAAGGAAGAACGTGAAAACAAACTCAGACCAAGATTAGAAAGACTGTTATGTTAACTGAAGTTTGGAACTATTAGGGAAACATTTGAGAGCTTTGGCTCTCGACCAATGAGGGTGTTCAAAGTACTGACTGACAAGCTGCAGATGCAGTTATGTCACCACACATCTGAGTGTACAGGGATAGATGAGTGGCCCTGGATGCAGAAGGCACTTGGATATAAGATGACACACGTACAGCCGCAGCCTTTCATTGATTTGCACTGGCGGCTGAATGCAAACACCTGTCACTCCTGAGGACCTTCAAGCTGTATAAACACATGCCTCCTCATGCTGTACTACCCCCTGCACCTGTGTAAAAGAGCCCCTGGGCCTTATTCGCACTCTTGTGATTAGCTATTTTAACCACTTCAATACCGGCCACTTTTATCCTCCCTACCGAGACCAATTTTGAGCTTTCATTGATGTCGCTGAATGACAATTGCGTGGATATGCAATGCTGTACCCAAACAAAATGTTTATAATTTTTTTGAGGCAGATAGAGCTTTCTTTTGGTGGTATTTAATCACCACTGGGTTTTTTTATTTTTAGCTCAACAAAAGAAATAAACTAAAATTTGGTTTCTGTTTCTTAGTTTCTGTTAAAAATGTTTGTAAATAAGTATTTTTTCTCTTTCAATGATGTGTGCTGACGAGGTTGCACTGACGGACACTGATAGGTTGCACTTATGGACACTGAAGAGGTGGCACTGATGGGCACTGATGAAGCGGCACTGATATGCAGCACTGATGGGCACTGATAGGTGGCAAGGATATGCAGCACTGATTGGAACTGATGGGCAGTCTTTATGGGCACTGATAGGCAGCACTGATGAGGAGGCACTGACAGACATCACTGATGGGTACTGAAAGGCAGCACTGATGAGCACTGATTGGTATCACTGATGGGCACTGATTGGCCACCACTGGTGGGCACAGGCGGGCATCGCTGATGGGACTGCATTGACAATCAATGAACTGTTCATCAGTGCAGACCTCCCCTGTCAGGAGAGCCGCTTATTGATAAAACGGCTGTCAGCGTGAATAGAGGAATGCCGATAACTGGCACTTCCTATTTACACTGTGATCAGCTGTGATTGGACACAGCTGATCACATGGTAAAGCGCCTACGTCATAGGCTCTTTACCGTGATCAGAGATGCAACACACCATACCACTGAACGCCTCGCACCCCCGGGGGCGCACACAAGCAGCTTGCTTTGAAGGACATCATATGACGGTCCAGTCAGAACAATGAAACCACCACCTTGCCGTCATTTTTCTATAGGTTGGGAGGGAAGGTGTTAAACACAGGTGAAGTGATCTGGGAATAAACAAGTCTCCCAAATAACATTTTCTTGCATTTAAAGCAGTGTTAGCTGTCTTTCAGGGTTCTAATCAGATCCTGGAAGCACAGAATTTTCTCTAAATGCAGCAAAACTGACCGCATAAAAATGCAGGTATATGCATATATATGGGTATGGTGCCACTGAAAAATTATTGCATGCATTCATATGCTATTAGGGTCCATTCACACCAGCCGTTGCATTATAATGCAGCAGCTGATGTGTGTTGTTGTGAAAGCAGTGCTGATGCACCAATTCTGTTGCATCACAGTGTACCCTTTTTTTTAACAAACTTTATTGAGATGTTACACCAAGAACAGATATAAATATATCCTTAGAAATGTCCCCATAATGCATATGTAGTGCTAAGCCCCAAAGAGGCCACTGGGAATAACCTAGGTCTCCCTTACCTGTTCTGAGGCTGCCAGCCCAGGTACCAATTCCAGAGCACACCGGCAAAACTCAGACTAGGGGTGTCTTTTTGAAGATTTACTGCAGTACTTACAGGCGTGTAGAGGTATGAGGCCGCAGTATCCCCAAAATACAGGTACACGAGGACAAATTCTCAAGAAAAGTTCCTCAAGAACAGCCTTAAAGTGGTAGTAAAGTCACAATGTTGATTTTTACCTATAGGTAATACTATAATAAGACTTACCTATAGGTACAGTAAACATCTCCTAAACGTACACCATTTAGGAGATATTTACTTTAGTAGCAGCCATCAACGTCACCGGTGCATGCACACTGGGCTCTGAATGGACTGTGCCATCCGTTCAGAACTATGTGTCACGGCCGTGATGCGTGCGGGAGTGATGTCATCATGGCTCAGCCATTCATAAGGCCATAGCCCGCGAACATGCTTTGATGCATACTAGTGCAGACTTAAACCGCCAGGGGGCCCAATTGTTTGCACCCCTGGAGCTCTATGAAAGGTTCTAATCACAATGTCCAGAGACAGCTCCCAATCGATTTCCACTCTCCACTGTAAGGGTTCCCTATTTCCCTTGAGCTTCACAGGCAGTGTCTTTGAGCTAGTTTCTTTAAATCCTCCAAGGCCCTCAGCCAAACACATGCTGAGGCCTGATAATAACAGCTCTTCAACAACACAGGCTGCCACCTAGGTGCAGAGGCCCCAGGAGCGAGACCTTTGATCACACCATCTTAAACATTTATCTTCTCCCCAGCCACACCTCCTAAGCCAGCCTACATGGGGTTGGCTGAGGTCAGGTAAATATTCATAACTCAGTGGCTAACCCTCCTACTCTATTTCTGGAAGGTTCTTTCAGGGGGCAGGCAGGGGCAATCAAACACCAGGCTTAGGGATAGACCTGACCAGACCTGAAAAATAAAATGCCGCTCAACCGAATACGGCAGAGTCAAAAACTAAATTTAACTAGTCTAGGACAGGGCGCTACATATACAAATCAGGTTTGACAGTGCCAGTTTAAATGAGCATAATTTTTGGGGGGATGACTAACGGGGACTTTTGTATTGATTTGAAAATTGCCTAAAGCACGCGTGTAGTGAAGTGTACACGTTCTGCCTTTACTAGTGTTTGTAAAATGCTTAGAATGAAAGCGGGATAATGTAACCCCAGCTTGCACCAGAACTAACATTATTAGTGGTCATCCAATGGCCACAGAGAGAAGCCGGACTGAATAAGTGGTAGAGATGATGGCAGCAGTGATGGGGATCAAGGGACTATCAGTGCTGGAGGAGCACACACCCAAGGCTAATTTTGCCATAACATAATGGCAATAGCGGCCATCCCAACTTTAAAAGGTAACTCCACTTTTTGCATCATGTTACACGTATATTTAGAGTGTAACATGGTGTGCAAATGTGACCACCCCCAAACCAATCATCCCCTGACAGGGCTTCTCCTCTCCCGCAGCTGCTGTCACTTTTAAAATTGCTCTGCCTGCACAGAGATCTGGGAATAAATAAATGACAAGCACCGTCTGCCATCAGTACAGAGAGCTGAAGGAAGAATCTGCAGAAGCCTGGCATTGCTCCCATGATCCACTGATTGTGGATGAAATGCTTTGTAGGCTCCTATGCAAAAGAATTATAAATTCACCTTTTTCTGCAAAATATATACCGTATATACTCGAGTATAAGCCGACATGAATATAAGCCGAGGCACCTAATTTTACCACAAAAAACTGGGAAAACTTATTGACTTGAGTATAAGCCTAGGGTGTCCATCTGCATGCCTCACTTTGCCTCACTGTGTCCATGTGCATGCCTCACTGTGCCTCACTGTGTCCATGCCTCACTGTGTCCATGTGCATGCCTCACTGTGCCTCACTGTGTCCATGCCTCACTGTGCCTCACTGTGTCCATGCCTCACTGTGTCCATGCCTCACTGTGCCCATGCCTCACTGTGCCCATGCCTCACTGTCACTGTGCCCATGCCTCACTGTGTCCATGCCTCACTGTGCCCAATCTCCCTACCTGATCACCGGCGCAGTGTAACTAGACTGATGTTTAACATGGGAGTCTATGGTCACATTGCTACATGTGTGCCATGTTTGGGGTCCAGGGGATCTAGGACCGGCCGGTACCGGGTCCCCAAATTCACTGGAGAAATTACAGTTTAACATGGGAGTCTATGGAAGGGGTGCCCAGGTTTGAAAAATCGGTGCTCCCTGGCCGTAGGTCCCCCGGACAACAAACTTTGCACACTTGTAGAGAAAGAGTGGGGCTACATGTGTGCCAAGTTTGGGGTCCAGGGGACCTACGGCTGGCCGGGATCAGGCACACAAAGTGAAGATGGACACAGACTTGAGTATAAGCCGTGGGGGGCATTTTCAGCACAAAAAAATGTGCTGAAAAACTCGACTTATACTCGAGTATATATGGTATTTATTTTATTTTTTTCAAGGTGGACTTAGCCTTTTAATTCCATATTTTTTTGATGTGTTCTAGAAAACTGTGATCTTTCTTTCTTTTACTGAAAACTTGGGAAAAAATGAACAAACAAATTTTTGATTATAGTTTTAGGACTGAGCTCACAAATACCAAGAAACATTCTACCATTCAGATATAACACTTAAGACACAGGAAATATTTGTTTGGATTTACCATAAAATACCCCATGTCCAGCTAGAAAAAAACACCAAAGCATTACGTTTTTTCTGGCTGACACCATACTTTGTATGTGATCCAAACTGTGCAGAGAGCTTTTTGCATCCAAAGCCAAACCACGCCAACTGAACCTGATGAATTTTGGGATGTTTGTCAAGCCAGTTAATAACAATCAATTCTAAATCAATGTATAGTAGCTTCCAGTTCTGGTTCATAGCACTGTGATCAATGAGGTGTGATTAATTTTCCACTCCAGCAAAGCAAATCAAAGAAGCACTGATTATATGCACTTTATTAGGACTGTTTGTATTTCTTACATCTATCTATGCCTGAAGGAACATTACAGAGTTTTCAGGTCGTAAAAGGTTTGAAATGTATTGTAGGCAATGTTTATACACAACTCTCAGTAAGAGCCCATTCACACAGGGGCGTCTTTGGATCCGACTCCAAATCGCCCCAGGTCGCCCCTAGTCGCCTCAGGTCGCGCTGGCTGAAGAAATCAATGTAAGTTAATGGAGCCGTCCTTATGCACACTACTGCAGTCGCTCCGACTTCAAAAAAGGTCCCTGTACTACTTCAATCCGACTCCTAGGCGACCTGTACCCATTAATTTCAATGGGAGTCGCCTCTCCCTGTCTTAATAGGAGCGACTCTCCAGGAAGATAACATACATTTCTCCTGCAAAACTCTATCTCCCCCCTCCCTCCCACAGAGCTGATTCTTGTTTGATTGGCCACTGGAATGTCTCTTGTCCTGCAGGCAACTTGGAGTTGCCTTGTAAATAGCTCCAGGTCGCGCTGTGATTCATACTCAGGTCGTGTCTGAGTTGCCTCATAAAATCGCGCTGGAAGTCGTGTTGCCCCTGTGTGAATGGGCTCTTATTATCTCTCTATTCTACTTAGCTCTGCATTTTTAGTTCATGTGATAAGGAGCTAGATTCGGTAATTAATAGCAACCAATCAGCAATTATCTCTCAAAGCCTGGAAATCTATCATAAAGATGATACATCAGATCTCTTGCTGCTCTGTGAAAATGCTAGTATCCTGGCTGCGTGTTCTGGATCAGAAATTCAAAGTTCACAAACTGCTGGATCAACATAACTGACATGCAATTAGCATTTTAAGAACAAGGACAGCAATGGCCCTATGTATATTTCGCTGCAGCAATTAAACTTGTTATGGAACCGGTAGCATTTAGTACTGATATTTTGGGTGCTAAAAATTCAAGTCCAGCGTTTTAGGGGTTAAAGTTAGGGGCTAGCTTACATGTTATGTTTTAGTTGGTTATAACTGAATTCCAAGCCGTTTATAAAAATCTCCTTTAGTAGAGCCACCCCATATTCTGGAGGGGCTCCAGTGCAAGGTCACCTTACAGATTTTCTAAAGCCTTGTGCACACTAGGAGTTGTTTTTCGTTCAACCCAGGAAGGCTAAATGAAAAAAAAAAACGGGCAGCTCAGGAGGAGACGCTGTACTAACTATCCAACGTCAGTACAGCGATCTCCCCTGCTGTGCAATTGTGTTCTGACAGGGGGACAGCCCCACTCGCCAGAACACTCTAGTCAGCGGGAGCCGATCGGCAGACCTTTTTAGACCATGCACCTTCGGCAGAAGCCGGCTTCTGTTGGACCGACTCCAGTACACATGGGCCGAATGTTGGCTGTTTTCTATTAAACCGGCAGATGCCGTCCGACATTTGGCCCGTGTGTACTAGGCTTTACACTTTAACCAGTTGTCGCCCAGCCGCCGTCATTAAACTGCGGCAGGTCAGCATGTTCCCGCGAACCATTGTAGCTGTACCCCGGTCCCTTTAAAAGGGATAGCAGGCACGCGTGCCCGCTGCACTGCGGGGGTGTCGATAAGCGTGGCCGGCGGTCGCGACGAATGCCGGCCATGTGCGAACGCGGACACGAGAGCCAGAACAGGGACGTGTGTGTAAACACACAAATCTCTGTTCTGTGAGGAGAGGAGAGAGAGATTGTGTGTTCCTACTAGCTAGGAACAACGATCTGTCATCTCCTCTAGTCAGTCCCATCCCCCTACAGTTAGAACACACACAAGGGAACACAGTTAACCCCTTGATCGGCCCCTATTGTTAACCCCTTCCCTGCCAGTGACATTTACACAGTAATCAGTGATAGCACTGATCGCTGCATAATTGTCAATGGTCCCAAAAATGTGTCAAAAGTGTCCAATCTGTCCGCCATAATATGGCAGTCCCAATAAGAATCGCTGATCACCGCCATTACTAAAAAATAATAATAATAAAAATGCCATAAATCTTTCCCCTATTTTGTAGACGCTATAACTTTTGCGCAAACCAATCAATATATTTCGATTTTTATTACCAAAAATATGTAGAATAATACATATCGGCCTAAACTGAGGGAAAAAAATACCTTTTTTTAAAAAAAAATTGGGGTTATTTATTACAGCAAAAAGTACAAAATATTGTGTTTTATTCAAAACTGTCACTCTTTTTTTGTTTATAGCGCAAAAAATTCAAACCGCAGAGATGATCAAATACCACCAAAAAAAAGCTCTATTTGTGGGAAGAAAAGGATGTCAATTTTGTTTGGGTACAGAGTCGAACGACCACGCAATTGTCAGTTAAAGCGACGCAGTGCCGTATTGCAAAAAATGGCCTGGTCACTGAGCAGCCAAATCTTCCGGGGTTGAAGTGGTAAAAGAGTTCTATTGATCTTAGTATGAGGACACCACAGATGACAATAGACCCGACCCTAAATGTATGGGCTTTAAATAGGACAGGTTCCACCTGCATACACCTTATGGAGGTTCTAATCTTTGGCACCTCATCTAAAACAGTGGTTCTTAACCTCTCAGTCCTCAAGTTCCCCCCAACAGGCCATGTTTGCAGGTTTTCCTTTATCTTGCACAGGTGCTTTAAATCAAAGTCAGTGGCTTGGTATTTTAGACAGCTATTTTATAGCTATTTTAAGAGAAATTCCCAAAACATGGCCTGTTGGGGGTTCTTTAGGACTGAGCTTGAGAACCACTGATCTAGACCAGTGGTTTTCAACCTCAGTCCTCAAGTACCCCCAACAGGCCATGTTTTGGGAATTTCTCTTAGATAAAACAGCTGTTCAAAATATTAAGCCATTGACTCTGATTTAAAGCACCTGTGCAAGATTAAGAAAAACCTGCAAACATGGCCTGTTGGGGGTACTTGAGGACTGAGTTCACACTATTGGGAATATGATGCGCTTTTCCCCGCATTCTCTATGGAGCCAGTTCACACATCTCCGGTGCATCTCCAGAGGGAATTGCACAGAAGTCCTGTGCGTGTTCTGGTCCCTTTCAGGTCCGAATTCAGCCAAAAATTGGGACTGATAATCAGCACATTGATTATCAGCACAGCCCCCTCAGTTCTGCCAAACACATGCCAATCAGTGCCCAGCAGTTTCCCCACAATAAAGTGTGCCAGTGCCCACCACAGTGCCAATCAGAGCCCACCACAGTGCCAATCAGAGCCCACCGCAGTGCCAATCAGTGCCCACCACAATGGCAATCAGTGCCCAGCAGTAACACCTGTCAGTTATCTATCAGCACCTCATCATCAGTGCTGCCCATCAGTGCCAATCAGTGCCGCCTGTCAGTGCCCATCACAGCCGCCTGTCAGTGCCTATCAGTGCCACCTGTCAGTGGCACCTGTCAGTGCACATTAGTGCCGCCTATCAGTGCCCATCAGTGCTGCATATCAGTGCCGCCTATCAGTGCCCATCAATTCTACATATCAGTGCCTCCTCATCAGTGCCCACCAGTGCCACTTTATCAGTGCCAACTCATCAGTGCCGCCTCATTAGTGCCCGTCAGTGAAGGGGAAAACAACATTTTATTACAAAAACTAAGAATTTTTTATTTATTTTTTAATTTTTATCTTTAGTTTGTTTAGCAAAAAATAAAAACCCCAGAGGTGATCAAATGCCACCAAAAGAAAGCTCTATTTGAGGGAAGAAAATGATAAAAATTTAGTTTGGGTACAGTGTTGCATGACCGCACAATTGTCATTCAAAGTGTGACAGCGCTAAAAGCTGAAAATTGTCCTGGGCAGGAATGGCCGAAAGTGCCTGGTATTGAAGTGGTTAAACACAAAAGTTATAAAAAGACATTTTAACATAATAAAGCTATTGGATTAATATTATGTGATCAAAAGAGTACCCATAATACACACCGTCTGTACTGTAGCTGGTCATGTGTATATTCAAATTAGTTTTAGTTTAATGTGTACCACTAATCATTCTCATCAACAACATGCTGAAAATCCTTTTACTACCTAAATCAATGTAAATACAATGTACAAACACAACAGGGATTATAAATTACCATTTTATACTGTATATGTGTTGAACACGTGTAATGCCATACATGGGGTCGAACTCTGAAAGAATTTTCTTTGGAAAATCAGAAATTTTGTGCACTTTATGACCCAATGGTGCCACCATTGATGTCGAAATTCGAAATTCGACCAACCAAACCTTCAATTTCAGTTAATGTTGCTACAGAAAAGAGTTTTCGTGGCCGGGAATCTTCATGCACATTTCTTGTTGGATTATATTTCTCCCACGATTCTCCCATCATTGATATAAAATTAGTTTGTTTCTCCAAAAATTTCCAACATGCCTGATCACTCAAATTCGATAGCCGCACAAAAATTGCTGCAGCCCACTAATGGTGCAAAATTTGAAAGAAAATTCTTAAGCTGGATACACATTATACAATTATCTTTCGATTTACCAAAATCATATAATATGAGGTCAAACCTAAACACATTTGATTTGTATGCAATCAGGCAGGCCCTTGCACTATGTAGTTGAGGGTAAATCTAAAGGAAGTCGCACAACAAAAGTTGTATAGTGTGTATCCAGCTTTAGTTACAATATTTTGTAAGAAAATTATTTTGGAATTCGACTCATGTATATCCTGCTTTACTGCGTGTTTTATGTGCACTGCAATAAAAAGTCCATTTACTTTAAATGGGCCATAACATACCAACACAATGCACAGATCGTTTACATCTGCATTGTATTAGCTTATTGGGATGCTATTCAAATTGCAACGCAATACACCGCACTACAAAGGTTCTTGTGAGTCTGTGGTAATTAGAGATCGCCCATGGAAAATAGTGTTTTCGGCATTTTGCCGATAAAGAAAAACAGCAATTTTACTGTGCTTATGGTGTGTTTTTCATAGGTCATGTGACTCAAAAACCTCATCAAAAACGTAACACAGGTGCGTTTTCAGTGCATTTCAACGGGATGGTGCGTTTTGGTGTGTTTTTTTTAAACTGACCAAAAATGCAGCAAGATTTTAAACACCACAAAAAAAGCGCAACAGATCAGTATGAAGACATACATAGAATTTAAAGGGATGCATTTTTATTGAGCCTTTCTTGTGCTACAGGTGCCGATAATAGCCAAAATAAATTCATATTCATTTAAATTCATGATATTAATTAAAGAGTCGGACATCAAGTGTCATTTCGCTGTAAAAACAGATGTGTGGACCAGGTTGCCCCCAACAGTAATACAATTATATAAAAAAATATATATATATTTTTTTTAAATTTCATTTTCGGTTCCGGTTTCGCATCCTGCATTTTCGGTTTCATTACCAAAATTTCCATTCGGTGCACCTCTAGCAATAATGCACAGTAACAATGCAAGTTACAGTACATTAACACAACACATCAATGTGAATGGGTCTTAAGACCTGTTGCTTTAATATAAAAGGTAAGCGATCGTCATTAAAATGTACGGTATACCTTCTAGGCCCCTTTCACACTGGCGCGGGGAGGTGCGCTGGCGGTATAGCGGCGCTATTTTTAGCACCGCTATACCGTAGTTTTTGCCGCGATATTCGGCCGCTAGCGGTGCGGTTTTAACCCCCGCTAGCGGCCAAGAAAGGGTTAAAACCCTGAAGTAGCGCATTGCGGGCGGTATAGCCGCGCTGTCCCATTGATTTCAATGGGCAGCAGCGGTAAAGGAGCGGTAAACACACCGCTCCTTCACCGCTCCAAAGATGCGGCTAGCAGGACTTTTGGAGCGGTCCTGCTAGCGCACCGCTTCAGTGTGAAAGCCTTCGGGCTTTCACATTGAAGACTGCAGGGCAGGATTTTTTCAGGCGCTATTTTTAGCGCCAAAACGCCTGAAAAACTCCCCAGTGTGAAAGGGGCCTTAGGGTATATAAATGATTACAGACAAGACTTTCCTAACAAAATAAAAATCAGACAAAGCTCGGTGTATATATGGCATATAGAACTTTAACTTGCATCCATTACGGTTAGGCCCTGCTGGGTGATCCCCACCACCAACCAAACAACGAGGATAAGGTCGTTTTACTTGGGATTGTAAAGGCGGTCCAATCTCTCTTTTTGGTTTTTACACATGCTGGGAAAGGAATTATTACACTTTAATCGTAAGCAGGAGTTGAACACATACTGTAAGCAGAGGCGCACTGCGAAGGCACTGTTCAATAAACCCTAAAAAGGGCCACTTCAGCTCCCAACTGAGCAAAGACCAGCAGGGCTTGGGGTGATCCCCACAACACACTATACACCCCTTTCACACCCCATATTATTGTTCTGGCGTTGCTTATACAGTAGTGAGGAAGAAGCTTTGCAGTGTGTGGCAGGTGTACTCTCTGCAATCATTGTTTTGCCATAAACCTGACAAAGTTATTTAAAGATGTAAATGATCCTGTCCACTAGATGTCGCTGAAAGAGTGAGTGGACTCATTTTATAATATCTCATTTGTGGTTTAACAATCACAGCCATTCAGAAATCAGACAGTGCAGACAACATTGGCGCAATGCTCTATGTAAAGTGCTGCTTTTAACAAAAGGAGATTGGACCGGCTGAAAAATATTAAGTGGATTTCAATAAATTGTAGTATGTGTTGTTTATCAAACTTTTACTGTATTTATTTTCCTTTTAGATTTAAAGGGGTTGTAAAGGTTCGTTTTTTATTTTCTAAATAGGTTCCTTTAAGCTAGTGCATTGTTGGTTCACTTACCTTTTCCTTAGATTTCCCTTCTAAACGTTTGTTTTCTTTGTCTGAATTTCTCACTTCCTGTTTCTCCTCACTAAACTTCACACCATCATCCGAGTGGTGTGGAGTCAGCCAGAACAGCTTACTAAACAGCTTACTGAGGAGGAACAGGAAGTGAGAAATTCAGACAAAGAAAACAAAGAAAAAAAACATTTAGAAGGGAAATTGAAGGAAAAGGTAAGTGAACCAACAATGCACTAGCTTAAAGGAACCTATTTAGAAAATAAAAAACGAACCTTTACAACCCCTTTAATCTTTCACTGGCAGGAACACTGAGCAAATGAAAAATGAATATGATCATGATAATGGGGCTCTATTGGCAGATCCAAGGAATGTGGAAGGTGATAGTAGGCAGCCAATGCTGCCCACACAGCAACTCCACCTAAATTTGAGGTTGATTTACTATAACTATAGAGCAGGGATATGCAATTAGCGGACCTCCAGCTGTTGCAAAACTACAAGTCCCATCATGCCTCTGGGTGTCATGCTTGCTGCTGTCAGAGTCTCGCTATGCCTTATGGGGCTTGTAGTTTGGCAACAGCTGGAGGTCCGCTAATTGCATATCCCTGCTATAGAGTGTGAATTCTGGTACAGCTGTGCATGGTAGCCAATCAGCTTGTAAATTCAATTTGTTCAATTAAGCTTTGGCAAAAGAAAAATTGGAAGCTGATTGGCTTCTATGCAGTGTTGTGCTCTCTAGTTTTAGTAAATCAACCCCTTTGTGTCCTTTGGCTCAGTGAGTACAGAGTAAGGCAGGCCATAGAAGATGCAAATTTCTTTCCTGCGTCCACTGCGGCAGGGTGGCTCTATTGCACAAAATCACGTCCCTTTACTTCATTTCGTGCAATAGATACTGTGCGTGCGCCCATTGGACAGAGGGGGAGACAATCAGCGGGTCCGGTGGACCTGATGTCCGCCAGCCACCCGCGATCATTCCCCAGAGAGGCAGAACGGTGATCTGCCTACGTAAACAAGGCAGATCGCTGTTCTGACAGGGAAGGACACAGAGATATTCTGTTCCTGCTAAACAGGAACAGAAGATCTCTGTGTTCACCCAGTCAGTCCACTTAACAGACACTTAAGCCTTTGATTGCCCCTGGTGTTAACCCCTTCCCTGCTAGTGTCATTAGTACAGTAACAGTGCATATTTTTAGCACTGATCACTGTAATAATGTCACTGGTTCACAAAAAAGTGTCAAAAGTGTCAGTTAGGTGTCCAATTTGTCCGCAGCAATGTCGCAGTCCAGCTAAAAATCACTGATCGCCGCCATTACTAATAAAAAATTAATAAATAAAAAAACATGCCATAAAAATATCCCATAGTTTGTATATGCTGTAACCAACCAATATACGCTTATTGGGATTTTTTTTACCAAAAATATGTAGCAGAATACATATTGGCCTAAATTGATAAAGAAATTAGATTTTTTACATTTTTTTATTGGGTGTGTTTTATAGCAGAAATATATATATTTTTTCTTTCAAAATTGTTGCTCTTTTATTGTTTTAGCACAAAAAAAAAACAAAAACGCAGAGGTGATCAAATACCACTAAAAGAAATCTCTATTTGTGGGGAAAAAAGGGCATCAATTTTTTTGGGGTACAGCGTCGCACGACCGCGCAAATCTCACTTAAAGTAACGCAGTACCGTATCGCAAAAAAATGGCCTGGTCATTAAGGGGGTCAAATTTTCTGGCGCTGAACTGGTTAAAGGTTTCAATCATGTCTCTCCTTTCCTTTCTTTCCTCCAGACTGTACATATTAAGTTCCTGAAGTCGCTTTCGATATGTTTTATTCCCCAGATCTTTCACCATTTTTGTTACCCATCACTTATCAATATCTTGTTGTAAGTGAGGGTTCCAGAACTGGACACAGTATTCTAAATGAGGTCTCACTAAAGATGTATATAGGGGAATCAGAACCTCCTTCCTCCTGCTGGTGACCCCTCTAGTGATGCATCCTAGAATTCTATTTGCTCTGGTCACACTGTTTGCTCTATTTGCAATCATCTGAAATAAGCACTCTTTTTCGTCTGTGGTGCTGGCTAACAGTGTACCCCCAATATTGTACTGTCTAAGGGAATTCTTTTTTCCCTAGGTGAATTATTTTATTATGCAGCTGGTGATGTCACTGGTGCATGTGCACTGAAGGGACGGTATAATCGCGCCATCCCTTCAGTTGTGCCACGCCCATGACTCCCGCGCGCATGTGCAGGAGTCACGTCATTGCACCTTGGCCAATCAGATGGCTGGAGCACCCGAAACGCGGAAGGAAGACCGGGTGAAGATGGAAGCCATGTCAGCAGTGACAGTGTGCAGGCTTTGTTCAAAAGTAAGAATTTCATAATGTGCTAGTAGGCGATGCCTACTAGCACATTATGCCATTGTCTTGCAGGGTTGTTGTTTTTTTTAAGGATTCGGTTTACTACCGCTTTAACAAATGCAATAATTTAGAGTTTAGCTGGAATATTTGGTGCCACTAAATAGTAGATTTTGGGGGTTTAGTACATCAGCATAGAAAGAGGAAAACTGAGCAGAAAGGAGGGGCAGGAGAATAATGCCTTGTACCCACGGTCAGAATTTCCGATGGAAAAAGTCAGACGGAATCTTTTCATCGGATATTCCGACCATGTGTGTACCCCATCGGACTTTTTTCTGTCAGAATTTAGAAAGAGAACATGTTCTCTTTTTTCAGACGGAAATTCCGTTCGTCTGTAGGGAACTCCGACGGAGAAAAAAACACACATGCCCAGAATCAAGTCGATGCATGCTTGGAAGCATCGAACTTCATTTTTCTCGGCTCGTTGTAGTGCTGTACGTCACCGTGTTCTTGGCGGTCGGAATTTGGTGTGACAGTGTGTATGCAAGACAGCTTGAACGGAATTCCGTCTGAAAAATCAGTCAGAGTTTATCCCGACGGAAATTCCGATTGTGTGTACAAGGCATAAGACTCTAAAAAGGGACTGTCTCACCAAATACCGGTATATGCAAAGTCCCTTTAGGAGTGTCTCCTGCATTACTATCTGCTACAGCCATATAAAAATATATGTACAGTCACACTGACTTTTTACACCAAACAACTGAATTTGTAGCTTTAAGCTGCTAATGGAAAAGGTAATTAAAGGCTTGCCAAAATACCTCACACAGAAATGCAAATGGGGAAAATTAGCATTCAATTTGCTAATGATGATTGCAAGTACTAATAAACTTAGTGTAAAACCTGGCACCAATTTGCAAATGTGTATTCACAGACATAATGTTAGTCAATTGCCTCCTGCTTCTTGTCTGGGTGAAGGGGAACACAAACAGAATGGGTCTGTCTGCCATTTATTGTAGACATGTTCCTGTGTTTGAATTATTGTGGAATCCTTGCTTCTCTGCGATCAAGTTATTTGTAAGGGAATTCCTCCCAATAAATCCCCCGGAGAGCTTCTCAGCTGGTTTTATGGCTGCTCAGGGACTACCATCAGCCCTCTATAATGTCAGCCACTCCAACAGTCTTTCATCTCTAAAGAGGGCAGCTGTAGATGCCACCATGTCATTTCCTCTGCACAACAAACCTTTCACATCAGCTCTGCCATTAGTAAACATATACAGACATATACAAACCTGCAGCTGGCGTAAGTGGAATGGCATGAGCAGACACCTCACTTAAAGAGATCTCCAGGCAAAACACAACTCAAGAACACGTGTGCCAGATGAACCACCGTTAACCTTTGTCTGTTTTTCTTGTCATGCACTCTTAGGAAGAAAAAGCATTGTTTTACAAAGTTTAGATCCTGCAGTAGAAATTGAATCCAAAATAACAACTGCACATAAAATAGATTGATGCAAAAAATGGCCCCTTCCCCATAAGCACAAGAGAAAGCCCACACATCTGCTGGAAGTGATTTCTAACATTGAGTGCAAGTACTTCTGCAGCTTCCTATAAGGACCCTTTCACATGGGCGTCCTCCATTCCATGTCAGCAGGGGATCTATAAACTGATCCCCTGCTGAGATGGAGCTAAATGGGACGGATGTCACTTTTCTGACTTACGTGTCCATGCGATTTTATTTCCCTCTTGTGAGGTAGGAAAAATTAACCAATGCAATCTCTATGGGCGGGTGGATATAGTCAGATGTGCGTCACTTCAAATCAGTATTCATCTGGACTGGCACGTTTGGGTCCACAAAAACAGAAGAGGACGCAAACCTCTGTTTGCGTTTGAAGACCTAAGTATATTCAGATGTGTGTGAATGTAAGCGAAAACATATCCGGTTTCATCCTCTTGCCCATAGGGATTCATTATGTTCCGTCCAGATCCATATAAAAACAGCCAGACAGAAGGCTTGTCTGAAAGGGGCCCTAAAATTTTTCTAAAGTCTTAAGATTTTTTACCTTAACCGCTTGCCGACCAGCTGCCGTCATTATAATGCGGCAGGTTGGCACAGTCCCACGAGGCGTCGTAGCTGTACATCGGACCTTTAGGCAGTGATAGCAGGCGCGCGCGCCCGCTGCACTGTGGGGGAACCGATGCGCGTGGCCGCCGGTCGCGATGACCGCCGGCCATGCGCGATCACGGGCACGAGAGCCAGAACAGGGACGTGTATGTGTAAACACACAAATCCCTGTTCTGTGAGGAGAGGAGAGACAGATTGTGTGTTCCTACTAGCTAGGAACAAAGATCTGTCTTCTCCTCTAGACAGTTCCTTCCCCCTACAGTTGGAACACACACTGAGGGAACACAGTTAACCCCTTGATCGCCCCCTAGTAATAACTCCTTCCCTGCCAGTGAAATTTACACAGTAATCAGTGCATTTTTATAGCACTAATCGGGTCCCAAAAATGTGTCAAAAGTGTCCGATCTGTCTGCCACAATGTCGCAGTCATGATAAAAATCGCAGATCACCGCCATTACTAGTAAAAAAAATAATAATAATAAACATGCCATAAAAATGCCATAAATTTTTCCCATAGTTTGTAGACGCTATAACTTTTGCACAAACCAATCAATATACGCTTATTGTGATTTTTATTACCAAAAATATGTAGAAGAATATATATATGAACCAAAACTGATGAAGACATTTGATTTTTTAAAACATTTTTGGGGCTATTATAGAAAAAAGTAAAAAATACAGTTTTTTTTCAAAATTGTGTTTTTTTTTCTGTTTTTAGCGCAAAAAATTAAAACCGCAGAAGTGATCAAATACCGTCAAAAGAAAGCTCTGTTTGTGGGAAAAAAAGGATGTCAATTTTGTTTAGGTAAAGTGTTGCACGACCGCGCAATTGTCAGTTAAAGCGACGCAGTGCCGTACCGCAAAAAACGGCCCGGTCAGGAAGGGAGTAAATTCTTCCCGGGCTGGAGCGGTTAATACATTCTATGCATTTAGTTAACAAAAAAAAACATTCTGTGCTGCATGACCCCCCCCCCCCCAGTCCTTCCTTATACCTATATTCCTTATACCTACCTGAGCCCAATTTTGATCCAGCGCTGTGCCCGAGAGCAGCGGCTCTCTTGTCTTTCTCCCTGGTCACTGGCCAGATTGATAGCA
Organism: Rana muscosa; assembly: GCA_029206835.1. Classification (NCBI taxonomy): domain Eukaryota; kingdom Metazoa; phylum Chordata; class Amphibia; order Anura; family Ranidae; genus Rana; species Rana muscosa. Next base: position 148,455,340 of record CM055126.1, on the reverse strand, counting down.
GGAGCCATTGCCTCCCACTGCTGGCAATACAATTCTGTGACAAAGGAGTGGGTGCGGTCAATGGACACAGACAAGGTGGCTTGGGAGCGATCCTGCACAAATGCCCCAAAAGAAAGCAGCTTTCTATGGGGGCACTCACCAAAGAGAAGGAGCCAGGAGCGCCGGCAGGGGAGCCCAGAAGAAGAGGATCAAAACCATTGCACAGAGCATGTAAGTATGGCACGGGTATTATTTTAATCCAGATAAAAACCCAAAGCTTTAAAATCACTTTAAACAAAAACTCCCACAAGGGTGTTGAATAAAAAGGCAATACAGTGACAAGTGAAAAGTACAGTAAACCATGGACTTCAAATTTCACTTCCTTTCATTTATAATAGCAAACTGAAATCTGATTGGCTGCACTGGTTAACGACAATCTGCACTCCCTAGTACATAAGCATGTGTTATAATGTAAGATAATGAAACTTGCAAACTGCAACAGCGGCAGATAGCTGGGGATAGGGATGGGCTGAGCAATTTCAGTAAAACTGATTTTGAAATTAGTCAATTTGGCCACTAGCAAAATTTCACCTAAGCAAAAACTTAAAAGGTGAGGAAAAATGTATTCTTTTATTCATTTTTTTTTTTTTTTGGGGTGGACTTCGGGTAGTTTCATTCCTTTCTGAATTTCTTTTAGTGTCCTTTTAATTGCTTCTTTTTTTGTCTATATATTTGTTCTTTGTATACTGTCTTGCTGAACTTTTCAGCCTATCTCTTTCGCTCCCTGTGTTATTTTATTTCTGTAAAAGAAAGTAAAGTGGGGCTAATGAGAGTCTGCCTTTAGGCACAAGAACAGGTCCTGGGTAGGTGAAAGGAGCTTCTATAACCCTTAGGATCTAATCACTGTATTCCAATCTAATGTACCCTGGACCACCAAAATCACCTTCCTACAGACTCCAATGCATGTCACCAAATCTAAATCTATTGATTTTCTCCAAACTTCTCCAAATCCCATGCCATCCAGGGACTTCCAGTTGTCATTCTGCAGTCCAGTGTTGAGAATGATTTTTCAAACTCCCACCTTTCATGCAAATATGGCTCCCCTCATATGTAATATCATCAAACTCTACATCAGGGGTTGGCAACCTTTTTTACATTTTTAAGCAAGTGTCATGTTACAAGTATGTAGACCGTATGTGTGCCAGTGAACAATAGCAGTCTGTATCCGTGTAGTTATATTTTTAATTTTTGAATGCTTCGTTGTACTACTAATAACCAGTTTATTTCATTAGGTATTATTAAAGTGATTGTAAAGTCTTGTTTTTTTTTTCTTCTATTAAAATAACAAGCATGTTATACTTACCTGCTCTGTGCAGTGGTTTTGCAAAGGGCAGCCTGGATCCTCCTCTTTTCAGGTCCCTGGCTGGGGCTCCTGGTCCCTTCCCCCCTGTTGAGTGCCCCCACAGCAAGCAGCTTACTATGGGGGCACCCGAGCCGAGCTGCAGCTCTGTGTATCCATTCAGACACGAAGCTGCGGTTCAGCCCCACCCCCTCTCTCTCCTGATTGGCTGAGTTTGATTGACAGCAGTGGGAGCTAATGGCGCCACTGCTGTGTCTCAGCCAATCAGGAGGGAGAGTCCCGGACTGACGAGGCACTCATGGACATCGCCAGATAGAGATGGGGCTCAGGTAAGTATTGGGGGGGGGGGGGCTGCTACACACAGAAGGCTTTTTATCCTAATGCATTAATAATACATCAATTTAGGATTCACATTTGGTCAAAGGATGGTAAAGCTTTGATCTTCTAAACAGTTATATTTCTAAATTTCCTGTTATAAATATTCTGGCAATGTTCTACAGCAGGAATGCCAACTTTAATACTATTCCACCACCTAAAGTATGTTTAAAACAATCCTAACATTATTACTCGTAATTACTCCCAAGTAACAAAATAAATTGGATGCACAAATCTTTACTCACTAACCCTCAGTTATACTAATCATACAAATCATGATACTGTTGCTTTGCAAACTTTTATTACATATATGGTTGGCCAGCAAGTCACCACTGCATATCCAAAAATGTTTTATTTTATAATCCTGAGAATACTGAAGTCTGCAAGTTAATTTAAAAAGCAAGGAGAGGCTAGATAATAAACCAGCAATAAATGCTCCCTTGCCTTTTCTACTGTGGCCCTGCATACATTTTATAAGAAACTGCAATGTAAATCCCCTTTTTAGTTACATTTTTCTATGTAGTGACATGACCATATAGCTCCGGTTTCTCTGTGTAATATGCAGGTCCAATAACAGGGATGAATTCCATAAGGCAGTGACATCACCCTCTGAAACATACTCCTCTGGATTTTTCCAAGGGGGAGAAGTCTCTCCCACCAGCCGCAACAGACCAAGTGAGAGATCAGAGCTTTGCTGTCAAGAAAGATAGTTACATTGTGTCTTGCATTAAAATGTATGCAGAGCTATGGGGAGAACCTCAACTAGAGCAAGAACAATATTTGAAGTTGCTTTATTTAGATTTTGGCGATATGGACTTGAATGCTAAAATAGTAAAAGCAAGTATGAATGACTTGATGACTATGTTTGGTATGGCCACCAATACACACCTCAATATTTTCAAGAAATGGAGCTAGTTTAAGTATTGCTGGTGGTAGTGATGAATGAACAAGCAATAGGGAGGTTGTAGAGCTGCAAACTGATAGTTAATAATTGATCAGCAACCGATTTTCCATTATATCTCTGCAACCAATGACCTTTTTAATGTCTTTTCATGGTGAGAACATCAGAATCAAATATCCCAAGGAAAAGTTGTATAGATATGTCCATCTATTAGGGGCTTGTATTACACTAATGATTCAGTGAAAGATGCACACCGTTGGAGTCAGGAGTGCACCGCTAAGGTAGTGGATTCTAGTGCTGACTGCTGCGGATGGAACTCTGGGTGGTTCAGGAAGGCAGGTCCACTGGAGAACCAACACGGATCCCACTGGGAGCTAGAGCATAAAATTCCCCAGGGCGCAGAGTCTAATGCCGCGTACACATGATCGATTTTCTCGATGGTGAAAACACAGTCGAGAAAATCAATGGGAAAAATGAGGGAACGACTTGGTTCCCTACACACGGCCGTTTTTCCCGACATTTTTTTTCTTGGTCGAGAAAAACGACTGTGTGTGGGCTCCGTGGCAGTGTTTCCCTATGGGAAAACTGCAGCGGAAAAAAATGACGGGAATCACGACGAGAAAAATTAGAGCATGTTCTAATTTTTCTCGTCGTGATTAATGCCGTTTTTCCCGTCAGGAAAAATGACAAAAAGCCCACACACGGTCGTTTTTCTTGTTAAAATTTTTTTTTTATTTTTCCCGACGGGAAAAATGATCGTGTGTACGCGGCATAAGAGCCAGCAGATATTCACCAGAGCCTCTAGTGGGGAGGATGGACTGCGCTGCAACTGGCTCCAGGTCACAGCCCCCAGGGTCTCCCAGCTCACACTCACGGTAGGCTACAGGGGGATAGACAGTAAGCAGCAGCCCAGGACAACAAAGCATAGTCAGGAGATAATCCAAAGGTCGGGGCAACTAGCAGACAAGGATAGACAGAGAACACGCCAAAGGTCAGGGTAACAAGCAGGCAGGGATAGTCAAAGAACAAGCCAAGATTGGTAACAGAGACAGACGTAGAGCACACGGCAAGCAGGAGACAGGAAACCAAACACACAATATTGCTCGGCAAGGCAGGCTTGGAGAACACTGTGTTAAATAGTGGTTCCTGTTAAGGCTAGGGTGGAGCCACACTGAGGGAAGATTACTTAACCATGCAGGTGTGAGAGTGCAGGCTGATACACAGACCAGGTAAGAGACAGACATGGCATGAAAGTATTACTGCAGAGTCATGACACGCATGCTTAGGGTGATGCTGTGATGCCAGGATATAGTCTGTAATACAACATCATCGACACAGAGCACCTAGATGTGGGACTGTCCTTGCAAATCCGGTAAAGTTGGCATCTATGAGAATGCTATTTTTCTAAGAGGACAGGATAAGCATGCACTAAATTTTCCTAAATAATGTAAGTTTCGCTGTCTAGAAACTGCAACAAAGAACATTAAATCAAATTATTTAGTAGTTGAAATTAATCTATCTTAGTGTTCCAGTAAAGGTGAGTCTGATGTTAGAGAGGGTAAAAAACAAGTAAAATTAATGATGAGGTGAAAAAACATTTGAAATAAAATTTTCCAAACACACAGAGTAGAATAAACAGTTATGATTAAGATTCTCAGAATTATTTATCTTGTCGGCTCTAAGAAAACACTTGCACATTACGACTCTTTTCAGAAGAAGATTTCACTATAAAACGAAGGAAGGTTTCTGGGAACCAGTGTTTGGAAACAGTAACTGTCTTAAGGCAGAGGTCAAGCATTACCACCGCAATCTATAAATGAATACAGGCACAGGAAGGGGATAAGCGGTGACGATAACAGCCAATTATATATTAGTTTGCTGTAGTCAGATCCCCAATAGTTGATTTATGATTGGACACTTGGGCTAATTGCCCTTTGGAGCATCATTATTGCTCTTTACGCTTTAAAAAAAAATAAGCCTGCAAAAGTTTGTTATTTACCTTTCCGGCCACACAGTACCTGATTTTAGCTGTGGTGTAACCATGTTTGACATTGGATTCAAACCTCAGGTATTGTAGGGGGTAACCTGCAACTGAAACAGATTCTTGAGTCACTTGCAGAGGATTTTGTATATATGATTTTTTTTCCCTTTTACATGAGAAAAATTCTTACACTGTAACAACGTAGCTTAGTTGGTGGTAAATGTATCCAGGGCGCATAGATCGCCCTGAAGATGGGCAGCAGTTTTTTTCAAGAGCAAAGTTAGCAATGCTATTTATTGTTGACTGTTTATAGGTTTAGTGGACCTACAATCTGTATCCCCTGCTACTCTGCAAATTATCTGCTTGGTTACAGACACTGAAAGACAGGTAACTAACCATACACAGCTGGATTTTCATTTGAACATTCATAGGAAAATCACTCGACATAACATTATTTTGTGCCATCATTGAGTCAACTAATTTTGTTCGAAAGGCCCTACAATTTGTCCAGACCTGCTATTTGAATGGAGTCTCAGGTGTATTAAATGAGTTCCAGTACAATATGTACATGTTTTCCAGAATGAAAACCACATTCATAGTTAGAAATTCATTTGTTTTAAAACAGATTTTCATCCAGCTCGAAATTTCTCATCACATCAATTTTACTCCACTAACCCCTAGAAAATGAACTCCCAGCAGATATACAAGACACAAATAATGCACCTTTGTATTCATTAACACATCATAAAATGTATTTTTAATGCAAGCAGTGTTATTACCCAAGATTTGGTATCAACCTCTTGCAGTCCACTATACAGTAGAGCTCAGATCAAATTTTCCTTGTCAAAAATATTTTATTAAGTACAGTAAGTTAAATACAATAAATTAAGTACCGTATTTGCTGATGTATAAGACTACCTTTTACACTTAAAAAACTGGCCAAAAAGCAGGGGTCCTCTTATACGCCGGGTCAGCAGCTCGGATGCCTGCTGGATGTGCGGTAATACTGGATGTAGCTTCGGCTACATACAGTATATACCGCTTAGCCAATCCTGGTGAGCGATGTATTCAAATGAATACAGAGCCTGCTCAGATTGGAGTAAAAACCTCTGCCAATCTGAGCAGGCTACATACAGTAGCCTGCTTGGATTGGCTTTGAGAGTCAGAGAGGCGCGAGCTGAGGATGTTACAGCCTCTGCCAATCCAAGCAGGTTTTGTATTTATTAATAGAATACATTGCTTGCCGTGATTGGCTCCAGCTCCAGCAAGAAGGAAGAAGAATATGGCTCCGCGTCCAGCAAGAATGAAGAAGGATATGGCTCCAGAAGTAGGAAATATGAAGCGTCGGAAGCCTCGGAAGGGGGGTCATCTTATATGGTGAGTACAGGCAAAAAATCTTAAAAAACTGTAAAATTAGGGGGTCGTCTTATACGTATATGAAAAAAGCAGTGCAGCGCTAAAATCGCATTATAATAAAAACTGTAATGCTGACTCTGGACACTTGATGGCAGCACTGGGTGTATAGCACTAGTGATATGCCATTAATTCCAATGTCCGGTTGCAGCAATACATGCCCCGTTCTATATATCATTTATGTTAGTGATTGGGGGATGTTTCTTAGATGTTTGACCCTTTCTGATGTTGTAGTCAGCGGTTATAACACTCTGCGTATAAGGGGATTCTTCCCCTGCATCCCTTGCTGACACTCTGTCACCATGTGATCAGTGCGCCCCGCCCCCTGTTTCACGGAGACGCTATGGGCGGAAATGAACATAGTTTGTTTGTACCGCTGTCATGGCGACGGCGGATCACGTGGGGAGCGCCTACCCGGAAGTAATTCGAATGGGAGGCGTTATCCCCTGTGTACTCGCCGATGATAGGCACAGTGGTTGATCAGATGGAGGCTTCCTCCTGGAAGCACTCTGTATCCCATATGCCCTTAAGCCAATTGTGGTCAGCCTATGTCTTTTGGCTCATCTGATAATATCCAATGGGGGCGCTTGTCTCATAATCCTTATAGAAGGGGCGGGATATTATTCCCATTTTTTAGATATTGAACACACCTGGTATATGGCTTATATAAAGAGACTGATATGCTGGCTCCATTACATTTCGCTGAGGAAGTCCTTGTCTACGGACGATGCGCGTGCGAGGGGCCATATGTCGTCAGGACAGCCATCTACCTGGTTTTATACCTTTGTTACATGAACATCAGCTTGGCACAGGGCTATCTGTGCATTGCTTGTGAGTAACTAATTTTTATTCAATAAATCAAGTCTTTTATATGGAGAGCACTATGTATTTCTTTTGGAATTTTGCATGTAACTACGCTAACGTATGAGTTCGTTTTGGATATTACCGAGTGAGTGAGGACTGTGATTGAAGGATCGTATGAGGACTACCCTCTCATCTTTATTATTACCCTTGTTAAGGGACTGCAGTTTTGACCTTCTGGTAAAACAGAGGTCCATGCTTTAAGGTGAGCGGCCTGTACACCTGGTGGCGGTTATACACGGAAGTGACTTCACTTACGATCATTATCAATCACCCTGTTTCACGATTAGAGGATCCTTCTATCTTCTTGATGTTCCACTCATCAATATTTTCCTATAAATTCTGAACTCTTGTACTGTTTGGACGTTTTTATTATAATGCGATTTTAGCGCTGCACTGCTTTTTTCATATACGTTTCATTTAAGGATTTTTTTATATTGACCTTCAGTGTTCAGCAGCATTGTGATAGGTTGGTTTTGCGCTGTCTGGTTCTTTTTACTACTGGTCGTCTTATACGCCCAGTCACCTTATACACCGGGAAATACGGTACTGTACAATATACAATTCAGAATTATTATTATTAATTATTCATATGTGGTTACAAATATAGTATAGTGTTGATTAGGATATAAGGAAGTGTGAAAAGTTAAAGCAATTAATCAACAATTATGCGTTCAACCTAAGGAGATGTAGAAATCCAAATAGTAAATGATTCTAATAGCTATGAGTAACTGAATAAAGATTTCCTGAGCAAACTTGGGCTAATGGATTGTTTTTCAAAACTGGTACTATATTCGCAACCTATGGAACTTCAAAATCATAAGGTATAAGGAGAGACAGAGTAGAAAAGAAAAGTGAAGAGTAGAGAGTAAAGAAGAAGTAGTGGGGAGGGGTCCACCAGGTTGATCCAGTAGTCACAGTCAGACCTGTATAATCAGTAAAACTTCAAATCATCTACCATGGCATTAAAACAGAGTCATTAAATGTTGTCGGTAAGAAATGTTCTATCCAAGGTTGCCATAATTTACGGAATTTAGGAATTTGGTTTTGATCAATAGCCGCCATTTTGGCGAGAACAGGAAAAAATGCTTGGACAGCCACACTCCAAAAATGGTTGTTTATTAAAACAAAAATGTGAAAAACATATCACAGCATGGAAAGCAGCAAACAGGAGCTGACGCGTTTCGCACTGTGACTCAGTGCTTAATCAAAGCTATGATTAAGCACTGAGTCACAGTGCGAAACGCGTCAGCTCCTGTTTGCTGCTTTCCATGCTGTGATATGTTTTTCACATTTTTGTTTTAATAAACAACCATTTTTGGAGTGCGGCTGTCCAAGCATTTTTTCCTGTTCTCTGCATTGTGATATGCACTGCCTGCACCCACGGCTCTAGGACCCTGTGAAGCATTTATCAGCTACACCTGAGCGGTTACTCCCTTTCCTGTTTGTCTTAGCCGCCATTTTGGCATGTATCATAACGTTGTTCATTCTTTGTTTTGTCTCGGCCAACGCAAAAGAGGGAGTTCTCCAAGCTCTCGCCACAGTTTGTTTTGCTGCTGTGAGCAAAAATATAAAAAGTTTAAATTGGGCATGAGTCAGACTATCTGGTTTAAGATTAAGTAATGTCGTAGTAGGATTGGGTTGGAGGGTTACGTTAAACATTTTGGAGGCATATGTACTGTATATATTTCTTTCCAAAATGTTTGTACTGTCGGACAGGACCACCAATTGTGTTTGTATGTACCTTCTTCTGTGCAGCTGCAGAAACAATGACCAGGAGCGTCAGGGGTAAATTTATCAATTTTGGCTGGTACTAAGTACCATCTAGTTAGTACTTTATAGTTGGTTTCCATAGCTATTACATTAGGGGAGGAAGATTTAATTGTGGACCAAATTTCTAACCATTCTGCCTCATTTAGGACATATTCCAAGTCCTCCTCCCATTTCCGCACGTAGGTAGGTTTATCCGTTTCAGCATTTATTAGTAATTGAGAATAAAGGGAGGAGATTAGTCCTCTAGCGTGTGGGTAGTTTTTGCAAGTGTATTCAAAACTAGTGAATTGGTTCAGAGGCATGTCTGAAGTGGTATTAGGTGTAAAGAAATTTTTAATTTGTAAGTATTGGAACATTTCCGATTGTGGGATACCATATGTTTCGAAGAGAGACAGGAAGGGGATAAAGGATGATGAGTTAACAAAATTGTGAAATTTCAGTAAATCCAAGGAAGACCATGCTTTAAAAGATAAAGGATATATCCAAGCCGGGTAAAAGGTTGGGTTTTTGAGGAAGGAGAGGAGAGGGTTGTGTGGAGATTGCAAATTGTGTTTAAATTTATATCTATCCCAGATGGATAGGTAATGCTTAGTTATAGGATTACTTAGGCCAAGACGGTTTTTGGAATGAAGCCATAATAAATTTGAAATCGATAAAGGGTCACATTCGCAGGCCTCTATCGATACCCATAAAGGTATCTCCTGAGTGGCATGATATTTGGCTAAACTAGCTATGTGAGCTGCTCTATAGTAAGTGGCAAAATTAGGTACTCCTAGACCTCCTAAGTTTTTAGGTAAGTATAGTGTTTTGAGAGGCATACGCGGTTTTGAAGATCCCCATATAAATTTAGATGTTCTTTTCTGGATAATACGTAAGTAATGGGCGGGGACTGTTATCGGTAATACTCTAAATAGGTATAGCAGTTTGGGTAGTATTGTCATGCTCAGATCGAATTTTACATTTTAAATTTTTTTCTAACAAATTTGCTTTAACAAGGAACATGTCAATAAGAGAATAGTAGCACAAAAGTAATCAGTCTTCTGTGCCTCCTACCACTATCCAGTCACATGTTTGGGGAGGAGCCAGATCTGTTAGTACTTCTTAACTGCAATAGAGAAAAGTCAGGTCTTTTTGCCCTGTGCTGTCTGGTAAGGATATGTAAAATCTCAAAACTGGATGAACAGAAAAACAATTACTTTAGCAGGTAAAACAGCTTCCATATATGTACTTTATCTGTGTATTTTTGTGTTTACCTGGAGTTAAACTTTAAAGGGAACCTGTCATAGAAATAAGGAGAACTGGCAACTCCTGCAGAGTCTAAATACACCAAGTCCAGTGGTCTATTAAGGAAGGGAAAGGATCAGTTTATAGGAAAATAGGAAATACTAAAAGAGGTTGTTAGTGGCAAAGGAGGTTTCCTTCATGGTAATTTCATCCAAAGTTAGTATTACGTGTTTGATTGTAAGCCAGCAGTTTGAATAATCCATAATTTCAGGAAGACCTCTATTTCCACCCACAATGATGAGGAGGTTTAACAGTCATTATCATTGTATTTTGTATTCCTATTTTTGTTATGGAGACAGCAAGTGGAACTGATGAGATGGGAGATCTCATTGCCGGAGAAATGTTAAGAAATGCAAAGTTGGTCATTTAACCCAGTGACTTCAGTTAAATACACCATTAAAACAATCCAGTCAAAATTTCCACAGACAGATCAATTGCTCTGACCTCATACACGGCCCAGAATCAAACATATCAACTAAAACAATCAACCTTTAAAAAACACCCGTGTGTGTGGTCAACAACATTGAACTTTAGAAATGAGACAATCCCAAACTCTTTAGAAGAATGCAAATCTGTAAAGAAATGTATGAAAAATGAAGTTATGAATTAAAAATAAGGTGTGTGGAACAACAATGTATGGTAATAATTTGGAGATATATATCGACAGCTAAACGATAAGAGAAAGTTGGAGATTCGAGCAGCATCCTGTATGAGAATTTTGGCAGTCTTTAAAGGCCAAGAACATCTTATCTAATTTGAAAGTTATGTTGCTAAATGTCTAAATTAAACAAGCACATTACTTTTAGCTTGGCAAGAGCGTACTTTTAAATGCCTTGTATCAATCACCTGTGTTTCCTGGCTATAAACATTTTCATACAACTTCCAGAGACACTTTACTGTTCGATGCCAGTATCTATGGACATCATTCACAACATACTGTAAATACTGTGTGCTACAAAGTCTATTATCACAGAAAATCACAATGCTGTTTTAAAAAGTACATATTGTACCTGTGCAACAAAATTGGACCAGACGTGGGCTTTTCTTGTGAAGTTAATGGTTGCTTAGGGGTAAATTGACCAATGCCAATAAAGTCATGCATTTTAAGAATATGTTAAATGCTGTGCAAACTGTTGGTAAAATCCTAAATAATAATAATAATAATAAAAATAATGCAACACCTTCTTATGTTTTGAGCCTTTCTGCCAATATAGGGGGACTTTCAGCCCTGCCAGAGGGAGGTATGCAGAGCAATCAGATGTCAATGGTGATAAAGCCCTCTTAGAAACCTTCTTTCACTTGTTCAGTCCTGTATATTGTTCCCACTGTTCAGCCAATCATTAGTCCTTTAGAGAAGGCATCTGGACACTTTGGCCAACAACTGGTCAGCACTGTTGTAATGGTTACCCCATGCCGAGAATGATTCAGAACGGTGGATCATTTCACTGCTCACACCATTCACAAATGACTTCAATTGAACAGGGTTGCAGCTGTATTTGCTCGAAAGGGATTTAAAAAAAAAAAACTGCTTCAATTCTGCTGTTCAAACCTGACTCATGATAAAAAAAAAGAAACTGTCTGTATTCCAGGAAGCCAGGACATTACCCTTCCCTCCCCAAGACCCTTTACTACTTCTTGCTTTATGTATTTTTAATGCTGAAAGGAAATAGGATACGTGCAAGAAATGGAAAACTAAATATTACATTACAATAAAAGCATCAAATAAAGATACTGGTGAAAATCATTGTTCCGCGTGTTTAAAGCGATTCTAAATGAAAAACGTCTTTATTTGGTTGTAATTTACCAAATTGTATGGGTCTATGGGCAAATTCACTCTCTCTATTTGTCCAGGTGTCCATTGTCACCAGGAACAGAAAGTGATAGGAAATCCAAAATGTTATGGTTGTCACTGAACAGGAGGCAAGGGGAAATCCTCTTTTGTAGACTGTCTAATGCCGCATACACAAGGTCGGAATTTCCGTTGGAAAAACCTTGGATGGTTTTTCTGACGGAATCCCACTCAAGCTTGGCCTGCGTACACACGGTCACACAAAAGTTCTCTGAACTTTCGACCGTCAAGAACGCGGTGACGTACAACACTACGACGAGCCAAGAAAATTAAGTTCAATGCTTCCGAGCATGCGTCAAATTGTTTCCGAGCATGCGTAGGAATTTTGCGCGTCAGAATTGCTACAAACGATTGGAATTTCCGATAGATAACCTGCTCTCGATCTTTTGTTGGCGGAAATTCCGACAGCAAAAGTCCGATGTAGCATACACACGGGCGGAAATTCCGACGAAAAGCTCACATCTGACTTTTCTTGTCGGAAATTCCGACCATGTGTATGTGGCATAAGAGGAGATTTACTCTACTTTGGAATCTCCACTCATTTCCTGTTGATTCTCTGGGACACAAAGTAAATAGAAATCTCTCCAAGAGGACACATCAGTAAAAAAATAAAGTTAACAGGGGTTTGAACCCTATCCTGCTTAAAAACTAAAAACACGAATTTGGTGTTAGTAATGCAGGCCATACATGTTTTGAATTCCAAGCAAATTTTATTTTGAAAATCTGTTATTTTGTGCATTTTGTGATGTGATTTAGTTGGAAATTCGTTCATCTTTCCAAACATTTCCAACATTCCCGATCACTCAAATTCGATGGCCGCATGAAAATGGGCCGTTGCTGCAGCTCACTAATAAGAAATGCGAATGAAAATTCTTAGTTGCGATTTTTGAAAGAAAATTAGTTCAGAATTCGACCCATGTATGCCTTTATATAGCTTTATATAGCATTTTAAGACAATAGACCCCAATCAGTGCTTCTTAAAACATAACTGAAGGCAAAACATTTTCACAAACCAGCCTCCCATAGGATGCTTTTACTCTTAGTACTCACCCTGAATGCTCCATGTTATGCATTTAATGCTAATAGAACGTTAGGAAGCAGTGGCTAAATTTTATTTTACAAAATGTTAACAATATTATTAACAAAAGGGTTTATTTTCATCATTAGCGTAACTCACCGCCCCTTGGTTTTGTTGACCATAGCTCACAACAAATCCTCAACAAATTTTGTGTATTTTTGCCATAAAGTGAACCTGAGTATTGACATTACTGAAATTACTAATGTAATAGTACCAGCAAATGGCTAACAGCTTTCACTCAGTTCTTCTTATCCCCAACTCCATCCAGTCCTCATCAGATCACTGCAAGCAATGCTTGTCACAGTACTCGTAAATTCACAGTACTCGTAAATATATGGTTGTGTGTGGTCACATTAAAGGATAAAGCTACCCAAAAATAAAAAATTAATTCCAAAACAATCACGTTTGAAAGACTGCTGCACAAATACAGTGTGACATAAAATATTGCAATACCACTATTTTATTCTCTAGGGTCTCTGCTCATTTTCTTTTATATATATATACATATTATATAATGTTTGGGGGTTCTAAAATACAGATTTTTACCTGTAAACAACAAATATCAGAAAAAGGCTCGGTCAGCAAGTGGTTAAAGTGGTTGTAAAGGTAAAGAACAATTACAGTCAGCCCCTCTATTCTATTAATCTCTCCTACACTGTGTAAATGTTTTTTTTTAAACGATGCCTGTAAATACCTCATCTTCAATCTTTTATGGCTGGGCACATGACCTCCGGCAGCTCTATTCCTCTGATCTACGGGCTACAGCGGAAGAGGCCGAGATCCGCTCTGATGTCAGCCGGGGAGGTCACCAGACAGCTAAGCTTGCCACTCAGCCTCTCCCCCTGTAGCCCTTAGATGGGGAGGAGAGCGGCCGGAGGTCACGTGACCAGCCAGAAGAGATTTTACAGGCATCGTTTTAAAAAAAAACATTTACACAGTGTAGGAGAAAATAAAAGAACAGAGGAGCTGGCTGTAATTGTTCTTTACTTTAACTGCCAGCTACTAATAGCGGCGGGAGCGGGAGAGGAAGAGACACACACCGGAGCTGACAGGCAGGTAGGGAGGGGGAGTGGGAGAGAGAGAGCAGCGGGATGACAGAGGCACGTGGCCTGACCACGGTAATCATGGATCCGCAGCCATGATTACTGTGGTCAGCACACAGAGGGGACACATAACAGGCAGGATCAGCCAGGTTTTTTTTTATGGTGCTGTTTAATCTGCTATAAGGGAACAGGAGCCTTTTTTTTTTTTTAGGATTAGTCACTTTAAGTAAAAAAAATGTAGACTGTAAAGTGCTGTGCAAACTGTTGGCGTTATATAAATCCTATATAATAATATTATAATAATACTAATAATTTTTCCAGCCAACAGACTGGGGCCAAAAATAAATCTGTCACCAGAGACTGTGAAATGTAATAGTGCACTGCGATCAGAGTCAGAGGTAAATTGGAACAGGAAATGACAGTAGCAAGAGACTAGTTTATAGGAAAGACGTGAAATTCGTTTTTTTTTGTATAACATGGAGGTTCGCATTATTACACAGACCACGAAATGAGTAATCTGTTACTAGAATTAGGCAAAAAAAAACTTTCACCAATCAGTTTTTTTAATCTGACCTCTGTCCAGAGTCTATAGTTAGCTTTAGGCACATGGAACTATTTTTATAGAAACTGCCAAAATAACACACACACTAGGTATGTGGCATTTTGTGTTGTGAAATCGTTAACCTCTGCCGCAGGCAGGTTAGATCCTAATGTAAAATAAACACATAAAGGACAGGAAAAATTCCTACATCTTAAGACATGGGGAGGACACTAATACAAACAAGTGATCAATTAAGATAAGAACTGAAAATGAACACAGCCCAATTCTACAATTAGCCTGTGGGTTTTCATATTAATTGCACCACAATTGGTTCCTTCCTAATGATGGGCTTTGTTTATCAGTTTGTAAAGAAGAATGAAATAAAGTGAAAGCAGTCAGCAATGTTACGCCTCGTCCATCATCAGTAATGGTACTGCTTACCCCCTATAGGCTTTTTGTTTTGGGTTTATCTTCCCAGTTCAGTGTTCTAACTTACTGGAATGTTATAGATGGACAAATATAGTGTTTGAATAGAGATGAATAAAGAGCTAAGTAAGTTTATTTGTGTCCTTACCCGATAAAGATAAATATTTTCTGCCTTTTGTACAGTAGAATAATTGGATATATAAATGTAAAATATAACTAATTCTGATCATTTCACTGCTATCTGATTGTATATGGATGTCCAAAGAATACATAAGAGTAAATTGTTGGTCAGTCTATGTATTTTCCATTCTTTATTAGCAGACTAGATGCATAAAAATATCTAATATGGCTGAATAACTAAAGGAGTGGAGCATGTTCACTGCAAAATACATTTTCACTTTGCAAAGTGAATTTGCACTTAGTTTAGAGACAGAGGAGGAGCAATGTAAAAATTCACTTTGCAAAGAAAATTTAAGAAAAAGGGGTTAATTGCAATTTTACTTAGCTTGGGGAATAAGGTGAAGCTGTGCTGACTTCGTTCAACCATTCACGTGCAAGCAAAAATACTGTTTCTTTTTTATTTACCTTGCATCGTGATTGGGAATTCTTTGCAAAGTGAATTTTCAGCTTCACGTCATTCACTAAGCTTAGCAAAAATGATCTTTACAAAGTGAACATGCTCTACATCTTTAGTAAATCAATCACAAGTTTTGCTTTTTATGCACAATTACATTTAAGGAAGAGCGAGGGAAGAAATGTACGTATGAATTGGGGACGTTTTTTATGAAGTGTGCTAAGAAGGAAATGTATTTGTTTTTTCCATGTATTACAATGGTCCTGCCCAGTGCAATGTGTTCCAGTGTAGTCAACAAAAGTAGAACACGCTGCATTCTTTTTGTATGGAATGCATCTGGAACACGGCAAAACGCACCAAAAACACACCTAAATGCATCAAAAACAAACAAAAAATGCTCCAGAAGGCGTATGACCTGAATTGAGGTGAAGAAAAAAGAGGGGAAAAACACTGTTACACATCAAAAATGCACCGGAACACATCAAAAATGGCTTCTGTCTAAATTGGCCCTAGTATATGAATGTGAGTTAGGGACCTTAGGTTGTAAGCTCCTTGAGGGCAGGGATTGATGTGAATGTACAATGTATATGTAGAGCGCTGCGTAAATTGTCGGCGCTATATAAGTACGGTACCTAAATAATAATAATAATAATCAAAAGCGCATTAAAAATGTGCATGCAGAAACGCTTCCAGAACAGAAGAAATTGTGGTGTGAACCGCCCTGAATGCAGATAATGTGATCCGCATGTCTATGGTTGCCTTTTGCTTGCTGGGTATCCAGGATGGCTTCTATACTGTCCAAAAAACGTTGGTCAAACGCAATGGTTTGGTTGGTTGGTATGGTTGGCTGGGTCACTTTCTCTGTGTACCTAGCAGCATTCCAACTTGCAAATTCTTTAATCTTGAAGTTATATCAGTAGTAGGATCAGTGGGATAGCAAGATCAATGAGGATGAAAATTCTCAGGAGGATTACCAGCCAAAGAAGTTTTAGGTACAAATTTGCAGGTAATTGTGTATATGGTGAAAACAACTATATCACATATCAAACAGGACAGACAGAAAAAGCCTTTTTATATTAACAGGTTTAATGTATTACTGTAAGTGTTTGACTAAAGAACCGTCCTTTTTTTAGTAGTTGCCCATTCTGTCAGCAACAGGATCCCTAACAAACCACTTACCTGTTTAAATGGAGTCACTCACTAGCTAAACCTGCTTATGTTGCTCTTTTTTACCCAGGGAGAATTGCCAGTGTTCTGGGCCAGCGAGGGAGTGATTCCTAATGTCTTGTACACACGGCCGGTTTTCCTGTCGGAAAAACTCAGATGAGAGCTTTTGGCCGGGAATCCCGACCGTGTGTATCCTCCATCTGAGTTTTTCCGACGGGAAAACTGCCAAAAACGGCCGGCAAAAAAAAAGAGGACTGGCTCTCTTTTTTGACATCGGGATTCCCGACTGACTTTTTCCCCGTCGGAAATTCCGGTCGTGTGTACGAGGCAATAGAGGTAAGATGACTGCTGCTGGCGATGTGTTGCCAATAGCAGACTTGCTCATGTGGCATCAGCCTTACATATTCTATTTAGCAAAAGGAGAAGCTGATTGGACGTGAGGAGGGAGATAGGGCCTGGTATTTAGAAAGTGTGAGGGTGACATCAGTTTGAGACACTCCGGAGAGCATTCAGAACTCACTGACCTGTGCATTTAACTTGCAATGGACCTCCTTCTTATTTGCATTTGACCTGCTTCAAGCAGGTTTTGTATTCCCATAAATTTGTATGGAAACGCAAAACCTGCTTGAAGCGAGCAAAGGCCCTTTGACACAAGCCCTTAGCCAGACACCTTCTACATGTGGGAATATATATAGTCTTTTTAATGTTTTCTAGACATATAAATGGGATTAGCTTGACGTCACTAAGCATAGTAATCTGCATTTAACATTGTTTCTGTGCATAGTTTGCCGATGGGTAAGCCACATTTGCCTATTACATGTAGGCCGGCCATACATGGAGAAAAGTTCTTTCCTGCAACCAGAAGAAAGAAATTTGTTTGATTCTCCAGCAACACAGACAGTGTTGATGCGGGAATCCTTCCTGCCAGGCACCATGTCTTCTCCCAGCGGTGGGGGAGGGGGCGGGCAGGGGAAGCCGTCCCTGTTGGGAGAAGACAGTGATTATCGCTAGAGGCTATAGCAGCCGCTTTTGATAATAACAAGAGAATCCGGCATGCTGGTTGTACCCAAGTTGATTAATCTATCAACTTGGTACATTCGGCCTACCCATTTACAGTTGGAATCTCGGCCTGTTCCTGCTGAACTGGCCGAGATTTGAATCGTGAATGGCCAACCTTACTCTGCCTCCAGCTTTGCAGTGCTACACAATGGTTGTACTACTGTTCCCACACATAGCGGTAATCTGATTCAGATGAAAACAATGCTCTCACTTTGTGGCAGATTTATTATCTCAACAAGTGTTGGGCAGTTAGGCAGAATCATTGTGGTAATTTAAAGAGGAAGTAAACCCTGGGAAAAAAAAAACCCTGCAAAAGAAAGCCATAATGAGCTAGTATGCATAGCATACTAGCTCATTATGAATGACTTACCTGAGATCAAAGCCCCCGCAGCGGTCCTCGGTCACCTCCGCCGCCGCCGCCATCTTGCCTCGATGTCCCGTCACAGATGTCAATGTATCGCCGCTCCGGCGCTGTGATTGTCCGGAGCGGCGATGACGTCACACGCATGCACGCTCGGGCTGGCAAGAGTGCGCTAGTGCGCATGCATGTGACGTCATCGGCGCATCGCTTTATAGTAAATATCTCCTTAACCATGTAGGTTAAGGAGATATTTCTTGCACCTACAGGTAAGGCTTAATCTAGGCTTACCTGTAGGTGCCAGTTGTCTAAGTGGGTTTACAACCACTTTAACCCACCTCTACTGAATTATATATACAGTATTGTATTTCTACATTTATGGCAATAGTAAAAACTTGGTACAAGCAAGTTTTCAAAAATGTGAAAGTCACACTGCAAAATTACCTCAAAATACACCACAGGTTCCCCGTTAAGTGTTCTTATGATTGAAAAGCTGGTCATATTGTAGTCAATTTTTATTTTGTTCAGCCAGCCAGATTAACAAAAAAAACGGAGCAAATTTCTCCATCCACACATTCAAGGTAGATGGGGAAATCCTCCCCACTGTGTCTTTGTATTCTGACAGCGGGATTCCCCCTTTGCCAGAATAAATTGATAAGCACTGTAGTCCCTGGCTGCATGAGCTAATATATTCCAACAAGCCCGTTCACGAAAGGTCGATCGATGGATGAACTTCTCATGAACGGGAACTACCATACATGTATTGAAATTTGTCCAGATTCATTCAAGTATGGCCAGCTTAAGACTTGCCCTGCCTCCTCTCTAACTTCCAAAGTCCAGAAGCGTGGCCACATTGCAAAGTCGCATTTACCATTCAGCACAGTAGGCCTATGCCTACAGTATCTCACTAAAGTGAGTACACCCCTCACATTTTTTGTAAATATTTTATTATACCTTTTCATGTGACAACACTGAAGAAATGACACTTTGCTACAATGTAAAGTAGTGCGTGTACAGCTTGTATAACAGTGTAAATTTGCTGTCCCCTCAAAATAACTAAACACACAGCCATTAATATCTAAACCGCTGGCAACAAAAGTGAGTACACCCCTAAGTGAAAATGTCCAAATTGGGCCCGATTAGCCATTTCCCCTTTCCCGATGTCATGTGACTTGTTAGTGTAACAAGGTCTCAGGTGTGAATGGGGAGCAGGTGTGTTAAATTTGGAGTTATCGCTTTCAATCTCTCATACTGGTCACTGGAAGTTCAACATGGCACTTCATGGCAAAGAACTCTGAGGATCTGAAAAAAATAATTGTTGCTCTACATAAAGATGGCCGAGGCTATAAGAAGATTGCCAAGACCCTGAAACTGAGCTGAAGCACAGTGGCCAAGACCATACAGCGGTTTAACAGGACAGGTTCCACTCATAACAGGCCTCGCCATGGTCGACCAAAGAAGTTGAGTGCACATGCTCAGCCTCATATCCAGAGGTTGTCTTTGGGAAACAGACATATGAGTGCTGCCAGCATTGATGCAGAGGTTGAAGGGGTGAGGGGTCAGCCTGTCAGTGCTCAGACCGTACACCGCACACTGCACCAAATTGGTCTGCATGGCTGTCGTCCCAGATGATGCACAAGAAAGCCTGCAAACAGTTTGCTGAAGACATGCAGACTAAGGACATGAATTATTGGAACCATGTCCTGTGGTCTGATGAGACCAAGATAAACTTATTTGGTTCAGATGGTGTTAAGCGTGTGTGGTGGCAACCAGGTGAGGGGTACAAAGACAAGTGTGTCTTGCCTACAGTCAAGCATGGTGGTGGGAGTGTCATGGTCTGGAGCTGCATGAGTGCTGCCGGCACTGGGGAGCTACAGTTCATTGAGAGAACCATAAATGCCAAAATGTACTGTGACATACTGAAGCAAAGCATGATCTCCTCACTCGGAGACTGGGCCGCAGGGCAGTATTCCAACATGATAACGACCCCAAACACACCTCCAAGACAACCACTGCCTTGCTAAAGAAGCTGAGGGTAAAGGTGATGGACTGGTCAAGCATGTCTCCAGACCTAATCCCTATTGAGCATCTGTGGGGCATCCTCAAACGGAAGGTGAAGGAGCGCAAGGTCTCTAACATCCACCAGCTCCGTGATGTCGTCATAGAGGAGTGGAAGAGGACTCCAGTGGCAACCTGTGAAGCTCTGGTGAACGCCATGTCCAAGAGAGTTAAGGCAGTCCTGAAAAATAATGGTGGCCACACAAAATATTGACACTTTGGACCCAATTTGGACATTTTCACTTAGGGGTGTACTCACTTTTGTTGCCAGCGGTTTAGACATTAATGGCTGTGTGAGTTATTTTGAGGGGACAGCAAATTTACACTGCTACAATGTAAAGTAGTGAGTGTACAGCTTGTATAACAAAGTGTCATTTCTTCATTGTTCTCACATAAAAAGATATAATAAAATATTTACAAAAATGTGAGGGATGTACTCACTTTTGTGAGATACTGTATATGCAATAGACGCGAAGAGGCATATTTTCCCCTGCAGAGGTATCTCTTCACATATTTTTCACATCATCAGCAGAAAGATCAAATAAGCAAATCTTTTACCTCTTCACGGTATTTTAGGCCAAGGTAGGACCAGTTAAATA
Organism: Rana muscosa; assembly: GCA_029206835.1. Taxonomy (NCBI): domain Eukaryota; kingdom Metazoa; phylum Chordata; class Amphibia; order Anura; family Ranidae; genus Rana; species Rana muscosa. Next base: position 148,434,661 of record CM055126.1, on the reverse strand, counting down.
AGAAACTGTTTAGTGTAAAAAAGGTGATTCTAGCAGAGGAGTGTTTCCCTCAGTGCAAAAGTTTGTGTGCCTACAGGCTCCTGGCCCTAGACTTGGCTTTATGTGTATGGCTGTATCTGGCCTGTCAGAGTTGAGTGACCCAATGGGTATAGCCAGCTGAGAGGCAAGGTAGTAGGAACAGCCAAGAGTGGAGATAATCAGAAGAACTTGGCATACCCTCTTCTACACTATCTCCTGAAGTTTATTCCCCCCTCCCAAGAGAAGGATGCACAGCTTACAGCTACAGCCTTGCTTGAAAGTCCTAAACTGCAAGAGGAAAGTCTGTTTTGCATTTCTCCTCTTTGATAAGTAGAATACCTTTTTCTTTTTAGAAGCATGTTTACAGCTGGGAATGCAGCGAATAAATGTGACCCGGTGATTTACTGTAATAAAAATGTCTCCCGGCAACATCATTTTGATGAGCAAGCCAATAAGGATTAAATCAGGCTTGCCTGTCCTTCCATTTATTGATGCCAGAAACAGCAAATAGTTCAGGTTTCCTTTTGTTTTGTTTTTTGGTTCTTATTAATAACATATCTCTTAAAAAAGAATAATTCTTCCCAGAGTTATTCATATGTTCTGAACTTGTCAGCAATAATTACTGCAGTTCACCATAGCGGGGGGTTCTACACTCACACACACATATTATGTACTGTGTACTGGATTTACAAGACAACTTAAAAGACGGCCTGTGGTTCCATATGACTACTTCACAGGAACAGTTTTGTGGACATGCAGCATAAGCAGAGGCCTGTGGCAGAATTATCACACATTTGTGTAAAATTGCATGAGTTTGCATAATCCTGCTTACGCAATTAAAGTGTGGCATGCAGGAAGTTCTGGACACCCCCGGGCTTATTTATTATTCATTTTTATAGCACCAACATATTCTGCAGCACTTTTTAATACATTGACAGCAATGCACATCAGTCACTGCTTTCGAAGGAAGGGACATTCCAATGTCCCCATCTGTTGCCATACATACACACTACTGTAAGGTCAGTCTGGACAGCAATCCAATACCTACCAGTGTTTCTTTAGGAGGAATCTGGAGAACCTCCATGGTTGCCAACTCTTTGTCATTGCAGGGGCACTCCCTGGCTTTGTTCTTGGAAACATTTTATCCTGAAATTAAAGGCTCCAAGTTTCCATTTTCAGCCAAATGCACAATAAATTCACTTTTCCTACATAATCATTTTTCCTTTTCTATTAGCTTTTATAAGGGTCAGCTCAAACAAGAGTTATATTTCAGGATGAAGGAAGAGTTTACTTCCTATCTTCTTATATTAATTGTAAATTTTAGGGACGAGCTCTCCCAGTAATAGTCCCTGAATTTGTTACCTTATCTTGTAATTTTAGGTGTTCCTGTTCATCTTGTGGTGTGTACACACCTTCTCCTGCAGTCTTTATAGCATGATAAAAAATCCAAAAGGGAGAAAAAAAAGAACCCCCCCTATAATGGCTGCAGCAGCTATGTAGACCTAGGAACTTGAATGCCAAATTCTTACCTCCAGAGTCCCCAAGAGATATGTAACTCTCCAGCATCCACCAAACACTGTTGTCGCCTCGCCATGCCCCCTCAGTTCCCATCCGTGACTCTTTGGGCCGACCTGCTGCCTACGTGGCCGTGCCGCCACTGCGCATATGCACATGTAAGTTAACGGGTTAGGTATATGTATGGTGGCGGGGTGGCCATCATGCTTTATGCCTACCCCTATATTTTTATTCCTCCCAGACCACAATATCACCAATTATTTTTCTTATTTTAGATAATGACTACGGTATTGCTCCTGAAGAGGGGCTATAAGGCCCCGAAACGGGTAGAGCTTACAACCACCAACAAGTCTACTTATTTATTAAGCGTCTATGGACGTTCCTACCATTAATTTATATCTTTTTCCATATTTAGTTGACATTTTAATATGATGAATTGATATAGGTATCAACTGTATTGTTTTTTTTATATACACCAAACCAAACCTATTTATTTGCCAATATGTATGCCAATTCCTTGTTGGAATGTATTTATACTATGTGATAGCTGGTCCTTGTATAGTGTGTTAATCAATTCTGATTTATAGCAAAAAGCATAATATTCAGAAATGTAATGATAATGTAAATACATGAGTATTTGAACCATTAAAGACTATCCTTTATCCAACTTTTTATTTTGCGCCCGTGTGCTTCATGTAAAATCCCGCCCAGTAGTGTATTTAGGTTTTGTGCTGCCCTAGGCCTGTCTAAACTCGTGCACCCCCTAATTTAAATATGACCCACCCCTTCCTGTCAAGGCCACACCCCTTTCTGTTTAAGATCCACCCTGACATTTTCGAGTGGGGCCACTAGTTCTTAGAGCCTGGGGGGGGGGGGCAATGGATTCCCTTAATTTGCATAGATTTCCTCTCACTTCCTGTTTGGCTATGGGGCAGGAAGTGAAGGGAAATCTCTGCAATGGGTCAGGGATGGTAAAAAATTAACGGCCAAGGGCTATAACCCTCCCTTACTCTATCCAAAATGAAAAAAGAAGTGTTGCCTATAGTTCTACTTTAAGCACAAATTTCTGATAATTTTATGAAGAGTACTAAGAAGATATAACCATGCCAATGATGCAGCAGAAAACATATAGCACAGTGAGGAAGGTTTGTGGTTCAGGTTGATAGGACAGTCAAAATTAGAAGCAGCTTGCGTTACACTAACAGTGTAGCACAAGCCGGCGGGGACTCTTTCCGTGCTGCCCCCCTGCAAAGTGCTGCCCTAGGCCTGGGCCTTGTTGGACTAGGCCAGGATACAGCGTTGGTCCCGCCCCATGTTCATTCCTCCCTTTGTATTACTGAAAAATATAAGTTTTGGGTGTACTGTCTCTTCAACCTAATAGTTATTGAACACCTGTAGAAACAAATCTTAAAACCAATTTGGAATATATAAGGAAAAATGTAGTGGATATTTTAGGACATCATGGAGCATGACAGTCAGAGATTCCCTATATCAGTAGCAAAGTATCCAAGCCATTTTATATAGTTTAAATCTATACAATTAAATGCAAGCACAGGAACAACACATACATCTCCATGCCCTTGATGGCAACGGAGTCCAGGACCCCAATGTAGGAGCAACACAGTGGCTTTCATAGTCAAGAAAAGACCTCCCCTTTACAACACAACAAACCTCAAAGAGAACTCTAGGGGTAACCACAGACATAACTGAACAGTCATTTGAGCAGACATAATCCAACTCTTATTTAGCACCTCGGACAGCCAGTAATGCCAATAATATGAAAACTTGGCTCAGACAAATGGGTGAACATGCCCCCATAGACATGATACCATTTGCTGATCCCGCTGAACGTGGTCAGTTTGGCCAACTTTTTTCTGATAAAAGGCAGGTGATATAATTTAACCACTTAAGGACCTTGCCTGTTTTTCAGACTCAAGTTTTTTTTCTAGAAAATTACGTAGAACCCCCAAAAATTATATATTGTTTTTTTTCTAACACCCTAGAGAATAAAATGGCGGTCATTGCAATACTTTTTGTCACAGGCGCACTTTTTTTGGAAGAAAATTCACTTTTTTGGAATTTAAAAAATAAGACAACAGTAAAGTTAGCCCAATTTTTTTTTTCTATTGTGAAAAATAATGTTACGCCGAGTAAATTGATACCCAACATGTCATGCTTGAAAATTGCGCCCGCTCGTGGAATGGCGTCAAACTTTTACCCTTAAAAATTTCCATAAAATTCTATAGGTTGCATCTTTTGAGTTTCAGAGGAGGTCTAGGGCTAGAATTATTGCTCTCACTCTAACAATTGCGGCGATACCTCACTTGTGTCATTTGAACACCGTTTTCATATGCGGACGCTACTCGCGTATGAGTTTGCTTCTGCGCGCGAGCTCATCGGGACGGGGCGCTTTAAAAATGTATTTATTTTTTCTTATTTATTTTACTTGATTTGATTTATTTTTACACAGTTTTTTTTTTTTTTTTTTTAAAAGGGTCACTTTTATTCCTATTACAAGGAATGTAAACATCCCATGTAATAGAAAAAAGCATGACAGTTCCTCCTAAATATGAGATCTGTGGTCAAAAAGCCCTCAGATCTCATATTTAGACTAAAATGCAATAAAAAAAATAAAAAATTGTCATTTGAAAAAATGACAACAAAAATGTCCCTTTAAGACGTATGGGCAGAGCTGATGTTTTGAGGTTGCTTCCGCCCTGCTATGGTATAGAGACGGGTGGGGGCCATATTCCCCTCACTCGTCTCCATACCCAGCTAGGAAGAGGACCCGATCGCCTCTGCCCGCTACGACGGCTCCGGTAAGCGGCGGAGGGCACGGGAGAGTGGCGGGAGGGGGGGGCTAATCCGCCGCAGAGACCACCATTATCATTTACAGGACCGGCGCCTGAAGAGATGGATACCTCGGTTGTGGCAGCAGCTGCTGCCGTTACCGAGATATCCCTCTTCAAAAAGAGGACGTATATAGTTGTGCGCTGATCCTTAAGTGGTTAAAAATAAAATGTAGCAGTTCAAAGAAGCCAGGATTTCTGCTTTACTTATACTGTATCACTTCAGAAAAAGTTACATATGTGGGCGGGACTTACGTGTGCGTTCGCTTCTGATCGCGAGCTACCGGGGACAGCGGCGTTTAAAAAAATATATATATTATTTTTTATTTTTTTTACTTAATTTTTTTTATTTTTACACTTTAAAAAAAAATAATAATTTTGATCACTTTTATTCCTATTACAAGGAATGTAAACATCCCTTGTAATAGGAATGGTATGTGACAGGTCCTCTTTATGGAGAGATGCGGGGTCAATAAGACCCCACATCTCTCCTCCAGGCTGGAAAGCATGAGATTGTGAAAAAAAATTCACCGATCTCATGCTTACTAGCCGCAATGGCGGATTTGTTTACTTCTGAGGACCCGAGCGTGACGTCATCACATCGCGCCCGGGCCTCCGACAGTCATAGAGATGACTGGTGACCATCTGGTCACCAGTCATCTCTATGCTTCACCTCCGGCACCAGATGATTCATTCTCCGGGCCCCTCGATGGCACGGGAGAGCCCGGAGAAGCACCGGATGGCAGCGGGAGGGGGGATGTCCCCTCCCGCCGCCTATAAGAACAATCAAGCGGCGGAACTGCCTCTATGATCGTTCTTATGGTGCGCAGAATCGCCGGCAGAAGACAAGGATATCTGAATTATGGGAAGTGGTTAAATAAAGATTGCAAAAAAATGATATCTAAAAACGATATAAATACTTGTATATAATAGGTATATGAGCACATGTAAAAGTGTCAACTCCAGTATAAAAGATGGGGTTGTATCTCCTACAACCCCATCTTTTTTTACTGGATTTGACACTTTTACCATAAGGTGCATAAGTACGTTTCCTGTATGTTCCTGTTTGTATTGCACTTTGTACTCTATGGTAATCCAGTACCTGCACCTAACAACCCAATTTGTGAGATTCCACCATCACTTTAGGTCCCTTTCACACTGATCAGTCTTTGATCCGTTTTTCCAGTTTCAAACAGCGGAATCAAAATGCATGAAAAATGCGTCCCTTTAAATCCTACCGAACTCTTCATACTGGTCAGTTGCGTTTCATTTGCATTTTTAAAAGTCCTGCTTGCTGCATTTTTAGTGTGTGTTGGGTGCGAGGTAGACACTGGGCTGAATGGGAAAAAAACCTGACAGATTGCTGTACTATAATAAGCGATGCTAGTAGAGCGATCTCCCCCACGAAACTATTGTGTTCTGACAGTAAAGCCCTATACACACGATCGGTTTTACCGATGAAAACAGTCCGATGGACTTTTTTCATCGGACAAACCGATCGTGTATGGGCCCCATCGGTCATAGAACATGTTTTAAATTTATCCGATGGAAAAAAAAACGATAGCAAATTCCGATCGTCTGTGGGGAACTCCATCGGATAAAAAACCCACGCATGCTCAGAATCAAGTCGACGCATGCTCAGAAGCATAGAACTTAATTTTTCTTGGCTCGTCAGAGTGTTTTACGTCACGGCGTTTGGGACGATCGTTTTTTTGACTGATAGTGTGTAGGCAAGACTGATGGAAGTCAGCTTCATCGGATTTCCAATGGAAAAATCCATCGGTTTAAAATCCATAGGAAATCCGATCGCGTGTACAGGGCTTTAGACTGCCCTTCCTGCTAGGACACACTGACCAGCGCTGGCAGCCAATGGATGCCGATAGGCTGCTGGTTTTCCAACATGCCTGTACGACAGAAGTGGGACGTTAGGACAGCTTCTATCAGAGACACACTGGACGAATGTCGGCCAGCTTCTGTTGAACCGGCCAATACAGGCTGATATTCGGCCCTTGTGTACCAGCCTTCAGATGTCACCTCCATTCCTGGGCCAAAAGCTGCTGGAATAGATCAGTGCTGTCAGATTTTATCTACCTGCATTCCGACAGCATCTCAGAGACAGTAGACACCGATAAATTGTGCCTTCCGAATAGGAACACAAAAATAACTTCTTCTATTTGGTCATATAAGGCAAACATTTAGGAGCTGAAACTTTTCTAATTCCACAAGAGATCAATAGGTAAGTTATGGGATACAAAATTCATGGTGAAATCCATATGTTCCACTACAGATTCAAGTGCATTTCTACAGTAAAAGCTTTTGGTTAAGAATACTGCTAAATGTGGGCCAGTAAATACAAAATAGCAATTTTCAGCCTTCCTAAATGTAATATTGTATTACAAATTGTAAAAATAGCATAGTTAGGACAACTCAGAGAACCCCTCTCCAATACATGCACAGAACATTCAGTCAATCCAAATGTTACTACTTATATGGATCCTGTTGCTTTTATTTAATAATAGGTAGCAGTGCCAAGACGTTCCTGTTGAAATGTATAAAAAGCCAGCAGCACTGTTTTGGATAGAGTAGAGAGCAGTAATGCCGCGTGCACACGATCGGAATTTCCGACAACAAATGTTCGATGTGAGCTTTTGGTTGGATATTATGACCGTGTGTATGCTCCATCGGACATTTGCTGTCGGAATTTCCGACAACAATTGATTGAGGGCTGGTTCTCAATTTTTCCAACAACAAAAGTTCTTGTCGGAAATTCCGACCGTGTGTATCCAATTCCGACACACAAAAATCCTACGCATTTTCGGAATCAATTCGACGCATGCTCAGAATCATTGAACTTAATTTTTCTCGGCTCGTTGTAGAGTTGTACGTCACCGCCTTCTTGGCGATCGGAATTTCCGACAACATTTGTGTGACCGTGTGTGTATGCAAGTCAAGTTTGAGCGAAAATCTGTTGGGAAAAAAAAACACGGTTTTGTTGTTGGAATATCCGATCGTGTGTACGCGGCATTTGCCAAGTTTTTTTTTTTGCTGCCTGTGTCCCCGCTTGGGGGGAATTCATTCCTCTATTTGACCCAGTGACCATTGTCACCCAGATAGATAGTGATAAGAAATCCTAAATTTAACATCAGGGGAAAAAGAGAAGAGGGGAACCTCCAACAGAGACATATGTTCCTCTCACTTCCTGCTGGGTCTCTAAAACAGGAAGTGAAGGAAACTCTCCCAAGAAGGATAAAGCAAAATATAGCCTGTACTCTATCAAATAAAATAAAAATAAAAAAGGTTTGGCTGAACATACACTTTAATGCTTGTCTAATTCATTTGTGCATGTCTATGCTGTCATTGATGGAAAAAGAATTGAAGAATTGTTCTGAGGTCAGGCTGTGTGTGAATGATCCAACTTTCAACTACATTCCTGTTCACACCTGTGTGACTTGTAAAGCCCTGTACACACGGCCGGGAATCCCATCAGGAAAAAACAGTTGATTTTCCTGATGAGATTCCTGGCAAGCTTTTCTTGCAAAGCCGTGCATACAGACGGCCATTCAAAAGAACCGCCGTTCTTTTGAATGGCAAGAACGCGATGACATCATCGACTACGACGAGCATGCGCTCGTCACATTCGATGCCGTCGCTGCCATCTTGCTTCACCCTACACTATACTTGTAAGCTACCGCGCATGCGTCGAAGTCTCATCAAGCATGCGCGGGCTTACCTGGGGACAGGGAAGCATACACACACTCACGGTTTTCTCATCGGGAAACAGGCCAACGAGAATCCCAACGAGAAAATAGAGAGCAGGTTCTCTATTTTTCTCGTCAAGATTCCTGGCAGTTTTCCCGACGAGAAACCATACACACGACCGGTTTTCTCGGCAAAAAGCTCTCCCAGCAGTTTTCTTGCAGAGAAAACCGGCCGTGTGTACGAGGCTTAATTCTTTAGCCATTGAACGACTATGTGCAACAAGAGGAATCCCATTACTGTCTATGGGACCTAATCACACCTATGCAACACGCTTCTGTGTGACTTCTAGTGGTTCTTGGCCTCACGGACTTCAGTGGGAGAGAATAAAAATTGCACGAAAAGTAGGACCCTAGCTTAACGTTGACAGTCAGCTTAGGTACAGTAGATGTTGTGACTTCTCCTCGTCTTCTGCTAAAGCTTTTGATTCATAATAGAAGGTGTACTGTTCATGGTATGCACAGAGAGAAATATTTGATTCTCCTAGCGAGGGAGTTGCCCAATGGCAAGTAGCCCTGATAAGAGGATCCATGCCAATCATGAACTATAAGTGTCCTGTCCAGGCATGTGTACATGAGAAAAGGTTAAGCACATTCCAATGACCTGAAAGTATTGTAGGGATGCAGACCTGGACTTTATCCAGGGGGAAGGTTGTGCCTGGTATGGCATGTTTATTACCAGGGGGTATTAATGTGTGTATGTTATCTGTGATAAAAGAGGAAGAGTCTGGAGGGGGTTGCACCGCATCCTGTCTCACAAGGGGGGAGGGAGAGGTAATGAGCTAGCACAGAAGGTGGGAGAAACCATCAGGTCCTGGCTACAGACAAGGTTATCAACTCCAGGAAGAAAATGGTTAAGATGGACAACCTGCACCTCGCAAGTTAACTAAAATAAGAACACCATTATATAAAACAGAGCGTGGGGTCATCGACAAATAAAAAATTGTCCAAAATGCAAAAAAAACTCTTTTGCACCTTTTCCTCTGTTTTTATGAATTAGAGCATTTTATGTTAAAGCAGATGTAAGAAGGGTCTTCAAAAAGTATCACACTTTTTTATATGTAATTGAGTTTAAAAAAAAGTTTGGAAACTTTTTGAAGACCTTTTCAAAAGTAATTTTCAATATATTTAATTCTGCAGCTTTTATTAGATTTATACCTGGTGATCTCGACATAAATGTCCATGTTTAGGCACTTATAGAGTGTCAACAATCTGTACCTGGCTCCCAACTGTGTCACCCTGTCACATGTGCTTCTGATGAAGGCAAGTGGTCATTTCAACACAATCCCTGTTATCATCAGGAAACCTGCTCTGAGAAATGCCATGCCTGTCTATGTAGACAGAGATGCCTGCAAAGAGACTGATGGAGCTCAGCAGCACTTAAAGCGAAGCTCCGCCGTAAAAAAAATATTAAAAGCCAGCAGCTACAAATACTGCAGCTGCTGACTTTTAATAAATAGACACTTACCTGTCCTGGAGTCCAGCGACGTTGGCAGCAGAAGACAAGCAATCGCTCGTCTCTCGGCTGCCCCCACCGCCATCATCGGTGAGGGAATCAGGAAGTGAAGCGTTGCGGCTTCACTGTCCGGTTCCCTACTGCGCATGCGCGAGTCGTACTGCGCCTTCCTCACTGTTCCCCGCTGTGTTCTTGGAGCCGTGTGTTTCCCAGAACACAACAGGGAGGGGGGGAGTGGCGTACTGCCCGCAGGTCCCCGCAGAGTCTATGCCTGGAAGTGGGTGCAAATACCTGTCTTAGACAGGTATCTGCACCCCCCTCCCCCCTGAAAGGTGCCAATTGTGGCACCGGAGGGGGGGAGGAATCCGATGAGCGGAAGTTCCACTTAGGGTGGAGCTCCGCTTTAAATGAAGGATTGCTAAAAATTCAGAAACACAGGGCGTTAGGCTTCATTCACACTGCGGCGACTTGGGATGCAACTTGTGAGACCCATGACATGTGAAATCCCATGTTAGCCAATGAGAGCTGCCTTAATAAGCACTACTGAAGTCGCTCTGACTTTAGAAAAGGTTCTTGCACTACGTCAAAGCGACTTCTATCTGACTTGTGCCTATACACTTTAATGAACGTCACTTCCAAGTTGTATCCTCATCTATATTGATGTGTTTTGGATCCGACATTACAGGAAGATTACCAAAGCATTCATGAAAGTTGCTTCTAAAGTTGCATCAAGTTGCACCAAAGTAGTACTCAAGTCGTCAGTAAATTGCCAGCAAGTCGCCTGGCAAAGTCGCACTGTAATTTGTGTGACTTTCAGGTTGCGCGCAGCGTGTGACCGAGTCTTGAAGGAAAAAGGCAGTTGTTTATGATATTGAGTGCCTTGGCAAAATAAGGTCCTGTTCACATCTGAGTGATTTAAAACTTCATCAGAAGGCCTTCAACACTCCACACTAAGATTTCCATTGTGTTCAGTTGTGCGTTTTGGTCTCAAAAGACTATAATGGGAGCACCTGGAAAATGTGTGTAATGTGCGCTTTACATGTGTTTTTGTGCCTAGTACCTAGTTATTGGTTATAAATGAAAAGAACAAAAAAAAACACAATCCAGAAATTAATTAAAAAAAAGACCTGTACAAACAATAAAAATATACGACCAAGACGCTCAGCTCAAGTGTGAATGAGACCGAAATGTAATTCTGTTAGGGTTTTTCTCTACTTCAATACATTTTAGCTGGTTATTGCAGTCAGAATAAGGCCTCATTCACTTGAGAGTACCTATCCGTACACCCTTGGGAAGGGTCGTCCTTGCCCTCATGGAATGCACAGGTGTTCTGTGCATCCACATGCAGGCAGCCTCATTCATTTCTATTGGGATGCATCGACTGCACGGACACAGCTGCTGGTCCCAATTTGACAGCCGCACCGTTGCGTGTCCCCGAATACACACTGTCTGCGTTCAGGGACACGCACCCACACTGTATATATTCTCATCCTAGACCAGAATTTGTTTCTAGCCCATAATTACATTTGTATTTAGAGCATCAGACTGTTAAAGATTCAGGGAGCCTACTTTTTTTCTGCCTAAACAATAGAAATTGAAGCAACAAAACTTCTAAACTTCAGACAAATATGAAATTTTTGTATTTACACTCAGAGAGGGGGCTCAGCCTACCTGCTGTGCGGATTTTATCTTGGCTGCAGTTTATAAATCTGGTTGACTCATTTACTAAATTACCATAGTTGCCAGAGATGATTATTTTCCAAACCCCCTCATAAGCAAGCTTGCAAAAAATGTAATCCAAATCTTCCCAGGTCCAAAACACCATCCACTGTAGCTTTTTGGGGAAAGACAGACAATACACACAAGAGTATGTAACAAAAGGCTGCAGGAAGCACCATGAAAGGCCTGCTGTATCTGACTGCAATGCATTATACAAGGCTGGGTTCACATATGTGCGGCTGCAGTTTCCAGGCTCGGGTTCGGTGTGTTCCTGTTCAACGGTTCAGGTCAGAATTTTTGCCCCAATTCACACCTGAACCGGACTCAAAAGCGCACAGGACCCTTTTGGAATTCGCACCGCGGCCGGACAAGTGTGAACCGGCTCCATTGAAAGCTGGTCACACTTGCATGTAATGCGAATTGGATGCGGTAAAAACAGCATCCAATTCATACATATGTGAACCCAGCCTAAAACTTGTATACTATCTGACATAAACACTGTAGCAGGATTACTGGGGATGTCTGTTATTTGTCAGCCTAGAATTGGCACACGCTGATCTCAAAAATACAACCATACCTAGTGGAAAACCACTTAAAGGTGGATGTCCTAAAATGTCAAAATATGGACACACAGATGATGTCCAATAGGACGAAACACATCCAGTGAAGTTTGTGTATAATTCTCTACAGCAGGGTCATTGCTTAGAGCTGGTTCACACTGGGGCGGCACGACTTTGGGGGCGACTCGGCAAGGCGATTTCAAGACGACTTGAGAGGCGATTTGCAAAATTACTTCTGTATTGAAGTCAATGCAAGTCGCCCCGAGTCGCCCCCAAAGTAGTACAGGAACCTATTTCTAAGTCGGAGCGACTTGAGCTGCTCCTATTAGAACAGTTCCATTGAACAGAGCAGGACGCGACTAGTCAGGCGGCTGAGTTGCCTGACGAGTCGCCCCTGTGTGAACCGGGTCTTACTAGACTATTCAAGTATTCATTTATTTTATTTTTCACTTATGAGCATTTTTTTGCACTGGAATATTGAGATATTATTGTGTGGATCACTTTTCACACCTTTGAATTGTTTACAGCGTTTTTTGGGGTTTTTGTTTACAATTTTCATTTATAGGATTTTTTTGCGCCATATTCATTATGGTTCTTTTGTTTGATGCACTTGTTCTTTAATTTTAGTGCTGCACTATATTGTATATTTGTGTTAAAAATTAAGCAGCATGTCGCTTTCACGAGTCATCGATGCTTGTCAGCCACCTCTATTGATTTCAATGGTAATGCTCTGTAACCACAGCGTAACAACGCCTAAAGCATTTATGGTGTATTAGTGAAGCATTTATAAGGTGTTGGCTGGGTGCTGGAGGAGAGGCAGTGGAGGTTCCTGTATCCCAGAATGCACTGGGAAGTAATAGAGAACTAGGACAGAGCAGCTCCAGTCACTTCCTGGCTATACAGAGCAGTTGTGTGGTAACACCATTTGCTTCTGTGTGCAAGCAAAATCATCAAGCCAGCAATATTGACCATTCCAGGCAGGAGCAGAGGCATTGAGCATTGTTGCCATTGGCAACCCTTTTTGTGTAAGCAAAATCTGAGCTGGACCAAGCCAAGTGTCAAAGAGATCAAAGTATACAAATCCATCTTGCAGAAAATGTATAAAAATGTCCGCTATCACTCCACAGCCTAACCACGTCTCAAAGTCGATAATTTCCTCCACAACACTTCCTCTTTAAGCATTTCCCACTAGAAAAGCAACACTTTCATGGGTATTTATCAAGAAATCTTGAAGCTTTTTTAACACTTCAAAAATACAACAAAAACACATCATAAATGCTTATAGGCATGTTAATGCTTTATTCTTCATAATCAACACGTGTGAACAAACCCTAAGGATGTTGTTCATTGTCACTTCAATAGTGGACAGTGCAGTCTACAGTCATAAAAATTACATATTTGCCAACATTTTAGAAATATTTCCAGGGGAACTTTTTTTTGCTGTGTTTACAGCAAGCCATTGTAGGTGGAGGAAGTACTCTAATTGGGGATGGGGCAATAAGTCAAATTGGGTGTGGCTTACTGTTAAATTATTTAATAAAAGTATGGCATTAAGTTAACATTTTTACTGCCCCCTAAGCAGCAAAAATGATCCCCCCTGTTGCATTCAGTGGTCATTACCTCTGCTGAAAGTGACTGATTCAAGTGAATGGGGTCATGCTGCATCAGCAAGCTAAACGCAAGGCTCCCAGCTGTGGTGCCATATTTTTGTTCAAAAAGCCCCTAGAACCATCAAGAAAAAACAAACAGGTATTTAGGAGGTGGCAGTATTGCAAGAAAGTGATCGACTGTGGATTGCTCTTCAAAGAGCATCGCCGGTATTGATTCATACAATGTATGGAGACACAACTCTAGTTCCTGTATGCATGGGTGGCTCCATAGAATGCTGCAAGAGAAAGGAGCCACCCTGAAATAGGAAACCCGGGGCAGAGGTCATGGCACAAACATAAACAGGAACACAGGCAAGAATTAAAAGATAAAGAAGCTGTATATCCAGTAAGTGATTAAATCAGCTGCTGACAGTGCTTAAAGAGATTGTATACTCTGCTTGATCATTTTTACCTACAGGTTAGCCTATAATAAGTCTTACCTGTAGATAAAATGAATATCTCCTAAACCTGCAATGTTTAGGAGATATTCACCCTGCATACAGCCATTGACGTCAGCGACGCATACGCTCTGAAGGTCCGGCGGATCATGCTGGAACTTCCCGGAAAGGAGGACTCCCGCGCGCATGCCGGAAGAAACGCAGAGGGAACATGTCAGCCCACTCAGCAGTGACCGGGCGTGCTGCCAGTCTTTGGACTGTGGAGGGAAACCCATGCAGGCACAGAGAGAACATGCAATCTCCAGGTAGGTAGTGCCATGGTTGGGATTTGAACCAACAACTCTAGTGCTATTGGATGGAAGTGCTAACCACTTAGCCACAACTATTACTTTAAAGTGGTTGTAAAGCCTCAAGGTTTTTCACCTTAATGCATTAAAGTGAAAACCCTTCTGTGCTGCAGCTCCCCCCAGACCCCCACTTTTTACCTGAGCCCGATCTGATCCAGCAATGTGCACGATCGCAGTGGCTCCAGCTGCTGTCTCTCTCCTCATTGGACAGATCGATAGCAGCAGGAGCCATTGGCTCCCGCTGCTGTCAATCGAATCCAGTGACATAAGAGCGGGGAGCAGGGTCGAGTTCCACTGTCAGAAGTTAGCCCGAACAGGTGCCCCTATGGAAAGCGGCTTTTCGTGGGGGCACCCAAAGGAGAGGAGGGGCCTGGAGCGCCAGCTTGGCACCCCAAAAGAAGAAGATCGGGGCTGCTCTGTGCAAAACCATTGCACAGAAGAGGTAAGTATAGGCATGTTTGTTATCTTTATTAGAAAAAAACAAGGGTTTACAACCCCTTTAAAGGGGTTGTAAACCTTCATGAACAACATTGCCTAATTATATTACACATAACACAGGCAGCTGATCGCTGCCTGTGTCACTGTACTCACCGCTGTACTTTCTCGTAAAATTACAATTTTCGTTTGCGATGACGTCACCGCGCATGCGCAGATGACCGTGTGAAAACCGGATAGTATTGCTAGCCGGTTTTCATTCATGACATTTCCGGAAATTAGTATGTGAGAACTTCCCCTCTGTCAGACACAGGGGAGAAGTCTCGCGCTAATAAAAACCAGGAGCACTTCCTTGTACTACCCCTTGTGACTAGAGAAGACGTCACAAAAGGGGTGTGAAACACTAGACTGTCATTCATTGAGATTTCCTGGTATACTAGTTACCACGGTAACCGCTATCCAGATCGAGGCTTGGTTACGGCGCTATGGCGCTACGGCGCATGCGCGAGATTTCTAACCAGGGACCTAGTAAGGGCGGAAGTGACTTCAGAATTCGCTTCAAACAACAGGAGTATCAATGGGGATTTGGATACCGGGAAATGCCAAAAGAAGACACTAAACAAAAAAGGTATTTGCGGCAATTTGCGGGCATCGTTTTTAGAAATAAGACCTTGCACAAGCATTAGCATGATATAGAGCACCAGAATATGTGTAAATTAGAAAAAGTGTACCGGGGTTTACAACCCCTTTAAGCTAGCCATATACAGCTAAAATTTGAGCTGATATTTGTTGAACCAGCTAAAATTTGAGCCTTGGGTGGTCCTGTTGGCACTGCCTGGCTCATCAAAAGACAACTGAAAAAACAAAGAGCCCGGAGAAAAACGTTCTGCCGAACAGTAACTGCTTTCTGTCAGATGCAGTTATTGTCTCGTTATTCAGACATCTGCAGGTGCTGTGGCTGTCTGTATACAAAGCCGGCAGATTGTAATTGTGAATGATTATCTTTAGAATTCCCATTGGCTGCCCAGGAACTTGTGTACCACATTGTGGTGGATCCACCATGGCAACGATCAGGAAACTGACTTGCAGATCTTTTACCTAGAATAAAAGGAAGAAACAGCAGTAAAAATTCCATGTTCAAAACCTCATGCTGCAAGAGCCTATGGGGAAGTTTCAGTTTGTCTGGCATTTCCATCCAGCTTGCGCACAGTGAAGGCACCATTCCCTGTTCTATGGAACAACAGAAGCAATCACCAAGTGACTGCAAAGATTTTCCAAAAATGTATGAACAACTTGGTTTGAGGCAAGAAATATTTCCTGGCGCTCGCAACTGCTTGTTAACTGCTTGGCAAATAACCCCTACATGGCCCATTGGTCTCACGTGCTGCATGAATCAGTTGCCTGCCTTGCTAATATTGCTTTGTGTGCTATTCATTCTTCCATTTGTGTCCCTCCAGCTTTTACAAAGTTTTTCATGTTTTGCTTCACCATTTGCTTTTAATCAAGGAATATTTTCACCTGATTTTAATTAGGATGGCTAGTTTTTATTAAACATGTGGTTTTTAATGGAGCGGAGAAACTTAAATATTAGTACAATTAATTGATTATTTATCTTAAATGTGCCAAAATGAACAGACCATCGCAGCCATGCACAACATATCTAATTACATTTGAAAGCAAAAATGGAACACCTGCCACTGGCATTTTTGCTGGACAGCTTGGTCTGAAAAGAAATGAGCAGATCCAGAGCAAATTTGAACTTTTTTTTCAAGACTTCCTGATATGTTTGTTTTGGGTCAATGACTGTGGAATGATCAATGACAGGGAGTCAGTACAACAACCAGGCACCCAGCACTTTCACGGTCAGCAATAGGTAAATAGTTGGTATTGACCGGTGGATGTCCTCAGTGGCCAAACATTTATATTGAACCATTGGAACACATGTCCTGACGTCACATCCGGACTGACATGATGTCCTTCCAGGTGTAGGCAAGCGGAGAACCATGCCTCCATATTTGTGCGCTCCACCTTGGAGCGCAAACAAAGATGGAAGACAAATAGCCCCAAGCATCCACCGATCTACCTGTGTTTTGGGTTTTTGAGGGTCGTTCCATCTTTGTTTGTACTTCAAGGTGGAGCACACCAATATGGAGCTTCAGTTCGCAGCCTGTCTACACCTGGGAGCTGCACCCGAATGATGTCTTATTGGTCCAGATAGATGTCAGGATGTATGGTCTAATAGGACTCATGAATATGAGGGCGGGAAACCATCTGATGCTGGCCCCAAAAGTGGCATACTTCAGGGGTGGGATAACATGGGGTTTGAAATACAGTGGTGGTGGGACGGAAGAGTTTTCCGCTGTGTGGTCAGGAGGTAGGAGGTTGGTGGACCTATAAAAGGTCTTTGAAGCCAATGCCATTACAGGTACAGTATCTTTTCTCCAACCCCCCCTTCCCTTCACTGGTACATTGCAGGGTGTTTGGGTGCCTATCTTTTTTAGCTGCCATTTTTGTTTGTTTCAGCCTTCCTGCTAAAGTGACATCTGGACCTGAAATCATGATATCCCTTGGGGATTATGGGGTGCACACACACAGAACTTGAGAACTTGATAGCATAGGTATAGATATGTTTGTAGAAACAAGAAAAACAGTCTCCTGCACTCAGAAGTTTGGTCTCTTGGTGACACAACCAGAGTATTCCGTTTACAAGAAAAATGCCCAGGGGTCTTGCTGCCCTCCTCAGAATATTTGGTATTCTTCGGACTGGAAAAAAGGGGAAAAAAAGAGAGGGCGCACCGACCTAGTGCATTATCAGAGGCTGATTTATTAAAAATGTATTTAAAAGATCATGAATACTCACAAACAAAGGTAAATAAAAGGCACATAACATTCCATTCAGGGATAAACCTCTTCCTGAAACTACATGAGCAGTTGATCGAAGAATCAAGATGATAAATATTTTACAGCTATGGCTGATGCGTTGCGGGAGCGAGCCCCCTTCTTCAGAGCCAAAAGGAATAGTAGTACCTGGACCTAGATATGTTTGTACATGGCAATTTGTATTTATGTCTGTATTGTATAATATATGTAAATTCACTATGTGTACATTTTTTTAAATATAGAATTCAATACATTTTGTCTACAAAACATTACCTTGTTTGTAGAAAGGATAAGATGGAATATACATGTTCTGAAGAAGTTGATAAGGATTTCTACAAAATGCATAGACACTGAGTGTATCCAGAAATAATACCATGCGTAAGATGTATACACGTCCATGTAGCACCATGGTCAGCAATAGGAAAAGTACACTTTAAAGTAAAGGTTAACCCTGTCTGAATTACATAAAGGGGCGCATTAATAAGCAGCAGCATGGCTTTACTGCAACCATACCATAACACTGGAACGCCTATAAAGCACATTACTGTGTCCTGCACTTAGTTGTTTTAGGAATCTGAAGCAAATTAAGTTCTATTTATTTTTAGATTGTAAGCTCCAATGAGTAGGGCCCTCTGATTCCTCTTGTACCAAATTGTAATGTAACTGCAATGTCTGCCTTTATTTTGTAAAGCGCTGCGCAAACTGTTGGCGCTATATAAAACCTGTATAATAATAATAATATAATAGTTTTGATGAATGGAAGAAAGAGTGTCAGTCATGTGATCAGCCTCCACTCCAGTCAGTTTTCTGCAGCATTATACAGAGAATCCTCCGTGGGACAGTACGGCCTGCATATTATAAATTAATTGAAAAATGCAGGTGAAATGTGAAGTAAACACTGTGGTGTCCTGCTAAAAGCAGATAGTGGTATCTACTATCAATTATGAATGGACCCCTTAAGTTTGCCATACATAGTTTAATTGCATGCAGTCGCTGTTCAGCCAACAATCTTCCGCCCGACTCCTTCGATTTTTCAATCAAAGGATGTTAGGCAGGAGGGTAGCAACAGGGCCAACCAAGGAGTGAATTTTAGCCAGTTCATCAGGAACCGGCCAAAATTTACAGAGCGTATGAGCAGATTTTGTTTGCTTAAAGGGGTTGTAAAGGTTTGTTTTTATTTTCTAAATAGGTTCCTTTAAGCTAGTGCATTGTTGGTTAACTTACATTTTCCTTAGATTTCCCTTCTAAATATTTTTTTTCTTTGTTTTCTTTGTCTGAATTTCTCACTTCCTGTTCCTCCTCAGTAAGCTGTTCTGGCTGACTAAACACCACTCGGATGATGGTGTGAAGTTTACTGAGGAGAAACAGGAAGTGAGAAATTCAGACAAAGAAAAAAAACATTTAGAAGGTAAATCAAAGGAAAAGGTAAGTGAACCAACAATGCACTAGCTTAAAGGAACCTATTTAGAAAATAAAAAACAAACCTTTACAACCCCTTTAAGCATAGCATATCCTTTGTTTCAGCCCAGTGCTACTGATGTCCTGCATTCCCTTTGTAACCCCATCCTGTCTACATGCTCTACAGCACGTGTCAAATACGAGGCCCATCAGGCCATTTCATGTGGCTCTCTCACCTCTCCTGCAGCTGCGGAACCCCCCCTCGTCTCAGCAGTTGGCAGCAGAGAGGAGGACACAACTCCTCCTGCAGATCCTGTGCCTCTCTGTGCGGCTGCAGCACCCCCTCATCTCCACCTCCCCTGGTCTCAGCATTCTCAGGCAGCTGACTCCAGCCCTCCTCTGATCCTCTCCAAGACCCTGCACTTTCTGATTTCCAGTTCTACCCCAGCTTCTTCCCAGCAGCAACACAAAGCAAGGGGATGGGTGTACTGTGATGCAAGGGAAGATGGGGGGCTCTTGACTTCTGGTGGAGGAGGCTCTGGACATCTGATGTAAGGGGGGGTTGCTCTGGACATCTAGTCTTTCAGATACAATGCACAACCATAATGCTGATGCGGCCCACAATAAAATTTAGGTTTGACACCCCGGCACTACAGTGAAGGTTTCATGGGTGCATTTCCGGATGGTGTTGAAGAGGCCACTAGAAATCTCCATTGGAACACCATGTGAAAGAGGGACAGCACAAAAGTACAATTCGAACAAAGGGATGATCCAATACATTTTTAAAGTTTGCAGAATGTTAGAAGTAGTTCCCATTGCGAACATTTCTCCTGGAGTCTGGACTTACTGGTGAACAAGGCCTCTTTAGTTCCCATGCCTCCCCATCCTCTAGTCTTTACTTATATCCCTTTTCACTGGATTCCTGCACAAAATGACAACCTGTCAGTCCTCCTTTTCTCCAGCTGTGTTTTGACTAGATTCTATGCTGTGGAATGACTTTCACAAGAAAAGCCGTCATCAACAACTGGCGGACAACAAAGCGCTGCAATATTTTTGTTAGGCACAGTCTATTTGGCCGTCTGTTCTATTATTCTGATGTGTGTGTCTGATCTCGCAGGGTGCGCCTGCAATGGGAGTAAGTAAAGGAAACAATTTGCAGATCTCACACACAGGAATAATGTTCCAGGATTACAGGTTTGTTTCCTTGCTTTTACCTGCGGTGATTAAGATGATTATCACAGACAGTAATGAAGAGAGCAATAGAAATTCATGCCTGGAGGAGAAAAGAACTGGGAAGAAGCAAAGAAACGTACGGACGCACACTCACACGAGATTATTCAATCCTTTCAGCATTTCGTGTCGCCATTTTTCGACTTTTAATTTTGAGTAAAAAAGGCAGTGAACACCGGGTTAGAACAGGAATGGACAAATGAGTATGGAATTCAGAAGCCAATCTGGTTAATCCAGCAATTAACAGAATAGTCAACAACTAGAGAAAACCTGAAAAGTTAGGCCTCTTTCACACGAGGCGGACTCTAGCTGTGATCCGCTTGCTTAGCAGAGAATCTGTGTAGTGATACCAGCTGAGCAGGCAGATGACAGGTCTGTGTCCGCTCTGTTTATGCAGAGCAGACCGGGACACGGCCCACTCTTCTCTATGGGCAGTTGGATGTAAATGGACCGCCTGTTCGTTTACATCTGACTGCCATCTGATCTGCTGGAAGGAATAGGAACAGATCACTATCTATCTGTTTTTAGCGGATCGGATTGGACACATGTCCCTTTACACCCGCCACTCCATAGAGGAGGATGGAGGTTCCAATTGGGTCTGCCTAAAAAACAGACATGTTTTTGTGTGAAAGGGGCCTTAGGTGTCAGCTGTAGTTTTTAGGCCCCTTTTACACGAACGTTCCAATCGGGTCCGTCTGTCTGTTTTTTCAGGCAGACCTGATTGAAACCTCCATTCTGCTCTATGGAGTGGTGGGTGTAAACAAACAATTGATCCGCTAAAAACAGATGAATGAGTCCTCTTCCGTTGGATGGGTTCCCCTTCTGTCAAGCGGATCAGATCAGATGGCAGACAAGTGTAAACGGGCAGGCAGTCCATTTACATCCGACTGCCCATAGAGGAGGGCTGTGTCTGTGTCCTATTTGCATAAGCGAAGCTGACACGGACCTGGCATCTGCCTCATCAGTGGGGATCAGCGGACAGATCCCCTGCGGAGCAATCATCTCACAGCTGGAGTCTGCCATGTGTGAACGGGGCCTGCCTGAGCATTGGTTACCTAACTCCTGGAATTGTCCAGCCCTAGGTTAGAATATTATTAATTATGGTTACAGTGCAGGTTTTCAGATCAAGTGGTCTTTTTAAAAATGAATAATTTTGGAATGCAAGAAAAACAATCAAAAAGATTCCAGAAAAACTAAAATATAATAGTTTTTATATAGGGCTATATGTGGGATATTGACCTCTCCTGTCTGCCCCAATGTCCCTTTAATACATTCTGAACACCGGGGAGCGGAAAGATCAGCCAATTACTTGACCACTGTGATTGGCTGCCACTGTGGTCACATGATTGGGAGCCGGTCCTGCGAGCAACCGATCATTAGCGGGGACCAAGAGCTTTCACAACTCTGTGCTGGGAATGCGCAGTGACGCATATGTGCAACAATAAAGCCCACCCTTTTGCTGTGTTAGGCCGTTGGGGTTAAATATTTCTGTTACTAAAAGATTTTGCCCCCACACACTATCCAAACCCTAACGTACATTAACACGCTTTTTGGTGAGACAACCCATTTATTTTGAATGGTTTGCCTATGCATGACAACAAATGAAAAACTGGACCTTTACCTTTTTTAATGCATGTACATTATGGTGCATTAGCAGCTACTGTGGTTGTGTGTTGGGGTGCAATTCTGATTGAATGGGTTACCATACTTTGTGAAACATCGGTGTGTCTTACAGCACACTGAAATAAATGAGATGTTTGCCAAGAAGAGATTTGGCCACCTCCATAGCCTCAGGCTTATACTGATTTGAAAGAAAAGCACTAAACACACTTGCTACTAGTCAGGCATAAATACTTTAGGATGTTACCCATATACAGTACATGCAGATCGGAATGTTCAAGTCTAAGGCTGGTCTTCAGCAGATTTGGCCATCTGTATAGATGGATGAATATGTAGACAGTTAGAGCCCATTCACACAGGGGCGTCTTTGGATCCGACTCCAAATCGCCCCAGGTCGCCCCTAGTCGCCTCAGGTCGCGCTGGCTGAAGAAATCAATGTAAGTTAATGGAGCCGTCCTTATGCACACTACTGCAGTCGCTCCGACTTCAAAAAAGGTCCCTGTACTACTTCAATCCGACTCCTAGGCGACCTGTACCCATTCATTTTAATGGGAGTCGCCTCTCACTGTCTTAATAGGAGCAACTCTCCAGGAAGAAAACATACATTTATCAGGCAAACCTCTCCCTCCCCCCTCCCTCCCACAGAGCTGATTCTTGTTTGATTGGCCACTGGAATGTCTCCTGTCCTGCAGGCAACTTGGAGTTGCCTTGTAAGTAGCTCCAGGTCGTGATGTGATTCATTCTCAAGTTGTGTCTGAGTTGCCTCATAAAATCGCGCTGGAAGTCGTGTTGCCCCTGTGTGAATGGGCTCTTAGGGCTGGTGTTACACCACCTTAATGTTCAGCAAAACAAAAATTGGCTACAGCTTCATACACACATGCATCAGATGAACACATCCTAGGCCCCTGTCACGGGATATCCAAGTAAATCACTCTTCCGACCAAAATCGGTGGCAGGGTATAGGGAAGAATACAGTTAGCAAAAAACTAAATATTTTACTGGAAACAGCACAAGTTTCATAAAATTATTGTAAAACAGTGTTGATCATTACCAGGGCTTTTTTTTTTAGCTGGAACTTGGTGGAACTCAGTTCCACCACCTATGGTTCCACACCCCTGAACTCTGCACTATGTACATAGCACACCCCCGAACTCTAAACGTAGAGCATCCCCAAACTCTGTACTATGTACCAAGCGAACCCCTGGAACTCTGCACGTAGCGCACCCCGGAACTCTGCACATAGCGCACCCCGGAACTCTGCATGTAGCGCACCCCAGAACTCTGTACTATGTACCAAGCACACCCAAGAACTCTGCACATAGCACACCCCTGGGGGAGGGGGGTTTTGGGGGTTGTTGTTGAGTGCCTTGCGGCTTCACTGCCCCTTTCCTACTGCACATGCACAAGAGACTCGCGCCGCTGTATGAATGGGTGGCTGCTCTCTGGGATATACACAGTTCCCAGAAGGCAGCGCGCCCCATTCCCCAGAAGACACCGCAAGGAGGACGAGGAAGAAGACCTGCCGAGGACTAGGAAGAGGCAAATTAGGAACATCAGCATAGAAACAGCCTTTTCTGGTGAGTAAAATGTATTTATTTTTTATATTTTTTTTTTTTTTTTTTTGCAGGATTTTTGTGTATTTTTGTTTTTTTTAGGGTGGAACTCCACTTTAAGACTGGGTTCACGCTATTTACTCAACCCTGATTCACCAGGACTCCGGGAGAGGGACCGATTTCTGGGACAGTCCCAGCGAATCAGGGACGGTTGGGAGGTATGATATTGTAATCAGAAGTGGAGTTCAAGTTGGCTATACCATAGGGGGATAAATCGCATAATTGCAAAATTAGAACAAATTAATCCATTCTGTCTCCTACTCTTGTTTTAAGGGCTTCTATTCTCCTCACCTCTGTTACAGAGTGGAGGAGTTGGGTCTGTGATGGAGTTGTAGAAGATTCTATGAGGCATTGCAAGGCTGACAGTTACAAGCATGACTCCCAAAGGCATGGTGGGAAGTTTAGTTTCGCAACAGCTGGAGGGCCACAGGTTGAGCACCTATGTCCTACGGATTGGTATAAGTGAGGCTTGGGAAAAGCTTAGCGAGAGCCTCTGTATTGGAACCATGATTCACTGATCACAGTTGCCATGCTCTGCAGGCCTCAATGCAAACATCTAGTAAATGTACACAGTGTTACACAATTACACAGTAGGTGGAAAAAAAAGACACAAGTCCATCTAATTGATGAGTGTATGAGAATGAGTATAAATGAATAGAATAAATACATAGAAACCCTCCATATACAGAATCCTACCTACAGTTGATACAAGGGAAGGCAAAGAAGCCTATGAAGCAAGGTCCAATTTGCTCTGGGGGGATCACAAATCCCTTACTGAGCCTCCAGAAGGCAGATATTGGATATTCCTTGGATTTTTTGAATATCAGTGTTGGTGCATTTACCAATTGTTTTCAAAAAGTGGATTATGCCTTTAATTTGATCCTATAAATCCTAGTGCTCACTAGTCTTATACAAAAGACCGGAGCAATGTGTGAATATGGTTACAAAGCAGCGGTCTTATAAGAGAGACTTATGCAATAATAAAACTGTAAAAGCAGGGAGCACAAATAGGGCAATATTTGCAAGAAAGTCAATGAGGCACGGCATGCGTTCAAGTGGTCTGGAATATATTCACGTATTTTGACTGCTCTCCTTGTTTCAGATGCACATAAAGACATTTGTGGGAACAATCACTTGATTATGTTTCAGCAGTTTTGTACTTGCCAGGAGCTAATGTGTAAAACAGATTGACAGTCTCCTGACAGTTTTATTTTAATTTATCATGTTAACTATTGTATACACACTTCCATGCACATGGCCTAACACAAGTCACACAGAGCCTTTGCTTGTTTTTCCATCCCAATCATACAGGTCATTGCAAAACCCCAAGCAGACTTCTCTACTGGAAAATCCCAGCTCTTGACTTTAAGCACAAAAATATGAAGATGACTAATCTTTAACCCGTCATTCACAATCTCATTTTAAAAGCCATATACTGACCATATGATTTCATCTATTAAATGTGATGGTATCATTGTAGAATACACTTTTAGTACAATATTTCCATATATTATTGTTTTACAGATATTGCCGTTTCCTGCGTACCCTTTAAAGTGTTATGTTCAGCCAAAATGTTTAGCTTTGGCTAGAGTGGGGAAGTGTTAGAACGACTGTAAGGTATTTACTGCTATTCAGCGTTCCATTAGATACTATATACCGTATATACTCGAGTATAAGCTGACCCGAATATAAGCCGAGGCACCTAATTTTACCACAAAAAACTGGGAAAACGTATTGACTCGAGTATAAGCCTAGGGTGTCCATCTGCATGCCTCACTGTGCCTCACTTTGCCTCACTGTGTCCATGCCTCACAGTGCCCATGCCTCACTGTGCCTCACTTTGCCTCACTGTGTCCATGCCTCACAGTGCCCATGCCTCACTGTGCCCATGCCTCACTGTGTCCATGACTAGACTGACATTTAACATGGGAGTCTATGGAAGGAGTGCCCAGCTTTGAAAAATCGGTACTCCCCGGCCGTAGGTCGCCCAGAAAAAAGACTTTGCATACTTATAGAGGAGAAATGGGGCTACATGTGTGCCATGGGGACCTACTACCTGCCGGTACCGGGTCCCCAAAGTTACGACCGTTTAACATGGGAGTACATGAAAATTGGTGCTCCCCGGCCGTAGGTCCCCTGGACAACAAACTTTGCACACTTGTAGAGAAAGAGTGGGGCTACATGTGTACCAAGATTGAACCGGGTCCTCAAAACCTGGGAGATCAGGCGCAAAAAGGTGACTCGAGTATAAGCCGAGGGGGGCATTTTCAGCACAAAAAAATGTGCTGAAAAACTCGGCTTATACTCGAGTATATACGGTACATAGTTCCCAACTGTCCCTGATTTTGAGGGACTGTCCCTGATTTTGAACAAAGTCCCTCTGTCCCTCTTTCCTCCTCCTTTGTCCCTCATTTTGGTCTGATTTATATAGTTGTATATAAAATTCACTTTTTATCTTTCAAAAAGTGTTTCCCAGTGCTAAACCTTTCATCCAGTTTCTAAATTGCTGCATTTGTAAATTTCAAAAGCCAATATAAAGAAATAGTAGAGGTAAAAAAAGCACTGGGGGGTTTAACTAATCTTTTTTTTATATACCGTAGTTCTCCTTTAAGGGGGTGTGGCAGGGGGGTGTATCCTATGCCTACAAATTTTTGCTAATAGGTGTCCCTCGTTCCCATCTGAAAAAGTTGGGAGGTGTGCAATATTCAGCCTGGTTCATTGCAGATCCAATAATTCCCCCCTACACCCTGGTGTGTTCCCATGGCAGAATCCTCTCTATAGTTATTGTTACTGTTCATTTGTTGACAATTTTTTGTCAATTTTTTTATTATCTTTTTTCCTTTATTCTTATACATGTGGTATACGTATGACATACGCATACATCTGACATTTATAAGAATTGCTACAACCTTATGCAATGTATCACAGCATGTTTGTGATGTGATTTGATCACTGTTATACATATGTCTCTTTGTAAATTTAAGATTCAACATAATGGTTGCTTTGTAAAGCTTTATGTGACTTGCATGGAATACCCTTGCATTGTGTCTAGTTGATGGTAATCACTTGCTTGTTTCTGTATTGAAAACCTTATAAAATGCAATAAAAATACAATTGTTAAAAGCAAGAAAATATATTAAAGCACAGGTCTATATACAATTTTTTTAAACGCTGAATATCATGGGGAAGGGATATAACCCATATAATTTTTTGCCATCTATTTCTGTATGTGTACCAGTGGCAGCTGGTGCTCTATATTTTGGGGGGGGGGGAGGGCACAGGCGCAAACCCCCCCTCGCGCGTGGGAGACAGACAGGAAGGCGACAATCCCCCAACCCCACCCCACCCCCATACGCAGGAGATGGATGGGAAGGCGGTGACATTCCCCCTGTTCACGTGAGACGGACGAGAAGGTAGCATCCTCAGACACCCTGGCCAATCGGGTCTCAGGACCCACTTCCTGATTGGTTGGGAGGAAAATCGGGAAGACAATAGTAAATATTAATTCGCTATTGTCAAACTGGGTGGGCTCAGGGCACAGTGCTCTGCACCCACCTTTTTTTAAAGCCAATTAGAGCCTCAGACTGTAACCATGAGCTTAAAAAAAAAAAAAAAAACCCATTAAAATCCATGCGTTCGGCGCCATGCATGTAGATTAGGGGGCGGGCCGCCACTGATGTGTACCCATTGGGCTGGGAAGATTAATTTCCTGTAGAATCCCTATTTGGTTACCTAAATGCCTAGGGAGCCCATTCCATTTGGTTATGTGGATCTACATGGAATCTGGAGTAGCATCTTTACTATCGAATGTTAGCATGTTTTTTCACTACTTTTCATGAGTTAAAAAGAGCACAGTAGGAAGGGCAGGCAATCATATTTTAATTACAGGTACCTTTAAGCTTTAAAGCTCAACTCCAACCAAACTTTTTCTGGTATTGCCATGGTAGCGGACAGTTAAAATATGTCACGTTTAAATTAAAGTGGTACCTAGGGATTGACATGTCGCTACCTAAAATGCATCTGTGCTTTACCCATCCAGGGCAAAGTGCTTAAAGTTTTTGTTGGTATTTAACAATTTAAAAACTTTCCATCTCACTTCTTCAAATTTTGTCGTCACTGCGGTCGAAAACCAACGTTGATTTTGCCCACCAACAATTAGAAAATTAAATAAACCCAACACAATAACTGTTTCCAAAAATAGTTACATTCACGGCATACCATGAATGATAACTGTCACATCTTTGTACTCCCAACCC
This sequence comes from Rana muscosa, assembly GCA_029206835.1. NCBI lineage: Eukaryota > Metazoa > Chordata > Amphibia > Anura > Ranidae > Rana > Rana muscosa. The sequence continues at coordinate 148,406,963 of CM055126.1, read as the reverse complement.
AACTGTCCAGCCATCAAATGGCTGGGGTCATAACAAATCACATGTGCAGCACCATGGCAACTGCAGATCAAACAGAGGCTAAGATGACAGCTTCCTTGGCAGTAAAAGTGGTTGTAAAGGCACAAGGTTTTTTACCTTCATGCATTCTATATATTCTATGCATGAAGGTAAAAAACCTTCTGCGTGCAGCAGTCCCCCTAAGATTTACCTGAGCCCCCTCTCGATCCAGCGATGTCCACAGGAGCCTTGGCTCTACAGGGATTTGCACTCCTGATTGGCTCTTGGCAGCAACCGGAGCCTTTGGCTCCAGCTGCTATTATTCACAGCCAGTGAGCCTATCAGGAGACGGAGGAGGCAAATGGACTCACAGAGTCTCAGCTCGGGAGTGCACCTGCTTGGGTGCCCCCACAGCAAGCTGCTTGCTGTGGGGGCACCCGGCAGGAGGGAGGGGCCAGGAGAGCCAGGAGTGTGGGACACGAGAAGAGGAGGATCTGGGCTGCTTTGTGCAAAACCCTTACACAGCGCAGGTAAGTATAACTGGTTCGTTATTTTAGAAAAAAAACAAACACAAAGCTTTAGTATCGCCTAGAAATGAGGAGAATTTGGTTCTGCTTCAAAACAAAACATTTTGAATGAAATTCTACTAGTGTATGGTTAGCTTTAGTCACCACAGACTCACAGGGCTATGGACTCCCATGTGACAGCACTAACTGGCCCAGTGTTGTCAGATGGATGAGTCTAATGTCCTCTATACCAAAAAGTACAAGATATTTTCTCAGCTCTTGTAGCTAAATGGAGATGAGGAGGAGTGAAGGATGCTGGGGATGATGGAGAAAGCTTAAAACAAACCTGTTGAATGGCCAAAGCACAGGTTTATATTAAAGTGGAACTGAACCCATCGCTTTAAGTTTCAAAAAACAGTTACATTCCTGGCACAAGCTGGGAATGTAACTGTCACATTGATTGTGATCTCAACCAAACTGTCAAACCATCAAACGTCTGGTGTCATAACTGATTGCATCTGCAGAATCATGGCAGATGAAAATCAAATGGATGCCAAGATGGCAGCTTCTTTGGCTGAAAAATGATAGGAGGGTTTAGTTCCGCTTTATGACAAATTGTGAACCAATTTTTTTTTTTCTAGTTTTAGATAGCCAGGGATGGCTGGAACCTCTGTCAGGTTTTATTGCTGTCTGTATCTCTGTTAGGGAGATTTATCTTCTCTATTTTTCTGGTGAGCATCGTCATTAGGATAGAAATTGATAGTAAATACAATTGTTTTTAAGGTTCTCAGTAAAACATGAGTAGAGGAGATGTGTTTCAATGAAAATACCTGTTCTGGTAACAACTGTGAAATGTTAAAGTGGTTCTAAAGTCTAAAGCCGTGTACACACGATAGGTTTTACCGATGGAAACAGTCCGATGGACTTTTTTCAATCAGACAAACCAATCGTGTATGGGCCCCATCGGTCTTTATTCCATCGGTGTTAAAAAATAGAACATGTTTTCCTTATTAGCAAATTACTATCGTCTGTGGGGAACTCCATCAGATAAAAACCCCACGCATGCTCAGAATCAAGTCGACGCATGCTCAGAAGCATATAACTTCATTTTTCTTGGCTTGTAGGAGTGTTTTACGTCACAGCGTTTGGGACGATCGGTTTCTTGACTGATGGTGTGTAGACAAGACTGATGGAAGTCAGCTTCATCGGATTTCCGATGGAAAAATCCATTGGTTTAAAATCCATAGGAAATCCGATCGTGTGTACAGGGCTTTAGTGTTTTTTATCCTAATGCATTCTCTGCCTTAAAGGGGTTGTAAAGGTAAAAGTTTTTTCACCTTAATGCATTAAGGTGAAAAAACATCCGACAATACCAGCTCCCCTGGCCCCCCGTTTAGCTTACCTGACCCCTCGACATCCTCTTTGCCGCTCAGCCTGGCCGTTGATTGGTTACAGTGGATGGATTGAAAGCAGCGCAGCCATTGGCTCACGCTGCTGTCAATCACATCCAATGACGCGGCGCGCCGGGGGGCGGGGCCGAGTGATACAGTGAGCGGCAATAGCCGCTGGCTGTATCACTGGAGAGCGCCCGCAATCACTCACCACCATGCGAGCTCGCTCCAGTTAGGTGATGAGTGATTGCGGGGAGGAGCCGAGACAGCCGCCGAGGGACCCCAGAAGATGTGGATCGGAGCCACTCTGTGCAAAACGAGCTGCACAGCGGAGGTAAGTATAACATGTTTATTTTTTTTGTATTTATTTTTTATTTCTTTAGTGATCCTTTAAGGTAAGATTTACTACTTCTTCCCCTCATCCCTAAACACTTACCCAAGTCCTACCACCGATTCAGTGCTTTCCTGGCTTTAGCCCTGCTCTCTTCTCTTCCTGGCCTCACAGGAAGAACAGAGGACAGCAGAGCCATTGGCTCCTACTGCTGTCCATCTCCTGTGAGGAGGAAGCAAGGGTGTGGCTTCCCAGCACTGGGTGTTTCTATGGATGCACACAGCCCGGCTCAGGAGCGCATCCACATGTGTCCCCCCATGGTACAGCTTGCTAAGGGGGCACTCGTAGGAAGTGAGAGCAGAGAGCGCTGGCAGGGAACTGCCAAAGAGGAGGTAAGGGACCGCTCTGTACAATATCGTTCCACAGAGCAGGTAAGTATAAAAAAATAATTTTAGCCCAAAAAACTCCTTTAATATCACTCAAAATTTGAGATATATTAGGGGGGATTTCTACTCATTCTGTCTGTTGTGTCTCTGGGATAGGAACAGACAGTAACAACCTAACAGGAACCTAATCTTTCCCTGCCTTATCCCAAAAAATTGTTAATGTCAAAGAGATGTTTTGACTATGACCCTGCTCCACAGTTTGCATCAGAGTCCATAAGAACGTATCTACGACTGGTTGTTCATCACTGCTGAGCAAGAGAAGTGCCTACAATGAATATTATGTAGTTTTTTGCAATTTTAAAGGTCAGTCTTGAACATTCTTCGCCCACCTTCCCTAATGCACGAACAAAAAAGCTTTTGCACCAAGCATCAACATGTGTTAGAAGTGCACATAGCGTATAGACCCATGGGCATAGATGTGGATGGATCCTATATCATGTTTTCCAAACTTAATCTAAGTACTTCTACAGCTTATATACAATATAAATCTAATATAATCTAATCAACTAATCATTTCACCTTTGGCTCTGTGAAGTGGTCCGTGGGGACTGGTATGAGAAGCGCTGTGTAGAATTGTTATCTTGATTTATATTTTCTTGTCTGATGTAAATCAGCTGACACTATAAATAAAGGAGCTGAGACCGTTAATAAATATGAGGTGTACGAACATGTGGATCCATTATATTAAAGAGGGGCTGTTTTTTACACCCAGTGCTGCATTGCACTCTAGCAGACCACAGGAAAATGCTAAACTGCATACTGCATCCAAAAGAACAGCATGGCTTGGTAGTTGAGGAGTCTGGGTGCTTAACTGGCCTGTCTGCAGTCCAGACTTTCACCAATGAGAAATATTTGGCTCATCTTAATACAAAAAATATGACAAAGAAGACCCAGTACTGTCGAGCAGTTAGAATCCTATATATGGCAAAAATGGGACAACATACCTCTCCCAAAATTCCAGCAGCAGGTCTCCTCAGTTCCCAGACATTTACAGAGTGTTTTTAAAAAGAAGAGGAGATGCTACACCGTGGTAAACATGGCCCAGTCGCAACTTTTTTGAGACGTGTTGCTGCCATCATTTTCAAAATTGCCTTATTTTTTTCTTAAAATTGTATATTTTCTAGGTTTAAACATTTGATGGTTTGAATTGTGAACAAAAATAGGTTTATGGGATTTATAAATCATTGCATTCTGTTTTTAAGTAGATTTCCCAACTTTTTCGGACTTGTGGCTGTATATGCATGTACAGAAGTGCACTATACAGACTATACTCATGCTTTTTAAGCAGGAACTTTCTGCCAGGAAGATCCGCCTTAATACATTAGTACCATCTGCAAGGACACCAAAGGTCTAGGCACAACTATACTGTCGCTGAGGTCACAAACAAATCAGATCATCATTGGCCTGCAACAGGTCCCCTAAAAATGTGTAAGGCATTGTCCACACAGGTGCGCTACAGCATATACCCAAATGCAGGCAGTGTGGGGCTGCATGCTTGGTGATGCCTGCCACACTTGTGCATCCCTGGGCAGGCAATCCCATGGCAACAATATTCTGTCTGCAGTATAGAGCTGCTTCAACGACATTTCAATAATCCATATGCTATTTTGTAATTACAACCTAATTTACACAACGTCCAACTATAAATATGCATCATAGGTTCACAAACTTGTATTTGTAAAATACAGCACAATTATCAGTGCAAAGTAAAAGAAACAATGCTAACAATGCTGTCTAATATACAACAATATACAAAAAAAAAAACATCCACAGCATATGCAAATTGGCTAGTGCTGAACACAATAAAGGGAACACTTTGCAACCTATTAAAGCCTAAATGCACCTTTTTAAGAAAAAAACATTTTTTTATATAGTGTGGAGAAGAGTTGAAGTTTCCGTCAGGTTTTTATTTATTTCTGTGCCCATATTTTTTCCTTACTTGGCGTGCCTGTGACACCCATTTAGGAAATGGGTAAAGTGTGTGTCACTAGGACAGGAGGCACAGGCAGCAAAAAAATATATCAACAAAAAGTCCAATAAAAGCGTGTTTAGTCTTTGTCTGCATCCCAGGTGAAGAGATTGCCAATCACTTGTACTAACCATTTCCAGTAGACAAGCCATTACTCTATCCTAAGTCAGCAGCAATGCAGCAGCAGGTGATAACAAGGATATTGTCTGGCATACACTTAATAGATGATCTGCATCTTCAGTAAATAAAAGTTTAAACTGGAGTAGGTATTGAGAAGCGCCTATATTAAAAGTTCATATCACTTAAAATACATTTTTTTTAATGTTTGCACGTTAAGAGCGGTGGTCTCCAAACTGCAGCCCTTTGCTTGCCTTTATGGAGCCCTTGGGGCACTTTCCTCCCAATGATGCAACAAACTATTCCTCCCACTGACCACCAACAGTGGGGCATAATTGCTGTTACTGACACCAACGATGGAGCACTATTGATCTTTTATTGAAAAGAATCAAGCAACCAATTTTTATACAAAAGTAAAAAACAAAACCATAGTACAAAACTTCAACAGAAAACAAAGGAATACACATCCATGTTCAGAATATATACAATACATACATAATCCACTACCAAAACATCCCTAGAAAACTATCTACATAAAGCAGCAGAGAGGGCCTAAGAGGCACAACCCATCACCTATGTACGCAGCCATTTATCAAAAATTCATCAAAAATACTGATAATCTAGGGTGATAAGAGACAGACAGCCACACCCGGGAAAGAGACTCCTGGCAGTCAGGGAGGCTTGAAACCCCTCCACGCCTTCAACCAAGCCCCCTGACCCCGCTTGTCTCTCTCAAGCTCCCGAATCTTCCCCACCTCATGCAAAATGTCATACACCACCACCTCAACAGGAAGGAGTTTTTGCCGAATGCTGACCTGACACCGTGCATTCCAGGTGAAATAACGGACTACTAGGCTAACTAAAAAAAGTGTATCCAAACAAAAAACTCCACCGGTATTGAATGCTCCGTACACCCACTCAGCATAACCCAGCCTGGAGAGGAAAGGGATACCGAGGGCCCGCCCCACCTGTTTATACACCTCTATGTTAAAAGGGCAATGAAGCAGAAAATGGTCCATAGTCTCCTCCTCATCTGCACACTCCTCCCGAGGACAGCTACGATCCATCCCACTGCGGAATTTCAAATTGCCCCGAACATAGAGCTTCCCATGGAAGCACAACCAGGCCAGATCCCTAAATTTAGGGGGTACTCTATCCAAATTAATCAGTCTTAACCCCGCCCTCAAAACTGGGCCCGGGCAATCCCTTAAGGCCAGTGGGTCATGAAAGACTTCGCTCAAGACTCGACTCATAAGGACTTTCCTTGGAACCGATCTGAGATCTTCAGCCGACAATCGCCACTGCCGCAGTAACTTCAAGCACGGAGCGACATAGGCTGGTAGCTGACCACGATGACCCCTGCGATTCTTCACTTGGCCACCTTCTTCCCAAAGTCGTAGAAAAGGCCTAAACCAAGATCTAAATATGCCTACCCATCCAGGAGGTTCCACTGCAAGCATATTACCAATGTTAAACTTTAGAAATAGCAGTGAAAAGAAAAGAACTGGGTTGACCATACCTAAGCCACCCTCCCTCCTGGATAGGTAGGTGACATTCCTCTTGATGGGGTTCAGTCTGTTCCCCCACAGCATCTGGAAGAACACACTACTGACCCTAGCATAGAGAGACACTGGCAAGATGCAGACAAGGCTGACATACAAGAAGATCGGAATCAGGTAAGTCTTAATCAGATCAACCCTTTCCCTCATAGATAACTTCCATCTCTTCCAGCTGACCACCTTAGTATTGGCAATTTCCAGTCTGCCTTCCCAGTTTTTGAGGCCATAATCGCCGGGTCCAAATTCAATGCCTAGTATCTTAATTCTTTCCTGGGGCACTGGAAAGGTGCCCGGGAGATCAAACCCCTCACCTTCCTTTCCCATCCAGAAAACTTCAGTCTTTTCCTGATTGATCTTGGAGCCTGATGCTTCAGAATACCGTGATGTCAGAGAGACCACCTCCTCCGCTTCATCCGTCCCAGTGACAATCACCGACACATCATCCGCATAGGCAACAACCCTCAAAGGCGGCTCACCCGGGAGCCCCACTGGTACCCCACACAACATGCCACTCTCTAGCCTCCTGATGAAGGGGTCGATTGCAAACACATAGAGCAGGGGACTCAGGGGACAACCCTGGCGCACCCCGGAGCCAACCTCAAAGGACTGTCCAACCCAACCATTAACAAGAGGGAAGCTTTCTGCCCCCTTATACAAGACTTTCAGCCAATCGACAAAACCACCCGGCAGACCGTACTTACTAAGGAGCAACCACAGGTACTCATGGTTAACATGATCAAAAGCCTTTGCCTGATCCAATGTCAGCAAATACTTTCCCCAGCCTGCAGCCCTGCACCGCTCCAAGGCCTCCCGGACAGCTAAAACCGCTGTGAAGGTGCTCCTACCCTGGACAGAACAGTGCTGATGGCGAGAAAGCAAAGACTCTGCCACTGACGATAGGCGCCAATTCTCAATCATCGAAGGATCTTTACCCTTTGAAAGAAGAATCACAGCCGAGTGCCTCATGGAAGGGGAAAGCACCCCCTCAGCAAGGCAACTGTTAAAAACCTCTACCAAATGCGGGGCCAGAATAGACTTAAAGGCTTTGTAAAACTCAGCCGTCAAGCCATCCGGTCCAGGCGACTTTTTGATGGCAAGCTGTTCAATTGCCCTCATCACCTCTTTGACTGTGATCTCCTCTGTCAAATTCATCAATGGAACATCTCCACCATTTAGACCTGGAGTAGAGTCCAAAAAGCTTTCCATCTTGTCACGGTCAAGCTCTTTCCTCCCAAGAAGGTCGGCATAAAAGGACCTCACGACCTCCAGAATCCCTGACCTGGACTTTGTCAAGGAACCTGTACTGTCCTTAAGGCCAACGACCGTTTTAACAGCTACACCTTGTTTGCAGTTCTGGTAAGGGTCAGGCGAGTGGTACTTCCCATAGTCCCTCTCCAGAACCAAAGAGGCATGCCGGTCATATTGACACTTCCTGAGAAGGAGTTTCACTTCGGAGATTGCCCCAGGATCTCCTCCTCTCGAGACAAGAATATCCAGCTTCCTCCGTAAACGTTGGTAGGTCATGTATTTATTAAACTGATTTCTATTGGCTAGGCCCCTGAAGAATCCAGCGATCCTCTTTTTGGTCAGCTCCCACCACTCAGCCTTGCTGCTACAAAAGTCCAGGATGGTCACCTGTGCCTGAAAGAATTCCTCAAAGGATTGTCTAACATGTTCTTCCTTGAGTAGAGTCGAATTTAATCTCCAGATGCCCTTGCCCCTCTGAGGGGCGTCTGAAGCATTCAGTACCACAGATAGCATACAGTGATCAGAGAACTCTACTGCCTGCACCACTGGGGGCGAGAAAGCAGAGGCCTCCTTCAAAAAAAACCTATCTATCCTACTCTGACTATTACCACGATGAAAAGTGAACCCGGTGTCATCTGGGAGGTGCTTAATGTGCACATCCACAAGACCAGCATCCCTAACCATACTATTTAAAAAAACGCTATCATATCCCAGCCTGTCCTTGAAGTCCTTCCTGTCCTTGGGCCTAGTTACTGTATTAAAGTCACCTCCAAAGACCACTTGCTGGGATGTAAAAAGAAATGGCTTCATCCTTGTAAAAAGGCATTTCCTGTCCCACTTTGTGTGCGGCCCATAAACATTGATTAGGCGCAGGTCCTGCCCTCCCACAAGGACGTCTAAGACCATACATCTCCCAATCTCCACCTCAATAACCCGCCGGACAGTTACCATGCCGGTTTTAAACAACACCGCCACACCGCCGTAAGGCTCGGCCGCAAGAGACCAGTAAGATGGACCATACCTCCACTCTCTCTTGGCCATATGAATATCTGCCAAGGAGGTGAGCCTAGTCTCTTGCAAAAATAAAATTTCAGCATCTAATTGGCTGAACAAAAAGAAGGCCATAGAACGAGCTCTTACTGACTTAATGCTGGCGACATTAATTGTCACCACTTTTAACGGAGGGGGAACCGCCATTTGGGTTATTGGGTGGATTGCTTCTTAGCTCCCCTCTGCTGCTCATCACCAGAAGCCTCTCTCTTTCTAGAGGCCGCCTCAAAGTCCATTTCGGAATCGGAACTTCTCTCAGAAGAAGCTCCGGATGAAGAAATATCCCACTTGGAGGACCTATGACGGCTGGAGACAGGAACCGGAGCTTCCCGTCCCCGTTCTGTCCTCACCGCCTGCCTCTTCCGCCTCCCAACCTTCCTTCTCTCTTCCAGGTACTGCAGGTCAGCCTCAGAGATGCCCTCATCTCTTACTTTTTTCTTTAAAGTCTTTCTAGAAGACTTCTTTACAGAGGAAGAAGCAACCTTTTTAGTACACGCTGGTGGGGGGGTGATCCCTTTAAGTCAGACTCAGGAGGGGTAGACTCCTGGGGGGTAACTGACTCGGGGGGCACAGACTTGGAAGGTTCTGACACAAGAGGAGAGGGTACAGTAGGCTGGGGGGACACAGAGACAGAAACAGAAGGAGTACTTACAGACACAGGAGGGGTGGCCACAGGAACTGGAGAGGGATCCTGAGCAGGACCGGGGGAGGGGGTCACCGCAGAGGAGGATGGTACACCAGGGGTCTCACCCTCCATCCTGTCCAGCCTTGACATGTCATCTACTACCTCCTTCTCCATATTGTGCCAGGCTTCAGGACACCTGCTGTAGGGGTGGCCAAGGCGCAGGCACAGGTTGCACCTGATCTTCCTGGTACAGTCCTTAGCCATATGACCCTGCCCCCGACACACTGAACACATCAAGGCTGAACAGGAGGAGCTCAAGTGCCCCTTTTCTCCACAGCGGTGACACAGCTTCGGCTGACCAGGGTAGAAAACAGTCATCCTATCCCTCCCTATGAAAGCTGAGGAGGGCAGGTGACGGACAACATTCCCATCCCTGGCCAACCTGACTGTTACCGACCATCCCCCAGTCCAGATGTTACGCTCATCATGGATTTTATTAGGTTTGGTCAAAACTTCCCCATAGTTCCTTAACCAGACCTCTAGATCCCGAGCAGGAACACTCTCATTGGTCAGGATAATGGTAATTTTTTTTACTGTTGACCTCTGAGAAACCGCAACTGGGACCAGACCTTCCCATTCAGGTCTTGACCTGCACCGAGCCTCATATCGCTCCCAGAACAGGTCAAGACCCTCTGGCCTGGTGAAGCTAACTGTATAGTCCCTTGTCCCAGCTACGTGTATAAAGGCATACAGGTCATTTGCACCAAAACCCATCTCCAATATCAAGTCCACCACTGCACGCCGTGCTGGAGGGATGGCACCACCTTCCCATTTCAGGATAACTACATTACGTCTTGGACCCCCAGCAGAAGCCAGAGACCCAAGACCAGATCTTGGGGTGCTCAAGGTGGCAGCTTGCAGTGGAAAACCCCGCTTGGGAGCGGGACTACCAGGAGCAGAGTGTGCCACCTGTGCAAAAGTAGGTTTATCAGGGCCAAGGGCTGACACTGAAGCCACATCACTCTGTATATTATTATTATCAACTGTATGAACTGAAATGGCAGGATCTGTAGCAGGATTGTTCATCACATTGGTACTGGGGTGATTGTTATCAGTCACAGAACTATTCAAATTCCCATCAGGAATAGTCACAGTTGCTGCAATACCAGCTGTCTCCTGATGCTGCACTGTAGAGTCCTCAGCAGCAGTGGGGCAAACAGCTTTGGACTCAGCCAAAGAAGGGTTAATGGGCTGTGCTGACACTTGCAGTCCATCCACAGAAATGACATTTTTTAAATGTAACTCTTGCTGCATTGCAGCCTCAGCAGGCACAACATTGCTGCACACAGGACTAGCAGCCTGATTGTCATTAGGCACATTGTCAGTCACAGTGTTAAAAGGAACAAAAACAGTCTTATCCACAACATGGGACTTAGCAGGCTTAACCTTATCAGGTACATCATCAGTAATGTCTTCCTCATTAAATATCATCTGATCTCCCCGCATAGGAGACTCCATTACCTGGATGGCCCTCAGCATGCCTCCAGATTCCTGGGAAGGCCTGGGGCTGCTTACCTCTCCCTGGGGGGGCAGGGGGTCAGAACTGGGGGTCTCCTCCTCCTCCACCTCCATCTTTGTCACCCTTCCAAACCTTTTGTCGTTACAAAATTTTTCTTTAAAGGGCCCATCTCTGCCTTCCATCATGGCCACGATGGTCTCCTGATGATCCACACGGACCTTGGCCAGCTGGATTTCCGGATCCATGGATCCCCGTTTCTGGCTGTGTAAGCCCTCACGTTGCCTTCGCAGGCGCTTCAACTCCGCTCTCAACTTGTAGAGCTTGTCCCTCTCCCTGTTCAGGACCTTAATCCCGGCCACCACTCGCTCCCGAATGGCCTCCGAGCCTTCATCCTCACCAGGGGCAGAGAGATCGGCTTGTGCAGAGGCAGGCAGTTCACCTGATGGCCCAGGAGATGGCTGGGAGCCTCCAGCAGGAGAAGCCCCGCTGCCCTCCATGGCCTCCCCAGAAAGGGGGCCAGGGAGCTGGGATAGATTTCACCACCACTCCCTTCTCACAGAGCAGCTTCAGAGGCACCTTCTTCCTGACACACCTGTGCTCCATTGATGGGCGGGGCACTATTCCTCCCACTGACACCAATGATGGGGCACTATTCCTCCCACTGAAACCAACGATGAGACACTATTCCTCCCAATGACACCAACGATGAAGCACTATTTCTTCCTCTGACACCAACAATTGGGGAACTATTCCTCCCCCTAATGCCAAAGATAAACTGTTTACTCCCACTGATGCTACAACAATTTCAACTCCCGATGGCCACAGTCTGACCCCCCTAAAGTCTGAAGAACAGTAAACTGGCCCTTTGGTTAGAAAGTTTGGAGACCCCTAATTAGGTGCATCAAATACAACTAATATGTTCCAGGGGAGAGGCCTTTATCAGGGCTGGAGCAACGGCTGTTGTTAGACTCACAATGGGGTGTAATAGAAGACCTATGTTAAGGCTCGGTAAAGACTGTCACACTGTAAACGGTCAACTGAGTTTCTAAAAATGTAATCATACATAAACAAATAGTCACTTCTCTTCGTGCATGGTCATCTTTGAATTGCTTTGAAATAATATTGACCAAGACCTGAGTCTACTGAAACAGCTAACACATTAAGGCCTTTTTCACACCTATGCATTTTTTAGTGCGTTTTCAGTTTAGCAGAAACACACTACAGTCCTATGGGTCACGTTCACATCTGTGCATTTTATGGAAAAGGCCAGGGACTTTTTTCTGGTTTTTGGTTCCATAGACTTCAATGGATCAAAAACCTATATTGAAAAACGCAAAATGCACCTGGAATATGCAAACCTGCATAGGTGGGAACCAGGCCTTAATTAAACTCAGCTTTCTTGTGCAAAATGTAGATTATTTTTGTACCTAAATTGGTAAATTCATCTCAATAAATGCATTGATTAAATAATATGTGTAGATGTTTGACAATCATTTCAGGGAATTTGCGAACACTGAAATGTTCCCATATTATAGGGACCTTAGATTGTAAGCTCCTTGAGGACAGGGACTGATGTGACTGTACAACGTATGTGACTGTACAATGTACATTGATGGCACTGTATAAGTACCTGTAATAAAATAAAATAAATATTGGTGGAAACTTCTGTGGCTGGAACTAATGCTAACTGTGAAATACACAGTGTGAAATGTTTTCCTTGAAAATGGATTTGTAATTTTGTTCAGCCATTTTTGAGATTCCTTCACCCCTGATAGGTCCCTGACCCCACTCTTCTCAGTATTAAACGCAATACCATTTGGCCAAGGAACTGCCTCAGACTCTCTGCCTGGATAGTGAAGGATAGGGATGAGCTGAACACCCCCCAGTTCGGTTCGAACCAGAACTTGTGAACAGGCAATAAATTTGTTCGAACATCCGAACACCGTTGAAGTCTATGGGACTCGAACATGAAAAATCGAAAGTGCTCATTTTAAAGGCTAATATGCAAGTTATTGTCATAAAAAGTGTTTGGGGACCCGGGTCCTGCCCCAGGGGACATGTATCAATGCAAAAAAAAAGTTTTAAAAACGGCTGTTCTTTTGGGAGCAGTGATTTTAATAATGCTTAAAGTGAAACAATCAAAGTGAAATATTCCTTAAAATTTCATATCTGGGGGGTGTCTAGAGTATGCCTGTAAAGCAGCGCTTGTTTCCCGTGCTTAGAACTGTCCCTGCAAAAAATGTCATTTCTGAAGGAAAAAAAGTCATTAAAAAGCACTCGCGGCTATAATGAATTGTCGGCTCCTGGCAATACAGAGAAAAGTCATTGATTAAAAAAAAAAAAATGCGTGGGGGTCCCCCCAAATTCAATTACCAGGCCCTTCAGGTCTGGTATGGATATTAAGGGGAACTCCACGCCAAATTTTTTAAAAAAATGGCGTGGAGTTTTCCCCAAAAATCCATACCAGACCCTTTATCCAAGCACGCAACCTGGCAGGCCGCAGGAAAAGAGGGGGCGACGAGAGAGCGGCCCCCTCCCCCTCCTGAACCGTACCAGGCCACATGCCCTCAACATGGGGAGGATGCTTTGAGGGTCTGTGACCCCTCAAAGGACCATGTTGATGGAGACAAGGGCCTCATCCCCACAACCCTTGTCCGGTGGTTGTGGGGGTTTTCGGAATCTGGAAGACCCCTTTAACAAAGGGGACCCCCAGATCCCGCCCCCCCCCCCCTATGTGAATTGGTAAGCCTACCATTTCACAAAGAAAGTGTAAAAAAAAACACACAGACACCGTTGGGAAAAGTCCTTTATTAAAAATAAAAAATCCACTCTCGGTATCCTGCGATGGGTGATCTGCTCTCCGGGGCCCAGCGATGGATGATCTCTCCGGGGTCCAGGCTTCAACGATGATGTCCAGCGCAGCGAGGAACAGCACTCTTCACCGGAGTGGAGACACCCCGCGGCTTCAGCCAGTGACATCGCTTAAGTAGCTGAGGGCAGGGCCACCCGTCACGTGACCCCGTCCCCCTCTGATGCAAGGGAAAACCCGGGCTTCCCCAGTGACGTGCAGATGACCCCGCCCTCCTCTGATGCAACGGAAACCTGCGTTACATCAGAGGGGGGCACGTCACTGGGGAAGCCTGGCTTTTTATTTTTTTTAATAAAGGACTTTTCCCAACGGTGTCTGTGTGTTTTTTTTTTTTTTACACTTTCTTTGTGAAATGGTAGGGGTACAATGTACCCCTTACCAATTTACATAGGGGGGCGGTATCTGGGGGTCCCCTTTGTTAAAGGGGTCTTCCAGATTCCAATAAGCCCCCCGCCCGCAGACCCCCACAACCACCGGACAAGGGTTGTGGGGATGAGGCCCTTGGTGCTTTTAGGGGTCACAGACCCCCAAAGCATCCTCCCCATGTTGAGGGCATGTGGCCTGGTACGGTTCAGGAGGGGGGGCGCTCTCTCGCCCCCCCCTCTTTTCCTGCGGCCTGCCAGGTTGCGTGCTCGGATAAAGGGTCTGGTATGGATTTTTGGGGGGAACTCCACGCCATTTTTTTTTTATTTGGCGTGGAGTCCCCCTTAAAATCCATACCAGACCTGAAGGGTCTGGTATGGATATTTGGGGGGAACCATACATCATTTTTTCTTTAAATTTGACACAGGGTTCCCCTTAATATCCATACCAGACCTGAAGGGCCTGGTAATTGAATTTGGGGGGACCACCACCCATTTTTTTTTTTTAATCAATGACTTTTCTCTGTTTTGCCGGGAGCCGACAATTCATTATAACCGCGAGTGCTTTTTAATGACTTTTTTTCCTTCAGAAATGACATTTTTTGCAGGGACAGTTCTAAGCACGGGAAAAAAGCGCTGTTTTACAGGCATACTATACAGCCCCCCCCAGGTACGAAATTTAAAGGAATATTTCACTTTTATTGTTTCACTTTAAGGATTATTAAAATCACTGCTCCCGAAAAGACTGCAGTTTTTAAAACTTTTTTTTGCATTGATACATATCCCCTGGGGCAGGACCCGGGTCCCCAAACACTTTTTATGACAATAACTTTAAAATTAGCACTTTCGATTTCTCCTATAGACTTTTACAGGGTGTTCCACGGCTTTTCGAATTTGCCTCGAACACCCCAAATTGTTCGCTGTTCGGCGAACGGGCGAACAGGCAATGTTCGACTCGAACTCGAAGCTCATCCCTAGTACAGCAACACATTGTTGAGATCATCCCTGTGCTCTCTCCTTCTATCAGCAAACTTGCTGTATTATTTTACCTGTTCTGTGTAATACAGAAAAGCTTTTTTATTTTATATTCCTGACCCTACCTCTCCGAGTTTAAGTGATGCTTCAGTAGACATAGGAGACTGATATAAAAAAAAGACTAAATAAAAAAACTTTTTGGATCCTTTGGCCTCATGCAGACGGGTGCCTGGGGCAGTACATTGTAAAATTCAAGAGCATTTCCCCACCTGGGAGCCACAAGTGCTGTGTATGCTGTAATACGTGGTACATGCATAAACATGTACCCACACCTTCGGACATATGCGCATGTTTAAACAAGCATTGACATATATATCTGCTTGCAGCCATTTCTATAGACAACTATATGCAACACCTGTGGCTCCCAGGTGGAAAAATACACCTGAATTTTACGCTGTACAGCCCCAGGCGTGTGCATGAAGCCCTGTCCTGCCTTCTGCTTTCATTTATTGCATATATGTTAAAATGCACATTTTACAATTACCTAAAATTGCCCAAAAATTATATCTTTTCTGAAAATTTTTATGTCGCGCAATATTTGCACTATTGTTTATCAAATCTATATTTTCAATAAAAAAATAAATAATAATTATTTAATGCGCACAAGCACAAAATATTTTTTTATATTTTACGCAAAAAATTGGGTATTAAGTTGCGTTGGGTAAATACTAAATATGTCAATCCTCAAAATTGCACATGCCCAGATTTTTTTTTTAAAACGACAGTATCCAAAACTGTCCATGGATGACACTTTAAAAGTCTTCACAGGCCTTCTATTTAGAGTTAGTAGTGAATGGTGGCCCTAGAATTACTGCTGTCATTCCAGCAATACCTAATGTGTGGCCAATTGCCATGTTCATATGCGTGTGCACCTGATTATCGTGTTTGCTTTCGTTTGTATTTGTACATGGGGTGAAGGGTCTTTTTTAGTGTTTTGGGGGTATTTTTATTTTTTTTTAAACCTTAAATGTTTTCAATTTTAATGTAACTTTATTGCTCTAAGGGGCTGACAGGTCCCCTATGTGATAGTAACAGAGTGCCGGTAACAGGGTCTCTGTTGAAGCTGATTGAGCACCAACACCTTTGAAAGCTCGAAACCAGCAGAGAAAAGACAAACCCCTTAGCAGTGGCAGTAAATAATGCCCGTCCTGTGGCTGCCTAAATTTACCTTTCCTTTGCTCGAACACTGCTCTGTTGGTTGCCAAAGTGGATCTAACTAAGCCCAAGTAGATCTTTGTAGGAGCTTACAAAGTGGGAAAGACTCTCTCCCTGCCTTCATGTGAAGACACCTGTCCCTTGGTGGCCAACTTCCAAGCACTAGCGTTGTCACCTTGAAGAAAGAGAGTGCAGTCATCAAGTTGTGGCTTCCACAGGGCTTCCACTATTAAATCCTGGTAGCCGAAAAGGAGCAGCAGGGGAGAAAATACAAGGCCAATATAAGCTGCTGGGGAGGTGTGGCAGTTAAATCATTTGTTACCCAACATTTTATGTTCCTGATATATGCCTGCTGTACCATGTACCTGTACGAAAAACTATCCTGTTCTCTTTGTATTGCTTTATTTTACATTGCTGGTGTTCCTTCCAGGCCCTCTGCTTTCCTATTACAAACTGACCACACTAAGCAGCAAAGCACACAGTGATCAGTTCTCTAGCTATGCTGGGAACTCAGCCTGCTCGCCTCCATTGATCCCCCCTCTACATTGTAAAGCGCTGTGTAAACTGTTGGCGCTATATAAATCGTGTATAATAATAAGACTTGTCCTGGCACGCCTCCCCTGTACAGCCTTTCACTGTGAAGCTCAGTATGCTGCCATTTCTCCTCCCCCACCTCTTATGAAGCTGAGAACAGAGGGAATGTGATCACTTATAAGAAAGGGGGGGGGGGAAAGTATTTATAATGTTTTTTTCTATCTACACACAAATGTTTTGCTTTTTATTTCTATTTTAACCCCTTGGAACGGGCTGCACACGAATATGTGGCCTCTCGGCGGGTGGGCCTTCACAACGAGCAGGCGCACATTTGCATGAATTTGTGTAAATACAGCTGTGCTGAGAGCACGCACCCTGCGCGCTCCTGGCATAGTTACCGGCGGCTAATGGAAAGCTCCCGATCGCGAGTAGCTTTCTGATAATGCGGCCACTGTGACAGCAAATCACGGCGGTCACATGATCATAAACCCCAACCCTCCTTCCGACATCCATAAACCCCTTAAAGGGCCGGGAGTCGCCGATGCCAAGAGGTTAAACTGAATAGGATGTTTTACAAGGTGATCGTTTAAAATCACTTTAAGTGAACCTGATGCTTTTCCCTGCATAGAAGATCATTTGCTTTGAAACTGAACTCCAGACAAAACTTCTATATATGTTCGTTTTGGACAAAGCAGCAAATGGTTAAACCTCTGGGAAATTTTTACTTCCGTCTGTGCCTACAATGGAGAGATTTCTCCTCACTTCCTACCCTGATGTCCCAGCGACAGGAAGGAATGGGAAGCCTCTCCAACAAGGACAGGGACACCAACAAAACACATTTTTAGCAAAGTGGGGAAGTATTTTTGGCATATTTATCATCAGATGATTCTCAGTAAATACAAGCTATATCCATTATTGTGTATTGATTTCAAACTGCTGTTAAAAAGTGCAAGTTCTTAGAAACTAAGTAATTCCCCAGTCTTTAGAGCTTAACAAGGATAAAGGTTTGTAGATTTTCAGCAGACTTGAGGAAATTTGAGTAGGAAAATGATTGCATATGTTCAGCACAGCAGATTTCTTTGTTACACAAATAGAGAGTTCAGTGCTGTCTGTAGGGAAGGCGGACACTTATGTTTTAAATATATACTGTACATATCAGCGATGCTTACTAACTACAAATGATAAAATACAAAGTTAGGAAGGATTCACTGGTACTGATCTATTTTCTAGAAATATCAGCCCTCTCATATAATAGATAACAACATCCCCAGCCAAAATCAAAAGGCTACCATTGTCTACCTAAATAGATGTCCTTTCCAAAACCCAGTAAAGTCTCATGCACCTGGGCACATGAGGCCACGCAGGACATGAAATTGGATGTATTTCTGTACCTAGAAAGCTGAATGCTGTGCGTAGTTGTATGCAGGTATGCGTTGGTAGTCATGTAAACTCCTGTATAGCATACGGACATACCGTATATACTCAAGTATAAGCCGAGTTTTTCAGCACATTTTTTTGCGCTGAAAATGCCCCCCTCAGTTAATACTCGAGTCACCTTTTTGCGCCTAATCTCCTGGATTTTGGGGACCTGGTATCCACTCCAAACTTAGCACACATATAGCCCCACGCTTCCTCTACAAGTGTGCAAAGTTTGTTGTCCGGGTGACCTACGGCCGGGGAGCACCTATTTTTCAAAGCCGGGCACGCCTTCCATAGACTCCCATGTTAAACAGTAATTTCTCTGGTGATTTCGGGGACCCGGTACTGGCCAGTCGTAGGTCCCCTGGACCCAGGACTTGGCACACATGTAGCCCTATTTCTCATCTACAAGTGTGCAAAGTTTGTTGTCTGGGGGACCTACAGCCGTGGAGCACCGATTTTTCAAAGCCGGGCATCCCTTCCATAGACTCTTATGTAAAACGTCAGTCTAGTCATGGACACAGTGAGGCATGGGCACAGTGAGGCATGGGCACAGTGAGGCATGGACACAGTGAGGCATGGGCACAGTGAGGCATGGGCACAGTGAGGCATGGACACAGTGAGGCATGGGCACAGTGAGGCATGCACATGGACACAGTGAGGCATGGACACAGCATGGGCACAGTGAGGCATGGGCACAGTGAGGCATGCACATGGACACAGTGAGGCAAATTGAGGCACATTGAGGCATGCAGATGGACACCCTGGGCTTATACTCGAGTCAATACGTTTTCCCAGTTTTTTGTGGTAAAATTAGGTGGCTCGGCTTATATTCGGGTCGGCTTATACTCGAGTATATACGGTAATTCGTGAATGTGGAAACTTTGCGTTCATGTTCGCACATTGTACGCAGCCTCATACACCCGTGTACATGAGGTCTAATCCTGCAAGTTGTATTTAAGCCCCTTTGTTGCCCATGGCTTTTAAAAGCCCATTTGAACCCTCCATTTCTATTGCTATAATGCAGTAAGACCCCATTCACACAGGGGCAACACGACTTCCAGCGCAACATTGGGGGGCAACTTGGACACGACTTGAGTTTGAATCACAGCTCGACTTGGGGCGACTTCAGCGCGACTTACAACACGACTGAAGTCGCCTCCAGGACAGGAGACATTCCAGTGGCCAATCAAACAAGAATCAGCTCTGTGGGAGGGAGGGGGGAGGGAGGGGTTTGCCTGAGAAATGTATGTTCTCTTCCTGGACAGTTGCTTCTGTTAAGACAGTGATCCGACTTCTGAGGCGACTTCCATTGAAATCAATGGGTACAAGTCGTCTAGAAGTCGCCTAGAATTTGGATTGAAGTAGTACAGGAACCTTTTTTGAAGTCGGAGCGACTGCAGTAGTGTGCATTAAGACGGCTCCATTCACTTACATTGATTTTCTGATGCAGCGCGACTTGAGGCGACTTGGGGCAACTTGAAGTCGGATCCAAAGTCGTCCCTGTGTGAATGGGCTCGAAGGCTGCATGTAAAAGTTACAATATGTTTTATTTTTAGCATTTTTTAACTGCTAAGCGCTGCAGCAAGGGTCAATAATGCTGTGTTCTTGCAGCACATAGAGAGTCAGACCACCGCTCTCTGACACAAAGCAGTGACCTGGCTCTCTAATGGGCTGACATGCCCCATTTCTCTCCTGCGCACTGCTCTAATCAACAACGCTGCTCAGGGAGTGAGAGTGCCATAGATTAGAGCAGTGTTTTTTTGAGCAAGGATTTTGAAATGACGGAGAGTACTTTGTTTTTCTTCAAAATACTTCACAAATCGATCATGTTTTCACAAAACGTGGTTTTACTGGACCCAATTCCCCTTTTCCCCAAAAACCTAAGAGGTCTTCAAGTCTAACACTACCTAGGTAGAGGCACTGTCACCTGGGATGGCCCAGCAAACATTTAATGGGCCATCAATAGATTTCTATTTCTTCAGCGTGGATGGAGGAATCTCGGATCTCGGCACCCTCAGCTGTAAGAATACCAGAACAGTGGCAGTTGCGACCTGCCCCCCCCCCCCCCCCAAGATGTATGAAAATTATGTGTCGGTAAAAATCCCCCCCCCCCAAACAAAATTGGGCACCAATCTGCAGAATTACCGCCTTAGTATAAATTCTCCCTCCACCCAGTACAAAACCGCACCCCTGCTGAAATCCCTCCAGGACAAATCTCTGCCCCTCCATCCCCCATATACCCCCAGCACAAATGTCCCGTCCCCCCCCAAAAAAAAATCACCCCTCCTAGCACAAACCCTCCACCCCTCATATTTCCCCTCCAAGTATACATTCTCCCCCTACTCTAAATCTCCCTCCTAGCATAAATATTCCCCACAATCCCCATCCTAGCACAAGCACCCCCAATCATCCCTACTAGCACGAATCCCTTCCCCCTATACCATATCTCCTCTTCTAGCACAAACCCCCCAAAATTGACCCTCCTAGCACAAATCCTCTTCTCCCACATCAGTCCTAACACAAATCCCCCCTAAATCCCCACTCCTATCACACAGCAACAAATTTCCCCTCCTAGAACAATTCTTACCCCCTGCTGCCCCCCAAATTCCTCCTCCCAACACAAATCCCCTCCCCCCTCAATCTCTTTGCAGTGCCCTCCACCTTACATTGTACCACAGTGCCCATGGCAGCTGCCCTTCCTGCCCACCCCTTGTCCAGGCCCTGGTCGCAAATAACACATTTGAGCCCAGCAACTTCAATTTTCAGATCAAAGGATGTTGGGCAGGAGAATGCCGACAGGGTCACCCATTGGCTTAAACTGCGGCCAGTTCATTAGGACCCGGACCCATGTATGGCAGCATACAGAACAAGAGAAAGGCTACTGTGTATTCATAGTTGCCAACAGTCACGGATTGGCCGGGACGTTCCCGGGATTCAAACCCTTTTCCCGGCCAATGTCCCGGCCAATCCGATTTTTCCCGTTTTCCCCGAATTTGGACGCCGCAGGCCGCCGCCGCTAGAGGTCCACGGCTGGCGGAGACAATGTCTCGGCCGGCCGCCATGTTCAAGAAGACCAAAACACGGATGTAGTACAATAGAAAATAAAGCCGCTGCGGCGCCGCCCACACCCCACACCTCCCCGGGGGTGGGCGGCGCCGCAGCAGCTTTATCTTCTATTGTACTACATCTGTGTTTTGGCTGGCCGGCAGGCCACCCCCCGCCCCGCCCCACCCCGCTGCAGGTCTGTCTGTAATGGAAAGGGGCGGGGGTCGGCAGCGCCACAGCTTAATTTTTTTTTTTTTTCAGCCACACTGTCGGCTCCGCCTCTATTTTGTTCCCCTTCGGGGAAGGGGAAACAATAATGGCGGCCGAGACAGGAGACGCCTGTGGTTAAGGGGGGACTCTGCTGGGGATGCCTGTGGTAAGGGGGGACTCCGCTGGGAACGCCTGTGGTAAGGGGGGACTCCGCTGGGAACGCCTGTGGTAAGGGAGGACTACGCTGGGGACGGCTGAGGTAAGGGGGGACTCCGCTGGGGACGCCTGATGTAAGGGGGGACTCCGCTGGGGACGCCTGATGTAAGGGGGACTCCGCTGGGGACACTTGATGTAAGGGGGACTCCGATGGGGACGCCTGATGTAAGGGGGGACTCCGCTGGGGACGCCTGAGGTAAGGGGGGACTCCGCTGGGGACGCCTGATGTAAGGGGGGACTCCGCTGGGGACACCTGAGGTAAGGGGGGACTCCGCTGGGGACGCCTGAGGTAAGGGGGGACTCCGCTGGGGACGCCTGAGGTAAGGGGGACTCCACTGGGGACGCCTGATGTAAGGGGGGACTCCGCTGGGGACGCCTGATGTAAGGGGGGACTCCGCTGAGGACGCCTGATGTAAGGGGGGACTCCGCTGGGGACGCCTGATGTAAGGGGGGACTCTGCTGGGGACGCCTGATGTAAGGGGGACTCCTCTGGGTACACCTGATGTAAGGAAGGACTCCGCTGGGTACGCCTGAGGTAAGGAGGGACTCCTCTGGGGACGCCTGATGTAAGGAGGGACTCCTCTGGGGACGCCTGATGTAAGGAGGGACTCCGCTGGGGACGCCTGATGCAAGGACGGACTGCTGGGGAGGCACCTGATGAAGGACGGACTGCTGGGGAGGCCATCTTGTGGCAGGCGAGGTGGCAGGTAACACGCTCAGGGCTTCCACTGATTCGGCATTATGGTGAGTTGAATGATTTCATTTTATATTACAATGTAAAAATAGAAATAATGCACTTCAATCATCCTGACACCGTAACAACCATGGTGCCGGGATGATTGAAGCGCCAACAGGTGTTTTGGAGTATCCTTATCTGCCAATTTTGTTACACATTTCTATTGTGGTGTAGGATCTGGCTTCTTTCTTTCTATTTCTTTCTCTCTCTTTCTCTCACCTTGGACTCTAGCCACACCCCTTTGAACCACGCCCATTTAAACCACACCCACTATCGTACGTAAACCACGCCCATTTTTCCCCGCGGCGCGCTTGGCGCGCCGCATTTTTCACTCCGACATGACACGCCTACAAACGAATGCCCCGCCCCCTGATTATAGCAAGGCTCCGCCTCAATACAAAAAAAGTGTCCCAGATGTTTTTTTTGCAATGTTGCCAACTATGTGTATTGTCTATACTTCGGATAAGAAAAAAGTTTACACACGGCATACAGAATACGTCACGAGATACTGTGCCACGTTTACATACAAAAAACAAAATTTATTATAGCCAGTATGTACAACAGATGTAAATGTTGCCCATTATGTAATGTAAATGTAATGTAAACTTTTGGAAATCAAAACAGGAGAATACACATACAGTATACAGCATTTTACACATGGGAACATATTAGGTCTGTACTACAAAATACCGATCACCTGGCAGCTATGCTTGGAAGAGAGCTGCTCAAGTCAGTGGTTAATACGAGAAATAAAGGGAGATTAGTACATTATGCAGGGTGACAGGGTGAGAGGGGTAAAAAACAGGGCGACTGATAACTCATTTTGTAAGCAGGCCTTAATGCGACACTCCACAATGCACTTACAAATTCATAATAAATAGTCTCCAGTGTCCTGGCCGTTTCTGGACTGTAGCTCCCTATAAGCTTTTATAAGGCCTTGCCTGATCATCTCCGGCCTACAGAGATGGCTCCATAGCAATCTAAAGGGATGTACTGTGCAGTCACAGACAGGAAACCAAAGTCTTGTGGTGTGGGATGTCAACAAACTCTAGAAGCCTCAGCAATTAGATTGCGGTAAGTATGCATATGGTTAGGGTGGGTTTGAATAGGTCAGGGAAGGGGGGCAAAAGTATTATTATACTTTGTTTTAGGGCTCATTCACACCAGGTGCAGCCTTGGCCTAGTACAGTCTCACTGCAAGACCAGGCAAAATGCCTTGTCTCCTAAAAGGCCAGTTCACACCACCCCATGGCAGTGATGTGCACTGAGAAAATGTACGACATGCAGTACTTTTTCAGCGCCGCACAATACAATTTACCACATCGCACCATACTTCAGCCAATAGAACTGTGACATGGCGCCTTATGACTTTTTAATAAAGTTTGCTTAACCACTTCAGCCCCGGAGGATTTGGCTGCCCAATGACTGGGCCATTTTTTGCGATTCGGCACTGCGTCTCTTTAACCGACAATTGCGCAGTCGTGCGACGTTGCAGCCAAACAAAATTGACGTCCTTTTTTCCCCACAAATAGAGCTTTCTTTTGGTGGTATTTGATCACCTCTGCGGTTTTTATTTTTTACGCTATAAAAAAAGAGCGAAAATGTTACTTTACTTTTTGCTATAATAAATATCCCGAAAAAATATATTTAAAAAATTATTTTTTTCCTCAGTTTAGGCCGATATGTATTCTTCTACATATTATTGGTAAAAAAATTGCAATAAGCGTATATTGATTGGTTTGCACAAAAGTTATAGCACCTACAAAATAGGGGGATAGTTTTATGGCATTTTTATTAATAATTTTTCTTGTATTAGTAATGGCGGCAATCTGCGATTTTTATCATGACTGCGACATTATGGCGGACACATTGGACACTTTTGACGCTATTTTGGGATCATTGTCATTTATACAGCGATCAGTGCTATAAAAATGCAATGATTACTGTGTAAAAGACACTGGTAGGGAAGGGGTTAACCACTAGGGGGCGAAGAAGGGGTTAAGTGTGTCCTAGGGAGTGATTCTAACTGTGTGAGGGGGCTGGGCTATGAGCGATGTGACAGTGATCACTGCTCCCGATGACAGAGAGCAGTAGATCACTGTCCTGTCACTAGGCAGAACAGGGAATTGCCTTGCCTCTCCGTGAGACGATCGCGGGACACCAGCGGACATCGGGTCTGCCGACATAAATGTACAGGCGGCGGTCGGCAAGTGGTTAAAAAAAACATAAGTTTATTGTACAAAGTGTTGGGTTTGACGCATCAGCACCACTGTCACCCTATTGTACACCAGCAGCTTCACCCTAGGGCAGCTGCTGGTCTAAACAGACCCTTAACCACCTGCTGCCCGCCTTCCGCATATATACTGTGGCAAGGCGGCTCGGCTGCGCAAACCAACGTACTTGTACATTGGTCTGTGCATGAGGTACAGTGGGCATGAGCACATATCCTTTAGTTCAGTCTGCATAAATAACATATCAGTTAATTTTAACATTATATAATAGCATTGCCCAATTTGACTGTATATGTGACATGAAAGATATAATAAAAATGTAATTTCACTATATAAAGCAGAGTTCCACCCAAAAGTGGAACTTCCGCTCATTTATCTCCTCCCCCCTCCAGTGCCACATTTGGCACCTTTCTCGGATACCTGTGTTTGACAGGTATCCTTTCCCCACTTCCGGGAGTCTGGGCCGCGGCGCATTACGTCAGCGGCTTCCTCCTTCTTCTTACACCGCCGGGCCAGTTGAAGTGCACAGCGGTGCCTCGCGCATGCACAGTAGGGACCCAGCGTTAAGCCGTAATGCTGCACTGCCGGGTTCCCATACTGCCAATGGCGGCGGCAGGAAACCCGACAGCTGATGGAAACATCAGCTGCAGCGCTGACATCACAGGTAAGTGTCCTATTATTAAAAGTCAGCAGCCGCAGTATGTATAGCTGCTGACTTATAATTTTTGCAGGGGTGGGCGGACCTCCGATTTAAAGAATATATAAACCCAACATTTCATATTCCTGTTATGTTTCTGCTGTTCCATGTATTTGTATGAAAAGGTATCCTGTTCTCTTTGCATTGCTTCCTTTGTGAGGAATCCCTGGTGTTCCTGCCAGTCCCTTTGCTTTCATATTATAAAACTGATCCCACTAAGCAGGAGAACACAGTGTGGTAAGATCTCTAGCTATGCTGGGAACTCAGCTTGCTCTCCTCCAATGATCAGACTTGTCCTGACAACCGCCCCCCCTAACCATTCACTGGGAAGATCGGTGGGTGTGCTGCTGTTTCTCCTCCCCCAGCTCTTAAACAGCTGAGAACATGGAAATGTGATCACGTATAAAAAAAAGGGAGAAAAGGTATATGTTATTGCTATCAATACACAGATATTTTGCCTTTCATTTCTATTTTAAACTGAATGGGTTCTTTTTCACTGTGAGGGTTTACAAACACATTACATTTACGTGGCATTGCTTATGAAACAATATATATATATATTCAAAACAATATTCTTACTATGTCTCATTAGACAATTAGCCAGTTAAAATCTTCAGACATGTAATGACCTATTATAATTCATAATTTCAAGCATTTCTACTTCAGTTACAACTAATATAAGCAACCTTCAAATGCCGATTGTCTTTTCTGTAAAGTTGTTCCAAAAACAATAAATTCAGCATCAGATCTTCCTTCCAACCTTTCTAAGTGGCCGTGAGCCACACTAAGTTTAAAAAATGTGCGGATGAATAACAATTTGTTAATGTATATATATATAAATGAGAAATCTTCTGCTTGGTTTCATGCCTATGGAAGTGTATAATGTATTCACTGACGTAAGGACCACCTGCTGAGTAATACCAAACAACATCAAGATGAGAGCCACATGTGGGTCATAAACCACTGTTTCATTGAAAGAGCCATAATAAGCTTGGTGCTCCCATCTATGGGACGTGTAGCTCCAGTACTGGACCATGCAACG
Source organism: Rana muscosa (assembly GCA_029206835.1). Lineage (NCBI taxonomy): Eukaryota > Metazoa > Chordata > Amphibia > Anura > Ranidae > Rana > Rana muscosa. Next base: position 148,380,651 of record CM055126.1, on the reverse strand, counting down.
TACATACAGTACACAGTTACAACTTAAAGTGCTACTAAACCCAGGACCCTGCATTCACTATAAATCATCCTGAAACAGGATCAAACAGCTTTTTTACACAATGCATACTAGCTCATTATGAAATACTTACCTTAGAATGATGCCCTGAATCAGCGCCGGTGTCTTGTCGAGCTAGTTCCCCTATCGCAGGGATATGCAATTAGCGGACCTCCAGCTGTTGCCAAACTACAAGTCCCATGAGGCATAGCGAGACTCTGACAGCAGCAAGCATGACACCCAGAGGCAGAGGCATGATGGGACTTGTATTTTTGCAACAGCTGGAGGACCGCTAATTGCATATCCATGCCCTATCGGATAGGGTCCGGCCTCGACAGGCATGTAAATCCAGATAGATGGAAACCCTATTTTCTATCCGTCTAGCAGCGGATCCCTTTTCATCTGATCCCTCGTAGAGAAGAGCGGGGGCTCTGACACAATGTGCAGAGACGGCCCTGTCATCTGCCGGCTCAGCAGAGACAACGGATCGATGTGAACGAAGTCCGTGAAAACGGACATTAAAGACCTGAGCGATTTTCATCTTGAAGCTTGTAGCTCTAAAACGCTCAACAAGCCAAAACAGATTCATTTCAATCACCCCGGTTCACATCTGAGTGTTCTGTCACCTGAAGCAGAATGCCTGTCACTCAAAAAACGACATGAGCTTCTTTTTGACAGATTACAATTATTTTTTGCCCCATAGACTTCAATGGAAACACCTGACTTGAGCGTTTTTACGAGTATTTTGTTGCACGTTTTCTGCTCAAACAGCAGTTTTCCACCTCTAATTTCCTCTCCCTCTCTTTCCCTAGTGCTTTCTATTGGCTAAACAAAAACGCCTGAAGCTGGAAAACGCTTGTAATACACTTCTAAAAACTCAAAAACTCTCAACTAAAAAACGCCAATAAATCGCTACGCTGAGGTGTGAATGCCGCCTTAAAGTGTCTTATGTAGTTTGATAAATATTTATTGAGCCTAAATTTTCATAAGGATTTAAATGCAGGGGTCTCAAACTGGTGGCCCTCCAGTTGTTGCAGAACTACAATTCCCATGAGACACTGCAAGGCTAACAGTTACAAGCATGACTCCCATAGGCCGATGCATGATGGGACTTGTAGTTCACCAGTTTGAGACCCCTGATAGAGGCTAGCTAGGAGGTGACAATGTGAATCCCTCATTGTGACACACAGAGATTTTTGAACATGTCAGACTCACCAATTGTTGTCTTTTTAAGTTAAAAGTGACGAAAGCTTTCGGCAGGAGTGCTAAATATACGCATCCCTGGTTCAAATCCAGGTCAGGACACTATCTGCATGGAGTTTGCATGTTCTCCCTGTGCCTGCGTGGGTTTCCTCCGAATACTACTGTTTCCTCCCACCCTCCTACATGCTGGTATGTTAATTGGCCCTAATATGGGTATGTATACATGTGAGATAGGGACCTTAGATTGTAAGCTCCTTCAGTTCAGGGACTAATGTGTATGTAAAGCACTGCGTGCATTTTCTGCGCTCTATAATGTAAATACCTGTGATCAAACAATCCCGCTAGGATCAAGATTGCGATTTTCTCATCCTGCTGATGCAATTAAAAACAAGGGCATGCCTCAGCTTCCACTAATCTGTTTGTCAATGGTCAGCTAATAGGTGTCCCATTTTACACCTAACCGTCTCACCTCTAATTCTTCGTAAACCTGTCAAAAGATTAACGTCTGGTCTAAATGTATTATGAAAAAAAAAAAAATCAAATCATCCGAGGGCACAAATAACATTTGCCAACATCTGGGGTAGCATTCTTTACAGTTATTTAACTAGGAAATGACCAAACCAGTCCAACGCAGTCTACTAAACGTGTGACGTGATTTGACACTAATCCAAACTGTCATTTATTAGGACAATATGGCAGTGTATGGGCAGAACAACCTACATAGCAGACAAGTGGCGGCTTTCAAGACATCAGTCGGAGGGGCTGGGAAATCTTCAGGTGACGGCTTTGATCTGGGCTGACCAAGCAGAGATAAGCCGTAGGCTCTGGTCTATGGGAACTCACCTGGCATGCACTATCCAGCGGATGTCGGATGAGAAAAAAAAAAAGGATTATTCCAGGGGCTGATGGCTGCTGATGGAACTGTTAGAAGCCCCCATGTCTGGGGATTCTTTAGGCCGTTCAGTCAAAGGAATGTTCTGTATCATTTGAAATGCATGTTGTAAGTTGTAACAGACACAGAAACGTCTCCTTTTATTATTCCTCTAAGACGGTTTTGTACTTTGGCAGGAAGTGAGCTGGCCAGGCCGATAAGAGGCTACACAAGGAAACCCATCTCATTAAAATAATAGTATGAAAACAGAAAAGACGAGTCGGCTGCTCATTTGTAGCGATATCTATGGTCTTCCATTACTCAAGGATTGATAGGCAGGACATTTTATTTGATTACAGGCATACCCCACTTTTAAGTACACAATGGGACCAGAGCATGTATGTAAAACGAACATGTACTTAAAGTGAAACAATACCCTTTTTCACTTCTAGGGTGTAGTGGGGGGTCAGGGGCTGTAGTGGGGATGTCAGGAGCTATAGTTGAGGTCTCAGGGGCTGTAGTGGGGGTGTCAGGGGCACACTGGAACAGGGCGGTCTATGCTCTCGGAGCTTCAACTCCTTCTACTGCGGCTGCAAAATGTCTGTACAGTACTTGTGAGGCACTTTACATACACTCGGGGGTATGTCCTTACTCGCGAGTGTATGTAAAGTGAGTGTACTTAAAGCGGGGTATGCCTGTACTATGTTACTGGTACTACATCGTGTTCTGTTATATTAAAAAAATGTCATTTTGTACTTTTTGAAATCTCATCGCCGATTTCTTTCTGTATATGTCTTGGTATTCCAATAAAAGATTATGGGAAGAATGTATCAAACTTTATGCACATGCATAGTACAATCATATATGTGTATGTCCCAATCTGTCATTGGGTAAAGACTTTTCTGGCCAATAACTGCAGCAAGCTATAGTAATAGTAATAGTAACTTTTGAAAACAGAACACAAACACTCGTGCGCATAAATGGATCACCGAACAGCTTTCTTGCATGATGGTAGCACTGGCTTTGCAGCCCTTCATGAACAGGGGTGTCCTAGTAGCAAACAGAAGAAGAGAAACAAGGGTGCACCAGCCTAGTGTATTATCATTAGGATAGATTTTTATTTAAAAGAAAACATCAATACTACTCACAAATGTAGCAGAAAAAAATTGCATTGCAACAAAGTTTCTTGTGAATGGCAGCTGTACGAGGTACTCGAAACCACACTCCACAAGATCACCGAGGATGTAAAGAGGGCCACTGCCAGCTTACGCGTTTCGAAGCACAGAGCTTCTTCCTCAGAGCCCAGCAGAGTGTGGTTTCGAGTACCTCTTACAGCTGCCATTTTCAATAAACTTCGTTGCAATGCAATTTTTTCTGCTACATTTGTGAGTAGTATTGATGTTTTCTTTTAAATAAAAATCTATCCTAATGATAATACACTAGGCTGGTGCACCCTTATTTCTCTTCTTCTAATAGTAATAGTACCCTGTCCAAACTTTACATCTGTGAATGACAACATAATGTAACATTCATATGGACGGCCCTCTGTGGTCATGTCCGCCATGCGCTGTCACCACTGAGAATCATCTGCTCTCATCATGATCATTGAGGCCGCCGGTGAGTTCTAACCACAGCTCAATTGTATCTTTCCACAAGCTGTTCTTCTAAACCAGGGGTCTAAAACTGGCCGCCCTCTGGCTGTTGTGGAACTACAAGTCCCATCATGCCTCTGCCTATGGGAGTCATGCTTGTAACTGTCAGCCTTGCAATGCCTCATGGGAATTGTAGTTCTGCAAAAGCTGGAGGGCCGCCAGTTTGAGACCCCTGGGACTCACTGCCAGCTCCTGCAGCAAGTAGAAAAATCTAGGCGTCCGAGAAATTTGGTTTTGCAGTTTTGTCACGTGTGCGCATATTTGTGATCAGAAAAATCGCATCCGGCAACCATGCAACACTCAAATCGGAGAAGTTAGTCTTGCAATGGGAAACTTCATTATGTTCCCCCCATTGTTTCGCATTATGGACAGCCCTGTTCATTTGACATGCAAAATAGCATTTATGTGTATCCAAAAGTCAACTAAGCCCCCTTTCACACTGGTGGGGCTTTGAAATCACAAAATTGCAAAGTCGCACATCAGAGCGATTTTTACATCCGATTTTACATCTGATTTCTTTTAACAGAAGTCAATCCAAGTTGCAGTGAAATCAGAAGTACTGCTGGAACCTTTTTCAAAGTCGCCACGACATGAGTCGAGGCTATTTAAACGGTTCCATTGCCAGAAATAAGGTGTGACTTGCCATGCGATTTGGAACAGTCAAAGTGAACGGGGGATAAAATAGCATTTATGTGTATCTAAAATTAAACAAAAAAAAATTGCTTTGCATTGGTAGGTTTATCTAAAGTATGCTTTGGGAGAGATTTACTAAAAGCGGACGCATGCAAAATCTGGTGCACCTCTGCATAGAAATCAATCGGCTTCCACATTTCAGCCTGGGTTCACACTGCCCGCGGCTTTGAAGTTGGACGACTTTCATGTGACTTCTTTTTCTTCTTTTTTTTTGACAATTTATTTTTATTGAAGATGATTTGTCATGTGACTTCTTTAACAGAAGTCAATGCAAGTCGTACCAAAGTCAGACCAAAAGTAGTGCAGGAACCTTTTTCTAAGTCGAAGCAACTCAAGTCGCACCGATTAGAACAGTTCCATTGCACAGAATTCTGATGACGACTTCTGATGCGACAAGTGCTCCAAAGTCGATTGTCCCATCAGTGTGAACCGGGTCTTAGTCTTGGTTCACACTGATGCTACTTTGAAATCGGGCTACTTCAAGTGACGTATCAGGTCAGCGCGATTTCAGGTGCTACTTGAAGGACATCTGTGCGGCTTCATGCACAGATGTCTATTGAAGTTGCACCTGAAATCGGCATAGGTAATGCAGGAACTAGTTTTGCAAATTGGCGCGATGGCGAAAGTCAGCGTCGCAACAATTGGAACAGTACCATTGCCGGCAATAGGCTGCGACTTCAAATCGCATGAAAAATTGCTCCAATGTGAACAAGGGCTTATTGTCAAAGTTTAATTGAACACACTGACGTTAGAAGCTGATTGGTTACCATGTACTGAGTGTTTGAGTTTGAGTACATCTCCCCTATTGAATCATACAATAAATAGCACAAACAGAAGGTAAGTTATTCTGATTGGATCAATATTTCTGATCAATATCGTTTTATCCTCTAATACAATTGTGTAATAATGTAGTAAACTTCTGCTATCAATTTTATTACAGCATAAAAATTGCTTTGAACTTTACACAAAATCTTCTGTTGGTTATATATAATTTCCTTTAGATTGTAAGCTCTCAGGAGCAAAGTCCTCCTTACCCTCTAGTATTGTATTGTAACTCTACTATCTCCCTTTATTATAAAGCACTGCGCAAACTGTCGGCTGTTTCTTCTTCATATGTGTTAGTATGGAATTTCGCAGTATTGGCGTCGAGTTATCTGAATATTGTTTAGCTCTGGTTCACACCTGAGCGATATTATTATTATTACTATACAGAATTTATATTGCACCAACAGTTTGCACAGCGCTTTACTATACAGAATTTATATTGCACCAACAGTTTGCACAGCGCTTTACTATACAGGATTTATATTGCACCAACAGTTTGCGCAGTGCTTTACTAAACAAGATTTATATTGCGCCAACAGTTTACACAGCGCTTTACTATAAAAGATTTATATTGCACCAACAGTTTGCACAGCGCTTTACTATAAAAGATTTATATTGCACCAGCAGTTTGCACAGCGCTTTACTATACAAGATTTATATTGCGTCAGCAGTTTGTGCAGTGTTTTACTATACAGAATTTATATTACACCAACAGTTTGCACAGCGCTTTACTATACAGGATTTATATTGCGGCAGAAGTTTGCGCAGCGCTTTACTATACAAGATTTATATTGCGCCAACAGTTTGCGCAATGCTTTACTATACAAGATTTATATTGCGCCAACAGTTTGCGCAATGCTTTACTATACAAGATTTATATTGCGCCAACAGTTTGCACAGCGCTTTACTATACAGGATTTGTATTGCGCCAATGATTTGCGCAGTGCTTTACTATACAAGATTTATATTGCACCAACCATTTGCACAGCGCTTTACTATAAAAGATTTATATTGCACCAGCAGTTTGCACAGCGCTTTACTATACAAGATTTATATTGCACCAGCAGTTTGCGCAGTGCTTTACTATACAGGATTTATATTGCACCAGCAGTTTGCACAGCGCTTTACTATACAAGATTTATATTGCACCAGCAGTTTGCGCAGTGCTTTACTATACAGGATTTATATTGCACCAGCAGTTTGTGCAGTGCTTTACTATACAGGATTTATATTGCACCAGCAGTTTGCACAGCACTTTACAAAATGAAGGCAGACATTACAGTTACAATACAATTTGTTCCAATCAGAGGGCCAGATATGAAACACTTTTTTGGAATAGCGAGGATTCCCATTGTATCCTATGGTACCCGTTCACACGCGTCTTGAAAAGGTGAGTTTCTTTGGGGCAGAGTCACACATTTTTCGTCCCTATAGGCTTAAACTGATGCCTCTCCTTCTCCTAGTTACTAACTTTCCATTGTCTAAAACAAAAATGCCCAGGCGTGTACACAAACGCACATTAAAAAAAAAAACGCTCATGTGCAAACCTTGCCCTAAAATCCATCCATTACAACTTTTAATAAAAAGGCTGTGTGTTTATTTTCTAGTAAAACAAAATGAAAACAGAAGAAATATTTCAAAGAAAATCCGTTCCATTTTCATTTATTTCATGCGATTCATATTCTGTAATAACACATCAATATTATTATTTTTTTCCATCCACACATATCATTCTAAACAAACCACAGAATGTAAAACTTATGGAAGGGAGGGAGGCTTTTCACTGCTGAAAATAATATTTTTCTTCTCTTAAGCTACAATAATTCCACGCTTTCTACTTTTCCCTTCCTTTGAAGTGCGTTCCAAATAATTCTGCTTGGCCAACATGAGTGGAGCGCAGAGGGCAGCATTGTGCACCGGCTCTGTGGGCAGAGAGGGTAGATCAGTGGTGCCCACTTACCCTGGGTACAGTGGTTCTATATGCAGAGAATGGAAGGCACAGGAGGTAGATCAGTAGTGCCCACTTACCCTGGGTACAGTGGTTCTGTATGCAGGGAATGGAAGGCACAGGAGGTAGATCAGTGGTGCCCACTTACCCTGGGTACAGGGGTTCTGTATGCAGAGAATGGAAGGCACAGGAGGCTGATCAGTGGTGCCCATTTACCCTGGGTACAGGGGTTCTGTATGCAGAGACTAGAATGCACAGGAGGTAGATCAGTGGTGCCCACTCACCCTGGGTACAGTGGTTTTGTATGCAGAGAATGGAAGGCACAGGAGGTAGATCAGTGGTGCCCACTCACCCTGGGTACAGTGGTTCTGTATGCAGAGAATGGAAGGCACAGGAGGTAGATCAGTGGTGCCCACTTACCCTGGGTACAGGGGTTCTGTAGGCAGAGAATGGAAGGCACAGGAGATAAATCAGTGGTGCCCACTTACCCTGGGTACAGGGGTTCTGTATGCAGAGAATGGAAGGCACAGGAGGTAGATCAGTGGTGCCCACTCACCCTGGGTACAGTGGTTCTGTATGCAGAAAATGGAAGGCACAGGAGGTAGATCAGTGGTGTCCACTTACCCTGGGTACAGGGGTTCTGTAGGCAGAGAATGGAAGGCACAGGAGGTAGATCAGTGGTGCCCACTCACCCTGGGTACAGTGGTTCTGTATGCAGAGAATGGAAGGCACAGGAGGTAGATCAGCAGTGCCCAATTACCCTGGGTACAGTGGTTCTGTATGCAGAGAATAGAAGGCACAGGACATGGATCAATGGTGCCCACTTACCCTGGGTACAGGGGTTCTGTATGCAGAGAATAGAAGGCACAGGAGGCTGATCAGTGGTGCCCTCTTACCCTGAGTACAGTGGTTCTGTATGCAGAGAATAGAAGGCACAGGAGGTAGATCAGTGGTGCCCACTTACCCTGGGTACAGGGGTTCTGTATGCAGAGAATAGAAGGCACAGGAGGTAGATCAGTGGTGCCCATTTACCCTGGGTACATGGGTTCTGTATGCAGAGAATAGAAGGCACAGGAGGTAGATCAGTGGTGCCCACTTACCCTGGGTACAGGGGTTCTGTATGCAGAGAATAGAAGGCACAGGAGGTAGATCAGTGGTGCCCATTTACCCTGGGTACAGGGGTTCTGTATGCAGAGAATAGAAGGCACAGGAGGCTGATCAGTGGTGCCCACTTACCCTGGGTACAGGGGTTCTGTATGCAGAGAATAGAAGGCACAGGAGGTAGATCAGTGGTGCCCACTCACCCTGGGTACAGGGGTTCTGTATGCAGAGAATAGAAGGCACAGGAGGTAGATCAGTGGTGCCCACTCACCCTGGGTACAGGGGTTCTGTATGCATAGAATAGAAGGCACGGGAGGTAGATCAGTGGTGCCCACTTACCCTGGGTACAGGGGTTCTGTATGCAGAGAATAGAAGGCACAGGAGGTAGATCAGTGGTGCCCACTTACCCTGGGTACAGGGGTTCTGTATGCAGAGAATAGAAGGCACAGGAGGTAGATCAGTGGTGCCCATTTACCCTGGGTACAGTGGTTCTGTATGCAGAGAATAGAAGGCACGGGAGGTAGATCAGTGGTGCCCACTTACCCTGGGTACAGGGGTTCTGTATGCAGAGAATAGAAGGCACAGGAGGTAGATCAGTGGTGCCCACTTACCCTGGGTCCAGTGGTTCTGTGGTTCTGGGAGTCTGGCACATGCAGCAGCACAAGCAGGACCTGGGAGCTGACAATCAAGGACAGGCTTCTCACATTCATTCTCTTCTTCTGACAGGTGCAAAGAAGTTCTGCAAAAATCTTCAGAAAGTTCTTCTTTTCTGTCTTGTGTGTGAGATGGGAAGACTCGGGATATTAGAACACACAGAGGGGAGGCATGCTATGTGGACAGGCACAGATGTCTTCCCTGCAGCTCTTGCCTTGTCCTGTACCGGCAGCAAAGTTTAAAGCATTAACACTTCCATTGGGATCCCATTATAAACCCGCCTGGAAAGGGGAGGGAGTGGAGGGGGAGGCAGAACAGCTCTGACCCCTTCTATGTCACTCATGGCATTACTTGCTGAGGACGCTGCTACCACCTAGTGTTCAATCAGGGAACGACCATTTACAAAGTTGCATTCTGTATTACATTGTTATGTTCAATCTGCAGCCCTTTGTCACTTACTTTGCAGACCTCAGGAGGGTTTCCATGCTTGCTGCAAATTTATGTAAACTCCAACAATATATTTCTATTCTTTTTTTCTTTTTTAATCTGTTAAATATACCATTGAAAAAGTTTTATTATATCTGTTTACATGTTAAAAAAAAACAGCCGATTCCATTTTTTCCACCGGCAAAACCTGGATGTGCAGACTATAAAATTTTTGTCATACGTGAAAAAAATAAAAATAAAATCATAAGAGCAAGACTACGCTTACTCAGAAACGAAAGAGCACATACAAAACTATTCAACACATTACGCCACTTCTGATCTGGAATTCCGTTGTACGAGAATTTTCGTATCACGAGTAACCTCTTCACTTTCAACATGAGACTAGAATGCCACAGAAAAAAAAGGACGAACGGTCGTCCGAAAATCTGATCCTGTGTACGAGGCTTAAGGCTCCATTCACACCTAGGCGATTTGAATCGCCGGGCGGAATCGCGGCAATTCTGCGCACAATTCCAAATTGCTGCAAAACACTGGACGTGTTTGCGATGCCATAACTTCTTAATGGCACCCCAACCGCGGCATGATTTTGCCGCAATTGTCACACAAAATGCAATCGTGGCAAATCGCAACGCTTATCACTCAAAAAGGAGCAAGTGCTTCTTTTGGGCTACAGCTTTGCGCATTTCGACTTACCGCGATTGCAGCACGATTTATTGGACGACTAAAATCGTTGCATGACTGGTGTGCCATTAAGAAGTAATGGCATCGCAAAAGTGTCCCGCGTTTTGGCACGATTCTGCCCATAATTCCAAATCGTGCCAAAACACGGGACACATTTGCAATGCCATAACTTCTTAATGGCACCCCAACCGCAATTGTTGCGCGAATACAATCGTGGCAAATCGCAACACTTGTCACTCAAAAAGGAGCAGGTGCTTCTTTTGGGCGACAGCTTTGCACATTTTTATTTGCCAGGATTGAAGCACGATTTATTGCACAGCAAAATCGTTGCACAATTAGGGTGCCATTAAGAAATATTGGCATCGCAAACGTGTCCCGCATTTTGGCATGATTGCGAATTGCAGGCAGAATCGCGGTGATTCCGCCCACAATTCAAATCGTCTAGGTGTGAATGGAGCCTTATTATTTTCTTCCTGAAACCTCTGTGGAGTACACGACAGGGAGGTGTTATTAATTCTAGGTTCACTTCTATGTGGTTGGGGTTGATGAGGTTTTCAGATGCGTTTTGTGTTTTTGAACATGCATTTTGCATTTTATTTTCCTCTTTAACAAATTTCTCTTCATGTAATTTCTCTTCAGTCTATAGCCTGTGCCATGACTCAAACTTCCGTAGGTTTTGGTGGTCCTGTTGGCACCACCTTATAACAGTTTTCCACCTGGACACCAGTGAAGTGGAAAATTGTTGGCCGAATTGTGACTGCATCCAATCAGATGTAGCCTATGATTGGGTATTCTGACAGCCACGGGTGCCAACTGCTAGAATAGAATAGCTGGCATGGGAGATTCCTTCATCCATAGTGTTTAGCGTGGATAGAGGATCTCTCACACTCAGTCTGCTATACGTGACTATACTACTGTATGGCTAACCTATGACTGTTCTCCTGAAGCATGTCCCTAGTCTCCAACAACTCTTACAGCATGTACAGCATTTTCTCAATCTCTGACCATCTCCTGCTGCATGTCTACTATCTCTGACCATCTCCTGCTGCATGTCTACTATCTCTGACCATCTCCTGCTGCATGTTTACTATCTCTGATCATCTCCTGCTGCGTGTCTACTATCTCTGACCATTTCCTGCTGCATGTCTACTATCTCTGACTATCTCCTGCTGCATGTCTACTATCTCTGACCATCTCCTGCTGCATGTCTACTATCTCTGACCATCTCCTGCTGCATGTTTACTATCTCTGACCATCTCCTGCTGTATGTCTACTATCTCTGACCATCTCCTGCTGTATGTCTACTATCTCTGACCATCTCCTGCTGCATGTTTACTATCTCTGACCATCTCCTGCTGCATGTTTACTATCTCTGACCATCTCCTGCTGTATGTCTACTATCTCTGACCATCTTTCGTAATATGTCTGTGTGCTTTGACCACCTCCTGTTGCCTGTGTGCAGTCTCTGGCAATCTCTTGTAGGATTACATTCTTCTATAATTATATGTACCCTTTTATTGATGTCAGGTCCCACACTTATGGACTCTCATATTAGGTAAATTGACCACCACTGTTCTTAAGGTTAAATGTACTTACCTGCAGTGCTAAAGGGCAATATACAGTAAATCTATGAAGAGAGATAAGAAAAGAGGATTTGGTGAGAAGATGCAGAGGTATTGTGTGTATAAATCAGTCACATATTTGACCAGGGTGGGTGTGGAGATTATAAACTCGGGTATTTTACATATTGCCATTTGTGGTGCTAGTTTCTCAGCTATGCTAAAGAGATTTCAACTATCATACAATGCAGGCAGTTAAGTGGCAAGTGACAAAGCCACTGTTGATTAAAGTGATGGAGGTTTCCTTTCTCCTGATATGTTTTATCCTTTACACCTTGTACATTTTTTGTCACTCTATCTTATCTATAAAGCCAAGTGATAACAAACAGTTGGGTGTTACCTTGCTCCCACTTTGGGTCATCAGACTCCATACTCCTGCAGATCTTTCATAAAGGATATTATTTGGTGAGAACAGCCTGTGTTCATCGGAATTACTCACAAATGTGATGTGTGTCATCCTCCCTTCCTGACTTCAGTATATGGAGGGGCTGTATATATGGTGTAGGTAGGACCCCTCTTTCTAACTGTAAAGAGAACAGATCATTGAGGAACTGTAGACATTTTCCATCATAATAGTGTAGCACCCCCTAGCGTTGCTAGACTGCTAGAATAGGATGTTTGTGTTAGTGTAGGTAAATTGTCTGTTTTTCTTGGTCAGGGTTGAGTGACTCAGGTAGGCGGATATCTCAGCAGCAGCATCCTTGGTAATCCCCCCTGCTTGCTGGAAAGTTGGAGAAGATTCCAGAAGCAGTTGGGAGGGGTCTAGGAGGAGCTAGCTGGAGTGTTCTGAGTGCCCTGACCAATCAACAACAGATGGGCTGGCAGGGGACAGCCCCCCTCAAATACTCAGGGTCAGCCCAGCTGGAGCAGTTTGAGTTGGGTGGGAGATGGCGATGGAGTGTAATGCCTCGTACACATGACCGGTTTTCCCGTTGGAAAAAAAAACAATGGTTTTCCCAACGGAATTCCTCTAAAGCCTGCCTTGCATACACACGGTCACACAAAAGTCGGGTGAACTTTTGACTGCCAAGAACGCGGTGACGTAAAAGACTACGAAGAGCCAACAAAATGAAGTTCTATGCTTCTGAGCATGCATCAAATTGTTTCCGAGCATGTGCGTTTTTCTTCCCGTCGGAAAAGTATACAGACGAACGGTTTTCCCGCTAGGATTTTTTCCTGACGGGAAAAAAAGAGATCCTGCTCTCTTTTTTTTTCAGGCAGTTTTCCCGTTGGAAAAACTGTGATGGACCATACACACGGCCGGGATTCCCGGCCAAAAGCTGTCATCGCAGTTTTTCCGATGGGAAAACCGGTCGTGTGTACAAGGCATAAGGCTGTCGGGGCCTTTGAGAGTAGCTCCCCAGTCTGGGGGGGTGATCTCAGGCCTGGGCTCAGGTGCCCCCTTCTCATGACACACGCAGAGGGATCCTGACCAGGAGGCACAGGAGCATGAGAGGACAGCAGGTGAACACTGCCGGGCAAATCTCCAGGGAGGAAGAGGGACTGGGTGCCTGAAGAGGTGGTACTGGGAGCAGTAGCCACAGGAATAGGACAGGTAGCACCAAAGACCTGTATTTTTGCTGCACTACTAAAGGGGTCTGCGGTCCTTGCCTGCAAAGGGCATTCACAAGGATCTAACTGAGAGTGTGTTGGATCAATTTGTCAGTGCTAGCTGGTCCTGGGAGTTGTAGTTTTACAAGCAGGTCTGTGCTGGAGGTAGAAGAGGAGAAGTGTGTATATACCAGATGTATATAGTTTGTGTCCCTGAAGAGTTTCTTTCTGATCAAGTGGGAATCCCATAACATCCCTTCCTCATCCAAGTTTAATCCCCGTAAATAAAAAAACAAAGCTGCAAGGACTGCTTCTTGTCTCAGGAGTGATTGGAAAATTCATGTGCCTGGCGGTGTAGGGTGGGAGATAACCAACATTCACCAGCGACTCCTGCGGGGGTAAGCGCTACAACAGAAAATCTTACAGTACAAAAGTATGGTATGCAAGGGTATGCATCTAATGCAAAAACTATTTTTTTCTAGGACACGGTTGAAATCCCTGTCAGTTTTTTTTTTCTTTGTCCTGTGGAGAAATTTGCCTTCAATTCCTATCCCAGTGACACACCAGGAAGTAAGAATACATTTCTCCAAGGTGAGTGACCGTTGGTCCCATTAAAAATTTTCCCCACTATTCCTGTATCAAGGACCACTGTAACATTTTCAGGCAGCCAAATAAACTACCTACCTGGTTAACCAACACATTCTTCCTTACATCATGCATTCCCAGCAGAGTCCCTCCTTACATCAGGTGCCCCCAGCAGAGTCCCTCCTTACCTCAGGGGTCTCCAGTAGAGTCCCTCTTTACACCAGGCATTCCCAGCAGAGTCCTTCCTTACATCAGGCATTTCCAGCAGAGTCCCTCCTTACATCAGGTGTCCCCAGAGCGGAGTCCTACCTTACATCAGGTGTCCCCAGAGCAGAGTCCTTCCTTACATCAGGTGTCCCTGAGCGGAGTCCTTCCTTACATCAGGTGTCCCCCCTCTTCACCCGGGTGCGGGCCGCACCCTGGTAGTGATGCTCTTGCGATTTGGTCTCGACGGCATTTACAGAAGACCAGCTTTTGTTGGTGGAAGTTAAGAACCAAGAGGCAGAGCTTGGATTCTGCCTCTTGTTTCTTCCTCATGATAGCTGGTCTTCTGTAAAATGGCGGCCGGCAGAGACAATTCAGTGTCGGCCGCGGACCTCTAGCGGCAGCAATTTTAAATTTTTTAAACAAATTGGGAAAACTGCAATTACCCGGGAAACGGTAAAACCGGGACAAAGGTCTAAATCCTGGAAATGTCCCGGGAAATTCGGGACAGTTGGCAAGTATGAGGGGGGCTCAGAAGCAAACACACACCCCCGAAGTGGCTTGCTATGGAGGCACTTAGCTGGCGGAGGGGGGGTGCCAGGAGCTCCGGGGGGCCCAGAAAAGAGGAGGATCTGGGCTGCTCTGTACAAAGCCACTGCACAGAGTAGGTAAGTATAACATGGTTATTTTAAAATAAAAAAATAAAACTTTAATATTACTTTATCTAGAAAGACAAAGCCCAAATAATTTAGCTTAAAGTGACACTAAACAATATTCTTATTCTCCAAAAATAATTTATACACATCCACTACTCCACTGAGAGCACCTGATGTAAGGAGGGACTCTGCTGGGGACAGCTTATGTATAGAGGGACTCCGCTGGGGACACCTAATGAGAGGAGGGACCCCACTGGGGAGACCTGATGTATGGAGGGACTCCGCTGGAGGCACCTGATGTAAGGAGGGACTCCGCTGGGGACAACTGATGTAAGGAGGGACTCCACTGGGAGCACCTGATGGCATCTGGTGGCAGGCGACAGTGGCAAGTGACAATCACCATCTGAAGGCAGGTGACGTGGCAAGTGACACACTCAGGGCTCCCACTAATTATGCATTATGGTGAGTTGAACAATTTCATTTTATATTACAATGTAATAATAGAAATAATGAGCTTCAATCATCCTGACACCATAACAACCATGGTGCCGGGATGATTGAAGCGCTAACACCAAGTGTTTGGAGTATCTTTATCTGCTGTTTGTTAAACTTTCTGGAAAACACATATTTCTATTGTTGTGTAGGGTCTGGGCCTGCTGTCCCTCCATCTCTCTCTCCCTCTCTCCCCCATCCCTCGTTCATCTCAGACTCTAAACACACCCCTTAGAGCCACGCCCCTTTAAGCCACGCCCACCATTCCGCCAAACCACGCTCATTATTTGACGTGGCACACTTCGCCTTTTTCGATATGCCACGCCTACAAACTAATGCCCCGCACCCTAATTATAACAAGGCTCCACCTTGCACATGCAAAAAAGTGTCCCTATACATTTTTTTTACAATGTTGGCAACTATGAGACTGTGACAGGAAGTAGTGTGCTGGAAAAATAAGTGTTCTGAGGTAAAAGTCGGTCAAGCAGTGTGCTGGAGGAAGAAGTGTTCTGAGGTAAAAGACTGTCAAGCAATGTGCTAGAGGAAGAAGTGCTTTGAGGTAAAAAAAAGACTGTCAAGTTTAGGGTCAGCCATCTTTTCCTTTTTGAGAGGTGTGACGCACTTACTATATTCTTTAAAAGTACCAATTTATCCTATGGGCATCCCATGTCCCTTTCCCCAACCAAGTTCATCCCATAATAAAATAACAAAAACAAGCAAAAGACTGTTCATTGACTAAAGGAGTGTGTAATGGATGTCTGGCAGCAGGGTGGAATGTGTGGATGTTGTAACTCGTAGCAACCAAACGCTACACTTGAATAAAACGTATACAGGCATACCCCACTTTTAAGTACACAATGGGTTTTATTTACTAAAGCTGGAAAGCGCAAAATCTGTCTCACTTCTGCATAAAAACCAATGAGCTTCCAGGTTTTATTACCAGGCTTTATTGAACAAGATGGGGTTAGAAGCTCAATGGTTTATATGCAGAAGTGAGCCTGATTTTGGGCTTTCCAGCATTAGTAAATAAAACCCATTGTTTACTTAAAAGTGGGGTATGCCTGTATATATGTAGCGGGGTGTTCAATTTAAGGGAAGTGTCTGAGCGGTAATTAGGCTCAGACACAATAAATTGATGAGGTTCATGGACCATTTTTGTTCTCAGGGGTTAATGCTTGTGATGTGTTCCCTGTGGCCGGAGGGTGGCGCTGCCATTCTGGGCCAGGGTTGAACCGCAAGCGCAGTGCTGTTCCTTTTTGTGTCCCCTCTTGGCAGCCGTATGGTAGGGCGGGGAACCTGCTGTGCATGTCGGGAGAGGATATAAAAGGGGGCTGACATCTTCTGAGGGGGTTTCGTCCGTCCACGCCCAGGCACCTTCAGCCTGGGTGTGTGGGAGTGTGGTTCTTCATCTCTGGGTTCCCTAGGCCCGGAGGCCTTGTTCCAGTTCCACCTCAGGCACCTTTAGCCTGGGGTGAGGTACTACCTCACCGCTCCTGTTCGCCTGGGCATGGAGGCCCAGGAGTAGCGGTGACAGCCTTGAGCCCAGCAGCCTTCGGCTGGGGTCTGCAAGGGATCGAGGAGTCCAGGGTGCCGCCTTGCGAGGGGACTCGCACCCTAAGAGAAGGGAGGATCCTGTTCCGAGGGACCGGTGCTGTGGACACGGTGAAGGAAGGGGTCTGTTGACTCTCTGGGGGGATGTCTTCTCCCTAAAGGGGGCTATGTCCTAGGAAGGAAATCCTTATTCACCAGGTCAGTAGCAGTGACCTTATTCACCAGGTCTGTGGCAGAGACCCTGTTCGCCAGGTCAGTGGCAGTGACCTCCTTATTCACCAGGTCTGTGGCAGAGACCATGCGCCAAAGCTGTTTGAGAATCTGAACAGTTCTAAAAGTTGAGCTATGTTTGTGCCTGGACCTCCTCCACACCTTGAAGCTATCCTGTGTCTTTGTTCCAACCTTTCGTTCATCCAAGAGAAAAATGTGTTGTGCAAGTGGAAAATAAAGATTGAGTTGGACTTTCAGTTGGTGTGGACATTTACGTTCCTGGGGAAATCAAGGACTTGCATCTACACACTGTAGAGGTGAGAATCATTCTCAGGAGGACTTTATGCTCCGGCTGCAGACAAGGCCCAAAAACAACACCGCCTAACCTCTTAACACAGGAGGGTACGGGCTTGTGGTGCGGTGTGCCCCTTTCTCCTGAGAGGAGCCGAAGCAGACAAGTAGAAGGGGGTCAGTGCGCTACATATAGATTTTTTTACCAGAGTTTAATATCATTGTAACAAAGAGAAAAACAATAGGGCAAGTCATCATTCTACAGATCAATTTGCCATTTACAAATTTAATCAGTGAGCTTTGTGAAAAAAAGCTGGATAGATGGATCAAAATTCATCCAGCTCACCAGGGCCCGGACAAATCGATCGATGTGTGGCCACTACCACTCAACAGAAGTCGATCAAACAAGCTGGCTGAAATCGTTTCTTGATCAGCCAATGGTCTGCAGCCGCTGATCAGTGTATTCTGACAGCAGAGGAGTCCCACTGTCAGAATACAATGGCACATTACCTGTGTGGCTGGGGAAAACCATTCATTTTCTTTTTTTTAATCAGCACACTAATTGAAAAAAAAATCTATGGCCACCCTAACTGTGAATGTGGGCCAATCTAGATAGGTGAATACCCTGAATTCACTCAACTTTTATCTTTTATGAACAGAAATCTTGGTTTGCATCTATGCAGACTTGGTTTCTGGACCTTTCCAAATATAAAAGATAAAAGGAGAAGCCGAGTTTAGGCCAGAAAGCAGCCAGCTGCACAAGACAAACACCAGGATAACAATCACAGTCACTCAGCAGGTATTATGTGTCTCCCTGATTGAGTGTAAATGCAACATATTCATGTACGATTGAATTCGACCTTTAAAGCGGAGGTTCCGCGACAAATAATTTTTTTGTTTTTGGTTGCATTCAATGTATTTTTAGATCACCAATTAGTACTCACGTGTTTGGTGACTTCAAACCTCTCCTGTCTGTTTTCGGGCAAAAGATGAACTTTTAAAATCAGCTATAGAAATTTTCCATTTTGCTTGTGGGCATTGTGAAGCCCACAAGCACTGACTTCCTGGAAGCGGTGGACGGTGTTCTGCCGAAGAAGATCCCCCCGGCGGAAAAGGACCCCCCTGTACTGCGCAGGCGCTGCACGAACCTCAAAGGAGTTTCCGAAAGTAGCCGAACATGTAGAGCTGCGAGTTAGCTCTACACGGCGCCTGCGCAATCACTAAGAGCCGTGTAGAGCTGACTGCACAGGCGCCGTGTAGAGCCGACTCACAGCTCTACATGTTCGGCTACTTTCGGAAACTCCGTTGAGGTTCGTGCCGCGCATGCGCAGTACAGGGGGGGGAACCTTATCCGCCGGGGAACTTTTTCTGCAGGACATGCGAACTCCCAGATTACATTGCGGGAGAATAGAAACGCCTACTCCCGCGGGAGTGAGTACCCGGAAGCCGAAATTGAAATAGCAATAATACGGTATGTACAACAGAAAAAAAAAAAAGATTTGGCTACTGGACATGTTAGTAGTGTAAGGAGTGTGCTCGTATATAGATGTTATTTTGGGTGACACTCCGCTTTAACTAGAAGAATCTACTGGCACCTTTTCATGTCTGTTATCAATGCAATGCAATACTGTGTCTATATGCTGTATATTAATAAAAATAAAAACAGTAGTACAGAAAATGCATTAAAATTATATTAAAATATACATAATACAAACTATAATATAAAATATATTACGATGTCTGGATTAGTGTTGTTTAATTCATTTAAAAGCTTTTCATTATTTGTTATACCTGTGTCAGAGGGCAGAATTTGGGCTGTTCTTTGCAGTAAACCCCATACATTTTACATTCATTCATGTGGCAGTACCATCTACTACATGTTAGATCTTGTTCACACTTGACTAAATTTCTAACGCTTAACAAATGCTCCTATAGCGTTAGTATGGGCGTTAGATTCACGTTAATGAGCTTTAGTATGGGCATTAGACGGGCATTTTAAAAGAGTTAGACCCCTTTCACACTGAGGGCGTTTTGCAGGCGCTATAGCGTTAAAAATAGCGCCTGCAAACCGCCCTAAAACAGCTGCTCCATTCACTCCAGTGTGAAAGCCTGAGGGCTTTCACACTGGAGCGGTGCGCTCGCAGGGCGTCAGAAAAAGTCCTGCCGGCAGCTTCTTTGGAGCGCATTAGGAGCAGTGAACCCCAGAATTTACCTTTTGGGCATAGCCCATAAGGGCCCTTTCACACATACGGATCCCATGAGGATCCGTTCCTTTAAGATCCGCTTGCTCAGCGGGGATCGCTCCGTTGATCCCCGCTGAGCCGGCAGATGACAGGGCGGACCCCGCACACTGTGCAGGGACCACCCTGTCAGATCTCCGCTCTCCTCTATGGGGGGATCGGATGAACGCGGACCATCTGTCCATGTTCACCCAATCCGATCCACAGACGGATGGAAAAATAGGATTTTCCTCCGTCTGCAGAAACAGATCATAGCGGGGACTGATGTTCATCCGCTGACATCCGCAATCCCATAGGGATACATGTATGTCCATTTTTCATCTGCGAAAGGGTCCTAAAGCAACATCAATTGCTAGCAAGGTCAAAACCGCCACACGCAAGTCAGTGGTACACTGACGAAACAGCTGAAACTCCTTGGAGCATTTGGGCATACCCCAGTGTTGCCATTTCCTATAGTTCAGGCTCCACCAAGTCCCCTCAGGTATTAGTAGCCAATTCTAAGGGAGTTGCTTAACTTCTCTGTTAGGTTCACGCCCACAGTGATGTCATGCTTCCAGCAGTCAAGGCTCCCTTTCCCTAAAGGAGGTTCAAGGGACCTCCATTAAGTTAAATACCTGGTGTTCCTGACAGACCCCCTGCTTTCCTATTAAACATTGACCACACTAGGCATAAGAGCACAGCACGCTCAGTTTTCTGGCTGTGCTGAGAACTCTGCCTGCTCTCCTCCAATGATCAGACATGTGCTGATATACCATCCCCCCCACACAAAGGGGGAAACATTTTTTGAAAGTAAAAGAAAATCCCACATTTTGGGTTGTCCCCAGAAAACTAATAGAGGGGAAATCTTCTAATGGGGATACTAATTCTGGTGACCTGGGGGTCCCCAAGGAATTCCCTTAATTTGCAGAGATTTCCTCTAACTTCCTGTTATGCTATGGGACAGGAAGTGAAGGGAAATCTCCCTAATGGTACACAGATGGCAAAAAAATGTAAGGGAGGGTCATGAAAGAAAAAAGATTTGCCTATCGCTCTACTTTAAAATACCTTTGTCCTTTGCCAACTATTGCACATACTGTGATCCCCCGCTACTGGCGCTTTCCCCAAACAACTACCCTTTTACAATTGGTAACAGAATTAACATCAAATTTATCACACCTGCTCCCCATTCACACCTGAGACCTTGTAACACTAACAAGTCACTTGACACCGGGGAGGGAAAATGGCTAATTGTGCTTAATTTGGACATTTTCACCTCACTTTTGTTGCCAGTGGTTTAGACATTAATGGCTGTGTGTTGAGTTATTTTGAGGGGACAGCAAATTTACACTGTTATACAAGCTGTACACTCACTACTTTACATTGTATCAAAGTGTAATTTCATCAGTGTTGTCACATGAAAAGATATAATACATTTTTATAAAAATGTGAGGGGTGTATATTCACCTTTGTGAGATACTGTATATAATATTTTAAATTTATTGTGCATTGTAACAAATCTAAATGGGCCCTGTTATGACCCAACACCTCATGCCAATGTTATTGACATTGATAGATGTTATAATTGCATTGTATCTTATCCCCCTTTCGCCCTTTTGTACTATTCCAGACTTGCCCAGAATATTATGAAATTCAAATTGAAAAAAATACCTTTGTCTTTTAGTAAAAGTACTGTCCACTGCACTTCTATTCTAGTGCTCAGTGCTGCCGTAGATGTGTAATAGCCCTCAGGGCCCATCTACACCATGACACTGTGTGCTGCAATGCAAACATTGATGTGTATTGACACATGCTGTGTTACATGTCGCATTCAGAATCAATAGACTGGAACGCACAGCAACACATGCCAAAATGGGACAGGTAGCATTTTATCACAGAGCAAAAACAATAGACTATGTGCTGTCTTGCAACACACATGCAATTTAAATGTGCGTTGGAGTACCATTCACAATGAATGACACCGCAGCGCACCAACACAGGAAACCTGCGTTGCAGTAACATGGGCATTACCACAGTGCAGTGATGGGAATGGGCTCTCAAATGTCCCCACATTGACCTAAATTGCATCAGAAGAGGAAGGTGTGCCTGGCCAGTTCTGGCAGATTACACAGTGCAAGGTGCAGTACCGTCAAATTCTGGTGCCTGTTGGACTGCACAATCATATTCAGACACACCTGTACAACTGTTATAACAGGAAAGTGCAGGTAAATCTATGAGATAGGAGGTTGATAAAACAACATCTAGCTGACTGATTATCTATTTCTGTGACTTTGGTAGAACTGGTGTGGAGAACTTCTGTAATATATGGCCTGCACTTGGAAGAACTAATATTAGATACAAGAATCGCAGATACTTTTCCCTGCCAATGCCCCAGACATGTGCAATTCACACTTTAAGAATGAACTTTTAAGATGTTAAATCTATTCCGCTATAAGGCATTAGCACTGTGAAAGTCAAGTTCTGGTGATCAGTCATTTTAGGAAAAAGAAAATGAAGTGCAGGAGCGAACTGAACAAGAAAAATGAATGATGAAAAATGATCTGGACAAGGACATCAAAATATGCTAAGGCTGTCTTTTTATCAAAAGACAAAACTACGGAGGAGATCCTATAGATGTTACAAAAAATGAACAGTAACAAGATGCATATTAAAAACATATGTAATATTATGTAACTTCCATCAATGCCATATTGGTGTGGGAGTGAGTCCAAAAGTGCACCTCTTCCAATGTATTATCTGTATCGGTTTGGTAGAAAGGAAACAGCGAATCCTACTGGACCACTTTATTCATTAATTGTGAAATAAGAGACTTATATCTCACATAAAGATCATGTTTCAAGGAACCCTGATGGTATGTGTTTGTATTATATATGTAGCGGGGTCCTAAATTTAGGGGAAGTGTTTGAGTGATAGTTGTGCTCAAACACCCAAATTGTCAGGATTCTATCAACCATTTTTCCGCAGGGAGAGTATCGGTGTGTAGTTTCCTGTGGCCTGTGGGTGGCGCTGCCATGGTGGGCCAGGGTTGAACCGCTGATACAGTGCTGTGCCTTGTGTGTCCCCTCTCAGCAGCCATACAGTGGGTGTGGCAGGCCTGCTGTGCATGCTGGGAGAGGATATAAAAGGGGCGGACGCTGCTTGTTCGAGGTTCGTTCTTGTACGGTGGTTGGTGGTCCTACCCCAGGGAGTGTGTTCCTGTCTGCCCTGGGCACCTTTGACCCAGGGGCGGTGGTCGGTGAATCAGTCCCAGGCACCTTTAGCCCTGGGACTGCAGCAAAGGCCTTGGGCCCAGCACCTTCAGCTAGGCCCAGCAAGGTTCGAGGAATCCCAGGGTGCCGCCTTGCGAGGGGACCAGTATCTTGGATGAGGAGGCCGGGGGAGGAACTGTTCCGAGGGACCGGTGAGAAGTCACGGTGAAGGAAGGGGCCCGGTAACTCTCTGGAGGGAAGTCTTCTCCTTACAAAGAGGTCAAGTTTTGAAGTACCAAGTTCACCAGGTCTGTGGCAGAGACCAAGTTCACCAGTCTGTGGCAGAGACTGTGCAGTTGAGTTAGAGTACCATTTGGCTGCTAGTCCCTTCCTAGGGAGACGATCCATCTGGGCTGAGTCTGCTTGAGAAGCCGAGCAGTGAAGTGATTGTGTTTGTGCCTGGACCTCTCCCACACCTTATGCTGTCCTGTCTTTTACTCCAACCTTTTCCTATCAGAGACTGTTATTTTGCAAAGAGAAAATAAACTCTGCGTTGGAGTTGCAGCTGGTGTGGACATTCAAGTTACTGGGGAGAACAAGGACTTATCTCTATCTATTATAGAGGTGAGAACCATTCTCTGGAGGATTCTGGTTTCTGGCCGCGGAGACACGCTAACAACACCGCTCAACCTCTTTACACAGGAGGGTACCGGCTTGTGGCGTGGTGTGCTCTCTCTACCTGCGAGGAGCCAACGGCAGTTAAGGGGGTTGAGGTCGCTACATATACACAGGGTAAAAACTGCTAAAACCAATACAGGATAAAAGGTGAAATGGAATTTTAAGAAAGTGTAAGAGGAACAGAAAAAATACCAAAGTTTTATATATAAACATTAGGTCTGAGTAATAAATCCCAGGGATAATCAAGGTGACTAATAAGATGAGTGATCTGATGTAATCACTCATATGGATTGAGTAGACATTTTCATGAAGCTTATCAAATATTTTAGAGCATTTTTGCTATTTGGGGGAATGCAATTTAATCACTTAATAAATTCTGCATCTTTTTATTTTTTCCTCTTTTAATCCTTGCCTATGTTCTAGTTTAAGCTGAGACCATGACTGCTGCCCTAGGTTTCCTGTTTTACCAGGATCCGGGCAGACGTCATATAACGTCCTCACAGATCGTGCCCCGCGCGTGGCCGTGGGCCTGCACAGTGGCACGATCTGTCATCGGCTGCATCCACCGGACACAGACACCGATGACTGATCACTGTACCGGCCCACTGCCGGTACCATGTGACTGCTGTTACCAATCACAGCAGGTCACATGACAGTTGTATACAATGGATGGTTTCCTTTCAAGACATCCATCGTATACAATTGTGTTGCTAGCTGTGATTGGTCAGTGTAATCACATGGTACAGACTGGGCCAATCACAGCCCATCTGTACCATATGACTAGCCCTGACCAATTACAGCTAATCACAACAAAAGGAACTGAATGAACTGATTTCATTCAGTAAAATGCAATATAATGCACTACTTTATGCAAACATAATGTGGAAAAAATAAATAAAAAATTCCGATCACTTCTCCAGAGTAGTACAATGTTACTATGGTAACATTATATTGCTCTGGTCAAAGTGTGTTTAGAAAAAAATCGTAGAAAAAAATATATAATTTTTTTTTTTTAAATGTGAAAAAAAAATATTATTATTATTATTATTATTTTTTCCAGTAATGTCACCAGTCTGTGTCCCTGATCACCACCACACCCATTATATGATTACGCTGTACTGCACTGGCGACAGTATGTAAAATAAATAAATAAAAAATAATGAATTCTTTATTTGCCAAAAACTTATGACAAAAAATGACACCTTCAAAAAACTTACTATGCCTTTTACTAAACACCTTGGACTGTCTACTTTCCAAAAAGAGGTCATTTGGGTAATCTGTACTGTCCTGACATGTGGCCTGTCCTAGTTTGTTGATTACATCATCTTTCACTGCTCGCCCTCTCTCTGGTGACCATGATGTAAGGAGCAGCTCTCTGGGGACCCTGAGGTAAGGAGGGGCTCTCTGGGGACCCTGATGTAAAGGGGAGGCTCTCTGGGGACCCTGATGTAAGTGGGGACGCTCTCTGGGGACCCTGATGTAAGGGGGGGCTCTCTGGGGACCCTGATGTAAGGCAGAGGCTTTCTGGGGACTCTGATATAAGGGGGACTCTCTGGGGACCCTGATGTAAGGGGAGGCTCTCTGGGGACCCTGATGTAAGTAGCGGCTCTCTGGAGACTTAGAGGTAAGGAGGGGCTCTCTGGTAGCCCTGATGTAAGTGGAGGGGCTCTCTGGGGACCCTGATGCAAGGCTGAGGCTCTCTAGGGACTCTGATGTAAGGGGGTGCTCTCTGGTGACTCTGATGTAAAAAGGGGCTCCCTGGGGACCCTGATGTAAGGGGGAGGCTCTCTGGGGACCCTTATGTAAGTGGGGGGCTCTCTGGGGACCCTGAAAAAAAAACTATTTATACTTACAGTGGAATGTTTTTACTTCTTTTTTTGCGCAATTGCGTATAGTTTATATACTGTTTTTGTGCGTGCTTGCAAAATTTAAGTGGGTCGGTCTGGATGAAGTCCAGGGCCAAATTTTTGTCCCTGGAGAGCGGTACAATAATGAGTATCTGCAGGCAGCAATAAAGCATGGTGGAGGTTCCTTGCATGTTTGGGGCTGCATTTCTGCAAATGGAGTTGGAGATTTGGTCAGGATCAATGGTGTCCTCGATGCAAAAACAATACAGGCAGATACAGTACTTACTCATTATGCCAAACCATCAGGGAGGTGTATGATTGGCCTCAAATGTATTCTGCAGCAGGATACCGTTCCCAAACATACAGCCATGTCATTAAGTGATCTTCAGAAGAACAAGGAGTTCCGGAAGTGATGATTTGGCCCCCACAGAGCCCTGATATTAATTTTCTTCTGTTCATTTACTTTCCATTTTGTTAATTGATAAAAAGAAACTATTAACAAATATATTTGTAATTTACAGCATTTTTTTCACACAACCGCCTAAAACTTTTGCACGGTAGTGTTGGTACCAACTTCTAGAAAAAAGTTTCTATATTTTCAGAGGGGGTTGAGGAGAAGGATGAGTGGAAATCCCTGAATTTCTGCATTAAGAGGTATAAACAACATGTTACAGTTTTATTTTTAGTACTGTTAATACACAGACAAAGAAGACTGCATGGTAGTATAACACTAATGCCCTGTACACACGATTGGAATTCCAATGGGCTAAAATCCGATGGAATGTTTAGTCGGAATTCCGTTCAAAGCTGTCTTGCATACACACCATCAGGCCAAATTCCGACCGTCCAAAACGCGGTGACGTACAACACGTACGACGTCACTATAAAGGGGAAGTTCAAATCCAATGGCACCACCCTTTGGGCTGCTTTTTCTGATTTCGTGTTACCGCGTGTTAGTAAAAGTTTGGTGTTAGCCGATACGCACTTAAAATAAATATTAAGATATTTTGGAGACCTGGCTTTAAAATAAAATACGAAGATTCATGAGATCACAAGAAACAAAGAACTAAGTTTGTCAGAACTCGGTGTGAATATATAGTGAAAAATAAAATTTGTTCTAGCATTAGAAAGAAGAAAAGAATGCGCTACATTTAACGATGCATTAATTTGCAGCATGACGAATGTGCTATCTCCATTACGAACGCTAGTTTTACCAGAACGAGCGCTCCCGTCTCCTAATTTATTCTGAGCATGCATGGATTTTTCTCTGATGGAGTTCCACACAGACGATCGGAATTTCCTATCCTTTTTTTTTTCCATCGGAACAATTTAAAACATGTTCTATTTCCGATGAAACAGGTCCATCTGACTTTTTTCATCAGAAATTCCGATCGTGTGTACAGGGCATAACAGGTTATCCTGATTATCATTGAAAGTAAGCAACTGGGTCATCACTGTTTAAAGTTATCTTTTCACTGTCATCATCTACACTTCAGGACCTACTAAGTTACTGACTTGGAACAAGTATGCAGATAATGCAGTTCAGGCTTATAGACTTTAATGTCTACATATTTGTCAGTAACTCACAAGGTAAGTGCAGGTAAGTGCAGTAAGATCAAGGGGCATAAATAAGTCCTCTTTTCATTTTTATTTTTTACCTGTGTGATCAGGACGTATTCATTTCTACCATAGCATCATTGTGTAATCTGTATGCATTCCTGATATGCCCCAAGCTCTGCCTGGTGCTTTGAATACTAAGAGTATATTGAGCTGAATGTCTCAATGCACACCTTTGCTTATTGAAGCTGAGCTGAATGTGGTATCACATTGATACTGCCGTCCACATTCTTCTGAAGGGATCCCCTGAGTGGGCCCCTGAGCTGGGAAGAGTTCTGGAGCCGTGAGGGATGCCAGCATTTTTAACACAAACGCACCTGGTGCTTGTGTATACATAGTCTAAGCGTGTTCTTATTTTTAGAATCTAGGAACAGCATCCCCAGTGCCCACAATAATTTCTGGACTTCTTTGGTATTTCTGGTCTTGTGTATTATTCCCTAAAGGAGAATAAAGAGGCATAATCAATAAAGCAGTGCAAAAAGAATGATGACTGGCAAAATGCAGTAACCCATAGCATCAGGCGATTTGCCTATAGTAAAATAAAGCCCATCTCCAGAAAAGTCCAATTTTTTCTGAAAAGTCCCCTCTGCTATTTATTTATTTTGTACTTACCTCTTTTTTGTTCATAGAAATACCTTGCAGAAGTTTGGGTGACATCATCTCATGGCACTCCAATCTTTGGCCTCCGCGGGCGCTGGGGGGAAAAGTTTGCTAAGCACCCTAGGTACCTAAGACATGCCCTGAAAATAAGGGTTGTTTTTAGGAGACTGTTTTGCCCAAAAGGAAAAAACCTCGGGGTCTCTAGGGCCCCTAGAGCTCCTGAGGACCTAGAGCCCCGGAGGATGTCCTCTTTTGGCAGAGCTTCTTTGATCAGGATAAGAGAAAGAAGGATGCTTCTGGATAGTCGGACTTGTATCTAACCAGAGAAAATATCCTCAAAGGGGGAATATAGTTCTGGCTGATGGATGTCTGTGTTGGACACTGAGGCAGCACTTCAAGAGTAAAGCAACAACTCTAAAGGAAATAGGATAAAAAAAAAGGTGCCTCTAAGTGCAGCAGCATTAAGACTTTTAATTCGCCAAAGGATTAAAAACACTTACTAGAGGCATCGTGTGTGAAAGAGTCAAGCTTGGGGGGTAGTCCTTGGATAATCAGATTCACAGTAGGTGTTGTTGATCCCGACTGTCCAGCAGAGGGAAACCGCATGATCAGAAACCAGGAGAGATGGCTGTGTTAAAGTATACCAGCATAGGACGCTGGACTCGTAGATGACGTCACCGGAAGTGCGCCCGAAGCCAGCGTGAACCACACGGGCCGGAAGTGACGTCTTTTAGGCGGGGCGCGTTTCAGAGCAAAGTCCAAGTACCAGTAGGGAAGCCTCATGACTTGTGTCAGTAATATTAAATGTAAGCTTGTTATGCATATAGAGCATGTGAACACCGAAAGCAAGTGGATAAAAATACAATTACACTATGTAACTAGTTGATAGTATAATCATAATAACGTGTTTAAATCTAGTTCCTCATTGATCCCACCAGGTGATAAAACATCAATGGAATAAATCTAGTACGTCTCCCTATGACACAGTTTCTTGAACCATTCAGCCAGAGGGTGATCTCTGGGCATGGTCTCAATGACCCACACCTTTAAACCTGCCGTAGACGTTTGATGGTGTGATAAAAAATGTCTAGGAACATTGTGTGTGACAATGCCCTCTGTGGTGAGACGACGATGCTCACCGAAACATTTACGTAAAGTTCTAATAGTACGTCCTACATAAAAAAGGCCACAGGGGCATGTGAGGCAGTAAACCATATATTCAGATGAACATCTATAAAATTCCTTTTTTGGATAGGTTTTCCCCTTTACTTTGAATTTTTTCTGTCCTTGTTGGACAAAATGACAAGTCTTGCGGAGGGGTTTGAGACACTGGAACATGCCAGTTAAGGCCATAAAAGTGGGAATGAAGCTACCAGGAGGTGTGGGTTTATGTTTTAATTTACTTGTAGCCACTTTGCTTTTGATGTTAGAAGCTTTTTTATATACAAACCAAGGTTTGTCGGTCAGGACTGGAAGGAGGTGCTGATCCTGTTGCAATAAAAGGCAAAAAATTTTGATAACATGTTTCATCTGCCTGTAACCAGAGTGAAACTGGATAATGAAAGGAATACTATTGGTCTCAGTTTGGGCGGTACGATGTGAAACGTTCACA
This sequence comes from Rana muscosa, assembly GCA_029206835.1. NCBI lineage: Eukaryota > Metazoa > Chordata > Amphibia > Anura > Ranidae > Rana > Rana muscosa. The sequence continues at coordinate 148,351,602 of CM055126.1, read as the reverse complement.
GTGTAGCGGGGTGTTCCCCTTTAATGCAGAGAGACAAGAAGTTCCAGGTGAGAGGTGAGTCGGGAGGAAGTAAAGAGACATTATGGAAGTGAAAGCAGAGGAGAGAGAGAGACTACATCTCCCAGTACATCTTGCAGCACCCAGGGTGCATTGCTCCAGAACAGAGACTGCTGGGGCAGACTTTATAAAGGGGAGGCGGAGTTTTGGTCGGCCTCTTTGGACACCCCTCTCCTAGCAAGAGGATCTCTGTGCTGAACTGCTGTGTGCACAAGGCCTGAAGCCCGGGCCGTGTGCTCCTTTCCAAAGAGCCCTCTGCCAGCCTAGCAGAGCCTTAGAGACATCTAATCCTCCTTGCTGCAGTACACCAGAAGGATTGAAGACTTGGATGTCGGTGGATTCCTGTTCCTAGACGAATCGATGGAGGGAACGGACTTGGACTTGTCCAGGTGGTGAGAGCTGTTTAAAGACAGATCCTTTATCTTTACTATTCGTTGGGATTACAAAGTTGTTCTTCAAGTGCACCACCGAAAACATTGCTAGTGAATATTGTTTCACTGAACTTCCATTTAGATCAGTCAGGCCTGACTGCATAGGTAGACATTGCTGGGTGTTAGTCTACCCATGAGGGGAAGTAGCTGTAAAAGGGCAGCGCTAGAGTTGCATAGCAATACTTTATTATTCTGATTACTCTGTTTATCTTTATTACTGTTTATTGCAGGGATCTGCAACTTGTTATACTGTTGTTTATTACTTGCCCATTAGCCTCAGTAAAATATCTGGGTAAAGTACATTTGGTGTCAGTTCCGCTTACTTTAATAGGAGTTTTAAAGTATATTCTGTGTATGTTTGTTATAGGACTGCGTCACCAACAGTTGCGGTCACGCGGTCCTATCCCTCTATCACCAGCTGTGCCACGGGAGGTTAGAGCCGATTGCCAGGGGTTGACAGCAGTGCACTACAGGGCCCAAATCAATATCAGCGGCTCTCTTAACTGGGGGTAGCGCTACACGTGGGGGCTCGAGTCCGGGATCCTTGTGCGTTGCACGCTGCAATCAAGCCGGTCAGAAGTACCAGCATGGACCCGCTAGCAATGTCACAGTGGTGCGCAGCGATTGGCGTCGATCCAACCGCGGCGGTAGTCATTGAACTTCCAGGGAGTGACTGGAGAGAGAAACAAATTAAAGAGGTGGTACAAATATTGTCCCCAGATAGAAAGGCTTACGTGGTCGCAATGAGACCAGACTCAAGGACCAACTGCACCTATGCACTGATAGAGTGGGGACAGGATGTCCCTGAAAACTTCCACGGTGCCAGTATAAAATTGTCCGAAAAGACTGAGTTCCACCTGACACATCCTAGTCAGAAGCAGTTAGAACCCTTGGACAGGAAAGCAGGGGCTGCTGTTAAATCGCAGGCAGAGCAACAGCTGATTGATCTGAAACGACAGTACCGTGACATACAAGAGAGGTTTCAGGAGACTTCCAGTATGATAGCTGAACGCATTAAGGAGTTACGTGTCGCTCCTGAGGATCAGAAAGATGGTGTCAAGTCTCTGATGTGAGGTCGAGTAGCAGAGAGAGCGCCCCTTGCGGCCGAGTGCAGCACAGCCCTGAAGATGACACAGGGGATGTGGTGCCCACAGAAGCACGGGTTGCCTGGTAGGTAGTGCTGGTTGCCAGGAACTTGGTAGGACAGGCAGACTGCAGGACAGCAGGCGTGCTTAGGAGGTCCAAAGGGTAAGGACCAATGGAATGTTCCGATAACAGGGTCAAAGCCAGGCCAGAGGGTCAAACACAGCAAGACAGTCCGAGAACACAGCAGAGCTGAGTCTTAGCACAGAAGACAAGGTAAGCTGAGTCCGTTAGCCAGGCCGGGGTCAGGTATACGCTAGGAAGTCAACAGGAGCAGGTCAGGCAAGCCGGGTTTGGTATACAGGAGATCAGACAGGCAGGAGATGCAAGACACAGGAACACAGGAGAAGCTGACGATAATCCAGCAAATGCAGACACTAGCAGACTTCCTTATATAGGCCCATGTGACCTGCTTGTAGAGATACTGGGTCCTAGAGCCCTTCTCCTGCCAGAGATGCTGGGTCCTAAAGTCCTTCGCCTGCTGTTGGTTCCCTGACAGTGCCCCCCCCCCCAAGGGGCAGCCTCCGGATGCCCACCCGGGCCCATCTTTCAGGGTATCTGGCACGGAATCTCTGGAGAAGTCTAGGAGCATGTATGTTGCCTGCAGGTTCCCAAGAATTCTCTTCTGCTGGATAACCCTTCCATTTAATAAGAAATTGAATAGTCCTACCTCTTTTGCGACAGTCCAGGATGGATTCTACCTCGAATTCGGCTTCATCTCCCACTGAGACTGGAGGCGGAGGGTCTTCTTCTCTTCCTGGAAAAGGACTAGAGACAACAGATTTAAGAAGAGAAACGTGAAACACAGGATGCACTTTATACGAACTTGGTAGTAACAGTTCAAAAGCTACTTGGTTAATTTTTCGTTTAATTTCGAATGGACCGATAAATCTTGGACCCAATTTCCGGGAGGGGCAAGGGAGCCTGAGATTTGCTGAAGAGAGCCAGACCTTATCTCCAACCTCAAAGCTAGGACTCTCTCCTCTCCTCTTGTCATATTGTTTCTTGTAGTCCTCTTGCGCTTTCTGCATGGTTAGCCGGAGGGTTTGATAATTAGCCTGAATGGAGCTTATCCTGTCTTGAACTGCTGGAACTGAGGCTTCCGGAATGACATTAGGTAGAAATGAAGGATGGAAACCGTAGTTGGCCCAAAACGGAGCTTGATTGGTGGTTGAGTGTACTGCATTGTTGTAAGCAAACTCCGCACAAGGGAGTAGAGAGATCCAGTCGTCCTGGGAGAAGGAGCAGAAGCAACGCAAATATTGTTCTAAGGTCTGGTTGGTCCTTTCAGTTTGACCGTTGCTTTGGGGGTGATAGGCTGAGGACAGGCACACCTTGATTGATAGTGCTTTGCAGAGCTCTCTCCAGAACCGGGAGGTGAATTGTACCCCTCTATCAGACACAATGCTGTCAGGAAGGCCATGGAGCCTGACTATCTCCCTTATGAAAATTTTTGCTGTTTCTGCAGCAGAAGGAGTTCCTGCCATGGGCAAGAAGTGCGCCATTTTGGATAGACGGTCCACAACTACCAGGATTGTTGTAGATTCTTCGGATGGGGGCAACTCTACTATAAAGTCCATAGATATATTTCTCCATGGTAGTTCTGGCACTGGCAGAGGACGTAACAGACCCCACGACTTGACATTGGACCCTTTATTTCGCTGGCAGGTAGTGCAGGAGCTAACAAACTCCCTGCAATCAGATTTCAAGGTAGGCCACCAGAAGGATCGTTGGATAAGTTCCGTAGTTTTCCGCACTCCGAAGTGGCCAGCAAGTTGGTGGTCATGCAAGGTCTTCAGTACCTGTATTCGGGTTTGTTGCGGAACGAAGATCTTGTCCTGATGCCAGAGGTACCCTTCCTGGTTTCTTAGAGAGGATGCTTCTGGTTCCTGGCATTGGAGGGAAGCCTGTTCAAGAGAAGATCTTAGATCGGGTTGGATCAAAAGAAAGTTCTGAGGTGACAGGATTGTACTAGATATTGTCTCCTCCGGAGTATCGGGAAACATTCGGGATAAAGCATCGGCCTTTCCGTTCTTGGAGCCGGGACGGTAGGTGATGTGGAAGTTGAACCTTGAAAAGAACAGAGCCCAGCGGGCTTGACGGGGTCTCAGACGTTTGGCAGTACGGAGGTATTCGAGGTTCCGATGATCTGTAAATATCATTATGGGGTGAGCAGACCCCTCAAGAAGGTATCTCCACTCCTCTAAGGCTGTTTTAATGGCCAAGAGCTTGCGGTCTCCTACATCATAGTTCCTCTCGGGCTGGCTCATTTTCCGCGAGGAGAAGGCCACGGGGTGAAGCAAGGACTTGGGTCCCTGGCGTTGTGAAAGGACTGCCCCTGTAGCTACTTCTGAGGCATCGACCTCCAAGATGTATGGCAGGGCAGGCTCAGGGTGTTGAAGGATTGGTGCAGAGGTAAACAATAACTTTAGTCTCTCGAAAGCAGTTTGGGCTTCGGAGGACCACTGGAAACGGGTATGTAAGCGGGTCAACTGGGTAATGGGTGAGATGATGGAGGAGAAGTTTCTTATAAACCTCCTATAGAAGTTCGCAAAGCCCACAAACCTTTGCACCCCTTTCTTATCTGATGGAGTTGGCCAATCCAGGATTGCCTGCACTTTCTGTGGATCCATAGCTACACCGCCCGTGGAGATGATCAGTCCTAGGAATTGTATTGATTTCTTCTCGAAGTCACACTTTTCCGCTTTCACATAAAGTCCATGTTTTCTTAGTGTGAGCAGCACTGTCTTTACATGGGTCCGGTGGAGCTCCAGAGTAGCCGAAAATATGAGAATGTCATCCAGATAGATGATGACGAAGTAGTCAAGATATTCCCGGAAAATATCGTTGACGAAGTGCTGAAACGTCGCCGGGGCATTACAGAGCCCAAAGGGCATTACAAGATACTCGAAGTGTCCGAACCTCGTTCTGAATGCTGTCTTCCATTCATCGCCCTCACGGATCCGAACAAGGTTATAGGCACCCCGGAGGTCGAGCTTGGTAAATACTTGGGCCGTACGGAATCTCTGGAAAAGTTCAGGAACTAATGGCAGTGGGTAGCGGTTCTTTATTGTGATTTTATTGAGCTCCCTATAATCCACGCATGGTCTTAAAGACTTGTCTTTCTTCTCGACAAAAAAGATTCCGGCACCGGCAGGAGAGGAGGAAGCTCGGATGAAGCCCTTAGCCAAATTTTCATCGATATATTGTCGCAGAGTTCCCAATTCCATTTCAGAGAGAGGGAATATTCGTCCAAATGGAATCTCGGCCCCTGGAAGTAATTCTATTGGACAGTCATATGGCCGATGTGGTGGTAGAACGTCAGCTTTTTTCTTATCAAAGACATCCAGGAATTCTTGGTATGCCTGGGGTATATTCTGGTTAGTGGTAGATACAGGGTGGACTGTCAAGCAACTGGTAATGTCTCTGGGTTCAGGAATAAAGCAATGCTGCTGGCAATAGGGAGAGGTGAACAGGACCTCCTTCTTGATCCAATTGATCTGAGGGTTGTGGGCTTGGAGCCATGGAATTCCTAGGATAACTGGAGACATAGGCGAGCTTAGAGCGTCAAAGCGTATGAATTCCTGATGGCCATCAGGAGTGGTGATAAGCAGAGGGACAGTCTCCTGGGTAACAGGGCCAGAACTAGGCAATGTGCCATCGGCCAGGCGGACTTCAAGTCCCTGTTTCTTTTGGAGGAGGGGCAGCTTCAGGTTTCTCACCAGGTTCAAGTCCACAAAGCAGCTGCATGCTCCAGAATCAATAATGGCCTGCAGCCGGATCTCTTCTTTTCCAAATTGCAGCGTAATGGGTAGCACTAGGTGTGAAGGAGAAGCTCCGGAAACCTGGAAATACACCGGAGGGTAGGAAGGTGGCTTCTTGGGCCTTCTGGGGCAGTTATACAAGAAATGTCCGCTTCCTCCACAATAGAGGCAGAGCCTTGATTGCATACGATGACGCCTTTCATCAGGGGATAATGCGGAACGTAGCAGGCCGATTTGTCTAGGAACTGGGATAGAAGTACCAGTGGGAGCAGGCACTGATGAAGTGGAAACCTTAGGCGGCATCATGGCGGGCCTGGAGGACTGAGCTCGTTCAGACTGTCTCTCACGTAAACGTCGATCCAGCTGGATGGATGACTGGATGAGATCCTCAAGTGTAGTGGGGACCCCAATCCTGGCCAGCTCATCTTTGAGAGACTCAGTAAGTCCTAAGCGGAACTGGTGCTTGAGGGCAGCCTCGTTCCAGCCTGTGTCTGCAGACCACCGACGGAAGTCCACGGTATAGTCCTCCACTGGTCGACTACCCTGCTGTAGTGAATGCAGAGCGGCTTCGGCGGTGGCTGTACGCTGGGGGTCCTCGTAGAGTTGTGACATGGCTGCCAGGAATGTGTCCACTGTGTTAATGACTGGGCTTCTTTGTTCCCATAAACTGTGGGCCCAGGTCTGGGGTTCATTAGATAGCAGGGAGATGAGGAACCCGACCTTAACAGTTTCTAAAGCAAAAGTCCGGGGCTGCAAGGATAGGTACAATAGGCAGGCATTCCTGAAGGATCTAAACTTTCTTCGATCCCCGGAAAACCGTTCAGGGACAGGAACACGGGGTTCTGGAGGAGGGAACACCATTGTAGGAGCCACAGAGGAACGTACGTGGGTGGAACTGGGAGAAGCTGGGACCGGGTCCGCAGAAGCAGATGACTCTGACAGGTGTTGCAATCTCTCCTCTAGCTGGAGGTATCCTTCTTGCAGTGTCTGGATTGCTTGGGTCAGAGTAGCGGCCTGTTGACATAATGCCTCTAACGGGGACGCACCTCTGCCGGCCTCAGACATGGCTGGATTATACTGTCAAGTCTCTGATGTGAGGTCGAGTAGCAGAGAGGGCGCCCCTTGCGGCCGAGTGCAGCACAGCCCTGAAGATGACACAGGGGATGTGGTGCCCACAGAAGCACGGGTTGCCTGGTAGGTAGTGCTGGTTGCCAGGAACTTGGTAGGACAGGCAGACTGCAGGACAGCAGGCGTGCTTAGGAGGTCCAAAGGGTAAGGACCAATGGAATGTTCCGATAACAGGGTCAAAGCCAGGCCAGAGGGTCAAACACAGCAAGACAGTCCGAGAACACAGCAGAGCTGAGTCTTAGCACAGAAGACAAGGTAAGCGGAGTCCGTTAGCCAGGCCGGGGTCAGGTATACGCTAGGAAGTCAACAGGAGCAGGTCAGGCAAGCTGGGTTTGGTATACAGGAGATCAGACAGGCAGGAGATGCAAGACACAGGAACACAGGAGAAGCTGACGATAATCCAGCAAATGCAGACACTAGCAGACTTCCTTATATAGGCCCATGTGACCTGCTTGTAGAGATACTGGGTCCTAGAGCCCTTCTCCTGCCAGAGATGCTGGGTCCTAAAGTCCTTCGCCTGCTGTTGGTTCCCTGACAGATGGTCAGATAAAGCCCAAACCTGGGAAGGTACCGAAGAAACGAGCTCAGGGTGGCCTGCAGGAAGTAACCATCCGGAAGGATTTCCGCATTGATGGCCAGATAGGAGAAAGAGGGCAGAAGGACAAACTGTCCTACACCAACCTCCTACACCAAATAGAGTTGGGGTTACAGAAAGGATATCAGGAATCTGAAATTAGAGAGGCTGTAATCCATGCCATCAACCCAGGTTCAAGTGTCAGGGGCATGTTAGAGAGGAAGGGTGGATTGACCCTGAACCAGCTAAAGAGGATACTGAAAAGCTACTATGAGGAGGAAGATGCTGCTGAGTTATTTCATCGACTGATAAATATGACCCAGGAGAGTGGAGAGACTCCTCAGAACTTCCTATTCCGGGCCATTGAGCTCAAGGACCGCCTGTTGTTTGCATCCAAGGATGAAGGAAATGGGGAGCATTTTGGAGTCGAGCTAGTCCAAAAGAAATTTCGGAGATCTGTGACTACGGGATTGAGGAGTGACTACATCAAGCTACAGCTGAAGCAGCATTTGGAAGATCCCTCAACTCCGGATGAGGTCCTCATTGAGAAAATTAATGAAGCAGATAAGATGGAGATTGAGAAGGACCAAAAACAGAGGAAACTTCAATCTCCTAGCACCACAAGTGCCAAAGTACAACAGATAGATGTCCCTTCAGACACTCGGGAGCTTAGTGTACTGACAGCAAGCACTGAACAGGGATCATGGTCTTCACCTATTCACCATTTCCCCACAAGTCAGACTGGACTGGAGGAGCTGTTACAGACCCAGAAAGAAATACTAGAGATGATGACGATGTTGATGACTCGTCTGGTGAAACCCCAGACAGAAGAGGTCTCACCACTCATGGCACCAAAGACCCCTACCACTAACCGCTCTATGAAACCAATACAGAGAGCCTGCTTCAAATGTGGGGGAAAAGGACATCTCAGGCGAGTATGCCCAAGCCTGGTAGTTGAGGAAAAGTCCAAACAGCTGGCGGGAAACTTCAGCGGGCCCCGGTGAAGGAGCCGACCGGGTGCCCATCATTTTCAGTGAGTTCCAAACTGAATGAGAAGCTAAGGAAGAGAAAAGACAAAACTCCTCAGAGGAACTATAGTATCCCTCAGCAGGGGTACACCCCAAAGAGAGAGGGCCAGACCCCTCAGAAGAGGCACAGCATTCCCCAAAGGGAATGCACACCTAAGAAAAACTATAATATCCCTCAGCAGGTCTGTGCGCCCATTAAAAGGAGGGAAATCGATGCATACCAGGCCCAAGAAAGACTAAAGTCAAAAGGGAGATGGACGAGAGAGAGTCCGAAGGGAAAGGACCAGAAGAAGGCGACTCCTGCCAGGCCATATCCGGAGAAACTGGTAGGCCCATCTCCTGTAGTGCCCATTCAAGTGGAGGGAGTCTACACCAGAGCCATCTTGGATACTGGGACACAAGTGACCCTACTATACCGGGATTTCTACGATAAGCACTTGAGTCATCTGCCCATCCAGAACATAGAGGAGCTGGAAATATGGGGAATTGGAACCCAGAGCTTCCCCTATGATGGCTATCTGCCCATCCGGATGACCTTTGACCCGTCTGTGGCTGGGAAGGCCGAAGTGTTTGACACCCTGGCAGTTGTGTGCCCTCGGCCGCCAGGAGCCAACAAGAGCTCCCTTATAATAGGGACAAACACGGACCTGGTCCGAAGACTCCTGACCCCTTTAGTGGAAGAGAAGGGACAAGCAGCCACCAAGATCCATCCCATGCTGAGGACGGCTTACCAAAGGCTGGTCCTTGAGCAGAAGACCCCGGTGGAGGGGATAGGGAAGGTGTGGAGACTTGGAAGAAGAGGGGTAGTGTTGCAGCCTGGCGAAGTAACCTGTCTCAGAGCCACTGTGAAGCTTACTTGGGAGCAGCCTGGACCCTTTGTCGTGCTGGAGTCCGACTCAAAAGGAGAGTCCTCAGGTCTGGAAGTGATACCAGAAGTGATTCCGCTGAAGGTTCTGAAGAAGGCCCATTGTAGAGTTCCAGTGAGTGTTAGAAACACTACCAGAGGCCCCATGGAAATCCCTGCCAGAATGCTGCTGGGCCAGGTGAGCCCTGCTGCCCCGGTTACCCTGTCAGAAGTAAAGGGGACGGGTGAAAGAGGAGATCTTTGGGAGAAGCTGTCCATGGAGAACTTGAATCTATCCAGGGTTTGGAAAGAGAGAGCCAAGGCCCAGTTAACTAGATGGGAGAAGATATTCTCCAGAGATGAGTTCGATGTGGGGTGTGCAAGGAGTGCCACCCATCGGATCCGCCTCCAGGAAGACAAGCCCTTCCGAGAGAGAGTCAGGCGGGTCCCCCTAGCAGATCTGGAGGATCTAAGGGAACAACTTGCAGAACTCAAGAGGACTGGTGTGATACGGGAGTCCAGGAGCCCCTATGCCTCTCCCATAGTGGTGGTCAGAAAGAAGAATGGGTCATTGAGGCTCTGTATAGACTACAGGACTCTCAACAGGAAAACCATCCCTGACCAATACACCACTCTGAGGATAGAGGATGCCCTACAGAGCTTGTCTGGAGCCAAATGGTTCAGCGTTATGGACCTCAAGAGCGGGTACTATCAGATCCCTATGCATCCAGAAGACAAGGAAAAGACAGCTTTCATAACCCCAGTGGGGTTCTTTGAATTCAATCGGATGCCCCAAGGTCTGTCTGGAGCCCCAGCTACTTTCCAACGTCTCATGGAGAAGACTGTAGGAGACATGAACCTTATTGAAGTCCTTGTATACCTGGACGATGTCATTGTCTTTGGGAGAACCTTGGAAGAACACGAAGAGAGGCTGGAAAAAGTGTTGAGAAGACTAAGTGAGGAAGGACTCAAGCTTTCGCCTGAGAAGTGTCAGTTCTACCAGTCTTCTGTGAACTATCTGGGGCACATAGTGTCTGAAGAGGGGGTGGCCACAGACCCTGAGAAATTGGAGGCAGTTACCTCCTGGCCACGACCCACCACAGTAACAGAACTCAGATCTTTCTTGGGGTTCTGCTCCTATTACAGGAGGTTTGTGGAAGGATTCGCCCGAATTGCTAGACCATTGAATGAACTACTCAAGACCGAGGGGGAAGAGGACGACTCAGGGCCCAGGAAGCCGGGAGAGTCAGTCAGAGATCAGTGGAACCAGAAGTGTGAAGAGGCCTTCCAGGCATTAAAGGAGAGCCTAACCACTGCCCCGGTCTTGGCCTACGCAGACCCAACCAAACCCTATGAACTGCACGTGGATGCTAGTCATGACGGTCTGGGAGGAGTACTTTACCAAGAACATGAAGGGCAACTGCGGCCTGTTGCCTACGTGAGTAGGAGCCTGAACCCCTCGGAGAAGAACTACCCCACGCACAAGCTGGAGTTCCTGGCCCTCAAGTGGGCGGTAGTAGACAAGCTCAAAGACTACCTGTATGGAGCGGAGCTCACTGTGAAGACCGACAACAACCCCCTGACCTACCTGTTCACCACGGCCAAGCTGGACGCCACTGGACACAGGTGGCTGGCCGCACTGTCTGGATTCAACTTCAGCCTTAAGTATAGACCAGGAGTGGGGAATCGAGACGCAGACGCTCTGTCCAGGAGATCTCATCTCCCCACCATTGAAATAGAAGATTGGACCCAAGTGGCACCGGACGGGGTGCGGGCCCTTTGTCAAGGAGCTGAATTCCAAGCTTGAGGAGGTTCCAGAGCAGAGGAAATAGGAGTTACCATAGTGGGAGTCCCCAAACACTACTGTGGAGTAGCTCAACTGGGAGAGGACAACCTGCCAAGACTGTCCAAGAAGGAGTTGAGGTGTGACCAATTGGAAGACCCCATGGGGAGATTGGTCCTGGAGGCCCTGGAGAATCAGGATCCAAACAGACTCATGCGTCAACCTTCAAAAGAAGCTCGCCTGCTGAGGAAGGAGTGGGATAGGTTGCAGCTACATCAGGGAGTGGTCTACCGAAGGGGCCCCTCTGATGACTCAGAAGATAAGTGGCAGCTGTTCCTCCCAGAGAAACATCGGGAGACTGTTCTGATTGCCCTGCATAACAATCATGGCCACCTAGGGGCTGAAAGGACCTTTCAACTTGTCAGAAGTCGGTTCTATTGGCCCTGCATGAGGGCAGAGGTAGAGGAGTACTGCCACTTATGTGCCCGATGCATCCAGAGGAAGACTTTGCCCCATCAAGCTGCCCCAAAGTCAAGGCCCAATGGATCTGGTATGCATTGATTTTCTCTGCCTCGAACCCGACCTGAGTGGACTAGGAAATGTTCTGGTGATAACCGACCATTTCACCCGGTATGCCCAGGCTTTCCCGACCAAAGACCAGAAGGCCTCCACCGTAGCCAAGGTACTTATGGAGAAGTACTTTGTCCATTATGGGCTGCCACAGCGACTCCATTCAGATCAAGGGAGAGACTTCGAGAGTAAACTGATCCGGAAGCTCCTGGATTCTTTGGGAATCAAAAAGACTCGAACTACACCTTACCATCCACAGGGAGATGCTCAGCCGGAAAGGTTCAACCGAACCTTGCTCAACATGTTGGGGACTCTGGAAAGTGAGAAAAAGCAACATTGGAGCAAACACATAGCAGCCATAGTACATGCTTACAACTGCACCATCAGTGATGCTACAGGCTACTCCCCATATCGACTCATGTTTGGGAGAGAGGCGAGACTACCTGTGGACCTGGCCTTTGGCACCTCTCTGGACCATTCCTCAGTCACATCCCACAAAGGGTACATGAACAGGCTCAGACAAAGCCTGAAAGTAGCTTATGAGCAAGCTCAAGCAGCTTCCGACCAAAGGGGGGCTAGAAATAAGAGAAACTTTGACTTGAAGGTCCGGGTGCAAGACCTACAGCCTGGGGATCGAGTGCTGTTACGCAACCTGGGGATCCCTGGGAAGCACAAACTTGCAGACAGATGGAGATCTGAACCTTATGTCATCTGTAGGAAGTTGCCGGGCCTACCTGTCTATAAGTTGAAACCAGAAGGAAAGGTAGGCCCACTGAAGATGTGGCATCGGAATCACCTGCTCCCACTAGCTGAGGCAGTTAGAATACCTCCTGCGGGAGACTCCCCTGAACGGGCCTCTATCCTGGATACTCCTAGGCCGAACACTCGGTCGCAGACCTCCCGGGCTGAAGAGGGAGAGGCCTCTCAACTTAGTGAAAATGAAGAAGGAGAACTTGATTGGCTGTGGCCTTCCCCAACTCCAGAAACTTCTAATATTGATCTTCCAGCCACTGAAGACACTCAAGATGGAACACTGAACCCAGAAGCCACAGAGTTCATCCCTTCTAGTCCTTCAGCAGAATACTGGGAAGATGCCCAGGATGGTTGTTCAGAGGAAGAGGTACCTGAGGCGCCAGAGCCAGACATCCCAAGAGAGCAAAAGGACTCGAAGAGTCATCCGGCCTCCTAAGAAGCTGACCTACCCACAAATGGGGAACAGTTCGGAAGACTCTGTAGTTACTGCTAGAAGGAATGCTGAGAATCCGAATCCTTCCACTGTCCATTTAGTGGAGGGCAACCCCAGCTCACTCTCTGGCACAGTTAGACAGGTCGCCCCCACTGAAGCGACCTGTAGACAGGACAGCTCCCCATCCTATGATGATTGGTGGGAGGCTCCTCTGTCAATCCTATGCAACCGCATTGAAGCTAAAATGTTTTGCAGATCTAAAAATGTTAGATGTCTTTGGGGACCAAAGAGTTCAAGTGGGGGGAGTGTGTAGCGGGGTGTTCCCCTTTAATGCAGAGAGACAAGAAGTTCCAGGTGAGAGGTGAGTCGGGAGGAAGTAAAGAGACATTATGGAAGTGAAAGCAGAGGAGAGAGAGAGACTACATCTCCCAGTACATCTTGCAGCACCCAGGGTGCATTGCTCCAGAACAGAGACTGCTGGGGCAGACTTTATAAAGGGGAGGCGGAGTTTTGGTCGGCCTCTTTGGACACCCCTCTCCTAGCAAGAGGATCTCTGTGCTGAACTGCTGTGTGCACAAGGCCTGAAGCCCGGGCCGTGTGCTCCTTTCCAAAGAGCCCTCTGCCAGCCTAGCAGAGCCTTAGAGACATCTAATCCTCCTTGCTGCAGTACACCAGAAGGATTGAAGACTTGGATGTCGGTGGATTCCTGTTCCTAGACAAATCGATGGAGGGAACGGACTTGGACTTGTCCAGGTGGTGAGAGCTGTTTAAAGACAGATCCTTTATCTTTACTATTCGTTGGGATTACAAAGTTGTTCTTCAAGTGCACCACCGAAAAGATTGCTAGTGAATATTGTTTCACTGAACTTCCATTTAGATCAGTCAGGCCTGACTGCATAGGTAGACATTGCTGGGTGTTAGTCTACCCATGAGGGGAAGTAGCTGTAAAAGGGCAGCGCTAGAGTTGCATAGCAATACTTTATTATTCTGATTACTCTGTTTATCTTTATTACTGTTTATTGCAGGGATCTGCAACTTGTTATACTGTTGTTTATTACTTGCCCATTAGCCTCAGTAAAATATCTGGGTAAAGTACATTTGGTGTCAGTTCCGCTTACTTTAATAGGAGTTTTAAAGTATATTCTGTGTATGTTTGTTATAGGACTGCGTCACCAACAGTTGCGGTCACGCGGTCCTATCCCTCTATCACCAGCTGTGCCACGGGAGGTTAGAGCCGATTGCCAGGGGTTGACAGCAGTGCACTACAGGGCCCAAATCAATATCAGCGGCTCTCTTAACTGGGGGTAGCGCTACAACAGTATCACTGTACTGGGAGCATGCTGCTTCAACAATGTCTGTTAGGAAGCTTTTTTCATAATATTTGTCTTTTAACGTGGTTGTAAACTATGCGTCGCACACTAGGTCATTATGAAATACCTCCTTTTAGAACGATGCTGTTATTTCCAGGTTCGCGGGCTCCGGCGCTGTGAATGGCCGGAGCCGCAATCACATCACTCCCACACATGCGGGAGCCGCCGGTCACGGCACAGCAGCTGAAGAAACTGCACGTACGAGCCGTTTCTTCAGTGCACAGTGCCGATGACGTCGGCACATGCGTATTCAGTGAATATCTCCTAAACTGTGCAAGTTTAGGAGAAATTCACAGTACCTACAGGTAAGCTTTATTATAGGATTACCTGTAGGCAAAAGTGGTTATAAAGGGTTTACAACAACTTTAAGGTTGTGCTGTGATTCTGATAGACTAAGAGTACAATTACTTTTCAGTTGGCAAAACTGGCTCTTTGGGATATTATTGAGCCACCAAGGGTGGTGGCAACTGTCGTAGTGAAGAAACGAGTTGCCTGCTGTTGGTTTGGTATGGTTTTGAGCATGTATTTGGTTGTCTACATGATATAATTTCAGATCAAGGAAAGCTAAGCTGTCTTTATCGGTGTCGGAAGTGAAGGAAAGACCCATTATTTGAATTGCAATGTGAGACAAATCTTGAACCTTGGATAGACTGCCGTCCCAGATGATAATGACATCATCGATGTACCGTCTATAAAACACAATGTTGGAGAGAAAAGGGTTGTTATGCCAAATATGGGAAGATTCCCATAGGCCCATTGTAAGATTGGCGTATGAGGGGGCAAAATTGGCACCCATGGCTGTCTCGGTGACCTGAATGAAGAAGTACCCATCAAATTTAAAATAATTGTGGGTAAGACAGAAGGCTGTAGCTTCCAAGGCGGCTTGTCTAGGATTGAGCATGGGATCCTCACATAGAAAGTTTTGTATGGCGCGTAATCAAACATCGTGAGTCATGGAAATATTGAGGGATGGAACATCGAGGGATACCCAAAGATAAGATTCTGCCCGTGAATAGGGGGAAAGGAGCTCCAGTAGGTGTATACCGTCTCTAATATAGGATTGTAGTAATTGTGCAAGGGGTTGGAGTAATTGATCAACATATAACGAAAAAACAGTGGTGATGCTCTCCATTGCTGCCACAATGGGGCGACCAGAGGGATTTGTGAGGTTCTTATGCACCTTGGGTAGGTGATAAAAAAGGGTGTATGATGGAATTTTCTAACCAGAAAGGAAGCTTCTTGTGATGTTATGATCTGATCCTTTAAGGCATCAGTGACAAGGGCACTGGCCTCTAGTGTGAATATAGGTAATGGATCAGAATTGAATTTGATATAGGTCTGAGTGTCTGATAGTCGCCATAGTGCCTCTGTGACATAACCGTTTCTGTCCTGTACCAAAGTTTGTAGTGAGATTCTCAAGGGATCTCTTCTCAGCTAGGGAGAGCTTCTTTGATGCTGAAGTTGACGTTAATGAACAGCTCTCCTGTAAAAGTGGGGTAGCAGGACGCGTTTCGAGGACTCCTCCTCTTCTTCATGTCACACATAGCTTTTTGGTTTGTTATGGTCAATTCAGGGAGAGTGTAGCCCTGTGAGCCGAACACCCTCCTGGTGTAAGGCTTTTTATGGTTTTTGACAGAAACTGCATGCCACGTCCAGAGTCTGCACCCCTTTCACCTATGCAATATGGCAGACTGGATATTGAGCGCCAAGTTCCCTTGGATCTGTGAACAGATGGGAGTCATGCTCTTGGGGAATTGTAAGTGGGCAGTTTGCCCTGTGTGCAGCCCTGGTGAACTAAGCTTGGAATGCTGAATCCACTTTAGCTACTGACTACAAAGAGCATTTTTGAAATGTGATATGAAACAATGTAGATTATTGCTGATACTAATTGCAATGCATGGATATAGTGCGCTCCACAGAGTATCTTATTTACAAGATAGGGTGTAACCCTTTAAGAAATGGTGGACTCTATACCTAGCTGATTTGAGATATTAGCCTGCCAAGGAAGTGCCTATTCAGTTTCTTATGTTATCTGCCATATGCAAATGAATGAGGGAATTAGTTTGCAAAAAATGTGGTCTGACTTCCAATAATAACTGCCACTGATAGTCTTGCTCTGATGTTTCAGTTGGAATTCAGTGAACTTGGGCACAATTTGGGCTCTGAGCTTGGCATTGGGAGTCAGTTTTTATATTAGACTTTTTATTATTTAAAGTTTTAGACATTTTATGTGAAATCTAGCTAGCGGATGGTCTTTTTGGGTCACAAACAGGGCGAGTTCAATTTTTAAGTGATGATTCACTAATATTGCACAAAAGTACAAACCTAATCATGTTATTCCTAAATATCTTTGAGGTTATAGTGGGTGTGCTTAGCAGGCTTTGGGCTAGTGTACAGCGCTGAATTTTTATTAGTACAAAGGTGTCTTTTTTATTGTTTGTTGGTATTGGTATCTAAATTTTGGATTCATATGAGGAACATATACTTACAATTGTAATATTTAATACAGAATAGGATTTCTTAAGGTGACAGGTACCTCTATCTCGTACAAATTAATTGTGCTCTTCTAAGAACAGAGCTTTTATTTATTTTTTTGCAAGCATTAAAACATGACATGTCCTTGAGTAGTCCTTCTCTACTGAAAACGAACAAAAAAAAAAGTTTTTGCTAAACATACACTTTAACCACTTCAGCTCCAGAAGATTTTACCCCCTTCATTACCAGGCCATTTTTTGCTTTTTTGGCACTGTGCTACTTTTACTTGCAATTGTGTGGTCATGCAACACCATCTTGAAGTCAGAGCTGATGCATGGGCAAATACGCAATGGTCTCTAGCAGAGCCCCACAGCATGTCTGCACATGTGCATAGTTGCAACATTCTCCAAAAAAATGTTGGGACACTTTTTTCTGTAGGCGGAGTATTATTTCAATTAGGGGCAAGTTATTTGTGGGCGTGGTCTAGTAGAAGTGAAAAAATGTGGTGCGTGAAGCGCGCAGTGTCGAAAAATGGGCATGGTTTAAATTACACTCAATGTGGGTGTGGCTTAAAGGGGTGTGATGAAATAGAGTCGGAGATGACTTACATAGTGGAGAATGTGGTAATACATAGTAAAAGAAAAACGAGAAAGAGGAATAGAGGGAGCTAGAAATAAAAAAGTAAAAAAGAGAGAAAGCGAGAGGGAGGGAGAGAGAAAGAAAGGAGAGAGAGAGAGAAAGAAAGACAGAGAATAAAAGGAGAGAGAGAGGGAGAGAGAGTGGAGAAAGAGAGAGAGCAAGAGAAAGAGAGAGAGTGAGAGAGAAGGAAAGAAAGGAGAGAAAAGGAGAAAGAGAGAGAAAGAGAGAAAGAAAGAGAGAAAGAAAGAAAGAGGGAGAGAGAAAGAACGAAAAAGATAAAAAGAGAGAGAGAAAAAAAAAGAAAGAAAGAAAGAAAGGAAAGGGAAAGGAAAAGGAAAAGGAAAAAGGAAAAAGGAAAGAATAATGGATGGACGGAGAGAGAAAGGGGGATGGAGGGAGAGAGAAAGAGGGATAGAGGGAGGGAGAAAGAAAGGAAAGAAAAAAAGTGGATTGGAGGAAGAAAGAAACAAACAAACAAACAAAGAGGGATGGAGCAAGAGAGAAAGAAAGAAAGAAAGAGGGATGGAGGGAGAGAGAGAGAGAGAGAGAAAAAAAGAAAGAGGGATGGATGGAGGGAGAGAAAAAGAGGGATG
This sequence comes from Rana muscosa, assembly GCA_029206835.1. NCBI lineage: Eukaryota > Metazoa > Chordata > Amphibia > Anura > Ranidae > Rana > Rana muscosa. The sequence continues at coordinate 148,334,017 of CM055126.1, read as the reverse complement.
GAGGGAGGCAGTGAGAAAAAAAAAGGATAGAGAGAGAAAGAATGGAGGGATGGATGGAGATGGATGGAGGGAGAGAGAAAAAAAATAAAGAGGGATGGAGGGAGAGAGAAAGAAAAAAAAAAGAGAAAGAAAGAAAGAAAGATGGATGGATGGATGCATGGAGGGAGAGAAAAAGAGGGATGGAGGGAGGCAGTGAGAAAGAAAAAGGGATAGAGAGAGAGAGAAAGAAAGGAGGGATGGATGGAGATGGATGGAGGGAGAGAGAAAAAAAAGAAAGAGGGATGGAGGGAGAGAGAGAGAAAGAAAAAGAAAGAGAAAGAAAGAAAGATGGAGGGAGAGAGAGAAAGAAAAAAAGAGGAATGGAGGGAGAGAGAGAAAGAAAAAAGAGGGATGGAGGGAGAGAGAGAAAGAAAAAAATGAGGGATGAAGGGAGAAAGAAAGAGAGAGAGAGACATCCCAGGAGGCAGCGGGAGGCCAGATGGAGGGAGAGAAAAAGAGGGATGGAGGGAGGCAGTGAGAAAGAAAAAGAGATAGAGAGAGAGAAAGAAAGGAGGGATGGATGGAGGGAGAGAGAGAAAAAAAAGAGGGATGGAGGGAGAGAGAAAGAAAGAGAAAGAAAGATGGAGGGAGAGAGAGAAAAAAAAAAGAGGGATGGAGGGAGAAAGAAAGAGAGAGAGAGACATCCCAGGAGGCAGCGGCAGGCCAGATATGTCCTCCTCCCTGAGGCAAGAATTCAGTGAAGGTGTCAAAAATAAAGCATTTTCATTGTTTTTTAATCTGCACTTGTGTAAGAAGAATGGGGGAGGGGGCAGGTTAGGATGTTATATAAATGAATGAAGATCCGCTTTAATATTTAGGCTCCATGCACACTGAACTTTAAAATAATGTTATAAAAATGCCAGTAGCTTTGCAGTGAGTCTTTCCATGTTTTTTTTTTAACGTTTTTGCAATAGCGTTTATTAGCGTTTTTTTTTTTTTTCAATAGATCAAAAACGTTAAAAAAACGCTTGTGAGCCACGCTTTTGAGTGTTTATCAGCGTTTATGAGCGTATATGAGCGTTTGGCGTTTTTTGTGGTCAGAAAAACGACTCCTGAACGCGATTTTAGTGCGTTCAGAAAACAGCCCATAAACTCTACTGCTAATAGACGTCCAAAAACGTCCATGTGTGCATGGACACATAGAATAACATAGACTGAAGTTCATGGGCTTTTAAAAAAAAAGCCCAAACTCCAAAAAACGTCCGTTTATGAGCTCCAGTGTGCATGGAGCCTTACAAATTCTAAAGCTAATTAGTAAGAAAAAGGAAAAGAAACTTAACCATTTAAAAGAGAAACCAATCAGGTTTAAACTTTCATATATGGACATAAAGAAACAAGAACTCCAGTTGGTTTTCAGTGCGGCAGGAAAAAGCTCCATGTTTGCCCGTCTTGTTTGTTGGAAGTCTTTCTAAATAAGCCAAAAGCAGAATTCTGGTGTAGCATACAGTGGTGTGTTCCTTGTGCTGCAGCTGTACAAGTCCTCATTTCATCCACACAAGGCCTCTCTGGAGAGTCAGATTAGTGAATATGCAAGCAATTAAAATCATTGGGAGTTATTTATGGTATGGAGGTGAGGGGATTGCTGGACATCACAAAACAAGTGTAAAGAAGGGATAAGAACACTTTTGTCTGGGGCTCGCTCTGCAGATGTTTTCTGTACACGTCTGGCAACCAGAAACATTTGGTCTTTGCAGGTGTTATTTTGATGAGGTCAGGGTCAGCTGAGTACGAGGGGACAAAAAGCAATTTCAAATGCCAACCCTTCAAACTGTGACTAAACAGAAAAACTGCGCTATAAGGGATTATATATAGCGATGTTATGTATGCATTATCTAGGATGACTGCATAATACATTCGTAGGGCCAAATAAACATAAATCACAAGTTGGCATCAATAAAAGAGTGATTAAAAGACAACTTGGAGAAAACACAACATTTAGTAATAAAGACATAAAACCATAAGCTATTTACCTGCATCTGCAGGCCTGTATTTAGATGTCATGCTAACCTAGATACCACAGAAGGACACCTTTTTTGGAACCCTGCCTCTTGTGTCATGTGATCACTTTAGTAAAAACTAATGCTTGAATGCATAATTGGAGGTGACATAGAGTCTGCTCTAGAACCTTGGATTACGAGCATAATCTGTTCCAGGAGAAGGCTTGTAATCCAAAGCACTGGCATATCAAAGCGAGTTTCCCCCATAGAAGTCAATGGAAACGAAAATAATTTGTTCCACATTGACTTCTATGGCATGCAATACCGCATGTGGCCAGAGGTGGGGGGGGCCTGCAGAGACTCGGAAATACTTGGAGACAGCTCAACTGCACTCAGAAACCCTCGGAAAGGATTCAGGATTTAAAAAAAAAAATTGCTCGTATTGCGAAACACTCGTTAAACGCATTACTCGCAATCCGAGGTTCCACTGTATATGCAGGACTATAGATCAATTATATAAAGCACCAAAAAAAGAGACAGCAAGTGTTTTCATGAACCCTTAACTATATATTCCCTGCATACCTTTCCCTAGTATTTCTTGCTTAACCACTTCTCCACCGGGCCTATTCTGGCACTTCTCGCCTTCATGTAAAAATCATAATTTTTTTGCTAGAAAATTAATCAGATTCCCCAAACATTATATATATTTTTTTTAGCAGACACCCTAGGGAATAAAATGCCGGTCATTGCAACTTTTTATCTTGCACGGTATTAGCGCAATAATTTTTCAAACGCCTTTTTTGGGGGAAAAAAAAACGGTTTCACGAATTAAAAAATAACAAAACAGTAAAGTTAGCCCAATTTTTTTGTATAATGTGAAAGATGCTGTTACGCCGAGTAAATAGATACCTAACATGTCACGCTTTAAAATTGCGCACACTCATGGAATGGCGCCAAACTTCGGTACTTAAAAATCTCCATAGGCGACGCTTTAATTTTTTTTACAGGTTACTATTTTCGAGTTACAGAGGAGGTCTAGTACTAGAATTGTTGCTCGCACTCTACTGCACGCGGCGATACCTTACATGTGGGGTTTGAACGGCGTTTACATATGTGGACGGGACTTACATGCGTGTTCGCTTCTGAGCGCGAGCTACCGGGGACAGGGGCGTTTTACATTTTTTATTTTATTTTACTGAATTTTTTTATTTTGACACTTTTTTTAAAAACATTTATTTTTTTGATCACTTTTATTCCTATTACAAGTGTAGCGACCTCACCCCTCTCACCCCTTCTTCTTCTTCTTGGCTTGTTGTCTCATCTAGGGGGGAGGGATAAGATACACCACGGCCCATGTCCTCTTTTAGATAGAGGTGAAGGCCAGAACCTATTTTACCATCGGGTCGTGTGCATAACCCAGAGCCAAGTCTTTTCTGTAAATGACCCCCTCTGCTCCCAGTAACTGGAGTTCCACACCACTGAAAAGGTCCAACTCGTATTTATTCTCTAACAGCAATAAATCCTCATTCAGCACAGACAGGTTGTGACCATAGAACAGTTCAGTATAGGTGGGAAGTAGGTCGAGGCACAATCTTTAGATAGAGCCAACCATTGTGGTGTCACCAACGGTTATGGCGTACAGTCGCTGCCACCGACTGTGTAGAACAGAGAATGAATTACCTTCGCTAAGCGCAGCCCCTGTCAGAGGGAAGACATCCCTCCAAGAGAGTTACCAGAGGCCCCGCCGTCACCAGCAATGCTGCACCGGACTGTTCGGAGGGGTTACGCTCCCTGGCCTCCTCATCTCAGATTTGGGCACCCAAGGCTTTAGGGCCCCCTCGGATTCCTCCACCCTTGCAGGACCCAGTCGAAGGTACCGGGCCCCAGGCCTCCTCAATATTACCTCACCCCAGGCTAAAGGTGCCTGGGATGGACTCCATCTCCCACTACGGCCAGGTCAAGGGCACCTGGGCCCAGAACTCCAGAACGCCGGCACCCAGGCTGAAGGTGCCTGGGCGCGACTCTGACCTCCGACTCTGAACCTCGTGTTCCGGGCGTCCGCCCCCTCCTATCTCCTCTCCCTCAGCGTCACCACAGGTTCCCTGCCCTGCGGCACAGCCACCAGAAGAGGACAAAAAGGGTACGGTACTGCAGTGAGCGTTCAACCCCGGCCCAGGGCGACAGCGCCACCCACAGGCCGAAGGGAACCTCACACCACTGAGTCCTCCAGGAACAACCAATGGTCCCAAATTCCCTAACAATCCATCCATCCATCATACCACCCAGATGCCTCCCCTAAATTCAAATACCCGCTACACAAGTGTAGCGGGTATGTGCTTTTCTATTTGAATCTGGTGGGGAAACTGTGATGTATGGTTCCCTGGGGCCCACCGGGTGGTGCTGTCACTTTGGGCCCGGGGTTGAGCCATCATTGCAGTGTCATACCTCTTTTTGGCCTCTCTCAGCGGCTGTATGGTGGGGGCGGGGGAACCCGCCGTGCTTGCTGGGAGAGGGTATAAGGGGGCGGCCATTTTTGGTGGGGGGAGTCAAGTCCCGGGCACCTTCAGCTTGAGGGCGGTGGTTCGTGTCGTCCTCTAGGCGGCCTAGGCCTGGAGGACGTTCGGAAGTCGTGTTCCATCCCAGGCACCTTTAGCCTGGGGTGAGGTACTTGGATGGCAGTCCGGGACTGAGGGTCCCGGATTAAGGCTCCACGAGGGAGGAACTTCCTAGGGGACCCCGGGAAGGGGTACCCGAATCCAGTGGCGTAAGGGACCGGAGGGGGGTACTTACCTGAAGACCTGGTGCAGCAAATTGCCAGTGACTGGTGAGCCTCCGGAGACCGCCGGGAGGGATGTCTTCCTCGATAGGGAGCAGAAACCTACTTCTGGGAAGGAAGTAGCAGAGTTCATTGTGCCTGGGCCTACTCGCATCCACACCCACTGTCTGTTCTGTTCGTTGAGGGAGTCCAACTGATTGTGTTCACTTTTCCATGAGAAGAATAAAGGAGTGTTGGACTTTAGTGGTGTGGGGCTCATTTACTAGCAGACACTGTTCGAAATCACCCGGAGGAGGACCTCAGATGCAGAACACCGACCCGAAGGTAAAAGAGAATTGTCTCCCACTACACACACACACCTGCAGTGGGAACTTGGCGTGGTGACCTCGCACTCTCTCCTCAGAGGTACCCCTAGACAAGAGCCAGAGCCAGAAGGAATAGAGAGGAGAGAGAGGGGGCCGCTACACGTGGGGGCTCGGGTCCGGTATGGTGTTCGTGCTACTACGGAATTTGAACGTGTCTGCCCGGAGGAGTTCCGAGTAGGTCGGCCATATTATTGGCCAAAGTGCATCCCTGCTCGAAGTCGCGGACATGACCCAGTAAAGGGAAAGGCCCGCGCAGAAGAGCGAGAAGAGGGGGGAGCTCAGCCGTGTGAGGGACTACACGTGGGGGCTTCTATTTGCACTGCGCCATCAGGCACACCCTCACTGCTTAGTTCGTGGGCGTGACCCAGGAAAGAAGAAAAGCTCGCAAACTGGAGTGTAGAGCGGAGGAGTCCAATACGTGTGAAGTACTACACTTGGGATTTGGCGCAAAAACTTGCAGTGCGCAATGGATCAGCAGCAAGTCACCATGTTCGGACAAACAGCGTGGGTTCCACTTCATCCTTCCACCACGTCTTTGACTGCTGCTGCTCCGGTGACCGATACAGGAATTCGGCTAAAGCCAAGGGGACGATTCGCCCTGTATTCATGCATGGACGTTGAGGCCCTGGGTGTGATTTGTCCCAGCTGCTCGGGACTGGTGTGTCATCTGAAGCCATTCGGGCGATGCAAAGTCTGTGGGGAGTTCCTATTCGAGGTAGATACAGTCATTGAGAAGCCAATAACCATCTACCCCGGCCGTACCACAGGTAGCACCACTCAAGTTGGAGGAATCACTGCTTTGACAGCCATCCCTGTGCGCACTGCAGCGACCGCGGAGGAGGTCGTGAGTACTCAAATACGGGAGAAATCTGAGGATGCTGACTCGGTCACCACTGTCTCACAGCGTCCACCGCCGAAGAGAAAGACCGGTATGGTAGCCCCGTCCAGCGGTTGCGGTGGACCATCTCGCCTGCCTACGCCCGGCCCGGATGAATCCGGTAAGAAGAGTTCCGGACGTCCTGCCTCTAGAAAAGGCAGAGGTAAGCCAGGCGGAGGGACTTGGTGTGTGGGCGGAGGTGTCGGGGATCCACAACCCTGTGTGTCCATGGGGGGTGGTAGTCCCGTTTTCACTACAGGCTACATACCCGCGGAGGAGTGTGACACCTCCGACCTAGAGTCGCTCTCCGATCTGGAAGACGATGTCGCCATTGATGAACTGTTTGCTCAAAAGGGCTGGGACAAAGTACCTCTCGCCTCGTCCCGCAGAACCAGGGACCCACCCATGTCTACAGGGGATAGTACACCCCGGGTGGAGGCACCAGCGCCTGAGGAGGGGTCCCGTCCCCAGCCTACTCTTGCCTTCCCGGTGCCTCCTGCACCTAATGCCGGGGAAAAGAGACTGTTGTTGCGGGCACCTATGTCCAGACCAGATGTGATCAAGGTCCCTCGCCACCCGGACTCAATAGTTTTGCCTGGCGAAGGGGACAAAGCCACTATGCCTCATCTGGCGAGACTACAACGCCTATTTGGCCAGAAGGTTGCTGCTGAGTATGGGTGGGAGTACCCATACTTGTCCAAGGAGTTATTGTATGAAGTGGAAGTTTGCCGGGAGCGCTGGTACAATGACTTTGTGTGGACCCACTTTCAGGTTCCACACGCCCGCAGGTACCTTGCCTGTTCCACCAAGGCCTCTCAGCGCTTTAAAGACTGCAAAGCAGAATGGATGCTGGGACGACATATCCACGCGGACAAGGTGCTGATCCGACGCAAGGAAGGGGAAGATGTCGAGTACCATCTGGAGACCATGGATCAGCACTTGAAGCCACTTGTCCTGCTGCACCCTCGATTCTATCTATAGGAGAAGAGAGACTCCGTTTTTGTTCTTTGCATTGCTGAACTTTCCGGGGTTGTTGTTCTTGTTACCCAGAGGAGTTGAAGGACTGTTCCTGTTTGTTCTTCAATTTTCCAGCAAGCAATCATGGACTCTGGGGTAGATAGGGCCCAAAGAAGAAGGAAAGTTCCACGAGTGCAGTTACCGCGATGCTGTCACCAGGTGGCAGTGTTGCGCATCGATATCACTGTTCACACACACACTTTTATGAAGGAAAGGATTTCTCTGCGGAGAAGTTTTTCATTCTCACACGAATACATGTGTCAGGGTTAGGTGTGTTAACTTTTCTTTTTTCCCTTTGCAGGAGAGCATCCCATCAAGACCACTGAGATTGGGGTGGGTCTTAGTCAGGATGGGTGGGAAGAGAGTAATGTGATTTCAACGTTGTTGTTAAGTGTTGTTGTTTCCCTTTCCCTCCCTTTTCATGTGAGGCTCAGGCACAACTGCTCTAGTTAGTTTTAGTTTTCTAAAGTTTTTGGATTTTTTCACAATTTTTAGTCGGTTTCTGGATTGGACTATGTCAGCCCTTGAGGGCATGGTTTATTCCAGACACTGGGGACCAATGTCAAATCACCAGGGGGAGAGTGTAGCGGGTATGTGCTTTTCTATTTGAATCTGGTGGGGAAACTGTGATGTATGGTTCCCTGGGGCCCACCGGGTGGCGCTGTCACTTTTGGCCCGGGGTTGAGCCATCATTTCAGTGCCATACCGCTTTTTGGCCTCTCTGTATGGTGGGGCGGGGGAACCCGCCGTGCTTGCTGGGAGAGGGTATAAGGGGGGCGGCCATTTTTGGTGCGGGGAGTCGAGTTCCGGGCACCTTCAGCCTGAGGGCGGTGGTTCGTGTTGGTCCTCTAGGCGGCCTAGGCCTGGAGGACGTTCGGAGGTCGTGTTCCATCCCAGGCACCTTTAGCCTGGGGTGAGGTACTTGGATGGCAGTCCGGGACTGAGGGTCCCGGATTAAGGCTCCGCGAGGGAGGAACTTTCTAGGGGACCCCGAGAAGAGGTACCCGAATCCAGTGGCGTAAGGGACCGGAGGGGGGTACTAACCTGAAGACCTAGTGCAGCAAATTGCCAGTGACGGGTGAGCCTCCGGAGACCGCCGGGAGGGATGTCTTCCTCGATAGGGAGCAGAAACCTACTTCTGGGAAGGAAGTAGGAGAGTTCATTGTGCCTGGGCCTACTCGCATCCACACCCCCTGTCTGTTCTGTTCATTGAGGGAGTCCAACTGATTGTGTTCACTTTTCCATGAGAAGAATAAAGGAGTGTTGGACTTTAGTGATGTGGGGCTCATTTACTGGCAGACACTGTTCGAAATCACCCGGAGGAGGTCCTCAGCTGCAGAACACCGACCCAAAGGTAAATGAGAATTGTCTCCCACTACACACACACACCTGCAGTGGGAACTTGGCGTAGTGACCTCGCACTCTCTCCTCAGAGGTATCCCTAGACAAGAGCTAGAAGGAATAGAGAGGAGAGAGAGGGGGCCGCTACACAAGGAATATAAACATCTCTTGTAATAGGAATCATTGTGACAGATCCTCTTTATGGAGAGATGCGGGGTCAATAAGACCCCACATCTCTCTTCCAGACAGGAAAACATGAGATCGGTGAAAAAAAATTCACCGATCTCATGCTGACAGCCGCAATTGCGGCTTTGTTTACTTCCGGGTACCGGGCGTGACGTCACAACGTCGCGCCCGGGACTCTGACGGTCATAGAATCTCTATCGTCATGAGCCAGTGCCGGCCAACTCGTTCTCCGGGCCCCGATGGCACGGGAGAGCCCGGAGAAGCACCGGATGGCGGCGGGAGGGGGGGATGTCTCCTCCCGCCGCCTATAAGAACGATCAAGCGGCAGAACCAAAAATGCTATTTAATTCCATTTTTAATATTAAAAGCAAACTCACCCATCTATTCATCTATGTCTAGCAAAAGGAGGAGAGAGAAGCGCCAAGACAATCCTTTAAACAGCTTAGGAATTTATTCAGTGTATAAGTATAAAACAACACTAAAAACTTGCGTGAAAAATGTTGGAGCACTTGCAGACTGCTAGAGCGAGTGGGAACTTCCACATGCAGTGTCACAGGAGCACAGGAGGGCCGCCGGAAAGTCTCTATTGAGGGATCCACGAGCACCGTGTGTTAGCCGCAGCTGGAGCCTCGATAAGCCTCATGGAGATGTCGGCTGTGTGTCGGTGGGAGTGGTCCAGGGCTGCAAACTGGGGAGCCGCCCACACGCTGTCTGGCCAATCAGAACGTGTTTCGAAGGTCTGGCCTCGCCTTCTTCATCAGCTGATCAGGCGAGGCTGTGCCTTCAAAACGCGTTCTGATTGGCCAGACAGCGTGTGGGCGGCTCCCCAGCTAGCTGGTATTTTTAAAAACGTCCAGCAGTCCTCTTCCAGATAAAAGCAGATTTGCCGCGAGATCACTTTTATCAGGGGTGGGAGAGGGTCCCGCTGCGCTCCAGTCGTCTCTGCTGCTTAGCAGAGCCATCAGTAGCGGCGGAGACGTCACTTCTGCCCAATGCTCTTAAAGGGGAATTTTTTTTATATGAATTATTATTTTTTTGCATTTTTGTGTAAATATGAGATCTGAGGTCTTTCTGACCCCAGATCTCACATTTAAGAGGTCCTGTCATGCTTTTTTTTCTATTACAAGGGATGTTTACATTCCTTGTAATAGGAATAAAAGTGAACCAATTTTTTTTTTTAAAAAGGACAGTGTAAAAAAATAAAAATAAAACGTAAAATAAATAAGAAAAAAAAAATCTAAAGCGCCCTGTCCCACCGAGCTCGTGCGCAGAAGCGAACACACACATAAGTCGCGCCCGCATATGAAAACAGTGTTCAAACCACACATGTGAGGTATCGCCACGATTGTTAGAGCGAGAGCAATAATTCTAGCACTAGACCTCCTCTGTAACTCAAAATTGGTAACCTGTAGACATTTTTAAACATTGCCAATGGAGATTTTTAAGTGCCAAAGTTTGTTGCCATTCCACGAGCTGGCGCAATTTTGAAGCGTGACATGTTAGGTATCAATTTACTTTGACGTAACATTATCTTTCACAATATAGAAAAAAATTGGGCTAATTTTACTGTTGTCATATTTTTTAATTTAAAAAAGTGTATTCTTTCCCCAAAAAATTGCGTTTGTAAGACCGCTGCGCAAATACGGTGTGACATAAAGCATTGGAACAACCGCCATTTTATTTTATAGGGTGTGAGAATATATATATATATATATATATATATATATATATATATATATATATATATATATATATATAATGTTTGGGGGATCTAAGTAATATTCTAGCTAAAAAAAATGATATCAACGTAAACAACAAATTTAAAAAAGAGGCTTTTTTAAGGCTACCTTAAGTAGTTAATGACATAATTTGCCTAGGCCAGGAAGTAACTGAAGAAATGTAAAAAAAAGTTAAAAACAAGTAAATATGATATACTTTCCTATCTATTTACTAATGCTAGCAGTATTAAACATAGGTAATGTTGATTGAGGCCCCTTTCACATGGGTGAAAAACGGATGAAAAACGGACATACATGTATCCCTATGGGATAGCGGAGGTGAGGTCTGTGTTTGGGTCACACGATTTCCCAGCTGGTTGCTACCAGGATGAAGTATATGGCTGCAGCACGTTTCCAGTGTCCACGGCTCCTCACATCCCAGGGAGGTTTAATTGGCAAGCAGCGCGTTATCCAGAAACAGGTTCACTTGCAAATGATGTCCATCAAGGATGGGGGTGTTCTGAGGTCTGTTGGTGCCGCTCTGCTGGCTCTGGCAAAGTTCCCCTCGGCCGTGAGGTGTAGGAGATGTAGATTTTCTCTGCGGTGTCACATGACAGGAAGCTCCACGCTATCCAGTCTGGAACGTGAAAGCGGAAGTGATGTCATACAGCAGGGCGGTCCTCCAAACATAGAGTGGGAAGTTTCACAGGCTAGGCCCTCGGGGCTCACAGCTCCTTCTACTGTTCTCCTTTTATATATGATATCTTTTATTTTATTTTATTTTTGAACCCTCTGGCTCACACCTGAGGCGTGAGCAGCGCCGTACCCCACAGTAATTTACTCATTTTATATAGGATCCCCTTGTAGGATCTCATTAGGGGGGCTGCAGCTCTACAATATTCAACATATATTCCCTCCTAAGCGCAGGAACATTCATATTCCTTCTGATTTATATTTGCCACAAAAAAAAACATAGTAAACATCGCCATGAAAAAATAAAGAAAAGGTTGTCACAGTCTGTATATTTTGAGACAGTCCTGCGTTCTGTATCCCTAGGGGCCTATTTAGACTCTTGTTGGTGTAACTTGCAGTAAAAAACAAGTTACCACAACACACATACTGAGTCAATTTTGAATTACACCACAATGAACTGCGGGAATCTGCACTGTTGTGCACAACAAAGCACAGCATATTCATTGGGGTGTGTTGCGCTGGAAAAAGATGCATGCACATTTTATGGTCTCCTGTGGTGCATTGACAGCCAGTTAATGGTGAAACGGCTGCTCTCTGGGATACACACAGTTGCCAGAAGGCAGCGCGCCCCATTCACCAGAAGACAACGCGAGGAGGACGAGGAAGAAGACCTGCCGCAGACTAGGAAGGGGCAGATTAGGAACATCCGCATAGCAACCGCCTTTTCTGTTGAGTAAAAAAAATAATAATTTTTTTTTGCAGGATTTTGGTGTATTTTTTTTTTTTTTTTAGGGTGGAACTCCACTTTAATGCAACACACGTTAACACATAATGCACCACAAACTGACCACACAAATCTGAATGGGCCCTAATGCCATAGGCAAAGAGCAATAACAAGTATATTTTGGTAAATAGAGTCCTGTGTGTCTTTTTATTTTGTTTTTAATGCACTGTTTGCAAGGCAAAACGTGTTATATTAGAGCCCAAACATGGTGTCACGCTGTTTAACCTGCTCATGATCCTGTACTCCTGCTTATGTTATGATGTGTGTCTGATTTTTACTTGATAATACTTTAAAGTGGTTTTTCTCTCTGTGAAATTGCTGCTTGGTGCCCTCACACTGCAGTGCCTTGTACTGGCAGAGCTATGTGTAACAACCACACCCCTCAGCACAAAATTCCATACAATAACTTGTATTGCAGAGAAGGGGTGAGGGTGCGATTGTTATTACAGAGGCTAAATGCTTATCTATTTCTGTGACTCTAGCCTTTAGAGCCCTTTCATACTGAGGCGCTGCAAAAACGCCCTAAAATGCCTTTAGGCCCCTTTCACACTGGGGCGGGGAGGTGCGCTCGTTTTTACCGCGATATTCGGCCGCTAGCGGGGTGATTTTAACCGCTGTGGGCGTTTTAACAGCGTTTTTCAAGTGTTATTGCAGCATGGGCAATTTCAGTCCTGCTGTTGTAGATGCTCTTTTTTTTGCTTGCATGTTTACATTACATTCAGGCGTTTTTACATTGCTTTCAATTCATTATATTATACAGGTATCTGCACCCCCCACTTGAAAGGTGCCAAATGTGACACCGGGGGGGGGGGGTCCCGAAAAGCGCAGGTTCCATTTTTGTGTGGACCTCCGCTTTAACCACTTCAGCCCCGGAAGATTTGGCTGCTCAATGACCAGGCCATTTTTTGCGATACGGCACTGCGTCGCTTTAACTGACACTTGTGCGGTCGTGCGACGCTGTACAAAAACAAAATTGACGTCCTTTTTTTCCCACAAATAGAGCTTTCTTTTGGTGGTTTTTGATCACACTTTGTGGCATTTGCGTAGTAATGGCTTTCTTCTGGTGACTCAACCATTTAGCCCATCTTTCTTAAAGTGCCTCCTTATTGTGCATCTTGAAACAGCCACACCACATGTTTTCAGAGAGTCCTGTATTTCACATGAAGTTATTTGTGGGTTTTTCTTTGCATCCCAAACAATTTTCCTGGCAGTTGTGGTTGACATTTTAGTTGGTCTACCTGACTGTGGTTTGGTTTCAACAGAACCCCTAATTTTCCACTTCTTGATTAGAGTTTGAACACTGCTGATTGGCATTCTCAATTCCTTGGATATCTTTTTATATCCCTTTCCTGTTTTATACTTATATCCCTTTCCTGTTTTATACTTATCCTTTGACAATTCTTCTGCTTTCCCCATGATTCAGAATCCAGAAACGTCAGTGCAGCACTGGATGAAAGATGCAAAGGTCTGTCAGGAGTCCAGAAACACATTGACCTTTTATACACACACAATAATTACAAGCAAACAGATCACAGGTGAGGATTTACCTTTACTAGCCATTCAAGCCCCTTTGTGTCAACTTGTGTGCATTTTATCAGGCCTAAATCACCAGGGTATGTAAACTTTTGATTGGGGTCATTTGGGTAGTTTCTGTTGCCATTATGATTTAAAAAGAGTAAACACAGTTGATTGATAATAAATGGCTTCAGCCAAACACTAACCATGAGTGAAAGAAACGTTTTTGTGTTATCATTCATATTCTCTGAAAAATGGCCAAGAAATCATAAATTCTGCCAGGGTATGTAAACTTATGAGCACAACTGTGTATATATATATATATATATATATATATATATATATATATACACACACACACTTACATGTAAATACACACTCACTTCAGACCCTCTGTGTCAATGTTCAGCAGGTATATGGGTTGGCCTTAATTTTGAGAATGACATTTCCATTAGCATATGGAATAGTGTAACTGAAATAAGTGGTTATATTAAGATGTACACATACTGTATGTATAAATGTCTCCTCCATGGTATGGACTTCAGCATTTCTGCAAACACCAATATCTGTGAGACCTGGTCATCACATTGCAAATCTGGTATGGACTGAGGAACCCTGCAGATGAAAGGGGAACGCATCAAGCACCTCCCTGTGTATGAACAGATTTAGTTTTAAATGCGCATTGTCTCTTGCTGCTCCAGTGCTTTCTGTGAATGGCACGTTTCCGAAACGAAAATAGCTTATAAAAAGAGTGACGTGCGATAAGGTCATGAAACAAGAGACTACCCGCTGCCCCCTGCTGTCAAATTAGGCTGGAGCCTATGTGGCTTTTGCAGGCCTGCCAACATCCCAATACACTCAGAAGCTGAGCTTGCAGGCTAGTTGCCCAAGCATCCAGTGTTCGGGATGTCAGCCATGTTTATCACTAAGGTTAACCACAACTCTAGTGGGGAAAGCAGAAGCTGCCTTAGGCTATGTGTACATGGGCGTTCATACAATACTCCTGCGCCATTAGCATCTGGCTGTGGTCAGTGCAGCTGGAGCAGACCTCCCCTGTGCTGCTTTTAGGGCACACTTCTCCAACAAGTTCTCAAAAGTTTGTGCTCTACTGATCTACGGACCACTTTAAACAAGAGTCACAAGTGCCAAGGAATAACTGAACTTATATTCATAAAGACATTTTTTTTTTTTTGCTTTTATTATGCCTAGCAGTCCTTTCTATCTTCCTGCTGTGTAAAAACAAAAAGAATGAGAGAAACGCACCACTACCTACGTGTAGCATTTTTTTAAAACATATTTATGAAATGAAAAAACAATATATACAGTGCATCCGGAAAGTATTCCCATTGCTCCACTTTTTCCACATTTTGTTATGTTACAGCCTTATTCCAAAATGGATTAAATTCATTATTTCCCTCAACATTCTACAAACAATACCCCAGAATGACAACGTGAAAGAAGTTTGTTTGAAATCTTTGCAAATTTATTAACAATAAAAAATGAAAAAGTCACATGTACATAAGTATTCACAGCCTTTGCCATGACACACAAAATTGAGCTCAGGTGCATCCTGTTTCCACTGATCATCCTTAAGATGTTTCTACAACTTGATTGGAGTCTACCTGTGATAAATTCAGTTGATTGGACATGATTTGGAAAGGCACACACCTGTCTATATAAGGTCCCACAGTTAACAGTGCATGTCAGAGCACAAACCAAGCAATGAAGTCCAAGGAATTGTCTGTAGACCTCCGAGACAGGATTGTATCGAGACACAGATCTGGGGAAAGGTACAGAAAAATTTCTGCAGCATTGAAGGTCCCAATGAGCACAGTGTGTCCCATAGGTTCAATGAAAATAACAGAGTTGGACACAGCATAATCAGTCTATCCTTCGCCTGCGTCCACATTAAGTGGCTAAACTCCTTGTATAGGGGTATGAGTCCATTGACATCCAATGAGTCCATTGACATCCAGAGCTGCCTGGAATGTCATGTATAGAAACGGATCAACTGAGCCAACTAAGCAGTATGATGTGTCTACCATTTTATAAAAAAAAGATCATAAAGATCTACACCTGGTCTTTGAATTAATTGTGGCTTTAAATGTGCTTTAATGAACAGACCAACAATGATAACACAATTCAATCAAGCATCTAAAGCAGGGGATAATTGTAACAAAAGAAACAATATACAAATATGTTGTAAAGAACAGCAAACTATCCAGATGACCTGATTGAGAGTTAAAGAAAATACCATCTAAAACACTGAAAATTGGGTCTAGGTACAGTTAGCCTATGCTGGGGCTAAGAATCTCCCAATGGAGCACTCACTCTCTCACAGGAGAGTATTGATGATCCGATGTGAAAAAAGTAAAAGGTGCAAGGCAGATTAAGTCCTTTAGGCAGCACCTTTAAACAGCAATAATATCGGGGTCAGTATTAACTAGTTGCAGATCGTGGGCATGCTACACTTGCCAAAAAAAAGTCATAATTGTACAAAGGGCGTGTGTAGCATGCACAGTCTCTCTGCCATGCTTCTAGAATCCCCCCTCCAAGTATACTATAATTGCTGGTTGTGAATAATCATAGCCAGCATTGCAGTATACTCAGATAAAAAGCAGTCTCAATCAGTGTTTATAAACAACACTGCTAGAGGCTGGATTGTACAAAGATACCATGTAGCAAATTGTTACTTTGTATCTTTCTGTTCATTCATCTGCATATCAAAGGGATGAACATTAGTGATGAGCCGAACACCCCCGGGTTCGGTTCGCACCAGAACCCGCGAACGGACCGAAAGTTCGAACGAACATTAGAACCCTATTAAATACAATGGATGCGAACGTTCGAATTCTAAAGTGCTAATTATAACAACTATTATGCATGTTATTGTCCTAAAAAGGGTTTGGGAACCCGGGTTCTGCACCAGGGGACATGTATCAATGCAAAAAGAAGTTTTAAAAACGGTCGTTTTTCGGGAGCAGTCATTTTAATGATGCATAAAGTGAAAAAAAAAAAGTCAAATATTCCTTTAAATATCGTACCTGGGGGGTGTCTAAAGTATGCCTGTGAAGTGCCACGTGTTTCCCGTGTTTAGAACTGTCCCTGCACAAAATGACACTTCTAAAGGAAAAAAAAGCCATTTAAAACTGCTTGCGGCTTTAATGTAATGTCTGGTCCCGGTAATATGGATGAAATTCTTTAAGAAAAATGGCATAGCTACCCCATGACCCCCCCCCCTACCCCAGCCCATTACCAGCCCCTTAGGGTCTTGTATGGATATTAAGGGGAACCCCGCACATAAAATAAAAAAGGCCCTATATACTCTGAACAGCCCTATACAGGCGGTGCATACAAGACAGGGACTGTAGGTTTGTTCTTATGTAGAGTCTGTTTGTAATTTTGAACAGGTACATTGTTGAAGTGTAGCTCCAGACCAAAAATCTATTTTTAAACTTTTTGGAAAACATAGGTAAGGGTTATCACCCCTGTAACATTTGTTTTGCTGTCTGTGCCCCTGTTCAGAACATTTCACCTCACTTTCCGTCCCAATGACAACTGTTTTTGAAATGTGGTGTTTTTCTTGAAACAAGGATTGCTGATAAAGCATCAGTACAGAGGAGACACCTTTCTCCCATATTTATTCTTACAGGAGAGAATTTTCCTTCCTAGTGGTAGATTTCCTCTCACTTCCTGTTGTCTTCTTGCGTTTGCAAGTAGGAGTCGTTTGTAAGTTGGATGTTTGAAAGTAGGGACCTGCCGTATATACTCTGCAGAAATAGGCCCCTTAGTTGTTGGTGTTGGCACAACACTGTAAGCACTCACAGTTACTCTTGGTTGGTGCTGGAACGCCCTGCTGTCAACTATTATATCAGGAATTTTAATTACATATAATTGTTGAACAGTGGTAGTAAAAATTGGGCCTTTGATGGTGGTGCTGGTGCCACAACACTGTAAGCCCTGACAGTTACTCTTGGTGGGTGCAGCAATGGGCCCTGCTGTGAATTATTAGATCAAGAATTGTAATTACATGCCCCTGTTGAACAGGGGCTGAAAAATTGGGCCTTAGGCACTGGTGGCACAACACTGCAACCCCTCACAGATACTGTACTTGGAGCACAGCAATGAGCCCTGTTGCAAAGTATTGCTTCAAAAATTGTAATGACACGCCCCTGTTAAACAGGGGCTGAAAAATTGGGCCTTAGGCACTGGTGGCACAACACTGCAACTCCTCACAGATACTGTACTTGGAGCACACCAATGAGCCCTGTTGCAAAGTATTGCTTCAAAAATTGTAATGACACGCCCCTGTTAAACAGGGGCTGAAAAATTGGGCCTTAGGCACTGGTGGCACAACACTGCAACTCCTCACAGATACTGTACTTGGAGCACAGCAATGAGCCCTGTTGCAAAGTATTGCTTCAAAAATTGTAATTACACGCCCCTGTTAAACAGGGGCTGAAAAATTGGGCGTTAGGCACTGGTGGCGGCACCCATAAACAAAAATGATCTTACAAGCTATCATCATCAATCGTATCATTGAGGACTCGGAGGAGGAGGATAGCCAGTCAACATAACAGCACAGGCACTCAGCATCAGCATCAGTCTTGAAGGGATGTGACATGTTAAAATCAATTAGTCTGTTATATCAGCATCAGGTGTGTGGTAGCTGGTGGTGATCCAAGACTGGTTCATCTTGATGAAAGTCAGTCGATCAACCGAGTCGGTGGACAGGCGCACCCTGTGATCCGTGACAAATCCTCCAGCAGCACTGAATGTGCGTTCCGAAAGAACGCTGGATGCAGGACAGGCCAGTAGCTCAATTGCATACTGTGCAAGCTCTGGCCAGTGATCCATCCTCAAGACCCAGTAAGCCAGAGGATTTTCGGTGGGGAAGGTGTCCAAGTCTGACCTTGCCCCTAGATATTCCTGCACCATGTTTATCAGACGCTGGCGATGGTTGCTGGAACCGATCATACTTTGGGGCTGCGGACTAAAGAATTGTCTGAACGCATCGGTCAGACGGCCACCTTCCCCACCGCTCCTTCTTTGACTGGCCGAAGCCTCAGCAACTCGTTGTCCAGGACCAGGAGTTTGCAACCTCCCAGTCTCTGGGAACGCGTTGCACAGACCTTTCTGCAAGGCCTCCTGGAGTTGTCTCATCCTCTGCTCCCTCAGCGACGGTAACATAAGGTCCGCAACCTTACCCTTGTACCGTGGATCAAGGAGAGTGGCCAGCCAGTAATGGTCCCTCTCCTTGATCCGAAGAATACGAGGATCCTTCCGCAGACTTTGCAGGATCAGGGAGGCCATGCAGCGTAGGTTTGCTGAGGCATTCGCTCCGGAGTCCTCTGGGTCACTAAGGACGACATGATCCGCAGCCACCTCCTCCCAGCCACGTACAAGTCCACTGGTTTCTTGGGACTGTAAATCATCCCTAAAAGACTGCTGCTGATGATGCTGAGTGCCAGCCTCCACCTCCATGCTGACACAATCCTCCTCCTCCTCCTCCTCCTCCTCCTCCTCCTCCTCCTCTTCCTGTGCGATGGGTGGGACAGAAGGAACACTGTCTGGGTAAAGGGGGCCTTGAGAGGCAAGGAAGTCCTCCTCTTCCTGCCTCTGTTCTGCCTCAAGTGCCCTGTCCATTATTCCACGCAGCGTGTGCTCCAACAGGTGGACAAGAGGTACAGTGTCACTGATGCATGCACTGTCACTGCTCACCATCCTCGTGGCCTCCTCAAATGGTGCCAGGACAGTGCATGCATCCCTGATCATGCCCCACTGGCGTGGAGAAAAAAAACCAAGCTCCCCTGACCCTGTCCTGGTGCCGTAGTCGCACAGGTACTCATTGATGGCCCTCTGCTGCGTGTGCAGCCGCTGCAGCATGGCCAACGTTGAGTTCCACCTGGTGGGCATGTCACATATAAGGCGGTTCTTGGGCAGGTTCAACTCCTTTTGCAGCTCAGCCAGGCGAGCACTGGCATTATAAGATCTGTGGAAATGCACACAGACTTTCCTGGCCTGCCTCAGGACATCCTGTAAGCCCGGGTACCTGCCCAAGAAGCGCTGCACCACCAGGTTAAGGACGTGAGCCACACAGGGCACATGGGTCAGTTGTCCCTGTCGGAGGGCGGAGAGGAGGTTGGTGCCATTGTCGCAAACCACCATTCCTGGCTTAAGCTGGCGTGGCGTCAACCACCTCTCGGCCTGGCCCTGCAGAGCAGACAGGACCTCTGCCCCAGTGTGGCTTCTGTCCCCCAAACACACCAGCGCAAGCACGGCATGGCATCTTTTTGCCTGCGTACTTGCGTAGCCCCGTGAACGGCTACGGAGCACCGCTGGTTCATAGGACAAACCACAGGAAGAGGCCATGGAGGAAGAAGAAGAGGAGGGGGTGGAGGAGAGAGGTGTGTCACAACCAGTAGTAGCATTTTGGAGGCGTGGCGGTGGGACAACCTCCAACACTACTGCACCTTGTCCTGAATCCTTCCCAGCTGCCAAAAGAGTGACCCAATGGGCCGTGAAAGAAAGGTAACGTCCCTGTCCATGCCTGCTGGACCATGAGTCAGCGGTAATATGCACCTTACCGCTGACCGCCCTGTCCAGCGAGGCCAAGACATTGCCTTCCACATGCCGGTATTGAGCCGGAATAGCCTTCCGTGAGAAAAAGTGGCGTTTGGGAACCTGCCACTGAGGAACTGCACATTGCACAAACTCACGGAAGGGGGCCGAGTCTACCAACTGAAAAGGCAGCAGTTGAAGCGCTAGCAATTTAGCCAAGCTAGCATTCAACCGCTGGGCATGTGGATGGCTGGGAGTGAACTTCTTTCGACGGTCCAGCAGCTGGGGCAGGGAAATTTGCCTGCTAGAATCGGACGTCGGTGTACTGCTAGCAGAGTGGGCGCAAGTACTTGGCTGTGACACACCTAATTCTACACCTTCATTCCTCTCAGTGCATGTTTCAGAGAGGACTGAAGTTATAGTGGGGTTGGAGATCCCAGCTGATGCGGTGCAAGGAGAGGTCCGCTTTGTTCTTTGGTGTGGGTCTTTGAGGTAGGCTTGCCAACGAGCTGCATGGCAGGTCAACATATGTCTGGTCAGGCATGTGGTACCCAAGCGGCTGATGTTTTGGCCACGCGATATACGCTTGAGACATATGTTGCAAACAGCAGCTGTGCGATCTGATGCACTAGCCTCAAAAAAGGCCCACACCAAAGAACTTTTTGAATGACGGGCAGAGGCAGCGCCCTGCACAGGCGGAGCTCTGCGGTGTGATTCCGTCGGTGTACTGCCCTTACGCTGGCCACCAAAGGGCATCCTGCCTCGTTGGAGATGTGCCTCCTCCTCATCCTCCTCCTCCTCCTCTCTCCTATTAGGCACCCACGTGGAGTCAGTGACCTCATCATCCCCTCCCTCCTCATCACTGGAGCCAATCTGGCAGTATGCTGCAGCTGCTGGAACATGACTGCCAGATTGGTGTCCTTCTTGAGCATCCCCTCTGTCTGCTCTCACGCTACTGCCTTCCTCTAGCTGGGTTTCATCATCAGACCCTTCGAAACGCTGGGCATCCTCCTGGAGCATGTACCCAACACTGTGCTGAAACAGTTCGGGGGACTCCTCAGGAGGAGGACATGGTGGGTCTAGGGAAGGAGTGACTGATGATTTGTCTGACATTGATACCAGGGAAGACGACGCTTTGGCAGCTGCTTTTCCAGTACCCTGAGCCTGGGTGAGAGAGGATGAGGAGGAGGGCTTGGTCATCCACTCTACCAAGTCTTCGGCATGATGTGGCTCAACATGTCCAGCTGCCGAAAAGAAGGACAAGCGTGTCCCATGGCCATGTGCTGATGACAATGCACCGCGTCCACGACCAGCACTGTTGCCCCCAGACACAGAGCCTGCTTGCCCTCTTTTATTGCCTCCTGACTGTCTGCCTCTCCTTGTTTGCCTTCCAGACATTCTAATAGATGGCCTGCAGGGAGATGGGAAAAAAGCAATAAGGGCTACCTTCAGGTGTCCTTCTCTGTCCCTTGAAACAAGGACTTTCACAGTGAAAGAAACTGACACTCTCCCTACCTACAGTTTTCTGTCCCTTGAAAAAATGTTTTTTTAAGCACAATATAGCACAAGGACAATTCACTCACTGTCCTTCCAGGTCCCTGGAAACAAGGACTTGCAGAGTGAAAGAAACTGACACTGTCCCTACCTACAGTTTTCTGTCCCTAGAATAAATGTTTTTTTTAAGCACACTATAGCACAAGGACAATTCAGTCACTGTCCTTCCAGGTCCCTGGAAACAAGGACTTGCAGAGTGAAATAAACTGACACTCTCCCTACCTACAGTTTTCTGTCCCTAGAATAAATGTTTTTTTAAGCACAATATAGCACAAGGACAATTCACTCACTGTCCTTCCAGGTCCCTGGAAACAAGGACTTGCAGAGTGAAAGAAACTGACACTGTCCCTACCTACAGTTTTCTGTCCCTAGAATAAATGTTTTTTTTAATCACAATATAGCACAAGGACAATTCAGTCACTGTCCTTCCAGGTCCCTGGAAACAAGGACTTGCAGAGTGAAATAAACTGACACTCTCCCTACCTACAGTTTTCTGTCCCTAGAATAAATGTTTTTTTTAATCACAATATAGCACAAGGACAATTCAGTCACTGTCCTTCCAGGTCCCTGGAAACAAGGACTTGCAGAGTGAAATAAACTGACACTCTCCCTACCTACAGTTTTCTGTCCCTAGAATAAATGTTTTTTTTAATCACAATATAGCACAAGGACAATTCAGTCACTGTCCTTCCAGGTCCCTGGAAACAAGGACTTGCAGAGTGAAATAAACTGACACTCTCCCTACCTACAGTTTTCTGTCCCTAGAATAAATGTTTTTTTTAATCACAATATAGCACAAGGACAATTCAGTCACTGTCCTTCCAGGTCCCTGGAAACAAGGACTTGCAGAGTGAAAGAAACTGACACTCTCCCTACCTACAGTTTTCTGTCCCTAGAATAAATGTTTTTTTAAGCACAATATAGCACAAGGACAATTCACTCACTGTCCTTCCAGGTCCCTGGAAACAAGGACTTGCAGAGTGAAATAAACTGACACTCTCCCTACCTACAGTTTTCTGTCCCTAGAATAAATGTTTTTTTTAATCACAATATAGCACAAGGACAATTCAGTCACTGTCCTTCCAGGTCCCTGGAAACAAGGACTTGCAGAGTGAAAGAAACTGACACTCTCCCTACCTACAGTTTTCTGTCCCTAGAATAAATGTTTTTTTTAATCACAATATAGCACAAGGACAATTCAGTCACTGTCCTTCCAGGTCCCTGGAAACAAGGACTTGCAGAGTGAAATAAACTGACACTCTCCCTACCTACAGTTTTCTGTCCCTAGAATAAATGTTTTTTTTAATCACAATATAGCACAAGGACAATTCAGTCACTGTCCTTCCAGGTCCCTGGAAACAAGGACTTGCAGAGTGAAATAAACTGACACTCTCCCTACCTACAGTTTTCTGTCCCTAGAATAAATGTTTTTTTTAATCACAATATAGCACAAGGACAATTCAGTCACTGTCCTTCCAGGTCCCTGGAAACAAGGACTTGCAGAGTGAAAGAAACTGACACTGTCCCTACCTACAGTTTTCTGTCCCTAGAATAAATGTTTTTTTTAAGCACACTATAGCACAAGGACAATTCAGTCACTGTCCTTCCAGGTCCCTGGAAACAAGGACTTGCAGAGTGAAATAAACTGACACTCTCCCTACCTACAGTTTTCTGTCCCTAGAATAAATGTTTTTTTTAATCACAATATAGCACAAGGACAATTCAGTCACTGTCCTTCCAGGTCCCTGGAAACAAGGACTTGCAGAGTGAAAGAAACTGACACTCTCCCTACCTACAGTTTTCTGTCCCTAGAATAAATGTTTTTTTAAGCACAATATAGCACAAGGACAATTGACTCACTGTCCTTCCAGGTCCCTGGAAACAAGGACTTGCAGAGTGAAAGAAACTGACACTGTCCCTACCTACAGTTTTCTGTCCCTAGAATAAATGTTTTTTTTAAGCACACTATAGCACAAGCACAAAACACACTGACACTCTCCCTACCTATCCTTCTCTTTCCCTAAACTAAAGGAATCCAGGTTAAGCAAGAAAGAAATAACAGTCACTGTCCCTGCCTATGCTGCTCTATCCCTGCTCCGGAACACACTACACTAGGCCGCCGTGCTGGCGGCCTTTTATAGTGTGGGGCGTGTACTAAACACCCTCAGCAATAATTGGCCACAGGCATCCTGCCTGTGGCCAATCATTGCTCTCCTCGCTGCCGGCGCTGTGATTGGCCAAGCATGCGGGGTCACAGTGCATGCTTGGCCAATCACAGCGCCTGGATGACACTGCGATGGCGTAGTGCATTGTGGGCCGTTCGCGTCACTCGAATTTGGCGCGAACGGCCCAAATCGTTCGATCTTCGTCGAACGATCGAACAGCCGATGTTCGAGTCGAACGTATGTTCGACTCGAACACGAAGCTCATCCCTAATGAACATACATCTGATGAGGGTGTCAGTTAAAGCAACCTAACAAGTTTAAAAAAATATATGTTTTTTTAAATAAAATGCTCCTCTATTTAACCCCTTATTAACCCTTGCTTACTCTAATCATCCCTAAGTCACTCCTTATGCAGGGTACACACTAAAGGTAACAAAATAAAGGTGTGTTGCACTTCAGTGATTGATATTAAAAATACTGAAAAAATATATAAATAAACAGTCCAGAAAAATCTGTCTCTCAAATGGACTATAATGGTCAAATGGCAAACTCCATTATTCAACTGTGGATAAGGTTATCCAATCCCTTCACCAAGTGAAAACACCACCACCACAATAGGTTGGACTCTTACCAGAGAGCCTGGACCCTTTATTTCAAAGGGTCAAACAGGCTTGATGAATATGTCCCGGTAGGGGTCATCAGCAGGGGATTTACAAAGGAACCACGTCAGGAACAGCTCCAGAGCATCCAGTGGACTGCACCCAAACGACGATTGTGTAGCCAGATCCAAATAAAACATAAAACGCTGGATAGTGTAAAACCTCTTAAGGGTTCCATTTAATATGAAGTATTGCACTTACACATATCTATAGTATAACAAGCATTGCATGGTAAAAAAGGAAGGCGGCCACCACAGAACATCCAAATATGTAAAATGGCGTTTTCCATTTGACCATTATGGTCCATTTGAAAGATTGATTTTTCTGGACTGTAAATTTAATTAAAAAATGTTTCAGTATTTTTAGTATCAATCACTGTAGCACAACACACCTTTATTTTGTTTCTTGTTTTTTGTGGTAATATCTCACATTTGTGGTGCTGCTTTTTTTTCACACTGAATTATCTTTTCACATCTGCAGTATTATTTTTGTATTTACACACTATAAGTGGATTGGGTGGGCTGATGATGCCATGCTCTCCACCTCAGCCAATTAAAGGAAGCTTTGGAATCATTCACAAAATGCACAGCTGCCTTTGAATGGTTGAGCACCACTCTGCATTATTCCAGGTGTGAGACGGGAAGTCTCTGTCTTACAGCAGGAACCCAGCACTGTGTATTGTATGTAGCTTAGGATACATACAGTACATATAGTGCTTACAGCCACTGCAGCGCTTAGTAAAGAAATAGGTAATTTGGATCAGCTTGGTCCAAACAATTTATTTAAAGTGAAAGGAAATGTGGAGATAAGCTTTAAAGCTGAGCTCAAACCTTATCTTCAGTTGTACAGGCTTCTCTTCTTGCTTACCCAGATTTTACTGCATGCTGTGAAATTCTCATAGTGTTCATTAGAAGCTGCAGAAGGTCAGAGCTGGTCTTATTTCCTGGCTCGAGGATGTCCAGTATCATCTAATCCTTTGCTCTCCAGCCTTAAGCCAGCTATACATGGATCAAAACTTGGCTAGTTTAGCAGGGATTGGCCGAATTTTGATCCATGTATGGACACCCTGGTTTTACACAAGTCGATCTATCAAAGGAACAGTTTTTTCCTGAAAGATTAGTGCCGCAAGCCAAAGCCAGCAACACTAACATTGTATTCTGCCAGCAAGGAGGGATTCCCTCATTAACACTGACTGTATTGATTGGAAAACTAAGCAATTTTCTTTCCTTCCCCCCATAATTGAAGAAAATAAAATCGTCAATCTATGGCCTGCCTTACTGAACCTGAACCACCCTTTCATCAATTACATTTCAGTTCCTTCAATCATGGAGACCCAGCATGCAAATGCAGCCTGCCTAGAATGCCGACTACTCTAGACTGACATCACCCATCAAGACATAACTTCTCCGCAGAATCAGCCCACTGTTTGCATCAGGGCAGAGGGCTCTTAAAGGGAGTACTGAGGCAGGGTGCTAGGGCACCATGTTTTATGTACAGCACTCTGCCCTGCAACTCTGACCAGTCAAGATCTGTCTGCAATTCATAGAGAAACACAAGAAGTCAGTGATGATATCACTGGGTCTAAAATAGGGTATGTATTGAAAAAAATTGTTTTTTATCTTAGACATTTCATTAGCATATTGATAAGGGGGTAAAGGAAAAACCAGCAAAGGTAAGCTTTAAAATTTAGCTGGAGTGAGCCTTGAATATGTTCCCTTCCCCGTGGTCAATATAGCGTTCAGCATCGTCTGTGGATACATTTCACGAAATATGCCCTAAGTCACACAAGAAATCCTGTCGCTGACAACTCACTCAGCAACAGGAGCACTAGAAAGGGCAGAGAAACGACTTACTGATTTATTGTATTGATACCTTGATGGAGGAAAACACTGCTGAATTTCCTCAATACAAGGGAATAATGCCTTACTGATTAAACTGCAGAGCGATGGCGAGTAGTTTCTCTGCCCTCTTTGCTCTCTGGTAATCCTGTCTCTGGAGAGTTGTAGCAGTGTTGGAATTGCTAATGTGACATAAGCCTAAGGGGTAAACCTGGACAAACTAAAAATGTCAGCTTTTGCTACTTGATGCAGAACTGAGCCACCTAATTGTTCTTTTATCCCTCAAGGATTCCACTGTTGATTATGCTATAGGGTCTGCATACTTACCATGGTCATAACAAATGTTCCAGGTGCCCCTTAGAATTCCTAATTTATTTTATAATTTGAAGAATCCAACAGAAAGAGCAGGAACACCTAAAGATGAGTGTCAACATCACACACTCCAAGGTGGGCAGTAATAGAGCCAGAAAGTATGGCCAGGAGATCATACCACATCTGTTCCCGAGATATATGAAGAGCTGGGGATGGGCCAGCTCACCAGAATCCTCTTTAAAATCTTATAGCACATTTGAATTGATTGATCCTTTTGAGGTTCAGTTGACAGTAAGCATGCAATCTGAAAAGCTGAAAAAGTGTATTAATGTTGCTCATAACAACCAATTAGGTTTCATCTTTCGTTGCCTTGGAGAACAATAGGTTACTGTCATAGGTGTGCGCAGCCTATAGCATTAGGGTGTGCACCCTAAAGCTTAAACACACATGTGTGTGTGTGTGTCTACATATATGTGGCCCCGGCAGATTGATCTCCCTGCCGGCACATTGATCTCCCTGCCGGCACAGTGAAAGAGAAGTGCGTAAACACTTCTCTAATGGCAGAGTCGGTAAGAGGGAAATCTTTCCCATCTTCTGCTGGCACACAGAGCAATAATGCTAATGTGTATGGGATGATTAGGGAGTGCCCAGGCACAACCGGCGCACCCTGTGCGCACAGCTATGGTTACCGGGCAACAGCATTAACTTTATAAATTAGCCTCACTGGGTTGTAAAAGGTACTGCATACACAACAGCCATCTAAAAATGTGGAACTATTTGGAGCATAATGATCTATTCTTTATTAGAAAGGATGCCACTCAGTGGCGGCCCGTCCATAGGGGGCGCCCGGGCGCTGCCCCCCCCCCCCCTCCTGTGGTCACCAAAAAAAACGGGCCCTTTAAGAGTTTTTTGTTTTTTTTTAAATGTCTTTTTTTTACACATGGCGGCGCGACCATAGTGGGCGCAGAAGCGCCGCTACCGCTCGCTTCTGCGCCCGGCCATCACTCACCACAACAATACATAGGTTCATGCATTGCATGAACCTATGTATTGCTGCCGCCCACTATTCAGATGGCTGGCCCCTTGAGCGCCGGCCATCTGAATCACAGCATCTGGTTGGTCTGTAGAAGTGCCTATCAGAGCCAGCAGGCTCTGATAGGCTTCCCGACTACAGCCTGAGGGCTGTAATCGGCTTCTAAATACCTAATGAGAGGACGCACGGGGGTGCGTTCCCTGGCCAATCAGGTTTACCGGTAACCTGATTGGCTGAAGCGACATCGAGGGCGGGAGAAGACATCGAGGACGGAAGAAGGACGGCACTGACTCGAGGAAGGTAAGTGCAGGGCTGGGGGGGAAAAAATTGGCTGTATATTGGGGACAAACTGGCTGCATTATGAGGACAAACTGGCTGTTTTTGGGGACACACTGGCTGTATTATGGGGGACACACTGGCTGTATATTGGGGACAAACTGGCTGTATTATGAGGACAAACTGGCTGTTTTTGGGGGACAAACTGGCTGTATTATGGGGGACACACTGGCTGTATATTGGGGACAAACTGGCTGTATATTGGGGACAAACTGGCTGCATTTGGGGGACAAACTGGCTGTATATTGGGGGACAAACTGGCTGTATATTGGGGGACAAACTGGCTGTATATTGGGGGACAAACTGGCTGCATTTGGGGGACAAACTGGCTGTATATGGGGGACAAACTGGCTGCATTTTGGGGACAAACTGGCTGTATATTGGGGGACAAACTGGCTGCATTTGGGGGACAAACTGGCTGTATTATGGGGAAAAACTGGCTGTATTATGGGGACAAACTGGCTGTATATTGGGGACAAACTGGCTGCATTTGGGGGACAAACTGGCTGCATTTGGGGGACAAACTGGCTGCATTTGGGGGACAAACTGGCTGTATATTGGGGGACAAACTGGCTGCATTTGGGGGACAAACTGGCTGCATTTGGGGCACAAACTGGCTGCATTTGGGGGACAAACTGGCTGCATTTTGGGGACAAACTGGCTGTATATTGGGGACAAACTGGCTGTAATATGGGGACAAACTGGCTGTATATTGGGGACAAACTGGCTGCATTTGGAGGACAAACTGGCTGTATATTGGGGGACAAACTGGCTGTATATTGGGGGACAAACTGGCTGTATATTGGGGGACAAACTGGCTGCATTTGGGGGACAAACTGGCTGCATTTGGGGGACAAACTGGCTGTATATGGGGGACAAACTGGCTGTATATGGGGACAAACTGGCTGCATTTTGGGGACAAACTGGCTGTATTATGGGGGACAAACTGGCTGTATTATGGGGGACAAACTGGCTGTATTATGGGGGACAAACTGGCTGTATTATGGGGGGGAAACTGGCTGTATATGGGGGAAACTGGCTGCATTTGGGGACAAACTAGTGGCGTTTGGGCACAGTGGCTGCGTTTAATGGGCACAGTGGCGGCAATTGATGTGTTTTTTTTTTTCAGTTTGCGCCCCCCCAAAAAAATTTGAGCACCAGCCGCCACTGACGCCACTTCCGAGTTTCATATACTTGTCTACTTCAGACTGGGTAATGATAGAAAAAAATAAGACTTTGCATCACAATTTCAAGAAGGTATACCTAGTTTAAATGTAGTGTAAATCTCAGCTGCATGCAGCCTACAGCCTGGTCATGGTTTCTGTGTTTGTTGATTTTCTGACTCAGACTATACTTTACTTCTATAGTTTACTTCTTCCTGTTGCTGAGGAGAGTTCTCCGGTAGATAGAGCAAGAAGAAACAACATCACTGAGTTATGAATATTTATTTCTCTCTGGTAGATCACTATTAGGTTTATTGCCAGTGGTGCATATTGGAGAAGGATATAAACAAAAGGATATCAACTCCAAAGTTTGATATTTAAAGGAGTTGTAAAGGGAGAAGTTTTTTTTTATCTTAATGCATTCTATGCATTAAGATAAAAAACCTTCTGTGTGTAGAAGGCCCCCCCCCAGCACCCCCTTAATTACCTACCCGAGCCCCTTCTCTCTCCAGCGATGTCCACGATCCCCTCAGCCATCCAGGACACTCCTCTTGATTGGCTGAGACAGAGCAGCGGCGACATTGGCTGCTGCAGTTGTCAATCAAAGTCAGTCAGCCAACCAGGGGGGAGAGGGGGCGGGGCCAGGTCAGATACACAGAGCTCTAACTCCGCTTGGGTGCCCCCTGTAGCAAGAAAGTTGCTGGCTGAGGGGCACTCAAAGAAGGGAGGGGCTAGGAGCAGCAAAGAGGGACCCGAGAAGAGGAGGTTCAAGGCTGCTTTATGCAAAACCAACTGCACAGGAGGAGGTAAGTATAACCTGTTTGTTATTTTTATTTATTTATTTTAAACGAGCCTTTACAATCACTTTAAAGTGATTCTTAAGGCAGAATTTGTATTTAAAAAAAAAATAAACATGTTATACTTACCTGCTCTATGCAATTGTTTGGCGCAGAGCAGCCCCGATCCTCCTCTTCTCGGGTCCCCCTCTGGCACTCCTGGCCCCTCCCCCCTGCTGGGTACCCATCATAGAAAGCCACTTGCTATGAGGGCACTTGTGCGTGCTTGCTCCCGAGCCCCGCTATGTGTTCTCACAGACATGAGAGAGGCTCAGACCTGCCCCCTTTCTCCTCACTGGCTGTGACTGACAGGCTGCCGCTGCTGTCCCTCTGTCCAATGAGGAAAGAGAGAGCTGAGAGAACTGCTGCTCTTGTGCACATCGCTGATTTGCGCTCGGGCTCAGGTATGTATTTAGGGGGGTTGGGGGGGGTACTTGCATGCAGAAGGTTTTTTACCTTAATGTATACAATGCATTAAGGTAAAAAAATCTTTCTGCTTTTAAAACCAATTTAACTGATACCTTTTATTGGTTAACTTGTCAGGCTTTATAAATATCCCAAAAGCTTGCATCTTTAATAACTCAAGTTAGCCAATAAAGAGTATCACTTAAACTCCAAACTTTTTGCAATAACCAATGGCTAACACGGTACAACCCTCTACTACTGGGACAACCTTAGAAAATTCTCTCTGCCTTTCCAGGCTTGCCTGGAGGGGAGGTTGCACTATAAGTCTGTGCTTTGCATGCCTACTGAAACAGGAGAATGAGCCTAGGTTTGAGAAATCAGAAGTTGGCCTGTGTCATGGAGCCTAAAGGTTTTTTGTCGTCTTGCTGGAGAAAACATCTAGAGAGCTGGAAGATGATTGCCTGTGTGGAGCATTTTAAGAGGCAGATTCTATGCTGGAGAACATCTTGGAAAGCAGGGTAGAAGCTACTGCTGGTGGACATTACAAGAAATTCTCACTGCTCATCCAATAGAGTACCTGGGATTGATCATATAGGACCTGGGCTCTGCTTAAAGAGTCAACTACCATATTTGCTAGCCCGGAGCTGTGTTTTTGCAGTTTTTGGGTGTAGTGTGCCCTAAGCTTACCTCCTGTAGCTCATTGAGCTACGTAAAACTGTTGAGGTTTCTAAAGTGACTGAAGACCAGTTTCTATTAGGCCCCACAGCAGCCAAGGGATTCCATCCTGCAAGTTGAAATGCTAGCCTACAGAGTCACCCAGGGGTCCTCCTCAACCATCCAGGAGTAAGGGGTGCTACAATAGTTATATAAAGTCTTCATGCACACGGGGCATTTGCCCCTCTCTTCCAGATGCCTTTCCTCCTGGCAGCAGTGTTTTGGCAGAAAAAACACTTGACACTTGTAAAAGTATTTAGGACGTTTAGGTGTATCAAGAGTTTGACCGTTTATTCATTCATTGACCAGAATAATAATTTATTCTGGCCATTGAAATGGATTTAAGCTCAAGTGCTTGATGCGCCTAGTGTTAACAAGTATTTACACGCACCAAGCATTGTTTCTGCTAAAATGCTGCTGCTTCTGGATGCGCTGGCAGTGTTTTTATTCTGTCTCTACATTCCTATGTGTGCATGGGCACGTAAGTTAATATGCAGGGGTGTTTAAAGGCAGAAAAATATCCCAAGATGTCCCTAAAAGCAGAGTGAAAAACATCCAGTGTGCATGAGGCCGTATAGTTACATGGTTAATAAGGTTGTAAAAATGTCTATCAAATTCAAGCTCTTAAAGAGTATGTAAACCCAACATTTCATATTCCTGATATGCACCTGCTGTGCCATGTACTTGTATGAAAAAAAGTCTCCTGTTCTCCTTGTATTGCTTCCTTTGTGTGAAATCCCTGGTGTTCCTGCCAGTCTCTCTGCTGTCCTATTAAAAACTGACCACACTGAGCAGGAGAGCATACCATGGTCAGTTCCCTAACAATGCCGGAAACATAGCCTGCACTCCTCCAATGATTAGACTTGTTTTAACACGCAACCCCCCCCCCCCCCCCATGCACAGCCATTAACTAGGAATCTAAGTGTACTGCTGTTTCTCCTCCCCTAGCTTGTATGCAACTGAGAACAGATGGAATGTGATCACTTATAAAAAAGGAAAAAATAGGTATTTAT
The DNA here is from genome assembly GCA_029206835.1 of Rana muscosa. Classification (NCBI taxonomy): domain Eukaryota; kingdom Metazoa; phylum Chordata; class Amphibia; order Anura; family Ranidae; genus Rana; species Rana muscosa. Next base: position 148,302,180 of record CM055126.1, on the reverse strand, counting down.
GTTTTTTATACTTTTACATAAATGTTATCACTTTCATTTTTATTTTAAACTGAATGGGTTGTTTTACAAGGCGATCATTTACAATCACAATCAAAAGCACAAATAGATATTGGTTAAATCCACAAGTGGCTTTTCAAATTAACAAATAACTTACAGTTTAGATGAAATGTTTGGAGTGGTAAAATACTTTTGGTAGTTAAAGGGGTTGTAAAGGTTCGTTTTTTCTTTTCTAAATAGGTTCCTTTAAGCTAGTGCATTGTTGGTTCACTTAACCTTTCCCTTCGATTTTCCTTCTAAATGTTTTTTTTCTTTGTCTGAATTTATCACTTCCTGTAAGCTTGCCCCCATCATTTGAGCCGTTCTGGCTGGGGGTTAGTCAGCGTGCTCGCCCCCTCCCTTGGGACTACATCCCTGTGGGGAGACGCTGTGAACGTTCAAAGCCTTCAAAGTCACTGGTGGTTAAGAATATTAAATTCCTACCAGGCTAATGTAATGGATGAATGTGGGGAAATGGCCCAGCTCATAGTAATCATGTGCTATGTATCCAAAGAACTTTCAATGGACCTGAGTGTCATTATTTATGCCAGCCACCTCAATCTATGACAAAATCACACATCTGTACACTTTGCACAACTGGGTAATATGACAAGTCTCAAAGTAGCATTCTTTATCAGCCAAATGAAATGAGTACCTAGCCTTCCCACTAATTAACAATTATGCAACTGTCCTGCAATTAAGAGCTTCCCCGCAAAGTTGCACAATAAGTTAAATATGATATATGCTCATTGCTAACCATGGTAGGGTGAAAATTAAGACAGTTAGGTAACTGTTATTTATGCACTGCAATCATAGTCCAGGTTTTGCAGAGTCCTGAATCAAACCCATAGCTGTTATGTTCCATTCCCAAGCAAGTAGCATGGGGGATCACATCAACAAACTCACTGACACGTTTCATCCACCAGTAAGCTGACGTTTTTATAGAGGCTTGTATGTCAACCCAAAAAGAGGGACAACTGAAGAGATAAACAAAATGTTACCCCAGCTCCACTGCCAATATAAGGAGTCCATGAACTGTGATCCGGTGCTCTAGCCAGGGCATTCAGGCACCACAGGTGCAATTCTTAAATCAGGAAGGCTGGCAACTCGGATGCTCTTGAATAAAAGTACTTTATTCGTTACATGGATACACGGGTACAGGCTATAAACTGATGCGTTTTGGCTATGACGCCTTCATCAAGCATGCTTTGTCAGCATATAGCCTTTACCCGTGTATCCATGTAACGAATAAAGTACGTTTATTCAAGGGCATCCGAGTTGCCAGCCTTCCTGATTTAAGAACTGAAGAGGAAAGAGAGATATGGTTCGAAAAGACAGACAGCCCATCCAAATGGGGGTACAGTTATGAGATGTGAACTGTTGGGAATTAGTTATTGTTGCCAATTTTGCCTTACTGGAGGATAAAAAATGATTTTGTGACCCCCAAGGTCGTTCAGCATAGTCCCCTTCATAACAATATTCTTCCCTTAGCCTGGATACCAATAGTTTTAGGAAAATGGTTCTTTAAAGTTTTTGCCAATACTCCCTTACTAGTAAAGCATTTTCTAATGCCTCGTACTTATGATGAGATTATCGGACGAATGGCCGTCTGTTTTTTTGTTGCATGTGTGACAGCAGGAAGGTAAAGTCACCTGGTTGCATCCAGGGGGGTAGATATATTTCGCCCAGATTCAGGCTTTACGCCGACTTATACAACTAGGTGGAGAGTTGTATAAGCCCAGCTAAGGCTAGTGGGCTCATGGATGACTCATACCTCTAGGGAGAGGGCTGGGCGTCGTGCAGACAGGGAGTTGATGAGACCAGCTGAAGCCTGTCAGTTCGTTTAAGGCCTCTATAAAAACTCCCAGATTCATTAGGTGTTTGCTCATGCCTGGAACCAGACCTGTGTGGACTGTCTAGGGAGAGTGAACCCCTGTGCGGTGAGACAAAGCCTGTGTGGCTATTTGCTTGGACATTTAAAACCAGGGACTTAGGGACTAGGACAGCACTAGGCTGATCCCAGTTGTTAGTTAGGAAACCTGTATGTTTACTCAGAGGTCAAGTTGACCAGGATTTATTTTATTTATGTTTCTTTTGCTTTGCTGTGTTTTGTCACTGTAAATAGAAAATAAACCGCACCTTTTTGATTTTAAAAACCACAACCTCCGTTTGCTGGGCCTGTTTTTGTGTGGGGAGCCCATCCCGGGGGTCACACACACCCGCTGCCGAGCTAACCCCCTCACACATGCTAGTCTCCATATCAAAAATGAAGAGGTTACTAAAGTTACAAAGATTCTCGTACGGCAGAATATAAATTTAGAAGTGATGTCATGTATGGTATTGTATTTATGTTTTATTTTCAGACGAAGACTGTACTGATTAAAATGAAAATCGTATGATCTGATATCGTTCGAGGAACATTTGGTGTTTGTCCCTTCAGATAATATCAGACTAACTGTCCTGGTTGGCTCTCGAAAGCTGTGTACTAACCATCCGATTATCATACGATCGCTTCAAACTTGGTATTTTTTGTCCAATTTTCTGATCCTGTGTACGGGCCTTTACTCTGAAGGATCCTTTCTGAAACTTAGGGAATTACCATAAATAAACATAGTGTGACAGCAGGAAGGTAAAGTCACCTGGTTGCATCCAGGGGGGTAGATATATTTCGCCCAGATTCAGGCTTTACGCCGACTTATACAACTAGGTGGAGAGTTGTATAAGGCTAGTGGGCTCATGGATGACTCATACCTCTAGGGAGAGGGCTGGGCGTCGTACAGACAGGGAGTTGATGAGGCCAGGTGAAGCTTGTCAGCTCATTTAGGCCTCTATAAAAACTCCCAGCTTCATTAGATGTTAGCTCATGCCTGGAACCAGACCTGTGTGGACTGTCTAGGGAGAGTGAACCCCTGTGCGGTGAGGCAAAGCCTGTGTGGCTATTTGTTTGGACTTTAACTAAACCAGGGACTTAGGGACTAGGACAGCACTAGGCTGATCCCAGTTGTTAGTTAGGAAACCTGTATGTTTAGTCAGAGGTCAACTTGACCAGGATTTATTTTGGTTATGTTTCTTTTGCTTTGCTGTGTTTTGTCACTGTAAATAGAAAATAAACCGCACCTTTTTTGATTTTGAAAACCACAACCTCCGTTTGCTGGGCCTGTTTTGTGTGGGGAGCCCATCCCGGGGGTCACACACACCCGCTGCCGAGCTAACCCCCTCACAATAGATACATTTTTGTGTGCACAGTAAAGCCACTCATGTATGGCAATCCCTGTGTGCAGTAGAATGACATCATTACTTTACATTCTCTACACCAACATGTTGTACAATCCCAACAAGTGCCCTTCAAATTATCCTCTGTAACAAGATATTGACAGATATCTACTTTCAAGAACTAGCAAAACAAAACTGAAAGGGCTAGACATTAAGATGGCTTAACTGGTCTATTCATAAGTGAGCACCACTATTTGGAGTGTGACTTTATTGGTCACAGATGTACAGACCAGTCAGGTGCAATAAGAATCCCCTTAGTGTTTTCCCACAGCTGCCAGGAAATTCCTATTACCTTCTCACTTTGTTTGAAGAGTCAGCAAACAATTACACGACACACGTCTGATAGCACCAGGATGCTAGGCTGTGATCAAGAATCGGCAAAACATCAACATAACACCAATGCTATCAAGTAAAAAAATGCTGCATAGAAACACAGTGCTGATACACAGATATATTCCATTTAGCACATTTACTTTTAAGTTAGACAAGTGTTTATTGAAAGCATATTTACGTTTCTTGTATCATATAAAGTTTCTTACAAGCATCTGCTACTCTTTACTGCAGCAAAATAACATTTTCTAGCATAATTCTTGAGCACCCACTAGCAGCTTTATTCCTGGAACATGAGCAGTGCCCTAGGGCCTGATTCACACAATTAAGTGTTTCATAAGAAACTTTGAAGCTTTTGTTGAGAAATAAAACAAATGAAACTGCAGACATGAAGTAGTTGAGATTGCAGATTTTTCGAAAAGCTGGCCTCAGAGACACCAATTTTAGGAGTTAAAAGTAAAGGTTTAGACCAGCGGTTGTCATCTTATAATGTATAAAGGGCATCAACCAGGGCCCATGAGATTATTGAAGGGTTGTGCATAATATTTTTATATGTAATGCTACGGAACACTGCCAGCAGTGTCATCTTAAGAGCATTATAGGCCCCCGGGCAATACGGTGCACTGGGGCCCTGTCTACACAATCACGCACGAGAATTTTTTACTGACAAAAATCATGACATTTACTGGCAGAACCACATTTTTTACTGACACTGCAAAAAGGTACCTAAAATTACAGTTTTCAGTGCCAAACAGTGCAAATGTCAGTATTTCAACTATAAACATATAGATCGTGCTATTAGCAATGTGTTTAAGTTAAACAAAAGTAACAAAAAAAAAGTTTCTTCATTGACATGAAGGTTAGGTTACTATAACCCAGCCAGCATAGAGTTTCCTCTTACATCCGAGTCTGCAGGATTCCCCCTTACAGTGAAAGGGAACTCTTATGTAAAGGGGAATGCTGCAGATCATGATGTAAGGGGAACGCTGATGTAAGGGGGGCTCTGGTGACCAGAGACCACCTTATATCAGAATCCACTGCTTTCTCTTTACATCAGAGTTCCCACTTACATCAGAGCAACAGACCACCCCCCCGATCTCTTTGTGCAAGCTGCACAGTCAGCCAGACAGCCACTCACCGTACGACACCGCCCAGGGCACTCCGTGTCTGTACTGGCTGGTGGCTGGGCAGGTTACAGGCTCACGAAAACCGGTACTGCCGACAGGGGTCCGACTCCGCCACACTCTGCTTCAAGCCTGCTGTGCTGTCTGCTCTGACCACTCTACTCTGTCCATTCACCCTCAGCTCCTCCTGCTTTTTTTTTTTTTTTAAGTCTGGCGGGTGTGGCTAACGTCATCATCGGCGGACAGACAGAGGCAGCACTCGTGGAGGATCGGATCTTCTCGGCGATATCCGCAAACTGCGCATGCACAGTTCTGACCCGCCGCTTCCCACCATTTTTTTACTGGGGTCGCTGGGCAGCCGGTGGGGCCCCCCAGGCAAGTGTGGCCCCCGGGCAACTGCCCAGCGTGCCCAATGGAAAAGATGGCCCTGACTGCCAGAGACTGTGGACGTACTAGAGAATATAGTTAGAGACTGAGGGCATAATACAGGTGTAGTCTGAGACTGGGGACATGCTACAGGTGTGTATGGTGACTGGGGTCATTCCACAGGTGTGGTTGGAGACTGGGAACATACTACAGGTGTGGTTTAAGACACACAGGTGTGTTAGAGACTGGTGGCATTCTACAGGTCTGTTTGGGGACCATGGAGCAGCTACATGTATAGTTGCCCATTAGGGACATGTTACAGGTGTCATAGGAGAGGTGGAGGAATGCTACAGGTGTGGTAAAGATTGGGGGCATTTTAGAGGCATTGTTGGGGACTGTGGACATGCTACAGGTTTTGTTGGTGACTAGGGGTTTGTTATAGGTATATAGGAGAATGGAAACAGACTACAGGTGTGGTTTAATACTGGGGACAATGCTACAGGTGTGGTTGGAGACTGTAGACATCATCTAGATCCTATTAGAGACTAGGGACATGTTACATGAGACAGGTGTTCGTGCAAATATGGGACTTTTTATCTGTTTAGTAAAAGCTGAACATCATTGACAGTAGCAGTATTTCTACAGTTTTTTGTCAATTGTTGCTAAAGAATCAGTGGGTGCCAGTCCCCTCTCAATTCTTAGCAACCAGTGACATCACCCAGCCATGTAAACCAAAGAGTGGGGATAGCTCTAACGTTATTGTCCAAATATGGACACAATGACAGTAACCAAATATGGCTATGGTCATATATGGTCAATGACATCAGTGGGACCCTACATCTTTGTTTACTTTTAGTGGTGGGGCTCAGGAGATGTCATATGGTGCAAGCAGGTGTTGGGATTGGTTGTGTTCATTGTCCAGCGGGATTTTTCTCTTTCAACGGGCAGTATATCTGGGGAACCCCTTAATGTTAAAGGGGACATCTAGATTCTAACAAGCCCCACACCCATAGACTCCCACAATCACCGGACCAAGGTCATGTGGAAGAGACTCTTTTCCTCATAAACATGGAGACAAGGTACTTCGTAAGGATCTCCCATCTGTCAAGGTCATAGGCGTGCGCAGCCTATTGCATTAGGGTGTGCACCTCAAACCAAAGTTCAAACACAGATGCGTCTGTGTGTATATTATATATAGAAATAAATATGCACTTTTTTTTGCTGACAAGCCAGGGTTCATATCGATTTGAAGTGTGTGTGTGTGTGTGAGTGAGTGAGTGAGTGAGAGAGAGATAGAGAGAGAGAGAAAGAGAGGGAGAGAGAAAGGGTGGGAGAAAGAGAGAGAGAGAGGGGGGGAGAGAGAGGGGGAGAGAGGGGGGAGAGAGAGGGGGAGAGAGGGGGAGAGAGGGGGGAGGAGAGAGAGAGGGGAGAGAGGGGAGAGAGAGAGGGGAGAGAGGAGAGAGGGAGGGGAGAGGGGAGAGAGGGAGAGGGGAGAGGGGAGAGAGGGAAAGGGGAGAGAGAGAGGAGAGAGAGAGAGAGGGGAGAGAGAGAGAGGGGAGAGGGGAGAGAGAGGGGGGAGAAAGAAAGAGAGAAGGGAAGAAAGAGAGAGGGGGAGAGAGAGAGAGAGGGGGGAGAAAGAGAGAGGGGGAGAGAAAGAGAGAGAGAGAGGGGAGAAAGAGAGAGAGGGGGGAGAAAGAGAGAGAGAGAGGGGGGAGAAAGAGAGGGGGAAAGAGAGAGGGGAGAAAGAGAGAGGGGAGAAAGAGAGAGAGAGGGGGGAGGGGGAGAGGAGAAAGAGAGAGAAAAAGAGAGGGGAGAGAGATGGGGAGAAAGAGAGGGGGTAGGGAGAGAGGGGGTGAAGAGAGTGGGGGGGAAGAGAGAGGGGGAGAAGAGAGAGGGGGAGAAGAGAGGGGGAGAAGAGAGATGGGGAGAAAGAGAGGGGGAGAAGAGAGAGAGGGCGGAGAAGAGAGAGGGGGGAGAAGAGAGAGGGGGAGAAGAGAGAGGGGGAGGGGGGGGGGAGAGAGAGAGAGAAAGAAAGAGAGGGGGAGAGAGGGAGGTGGAGAAAGAGAGAGGGGAGAGAGAGAGAAAAAGAGAGAGAGGGGGGAGAGTAGGAAAGGGAGAGAGAGAAGGGGAGGGAGGGAGAAGGGGAGGGAGGGAGAGAAGGGAGAGAGAGAGGGGGAGGGGGGAGAGTGAAAGAGGTGGCAGAGAGAGAGGGGGAGAGAGAGAGAAGGGGGAAGGGGAAAAGAGAGAGGGGAGAGAGAGAAGGAGGAAGGGGAAGAGAGAGATAGGGGAGAGAGAGAGAAGGGGGAGAGAGAGAGGGGGAGAGAGAAGGGGGAGAGAGAGAGGGAGGAGAGAGAGAGAAGGGGGAGAGAGAGAGGGGGAGAGAGAAGGGGGAGAGAGAGAGGGAGGAGAGAGAGAGTGAGGGGAGAGAGGGAGAAGGGGGAGAGAGAGAAGGGGGAGAGAGAGAGGGAGAGGAGAGAGGGAGGGGAGAGAGAGAGGGAGGGGAGAGATGTAGAAGGGGGAGAGAGGGAGGGGGAGAGAGAGAGGGGGGGGGGAGAGAGGGGGGGGAGAGAGAGAGGGGGAGAGGGAGAGAGAGGGGAGAGGGAGGGAGAGAGAGAGAGAAAGAGGGGGGAGGGGAGGAGAGAGAGAAAGAGGGGGAGAGAGAGAGAAAGAGGGGGGAGGGGGAGAGAGAAAGAGATTAGAGAAGAGGGTGGAGCAAAAGAGGAGAGAGAGAGTGGAGGGGGGAAGGAGGAAGTGAGAAGGGGAGAGAGAATGGAGAGATGGGGGCAGGAGGAGGGGGCAGTGCAAAAGGTGGTGGGGGGGAGACAAGGGTTTTATTCTGTGTGCAAAAGTTTCACTTACCAATTATGCCTTCCTGCTCGCAGGCTGGTTCCCCTTTAGGTGGTGTGAGGGGGTTAACTCGGTAGCGGGTGTGTGTGACCCCCTGGTTGGGCTCCCCACACAAAAACAGGGCCAGCAGACGGAGGTTGTGGTTTTCAAAATCAAAAGGTGCGGTTTATTTCTCTATGTACAGTGACAAAAACACAGCAAAGCCAAAAAGAAACATAAACAAAATAAATCCTGGTCAGTTTGACCTCTGACTAAACATGCAGGTTTCCTAAACTAACAACTGGGATCAGCCTGGTGCTGTCCTAGTCCCTAAGTCCCTGGTTTAGTAAAAGTCCAAACAAATAGCCACACAGGCTTTGCCTCACCGCACAGGGGTTCACTCTCCCTAGACAGTCCACACAGGTCTGGTTCCAGGCATGAGCTAACACCTAATGAATCTGGGAGTTCTTATAGAGGCCTAAATGAGCTGACAAGCTTCAGCTGGTCTCATCAACTCCCTGCCTCACGACGCCCAGCACTCTCCCTAGAGGTATGAGTCATCCATGAGCCCACTAGCCTTATACAACTCTCCACCTAGTTGTATAAGTCGGCATAAAGCCTGAATCTGGGAGAAATATATCTACCCCCCTGGATGCAACCAGGTGACTTTACCTTCCTGCTGTCACATACCCCCCCTCTTGTTTTAACCTTGGGGTTGGAACACCAGCAATCAGGCATTCATGTACTCGAGACAAAGCATCCACATTCCCCATTTGAACGCCAGGGCGATGCTTTACTGTGAAGTTGAATTCCTGTAGGGCCAGGAACCACCTATTCACTCTTCTATTTGTCTCCTTGTTTTGAGCCATCCACTTTAACGGAGCGTGATCCGTAACCATGTCAAAGTGCCTACCTAGCAGATAGTACCGAAGGGAATCTAGAGCCCACTTCACCGCTAAACACTCCTTTTCAACCGTGGCGTAATTTACCTCATGGGACTTCAACTTCCTGCTGAGGTAAATGACTGGGTGCTCTTCCCCGTTCCAGACCTGGGACAATACTGCTCCTAACCCCACATCTGACGCATCAGTTTGTACGACAAAGTCTTTAGAGAAGTCGGGTGAGTACAACACTGGCTGGCTACATAAGGCTTGTTTCAAGAATTGGAATGCTGCCTCCGCCTCGGGGGTCCATTTAATCATGACCGACCCTTTCCCTTTCGTCGGGTTGGTTAGGGGCACAGCCTTAGAAGCAAAGTGGGGAATGAAGCGCCGATAATAACCCGCGATTCCCAGAAAGGCTCGTACCTGCTTCTTGCTGTTGGGACGTGGCCAACTCTGGATGGCCTCGACTTTGTTGAGTTGGGGTTTTATTACTCCCCTGCCAATGGTGTACCCAAGATATTTGGCCTCCTCCTGCCCAATGGTACACTTCTTGGGGTTAGCCGTAAACCCCGCTTCCCGGATAGAGTCTAGGACTGCTTGCACTTTTGGCAGATGTGAGGCCCAATCTGTGCTATGGACAATTACGTCATCCAGGTAAGCCGCAGCATACTTCCGATGGGGCCTCAGTATCTGGTCCATTTTCCGCTGGAATGTGGCCGGCGCATTCTGTAACCCGAACGGCATTCTCTTATATTGGAACGCCCCGTCTGGGGTTACAAATGCGGTTTTCTCTTTGGCCGACTTGGCCAGGGGAATTTGCCAATACCCTTTTGTGAGGTCAAGAGTCGTCATGTATCGGGCTGTTCCCAGCCGGTCGATCAACTCATCTATACGTGGCATGGGGTAGGTGTCAAATTTTGTAACTTTGTTCAACTGACGAAAATCGTTACAAAATCGCCAGCTCCCATCCGGTTTAGGCACCAACACAATGGGACTAGACCAATCACTTTGGGACTCCTCTATCACCCCTAAGTTCAGCATTTTCTGTACTTCCTCCCGTATTGCCTCCCGTCGGGCCTCTGGGATCCGATAGGGTTTTAACTTCACCCTTTCACCGGGCGGGGTAATAATATCATGCTCTACCCCAGATGTTTGTCCCGGCAGCTCAGAGAACACCTCCTTGTTGCGAAGCACAAACTCCTTAACCTCCTGTTGTTGGGGTTGTGACAAGGTGGCTGCTATTCCAACCTCCGGAATCACGCAACCAGTTTGAGCTGGTGACCAAGTTTCTGCGACTAGGGACTCTCTATCCCTCCAGGCTTTCAACAGATTAACGTGATATATCTGTTCGGGCTTTCGCCTTCCTGGTTGTCTGACCTTGTAATTCACTTTGCTCACTTTTTCCATTATCTCGTAGGGGCCTTGCCATTTGGCAAGGAATTTACTTTCAACCGTAGGGACAAGTACCAATATCCTATCCCCCGGGGAAAAGGTACGGGTCTTTGCTCCACGGTTGTACACTCTCTGCTGTGCCAACTGCGCTTGGGCCAAATGTTCCTTCACGATGGGCATTACCTGTGCAATTCGATCTTGCATCAGGGCGACATGCTCAATCACACTCCTGTGGGGAGAACTCTCACTTTCCCAAGTTTCCTTGGCAATATCCAACAGCCCTCTTGGGTGTCTCCCATACAGTAACTCAAAGGGGGAGAATCCCGTAGAGGATTGGGGCACCTCCCTAATAGCAAACATCAAATAAGGAAGTAGACAGTCCCAATCCTTTCCATCTCTATCCACCACTTTCTTCAACATTTGTTTTAGGGTTTTGTTGAATCTTTCAACCAGCCCATCGGTTTGGGGGTGATACACAGATGTACGCAATTGCGTCACTTTGAGCAATTTACACAGCTCTTTCATAACCCGGGACATAAAGGGTGTACCTTGGTCCGTAAGCAGTTCTTTACAAATACCCACCCGGCTAAAAACAAGAGATAGCTCTTTGGCTATGGTTTTGGCCGAGGTATTTCTGAGAGGGATCGCTTCTGGATAACGGGTGGCATAGTCCATTATAACCAATATGTACTGGTGCCCCCTAGCGGACTTGATTATAGGACCTACCAAATCCATTGCGATTCTCTCAAACGGGACCTCAATGATGGGTAGAGGGACCAGCGGGCTACGGAAATGTGGCATCGGGGCCGACCTCTGACACACAGGGCAGGAGGAACAATAATTTTCTATGTCCTTCATCACCCCAGGCCAATAGAATCTCTGTAATACCCTCTCTCGGGTTTTCTCTGTCCCCAGATGACCTCCAAGAATGTGCCCATGGGCCAACTCCAACACCAACTTCCTGTAAGGTTTGGGCACCACAAGCTGCTCAACGGTTTCTTCTGCCCTTTTTGCCAACCGATACAGTAGGTCCTTCTCTACGCTGAAGTATGGGTAAGTGCAGGTATTATCTGGGTTCACTAACTCGCCATCTATTTCCACTACGTTTTCCCGTGCCTTTATTAGGGCGGGGTCTTTTAACTGTTCTGTGGCAAAATTTTCCCTGTGAACCTCCAGATCAGAAAACTCCACAGACGGTAGGTTTTCGTCTGAGGAGGTGGGCTCCTCTCCAGTTTCTTGAGTCTCCCCTGCCAATACTGACAAGGGAAATTCTGGAGAGTCCTCACCACTCTCAGAGGAGTTCTGGCTATCACATTCCTGGTACATAGGGGCACCAGTGGGGGGCTCAGGATCATCCCACAGTTCCCAGAACTTCGGAAAATCCCTTCCCACAATGGCATCATGCGGTAATTGAGATACTAACCCCACTGGATGAGAGAGGGTACCTTTGGGGGTCTCGAAACACACTGTAGTCACTGGATACTCTCGGGTGTCCCCATGCACATAAATAACAGCTACCTTGCTATTCCCAGAGACCTCTGTTTTAACTAATTCAGCCTTTATCAGGGTCACAAGGCTACCTGAATCCAGTAATACCACAACATTTCTACCATTAATACACATTTTGCATAAATGTTTCTCAGTTCCCCGAATGGCAGTGCATGCGACTGTCGCACACAGCGACTGACGTCTGTCCATCAGAAAGTCACATTGCATGGGTTCCTCCACAACCGGGCAATTTGCTGCAATATGTCCCGCTTGCCGGCAGCGGTAGCAAACAATCCATTTGGCTGCCTCTTGAGCCCCTGACTTCCCAGGCTGTTCTCGCCAAACTTTGGGTAGAGCTCCTACCCTCTCACTCTCTCCACCCTCACCCCTTGGAATCCTCTTATCCGCCCCTGGGGATGGTCTGGTCTTAGGGTGGAAAGTCCGAGAGTCTCTGGAAGAGGCCGTCAGGTTCTCTGTAGCCAAGTATTTCTCTACACGATCCACAAGACCACCGGCCGTCTCTGGGTCACCATGGCTTACCCACTTTTGGATGGCAGTAGGAAGAGCTCTCAAAAACCGATCCATTACAACACGTTCCACAATCTCTGGTGCGGACAAAGTCTCTGGCTGTAGCCACTTCCTGCTCAGGTGAATGAGATCATACATTTGAGACCTGGGGGGTTTTCCAAGCTGGAAAGTCCAGTTATGCACACGCTGAGCCCGGACAGCCAGGGTGACACCCAGCCTTGCCAATATTTCAGCTTTTAGCATCACATAGTCTTTTGCTTGGTCAGGCTCTAGGTCATAGTAAGCCTTCTGCGATTCACCAGTTAACAGAGGAGCCACCAGTCCAGCCCACTGCTCCTCAGGCCACTTTTCTCTTTCAGCAGTCCTTTCAAATGTGGTCAAAAATACCTCTGGATCATCCTCTCCAGTCATTTTTGTCAATAAACGACTCACCCCAAAGGACGCGGTATTAGTGGGACGGCTTTCCTCACTGGTCTGTGGACGTTGCTGCATTACTGCTTCCATTTGTTGTAGTCTCTGCTCTTGCTTCTGTAACAGGTCTATGAAGCGGGCCTCAGATTGCTGCTGGGCTTGTTGATGAGCTTGCTGCTGGGCTGCAAGGCTCCTTTGCAAACCTGCATTTGTCTGCTGTTGATTGGCATTTGCTAGAGCCAGCTGTTTCAGTATCTCCTCCATGCTGGCTTAAAAAAAACTGCCACTGGTTCTCCACCAACTGTGAGGGGGTTAACTCGGTAGCGGGTGTGTGTGACCCCCTGGTTGGGCTCCCCACACAAAAACAGGGCCAGTAGACGGAGGTTGTGGTTTTCAAAATCAAAAGGTGCGGTTTATTTCTCTATGTACAGTGACAAAAACACAGCAAAGCCAAAAAGAAACATAAACAAAATAAATCCTGGTCAGTTTGACCTCTGACTAAACATGCAGGTTTCCTAAACTAACAACTGGGATCAGCCTGGTGCTGTCCTAGTCCCTAAGTCCCTGGTTTAGTAAAAGTCCAAACAAATAGCCACACAGGCTTTGCCTCACCGCACAGGGGTTCACTCTCCCTAGACAGTCCACACAGGTCTGGTTCCAGGCATGAGCTAACACCTAATGAATCTGGGAGTTCTTATAGAGGCCTAAATGAGCTGACAAGCTTCAGCTGGTCTCATCAACTCCCTGCCTCACGACGCCCAGCACTCTCCCTAGAGGTATGAGTCATCCATGAGCTCACTAGCCTTATACAACTCTCCACCTAGTTGTATAAGTCGGCATAAAGCCTGAATCTGGGAGAAATATATCTACCCCCCTGGATGCAACCAGGTGACTTTACCTTCCTGCTGTCACAGTGGCTTATGCAGGTATAGCAGCCATTGTTTCATATCTCCCGCCCAGCTTCTCACAAAACCCTGATAACAACTCATTGCAGGCATTGCATGCAGGGGGTTGGACTGTGGGCGGGGTTGGGCGGACACAAATGGGAGGTGGAGTGTGACATTGGACAGTTAGTGAAGTGAGGGAGGGGCTGGGAGAACGGACAGGACCAATCGGACACTGAGCACTTGCAAATGCAATTCGACTCCCGAGCAAGGTGGCTCTCCAAGTCAGGCAGAGTCCCATTATCTGCCCTTGGTTATCACTGCGAGGCAGAGCACTGTCTCTCACTGCAGTGCACACCTCGATCTAGCAGGCAGCAGCCACTGCTCCGCTAGTCTGCTTCTTCAAAGGGGGAGAGAGAGGACGGGGGGCGGAGTGCAGATGTAGATCACTCCGCTGCCGGCTTATGGGACCTGCAGCCGGAACTATAGAAGCTGCATCGGCAAATGCGGCTGGATTACTCTGCGGATGTGGTCCCTAGTTCCCTGCTCAATCACCTCCCACGCAGCACAGCTGTTTTTGCCGGCCGGACCCGACCCCAGTGGGACATACATGTTGCAGGCAGTCAGCACTAGCAAAAGGTGTTAAAGCAAAGACAGAGCACAGGGATGATTAGGGTGTACCTGGGCACACCCGGCACACCCCGTGGGCACGCCTATGGTCAAGGTACCTCCCCATGTTGAGGTAATTCATCCTGCCAGGCTGTATGCTCAGAAGGGTCTGGAATGGATTTTTGGGGTGACTTCACGCTTTTCCTTTCTTGTCTTCTGGACCAGACCTAAAAGGTCTTTAATGGAATTTAGGTGGAACTCCATGCAATTTTTTTTTTGCTTGGGCTTCCACTTGATATCCATGCCAGACTCTCATCAATAATAAGGTTCTGGTATGGGTTTCTTTAGGGGGAAACTCACACTTTTTATTTTGTGTTGGGTCACCAACTAACATTGATACCAGATCCTCACCGGGCCGTTAATTAACAAACACAATTAAAACAGTCAAAATTGTCACTTGCCAGCAATTTAGCAAGTTAGCAATTTATTTATTTAATTTAATTTAATTTGTGTCAGTAGGTTGTAGATCTCATATAGATGTGGCACTTCACAGTTTTTTTATTTTTTTATATCCAACAAAGTTTTATTAAGTTTACAGAGGTACAGGGCATACAAACTCCCCTTTACATTGCGGGGTAAAAAGGCATTACATACATACATTTCAAAGCGAATCTGGAGTAGGAGCCGACCGTCCATCCATATGACTTTATAGTCTCCCTAGTATTAGAGCACATATAAAACATCTCACCCGACATTGATGCCCAGTAATCTATCAGCCACCAAGTCCACCGGGGTCAAGCCCGGCACATCCAACCATCTTGCCCACAACTTCTCAAACTTATGAGCACTACCCCTATGCTGATATATCAGTTTCTCCAGTCTCAGCACCGTCCCAGTATTAGTAATTAATTCCTTCAAGGTCGGGGGAGCCTCCTCTTTCCAGTGTACCATAATAAGTTTCCTCGCCTGGAACAAAACTCTATGAACAGCTTCTCTGCAATCTTCGTCCCACTCGTACTCCTTAAAAGCACCCAAGAGACAAGCTCTCGGGTCCTGTGGAAGAGACACGCCAAACACTGAATTAATCGTAGTCACCACACTCGTCCAGTACATGTGGGGTTTAGTACACCTCCACAACATATGGACTAGATCTCCATGGTCCCTTTTGCAACGCGTACACGTGGGGTCAAGCTGTGAATACATCAAATTTAATCTGTGAGGGGTGTAATAAGTACGTAGCAATATATACAACTGAGTAAGCCTTTGGGAAACGTTCAGCGAGCACCTACCCACAGCCTGAAAAATTTCTTCCCACTGTTCTCCATCCAACTGGCCAACGCCCGCTTCCCACTTCTCCCTTATCTTCAGGGGATGCTGCTTCATCACTGACTGTAACAGAATGGCATAACATTGGGAAATAAAGCCTTTCGACGACCCAGCATCCCCCAGAAGATTAAACACAGGGGTCGGTGACAAATGCCACTCCGAGGAGCGACCCTGTGCCGCCACCGCATGGAGCAGTTGTAAGTAATAAAAGTACATTGATTGTGGAAGACCATATGTTTCCCTTAAGTCAATAAAAGAGCGTAGTACTCCATTGCGGAATATGTGTTTAAGATGCGTAATCCCATACTTCTTCCATCTAGCCCCAGACTGCACCTTGGCCAGTTCAGTATACGTATCATTTTGCCATATAGGGCTATATTCTGTATAGCCATCTGCATTCTGAATATATTTAACTTTGTTCCATACCTTCTGGATTAGACTATAAGTTGGATACTTCTTATACGGTTTAGCTAAGGCCTGAGCCTCCAACGCCACAGAAATCGGACCTCTACAGACAGTATGCAGTAATAGTTTCTGAGCCGAGGTTTGCAAATCCGTTTGAGGGCATCCCCCAAACATGGTAGTTAAAGGAATTTTGCGTTTTTAATTTTGCTCTTAAAGCTTTAATAAAATCACTGCTCCTCACCAAACAGAATTTCATATATTTTTTTTTTTTTACTTTGATACATTGCCCAGCACACCATGTTGATTGTTTGTCTATTCCTTGCCTTTTAGCCATCACTGTTTAACTTCAGTTCCCTGCAATGAGTGTTTAGATTTAGCACTTCAGTAATGTTCTCAGAGCCTTCCTTGAACCAAACCCAGGCATATATAATTCATTATATTCAGCTCATATCTACTGGCTACCACTGCCTATAGGAAATTACCACTCAGTTCTAGATTACTTCTACATACTCATATTGTAGCTTAAGGGATGAACATAAAATTTGATACAAGTTCTATCCTCCCAATCAAGGCCTTTTCTTTAACCAACACTGACTAAAAAATTTTTTTTTCGATTTGGTCAAGTTCTCAGTGTCTGCAGTGTTAATTTTGTTGACTAAAATATTTTCGTCAACTAAATTAATACTGTTTTAGTCGACTAAATACTACTAAAACTAAAACAACTGAGATGACTAAAATAAGACTAAAACTAAAATGGCATTTTAGTCAAAAGACTATGACTAAAAATAAATTGAAATTTGATGTCAAAATGAACACTGCACTACCACAGAAGAATATGTAGGGGGCATCTACTAAGCTGCTAAAAGAAAAAAAAAACAAGAAGAGACAGACGCATAAAGTCTCTCTGGCTGGGGTCTCGTCTTTTGATTGGATAGATTAATAGCAGTGCAGCCATTAGCTGTCAATCAAATCCAATGACGCGGGTGCCGGGGGGCGGGGTCGAGACTGGCATTCTGTGTCTATGGACGCAAATGCTGGACTCGGGAGCATGCCTGCATAGTAACCCCCAGGGAGAGCGATTCTCCTAGGGGGGTTTTCCGATGCAGGGAGGAGCAGTGAGCGCTGTTGGGGGACCCCAGGAGACGAGGATCGGGGCCACTCTGTGCAAAACGAACTGCACAGTGGAGGTAAGTATGATATGTTTGTTATTTAAAAAAAAAAAAACGAGGATTTACAACCCCTTTAATATTTAGACCCCTTTCACACTGGGGCTGTGGCTGCGTTCACGGTAAAGCGCTGCTCGTTTTAGCGGCGCTTTACCGCTGTTTAATCAGCGCTTTTTTCGGCCACTAGCGGGGTGCTTTTAACCCCAAAGAAGTGCCTGAAAAACTTCCCCGGTGTGAAAGGGGTCTTAATGTTGGTAATATATTCAGGTAATATGTGCAATGGCATTACAGCCAAGAGAATGCACAGTTTTTTTTTTTTTTTTATATATTCACATTGTACTTCTGCTTGTTAAACAGCAATATATTTGTTTGTTTATGAAACGGATAAATCCGTGTCTGTAGTGCATGTTCAAACTTTAATACCACAAATAATAACATATTATTCTATTTTTACTCCAGAAGTAGATAATTCTAATGAAATGCTTAAAATTTAACTAAACCCATTCGATTTTAGACGACTAAAATGTATTGATGATTTTAGTCAACTAAAATACAACTAAAACTAAAACAATTCAGATGACTAAAATAGGACTAAAACTAAAATGGCATTTTAGTCCAAAGACTATGGCTAAAACTAAATTGAAATTTGATGTCAAAATCACCACTGGTTCTCTGCTGGTCTGCATTTGCACTCATGTTCTTGAGAATAAAAAGTTAAATATAAACACTGCAACAATGGCTTTGCTTCACACAAGCTTTTCATCCCTGCGATCCTTTAGTATAAGAAAAACTTCTCTTAAAAATGCTGCATGTCTGACAGAGTGTTTCTTATTCAGCTCGGTAAAGAATTTTCATGGTGCAATAATAATAGAAAAAAGTCACTGATGTGAAAAGCTGTTGTAACTTTAGCAGCAGGGAGTGAAATCACTTTCTGGTCTGTATATAAAGTGTCCTTCTTTTCAAGGGTGAGCAAGTATGACACTTCATAGAGTTCCTCAAATATAAATAATCAATTATAACAGTAGTATTAGTAGTGATACCTAAAATGCATTTATTTTATGTAAAATTCTAACAAAATAGATCACTGTGAAAAATTATAGTAAAATATTATTTTTACATATACAGATTATATATAGTATCTCATGATCTACATTATATTATGTGCATTGGGCATCTAGAGTCATACATGGAGCGACATTTGTCCGGTTCAGCAGGGAGTCAGGGTTGCCAACCTCCCACAGCATTTTTTACTGACAAAACATGGACAATTTACTGGCGGAACACATTTTTTACTGCCGACCTGAGAAATTACAGAACTCCTATTGAAAAAGAACACAGTGAATATTTAAACAGTATAAACATGATCTGGAAACACTGACAATACCTATAACAAAGTAATTTGCTTGATTTACACTTAAAAAGTCAACACAGCATGAAATTATCAGGTCCTGATATTTACTGGCAGTTGTAAAAAAAAAAAGCACAATTTTTTTTCAAATTGTCAGTAAATTTACTGGCGGTTGGCAACCCTGGCAGGGACCGGCTGAATTTTGATCAATGAATGGGCAGACAGCTATAGCTGGCAACACTGATCAGTGTATTCTGATGGCGGGGAAGGCTCCCTGCTGTCAGAATACAAAAGCTCTGCAAGTAGCATTCCCCCATCCACATTAAGTGTGTGGATGGGGGAATCAGCTCAGCTTTTTTTCATTCATCAAAAAAAAAGAATAATAATAATAATAATAATTTATGGCCAGCCTAATATCAACAAAATGAAATAGCTAATGATTTCTTGATGAAAGAAAAATCATGTAGTGCACACACAGTAGATAAATTCTAAAAATATATTTAATCAGTATTATAAATCCCTGCTTAACCACTTAAGCCCCGGACCAATACGCAGCATAAAGACCAGGCCCCTTTTTGCGATTCGGCACTGCGTTGCTTTAACTGACAATTGCGCGGTCGTGCGACGTGGCTCCCAAACAAAATTGACGTTATTTTTTTCCCACAAATAGAGCTTTCTTTTGGTGGTATTTGATCACCTCTGCGGTTTTTATTTGTTGCGCTATAAACAAAAATAGAGCGACAATTTTGAAAAAAATTCAATATTTTTTACTTTTTGCTATAATAAATATTCCCCAAAAATATCTAAAAAAACATTTTTTTTACTCATTTTAGGCTGATACGTATTCTTCTACATATTTTTGGTAAAAAAAAATCGCAATCGTCGTTTATTGATTGGTTTGCGCAAAAGTTATAGCGTTTACAAAACAGGGGATAGTTTTATGGCATTTTTATTAATAATTTTTTTTTTTACTATTAATGGCGGCGATCATTACCGATTTTTATCGTGACTGCAACATGATGGCGGACACATCGGACACTTTTGACACATTTTTGGGACCATTGTCATTTTCACAGCGATCAGTGCTATAAAAATGCACTGGTTAATGTGAAAATGACACTGGCAGTGAAGGGGTTAACCTATAGGTGGCGCTGTAGGGGTTAAATGTTCCCTGCATTGTGATTCTTACTGAGGGGGGTTGGGCTATGTGTCACATGACACCGATCTCCGCTCCGTGTACACAGAGCCGAGATCGGTGTCATTTTCACTAGGCAGAGCAGGGAAATGCTTGTTTACACAAGCATCTCCCTGCTCCATACCTCCGTGAGACGATCGCGGGGATCCCCGCGGCGATCGAGTCCGCAGGACCAGCGGTCCGACTCACGGGGAAGGCAGGGGGGTCGCGAGTGCGCCAGCGGCGGCGCGCGCGCGACCCCCACGTCGGGCAGTTAAAGGGGACGTACAGGTACGTGATTGTGCCTGTACGAGCCATTCTGCCAACGTATATATATACAGTGGGCGGTCGTTAAGGGGTTAAGGTCAATTTCCCCTTTTTATCTTCTTTAATGTCCCCTTTTTTTTCTTTTGTCTGCTTTTCATATGGACCATTTTCCCTCTCTTTGAAGGGGATATGCTCTATATAAATTGCTCTTTACTTAAGGTGATATACTTCATGAATAGTTTTTTTCATATCATTTTTTTATAATCTTCTCTATGTGTTTTTTTTCTTTGATCGGACAATAATTAGCTATATAATTTTCTCAATACTTTTAAGCACTTTTAAGCATATGATCATGATAATTTTTGGTCAATAGTGTCAATCAGCATCTCCAACCAATTTGTTGACATTCAGCAGCTGGCTGTGGGACTGTCATCTGTGGCAAAATTGTGGTGGGAAAGAATCATCGGCACTGGTCATCACATTTGTGTTGGTGGGCAGCGGGCTGTTGTTCATCGTGATTGACAATGGATCTACATTACTGGACATCAGGATTGACATGGGATTTAGATTGTGAGTCTTTTTATTTTTGTTTCGTTTTTCTAGATAGAGGTCTGTTATGGATTCCTATGGGGGACCCTATGCAAGAAAAATGTAGTCCCCCTAATACCCCATATCACACCCCTATCCAGGCATGCAGACTGGCTGGCCAAAAAAGGGAGGGGCCCATTGGATATGGAGGTCGGTGGATGGGGTTTTCGAAATCTGGAATCCCTTCTAAGAAAAAAGGGCCCCTCAGATATTTGCCCCCTATGTAAATGGATACAGGGTATACAGTATCACATGTTGCTAACTATTTTATGAAAAAAATGTCCTACATTATAAATCCAACGTCAATAACATTGTCCAGTGATGTAGATCAATTATGATGAATGCCCTGACAACCCACTGACACAAACACCCATGTCACAAATGACAGTTCCCTTTCTGGCTGCTGAAGGTCACCAAACTGGCCGGTGATACTGGCTCACATCCTTGACCACGCATGATCATGACTATATGTGGTCAATGACATCACCTGGAATCCACAGCTCCTTCATTTACAAACAGAAAGCAGGGTGGGAATTTGAACTGTCATTTAGCAGAAACAGTTTTTTTTTCTGGAGTATATCTTACAGCTGTAACATTTCACACAGATTTAACCCTTTCACTGCCACCAAAGTCTTACATTGGTGGCAGCACAGGGTTGTGAATGGGATCATGGCTGCTATAGAAGCCATGAATCTGTTTACATTTCTTCAGCCAACTGTCAGCTTTCTAGTGGAAGCAATCACTTACACATACACTGGAAGGTGCTAGCATCCCTCTCCCCCTGCATGACCCCCCTGCCATTTATCCCAGACTCATGTACCCAGGACAGTCATAGTATGTGTCTGCGGGGACAGCAGAGGGAGAACAGAGATTGGATATTTGCCGTCTGTAGAATAAAGCTGGAAGTAACAATATTCTCATCATTTTTGGTCATTTCCCAGTTGCTGTGGCCAGGATGAAAGCTGATCAAGCATTACCTGTATTTGATTAGCTTCGAAAGAGGGCAATCATATGTGTGGCACTGGTAACAATAAAGTTAGAAAAAAAAGTAAAAAATTAATAAAGTTAAAGAAAAGCCCCCTACTTGTATGTACACAGGAATGTAATCACAAGCGTCAGGTGAACTTACATATGAAAATGACAAGTGCAGCACACATATTGGAAATTGCCACTCACGCTGGAGCAAGAGCAATAATTCTAGGGCCATTATTCACAGTTAACTCTAAATTGGTGAGCTGTAGAGGTTTTTAAAGTGTCACCTATGGACAGTTTTGGGTACCTTGGTTTGTCACCATTTCACTAGTGTGCACAATTTTTAGACTTGTCATGTTTAATATCTATTTACTTAGCGCAACCTCATTTTTTGAAGTTTAGTGAAAGTTGGGTTATATGGCATTATGTTTGTGTATCCACCAAATTTAACTTTACTAAAAATATGTTTGATAAGTTTGACAAACAGTTGTGCGTGTGCTTTTCTTGGGAGAGTGCATGTGGTCAGCACAGGGCCAATCAGCCCTGTCCAGACAGAGGGTCAGGGGTCCTGCAGCCTCATAGGACAGTCAGAGCAGAATGAAAACTCCTCCTACAAGCTTTAACCAGACACTGATAGAGGTCACAAGTCTGCTCTAACTGCTGATGAAAAAAGGTATTTAGCTGTTTATATTTACTAAAACAATTGCATTTCCATGTTCTGTGTACTGTGGGAGATCAGATATAGTGAATGCAGGGTCCCGGGTTTAGTAACACTTTAACTCTTAACATGCTTTTGGTATAAAACTAATTCCAGACCCTTCATATGACAAATATTGCACATTAAAGTCTGTAAATTATGAGCAAGGAGCACTCTACCTTGAAATAAATACAAACATGCACATTATTCAAAGGGTTTTAAAAAAAATATATATATATTATTACATTGATTCACATCTATATTCTCTTGTATAAATCTTATTTTAGTGTTTTCCTTTATTTTGACAATCTTTGACACTGCATACTTCCAATAGTTTTAATCTGTATTATATAAACTCCAAAACTAATAAAACTACAAATCACTTTCATGAGATAACAGTAAAAGAAACATACTTTGAATATTTTCACTCGTACTCGTGTCAAAGTTGACAGGTTTGAGATGTGAAAGTATTTTATCTGATTACATGAAAAAACATAGAATGGAATCTTTGATATCAATCCATATCATTTTCCCTCCTAGCTATATGAGTTAAGCCACACATGGCTCTGCCAATAGCTGTAGGCTCTCTTATGATAGGTGACTCATGCTTTACTGAAGCTTTGAGTATTGACTTCACAGAGCAGCCCTATAGAAGAACTGCCAATACATACCATCTGGAATGTTAGCCAAGACCTCACAAAGGGATCAATGGTAAAGCTTATCTAACCTAATTCTAAGCAAGCTTCAGTTGTGCCAATTTTGGGATAAAATTTAATTACACATACGCCCACTAGAAGGTTTTTTATTATTTTAGTTTTGCCACTTTGCTACTTTTCATTACTTTTTAAGGCGCATGTCATACTAAGAAGAACTCTACCACTGGTGACAACTCAGAAACAATAGGTGATGACTTAAAGCGGACCTTCAGTAATTTTTTCAATTTTCCATTTATTAAATCTTCTGCCTTGTTGTTTTAACTTTGGATAGTAAAACATTTATTTTTCTGCCAGTAAATACCTTATACAGCCCACTTCCTCTTTCTTGTCTGGTCATTAGCCTAGGCTTATGGCATCATGCACAGCTCTCTCTCTCTCTCTCTCGTAAGAGTTTGCCACTGAGAGAGGAGGGATGAGTCATAAGAGGACCAACTAAAGCTGCAGGGTTGCAGAGCTGGAGGTGTGCCGTTGTGTGTCTGTGTAAATCCAGGAAGTGAACAGGCTGCAGCTTCAGTTGCCCACAGTTAAAATGGATGCAGCCTGACTTAGTGGAGGGAGATTTCTGCAGCATATTTGGCAAGTACAGAATCACAGAATATATAAAATAATATGCAAAGTGGTTCAGGGAAGCTTCAGAATGGTAAAGATGTTTTTATTACAAATTATGTGAGCAGACTGCAGTTCCTCTTTAAACTCTCCTATGGTGAAAAGCTCTTACTGGCCTAACCAAAAAGAATGCTTTGTTGCTTACAATTCCGAAGAAAAGCCAGTGCTTCCCAAACTGCTAGAGTAGTATCTATCCAAAAAACCTTTTCATAATTGAATATGGCCTAAGTAGTACCGTATATACTCGAGTATAAGCTGAGTTTTTCAGCACATTTTTTTGTGCTGAAAATGCCCCCCTCGGCTTATACTCGAGTCTGTGTCCATCTTCACATTTGTGCGCCTGATCCTGGCCAGCCATAGGTCCCCTGGACCCAAAACTTGGCACACATGCAGCCCCACTCTTCATCTACAAGTCTGCAAAGTTTATTGTCCGGGGGACCTATGGCCGGGGAGCACCTATTTTTCAAAAAACCAGGCTCCCCTTCCATAGACTCCCATGTTAAACGGTAATTTCTCCGGTGATTTGGGGGACCCGGTACAGACCGGCCCTAGGTTTTCTGGACCTCAAACTTTGCACACATGTAGCCCCACTCTTCATCTACAAGTGTGCAAAGTTTGTTGTCCAGGAGACCTACAGCCAGGGTGCACTGATTTTTCAAAGCCGGGCACCCCTTCCATAGACTCCAATGTTAAATGAGGCATGGACACAGTGAGGCATGGGCACAGTGACAGTGAGGCATGGGCACAGTGAGGCATGGACACAGTGAGGCATGGACACAGTGAGGCATGGGCACAGTAAGGCACAGTGAGGCATGGACACAGTGAGGCAGGCACATGGACACAGTGAGGCAAAGTGAGGCACAGTGAGGCATGCAGATGGACATCCTAGGCTTATACTTGAGTCAATAAGTTTTCCCATTTTTTGTGGTAAAATTAGGTGCCTCGGCTTATATTCGGGTCGGCTTATACTCGATTATATACGGTACCTTTCTTCTCATTGGAAGATTATCTAGCTATGTTGCTGATGCACGGAGTGAGGTTCCAAAGCTAGTAAGAGAACGACACCCATTAGTGCCGGTTCACACTGCTGCGCTGTGAATTTGTTCCGTTTTTTCAGTCCATTCCGAGGTGCGAATTTACCGCAAATTTACCGCGTTTTTGCCGCTTTTTTAATGCGAATTTCAGGAGTGGGACATAGCTGCGATTAATGTTTTTGTGGAGAATAGTGTGGTGGAATTCGCACATATGTGAACCATCAAATGCGATTCCAGAACGATTTACATTGATGTCTATGGAGACTAAATTCACAACGCAACACTCTAAACTCGCACAAGACCCTTTTTTTCATCGCATCGCATTCGGAGAGGAATCGCAACGCATAGTTGTGAACCACCATCATTGAAAACAATTACTTTTTGGATGACATGCAAATCTAGTTTGTGTGTAACGCATCACATTCGGTATCAACTTGCACAAGTGTGAACTGGCACTTAGAGATTAACTTAATAATGTAATTTCAAAAGTATTTTCCAACAATTTTAAATCTGCAGCTTCATTAACATAATTTCTATACACATTTGTGTTCTACTTTTAAAGAAAGACAGACTTTCATATCCCTTGTAGCAAGAAAAACTATTTCACATAAATGGATCTACGCAGAACCCCCCATAATTTCTTTGTTTATAGACAAACTCTTATGTTTTCCGCTTGGAATGGGTGGAGACCTCCTTACATAAGGAATCACGGGTCCATAAATTCTTTTATATCTGAGAATCTTTCATTCAAACCTTACCTACATATACTCAACAACCAATAGTGAAATCAAACCCAATTATTTCAAACCACACTGTTAACTGATGACCCTCCAATGGATGACCCTCAAATGGATGATCCTCAAATGGATAACCCTTCAATGGATGACCCTCCAATGTATGACCTTTCAATGGCTGACCCTCCAATGGCTGACCCTCCAATGGCTGACCCTCCAATTGACATCCCAACCTCCACTTAAAATTAAAATATATTTTTTTGTTTATTAATGTCCATCTTTCGACCCAGCACTGGTACCTGGTTCTCAAACTATACACTGTTATAAAAAGAAAAAGAAAAAAAAATGATGTACGGGGGAGGCTCTTTGGGGATCCTGATGTAAGGAGGGGCTCTCTGGGGACCCCGATGTAAGGGGGGCTCTCTGGGGACCCTGATGTAATGTGGGGCTCTCTGGGGACCTTGATGTAAGGGGGCTCTCTGGGGACCCTGATGTAATGAGGGGGGCTCTGGGGACCCTAATGTAAGTAGGGAGGCTCTCTGGGGGCCCTGATGTAAGTGGGGGATCTCTGGAGGCCCTGATGTAAGAGGGGGATCTCTGGGGACCCTGATGTAAGTGGGGGATCTCTGGGGACCCTGATGTAAGTGGGGGATCCGCACTCAGATATGTAATAATAATATATATATATATATATATAGATAGATAGATAGATAGATAGATAGATAGATAGATAGATAGATAGATTTATATATATATATATATATATATATATATATATGCATATATGTATATATATATATATATATATATATATATATATATATATATATATATATAGACACACGTATATTATATACATGTGTATGCCCACCCAAGTGTATGACTTTCTTTATTTCGCTGATATGGGCTCTAGCCCAAGATCTTTTGTAGACCCAGCAACAACCCTGGTGGGGGCCCTTCATGGTTTCTTGCATCGGGGCCCTGAAGATTCTAGTTAGGCCTCTGAAATCGACCCCAATGTCTTTTCTTTAGTGATGACCAAATTAGGAGAAATTGAATCATTAATTCATTGCATTTTGACTCCTAAATATTTCCTCTGTCTTTGGAGAATTATGCAATGTAGCAATCCAAGTAATCATGATTTATAAAATGTATGTGTAGTGGACCCCCCAAAAATGGGGTCATTATGCCTTAAATTTAGGGGCAGCCTAAGCAATAGTTTGGCTCAGGTTATCAAATTCCATAATTTGGACTCTGCTGTGGTGTTGCCTGGAGTATGGTTCCCCTTGACCTGTGGGTGGTGCTGTCGCTCAGATCTCGGGTTGAGCCACGGGTGGCATTGTGGTGTGGTTGGGTGTCCTCTCTCGGCTACCGTGCGGTGGGCGGGTTTTGCCTGCTGTGCATGCCGGGAGAGGATACAAAAGGGGCGGACGCCATGATCTGGTGTGGTGTGCCGGGGGATTCAAAGGAGGACCCCTGGTGGCGAAGTGGGGCCCTTTGGCCCTGCTGGCCTTTAGCCCGAGGCTACAGAGTTCCAGGTAGGCCCAGTACCTTCAACTGGGTCTACAACCAACCACTGGAGTCCCAGGGAGCCCAGGTGAGGGTGGCCCACTCTGAAAAAGAGGAAACCGGGGGAGGACCTGTCCGATGGATAGGTGAAGGAGGTCACGGTCTCGGTAAGGCCTGGTTGCCTATCAGAGGGAAGGATTCGTGAGTTGCAAGATAGCTCCTGTAGTGTGCCCTATTGGCACCTATGGTCTCTAATAATCTACAGGGGTTTCAAAGTTCTAATTCAGGAATTAAAGGATTCTGTGGCAGAGGATCTCTTGAACTTGAAGGGGACGAAATTAAAGTAACTGTTCGTGCTTCACTCCGGCTGCTAGAACCGTGAGAGGGGACTATCCGGGTAAGCAAAGCCCACTCAGGCTTGAGTGGCAAAGTGTAACGATAGGTATTGTGTGCCTAATTCTACCTCCCTATCCAACTTCTTTCTCTCTTCAACTTACCCTGTTGTTATCAAGCAAAAGGAAAAAATAAACTCTTTGTTGGAGTTGACACTGTCTGGACATTGGCCTTTCTCAAACAGGAAAGATAGACTTTTCCCTACACTTTTGGGACGAGAACCAGTGGAAGGGGGTAACTCGCCGCAGGGCCCAAAAATTATCTTCTCTTATACCAGGAGGATACGGGCATGTGGCATGGTATGCCTTTAACCTGCGAGTGAAGGTAAGCAGGGAAAAAGGGTCTGTGTGCTACATATGATTCTCTGAAGATTGTACAAACTGATGTGCATGCATTCAGAAGAATCAAACAGTGTCTAAAATGTTTGTTTTCAAATTGACTGAATTTCCACCACTACTGGGATGATCCTTTCTGAATCAGCTCAGCATAGATTTGAGGATACCTTTCTGCCTTGCTGAGGATGATCCATTCCAGAAAACTCAACATGAATAGTTTGTTCAAAGGCCAAAAAAAATATATATCTTTTCCAAAAAGGCCATAAAAAAAAAGTTAGGATGAGTGAGTGAACTTTTGATAGGCCTCTCCAGGACATGCACTCATCGACACATTTCCTCCTCCTTCACAAGCCCAACTTTGACCAGGCTTCATCTTTTTCACAACCTCAGGTCCAGCCTTGTCTTTCTGTCTCTGCGGGGCTAGTTAATATGTGCCAACTCTTCACACCCTCAACGGTTTGCTAACGCCGACACTAATCACGTTGCAGGGAGCAGGTCAGCAGTGAAGGAGAAGAAATTCGTGTGAACAAGTCCCTAGGATGCCCCTGATGCCTCACACCTGCATTGCCTATTCAGCTGCACTGTTTACACATTGTCAGCCGCAATTAATTCTTTACAACAATGCTCTAGTGATTGCCCTCCCATTGCACAGGGACCCCATTCTGAGCTCTTGTGTATGTTAAATTGAGCATAGGACTCTGTGATTAAATTAAGTTTTGTAACTCCAGTCCCCTCCTTCTGCAGTTTTTTTCCCCCCCAGTTAATAATGATTTTGGGGATTGTGAAGTGCTGGCACTGGCGTAAAAAGTTAATTACAGACAATCAAAACTGGGAGAAGTAGAATTTATATCGTAAATATTCACCGGAGCACAAGGAGAGGTCTGCCCGGTTATGCATACTACGGATGCCCTGGGGCTAACACACCATCAACTGGTAGGAAAGCAGAGCTGTCAAAATGTATGAACCCAGATGAATGAGACCAGAAAAAGTTTTCAGCCAAAAAAAATAAAAAATCACATGAACTCTGTTTAGCAGCGTCAGGGATACATTCAGGACAAGACAACTTCTAAAATGGAGCTTGGGGATATTGGAACTTTACAAACCTGATAACTGCAGCTCTCAATGGGAAGAAATAGGAAGTAAAAGTAAAAGAATGATGGAAAATATTGCCAAGAATACAGAAAAAATATACTTAAATTGCTCACATTAATAATATAGACCAGCTTAAAGCCGTGTACTTTTTTCATCAAAAACAGATCGTGTATGGGCCCTATCAGTCTTTTTTCCATCGGTGTTTAAAAATAGAACGTTTTAAATTTATCCGATGGTTAAAAAACCGATAGCAAATTACTATTGTCTGTGGGGAACTCCATCGGATAAAAAACCCACGCATGCTCAGAATCAAGTCGACGCATGCTCAGAAGCATTGAACTTCATTTTTCTCGGCTCATCGGAGTGTTTTACGTCACCGCGTTTGGAACGGTCGGTTTTTTGACTGATGGTGTGTAGGCAAGACTGATGGAAGTCAGCTTCATCGGTTTTCTGATGGAAAAATCCATTGGTTTAAAAACCATAGGAAATCCGATTGTGTGTACAGGGCTTAAGGCTCGGTTCACACCTAAACTGGCCATGGATCGTACAGGAGCGCTGTGCGTCCCTGTTCTCAGTTTTAGGAACGAATCAGGGACAAATTTTTGCCAAAGACGCACAGCGTTTCTGTGCAGTGCGCTCCGCAGCCGCCCCAGAGATATGTGAACCAGCTCCACAGAGAGACAGTCACATTCTCCTGCTATGCGGATTGAATGCGGAGAAACCCGCATCCAATTCGCATAGGGGTGAACCCAGCCTAAGACTCCATGCACACTATAAGCTTAAAAAAATGCCAGAAAAACGCTGGATGAAAAATGCTGATAATAGCATTTTTGTGTCAGCTTCTATTAGCATTTTAATAGCTTTTAGAAGCTTTTAGGAGCATTTAGCATTTTATTGGCGTTTTTGCAGTACATGAAGAAAAACTAATTAAAAAAAAGCTAAAAAAAACTGTTAGTAGCATTTTAGTAGCAGTTAGGAGCAGTTAGGAGCATTTAGTATATTTTTCTGCTGGAAAAACGCTCCAAGAAACTCTACAAATGTTTTTTTGTGCTCCTAGAAGCTTAGGCTTCATGTACACGGTACGTTGTTCAACCTCTCCTTAAGGATTTAACTTGACAGCTAGAAACTGGCGTCTAAAAATGGACATTTAGCCGCGTTTACATGCCGCGTTTAGCTGCGTTTGAAATAAAAAAATTGGTTAACATGAAAAATGTCTGTAAACCAAATGCTGCTAAATGCGAGTTGCCGCGTTTAGCCGTGTTTGGCGCTTGAAATGCCTCTAAACACAGCTTCTGAACGCATTTTTTGGGTTTCAGAAAAAGTCTCTAAACTCAACTGCCTACAAATGACTATAAATGACCCTGTGTACATGTACTGATAAGATAACAGAGGAGAGTTCAGGGGCAGCTGAAAAAAACACCCAACTGCTCCTAAATGTCCGTTTACCAGCAGCAGTGTACATGAGGCCTAAAGCTCAAAAAATGCTAATAGCCTAAAGTAGTATGTGTGGACACATAGGATAACACTATTTAGCTTCTAAGAGAAAAGAAAAATGCTAATAACAGCTTCTAGGAACTTAACCTCCTTAGCGGTATTCCTGTGGCTCGTGGTGAATTTTTAGTACCAAAATCGGTAACACCGAGATCAGCTGTGTCTGAAGGACACAGCGATCAGAGATCACTGCCAATGCACGCCGCAGGGGGCGCGCAAGAAGCGCAATCACAGGAGGACATCAATAGGCTCCCTCCCAGAAAATGTGTGACCGTACCGTAGCCGTCATTCGGCTATAGCGCGGTCGTGAAGAGGTTAAAGGAAACAGACCCATGGCTGAACTTTATTCATCTTGATATAGATTAGTTAAAGTGGTTCTAAGGGCAGACGTTTTTTTTTACCTTAATGCATTCTATTGAGGGAAAAAAAAACCTTTTGTATGCAGCTCCCCCACCCCCCAAATACTTACCTGAGCCTAATCTCGTTCCAGCAACATGCAGGAGAGCAGCGTCTCTCTAGACCCTCTCTCTCCTTATTGGACAGAGAGGCAGCAGCGGGAGCCACTGTCTCCTACTGCTGTCAATCAAATCCAGCAAAGAGAGCGAACACACAGAGCCAGCTCGGGAGCAAACATGCATGAGTGCCCCCATAGCAAGCAGCTTGCTACTGGGAGCACTGGCGGGGGACCTGGCGGGGGACCAGGAGTGCTGGCGGGGGACCTGAGTGCTGGCGGGGGACCTGAGAAGAGGAGGATCCAGGCTGCACTATACAAAACCGTTGCACAGAGCAGGTAAGTATGACATGTTTGTGATTTTAAAATAAAAATTGTTCTTTTATGCCCTGTACACACGATCAGATTTCCGATGGAATAAAATCCGATGGAATTTTCCGTCGGAATTCCGATAAACCTGACTTCCATCAGTCTTGCCTACACACCATCAGACAAAATTCTGACCGTCCAAAACGCTGTGACATAAAACAATCCGACGAGCCGAGAAAAATGAAGTTCAATGCTTCTGAGCATACGTCGACTTGATTCTGAGCATGCGTGTTTTTTTTCTCCGATGGAGTTCCACACAGACGATCGGAATTTCGTTTTTTTTTTTCATCGGAAAAATTGAAAACATGTTCTATTTTTTTACACGGATGGAAAAAAGTCAGATGGGGCACACACACGATCGGTTTTCCGATGAAAAAAGTTCATCTGACTTTTTTCATTGGAAAAACCGATCGTGTGTACAGGGCATTAGAATCACTTTAGGATGCAAAATATGGTCTTTTTCTGCCAATGCACACATTTTCATGCATCAGTTTTCCAATCGGATGGCTTTAATCAATCAGATTTCCAAAACCATTGACTGATGCAACACAAACAGTCAACTCACCTGCATCAATTCACTTTCAGTGTTAAAATTTTACTGAAAAAAAAAAATGAATGAAAAGTGATCGTTTCAGAAGGGATGGATTACTTCATACACCAACCACTGCCCTAAAAAGAATTAGAATTTTTAACAGTCTGTTTGCTTTCATGTTCAGCTTGATACATAAAAATGTGTCAAAGCTTTCAAGATGGTGGTGAAGAACAAATGGTAATAATTGTTAGATTTGATTAGATATCAGCAGCTTTTCCATGAATGTACAATCCAAGGCAACATACCGTATTTTTCAGATTTGATTGCAGTCATGTAAGAAGATCTTTTATTCCGTATCATAAAATGGATAATATTTTTACATCTTCTAAATGGTCCAAACTTCCCGAAGAGGCAATATACATATTGTTTCAGTCCAAAGGCATTATTTTCTGTGATTTTCCGTCCAGATGTTTCTGTTTTTTTTTTTTTTTTACATTGAACACCTGCACAGCAATAGGATCATTTGTGATTTGACCTATTCTGAAGCTGAACATTCAGGTTTTCATTAATATAATCAGCTCTGCCATACGTTTTTATTGGGACAAGTAAATCATTTTTGAATCATCTTCTCATAGCCGGCAATAAACACTTAAAGGCATTCAATCTTTTTACACACTAGTAACACAGTAAGTAGCAGCATCCTTTCACTATGAAATTATTTTAAGCTATGCTTAGACCCTGGTCACATCATGTGAATGATTGTCTGGAATATAGTCAACATGGGTATGAAAACTATTTACTTTCCTGCAGATTTGTTAGCTTTCATTTCTAAAGCCCTGTACACACGATCGGTTTTACCGACGAAAACAGTCCGATTGCCTTTTTTCATCGGACAAACCGATCGTGAATGGGCCCCATCGGTCTTTTTTCCATCGGTGATTAAAAATAGAACATGTTTTAAATTTATCCGATGGAAAAAAAAACCGATAGCAAATTCCGATCGTCTGTGTGGAACTCCATCGGAGAATAAACCCACGCATGCTCAGAATCAAGTCGACGCATGCTCAGAAGCATTGAACTTCATTTTTCTCGGCTCGTCAATGAAAGTCAGCTTCATTGGAAATCCGATGGAAAAATACAGGATTTTATTCCATCGGAAATCGGAAATCCGATCGGCTTAATGGGTTGCTTAATTTTTTTCCCGTTAAAATTAAATTAAGTCTATACATTTTTATTTTTTTTATTTTTAGTATATCAGAAGTGCACTAAATATAAAATAAATATTTAATTTCTTAAAAATAACATATATTTCTCTTGATGCGTTTAGTTGTACTTTTTAGTATATCAGAAGTGCACTAAATAGAAAATAAATATTTAATTCCTTTAAAATAACATATATTTCTCTTGATGCATTTAGTTGTACTTTTTAGTATATCAGAAGTGCACTAAATATAAAATAAATATTTCATTCCTTTAAAATAACATATATTTCTCTTGATGCATTTAATTGTACTTTTTTTTTTTAAAGTATATCAGAAGTGCACTAAATATAAAATAAATATTGAATTCCTTTAAAATAACATATATTTCTCTTGATGCATTTAATTGTCCTTTTTTTTTTTTTTTTTTTTTTTTTTTAGTATATCAGAAGTGTACTAAATATCAAATAAATATTTAATTCACTTAAAATACCATATATTTCTCTTGATGCATTTAATTGTCCTTTTTTTTTTTTTTTTTTTTTTTTAGTATTTTAGAAGTGCACTAAATATAAAATAAATATTGAATTTCTTTAAAATAACATATATGTCTCTTGATGCATTTAGTTGTACTTTTTAAGTATATCAGAAGTGCACTAAATATAAAATAAACATTTATTTCCTTTTAAAAAAAACATATATTTCTCTTGATGCATTTAGTTGTACTTTTTTTTTTTGTATATAAGAAGTGCACTAAATATAAAATACATATTTAATTCCTTTAAAATAATATATATATATATTTCTCTTGATGCATTTAATTGTACTTTTTTTTTTTTTTTTTTTGTAGTATACCAAAAGTGTACTAAATATAAAAAAAAGATTTAATTCCTTTAAAATAACATATATTTCTCTTGATGCATTTAATTGTACTTTAATTGTATCTGGAGTGCTAATAATTTATGCCTTTAGGCTTGTGACCTAATGGGAAAACTCCCAGAGATCTCTCTGCAATGCAGGTGCACAGCCACAAAGCAGTTCAAAGGCATCATAATGTTATTTGTTAAACACGCCATCCTTAAGATTATCCCAGCTGTATTCTCCACATGTGGCAGAACACACAGGCAGAGAAGTGGAAGCCTGATACTAGTGGTTTAATGGCACTCTGACCTTGAATGAAGCACCTTGTTTCATTTGAGGCCAGAGGCATGTTTCATCTCACCTTGTGTTAATAATCTCCAACTAAGAACGTATTGTGGTGATCCACCTGTTAGAAGGAAAGAAATGTCTAGGCTATAAAAAAAAAAAAAACTTGCGTAAGTTTTATTTAATTCTTTTTAAAGTTGATATTGGTGGACTTTTTTTGTATGTTGATTAAAACAAAAATATACAGCACTCATGATTTTATTTATTTATTGTAAGCCCTTTTTCAATAATACAGCTAAATATAAAATATAAATATATAAATATATAAATATAAATATAAAAAAATAAAAAGAAACTTTTGGGCCTTGTAGGTTAAGAGAAGCAAACCACTGTGGTTTAAAAAAAGAATAATTTGAATTATTAACAAAAATGTTGCTTTTTTTTTTTATTACATTATTATTTTGTCAAAAACACCCCAACATTTTATTTGTACTAAATTTTCAACTAAATAGCGTTTTACTTTTTTTTATATTGCTTTTTAAATTATAGGAAAATAAATCAAAGCGTTATAAAGAAAAATCTTATTTTAAAGTCAGAGGGTAATAACATTTTACTAAGAGCCCTGGGCAAAACTAGAACATAACATTTTTAGTTTTAATATTATATTTATATGAACTAGTTTTGGTATTCTATTTGCATTATTAGAGTTTTATACGTT
Organism: Rana muscosa; assembly: GCA_029206835.1. Taxonomy (NCBI): domain Eukaryota; kingdom Metazoa; phylum Chordata; class Amphibia; order Anura; family Ranidae; genus Rana; species Rana muscosa. The sequence continues at coordinate 148,267,761 of CM055126.1, read as the reverse complement.
TGCAGAAGTTTGTGTAACCAGCTTGTTTGTAGCTACGTTAATCTTTTATTATAACCATATTATCCTTATTTACAACAGAAATTAACTTATTAACTACTGAGTATTTATCCTGGTCAGCTACATCCTACATCTCCAGATACACCAAGAAGTATACAAATGCAAGGCTCAGAATTTGATATATATATAAAAAAAAAAAAATTGTGCTAAAACAATACACTAGCAACACCCGTGGTTCTAATTTAACATAACCCCCAAAAAATAGTTCTATAAAGCCCCACAAGTTGGGTGACAAAAACCAGAGGGGAGAAAATCCTAAAAGTAAAATGGCATGATGATATGAAATAGTGTCATTTAATAGAAAAGTAGTTAAAAAGTTCAAACCAATACTATATATATTTTATGGATATTTTTATTCATTTGAGAGGTATTATTTATTTTCTAAATGTAAAGGTTTTATTTTTCCTATTTAATTTTGAGATGAATTATGAAATATGTTTTCAACAGCATTAGAACAGGAACAAAATACGCAAGTGGGCTGAAATTTTATTATGTAATTTTTTTTTATAGTTACGTTTATTTGCATATAAAAGTATAAAAAACCTTATAGTCATCAGGAGGATGAACATTAATTGTAAAGATATATATATATATATATATATATATATATACTGTCGTTTATGCAATATATATTATCTGATTGTTTTGGGAAAACACTGTCAAAAGACAAAGTAATCCAAAGCGTATAAAATTATATGATTTGAAAAAAAGATTTTTTTTTTTTTTTATGTCTCAGACAAAAGGACCCTGTTTATAAAATCTGGGCGAATCCAAAGACATTTTCCTGCCTAGACTTCCAATGACCCAAACACACCATTTGTAAACTGAAGAATGTGAAACCAACTAATGTTGTACTTGAGTGGACAGATATCTGTTTGGAAATACCAGGATTCACCAGATCAGAGTAGGTCAGTGCACTCTCAAGGGGTGTAAGTGGCGCCACAAGTTTATAAATTGAAAAAAACAGCAAGTGTATAGCTGGCAAATCATATGTAACTATATAAAAAGACCCCTGTGTGAGTGTTTATAGGAGGCCCATGTATTTTTTACATTATCTTCAGTAATTCATTACCAAAGTCAAGAAAACAATGTGCCTGTGTTTAAACATTGCGTGTTTGCACCACCTAGTGGACATACTCTGCACACGCAGAAAATGCATGGTGTTTGTTCGTTTTTTTTTGGGTTTATAAAGAGCTGACATCTTCTACAGTGCAGCACAAAGAACTATTCACACCAGTCATTGCCCCAGTGGAGAATACAAAGCCTCTGCTACACATGTGCCACAGCAACACATAAAGAAAACACATATATGACAAGGATTGGTGCAACAATATGTGGAAAGAGAGCTCCACGTCTCCTAGAAAATACCACTAGTTCCCTTATGCCTTTTTGCACTGAATTCTTAATTAGGTTTGTGTGCTTCTTGTTTTGTGAAAATAGCCAGACTAATTAACAGTTTCACCTATAGTAGCCACTTTTCGCTTAAGGCTAGTATGCCTACCGATCAGGGCCGTCTTTAATATTGTTTGGATCCTGCCCCCCGCTCTGGGACATACAATAAATAGCAGCTAGACTCAAAATCAATTTACTGCAGCAGATCAGGCAGTGATTGCGATTGGTTGCCAGAGATTACACCATATCATTAATGCTCGCTGATTAGTTGCTAGAGGTTAATGCATATCATTACCGCTCACTGATTGGTTGCTAGAGGTTACTGCACATCATTACTGCTCACTGATTGTTTGCTAGAGGTTACTGCATATCATTACTGCTCACTGATTGGTTGCTAGAGGTTACTGCACATCATTACTGCTCACTGATTGGTTGCTAGAGGTTACGGCACATCATTACTAGGGATGAGCTTCGAGTTCGAGTCGAACATGAGTTCGACTTGAAAATCGGCCTTTCGATCGTTCGACGAAGATCGAACATTATGGGCCGCTCGCGCCGAATTCGAGCGGCGCGTCATGGCCCATAATGCACTGCGTCATCGCAGTGCATTGCTGGCTGATGATTGGCCAAGCATGCACTATGACCCGCATGCTTTGGCCAATCACAGTGCCGTCAGCACAGAGAGCCCTAATTGACCAAGGCAGGGTGCCTTTGGCCAATCATGGCTCAGGGCAGTAAGTACATGCCCCACACTATATAAGTCAGCCTGCACGTCTGCCTTGTGTAGTGTGTTGCGGTGTTGAGAGAGACAGAGTGTCATTTAATATCATTTAGATAGATTGAGCAGGCAGGCGATTCAGTTAGCTAGATTGAGCAGGCAGTTAATTCAGTTAGCTCCAGTATATTTAGTATATATATATACGCATTCCAGGCTTTGTATATATATATATATATATATATATATATATATATATATATATATATGTAGCGGGGTATTGCCCTTTAATCTCTCAGAGACTACATTACCCAGTACACTTTAAGGCACCCAGGGTGCATTGCCCCGCGCAAGGACTGCTGGGGTGGACTTTATAAGGGAGAGGCGGAGCCCCGTCTCTCTCTTTGGACACCGCCCGCCCAGCAGGTTGATGTCTGACCACTGCCCCGGTCTTGGCCTATGCTGACACCAAGAGACCATATGAACTACAAGTGGATGCCAGCCATGATGGTCTGGGAGGTGTACTGTACCAGGAGCATGAAGGACAGCTAAGACCAGTCGCCTATGTAAGTAGGAGTCTAACACCAGCGAAAAAGAATTACCCCACACACAAATTGGAGTTCCTGGCCCTAAAGTGGGCAGTTGTAGATAAATTCAAAGACTACCTGTATGGAGCTGACTTTATAGTAAAGACAGACAATAACCCACTCACCTACCTCTTCACCACAGCCAAGCTGGATGCCACCGGCCACCGTTGGTTGGCGGCCCTCTCTGGATTCAACTTTAGCCTCAAGTATAGGCCGGGAACTGGAAACAGAGATGCTGATGCATTGTCCAGAAGGTTTGACGCTCCCACTTACCATACAGAAGACTGGACCCAGGTAACCCCAGATGGGGTGCGGGCTTTGTGTCAAGGAGCACAACTTCAAGCTAGTGGCGGATCCAGGGCGGAAGAAATTGGAGTTTCGGTAGTGGGGGTGCCCAAATGCTATTGTGACGTAACCCAGATTGGTGAAGACGACTTGCCAAAACTATCCAAGAAGGACATAAGAAGAGATCAGTTGGAAGACCCCCTGGGGAAGATTGGCTTTGGAAGCTCTGGAAGACCAGGATCCAGACAGGCTCTTGCAAGATCTCTCAAAGGAGGCTTGATTAATCCACAAAGAATGGGACAAGTTGCAGGTGCATCAAGGGGTGGTCTACCGAAGGGGCCCCTCTGATGACCTAGAAGAGAAGTGGCAACTGTGTTTCTGCAAGAAAAACACAGAAAGACTGTCTTAGCTGCCCTACGTGACAACCATGGCCACTTAGGGGCCGAACGAAGCTTCCAGCTTGTAAGGAATAGATTCTACTGGCCTTGTATGTGAGCTGAAGTGGAGGAGTACTGTCACTCATGTTCTCGCTGCATACAGAGGAAGACATTGCCACGTCAAGCTGCCCCAATGGGCCATCTGCAGAATCAAGGGCCCTTGGACTTGGTATGCATTGACTTTCTCTGTCTGGAACCTGACTTGAGTGGACACGGAAATGTTCTGGTGATAACCGACCATTTCACCCGTTATGCCCAGGCCTTTCCAACTAAAGACCAGAAGGTCTCCACTGTAGCCAAAATCTTGGTGGAGAAGTACTTTGTGCATTACGGGTTACCTCAACGCCTTCACTCAGACCAAGGGAGAGACTTTGAGAGCCGACTGATTCGGAAGTTGCTGGACTCTTTAGGCATAAAAAAACTTGTACTACCCCTTATCACCCACAAGGTGATGCCCAGCCAGAAAGATTCCACAGGACTCTGTTAAATATGTTGGGGACTCTGAACAGTGAGGAGAAGCAACATTGGGGCAAGCACATAGCTGCCATAGTGTACGCCTATAATAGCACAACCAGTGATGTCACAGGGTATTCCCCTTACAGGCTTATGTTTGGAAGAGAGGCCAGACTACCAGTGGACTTGGCCTTTGGCACCTCCATGGACCATACATCTGTCGCCTCACACAAAGGATACGTGGACAGACTGCGGAAGAGCTTAAGGCTGGCCTATGAGAAGGCCCAATCAACTTCTGATCAGAGAGGAGCCCGGAACAAACGGAACTTTGACCTTAGGGTCCGTATTCAAGATTTACAGCCTGGAGACAGAGTGTTGCTGAGGAATTTAGGTGTTCCAGGGAAGCACAAGATGGCAGACAGATGGAAGAACCTTATGTAATTTGTAAGAAGCTACCTGGGTTGCCCGTGTACCAGTTGAAGCCTGAAGGAAGAGCGGGGCCACTGAAGACCTGGCACAGAAACCATCTGCTGCCCCTTTCTAAAGCAGTCAGGATGCCCCCTACTCTGGATTCCTCTGAGTTACCTTCCGCTCCTCGTACTCCTAAACCCAACACCAGGTTTCAGACAACTCTATTAAGGGAGGAAGAAACTTCAGACCAAAGTGAAGAAGAGGAAGCAGAGCTCAGTTGGCTGTGGCCGTCCCAGGCGCCTGAATCCCTGATAGTGGATCCTTTGTTACCTGAATCCCCCATAAATGACATTTTGAATGCAGAAGCTGCAGAGTTTATTCCTTCTAACGCCCAGAGTGATGAATGGGAAGATGCACTAGAATCAGTCCCGGATGAAGTTCCAAGGAACTCTCTACACCTGAATCGGATGTCCTTGAAGAAGAAGGTCCCATTGTACCTGTCTTAGTGGAAACACCCTTAGAGCCAGAACCCATAACTCCCAGGGAGCAAAGGGTGAAAAGGATTATCCACCCTCCTCGGAAGTTGACATACACTCAGATGGGAGAAAGCTCTGAGGACACAGTGACTACCGCAAGAAGGACAATTCAAAAGCCTGATCCCTCCACTGTGCATTTGGTGGAGGGCAACCCCAGCTCACTTTCTGCCACAGTTAGGCAGGTCAATTCAGCCAATGTGGCCTGTGGTCAGAGCAACCACCCATACCAAGTTTGGTGGGAGGTTCCCCTGCCAAGTTCTTTTGCCATGGTCAATTGCATTACTGTTAAATAATGCTTACGTTATCTTTGGGGACCAAAGATTTTAAGTGGGGGGAGTGTGTAGCGGGGTATTGCCCTTTAATCTCTCAGAGACTACATTACCCAGTACACTGTAAGGCACCCAGGGTGCATTGCCCCGCGCAAGGACTGCTGGGGTGGACTTTATAAGGGAGAGGCGGAGCCCAGTCTCTCTCTTTGGACACCGCCCGCCCAGCAGGTTGAACTACTGCTTGAGCTCCTGTGACTTTAGGCCCAAAGCCTGGGCCTTTCTCCAAAGAGCCTTCCGCTCGCAACGAGGAACCTGAGGGATGTCTCTCCTTTGTTACTGCACCATTGCCAGGAGGACCAAAGACCCGGATGTCGATGGATCTGTGTACTTAGACACAGCAGCGGAAAAAACGGACGTGGACTGGTCCGGTTGGGTGAGAGAGCACTTGCTCATAGACAGACACAGTATCCCTGTTACATTGGTGGATTACAAATTCTATTCTTCAAGTGCACCACCGTTGCTAGCGAAGATTTTCCCTACAGAACTTCCACTTAGTTCAGTCAGGCCTGACTGTGTAGCGTAGACTTTCCTGGCGCCATTTTGTCCACGAGGGGAAATAGCTGCAAAGGGGAATGTTAGAGTTGCGTAGCATTATATACTTGTCTGCTCATTTAAACACTGTTTATTGCAGGGCTCTGCACATGACATAAATATACCAGGGTTAAGTATATTGGTGTCTGTGTCTCTTACTTTTTTTTTTTTTAATCAAATATTCTTTATTTCTTTTATATAAACATTCTTATACATATAATACTTTCCTTCCATATACAGCAATGTAAATATCATTTACCACAAGCAATAAAGGAATAAACCCATTCTCTCTTTCCCCACCCCACCTCCCCTCCTCCCTACACATTTCACTTCCTCTCCCCTCCCTTTCATTCCTCCCTCTCATCCTCATATTTCCACCCCCCACTCTCTACCATACCTCCACCTCTATCCATTGTTTCCATATATTCATGAATTTCTTTCTATTTCCCCTCTTATTATATATAAATTCTTCTTTCCTAATAGTGTTGTCTATTATCTTCCTCCATTCTGTTCCTGTTGGGGGGTCTTTTGCGTGCCACCTTTGCGCTATAAGTTTCCTACCTTGGAACAAGCATCTTAATATTGCGTATGTTCTGATATTCCCCTTTCTTCCATCAGGCCTAGCACACATAGCCTGGCCTCTGGCTGTAAAGATGTCCCAAATACAACATTTATTTCATCTATTATTTCTTTCCAATACCAATACAGCTTGGGGCACCTCCAAATCATATGTATCAAATCTCCCTCCTCATTTCCACATCTCTGGCACTTCGCATCTTGTCTCCTGCCAAACTGTAACATTCTTTGGGGTGTGTAGTATGCTCTATGTATTAAATATAATTGGGAGACCATTTGAGAGGGGGAGAGTGTGACTCTTGGGCCTGCTTCTAATATCTTCTTCCACTGTTCCTGTGTTATTAGACCCACATCTCTTTCCCATTTCCTTTTATTCTTGGTATCAGGTCTCTCTTCCTGGTCCGCCTCACTTATACATTTATACCTTTAGATGTATCCACATTTACTAATCTACGGAGCTGGGGCATTTCATTCCATACTGGTATCTCCTGCCCAAATTGCGAGTTTAAAGCATGCCTGACCTGCAAGTATCTATAGAATGATTTATTGGGGACTGAGTACTCCTCCCTTATCTCCTGGAATGTTTTTATTTTCCCCTCCTTAAAGAGCCGTATCAAAAGGTGTTGTCAGGAACGAGTATGGAGATCGAGATGCTAAGAGGGCTCCCCTTGCGGCTGAGTGCAGAGCGACCCTGGAGTTGGGAACAGGGAGCGCGGTGCCCACAGAAGCACGGTTGGCCAGGTGCTTGCTTGCAGTCTGATGAGCTCAGCCACTGAGGGATGGCGGAGGCAGGCAGAACTGAGCTTGTTATATTCAGATGAACGGAGATATCGGAAGCCAGGCTGGGGGTCAAACACAGGAGATCAGTCCAGAGCATATACAGGGGCGAGCAAAGGTCATACACGTGCAGGGTCCAGGTACAAGCTGAGGGTCAAGCCGGGTGGTCAGGAAGCAGAAGCAGAGTCCAGAAGCAGGCCAAGGGTCAAACACAGGAGATCAGGAAGCGAGGTCAAGGCAAGCCGGGTCACAACGGATAAGCACGGATCAGGAGACAAGGTCAAGGTACACAGGAGACTGAAGAGATAATCCAGCAATGAGCAGCTCCAGCAGCAGGCTTAAATAGACCAGGAAGTTAGTCATGTGATTTGTTCAGGTTACAAGGAGGAAGTACCGCCCACCTTAGTCATGCTGTGCACCATGGTGGCCATGATTGTCTTGGGCGGAATTGCCAGTCCTTCGGCTATTTCCCTGACAGGTGTACACCACACATATTCCATTCCTCAATTTTCCCCATAATTTTGAGCTCTTTTAAGTTACTATTATCCCAAATAGGGGAAAATTCAGAGAATCCGCTATACCCCAATATCCCCTTAACCGTTTCCCAGCTTTTAGCCATCAGTTTTCCAGTGGGACTCCTGGAGCAAAAAGAATCCGCCTCTACTGCCTCTACTTCTGTGTCATGACTTGTGTCATTCAATAGTAGATTTTTCCCAGACTCCCTGGCCCTGCCCACCGATAGATTACGTCCACTCATATGTTGCATTTGTGCAGCTAAGAAGTAGTGTCTCGGGTTGGGCAATGCCAAACCCCCCTTCTCTCTGGGTTGCTGTAAGGTTCGGAGGCGGATTCTTGCCGCTCCATTTTTCCATATCAGCTCCCTGAATACGCTGTCCAGTTTTTTAAACCAGTACTTTGGGATCCACACTGGGGAGTTATGTAGAACGTACAGGATCTGAGGCATCCACACCATTTTGACCAGGTTACACCATCCAACCACTGAGAGTGGGAGCCTCTTCCAAACGCGGCACTTCTGTTTTAGTTTTGTCATCAATGGCACTAAGTTTCTGGCTATATATTGTCCTGGATCTCTTGTTACATTTATTCCCAGATACCTCACCTGGCTTACAACTTTAACTTGGGTTATCTGCTGTGATATTGGGTCCATCGGTAAAAGTGCAGATTTTTTCCAATTAATCCTCAGCCCTAAAAATGTGCCATAATCTCCGATTATCCTCATTGCTGCATCCAGCGAGGAGTGCATATCCCCCAAAAAAAGCAAAACATCATCTGCATACATGGCGACCTTTTCTTCCCCACATTTCCTCTTAAATCCCTGTACTTCTGGGGATGCCCTTATTGAGATGGCCAAGGGCTCCATTGCGATGGCGAAAAGCAGGGGCAACAGTGGGCACCCCTGCCTTGTCCCCCTCGCCAACTGGAACCACTCTGAGCACTCACCATTTATTCTTACTTTTGCCCTTGGACCCTCATACAGTATCTTAACCCATTTGGTGAACTTCGGGCCGAACTGGAACTCTGCCAATACCCTCCACAAAAAGTGCCACTCAAGGCTATCAAACGCCTTGGCTGCGTCTAAAGACAAAATTGCTTTTGTCTCTCCTTTTTCTATTGGCAATTGAATATTTAAGTATGTTCTCCTTATATTAGTACTTGTGGATCTGTCTGGAATAAATCCATTCTGGTCCGGGTGCACCAGTTTCGCAACTATTCTGTTAAGTCGTGTTGCCAATACTTTGGCCAATATCTTCACATCCGAACACAAAAGAGATATCGGCCTGTATGATGCTGCATCAACCTGATTTTTCCCCTCCTTTGGGAGTACTATATTAGTTGCCTCTGTCATAGACATTGGCAGCTTCCCTTCTTCGGCTGCCCAGTTAAATACTTCCAGGAGTTTTGGAAGCAGCACCTTACTGTAGATCTTGTATATTTCTATTGGCAGACCATCAGGTCCAGGGGCCTTCTGGTTCGCCATGTCTGCTGTTGCCTTTTGTAGTTCTTCCAGCGTCAGTGGTGCCTCCAATCCCTCCCTATCCTCCACTGATAGTTGGGGGATCTGTATCCCTTCAAAAACAAAATTCCCATCTCTCTTTCTACATTTTCTGATGGTATACAAATTTTGGTAATAGTTTTTAAAGACCTCTATTATTTCCGTGGTACCCCTCCTAATCACCCCTTCCTTATCACATATAGCCGAAATGACAGAGGAGGGGGCGTTAGCTCTAGCAATTAGGGACAGCATTCTCCCCACTCTCTCTCCCTCCCCAAAGAAGGTCTATTTTTGAAATAGCATTTTATTTTCTGCTTTTTTAAGTAGTAGAACTTTATATTATTCCTGGCTTTCCATCCATTCTTTATGTTTCTCTATAGTTGGACTTTCTACATATTTTACTTCAGCCCCTCTCACCTTTTCCCTTGCTGTAACCTCCTTAGCTTGTGTTTGCTTTTTAACATATGATTTTTTTTGTATTAGTGCTCCCCAGAGGAAGGCTTTCAGGGTATCGCAGACAACTCCTTTCGATGCTGATCCTTCGTTTAATATTATAAATTCCTCCAAACTGGCACAAATTCCCCCCACGTCTTTAATTACTTCCAACCAGAATGGGTTTATATTCCAATCCCCCTTGCTAAAATACCTGCTTGTGTTTATTTCAAAAATTACTGGTGCATGATCCGATATGCTTCTTGGTTCATATTTCACCTCCCCTACCTCGCTCAGAGCATCCTCACTACAAAGCACCAAATCTATCCTGGACAAGGTCGCGTGTGTCTTCGAGTGACAAGAAAACTGCTTTTCATCCGGGTGTCTCTCCCTCCACACGTCCACCAGCCCCGTCTCTCCACAAAAATGGAGGAGGGGGCTGCCAGGCGTGCCGCTGGAGGAGACCCCGGGTGGGAACCTATCCACCTTTTTATTCATGGTCATGTTAAAATCTCCCTCCACTATGGCTGGCACCCCTTCCTTGTCCATAGTAAACTCCATCAACTCTTCCAAAATTTCGGCGCTAAACGGTGGGGGAATATAAACGTTGGCCAGCACATATTCTCTCGTCTCTATCTGACAGAGAAGGAATATAAACCGCCCTTTTTCATCCACCTTACTCTGCCTGCAGGAGAACCCAATTCCAGAGTTAATCAACACGCTCACTCCCCTTGAGTACAAGGTGTGAGTGGCATGATATTGTACTTAGTACACTAAAACATAGAAAATACCAATAGTTTCCTTTTCTAGGTGCGTCTCCTGCAGACACAGTATCCCAATATTACCCATCTCTGCCATCAAGTAGATTGTCCTTCTTTTGGCAGGATCTCTTACCCCTCGGACATTCCAGGAACATACCTTAATTCTCCTACTCTGGTTTGGGAGTGCCCCTTTATCCTGTTTATTGGCCATCACTATCCAAATTTATCAGTGTATTTCCCATATTATGATTCTGTGCCTCAGACGTGTTTTCCTTTTGATTTTTATATTCCTTCATGAAATCATATTTTAGTGGATTCACCCATTCATACACCCCACTCACACCTTCGTCCCTCCCTTCCTCCCTCTCTCCTCCCTCCCCCTCCCCCCTCCCTGCCCTCCTTTGGGCCTATATTGAGGGCTTCTAAAGTGACCGTGTCTTCCCTTTAAGGTGCTTAGTGCTATCTTATATTTCACTGTGTTTCCCCATACTATCAGTTTCATCCGTTTACATTTATATGCTTTCTTTCCCCCTTCACTCATATTATTCTGTCAAAAAAAAAAAAATGAAACAAAACAGAAACAAAAAAGAAGGGAAAAAAAAGGAAAAGGGGAAGGGAGAATAACGAACAGGGTGATGAGTGGTAAGAGGAACCAAAAGTTTGTCCTTTGTTTTCTCTCTTTATCCTTTTCCCTCTTCCCCCCTGCCCTGTGCCCTTCCCTCCCTCCCATCCAAACATAGTGTCACTTCAGCAGGTGTAAAAAAATAAAATATGTTCCCCATTATCCATTATCCGTAGGCGCGCTGGGTAAAACATTGCGGATTTGAGTTTATTATGTTGCAGCCTACGTTTGCAGTCTGCAAATTTTGCCCTTTGCCTCTGTAGTTCTGGGGAAAAGTCTGGGTAAATTGAAATTCTCACACCATTATATTCTATCTCCCTCATTTCTCTTGCCTTTCGAAGAATTGTAATCTTATCCCTAAAATGGAGCAATTTAATGAGGAGGGGCCTGGGCTGGCCTCCAGGGGCAGGGTTCCTAGATGGAACTCTGTGGGCTCGTTCAATTGCAAAGAATTTTGATAGGCAGTCGTTACCAAACGTTTCTCCGAGCCAGTCTTCCATAAATTCTGTGGGATTGTTACCTTCACTTTTTTCGGGGAGACCTAGTATCCTAATATTTTTCCTGCGTAGTCTATTTTCCATGTCATCCATTTTATGGATGCACATGTTCAGCTGTTCTCGCATTACTTTTATCTCGCTTTTCAATGGATCAACATCATCGTCAACCTGACTAAGTCTCCCCTCTAAAGCAGATGTCCGTTCCCCAATCCCCTGCACATCTTGTTTAAGCACTGTCATGTCCTCTTTTATACCTTTTAGTTGACCAAATATTTCGAGTAATGAAGACTTACAGTTGTTGACTGCTTGGAGAATCTCTCTCATAGATGGTTCATCCTCTTTCGCCCGTTCTGTGATCGACTCTGCATTTTCTTTCTGTGTTTTTTTCTTGGCCCCCGTATTGCTGGCCGCAGTTGCTGATGTCTCCTTTGCTAGTGCTTTTCCCTGGTTTCTCCTCTGGGTAGTAGATTGCTGCTCCCCCTGTACTTTCTTGGATGTCTGGCCCGCTGTGTGGCCTGCCGTATGTGCAAACTTTTCCAGTTTGGCCGCTGCAGCCGCCGCTGCGGCCTGACTTGCCTTGGTTCCTCGTGTTGCTTGTGTCTGTAACTGTGGCTGTGACTGTATATGCATCTGTTCCCCGACGCCTGCACTGGTTCCTTCTTGAGAGGCAGCTTCCTCTCCTTTTTTCCTTGTCATTACCGACAGGGTACCCAGCATTATCCGCTAGTTGTTATTGGGGCTGTGGGGCTATACGGCTTTCGCCTCCTCCGTAATTTCCGGATCAGATGCTCTTGTTCCAGCAATTTTCCGGCGTCTGGGTTGTATAACTCTGCCCCCTGGTCTCACTATCACAAGCCTCCGGAGACTGGGTCTGGATCTTACAATGTAGATGTCAGTGTCACAAGTCCCTATGGAAGCTCTGAATACTAAACCAGAGCGGCTTCAGAATAAGTATAGCAAGTATAGCAGTTTTTCCTATACAGGGTTGTAGTGCATCTGAAAGATATTCACAGCGCTTCTTTCTGTTTCAGTATCACAGTATCACAGGTCCCTGAGGCAGCTCTGGCGCCAGCTGGTGTACAGAGTGTCTCTGAGTACAGGGTTGCAATGAGTCCAAGAACTATTCACAGCGCTTCTTTCAGTGTCCCAAATGCCTGCCGTGGCTCTGGCTCCAGCTGATTGAGAGAGCCAGGCAAACGGCCAAAAAGCAAAAAAAAAACAACCAGCAAGGGAAGCCGGATCATGCACTCTCCCTCCGCCACAGTCCCCAGCCGTCCGCTCCTCCATGAGGACAGATAGCGCCGGGAGCAAGTCAATCTGTCAGGGTTTTAGTTTATCAGAAAGGGGTATGCGTTCACACCGCAGCATGGACTGTGTTACTGCTGTATTGCGGCGTTGCAGCGTCTCGATATCCGGTATCTCTACCTTACGGCCCCCCTTCCTCCTCCATACAGGGCGGTTCAGACGGCAATTCAGACGGCGCATGGCATGGGAACGGGTGTGTGGTCCGTGCTACTACAGCCTCTCACCTCGCTCCTCTACATCCGGTCACGCCCCCCGACATGTCACGCTTTAAACTTCCACTTAGTTCAGTCAGGCCTGACTGTGTAGCGTAGACTTTCCTGGCGCCATATTGTCCACGAGGGGAAATAGCTGCAAAGGGGACTGTTAGAGTTGCGTAGCATTATATACTTGTCTGCTCATTTAAACACCGTTTATTGCAGGGCTCTGCACATGACATGTACATTCCTGTTTTATTGCTTACCCACTAGTCTAAGTAAATATACCAGGGTTAAGTATATTGGTGTCTGTGTCCTTTACTTTACAGAAGAGACAGTTAAAGGAAGTTTTAATATATTGCTGTGTTCTTGTCATAGGACTGTGCCGCTGTGAGTTACAGGCCTCACAGTCCTATCAACCCCCCTACTAACTGTGCCAAGGGAGGTTAGAGCGGATTGCCAGGGGTTGACAGCGGTGCACTACAGGGCCCAAAATCATACAGGCAGCCCTCTTAACTGGGGGTATCGCTACATATATATATTGTGAGGGGGTTAGCTCGGCAGCGGGTGTGGGTGACCCCCGGGATGGGCTCCCCACACAAAAACAGGCCCAGCAAACGGAGGTTGTGGTTTTCAAAATCAAAAAGGTGCGGTTTATTTTCTATTTACAGTGACAAAACACAGCAAAGCAAAAGAAACATAAACAAAATAAATCCTGGTCAACTTGACCTCTAACTAAACATACAGGTTTCCTAACTAACAACTGGGATCAGCCTAGTGCTGTCCTAGTCCCTAAGTCCCTGGTTTTAAATGTCCAAGCAAATAGCCACACAGGCTTTGTCTCACCGCACAGGGGTTCACTCTCCCTAGACAGTCCACACAGGTCTGGTTCCAGGCATGAGCTAACATCTAATGAAGCTGGGAGTTCTTATAGAGGCCTTAAACGAGCTGACAGGCTTCAGCTGGTCTCATCAACTCCCTGTCTGCACGACGCCCAGCACTCTCCCTAGAGGTATGAGTCATCCATGAGCCCACTAGCCTTAGCTGGGCTTATACAACTCTCCGCCTAGTTGTATAAGTCGGCGTAAAGCCTGAATCTGGGCGAAATATATCTACCCCCCTGGATGCAACCAGGTGACTTTACCTTCCTGCTGTCACATACCCCCCCCCTCTTGTTTTAACCTCGGGGTTGGAACACCAGCAATCAGGCATTCATGTACTCGAGACAAAGCATCCACATTCCCCATTTGAACGCCAGGGCGATGCTTTACTGTGAAGTTGAATTCCTGGAGGGCCAGGAACCACCTATTCACTCTTCTATTTGTCTCCTTGTTTTGAGCCATCCACTTTAACGGAGCGTGATCCGTAACCATGTCAAAGTGCCTACCTAGCAGGTAGTACCGAAGGGAATCTAGAGCCCACTTCACCGCTAAACACTCCTTTTCAACGGTGGCGTAATTTACCTCATGGGACTTCAACTTCCTGCTGAGGTAAATGACTGGGTGCTCTTCCCCGTTCCAGACCTGGGACAATACTGCTCCTAACCCCACATCTGACGCATCACTTTGTACGACAAAGTCTTTAGAGAAGTCGGGTGAGTACAACACTGGCTGGCTACATAAGGCTTGTTTCAAGAATTGGAATGCTGCCTCAGCCTCGGGGGTCCATTTAATCATGACCGACCCTTTCCCCTTCGTCAGGTTGGTTAGGGGCACAGCCTTAGAAGCAAAGTGGGGAATGAATCGCCGATAATACCCAGCGATTCCCAGAAAGGCTCGTACCTGCTTCTTGCTGTTGGGACGTGGCCAACTCTGGATGGCCTCGACTTTGTTGAGTTGGGGTTTTATTACTCCCCTCCCAATGGTGTACCCAAGATATTTGGCCTCTTCCTGCCCAATGGTACACTTCTTGGGGTTAGCCGTAAACCCCGCTTCCCGAACAGAGTCCAGGACTGCTTGCACTTTTGGCAGATGTGAGGCCCAATCTGTGCTATGGACAATTACGTCATCCAGGTAAGCCGCAGCATACTTCCGATGGGGCCTCAGCATCTGGTCCATTTTCCGCTGGAATGTGGCCGGCGCATTCTGTAACCCGAACGGCATTCTTTTATATTGGAACGCCCCGTCTGGGGTTACAAATGCGGTTTTCTCTTTGGCCGACTTGGCCAGGGGGATTTGCCAATACCCTTTTGTGAGGTCAAGAGTCGTCATGTATCGGGCTGTTCCCAGCCGGTCGATCAACTCATCTATACGTGGCATGGGGTAGGTGTCAAATTTTGTAACTTTGTTCAACTCACGAAAATCGTTACAAAATCGCCAGCTCCCATCCGGTTTAGGCACCAACACAATGGGACTAGACCAATCACTTTGGGACTCCTCTATCACCCCTAAGTTCAGCATTTTCTGTACTTCCTCCCGTATTGCCTCCCGTCGGGCCTCTGGGATCCGATAGGGTTTTAACTTCACCCTTTCACCGGGCGGGGTAATGATGTCATGCTCTACCCCAGATGTTTGTCCCGGCAGCTCAGAGAATACCTCCTTGTTGCGAAGCACAAACTCCTTAACCTCCTGTTGTTGGGGTTGTGACAAGGTGGCTGCTATTCCAACCTCAGGAATCACGCAACCAGTTTGAGCTGGTGACCAAGTGTCTGCGACTAGGGACTCTCTATCCCTCCAGGCTTTCAACAGATTAACGTGATAGATCTGTTCGGGCTTTCGCCTTCCTGGTTGTCTGACCTTGTAATTCACTTCGCTCACTTTTTCCATTATCTCGTAGGGGCCTTGCCATTTGGCAAGGAATTTACTTTCAACCGTAGGGACAAGTACCAGTATCCTATCCCCCGGGGAAAAGGTACGGGTCTTGGCTCCACGGTTGTACACTCTCTGCTGTGCTAACTGCGCTTGGGCCAAATGTTCCTTCACGATGGGCATTACCTGTGCAATTCGGTCTTGCATCAGGGCGACATGCTCAATCACACTCCTGTGGGGAGAACTCTCACTTTCCCAAGTTTCCTTGGCAATATCCAACAGCCCTCTTGGGTGTCTCCCATACAGTAACTCAAAGGGGGAGAATCCCGTAGAGGATTGGGGCACCTCCCTAATAGCAAACATCAGATAAGGAAGTAGACAGTCCCAATCCTTTCCATCTCTATCCACCACTTTCTTCAACATTTGTTTTAGGGTTTTGTTGAATCTTTCAACCAGCCCATCGGTTTGGGGGTGATACACAGATGTACGTAATTGCGTCACTTTGAACAATTTACACAGCTCCTTCATAACCCGGGACATAAAGGGTGTACCTTGGTCCGTAAGCAGTTCTTTACAAATACCCACCCGGCTAAACACAAGAGATAGCTCTTTGGCTATGGTTTTGGCCGAGGTATTTCGGAGAGGGATCGCTTCTGGATAACGGGTGGCATAGTCCATTATAACTAATATGTACTGGTGCCCCCTAGCGGACTTGATTATAGGACCTACCAAATCCATGGCGATCCTCTCAAACGGGACCTCAATGATGGGTAGAGGGACCAGCGGGCTACGGAAATGTGGCATCGGGGCCGACCTCTGACACACAGGGCAGGAGGAACAATAATTTTCTATGTCCTTCATCACCCCAGGCCAATAGAATCTCTGTAATACCCTCTCTCGGGTTTTCTCTGTCCCCAGATGACCTCCAAGAATGTGCCCATGAGCCAACTCCAACACCAACTTCCTGTAAGGTTTGGGCACCACAAGCTGCTCAACGGTTTCTTCTGCCCTTTTTGCCACCCGATACAGTAGGTCCTTCTCTACGCTGAAGTATGGGTAAGTGCAGGTATTATCTGGGTTCACTAACTCGCCATCTATTTTCACTACGTTTTCCCGTGCCTTTATTAGGGCGGGGTCTTTCAACTGTTCTGTGGCAAAGTTTTCCCTGTGAACCTCAAGATCAGAAAACTCCACAGACGGTAGGTTTTCGTCTGAGGAGGTGGGCTCCTCTCCAGTTTCTTGAGTCTCCCCTGCCAATACTGATAAGGGAAATTCCGGAGAGTCCTCACCACTCTCAGGGGAGTTCTGGCTATCACATTCCTGGTACATAGGGGCACCAGTGGGGGGCTCAGGATCATCCCACAGTTCCCAGAACTTCGGAAAATCCCTTCCCACAATGGCGTCATGCGGTAACTGAGATACTAAGCCCACTGGATGAAAGAGGGTACCTTTGGGGGTCTCGAAACACACTGTAGTCACTGGATACTCTCGGGTGTCCCCATGCACACAAATAACAGCTACCTTGCTATTCCCAGAGACCTCTGTTTTAACTAACTCAGCCTTTATCAGGGTCACAAGGCTACCTGAATCCAGCAATACCACAACATTTCTACCATTAACACACATTTTGCATAAATGTTTCTCAGTTCCTCGAATGGCAGTGCATGCGACTGTCGCACACAGCGACTGACGTCTGCCCGTCAGAAAGTCACACTGCATGGGTTCCTCCACAACCGGGCAATTGGCTGCAATATGTCCCGCTTGCCGGCAGCGGTAGCAAACGATCCTTCTTGCCGCCTCTTGAGCCGCTGATTTCCCAGGCTGTTCTCGCCAAACTTGGGGTAGAGCTCCCACCCTCTCACTCTCTCCACCCTCACCCCTTGGAATCCTCTTATCCGCCCCTGGGGATGGTCTGGTCTTAGGGTGGAAAGTCCGAGTGTCTCTGGAAGAGGCCGTCAGGTTCTCTGTAGCCAAGTATTTCTCCACACGATCCACAAGACCACCGGCCGTCTCTGGGTCTCCATGGCTTACCCACTTTTGGATGGCAGTAGGAAGAGCTCTCAAAAACCGATCCATTACAACACGTTCCACAATCTTTGGTGCGGACAAAGTCTCTGGCTGTAGCCACTTTCTGCTCAGGTGAATGAGATCATACATTTGAGACCTGGGGGGTTTTCCAAGCTGGAAAGTCCAGTTATGCACACGCTGAGCCCGGACAGCCAGGGTGACACCCAGCCTTGCCAATATTTCAGCTTTTAGCATCACATAGTCTTTTGCTTGGTTAGGCTCTAGGTCATAGTAAGCTTTCTGCGATTCACCAGTTAACAGAGGAGCCACCAGTCCAGCCCACTGCTCCTCAGGCCACTTTTCTCTTTCAGCGGTCCTTTCAAATGTGGTCAAAAATACCTCTGGATCATCCTCTCCAGTCATTTTTGTCAATAAACGACTGACCCCAAAGGACGCGGTATTAGTGGGACGGCTTTCCTCACTGGTCTGCGGACGTTGCTGCATTACTGCTTCCATCTGTTGTTGTAGTCTCTGCTCTTGCTTCTGCAACAGGTCTATGAAGCGGGCCTCAGATTGCTGCTGGGCTTGTTGCTGAGCCTCCAGACTCTGTTGCAAAGTTGCGTTTGTCTGCTGCTGGGCTGCAAGGCTCTGTTGATGAGCTTGCTGCTGGGCTGCAAGGCTCTGTTGATGAGCTTGCTGCTGGGCTGCAAGGCTCTTTTGCAAACCTGCATTTGTCTGCTGTTGATTGGCATTTGCTAGAGCCAGCTGTTTCAGTATCTCCTCCATGCTGGCTTAAAAAAAAACTGCCACTGGTTCTCCACCAACTGTGAGGGGGTTAGCTCGGCAGCGGGTGTGGGTGACCCCCGGGATGGGCTCCCCACACAAAAACAGGCCCAGCAAACGGAGGTTGTGGTTTTCAAAATCAAAAAGGTGCGGTTTATTTTCTATTTACAGTGACAAAACACAGCAAAGCAAAAGAAACATAAACAAAATAAATCCTGGTCAACTTGACCTCTAACTAAACATACAGGTTTCCTAACTAACAACTGGGATCAGCCTAGTGCTGTCCTAGTCCCTAAGTCCCTGGTTTTAAATGTCCAAGCAAATAGCCACACAGGCTTTGTTTTACCGCACAGGGGTTCACTCTCCCTAGACAGTCCACACGGGTCTGGTTCCAGGCATGAGCTAACATCTAATGAAGCTGGGAGTTCTTATAGAGGCCTTAAACGAGCTGACAGGCTTCAGCTGGTCTCATCAACTCCCTGTCTGCACGACGCCCAGCACTCTCCCTAGAGGTATGAGTCATCCATGAGCCCACTAGCCTTAGCTGGGCTTATACAACTCTCCGCCTAGTTGTATAAGTCGGCGTAAAGCCTGAATCTGGGCGAAATATATCTACCCCCCTGGATGCAACCAGGTGACTTTACCTTCCTGCTGTCACAATATATATATATATATATATATATATATATATATATACTGTATACAATTGAGCTAGATCTCATTGCAGAGCGTTCCGGTTGTTCTCTTCCTAATATACTACAGGCAGGCAGTTGAATCAGTTAGCGGCAGTATATTCAGTACTGTATCCTGTGCACAGCGTGCAGCTAGATCTCACTGCAGACCATTCCTGTTGTTCTCTTCCTAATATACTACTTGCAGACAGTTGATTCAGATAGCTGCAGTATATTCAGTACTGTATCCTGTGCAGTGTGCAGCTGGATCTCGCTGCAGACCATTCCTGTTGTTCTCTTCCTAATTTACTATAGGCAGGCAGTTGATTCAGTTAGCTGCAGTATTTCAGTACTGTATCCTGTGCACAGTGTGCAGCTAGATCTCACTGCAGACCATTCCTGTTGTTCTCTTCCTAATATACTACAGGCAGGCAGTTGATTCAGTTAGCTGCAGTATATTCAGTACTGTATTCTGTGCACAGTGTGCAGCTAGATCTCACTGCAGACCATTCCTGTTGTTCTCTTCCTAATATACTACAGGCAGGCAGTTGATTCAGTTAGCTGCAGTATATTCAGTACTGTATCCTGTGCACAGTGTGCAGCTAGATCTAGCTGCAGAGTGTTCCTGTTGTTCTCTTCCTAATATACTACAGGCAGGCAGTTGATTCAGTTAGCTGCAGTATATTCACTACTGTATCCTTTGCACAGCGTGCAGCTAGATCTCACTGCAGACCATTCCTGTTGTTCTCTTCCTAATATACTACAGGCAGGAAGGCAGTTGATTCAGTTAGCTGCAGTATATTCAGTACTGTATCCAGTGCACAGTGTGCAGCTAGATCTCATGTGGCATGTGGCATGTGGAAAGCAATGTCTTAGCCTCGCTGGACAGGGCATATTGCCGCTGACTCATGGTCCAGCAGGCATGGACAGGGACATTACCTATCTTTCACGGCACACTGGGTGACTCTTCTGGCAGCTGGGAAGGATGCAGGACAGGGTGCAGTCTTGTTGGAGGTTGTTCTGCCACCAAGCCTCCAAAATGCTACTAGTGGTGATTCTGACACACCTCACTCCTCCACCCCCTCCTCTTCTTCTTCCTCCATGGCCTTTTCCTCTATAGATTTGTCCTCGGAACCAGCGGTGCTCCGTAGGCATTCAAGGGGCTACCCAAGAACTCAGGCAAAAAGATGCCATGCGGTGCTTGAGCTGGTGTGCTTAGGGGACAGGAGCCACACTGGGGCAGAGATTCTGTCAGCTCTGCAGGGGAATACAACCTGCCCAAGAACCGCCTAATCTGTGATATGGCCACCAGATGGAACTCAACGTTTGCCATGGCACCAGGACAGGGTCAGGGGAGCTTGGCTTTTTTTCACCACACCAGTGGCTCATGATCAAGAATGCATGCACTGTCATGTCACCATTTGAGGAGGCCACGAGGATGGTGAGCAGTGACAGGGCATGCATCAGTGATACTGTCCCCCTTGTGTACCTGTTGGAGCACACGCTACGTGGAATAATGGACAGGGCACTTGAGGCAGAACAGAGGAAGGAAGAGGACTTCCTTACCTCTCAAGGCCCCCTTTATCTAGACAGTGTTCTTGCGGGCCTGCCGATCACACAGGAAGAGGAGGAGGAGCCCTACGCTGCATGGCATCCCTGATCCTGCAAAGCCTACGAAAGGACCCTCGGATTCGTGTGATCAAGAAGAGGGATCATTACTGGCTGGCAACCCTTCTTGATCCATGTTATAAGGGTAAGGTTGCGGAACCTATACAGCCGTCGCGGAGGGAGCAGAGGATGAAACAGGCCTTGCAGAAAGGTTTATGCAACGCGTTTGCAGAGCCTGGGAGGTTACAATTTCCTGGTCCTCATGGACAACGTGTTGCTGAGGCTTCGGTCAGTCACAGAAAAAGCGGTAGAGAAAGTGGCCTATGCGTTCAGACAATTTTTTAGTCCGCAGCCCCAAGGTCTGATCAGTTCCAGCAACCATCGCCAGCATCTGATTTACATGGTGCAGGAATACCTAGGGGCAAGATCAGACTTGGACACGTTTCCAACCGAAAATCCACTGGGTTACTGGGTCTTGAGGATGGATCACTGGCCAGAGCTTGCACAGTATGCAATTGAGCTACTGGCCTGTCCTGCATCCAGCGTTCTTTCGGAACGCACATTCAGTGCTGCTTGTGGCTTTGTAACGATCACAGAGTGCGCCTGTCCACCGACTCGGTTGATCATCTCACCTTCATAAAAATGAATCAGTCTTGGATCACCAGCTACCAAGCACCTGATGCTGATGTAACCGATTATTTTTTTTATGAATGAGATCCCTTCAAGACTGCCTATGCTGCTGCTGATTGCTGAGTGACTATCCTGTTATGCTGAGTGACTATCCTATTCCTCCTCAATGTTCATGTTGATATTTTTGGTTTTGGGCACCAGCACCAGTGCCTAAAGCCAAATTTTTCTGCCCCGGTTTAACAGGGGCGTGTATAATTTAAATTTTTGATGTAATATTTTGCAGCAGGGCTCATTCCTGCGCTCAAATGTAGTATCTGTGAGGGGTTGCAGTGTTGTGGCACCAGCACCAGTGCCTAAAGCCCAATTTTTCTGCCCCTGTTTAACAGGGGCGTGTATAACTTACATTTTTGCTGTAATATTTTGCAACAGGGCTCATTCATGCGCTCAAATCGAGTATCTGTGAGGTGTTGCAGTGTTGTGGCACCAGCACCAGTGCCTAAAGCCCAATTTTTCTGCCCCTGTTTAACAGGGGCGTGTATAACTTACATTTTTGCTGTAATATTTTGCAACAGGGCTCATTCATGCGCTCAAATCGAGTATCTGTGAGGTGTTGCAGTGTTGTGGCACCAGCACCAGTGCCTAAAGACCAATTTTCAATAGGGGCATGTAATTACAATTCTGAATATAATATTTCACAGCAGGGCTTGTTCCAGCGCCCACCAAGAGTAACTGTGAGGGCTTACAGTGTTGTGGCACCACCACCACCAAAGGCCCAATTTTTCTGCCACTGTTCAACAGTGGCATGTAATTACAATTCTTGATATAATAGTTCACAGCAGGGCCTGTTCCAGTGCCCACCAAGAGTAACTGTGAGGGCTTACAGTGTTCTGGTACCACCAACACCTTAGGCCCAATTTTCTGCAGAGTATATAGGGCAGGCCGTATAGTATATACAGGCGGTCCCCTACTTTCAAACATCTGACTTACAAATTACTCCTACTTACAAACGGAGGGAGACAACAGGAAGTGAGAGGAAATCTACCCCTGGGAAGGGAAATTCTCTCCAGTAAGAGTTAATATGGGAAAGTGTCGCCACTGATGCTTTACCACCAATCCTTGTTTCCCTAAAACCCCCAAATTTTCAAAATCCAATTGTCATTGGGCCAGAAAGTGAGGTGAAATCTTATGAACAGGGGCACAGACAGCAAAACAAATGTTACAGGGGTGATGATAACCCTTCCCTAGGATATCCAAAAAGCTTAAAAATAGATTTTTGGGCTGGAGCTACACTTACAAAATGTACCTGTTCCAAATTACAAACAGATTCAACTTAAGAACAAACCTACAGTCCCTGTCTTTCTTGGGACCGCCTGTATACTGCTGTTAAGAAGAGTATATAGGGCCTGGGGGCCCCACGCCTTTTCTTTCTTTTTTTAATTGGGTGCGGGGTTCCCCTTAATATCCATAAAAAACCCAAAGGGCTTGGTAATGGGCTGGAGGGGAGGGGGGGTACCCATGCCGTTTTTCTCATTAATTTTCATCTATATTGCCAGGATCCAACATTACATTAAAGCCGCAAGCAGTTTTATATGACTTTTATTCCTTTAGAAATGTCATTTTGTGCAGGGACTGTTCTAAACACGGGAAACACATGCCACTTCACAGGCATACTATAGACACCCCCCAGGTACGATATTTAAATTAATATTTCACTTTTATTTTTTCACTTTAAGCATCATTAAAATCACTGCTCCCGAAAAAACGGCAGTTTTTAAAACTTTTTTTTGCATTGATACATGTCCCCTGGGGCAGGACCCGGGTCCCCAAACCCTTTTTAGGACAATAACTTGCATATTAGCCTTTAAAATTTGCACTTTTGATTTCTCACGTCCCACAGACTTTAACGGTGTTCGAAAGTTTGCGCGAACTTTCGGTCCGTTCGCATGTTCTGGATGCGAACCGAACCGGGGGGTTTTTGGCTCATCCCTAATCATTACCAATCACTGATTGGTTGCTAGAGGTTACTGTACATCATTAGTGCTAACTGATTGGTCTCTAGAGGTTACTACAAATCATTTTTGCTCACTGATTGGTTGCTAGAGATTACAGCAGATCATTACTGTTCACTGATAGGTTGCTAGAGGTTACTGCACCTCTTTACCTCTGTATCAAATTGTGGGTGTGGCTAAACTGCACAAACATTAAAGCATTGTTACATACCAGGAGTTTAGGAGTGAACTATATACAGAAGATTGTGATACGTTCTGAGTGCAGGGTTGAGGAGTGCACTACGTACGGAGTGCAGGGTTGAGGAGTGCGCTAAGTATGGAGTGCAGGGTTGAGGGGTGCGCTACATATAGAGTGCAGGGTTGAGGGGTGCACTACATACAGGGTTAAGGGGTGTGCAATGTGCACGGTTGAGGGGTGCACTATGTGCAGACTGCAGGATTGAGGGATGCGCTATGCACAGAGTGCAGGGTTGAGGGATGTGGTATGTACAGAGTGCAGGGTTCAGGGGTGTGCTGTGTACAGAGTGCAGGGTTCAGGGGTGCCCTATGTGCAGAGTGCAGGATTGAGGGGTGCACTACGTACAGAGTGTAGGGTTGAGGGGTGCGCTACATACAGAGTGAAGGGTTGAGGGGTGTGCTACATACAGAGTGCAGGGTTGAGGGGTGTGCTATGTACAGGGTTAGGGGGTGCGCAATGTGCATGGTTAAGGGGTGCTCTATGTACAGAGTGCAGGGTTGAGGGGTGCACTGTGTACAGAGTATAGGGTTGAGGGGTGCGCTATGTGCAGAGTGCAGGGTTGAGGGGTGCGCTATGTGTAAAGTACATGGTTGAGCGGTATGCTATGTGCAGAATGCATGGTTGAGCGGTAAGCTATGTGCAGAATGCATGGTTGAGGGGTGCACTATGTGCAGAGTGCATGGTTGAGGGGTGCGCTATGTGCAGAGTGCATGGTTGAGGGGTGCGCTACATACAGGTTGCAGGGTTGAGGGGTGCGCTAAGTGCAGAATGCAGGGTTGAAGGGTTTGCTATGTGCAGAGTGCAGGGTTGAGGGGTGCGCTATGTGCAGAATGCATGGTTGAGGGGTGTGCTGTAAATCCAAGTCCCCCCCAGGTACAAAGCTATCCTCCCCTCACCCCCCTTTCCCCCAGTACAGAGCTTTCTGCCAAATTCTCTCCCACCAGCTAGAACAAAATTACTGAGTGGTGAGGCAGAAGAGCAGCTACAACTCACTGCATGTCCGTGCAGTTGCCGGTCTCTAGAGGAGCTTCGGCCTGTGTGGATGCCCGCCCCCTCCCTCTCACAGAGATCGATGTGTGGAGCAGGGAGGGGTCTGAACAGCCGCACGGAGGGAGCGCTGTCACTTTTAAATACAGAAGCAGCGCTCCTCTCCTGGAGGACAGTAGCGAACAACCAGAGTGACCAGGGCCGGACTGGGAATAAAAACCAGCCCTGGAAATAATTTCATACCAGCCCCATAGCATTATTATACCAGCCCAACAGCATAACGTCATTATTTTCTTGTTCATAAAATGCAAAACCATACATTTTAAAGCACATTTGAAGAGCGTATTATATATAGATAGACAGATATGAAAGCACATAGGACATATAACAGCAAATTCCAGTTAAAAGTGGAGCAATCATCAAGGGGGACACCTGGGACTCTGGGAATGTAGGGGTGACCAGAGACCACCTTCCGCAGAAAGAATACACTAAGGCACAGGTGTCAAACACAAAGCCCGCAGGCCGAATCCGGCCCTCCGGGCCATTTCATGTGGCCCTCGCACCTCTCCTGCAGCTGCAGGAAAGCTCCAGCCCTCCTCTGGTCCTACTCCAGACCCTTACTTTCTGCTTTCAAGCAATGCATTCAGCTTCTTCTCAGCAGCAGCATAAGGAAAGGGAGGTGCACTGTGATGTAAGGGAGAATGGGGGACTCAACTTCTGATGGTAGGGTGGCTCTTGACATCTAATGTAAAGGGGAGGGGATGCGCTGGACATCTAATCTTACAGATACAACCAGCCTTTTTGAGGGCAATCATAATGCTGATGCGGCCCACGATGAAATTAAGTTTGACACCCCTGCACTAGGGTAAAGGGGGGTGGGTTACTGGTATGGGGGGGGGGGGGTGACCTTTATATCAGTGCCCCCTTACATTATTGTATTCTCTCCCCCCCTTACATCAGTGACCCCTCCTCAGAATGGCCTGGCGGCGCTGTCAGTTGGCTCCAGCTTGGTGGCTCTGGTTTTATTCTATAGTGTCCTCTCCACAGTCCACACACATCTGACCTCTCCCATGACCCCCATCCAGGCGGCGCTCTTACTCTTGACTCCTCTCCAGACTCCCCCTCAAAGACTGCAGACATGATATAAGACAAGAGATGATCAGAGGTTGCGGACATGATGCAAGAGATGGTTAGAGGCCGTGGGCATAGTACAGGAAATAGTCAGAGGCTTTAGACATGATACAGGAGATGTCAAAGGCTATGGGCATGGTACAGGATATGTCAGAGAATGCGGGCATGGTACAGGAGATGTCAGAGACTGTGGGCATGGTACAGGATATGTCAGAGAATGCGGGCATGGTACAGGATGTCAGAGAATGCGGGCATGGTACAGGATATGTCAGAGAATGCGGGCATGGTACAGGAGACGTCAGAGGTTGTGGGCATTGTACAGGAGATGTCAAGATGTCAGAGGCTGCGGGCATGGTACAGGAGATGTCAAGATGTCAGAGGCTGTGGGCATGGTACAGGAGATGGTTAGAGACTGAGGACATGATACTAAAGATGGTAAGAGAATGTAGATATGATACAGGAGATGGTCAGAGACTGCAGACATGATACAAGAGATCAATGCAGCCTCACCAGTGCCCATCAAATGAAGCCGCACTGTGCCCATCAATGCAGCCTCACTGTGCCCATCAATGCAGCCTCACTGTGCCCATCATTGCAGCCTCACTGTGCCCATCATTGTAGCCTCACTGTGCCCATCATTGCAGCCTCTGTGCCAGCCCATGCAGCCTCACTGTGCCCGTCCATGCAGCCTCACTATACCTATCAATGCAGCCTCACTGTGATCATTATTGCAGCCTCACTGTGCCCATCATTGCAGCCTCACTGTGCCCATCAATGTAGCCTCACTGTGCCCATCACTGCAGCCTCTCAGTGCCCATCAATGCAGCCTCACTGTGCCCATTAATGTAGCCTCACTGTGCCCATCATTTCAGCCTCACTGTGCCCATCATTGCAGCCATACCGTGCCCATCATTGCATCCTCACCGTGCCCATCATTGCAGCCTCACCATGCCCATCATTGCAGTCTTACTGTGCCAATCATTGCTGCCTCATTGTTCCTGTCATTTCAGCCTCAAGGTGCCCGTCATTGCAGCTCCAAGGTGCATTGCAGCCTAAATGTGCCCATCATTGCAGCCTCAATGTGCCCATCATTGCAGCCTCAAGGTTCCCATCATTGCAGCCTCAATGTGCCCATCATTGCAGCCTCAATGTGCCCATCATTGCAGCCTCAAGGTGCCCGTCAAAGCCTCAATGTGTCCGTCATTGCAGCCTCAAGGTGTCCATCATTGCAGCCTCAATGTGCCCATCATTGCAGCCTCAAGGTGCCCATCACAGCCTCAATGTGCCCATCACAGCCTCAATATGCCTGTCATTGCAGCCTCAAAGTGCCCGACATTGCAGTCTCAAGGTGCCGGTCATTGCAGCCTCAAGATGCCATCACAGCCTCAATGTGCCCGTCATTGCAGCCTCAATGTGCCCGACATTGCAGTCTCAAGGTGCCCGTTATTGCAGCCTCAAGGTGCCATCACAGCCTCAATGTGCCCGTCATTGCAGCCTCAATGTGCCCGTCATTGCAGCCTCATTGTGCATCTCCCGCTGTGTCTCGGAGCTCAGTCTGAAATGTTCCGCCGCGCTGTGACAAAGGTCCTCCTGGACCAGCTTGTGTGATAGACGCCGTGTTCTGTCTATCACACAAGCTGGTCTAGGAGGAGGGCAGGACTTTTGTCACAGCGCAGCCAAACATTTCAGAGTCAGCTCCGAGACACAGTGGTCTCCTGCTTTGTAAGGGAGGGAGAGAGGGGGAGCGCTGCAGCCACAGCTCAAATTGGCCCCAGGGTAAGCTGCCTACCGGGAAATGTCCCAGTATCCTCGTAGGCCATTCCCCTATTGACACCGTCCATTCATGATGAAACGCGTTTGGGAGCGACGTGCTGACGTCACCACGCTGCTACGAGGGAAGGGTGTTCGTTTGGAAGCCGGCCGGCTCTATTTCTAAGCTTTTAATTACTTCTTGGATGCAAGTGTTTTATCTTTTATGTAAGAAATTGTACTCTACGGTATTACCCTATTGTCTGTGTCCTCTCCTTTACACCGGTCCTGTACATTGGTTTACCCGTGATTGGGAGGATCGGGGAAAGAGTGATTTGCTGTGCTGCGTGCTGTCATCAGATCCAGTGGGTCCATCCCCTCAAGGCCGCGGCTGGGTTACAGTCGACCGCTTATCGTGGGCTTACCTTCGGTAAGCAGACAATCTATGTGGTGGAGGGCACGGTTGTTCATTGTGATCACCGGGTGTTGCAGTCATCTAATATCTGTGTATAATCCCTCTACTGGATGTCCTTAAATCTTCCTATAGGATTGTTATTGAAGTTGGGTCCGGGAGTGGTCCCCTCAATAACCAACTTTTGGACTCTATTCCTATTCTTTAATTTCTAGAGACTGTGTTTGGTGTATTATAAGGTGCTTTACACAGACCAGCCCCTGGACATTAATATCGAAGCATTATTGGTGCAATTTTTTATGTTTAATTCTGTTTGTGTTTATATCACTATTATTGCTGCCTTAGTTTGGGTAATTTAGCGCAGTTTTCTTTCTGTTCATCCCCGTAGGCCAGTCCGGCCCTGAGCAAGACTAGCGCCAGAGGTGGTGGAACTCCAGCCCCCGGTGGGCAGCAGTGTGGGTTTAAGGGACAGCTGCTTTGGGCCCCCCAACAATGACTGGGCCCAGGGCAGTTGCCCCTTTTGCCCTGCGTTAAAGACGGCTGTCATGCCTTTGGCCTACAAGGATAATACAGTAATATCTTCTGGACATGCAATTCCAACATTGTCCACAAGATGCCACTCTTAACAAAAGACTATTGATGGGCAGTATTCTATGGTTAATACACATTTCCTGGAAACTAGCTCCACTTCCTATTACAACTCTTTCATCTTCTCCATTGAGACAGTCCACATGGAGTCAGCTAAACCTGCACCACATGTTTCCTAGGAAATCCTGGTCCTTCTAAGGCAGCATCTCTGGTATGCTAAAGATTGTTTACCTGTATACCTAGTAGACATTTGTTTTTGTTCATGTAATTCTTATATGTTAATTTATCTGTTTATTTCTAGTTTCACCATACGTACGCATCTTATATGGCCACCACCCAGTGGCGGAACTACCGCCATAGCGACCCACGCGGGTGCTATGGGGCCCGCAGCCAAGTGGGGCCCGGTGAGGATGAGCAGGGTCGGCCCTACCATGGGACCCGGTGGGACCATGGATCCCGGGCCGCACATTCAGAGGGGTGGCAATTTCCTGCACGCCAGCCAGCTCGTTCCACCTATTCCGCTGCTTATTTCATGGGGGCCGATCGGGCTTGTGTACTCCCACTTTCTGGTAACTGGAATGCACGATGGTGCGGACGTGATGTCATCAGCCGGAAATGATGGCCGGGCTGCATCCCATGTCTTTCATAATTTCCGGCTGATGACACCTATTGTGCGTTCCACCACTATGAAAGGTGTGTGCCGCTCCAAGCTGTGAAGCTCCAAGGAATGCTCCCGCCCTGATACTGGAACAGGTGCTGGCTCTGCACTAATGCATGGGAAAGAAAAGAGCCCTGGACTGCCGCGCTCTGTATAAATGATTTATTTTCAAAATTCCAAAATTAAAATCCAAAATTAATCCATAGATTCAAAAGTCCAAAAACAGACAAAAACAGAAAACAGACATGCAGGGGTGGATAGCTGACGTGTTTCACATCAAAGATAGATGCTTACTCATAGCAGGAAGTAGGAGTACAGAAGCCCAATCGGTCCCCTTCAAATAAGCAGCGGAGCAGGCGCAGTGTATCTCTATCTTCTCCCCTGTCCACAGAGTCCCTTCTTAGTCTGGACACGACAGCCACTACAGTGGGCATCAGGGCCACTGTTAGAAATCATGGGGCCCCGTACAACCTACCTGTCGGGGCCCCCTTCGACCTGGTGGCAACTGATACACTGCATCCACTGACAATTGATGTGGCAAGTGACAAGCTGCATCTGCTAACAAGTGACGTGGCAAGTTGCATCTGGTGGCAGGAGACAGTGGAAAGTGACACACTTCATCTGCTAACAAGTGACGTGGCAAGTGACACACTGCATCTGCTAACAAGTGACGTGGCAAGTGACAAACCATCTGCTAGCGAGTAATGTGGCAAGTGACACACTGCATCTGTTGACAAGTGACGTGACAAGTTGCATCTGGTGGCAGGAGACAGTGGCAAGTGACACACTGCATCTGCTGACAAGTGATGTGACAAGTGACACACTGCATCTGCTGACAAGTGATGTGACAAGTGACACACTGCATCCGCTGACAAGTGACACACTGCATCCGCTGACAAGTGACGTGGCAAGTGACACACTGCATCCGCTGACAAGTGACATGGCAAGTGACACACTGCATCCGCTGACAAGTGACGTGGCATATGACACACTGCATCCGCTGACAAGTGACGTGGCAAGTGACACGCTGCATCTGATGACAAGTGATGTGGCAAGTTGCATCTGGTGGCAGGAGACAGTGGCAAGTAACATGCTGCAGCTGCAGACAAGTGACATGGCAAGTGACAAGCTGCATTTGCTGACAAGTGACGTGGGAAGTGACACGCATCTGCTGAAAAGTGACGTGGCAAGTGACACGCATTTGCTGACAAGTGACACGCATCTGCCGACAATTGATGTGACAAGCTGCATCTGGTGGCAGGAGACAGTGGCAAGTGACACGCTAAGGGCTCCCACTGATTCTGCATTATGGTGAGTTGAACAATTTAATTTTATATTACAATGCAATAATAGAAATAATGCGCTTCAATCATCCTGACACCATAACAACCATGGTGCCGGGATGATTGAAGCGCCAACACCAGGTGTTTGGAATAAAGTGGGCCGGTCTGGATAAAGTCCAGGGCCATATTTTTGTCCCAGTCCAGCCCTGAGCAGAGCACTCGCTGCCATACCCACACAGTTGTTCAATGGCATTAGTTCATTTTTTATGTAGGGGTGGGGGCTGTTTGCAGGGGGTCCTATACAACATTTTGCTATGGGGCCCTGTGATTTCTAGTTTCCCCCCTGCCACCACCTGTTCATTGTAATAAAGATCCAAAGTTACAGACAGTCTGGTTATTTTAGGATGCAAGGTTTAAGCTGTATGTTGAGCTACATACACGCCAGGGGCAAATGTGTAGCGAGAACAGAACAGTGAAACAGCAGCTATCCAGCAAGTGGTATTTAGGACAGTGACTACACAGAGGCCTGCTACCCTGTCAGCGCAGTCACCTGCATACGGCAATACAGTTGTCTCTACCTAGTGTGAGGGGGTTAGCTCGGCAGCGGGTGTGTGTGACCCCCGGGATGGGCTCCCCACACAAAACAGGCCCAGCAAACGGAGGTTGTGGTTTTCAAAATCAAAAAAGGTGCGGTTTATTTTCTATTTACAGTGACAAAACACAGCAAAGCAAAAGAAACATAACCAAAATAAATCCTGGTCAAGTTGACCTCTGACTAAACATACAGGTTTCCTAACTAACAACTGGGATCAGCCTAGTGCTGTCCTAGTCCCTAAGTCCCTGGTTTTAAATGTCCAAGCAAATAGCCACACAGGCTTTGTCTCACCGCACAGGGGTTCACTCTCCCTAGACAGTCCACACAGGTCTGGTTCCAGGCATGAGCTAACATCTAATGAAGCTGGGAGTTCTTATAGAGGCCTAAATGAGCTGACAAGCTTCAGCTGGTCTCATCAACTCCCTGTCTGTACGACGCCCAGCCCTCTCCCTAGAGGTATGAGTCATCCATGAGCCCACTAGCCTTATACAACTCTCCACCTAGTTGTATAAGTCGGCGTAAAGCCTGAATCTGGGCGAAATATATCTACCCCCCTGGATGCAACCAGGTGACTTTACCTTCCTGCTGTCACATACCCCCCCCTCTTGTTTTAACCTCGGGGTTGGAACACCAGCAATCAGGCATTCATGTACTCGAGACAAAGCATCCACATTCCCCATTTGAACGCCAGGGCGATGCTTTACTGTGAAGTTGAATTCCTGGAGGGCCAGGAACCACCTATTCACTGTCATGGATATGCATTAATGTCTGTCTGCCATCTTACCTTCCTCCTCATGTGTTCATCTAGAGACCAGACCTCCTTCACCTGGCTTCCTTTATAATCTCCTCCCAGCCTGACTCCACCCCAGGCCCTATCACTGAACACTATATTAACCTGTGCACTGCAAGCCTGCTTTGCTGATCAACGTGTTTGTTAGGCATTGTGTGTTTGGGTTCCTGCCTGCCGTGTGCTACGTCTGTCTCTCTGTTACGTTATTGGCTTGTCCCCGACCATCCCTGTCTGCTCGTGACCCTTGACCTTCGGCTCGTTCTTCGTTATCCTTGTCTGCTTGTGGCCCCTGACCTTCGGCTTGTTATTCGGTTCTCTCTATCGTGTGCCGCTGCTTCCCCTTATCCTACGGGGCGTGAGCTAGGAAACTCCAGGGGCCGCGACCTGGTCCCAGCCTGCAGCGTAACATCCTCACCACTAGAGGCCCTGGAGAAGACCAGCTGGGTCTTAGACTCCGCGCCCTGGGGAATCTTGGCTCTCGCTTCCGTTGGGATCCCGGTTGTGCTCCTCTGGTCCCGCTTTCCACAACCACCCAGTTTCCTACCCACAGAAGCCAGCCATAGGGTTCACTACCTCGCGGTGCACTCCTGTCCCCCTACGGTGTGCATCTGTCACCTGGCCACAGGTGACCCTGACAGTTTGATCAGCCATGAACCCGGCTGACATCCCGCTTCCCGCGGATGATCCATTGCAGGGCATAGTTCGCAGACTTGAGACCCAGGAATCAAATCAGACCCAGGTGATGCGATTCCTCCAGGATCTGGCTTCTCGATTCGAGCAGCTTCAGGTCTCCTTGGGAACCCCGAATCCGCAACCCCAAGTACAACCAGCGGCTGTACCTATCGCACCAGTCGCAGCCTCACACTCACTAAGATTGCCAGCTCCGTTCCGTTTCTCTGGGGACTCCAAGGCCTGCAGGGGGTTTCTCAGCCAATGCACTATTCATTTTGAGCTTCAGCCTCAAAGCTTCCTATCTGACCGGGCTAAGGTAGCCTATATCATTTCCCTCCTCTCCAGGGAAGCTTTGGCCTGGGCTGCCCCCCTGTGGGAGAGGAACGATCCGGTGGTTTCCAGTCTGTCCGAATTCTTGAAGCTCTTTCGTAATATCTTCGAAGAGCCGGCTCGGGCTTCTTCAGCGGCTAGTGCTGTCTTACGTCTTCGCCAAGAATCTAGTTCAGTGGGGCAATATGCTCTTCAGTTCCGTATCCACACAGCTGAATTGAGCTGGAACAATGAGGCCCTGGTCGCTACCTTTTTACATGGCCTCTCTGACCGAGTGAAAGACGAATTAGCGGGAAGAGCCATTCCCGTCGGTCTGGACGATGTAATTTCATTATGCAACCAGATCGACATTCGTTTTCAAGAGAGGTCCTTAGAAAAAAGACGCCAGCACTCTCTGGGTCCTAGCCAGTCTGAGCTCCCCTCCCTTCATTCCGTGGAGCATCCTCTACCTGCTGAAGAACCTATGCAGCTGGGCCGGACCAGACTAACCCCCGAAGAACGTGCTAGGCGCAGAACTCTGGGCTTGTGCCTCTATTGTGGGGGCAAGGGTAATTTTCGTGACTCCTGCTCGCTTCGTCCGGGAAACGCTCGGGTCTAATACATTTGGAAGGTGGAGTATTGGACCCAGAAACATCACCTTCTCGCCTGCTCTTGCCGGTGTCCCTTCATGTAGGCACTTCTCCTCAGTCAACCCTTGCATACCTGGATTCCGGGGCTGCCGGCAATTTCATGGATTGGAGAACTGCTTCTTCTATGAAGCTTACCCTTTCACCTCTCACTACCCCATTGGTAGTCTCGGCAATTGATGGCACTGTTCTCCCAGGGGGCCCTATTCGCTTCCAGACGCTACCCATTAGGATGTCGGTAGGGATTCTCCACCAGGAGTGGATATCCTTTCTTATTCTACCCAAGGCCTCTACCCCAGTTGTATTGGGCCTCCCTTGGCTACAGCTCCACTCTCCACATGTGGACTGGGTCTCTGGGCAGATCCTGGCCTGGGGTTCCTCATGTTTCTCGTCGTGTCTTCTCAAGGTGACCCCCAAGGAGAGTCTTCCGGTTGCTGCCACTTCTGTTTCTTCTGATCTTCCCGCCGCATACAGCGATTACCGGGATGTGTTCTGTAAAAAATCAGCTGAGGTGCTTCCTCCCCACAGGTCTTTTGACTGTGCTATTGATCTTGTCCCCGGAGCAACTCTACCCAGGGGTCGTACCTACCCTCTGTCCATCCCAGAGACCCAGGCCATGTCGGAGTATGTAGCAGAGAATCTGGAGAGAGGGTTCATCCGGAAATCCTCATCGCCTGCAGGGGCAGGGTTCTTTTTTGTTGCCAAAAAGGATGGTACCTTAAGACCCTGCATCGATTATCGGGGTTTAAATGCGGTTACTATTAAAAATCGATACCCCTTACCCTTAATATCTGAGCTATTCGATAGGTTGAAGGGTGCCTCCATTTTCACCAAGTTGGATCTCAGAGGCGCGTACAATCTCATTCGAATACGGGAGGGTGACGAATGGAAGACTGCATTTAACACTAGAGACGGGCATTACGAATATCTGGTGATGCCTTTTGGTCTGTGTAATGCTCCAGCCGTGTTTCAAAACTTTGTCAATGAAATCTTCAGAGATCTGCTGTACCAGTTTGTTGTCATCTATCTGGATGACATTCTGATCTTTTCTGAAAATCTGCTCGTCCACAGAAACCATGTCCGCACTGTACTTCAACGTCTTAGAGAGAACAATCTCTATGCCAAGCTGGAGAAATGTTCCTTTGAATGTTCTGAGGTCCTGTTTTTGGGGTGCTTTGTCTCATGTTCGGGGCTTCGTATGGACCCTGGGAAGGTCTTGGCTATCACCAACTGGCCTCTTCCTGCTAGCCTCAAGGCCACACAGCGCTTTCTTGGCTTCACTAATTATTATAGGCAGTTCATAAGGAATTACTCTTCCATTGCCGCGCCTATTATCGCTTTGACCAAGAAGGGTGTGAATGCCAGAGACTGGCCTCCCGAAGCTGTCTCTGCATTTCACAACCTGAAACAGGCCTTTGTTTCTGGCCCCCTCTTGAGGAGACCAAATCCTGGGAATGCATTTTTTATTGAAGTGGACGCTTCCTCAATGGGGGTGGGAGCTGTGCTTCTTCAAATCTTTGAGAAGAGACGCCAACCATGTGCGTTCTTCTCCAAAAAATTTTCTCAGGCAGAGAGGAATTATGCCATCGGTGATCGGGAACTTCTCGCTATTAAATTGGCGTTAGAGGAGTGGCGTCATCTCTTGGAGGGTTCCCCTCACTCCATAACGATCTTTACCGATCACAAGAATTTACAGTATCTACAGAATGCTAAACGTCTGAATCCTAGACAGGCCAGGTGGAGTCTCTTCTTTGCCCGTTTTAATTTCACGATTACCTACAAACCTGGTTCCTGCAACGGTCGGGCTGATGCGCTCTCTAGGTCATTTGACACTTTGGACGAGGAGTCCGCCCCTGAACCTGAGCCGATCATTCCCACCTCATGCATTGTTGCCCACTCTACCACCCTGAAGTCTAAAATTCCGCCTGGTAAGACCTTTGTCCCCACTGAGCTAAGAGCTAAGATCCTTCGTTGGGGACATGATTCCAAGGTGGCAGGGCATTCTGGATTCCTCCGATCCTTCCTACTCATCAGTCGTCACTACTGGTGGCCTAATCTCCGCTCAGACGTCAAAGACTACGTTAAAGCTTGTCATGTCTGTGCTCAGTCCAAATCCTCCACACAAGCTCCTGCTGGTCTCCTCATGCCCTTGCCTATTCCTAAGGAACCCTGGGCCCATATTGCCATGGATTTTATCACCGATCTCCCACTGTCTGAGAATAATACAGTCATTTGGGTGGTAATCGATCGATTCTCCAAGATGGCTCATTTTGTTCCTCTTCCTGGTCTTCCTTCTGCCCCTGCCTTGGTTCCCATTTTCATTCGAGAAATTCTCCGCCTACATGGGGTCCCTTCTCATATTGTTTCCGACAGGGGAGTCCAATTCACGTCTCGTTTTTGGAGAGCCTTTTGCAAATCCCTCAATATTGTCTTGGATTTTTCTTCTTCTTACCATCCCCAATCCAATGGACAGACTGAGAGGGTTAATCAGGAGTTAGAGGTCTTTCTTCGCACCTTTGTGTCTTCTCACCATGACGATTGGTCCTCTCTACTCCCGTGGGCAGAATTCTCCCATAACAATCATGTGAATACCAGTTCGCAGAAGACACCCTTTTTCACAGTTTATGGAAAACACCCTCAACTTCCTCTTCCTATGATCTGTTCTCCAGACATTCCAGCTTTGGCTTCGGTTCAGGAGTCTCTCAATTCCGTTTGGGGTCACGTTCATGATTCCCTCCGGGCAGCTGCTGAAAAATTCAAAGATTTTGCCGACCGCCGCAGGCGTAAACCGCCTTCTCTTCAGCCAGGGGACAAAGTCTGGCTCTCTACCAGGAACATCAAGCTCCGAGTTCCTTCTCTGAAGTTTGCTCCACGATTCATCGGTCCATACACGGTAACTGCTAAACTGAATCCGGTTTGTTTCAAACTCCAGATTCCTAAGAGCCTTAAAATCACTAACTCCTTTCATGTTGCTCTTCTAAAGCCTTTAGTCCTCAATAAATTCTCTCGTCCTCTTCCTACCGTGGCGCCTGTCTCGGAGGATAATCAGGAGTACGAGATCAGTCAAATTCTGGACTCCCGACTCTGTAAAGGCGTTCTTCAGTACCTCGTTCATTGGAAAGGGTTTGGTCCTGAGGAGAGGTCTTGGATCACTGCATCTGAGGTCTTTGCACCTCGTCTGTTAAAGGAGTTTCATCTGAAGTTTCCCTCTAAACCTGGGCCCAGGCGGGGAAGGGGGAGGCCTCGTAAGAGGGAGGGTACTGTCATGGATATGCATTAATGTCTGTCTGCCATCTTACCTTCCTCCTCATGTGTTCATCTAGAGACCAGACCTCCTTCACCTGGCTTCCTTTATAATCTCCTCCCAGCCTGACTCCACCCCAGGCCCTATCACTGAACACTATATTAACCTGTGCACTGCAAGCCTGCTTTGCTGATCAACGTGTTTGTTAGGCATTGTGTGTTTGGGTTCCTGCCTGCCGTGTGCTACGTCTGTCTCTCTGTTACGTTATTGGCTTGTCCCCGACCATCCCTGTCTGCTCGTGACCCTTGACCTTCGGCTCGTTCTTCGTTATCCTTGTCTGC
Organism: Rana muscosa; assembly: GCA_029206835.1. Lineage (NCBI taxonomy): Eukaryota > Metazoa > Chordata > Amphibia > Anura > Ranidae > Rana > Rana muscosa. The sequence goes on along the minus strand of CM055126.1, from coordinate 148,230,751 downwards.
TTGTGGCCCCTGACCTTCGGCTTGTTATTCGGTTCTCTCTATCGTGTGCCGCTGCTTCCCCTTATCCTACGGGGCGTGAGCTAGGAAACTCCAGGGGCCGCGACCTGGTCCCAGCCTGCAGCGTAACATCCTCACCACTAGAGGCCCTGGAGAAGACCAGCTGGGTCTTAGACTCCGCGCCCTGGGGAATCTTGGCTCTCGCTTCCGTTGGGATCCCGGTTGTGCTCCTCTGGTCCCGCTTTCCACAACCACCCAGTTTCCTACCCACAGAAGCCAGCCATAGGGTTCACTACCTCGCGGTGCACTCCTGTCCCCCTACGGTGTGCATCTGTCACCTGGCCACAGGTGACCCTGACATTCACTCTTCTATTTGTTTCCTTGTTTTGAGCCATCCACTTTAACGGAGCGTGTCAAAGTGCCTACCTAGCAGGTAGTACCGAAGGGAATCTAGAGCCCACTTCACCGCTAAACACTCCTTTTCAACGGTGGCGTAATTTACCTCATGGGACTTCAACTTCCTGCTGAGGTAAATGACTGGGTGCTCTTCCCCGTTCCAGACCTGGGACAATACTGCTCCTAACCCCACATCTGACGCATCACTTTGTACGACAAAGTCTTTAGAGAAGTCGGGTGAGTACAACACTGGCTGGCTACATAAGGCTTGTTTCAAGAATTGGAATGCTGCCTCAGCCTCGGGGGTCCATTTAATCATGACCGACCCTTTCCCCTTCGTCAGGTTGGTTAGGGGCACAGCCTTAGAAGCAAAGTGGGGAATGAATCGCCGATAATACCCAGCGATTCCCAGAAAGGCTCGTACCTGCTTCTTGCTGTTGGGACGTGGCCAACTCTGGATGGCCTCGACTTTGTTGAGTTGGGGTTTTATTACTCCCCTCCCAATGGTGTACCCAAGATATTTGGCCTCCTCCTGCCCAATGGTACACTTCTTGGGGTTAGCCGTAAACCCCGCTTCCCGAACAGAGTCCAGGACTGCTTGCACTTTTGGCAGATGTGAGGCCCAATCTGTGCTATGGACAATTACGTCATCCAGGTAAGCCGCAGCATACTTCCGATGGGGCCTCAGCATCTGGTCCATTTTCCGCTGGAATGTGGCCGGCGCATTCTGTAACCCGAACGGCATTCTTTTATATTGGAACGCCCCGTCTGGGGTTACAAATGCGGTTTTCTCTTTGGCCGACTTGGCCAGGGGGATTTGCCAATACCCTTTTGTGAGGTCAAGAGTCGTCATGTATCGGGCTGTTCCCAGCCGGTCGATCAACTCATCTATACGTGGCATGGGGTAGGTGTCAAATTTTGTAACTTTGTTCAACTGACGAAAATCGTTACAAAATCGCCAGCTCCCATCCGGTTTAGGGGTGATACACAGACGTACGCAATTGCGTCACTTTGAACAATTTACACAGCTCTTTCATAACCCGGGACATAAAGGGTGTACCTTGGTCCGTAAGCAGTTCTTTACAAATACCCACCCGGCTAAAAACAAGAGATAGCTCTTTGGCTATGGTTTTGGCCGAGGTATTTCGGAGAGGGATCGCTTCTGGATAACGGGTGGCATAGTCCATTATAACTAATATGTACTGGTGCCCCCTAGCGGACTTGATTATAGGACCTACCAAATCCATGGCGATCCTCTCAAACGGGACCTCAATGATGGGTAGAGGGACCAGCGGGCTACGGAAATGTGGCATCGGGGCCAACCTCTGACACACAGGGCAGGAGGAACAATAATTTTCTACGTCCTTCATCACCCCCGGCCAATAGAATCTCTGTAATACCCTCTCTCGGGTTTTCTCTGTCCCCAGATGACCTCCAAGAATGTGCCCATGGGCCAACTCCAACACCAACTTCCTGTAAGGTTTGGGCACCACAAGCTGCTCAACGGTTTCTTCTGCCCTTTTTGCCACCCGATACAGTAGGTCCTTCTCTACGCTGAAGTATGGGTAAGTGCAGGTATTATCTGGGTTCACTAACTCGCCATCTATTTTCACTACGTTTTCCCGTGCCTTTATTAGGGCGGGGTCTTTCAACTGTTCTGTGGCAAAGTTTTCCCTGTGAACCTCAAGATCAGAAAACTCCACAGACGGTAGGTTTTCGTCTGAGGAGGTGGGCTCCTCTCCAGTTTCTTGAGTCTCCCCTGCCAATACTGATAAGGGAAATTCCGGAGAGTCCTCACCACTCTCAGGGGAGTTCTGGCTATCACATTCCTGGTACATAGGGGCACCAGTGAGGGGCTCAGGATCATCCCACAGTTCCCAGAACTTCGGAAAATCCCTTCCCACAATGGCGTCATGCGGTAACTGAGATACTAAGCCCACTGGATGAGAGAGGGTACCTTTGGGGGTCTCGAAACACACTGTAGTCACTGGATACTCTCGGGTGTCCCCATGCACACAAATAACAGCTACCTTGCTATTCCCAGAGACCTCTGTTTTAACTAACTCAGCCTTTATCAGGGTCACAAGGCTACCTGAATCCAGCAATACCACAACATTTCTACCATTAACACACATTTTGCATAAATGTTTCTCAGTTCCTCGAATGGCAGTGCATGCGACTGTCGCACACAGCGACTGACGTCTGCCCGTCAGAAAGTCACACTGCATGGGTTCCTCCACAACCGGGCAATTGGCTGCAATATGTCCCACTTGCCGGCAGCGGTAGCAAACGATCCTTCTTGCCGCCTCTTGAGCCGCTGATTTCCCAGGCTGTTCTCGCCAAACTTGGGGTAGAGCTCCCACCCTCTCACTCTCTCCACCCTCACCCCTTGGAATCCTCTTATCCGCCCCTGGGGATGGTCTGGTCTTAGGGTGGAAAGTCCGAGTGTCTCTGGAAGAGGCCGTCAGGTTCTCTGTAGCCAAGTATTTCTCCACACGATCCACAAGACCATCGGCCGTCTCTGGGTCTCCATGGCTTACCCACTTTTGGATGGCAGTAGGAAGAGCTCTCAAAAACCGATCCATTACAACACGTTCCACAATCTTTGGTGCGGACAAAGTCTCTGGCTGTAGCCACTTTCTGTTCAGGTGAATGAGATCATACATTTGAGACCTGGGGGGTTTTCCAAGCTGGAAAGTCCAGTTATGCACACGCTGAGCCCGGACAGCCTGGGTGACACCCAGCCTTGCCAATATTTCAGCTTTTAGCATCACATAGTCTTTTGCTTGGTTAGGCTCTAGGTCATAGTAAGCTTTCTGCGATTCACCAGTTAACAGAGGAGCCACCAGTCCAGCCCACTGCTCCTCAGGCCACTTTTCTCTTTCAGCGGTCCTTTCAAATGTGGTCAAAAATACCTCTGGATCATCCTCTCCAGTCATTTTTGTCAATAAACGACTCACCCCAAAGGACGCGGTATTAGTGGGACGGCTTTCCTCACTGGTCTGCGGACGTTGCTGCATTACTGCTTCCATTTGTTGTAGTCTCTGCTCTTGCTTCTGCAACAGGTCTATGAAGCGGGCCTCAGATTGCTGCTGGGCTTGTTGCTGAGCCTCCAGACTCTGTTGCAAAGTTGCGTTTGTCTGCTGCTGGGCTGCAAGGCTCCTTTGCAAACCTGCATTTGTCTGCTGTTGATTGGCATTTGCTAGAGCCAGCTGCTTCAGTATCTCCTCCATGCTGCCTTAAAAAAACTGCCCGCATTCTCCACCAACTGTGAGGGGGTTAGCTCGGCAGCGGGTGTGTGTGACCCCCGGGATGGGCTCCCCACACAAAACAGGCCCAGCAAACGGAGGTTGTGGTTTTCAAAATCAAAAAAGGTGCGGTTTATTTTCTATTTACAGTGACAAAACACAGCAAAGCAAAAGAAACATAACCAAAATAAATCCTGGTCAAGTTGACCTCTGACTAAACATACAGGTTTCCTAACTAACAACTGGGATCAGCCTAGTGCTGTCCTAGTCCCTAAGTCCCTGGTTTTAAATGTCCAAGCAAATAGCCACACAGGCTTTGTCTCACCGCACAGGGGTTCACTCTCCCTAGACAGTCCACACAGGTCTGGTTCCAGGCATGAGCTAACATCTAATGAAGCTGGGAGTTCTTATAGAGGCCTAAATGAGCTGACAAGCTTCAGCTGGTCTCATCAACTCCCTGTCTGTACGACGCCCAGCCCTCTCCCTAGAGGTATGAGTCATCCATGAGCCCACTAGCCTTATACAACTCTCCACCTAGTTGTATAAGTCGGCGTAAAGCCTGAATCTGGGCGAAATATATCTACCCCCCTGGATGCAACCAGGTGACTTTACCTTCCTGCTGTCACACTAGTCAAGCATTCCTGCAAGCAACATGTCACATAGCCAGGCATCCTCACTCAAGACAAGGTCCCAAGTTTTCGGCTCCTCTAGATCTCCCTCTGCAAGCAATGCACTCGCTATCGCACGTGCAAAAGCCGAAGCCGCCAAGGCCCGAGCAGCCTTTGCTGAGCAAGAAATGCAGATTAAAAAGGAGAAAGTGAGGCTAAAGAAACAAGAGGCACAGTTAGAGGCAGAGGAAGCCCTCCTAGAAGTAGCCCTAGAGAAACTCACTGTAGAGAAGGAAGCAGCAGCCGCCATAGCCGAAGCAAAGGCCTTAGAATTAGCTGTATACCCAAGAAGTGAATGCAGCAGACGCAGCAATATTCTCGACCCAGAAGCTTAAACTCAAGATTCTCTACAACAAACTTCAGATTACATCAACCAACATTTTAAGCCAAGCAGTGACAAAGATAACGTTAAAGAGACAAGCAAAAGACACTACACGGTACCGCCGCAAGTCAGCGACAAGTCTCAAGCCTGCAAACAGGAGAAATCCATGCAAAGTGACGCCTTCTACGACAGACTCCCTACACCTGAGACAAAAGAGCTTTCTAATCGTCCTCCAGAACCAACGTCCAAGCCTGAACGATATGACAGAGGCCGGCTTGACACCCTCAAAAGGTATGACTACACACAGCTATCCCACCATGGCAACACACAACAGGCTAACCAAGCCACCATAGACTTTGCAAGGTTCTTTGCACAACGTGAGTTAGTCACCAAAATACTTGAAAAGTTTAATGACTGCCCTGAAAGCTACAGAGTCTGGCGGTCTTCCTTTCAAATGCCATTAGAGACTTATGTAGCGATACCCCCGAAGGAGCTGCTGGATTAATTTTGGGTCCTGCCGTTACCCCACATTTCACCGTAGCAGAACTTAAGAGTCTATGTTAAATAGTTTTGAAAGATGTGATTGCCAGTCACTTCATTCTTTTTCTCAATTGCTTTATTAAACAACTTCAGGTAGAAGGATAGAGGGTTAGGGAAAGTTCAGATACCTTGGTTTTGCAGATCACTAATGTGGTTCTTGAATCCAGAGGACAACAGCTTCTGTCACTGGATCTTGCGACAACCGGATAGGCCTCTCACACCGACCTAGCAGCCGATATGAAGCACGGACAAAGTCTCTGCCACAGACTTGAGCGATAAGTGGAAACTCCTGGATAATCCTTTGCTACAGGATTGTTTAGCCAGTAGTCAGTTAGTTAGGTCAGCTACACAGTACCAGAACCGTTAAGCCATCCGGCAGTACTGTGAGGTAGGTTAACTTGAGTGCATCCTCCAAACGAGTCACCAGACCCTTCCTGAGATACCAGCCTTCAGCTCGGTCCTCTCCAGTAAGGTCCTCCCCTGGAATCTTCTCAGTTTAAGTGGCTTCTTCCTGCAGGCAAGACAGCACAGGACCACCTTCAGTTAAGTAGGCCCCAGACAGGCTTCTGGGCCTACTTGCAGCAACACAGCGGCATAGCCTCAGGCCTGGGGGGGCCATGAGGCAAGAAGAACCTCAAAGCACATGGCACTGCCCCTTAAATATCCTTCCCCAGCATGCCCAGGTACAAAGACGCTCCTGATTGGGCTGTTTTTCTGGGGAAAGAATATCCAATACACTTCAGCTCGGTGTATTTCTCACACTGGCCTGTGACAACAGTGACACCTACTGACCACAGTGGGAAATGCACACAACACAGCCAAAGCTGGAACAGAACCCAAACAAATTTACATAATCACTCTGAGCTATTTACAGCTCAGATACCCCTAAATTTACACATAGCGCCTGTTCGAAAGTAGCAGGGCGCTACACTTAGATTTGTCTTGCAGTGAAGAGATAGACCTCCTGATCAAATGGCTTGGAAATGAGTCTGCCAAGCACGCCAGGCGAATCAGGACAATAAATATAAACCACCCAGACACTGGTCTTAAAGCGATTTGGGATAGACTTGATGAGTGTTATGGTTCAGCAGAAGCAGTAGAAAGTGCACTATTCAAAAGACTTGATAACTTCCCCAAAATACCTAACAAAGCCTACCAAAAACTTAGGGAGCTAAGTGACTTGCTAATGGAACTTCAAGTAGCTAAATCTGAGGGGGACTTACAAGGACTTGCATTCCTTGACACAGCCAGAGGTGTCAACCCCATTGTACAAAAGTTGCCCTATAACTTGCAAGAGCAGTGGATTACACATGGATCCCGATTTAAAAGACAGCATGATGTTCCATTCCCTCCGTTTTCTGTTTTTGTGGACTTTGTGTGTCAGCAAGCTAAAACAAGAAATGATCCAAGTTTTGATTTTACATTGTCATGTGCTACTCCTTCAGGACTTAACCCTCGCAAATCTCCAGTAGCAGTACACAAAACTAACATCACTCCTCCAGATTCTTTTCACAGGTCTGCCAGCTTCTCTAACTCGGTGACAAAGGTCAAAGATCCTGGTAAGCAGTGTCCCTTGCATCGGAAGCCACATCCTCTTCTAAAATGCAGAGCCTTCAGAGAGAAAACCCTGTAGGATCGCAATGTCTTCCTCAAGGAGAACCACATCTGCTACAGGTGCTGCTCTTCAACATCTCACCTCGCCAAGGACTGTAGGGTCAGTTTCAAATGCACAGAATGCGACAGCTCAGATCACAACACAGGTTTACATCCTGGGCCAGCTCCATGGACTTTACAACACACTCTCAGTACTAGTGAGCATGGCGGGGAGGAAGAGCACCCCATTACAACTACACCAGAGATAACTTCACAACGTACAGAGGTCTGCAAAGGAGTCATAGAGTCTACCTAGCAGGCCAAAAAGACAAAGCTATTAAGCTTTATGCAATTCTGGATGACCAAAGTAACAAGTCATTAGCCAGCTCAACCTTCTTTGACATCTTTGGCATTAAAGGCCCCAGCATCCCCTACTCCTTAAAAACTTGTGCAGGAATAGTGGAGACGGCAGGGAGGAGAGCATCCGGCTACCAAGTCGAGTCCATTGACAGACAATCATGCTTGTCTTTGCCAACTCTTATCGAATGCAACCAGATCCCTGACCATAGATCTGAAATTCGTACACCAGATGCAGCTGCTCATCACCCACACTTGAAACGCATAGCGCATCTGATACCAGAACTTGATCCTCAGGCTCAGATTATCCTACTCCTTGGGAGAGATATCTTACTAGTCCACAAATCAAGAGCTCAAATTAATGGTCCCAACAACGCTCCTTATGCTCAGAGGTTAGACCTTGGATGGGTCATCATGGAGATGTCTGTCTAGGAAGCGTGCACAAACCTAACTCCATTAGCAGCATGCTCACAAATACCCTAGAGAATGGGCGTTAGACATGTGCGCCGTCAATAAATTTGTTTTGTTTCGGTCCGTTCCATATTAGCCGTTAGTTCGTAATTCGTGTCCGAAATTCAATTTGGATTCGTTACGATGAATTTAAAAAGCAAAAATACCTTTCTCAATATGGCACTCCTCCTTCAGCACCCCAACACAAGACTTATGCCCCGTACACACGATCGTTTTTCATGCCGTTAAAACTGCCATTTTAAAAAATGGCCCTGAAAAATGATCGTGTGTATGCTCCAGAGCATTTTTAACGACGTGAAAAACGGCCATTAAAAATTCCGGACATGCTCTCTTTTTTCACGTCGTTTTTTTAACGACGTGAAAAACGATAGTGTGTATGCTTTAACGACGTGAAAAAAAACGCGCATGCTCAGAATCAAGTATGAGACGGGAGCGCTCGTTCTGGTAAAACTAGCGTTCGTAATGGAGATAGCACATTCATTACACAGTAACGGACTGAAAAGCGCGAATCGTCGCTCAACAAACTTTACTAACATGAAGGGTGGCGCCATTCGAACGGAACTTCCCCTTTATAGTGCCGTCGTACGTGTTGAACGTCACTGCGCTTTGCTTGATCGTTTTTTTTAATGATGGTGTGTACGCAAGGCAGGCTTGAGAGGAAACATGAAAAAAAACGAGGAGAAAAACGTCGGTTTAAAAAATGACATTAAAAACTATCGTGTATACGCCGCATTAAAGGACATTTCCCACCTTTGTAAGTGATGTTGAGTTTTCGGTGGTAATGGGGGGAGGTGCAGGGGGCATGAACATGTGTGTGCATTCTTAGGAGTCACAGGGCTGTATTTCATACTTTATTTTATAGCTCAGAGGACTAGAAGCTCAAACTTCCATCCACAATATCTTCAATCCATCTCTCTCAAGCCTCGTACACACGAACGAGTTTCTCTGCAAAAACCAGCAAGAAACTTGCTGGCAGAGATTTTTTGCCGAGAAATTCGTTCGTGTGTATGGTTTCTCGTCAAGAAAAGCGACAAGTATCTCGACGAGAAAATAGAGATCCTGCTCTCTATTTTCTCGTCGAGATTCTCGTCGGCATGTTTCTCGACGAGAAAAGTGTGTGTGTGTACACTTACCTGTCCTCCCGGAAGCCCGCGCATGTTCGAAATGAATTCGACGCATGCGCGGTAGCTTCCTAGGCGTACGTAGGGTATACCAAGATGGCTGCAACGGCATCGAATGTGACGAGCGCATGCTCGTCGTAGTCGATGACGTCACAGTGTACGCTCCATTCAAAGAACCGCGGGTTCTTTGAATTGAGCGTGTGTACACTCGGTCGGGACAATTTTCTTGTCCAAGAATCTCGTCGAAAAAAACGACATGTTTTTTTCGACGAGAATCTCGGCCGTGTGTACGAGGCCACAGGGTCAGGTTTCTTATCTGAACTGCAATTAGCTGTTTTCCCCCCTCTGCTCTGTGGAGAATGAGACAACAGGATGAGTCATAGTTCTGTGTGTCAGTGTGAGTGTTAGGAGCCTGGTCACAGAGAGAAGTCTATAGAACAGAACAAGTGAAAGGAGATTCTCTCTCAGATCTCCCCCTTATCCTGGCTGGGTTACATCTACTCTCTGCTGCCCCAAGTCCAGGTTCCCCAATTACCCCCCTCCCCTCCCCCCAGTGCCCCCACCATTCTTCTCATTTACACATATGACTGCTAGAACAGATAAAAAGACATTTAGGGAAATTGATCAAAATTGGAGCGAACAGAATCTGTAGCAGTTGCCCATGGCAACCAATCAGCTTCTCTTCAGTTCGTTCCGTTAAGATTTGAAAATGAAAGAGAGAAGCTGATTGGCTGCCATGCACAGCTTCTCCAGTTTTCGCCTGCTCCAGTTTCGATAGACCCCCCCCCCACTGTTCGGGGTCACCGGGGATGTGCGGAGAGCACATGCGCGGTAACACCAAACAATTTCCAGTGACCCCGCACATCCCCGGTGACCCCGCACAGTGTGGGGATCTATAAAAACTGGAGCAGGCAAAAACCAGAGCAGCTGTGCATGGCAACCATGTGCTCATTATGAGGGGCTCCCACCATCCCTGTGCTGTGCTGACTTCCTCCTGGGGCTGTACTTCTGCTGTGTTTATTATGAGGGGCTCCCACCATCCCTGTGCTGTGCTAACTTCCTGGGTTTGTACCCCTGCTGTGCTCATTATGAGGGGTTCCACCATCCCTGTGCTGTGCTGACTTCCTCCTGGGGCTGTACTTCTGCTGTGCTCATTATGAGGGGCTCCCACCATCCCTGTGATGTGCTGACTTCCTGGGTTTGTATCCCTGCTGTGCTCATTATGAGGGGCTCCCATCATCCATGTGCTGTGCTGACTTCCTGGGTTTGTACCCCTGCTGTGCTCATTATGAGGGGCTCCCACCATCCCTGTGCTGTGCTGAGTTCCTCCTGGGGCTGTTCCCCTGCTGTGCTCATTATGAGGGGCTCCCACAACGCTCGAACGAACAATTTTTGATTCGTACTCATGTTCAAATTGAAACTGCGGACCCTACTGGTGACTCCCATTTCAAATATTCAAAAAAAGTAATTTAACTTCATCATAACGAATAATCGTAATTATTATGATAATAATAAAACAATATTAACGAACGTTCTTATTTTGTCCGATTCTGAATCTCCCATCGACTACCAGTACCAGTCTCCTACTCCCATATTTAAAAAGGTCATTTTCCCAACCCTCACTCAGCAGCAGAAGAAAACCTCTGGTCAACAAAACACCAGTCACGTTTTCGTTATAACGAAATTTGGATCCGAAATTCGTCAACGAAATTTTGTATACAATTCGGAAGCATAGCAATTCGGATTTCGAATGCTTCTGGATGTATGAATTTTAGGAAATTCATACGAATTTCGATTCGAAACGAACCGCACATGTCTAATGGGCGTCCCTCTCTTTTCCAGCCATGCCACAACCATTTCCTTGTTAAGGAATCGGCCTACATCACCCACTTGTCTTGTCCCTTCACAAACCCCACTAGTGACAACTTTGCCTGTGACAGGGACCGAGACCATTTAGGGTGCACAGTCTTTCAAAGAACTAAAGATGACAATCAACACCAGGAAGTGGTCCACGGATCTGGGAAGGGAACTCCACTTGGTAGACTGGCAGAAGTCCTACCACTTTACGCACAAATCCTCAATCTCCTGTTATTCCCAGGAGAAAAACTTTAAACGTATCTCTCGGTGGTACAGAGACCCTCAATCTCTACATAAAATATTTCCATCCGTACCTCCCTCGTGTTGGAGATGCGGCGCGGCAGATATAAGCTATCTCCACATATGGTGGGATTGTCAGTCCATTCAACCCCTCTGGTCACAGTTTTTTTCCATATACAGCAGTCTATACAATCGGCCTTTGACGCCCTCCCCAGAGATAGCTTTATTGTCCATGCTTCCTGGCTCCATAGCCTCCCAGAAACACACCCTACTACGCTTCTTCCTGTCAGCCGCCAGGCAGCTTATCCCCCTGTTTTGGAAAACCACTACCACCCCCCCCTCCCCCTTGACCTTGTGGGTCTCCACGGTCAACAACATCATACACATGGAGGAGATGCTGGCCCTTGATACTGACACCTTCGACAAATTTAAGACCTTATGGCTCCTTTGGATCAACTACTCTGCCTCGGACTCCCTGAAATCATTATTGACACCTCTAGGTCAACCCAGTCGTCCACCCTGATTCTATCATGCAGGTTTGATACGCCGAGGTCTGCTCGGCCACCCCTTTCTCACTGTCTTCTCTATCTTCTTTTCTTTCCCCCTCTATCTTCTATTGTTCTCTTTCCCTCTCTCTCTCTGTGTTGCTAATTTCATTTTAATAGTCAAATGTCATACTAACTAATTTTTTTAGCCCTCACTGTCCTTTATATGGAGTGACACCGTCCGCTCCTAAAGGACGGCGGTGTGTTAGTGTTTATGTTGAAAATGTTATATATATATGATAATGTAATACCCTGAATTGTGGACATTTGACAGTTGTCTGTATTATTTCACTCTGTTAAATGCAATAAAAATATATTTGACTCTAAAGATGACAATCATGTGGCAATGTCTATTGAGGACAAACTCTTCTTATGCCCCATACACACGATCGTTTTTCATGCCGTTAAAAATGCCATTTTTAAAAATGGGCATTAAAACCGATCGTGTGTATGCTCCAGAGCATTTTTAACGACGTGAAAAACGGCCATTAAAAATTTCGAACATGCTCTATTTTTTCACGTCGTTTTTCATGTCGTTTTTTTTAACGACGTGAAAAACGATAGTGTGTATGCTTTCACGAGGAGAAAAAAACGCGCATGCTCAGAATCAAGTATGAGACGGGAGCGCTCGTTCTGGTAAAACTAGCGTTCGTAATGGAGATAGCACATTCGTCACAATGTAACGGACTGAAAAGCAAGAGGCTGAAAAGCGCGAATCGTCGCTCAACAAACTTTACTAACATGAAGGGTGGCGCCATCCGAATGGAACTTCCCCTTTATAGTGCCGTCGTACGTGTTGTACGTCACTGCGTTTTGCTCGAGCATTTTTTTTAATGATCTTGTGTACGCAAGACAGGCTTGAGAGGAAACATGAAAAAAAACGACGAGAAAAACGTTGGTTTAAAAAATGGCATGAAAAACGATCATGTGTACGCCGCATTAGAAATAATGGAGCAAGGACTAGTCAAAGATAGCACAAACAGCTGGGTCGCACCTCTTTCCTTCAGACCACAGAGACAACGCTTACCCAATAACAGAGAACAAGTGCTACAACGTTTTGCTTCCCTTATACGTAATTTACAAAGAAAGCCAGAGATGAGAGAACATTTATTTTCTTTCATAGGGAAGATCTTTGAGAACGGTCACACCGAGATAGCTCCCACCCTTACAGACTCTGAAGAGTGTTAGTACCTCCCTATATTCGGAGTGTACCATCCTAAAAAGCCAGGCCAAATCAGAGTAGCGTTCGACTCTAGTGCCAAATTCAAGGGTGTCTCCTTGAACGATGTCCTCTTGACAGGCCCAGACCTCAACAACAAACTCCTGGGAGTACTCTTAAACGCTTTCCGAAAAGATTCTATTGCCTTCATAGCTGACATCCAACAGATGTTCCATTGCTTCCTGATCAGAGAGGAAGACAGAAACTTCCTAAGGTTCCTTTGGTTCAGAGACAATGACCCTTCCAAAGACATCTGAGAGTATCGCATGACATGAGGGTACACATCATTGGCAATAGCCCTTCACCTGCAGTCGCTATCTATGGACTCAGACATTCCGCCCAAGAAGGTGAACTGGAGTATGGCTCAGATGCAAAACAATTCATAGAGAAAGTTTTTTATGTAGAATAAGTTGAGTGACTTCGACGTAACGCGTAGGGAGGAGGAGCCTAATCACGCTACAAGCTAGTCATGAAAGTGACTAGTGAGGAGATCGCATCTTACTGAGCTATCAAGCGCCTCTTATTCCTGGCTGTGTGAGTGCAGATTTTACTTGATGTTTCTATGTTTAGTAGGGATGTCTGCGCAATGATTGCTTTCTTTGTTTTTTATCAAATCGCTACATGCAAGTGAAACAGCTGACAGCTATCGCTGGTGTGGATAAACATATGCTCATCATGCATATTGACTTCAATTGTGACCAAGCAGGATCATTGATGAGACTTGGCATTCAGCTTTGAACACAGACCTTTTCATTGTATCACAGAAGCACACATTTTTTGGAAACACTATTGTGAATTGTGTTTATATATTTGGGTATTGATTACCATTTCATCTATTTTGTACTAATGTATATTACATCAGCTTTATTTTTCATATAAGTTTTTGAGGTATTGTTTCACTTAGTTTATTTCTGCCTATTCACGGTGATATCACTTAGGATTGTAGGTTCTAGGTTTCTAGCGCACTATTATATTTTAAATACTTGATTTTTTGAGAAACACAGATTTTTTCACTTGGAATGGTTGCAGCTGATACCAATTGACCACCCCTGATTTGTCTACATTTTGCCGAGTAGCGCTCTAATACACATTATATTATTTTTATGTAGATGACTGTTTGAAATCCTTACCTTCCAGTGAGTCTGCAATCTGTCTTCTTAGAAGAGCACAGGAAATGCTTGCTTGTTCTAATCTCAGGCTTCACAAGAATGCTTCCAACAGCAAAGAGGTAATGCAAGCTTTCCCTGCTCAAGACCATTCTAATGATCTAAGGGACTTAGATCTAGGTACAGACTCTTTACCTGTACAGCGCAGTCTAGGCCTACTTTGGGACTTGAAATCTGATTCCTTTACCTTCCAAATAAACGGAGAAGAAAGGCCCTTCACTCGCAGAGGTGTCTTGTCCACAATCAATAGCCTATACATAGTTAAATAGTTACATAGTTAGTCAGGTTGAAAAAAGACACAAGTCCATCCAGTTCAACCATAAAAAAAATAAAAATAATATCATACAATCCCATATACCCAATACTATACCCACAGCTGATCCAGAGGAAGGCGAAAAACCCCAGCAGAGAACGATCCAATTTGCTACAGCAGGTAGAAAAAAATCCTTCCTGATCCCCAGAGAGGCAATCGGATATTCCCCGGATCAACTTTACCTGTAAATGTTAGTACCCAGTTATATTATGTACATTTAGGAAATAATCCAGGCCTTTCTTAAAGCAAGCTACTGAGCTGGCCAGAACCACCTCTGCAGGGAGTCTATTCCACATTTTCACAGCTCTTACTGTGAAGAAACCTTTCCGTATTTGAAGGTGAAATCTCTTTTCCTCTAGACGTAAAGAGTGCCCCCTTGTCCTTTGTGTTGACCGTAAAGTGAATAACTCAACACCAAGTTCACTATATGGACCCCTTATACAGTATATTTGTACATGTTGATCATATCCCCCCTTAATCTCCTCTTCTCAAGAGTGAATACATTCAGTTCCTCTAATCTTTCCTCATAGCTGAGCTCCTCCATGCCTCTTATCAGTTTGGTTACCTTTCTCTGCACTTACTCCAGTTCCCCAATATCCTTTTTGAGAACTGGTGCCCAAAACTGAACTGCATATTCCAGATGAGGTCTTACTAATGATTTGAACAGGGGCAAAATGATATCTCTCTCTCTCTCTCTCTCTGGAGTCCATACCTCTCTTAATACAAGAAAGGACTTTGAGGTTGGCTTGTAAATTGGAGACATCCTGTAAGGACGTTATTCCACTGCATAGCTTGGTGTCATCTGCAAAGACAGAAATGTTACTTTTGATCCCAGACCCAATATCATTTATAAAGATATTAAAAAGTAAGGGTCCCAACACTGAACCTTGTGGTACACCACTGATAACCTTAGACCATTCAGAGTAAAAATCATTAACCACTACTCTCTGAATTCTGTATTTTAGCCAGTTTTTTATCCATTTACAAACTGATATTTCCAATCCTGAAGACTTTACCTTACACATTAGCCGTGTGTGCGGAACTGTATCCAACGCTTTTGCAAAATCCAAGTATACCACGTCCACGGCCACCCCTCTGTCCAAGGTTTTACTTACCTCTTCATAAAAACAAATCAGGTTTGTCTGACAACTTCTGTCTTTCATGAATCCATGCTGTCTGTTGCTTAAAATATTTTTTTCCAGCAAGAACTCGTCTATGTGGTCTTTTATTAATCTCTCCAGTATCTTCCCAACTATAGAAGTTGACCAAGTCAGTGTTGGTCCCTATTATGAGGGAACTCTTGTTCGCTCCTGGTGGACGAGGACAAACCACAGCCAGTGTGTCAAAGATCTCTGCTTCCCCGGCTACTGAAGGGTCGAAGGCCAATTTGATCGGGAGGTATCCATCGTATGGGAAGCTCTGGGTCCCAATGCCCCATAATTCTAGGTCTTCTAGGGCAGATGTCTCAGATGTTTTTGGTAAAAGTCCCGATATAGAAGGGTCACTTGAGCTCCTGTGTCAAGAAGGGCCTTCGTATAGATTCCTTCTACTAGAATGGGGACAACTGGGGAGGAGTTTAACGGGAAATTTCCACTGAGAAGTCTCCTGACTGGGTTCTACTGCTTGAGTTTTTTTTTAGTTTTTTTCTTTTTCAGTCTCTTCCGGGACCTCAGTCCTTGTTGGGCCTGGTATGCACTGATCTCCTTCCTCCTGACATTATATTTGGACCTGAAGCAAGAAGTATCAGATTCATTGGGTGGAGAATTGTTCTCCCTTTGTGACCTCCCTGGGTCTCGTATTTTGTTGGTGTTGGCTGGAACTGATGGGCACCCGGATGACTCCTTCACCGGGGCCCTCTGAAGTTTTTCGCCGGCTTGCGGTATAAGACTGCAGTTTTCTTCGGACTGGGGCACACTTGCCTGTAGTGCCCAATCCCCCCGCAATTGAAACATGCTTCCTCATCTCGGTTCTGTTGATAGACAGGGGTTGAGGTATTCCGGACTATTCCTTTTTTGCCTTCTTCTTTAGTAGCTCCTGAGTCTTTGGCCATCAAAGAAGTAAGCATCTCCAACACTTGAGTCATCTGTGACTTTAAAACAGCCACCTCAGAGTCCCGTTCCGTGGCTATGGCTACTCCAACCCCAGCGGAGGGGGAGAGGTGCGTTTATCAGCTGCTTGTTGACCCTTTAGCAAAGCCTCCTCATCTCTCATTATTCGCACAAGGTCTGGGTAACTTAAGGACATGACTGTGGTTTTCAGATGGAGCCAAACCGGATCGTTGCGCAGAGCCCCTCTTAAAATCTGTTGCATCCTGGCTCGGTCTATGTCCTGTGGTACCATCCCTTTCTTCAGGACTATCTGGCAGAGCATTTTGTTCAATCTTCGGACATACTCAGACAAAAGCTCTCCTGGCTGCTGATGGGTGTGCGCAAACTGGTAAATTAGGTCAGTTACTTTCTCCAACTGACCGAATTCCTCTTGTAACATGACTAAGTAATCATAGGCAGTACAAGTGACATTGCTGAATCTTAGAATCTTCACAGCCTCCGAAGCAGCTCCCTTTAAACTTTCATTTATGTGCAGCTTCTTTTGGGCTTCTGACAGTTCCCAACCTTCCACAGCCTGCATTGCTTGTTCTATCCAGGTATCAAAGTCCTCTTCTCCAAGCGGCACAGGCTGTGTCCCCGAGAAAGTCCTCAGCTTTCTGTATCCAGTCTCTACGCACACTGTGTTATTCTTTTGCCACTTTGTCACGAGGTCCCTTAAAGCGTTAAGGAGTTCAGGGCCTATAGTGGTCAGGGGTGCCGGGAACGTTGTCGGTTCTCTGAGGAGTTTTCCTTGGCTAGTTTCAGGAACCTCTTCTTTTACAGTCTTTGGGTGCACCAGATAGTATGTCTTCCGGTCCTTGGACTGTATACTCCGGCCTCTGAAATCCTCGGGCACACCATCCCTCCACTCTAATAATGCGTAGGTACGGGAAGTTTTCTCTTCCGGTTTGAGATCAATCACCCATGCTTTCCTGCTTGGAGATAGTAACTTCATGAGCCTGTCAACTTCCTCCTCTTCCCAGCTCTCTCTGGGAAGTTCAATAACCACACTCGCGCCTGGAGAAGCACCTGTTGATTCGCACCACTGGGCCACAGTAAAAGGATCCATGCTGGCACCACGGGCAGGGGTTTTGATTGCAGAGTACAGGATCCAGGACTCGAGCCCCCACGTGTAGCACTACCCCCAGTTAAGAGAGCTTCTGGTATTGATTTGGGCCTGTACCTTACTGCTGTCAACCCCCGATAAACTGGCTCTGACACTCCGCTGGCACAGCGGTTAAACAAGTGAGATTCTGCAGCACACGAGTAATGAAAACCACCATGCAATATACCTTCACTGTTTAAGACTAGAGTACCTGTGCTGGCCGTCTCTCTATAACAGTTAACAGTCCACACACCGTGATTTCTTAACCATAAAATATCTTTACTAGGTAATGAAAAGGTTAGATTAACAGACAGGCATTTAACCACTTGCTTACTGGCCACTTAAACACCCCTCCTGCCCAGACCAATTTTCAGCTTTTAGTGCTGTCACATTTGAATGACAATTACTCAGTCATGCAACACTGTACCCAAATGATTTTTTTGTCCTTTTTTTTCATACAAATAGAGCTTTCTTTTGGTGGTATTTGATCACCTCTGGGTTTTTTATTTTTTGCGCTATAAATGAAAAAAAAAACGAAAATTTGGAAAAAAAACGAATTTTTCTAAGTTTCTGTGATAAAATTTTGCAAATTATAAATTTTTCTTCATAAATTTTGGCCACAATTTATATTGCTACATATCTTTGATAAAAAATAACCCAACATTTTTGGAAATTATTTGGTCTGTGTGAAAGTTTTAGAGTCTACAAGCTACAGGTCCTTCTCAAAAAATTAGCATATTGTGATAAATTTCATTATTTTCTGTAATGTACTGATAAACATTAGACTTTCATATATTTTAGATTCATTACACACAACTGAAGTAGTTCAAGCCTTTTCTTGTTTTAATATTGATGATTTTGGCATACAGCTCATGACAACCCAAAATTCCTATCTCAAAAAATTAGCATATCATGAAAAGGTTCTCTAAACGAGCTATTAACCTAATCATCTGAATCAACTAATTAACTCTAAACACCTGCAAAAGATTCCTGAGGCTTTTAAAAACTCCCAGCCTGGTTCATTATTTAAAACCGCAATCATGGGTAAGACTGCCGACCTGACTGCTGTCCAGAAGGCCATCATTGACACCCTCAAGCAAGAGGGTAAGACACAGAAAGAAATTTCTGAACGAATAGGCTGTTCCCAGAGTGCTGTATCAAGGCACCTCAGTGGGAAGTCTGTGGGAAGGAAAAAGTGTGGCAGAAAACGCTGCACAACGAGAAGAGGTGACCGGACCCTGAAGAAGATTGTGGAGAAGGACCGATTCCAGACCTTGGAGGACCTGCGGAAGCAGTGGACTGAGTCTGGAGTACAGACATCCAGAGCCACCGTGAACAGGCGTGTGCAGGAAATGGGCTACAGGTGCCGCATTCCCCAGGTCAAGCCACTTTTGAACCAGAAACAGCGGCAGAAGCGCCTGACCTGGGCTACAGAGAAGCAGCACTGGACTGTTGCTCAGTGGTCCAAAGTACTTTTTTCGGATGAAAGCAAATTTTGCATGTCATTCGGAAATCAAGGTGCCAGAGTCTGGAGGAAGACTGGGGAGAGGGAAATGCCAAAATGCCTGAAGTCCAGTGTCAAGTACCCACAGTCAGTGATGGTCTGGGGTGCCATGTCAGCTGCTGGTGTTGGTCCACTGTGTTTTATCAAGGGCAGGGTCAATGCAGCTAGCTATCAGGAGATTTTGGAGCACTTCATGCTTCCATCTGCTGAAAAGCTTTATGGAGATGAAGATTTCATTTTTCAGCACGACCTGGCACCTGCTCACAGTGCCAAAACCACTGGTAAATGGTTTACTGACCATGGTATTACTTTGCTCAATTGGCCTGCCAACTCTCCTGACCTGAACCCCATAGAGAATCTGTGGGATATTGGGAAGAGAAAGTTGAGAGACGCAAGACCCAACACTCTGGATGAGCTTAAGGCCGCTATCGAAGCATCCTGGGCCTCCATAACACCTCAGCAGTGCCACAGGCTGGTTGCCTCCATGCCACGCCGCATTGAAGCAGTCATTTCTGCAAAAGGATTCCCGACCAAGTATTGAGTGCATAACTGAACATAATTATTTGAAGGTTGACTTTTTTTGTATTAAAAACACTTTTCTTTTATTGGTCGGATGAAATATGCTAATTTTTTGAGGTAGGAATTTTGGGTTGTCATGAGCTGTATGCCAAAATCATCAATATTAAAACAAGAAAAGGCTTGAACTACTTCAGTTGTGTGTAATGAATCTAAAATATATGAAAGTCTAATGTTTATCAGTACATTACAGAAAATAATGAACTTTATCACAATATGCAAATTTTTTGAGAAGGACCTGTATAGTGCAAATCATAAAAAATTTATCACATCTGATGTATACTGGTGGCCTATCTCAATTCTTGAGACCCTAACAAGCCAGGAAAGTACAAATGCCCCCCAAATAACCCCTTTTTGGAAAGTAGACATTCCAAGGTATTTAGTAAGAGGCATGGTGAGTTATTTGAAGTTGTAATTTTTTCCCACAATTCTTTGCAAAATTACGATTCTTTTTTTTTCTCAAAATTGTCATTGTAATAGCTTATTTCTCTCACATGGCATGTGCATACCACAAATGACACCCCAAAATACATTTTGCTGCTCCTCCTGAGTATTACGATACCACATGTGTGGGACTTTTTTACTGCCTGGCCACATACAGAGGCCCAACATGCAGGCAGCACCATTAGGTGTTCTAGGAGCATAAATTACACATCTAACTAGTTGACTACCTATTACACTTTTTTGAAGGCCCTGGAGCACCAGGACAATAGAAACACCCACAAAATGACCCCATTTTGGAAAGCTAACACCCCAACGTATAATTTATGAGGCATAATGAGTCCTTTGAACAGTTCATTTTTTTCCAGAAGTTTTTGGAAAATGTGGAAAAAAAATGAAAACGCATTTTTTTTTTACGCAAAGTTGTCCATTTATAAGATATTTCCAACACATAGCATGTACATAGCAAAAATGACACCCCAAAATACATTCTGCTACTCCTCCTGAGAATGGCAATACCAAATGTAGGGGACTTTTACACAGCCTGTCCACATACAGAGGACCTACATTGAAGTAGCACCTTCAGGCGTTCTAGGAGCATAAATTACTCATCTAATTTCTCAACCACCTATTACACTTTTGAAGGCCCTGGAGCACCAGGACAATGGAAACACCCACAAAATGACCCCATTTTGGAAAGCTAACACCCTAACGTACAATCTATGAGGCATAATGAGTCTTTTGAACGGTTAATTTTTTTCCAGAAGTTTTTGGAAAATGTGGAAAAAAAATGAAAACTATTTTTTTTTACGCAAAGTTGTCCATTTATAAAATATTTCCAACACATAGCATGTACATAGCAAAAATTACACCCCAAAATACATTCTGCTACTCCTCCTGAGTATGGCGATACCAAATGTGTGGGACTTTTACACGGCCTGTCCACATACAGAGGCCCAACATGCAAGGAACACCATCAGATGTTCTAGGGACACATAGCATGCACATACCAAGAATTACACCCCAAAATACATTATGCTGAGCAAAGTGTAAACAAAAGATTACCTGTGGTTTTAGTAGCACAGTTGTACACAGCAGGATAGCACTGGTCCAGGCAGCAGGCAGGGACTTGGTCAGCAACGGCATACACAATTGTCCAGGCAGCAGGCAGGGATACTGTCCATATACAGTCCAGGGTCAGTGCAGGCAGAGATATTGTCAGCAGTGCCAAAAATATTGGTCCTTGTAGTAGGCAGGTCCATGTGGTGTGGTCAGTTCATGCGACAGGCAGAGGCATGATGGCATAGGTCCTACAGGCAGCAGGCAGAAGTAGGGCCTTGTTCAGGACAGAATGGGCACAGGGGTAGAGGCTTCTCCCACCCAAATATCTTTGAAGCCTCCGAGTCTCCAGACCCTAATCTAGGATGAGAAAACAAAAAAAAATTGTTTTCTTCATCCAGAAAAACTTTTCTAGAGCCCCTCACATATGTGAGACCCCTGTGTTGAATCCCACTAGTCCAGTAGCAGGGTACAAGATCAATCCAAGAGGCAGGCAAAAAACATGGTCAAACAGTCCAAGGTCAGTTCCAGATCAGGCAGAGGTATGTACAGAGTCGTTAGGCAGAAGCATGGTCGAAAAACAGTCCAGGGTCAGTTCCAGATCAGGCAGAGGTAGTACAGAATCGTTAGGCAGAAGCGTGGTCGAATAACAAGCCAGGGTCAGTTCCAGATCAGGCAGAGGTAGTACAGAATCGTTAGGCAGAAGCGTGGTCAAATAACAAGCTAGGGTCAGTTACAGAGCAGGCAGTGGCATAAGGGGTGTGAAGGTGTGTGAAGGCAGAAACTGAGGATTACGTTTACCATACTTCACTAATAATTTAGTGAAGTATGGTAACGGTGAAAACAGTCTACTACACAGAGGCCTGGTTGGGAAGGACACTCGGCACAATGATAAGCTGTGTCTCGTCTGACTCCTCCACTGGTACAACCCTTACATTTTTTTTTACGTTGTCGGCCTGTTGCTGTCTGGGCAATTAGGCTGGCTGTCCTTCCCTTCGTACACTAAGAAGGCATACGTGTACCCTGTGACTCGGTCACATAGCTTGTACACCTTCACACCATAGCGGGCCCTTTTGCTGGGAATTAATTGCTTTATTTGAAGCCTGCCGCTAAATTTAATAAGGGACTCATCCACACATGTGCTGGTCCGGGGTATACAACTGGGGGAATTTTTCGGGAAAATAATTCAGTAAGGGCCGAATTTTGAAAAGCCTGTCAAAATTTGGGTGATTTCGGGGAAGGCACTGGGTGTTATCGTTAAAATGTGGGAATCTCATTATGAAGTATCTGGTTCTGGGCATTACGTTGGAGAATATTGGCATATGGTAGATGGGGCGTTTTGACCAAAAGGAACGCAAAGTGTTTTTTGGGTTGAGTCCCATACAAAATGTGAGGCCTAAAAAAATCTTCAACTCCTCCACCGTTAGGTCTCTCCACTCGTAGGGACGGGCATAATATGCTGTAGGATTGTTCAAATTAAATTGTTGGGCATATAGATTGCACTGGGTCACAATTCTGGATAGCATGCCCTCGGTAAAGATAAGATCAAAAAAATCGATTGGGGTAAAATTCTCCGTGTCCACCTGGACTCCTGGTTGGGCAGTGAAAGGGGGAATGTTTGCTTCTCCTGAATTAGGAGGAAGCCACAAGGGGTTCTGAAGGGCATAGGGAAGGCTGGCATGGGTCCTTGGCCTTTCTTGCCGAGGCACTGTGGTGCTGGTGGATGGCACTGCGGTGCTAGTGGATGGCACTGCCTCCTCACCAGAACGCCTTCATTTGGCGGGCTGACTAGCTTCCTCCTCTGAGTCACTCAGTGTTGCACTACTGAGGACTGGCTCGTAATTGACGTCCGTCTCAGAATCGGAATTGGAAAGGGAATCTGAAAGAGAGAGAGCTCCACGTTGCTCTCGTCGGGCGTGGAAAGGATTTGGTATGCCTCCTCGGCGGAAAATAATCTTTTTGACATGGTTGCTGGTGGTGGTGCGCCTACACAGTGTGCTAAGCATTCACTGATGAGCACTGATGAGGCGGCACAGATGTGCACTGATGAGGCGGAACAGATGGGCACTGATGAGGTGGAACAGATGGGCACTGATGAGGCGGCACAGATGTGCACTGATGAGGCGGCACAGTTGTGCACTGACTGATTGCACAGATGTGCACTGATGGCACAGGTGGGCATTGATTGGCACAGGTGGGCATTGATTGGCACAGGTGGGCACTGATGAGGTGGCACAGGTGGGCACTGATGAGGTGGCACAGGTGGGCACTGATTGCACAGATCACTGACATCACAGGTGGTCACAGACTGGCACAGGTGGTCACAGACTGGCACAGGTGGTCACAGTCTGGCACAGGTGGGCACAGACTGGCACAGGTGGGCACAGACTGGCACAGGTGGGCACAGACTGGCACTTGTGGGCACTGTATGGGCACTTGTAGTCACTGTATGGCACTCTCTAAAATCACTCACTGTTCGATACAATGTTGCAGATTCGCTCTCCCTCCTCACACGCGATCTCTGTGTGAGGAGGGAGAGCCGGCAATGAGAGATGATCTCATATGTTTACATTTGAGATCATCTCTCATTGGCCGCACAGATCGCATAGTAAATGGCCACTCTGGCCATTCACAGCGATCTGTGATTCGTTGTGTCCAAGGGACGCATGCAGGATAGAATTTTCCCGCTGCGCGCTCGGGAGCGCACGCGGGGAACGAGCAAAGGGGAGGCCGTCTATTGACGGCCTTCTGGATTTTCAGGTCCGCGCTGAAGCCGTCATTTGGCTATAGCGCGGGCCTCAAGGAGTTAAACATGCAGAGCCCTGCAAAGTCAAAGTTATGCACAGTATAACCACTGTCTTGATATACCAATCTTATACACACTAATTGTCTCTAATAGAACTGCGCTCGCGAGCTTCCCCATCGTGGGCAATATGGCGCCTGAACAATGTCCCCGTGAGTTATAGTCACTCCTATAGAAGGGATCTTCGCTAGCAACGTTGGTGCACTTTTACATTTGTAATCCAAGGAATAACCCAGTTAGTTGTAATCCTACTGTAGTTTTGGGCCTAAAGTCACAGGCAATGAGACACCCAACTTCAACTGCGCAGCACGCTATACTGGGTGCGCAGGAACACTGCTGTGATGGCAGTGGGGCCTAGGTAAAGTATCACAGGCCTAGCACAGTTAAGTATTCCTGAGCAGTGTTCTCTCACCCGACCAGACCATCCGTCAACCGATCCCGCTGCTAGGCTTCAGCACGCAATCTCCCGGTCACCCACAGTCTCCGATCTTCTGGACAACCAAAGGGGAAGGTGAAGATGGCTTGACCCTCAGGAACTCAGAGATGTCAGCAGGCTCTCTGGATGAGGCTTCTCTCCCTCTCCAATTGGCAGGCTTGCTCTCACTTGGTAGGCCCGGACTCTCCGGCCTAAATCAACGCGATAGGCCCCAACAGGATCCAAGTTGCTGGGCGGGCGATGTCCAAAGAGACCGCACGTTGCTCCTCCTTCCCTTAAATAGTCCATCCCCAGCAGACCTTGCGCCAGGCAATGCACGATGGATGTTCCGTTGCACTGTGAGTATGGTAGTCTGTGTATCCCACCATGCACTTCCCTTCTTATTGTCAAGCAATAGCCAGCATATTACCCAATAGGAACCAGAGGAGAACGGGACTCACTTAATGCAATATAGTCTCTTATGAACACCATAAAGTGACACCCCGCTACACACCTTTATTCTAAATATTTCTGGACCATATCACTTTTAAGCCATTGTGGATCATTTGGGGCTGTGTCGCTACCACTCCCATTTTGGACATGAGCTCCCCCATGCTCCTTTGTATTCACAGAGCTGAAGAAAGTATTTAATAAATTAGCCTTCTCTTTGTCCCCAGTCACCCACTCTAGATTATTTTGTAAAGGGCCTACATGCTCAGACTTGACCTTTTTACTATTAATATATTTGAAAAAGGGGTTTGTCCTACTATCTTTTGCAATCTGTCATTCGTTTTGAGTTTTTGCATCCTTGATTTCCTTTTTACATATCCTGTTATATTCTTTGTAACATTTAAATGACACTAGTGTTCCTTCATTTTTATATTTTTTAAAAGCTCTTTTCTTAGTTTATAGCTTTTTTAACTTTGGCCGTGAGCCAGATAGGTTTTATTTTTAGCCTTTTAAACTTATTGCCCATGGGAATATACTTTGCAGTGAGTTCACAAACAGTCTTTTTGAAGAATTCCCATTTCTGTTCTGTGCCCATTGATGCCAATATTCTCTCCCAGTCTAAGTCCTGGAGAGCAGCCCTCATCCTTGGATAATTTGCTCCCTTGAAATTAAGCGTTTTTATCTTTCCCGTATGTGATTTTTGCTTACAGCTAACATCAAATGAAATCATGTTATGGTCACTGCTACCCAGGTGTTCCTTTATCTCAACATTAGTAATACGCTCTGCATGGTTTGAGATTACCAGGTCCAACAGAGCATCATTCCTAGTTGGGGCCTCAATAAACTGGACCATAAAATTGTCCTGCAATAGGTTTATAATTTTTTTCCCTTTAACTGTCCCAGCAGTGCCATTACTCCAGTAAATTTCTGGGTAGTTAAAATCCCCCATTATTACCACCGTCCCAGCCCTTGCAGCCCTTTCCATCTGTGCAAGGAGCTGACTCTCCATCTCCTCATTAACATTGGGTGGTCTATAACAAACTCCAATGATTAACTTTGAACTACGCACATCTGTATGCAGTTCCACCCATAATGCTTCAGACTCATCACACTCTCCATCCACCAGGTACTCTTTCACACTCGCTTTGAGATCACTTCTCACATAGAGAGAGACCCCTCCACCTTTCCTTTTTACCCTGTCATTCCGAAAGAGTGCATAGCCAGGAATATTAATAGCCCAGTCATGTGAGGAATGAAGCCAAGTTTCAGCAATACCGATTACATCATAGCTCTCTTGATGCACCAGAGCTTCCAACTCACCTATTTTGCTTGGCAGACTTCTGGCATTGGTGAACAAACACTTTAATGCATTAATATATTTTGACCGGTCACATACTTTCCTCTTGGGTGTTCTGAGATTGCAACTAGGACTTGCTACTATACTTACCTTGGGTTTATGTGTAATACCACCCTTTGGAATATGTTCCATGCTGACTATCTCTATCTCTGGACCCCCCCCCGTCGCTTAGTTTAAAAACCCCTCTAACTTTTTGGCCATCCTTATTCCCAGCTGATCAGCACCCTTCTCATTTAGGTGCAGTCCGTCCCTTCTATAGTACTGGTTATCGACTGAGAAGTCGGCCCAGTCCTCCAGGAACCCAAACCCCTCCTTACTACACCAGCTCTTCAGCCACTTGTTTACTTCCCTAATCTCCCGCTGCCTTTTTGGTGTGGCTCGATGTACCAGTAGTATTCCTGAGAATACTACCTTGGAGGTCCTTTTCCTGAATTTAGCTCCCAAGTGCATAAAATCGTTCTTTAGGACACTCCATCTGCCTCTGACTTTGTCATTGGTGCCAACGTGCACCATTAGGATTTGCGGACCTGTTAGAAATCAAGGTAAAGCCCTACTTGGAGACTTGATTTGTGAAACATCCGCCTGGGATGCCCCACTACCCCTTGATAAGAGGAACTCTTGGATAGAGTAGAGGAACTCTTTATTCGTCTTATCTGATCTCCATGTTTCACGCCCATATGCTCCCGTGCCCTCTACAAAGACACAGAGCCAAAACCTTTGCATATTCTGTGATGCTTCCATCAAGGCAATAGCTGCTGTGGCATACTTAAGAACTGTTGACATGACAGCACAATGCCACGTAGGGTTCGTCATGGGCAAGGCAAAGCTAGCTCCACACCCTGAGCACACTGTACCTAGGCTAGAACTTTGTGCTGCAGTACTAGCTGTTAAACTAGCAGAACTAATAACCTCAGAGATGGACATTGACCTCAAGGATATCCAGCTCTACACTGACAGCAAGGTAGTGCTAGGCTACATCTACAATGACACCAGACGTTTCTATGTTTACGTCAATTACAGAGTGTTAAGGATTAGGAGAGCCACTCGTCCAACACAATGGCACTACGTACCTACTGACCATAATTCCGCAGACCACGCTACAAGAGCTGTTGCTGCATGTAACCTTAAAGACACAACATGGTTTACAGGACCTGCATTCTTGTACAATGCAGAACAGACTGTTCCTAAGAGTGACACTATTGAACTAGTAGAGCCAGATACTGACATCCGTCATGAGATCTCGACATTTCAGACTGCAACTTCAGACTGCCAGCTTAAATCTAACAGATTTACCAGATTCTCAAAATGGAAGGCACTTGTTCAAGCTATTTCTTGTCTTATCCATATATCTCACTCTTTCAAAGGTGACTCAAACAGCTGTGACCGCAAAGGATGGCATCATTGTCAAAGGATCAGTTCAGCATTAAAGCTCCAGCAGTCTCAGGATCTTATCATCCGCACTGTACAGCATAAAACCTATGCTAAGAAGATCGACTGTATCCTGAACAGAAAACCTATCCCTAGTGACAGTGCCCTGAGAAAACTTGACCCATTTCTTGATCAAAATGGACTTTTGAGGGTAGGTGGTCGTCTAAGACAAGCCAACTTAGAATCAGATGAGAGAAATCCTCTAATAGTTCCTGGTCACCACCACATTGCTTACTTGATCATATCACATCATCACCTCCACGTCAAACATCAAGGAAGACTGTTCACAGAGGGAGCTTTACGAGCCGCCGGCCTATGGATAGTTTGAGCTAAGAGATGTGTGAGTAACGTGATCTTTAAATGTGTTATTTGTCGCAAACTTCGTGGAATGCTACAAACACAAAAAATGGCTAACCTTCCAGCCGACAGACTTGCTCCAGACCCTCCTTTCACCAATGTTGAAATATGTGAGTTACCGGCGCTAAGATACTTCTACTAAATTAGCAGTCTGCTGCAATCTGTTGTCATACACCCATATAGGTTAAATGAAGAAAATATTGTATAAAGGTGGATTGCGCTGACTAAAATCTCTACACCTGTGATAATCTAAACAATATGTGAACTTGGTGCTCTAAACAATAATTACAATTACTATACCCATCTATTTAAATTATGCATGCCATAAATAGCAGGAATACCTGCTGTGATTTTAAAGTGCATATACAACAAACAGTACCTTATGCCATATGGTGTGAGTTCCACTCACAAAATTAATCAAAAAAATGAATGAATTAATTAAATGCATCTAAGTATAATTATTTACAATATTATGTGAATATATCTCCAGAAAAATAAATGTCCAAATAATCCAGTGCCGGCAATAGTTTCTATCCACAGTGACTTGCTAGGCTTTCACCTTCACCACGTGTGTACTTAAACCTCCACCAGTTAGATTGGCCACTCACCAGATAGGCTGAATTTGCCAGTAGTGTCTAAAATAAGATCTGTCAATAATTGTGACATTGTAAGAATGACCCAGCCATGTATAAGGGTAAACCAGTACAATCACTTGGGGACAGCTGTGGGTGAATATACACCAGGAATAGGCGGAATATGTAACTTAGGTGCATTTAACCGAGTGTTGTTATTTCCAGAAGGTTTTCATCTTTGGCAGATAGACAACACGCCAGTAGCTAAAATGGCGGCCTGGACACTTCTGGTACGCAGAGATTGTACTTCCGACTGGATAGGGCATCGCCATCAGCTAAAATGGAGTATATGCCACTTCCGGTCATACGGAATGGCCACCCCTCACAGCAGAGATGGTGATAGGTTAGTAAACAGCGGAAGCTAAGATGGAGTACATGCCACTTCCGGTCATACGGAGCGGCCACCCTTCACAGCAGAGATGGTGATAGGTTAGTAAACAGCGGAAGGGGGTATAAACACCGCCGTGAATCACGGCATGAAAAAAAAATGAAAAACGAGGGAACGGCATGTTCCCCCACACACGACCGTTTTTCCCGTCATTTTTTTCTTTGACGAGAAAAACGACCGTCTGTGGGCTCCGCGGCAGTGTCTCCCTATGGGAAAACTGCCGCGGAAAAAAATGATGGAAAAAACGATGAGAAAATTTAGAACATGTTCTAATTTTTCTCGTCGTTTTTCCTGCCGTTTTTCTCAACGAGAAAAACGGCATAAAGCCCACAGACGATCGTTTTTCTCGGCGAAAAAAAAAAATGATCGTGTGTACGTGGCATGAGGCCCCTTTCACACATACAGACTGTTCATTTCATCAGTTCAGTCACGTCAAAACGGATGAAGTATTCATCAGTTGTTCATCAGTTTTTTTTACATCCACTACCAAAAATGGGTGAAAAACTGACCATTTGCCAGTTAACATCTGTTTTTCATCCGATTCGTTTTTTTGACAGATGAAAACTAGGGCTTTCATCCGTTCCAAAAAAAAAGGTTGTTGATGGAAGCGGATGAAAACGAATGTAAATGGATAATCATCCGTTTTTCCATAGGAATGCATTAATGTCCATTTTTAACCCATCAGCGGATGGATGAAAAACGAACCAACGGTTCGTACGTGTGAAAGGGGCTTAACAGATATCTGTTTAGGACAGAAAGCAACTGCACCAAACTTTGATAAAAATTCTACAATGCACATCAGAGCATAGAAATCGCCATATGTTTCATTTTGGTTATTATTTATTTTTTAACATAAGTGGAGTTACTCCCTAGCAGCCCGTGTGGCGTCTGGTCTCTTCTGCTGACCTCAAGCCAAACACACTCACGTATCCTGGACCTCTTCCACAGGGCAATTGATGCATTCGCAGTGCAACCCGGATCCCAGAGGTAGGCACACTATCATGCTGGGCACACTTTAGAGGTCACCCGCTGTTAGCAGGGCATCTGACCTGGCGCAACTGCTTACCCTTGGCAGAGCTTCCGATATTACAGGTGTCTATCTTCTGCGCATGTGTGCATATTCACACCCCGATGTTAGCTGGGGACTCAGTGACTACTGGAGCCATCCTGGAAACTTCTGGACATCACAGGATGCTCTCAATATCCGCATGGCTGTCCCACGTGAGACCCCAGTCGCCACGTTCTCTATGGCTGGGTTTACACTTGTGCGGTGCGAATTCCAGCTCTCTTATCTCCTCAAAAAGATAAGAGAGCTGTTCAGCAGATCATCTCCGTTTTAGCTGCGAATTTGGTGACCTGGGAGAGGGAAGGGGGGAAGTGTAGTGAGGAGAAGGAGAGAAATCCTGATGAGAACTGAACACATCTGCGAATCAGATGCGTGCCCATAGAAGATAATGGACCTGAATTCGCACCTAAGCCGCACCGCAATGCCTAGAAAACGCACGCGGTTTTTGGGCAATGCGCAGTGCGAATGCATCGCACATATATGAACCAGCCTCATTAAAATCAATGTATTTTATAATGTTATGCGAATTGGATGCGGTTTAAGCCGCAACCAATTTGCATAGGTGTGAACGGGGCTTAAAGGTTAGGAAACTTCATACGAGATGGTGAGGAAAAAAAAGGAATGCGTCCTCTGCCTGAAAATTTATGGGAGTGGGGTCCTATGGGGTAGGAGCGAGGGCAGGACTACCAAAACGTATGCTGCCATGGAAGTCTGTCAGAAAATAAAGGTTTTGCCTTTAGTTCCACTTTAACCACTTACCTACCTATACTGAAAATAAAGGTTACGCTTGGGTCATTGGAGCATAAAAAGGTACAAAACCAGAGAAAGGGTCTCTTTAACCTCGTCCCACCCAGCCACTGCATATAAATGGCCGTGTGGGACAAGTATGTCCTCCCAGATCTGTACCTTGTGTGCGCCCCTGGCGCAATCCTGTGATCGCTGTGTCCACAAGACACAGCAGATTACCGATTCAAGTACCAAATGATGGTGCTCTGCACCCTGTACCATGTGATTGCTATGATCAATCACAGCGATCACATGTCCAGTAGTATTGTGATGAGAAGTAGCAGTGGTAGAGAATGCAGTCAGCTGAGACACCAGAACTGCCACACTGGAAAAAACTGAGCAGAAGTAGATGAATGTAATAACGGAAGTGGCCTGGCGAACAACAATAAGGAGTCCCCAACAGTGTCTTTGGTCTCCAAGATTACATGGTTTGAGGCATAGCCTCTTAGTCAAATCACAGGGGTTTAGCGCCTTTGCTTTTTCATGTGTTTTCTAATGTACCAGTAGGCTAGGCTTGCTTGGCTTATAGGAACTGGGACTGCTAAGGTGACACTACACTAGACTATATTCCCTGATCACTCGTATAGAGGCATTACAGTACATTGGCTTTGATACAATTGGTTGATTCGTGTGACACACAAGATACAGTGGGGTAGATTTACTAAAACTGGTGCACTCGGAATCTGGTGCAGCTGTGCATGGTAGCCAATCAGCTTCTAACAGCTTGTTCAGTTAAGCTTTGGAAATAAAACCTGGAAGCTGATTGACTTCTATGCAGAAGTGAGCCTGATTTTGCACTCTCCAGCTTTAGTAAATAAACCACGTCTGGTACAATCAGTCCAAGAAGTCTCACACATGTGGTATCGCCATACTCAGGAGTAGTGGAATGTGTTTGGGGTGTAATTCATAGTATGCCTATGCTGTGGGTAGAAAATTTCTTGACAACTGTTTTTCCAAAATCTTTGGCAAAAAGAGAAAATATCCAGTGAGTGGCAGTTGTGTGGACGAAAATGCCTTGTGATGTTAGGGGGTCAGAGGAGAATGACTGAGCCCCTAGCGCTTATGTGGGGCTCCATGGGACATGCAGAGGGCTGCCTTCCCTGGTCCTCTCTCCCCCTCCTCTCTTTTAGGTTGCTCCAGGTGATGGCAGAATGTAGAGCGGCATAGCAACGGGTCCCAAATGGTGGAATTGAGCCGGGCATTGGTTAAAAAATACAGCGGCTTTCCCATTTCGTTGACCACCTGAGGAGACCCTGCTGAAAACAGAGCCCCGTGCTGCTCCCACCCTCATATACCGTATTTTTTGCACCATAAGACGCACCTAGGTTTTAGAGGAGGAAAACAAGAAAAAATATATTCTGAACCAAATGGTGTACTAAAATATTTTCCAGTGCCCATGAAATGCAGCCTGACCATTGCCATAGTAAACGCAGAGTGACCATGCCACAGTAAATGCAGAGTGACCATGCCACAGTAATTGCAGAGTGACCATGCCACAGTAATTGCAGAGTGACCATGCCACAGTAAATGCAGAGTGACCATGCCACAGTAATTGCAGAGTGACCATGCCACAGTAATTGCAGAGTGACCATGCCACAGTAATTGCAGAGTGACCATGCCACAGTAATTGCAGAGTGACCATGCCACAGTAATTGCAGAGTGACCATGCCACAGTAATTGCAGAGTGACCATGCCACAGTAAATGCAGAGTGACCATGCCACAGTAGACGCAGAGTGACCATGCCACAGTAGACGCAGAGTGACCATGCCACAGTAGACGCAGAGTGACCATGCCACAGTAGACGCAGTGACCATGCCACAGTAAACGCAGAGTGACCATTGCCATAGTAAACGCAGAGTGACCATTGCCATAGTAAACGCAGAGTGACCATGCCATCAGTGGTGGAACACCCTGGGAAGAGGACAGAGGGACACCCTGGGAAGAGGACAGAGGGGACGCCGTGGGAAGAGGACAGAGGGGATGCCGTGGGAAGAGGACAGAGAGGGACGTTGTGGCAGTCAATAAGGCCTAGAGCAGGGATATGCAATTAGCGGACCTCCAGCTGTTGCCAAACTACAAGTCCCATCATGCCTCTGGCTCTGGGTGTCATGCTTGATGCTGTCAGAGTCTCGCTTGGCCTCATGGGACTTGTAGTTTGGCAACAGCTGGAGGTCCGCTAATTGCATATCCCTGGCCTAGAGGATATCAGGTTAGGCACTTCCTAATGGCTCAGTCCCTGGGAATAGTAATGGATAATGGCCAACAGGCCCTCTTACCAGACCCAGCGAAATCGCAACAGTTATCACTCTGGCTGGACGTTCGCTCACTCTGGGTTGCCCGAGGTGACTCTAGTCAGTAGTGTAGCATGTCTGTATCCTGGCAGTGGCTCGGTCTTTCTCCCTCTCTGGTGGTGTGGGTACAATGTGGCTCCCTCTCTGGTGGTGTGGGTACAATGTGGCTCCCTCTCTGGTGGTGCGGGTACAGCGGTTACAGTGTGGCTCCCTCTCTGGTGGTGCGGGAACAGTGTGGCTCCCTCTCTGGTGGTGCGGGAACAGTGGGACTCCCTCTCTGGCGGTGCGGGTACAGCGTGGCTTTCTGGCGGTGCGGGTACAGCATGGCTCTCTGGCGGTGCGGGGTACAGTGTGGCTCCCTGGTGGTGCGGGGTACAGCGTGGCTCTCTGGTGGTGTCCCCCAGCACAGTATTCTCTTTTGCTCTTCTAACACCCCCTCCCTCCCCTCCAGCAGAGTGCTTGCATGCTGGGGGAACTGGTGCCAGAACTCTGCAGTGACTTCATTTCCCATGATGCCCCCAGTGTCTTCTGATTGGCACTCTGCTGTGGCCAATCATGGGGAGGGAAACAGCAGGCAGGAAGCTGGGTGGCGGCCCAGCAAATCCAATTAGAGCAGCTCTCTTTCTCTTCGGCTTACAGAAAGGGAAGGGGGGCAGTGGGGGAGATATACAGACAGCCCGCAGCTCTATTTGCCAGAGAACTCGGCAGCGGTGCTGTGACAGGGAGAGGAGAACTGCGGGCTGTCTGTATATCCACGGCCGCCCCCCTTCCCTTTCTGTAAGCCAAAGGGAGAACAAAGAGAGCGGCTCTAACTGGGTTTGCCGCAATGCGAGCAGGGTAAGGGGCTTTGCCAGTGGCGGCGGTCAGGGGATTCCAGCGGCTACGGGGAGCGATGAGAGCGGATGGCAGGGTCGGTGCCAGTGACGGCGGGGGGCAGGGCCCGTCATGTATTCGGACTATAAGACGCAGGAACATTTTCCCCCATATTTCTGGGGGGAAAAAGTGCGTCTTATAGTCCGAAAAATACGGTATATATAAATAAATATATTTGAATTTTGTCATTGCATTTGTTAATGGGGGTGTCATCCAGTTCATCTCTGGATGGACTACGTGGTAGTTTTAATAAATTAAAAAATTTATGGTTATGTCATTTTAAGATGAAATATTTTGCCGTTATGGGTTACTGTTGATTTTTGGGTAACCCCTTTAATAAACGTTGAGTTTTCTCCGTAGATCCAAGATGAACCAATTAGGAAAGGGTCATTGGATAACTCTTTATAGAGCTCCTTTTCAGATCTGTCCAGTTTTTAGTTGCTCAATATCTTTCTGTTCGACCCCCCTTTTAGGTTAATTTTTTATTCATATTAATCTGTCTCCATTAACAAGATTCCAGTTTTCATCTGTCCTGTCTTCTTGCCTTACAAAAACTTAACCTTTCTGGCTTTCGTTCCTCTTTACATTCTTTCAGGATAGGTGCGGTGCGGCTACTGAAGCTAGCCTTCTCGGTTTCTCTGATGGTTTAAAAAAAGTTGGGGCATTGGGATAGTGATGTTTAAAAATTGTATGTTCGTCCTGATCTTGTTATTGTTTCTACTAAGCGTGTCATTTGGTTAGTAGGACATTCCTTTATATTTTGGGCCGAAAAGGAGAACTTCCACCAGGAATTGCAAAACCAATCTTGGTTTGGACGATTTCAAGTTTTATGGTGGGGATAAGGGGATTGAGATGGAGAAACCCAAAAGATAAATTGTCTTACTAGGACAATGGCCTTCTCCTGATGTACTTATCATTCATGCCGAGGCTAATGACCTGGGCAGGATTAAAATTTGGGATTTCTATTGCGAGATGAGGGATTTATCTTCTTTTAAGTTATTTTCTTTTGCTGTCATAGTATTTTCAGAGATGGTACCAAGACTCCTTTGGTCAGATTCAAGTAACCTTCATTTAGATAGGATTAGGAAACGCATATATAGAACTATATGCAATTTCCCACGGTGCTTTTTTCCTACCGCCACATAGACCTTGAGGGTTTCCTTCCTGGTCTATACAGATACAGAATTGATTTTGTACACCTGTCGGATGTTAGTTTAGACAATTGTTTAAAGCCTCGTACACACACACACGATTGGATTTTCCAACGGGAATTGTCTGATGGAGCATATAAACCGTCGGATTAGCCGACTATATCCTGCCATCACACAATTGTCTGAATTTCCAGCAACAAATGTGGAATAGCATGCTTTAAAATTGTCCGACAAATGTGTGATGTCGGATTATCCGATAGCGTATACACAAGTCCGTCGGAAAAAAAAACATTTAACGTACAAACCACGCATGCTTAGAAGCAATGCTAACAATAACACAATAGCAGAAGTTGCCCAAAAGAGCTGGAAAAAAGTTTTGTATGTTGGCCAACAATTCTTTGCCATTTGTATGCAATACAAGTTCACGGCCAACATCCTTCGGAAATGTCTGAGGAAAATCCGATCGTGTGTACGAGGCTTACAAAACATGATTGTCCATACTGAACTGGATGGCCTGCTCAATGTTATAGTATTAACATATGGTTATGTAATTAAGATTAAATATTTTGCCATTATAGACTGTTCATTTTTGGGTAACCCCATAAACGCTGTGGCCATTATAGCCAACATGAAATATGTGTTGTCTTTTAGTTATCCTTGAGTCCTTTGTGCTGTCCCATGGGCAGACTGGTTCGAGATGAAAGGTAACATTCAAACAAGGGGTTAACTGTTCCCTGGGAGGTCCAACTGTGGGGGGGGGGGTGTAGTGACTGGAGGAAAGGTGGTCTGTTTATATTGACAGATCCCTGTTCCATTTCTCAGGAGAAATCGGGGGTGGGCATCGCTGCCGCACGCATCGGCTCCAATCAGCAGATGTACAATGACGGCGATTCACCCGGGAGATCCACTCTACTGCAAAACAATTGTGGCGGCTGGTCTTTAAGCCGTTAAATTCCACCAAAAATATAAGGTTTCAAAATGAGATAATGAGCAGGAAGGGGGTGAGTGTTCAATATTTAGCTTGTTAAAGTGTATTTCCACTTTTACAATAAAACCCAAAAAAGGACACGATAGCTACAACAGGCTACCAGAAAAGCAGTACTTTATTCCAAAACTAGTATTAAGAAACACAACCCCCCAACCACAAGCCAATTGGACAAACTGCCCTAACATACTTTCTATTCTAGAGCAAAAACATTTGGCATAGAGCACTGTAAGAGAAAGTTGCATTTATGGCTATGCACGCCATCGGTTGTCATCCTAAAAATCCAGATAATTGTTACTACAGGGCAATGTCTGTTCTCTGTAATGCATCAGAAGTTTAAGGATAAGTTCACCTTTGTGAACATTTTACACCAGTATTTCCCAATGCTGCAGCCTGATGTCCACATTCCCTGTAACAGCAGCATAGGGAGAAGTTCTCTGTACTAGCTGGCACTTTTTTTAAACCAGTGTGGCATAATTTATACAGCAGTGTGTAAATTACAGGCCCTGTTGTCCTTTGCAGCAGTCAGCTTGTAGTTCTCAATGAACTACCAGGGCAGTGGTAGTACATGGATTCTTCCTGTCAGATTGCATCCGCTTGCCTGTACAGGCACACTTGCATTACGGCAGGACTACCAACACATGCTTTGAATCACTATGCCATCATGACACTTACCTGATTTTTTTGCACCCCCACCTTGCAATTGGGCATTTAGCAGACACCCTCAAGGGGAAAAAAAAAAAAAAAGTATAAAAAAAAAAGTTAATTGGGTTAAAAGGCTTATCTTTTGGGGCGCATGCGCGGATGCCTGAGGGAGAAGTCGCATCCCCTTAGAGCTCCGCTCCCGGGTTAAACAAACCGGAGAACCGACTGCTGTTTTCACCGCAAACGGCACCAGCTCCCGCAAATTCATACCAGGTACACTTTGGCTTATTGAGGATGGTCACGAGGGGGCCAAAAACAAAGTATAAGATTGGTATCTCTAAGGATACACCGGCCCGGCAGACATCCAAGATGGCGGCGCCTGGTACCTCACAGACTCGCACACAGCGGGTTCCTAAATCCCTGTCACACAATGTCAAAACTCTGGACACAGCTGGTGAGATTGATTCTGACTACGAAACACCTGAAAATGTTATTCAGTCTAGCATGTTTAGACAATTTGAGAAAATGCTTCAAAAAGCATTGGAACAAACTTCTGACCAGATAACAGAAAAGCTGACAAGGGAGATTAGGGAGCTGGGGCATAGAACAGCTGAACTGGAAATGCGGGTAGATGATATAGAAACTACCACACAGCATTATGATGCTACTATTGAACAGCTTAAGGATGAGAACTCTTTATTACAAAACCGTTTGGAAGACCAGGAGAATAGGGACCGTCGCTCCAACCTAAGAATCAGAGGTCTCCCTGAATCAATCCTAGACTTACAGAGAACTATATGTGCACTGTTTCAGGAACTGTTACCAGGTATTTCACCTGAGAGATTGGAAATGGACAGAGTCCACAGGGCCCTAACTCAACGCAAACCCAATGGACCCCCTAGAGATATTATAGTTAAATTTCATTACTATAAAACAAAGGAGCAAATACTTGCTGCTGCTAGAGGTAAAAACACTCTTGAGTTCCAGGGCAATATCTATCAGCTCTTTACAGACCTCTCCCCTCTAACTGTTACTAAGAGGCGTTCTATGAAACCACTGCTGCAAGTACTTCAAAAGCACCAAATCATATACCACTGGGGGTTTCCATTCTCTCTCCGCTTTACATACTTGGAAACCAGATATACCTGTCGCACGTCCGATGAACTTCGGTCAGCCTTAATTGATCTAGGCCTGATGGATCACACCAATTCTAAGGAGCAACCTCGTAGACGTGCGGCTTCTAGATCACCTCCAAATGAAACCGACCTGGACCCAAACCCCTCTGGCTATACTAGACAGAATCTTCATAAAAGAGGACGTTTTGATAGTCAGGCACCGATAAACGTCGACTCAATGGACTGATTGTTCACTTGTCATTAATCTTATCCATGTTTCTCCCCTTTTGTAGGGTATTAGCCCCATTGCTTTATTCTGAAAAGCATTGCACTATCTATGCTTGATGAACTAGAATCCTGTTCTCCATCATTTTTTTTTTTCTTTAGTGGTGTTTTGTTTCTGACAAATATGTATATTTCTTTAATCTATATGCACATAATATATGCATATTAATTTGTACTTATGAAATATGAATCTAGGTTTCTATTTAGGGTTTTAATCAGCCAGAAGATTTATATTTCATTTACATTTTTGAGTCAAGTGTTTTTAAGGGTTTTTTTTTTTTTCTTTTTTTGTGTTTGTCCCCTTCCTGACAAATATGTCTACTTAGTAATTTAAATGCATATTATATTGTACCTATGAAAATATATATTTGGGTAATTATTTATTGTTTCCGTCAGCAAGAAGGTCTATATTACATTTACATTTTTGAGACAAGTGTTAAGGGGTTTTTTTTTTTTGTGTGTCTGTCCCCTTTCTGACAAATAGGTCTACTTAGTAATTTAAATGCATATTATATTGTACCTATGAAATATAAATTTGGGTAATTATTTATTGTTTTAGTCAGCCAGAAGGTCTATATTACATTTCCATTTTTTTTTTTTTTTTTTTTTTTCCTCCCTTCCCTTTCCTCTATATTTGCGAGCTTGTTTATTAATTATTTCGCTTGCGTTGACGGTTTGCTTCACAAGTGTTAAGATTGATATTTTCCAGCCTCCTTATGAACGCATTCATCTAGAAATTGACTCAACATACTTCCCAAAGTTGGTATGCTTCCTTTCTCTCTCTTTTTTTGTTTAGTGCATCTCCAGTCTTCTTGATAAGTATTATAATATAAAACATAAATAATTCTCTAAGTGTTCTCCGGCGTTGTTTTTCCCTCCGGAACTTCTTGCGGCCCCCTACGTACCCCCTGACTCCTGCTACTATTATGCAGGAGTCGGTCGGTGACCATGGAACCCCTCGGAGATTTTTTGTTATCTCTCCGAGATGTTCCTGCGCCCTACTAGTACATCATTATTTTATGACACTAATTGCAGTCTTTAGGCTTCTTTTTTATTTGGTTTCTTCTTTACTCTTTCTTTTCTGTCTTTCCTTTCTTCTTCTCTTCTGTCTCCCTTGGTGGCGGTTCGAACTCATAATATGGGTTTCATTAACCCTTATATAAAACTTACCCTTACTATGTCATGGCCCCCATAAACATTTTATCCTTAAATGTACAAGGCTTCAACGTTCCACAAAAAAGAACTAAAGCTCTACGTTCCTTTTCAGCTAGAAAAGCTCACATCATTTTCCTTCAAGAAACGCACTTTATCAATAACGCCTCCCCTAAATTTCTTTCCTCCTCCTACCCTCAATTCTACGCAGCTTCAGCTACAACTAAGCAACGTGGGTCCTTGATTGGATTCCACCGTTCTACACCATTTACCCTTAATACACAAATATGTGACCCTGAGGGTAGATATGTTTTATTAACGGGCTTTATTGCTGATACTGAAGTCACATTAGTTTCGTATTACGCCCCAAATAAACGTCCTGAAGCTTTTCTATCACATCTTTTCCAACTAATCGAATCACATAAATTTGGAACAATAATATTATGTGGCGACTCCAATACTACCATTTATCCTTTCTTGGATAAATCCCCGTCATCTCCTAACTCTCCTACCCATAAACGGTCCTTCCAATCCCTACTTACTTCTTTTAATTTTGTTGATACCTGGCGGGAACTTAACCCAACTTCCAGAAATTTTACACATTATTCTTACCCACACAAATCCTTTTCACGAATAGACCATATTTTCCTCCCCTCTAGTATGCTCCCTGAAGTAATATCCTCTAATATAATCCCATTTCCTTGGACAGACCATTGTGCGGTCACTGCTACAATTATACCTCTCCTATACCTAGGTCACATGACACCACTTGGTGTATTAACGACTCCATCCTAACTCACCCCTCACACCGTTCAGATATTGAACTGGCTCTTAATGATTATATCTCATTTAATGACACTACTGATGTCTCTGCCATTACATTGTGGGAAGCCCATAAAGCTGTTATTCGGGGCAGCTTGATACAAAAGGCGAGATCTATTAAGAGTCCGCAAGATTCTGTTCACCAAACTTGAAGCAAATTTTAACGCTTGTCATTTGGCTCATCAAGCTACCCCGAATGCAAACACTAACACTAAATTGGAAAGGGCCCGGCTTGAGTTGGATCTTTTTCTGACAGATTCGGCAGACAAACTCTTACGCAAGCGGCAACATACCCTATACCGCAAAGCCAATAAGCCCGATACCCCAATGGCCCGCAGTCTCAAGTCTATTGATCGTTCACAAGCTGCATTCCGACTTAGAACCTCCAGAGATGCATACACTAGTAACCCATTAAAGATCTTGGACATCTTTCAATCTAAATTAGCTAAGCTCTATGACCCTGGCTTAATCTTTGATAAAAACAAAGCAGACACTTTGTTCTCAGATGTTACACTTCCCACAATGACACCGGAACAGTGTGAATATTTGGAGAGTCCCATAACGGCCTTGGAAGTTAAAGCTGCTATTAAAGAATTGAAGCCTCACAAGAGACCGGGCCCCGATGGGTTTTCTGCACTATACTACAAACAATTTGACTCGATTTTAACGCCTCTATTGACTAGAGCCTTCAATTCTTTGTTAGCTGGTCATTCGTTTAAAACCGAAACACTAACTTCCATCATAGCAATGATTCCCAAACCTAAATCTGACACTACCTCTTGGTCTAATTACCGCCCCATATCTCTTTTAAATCTAGACATTAAGTTACTAGCTAAGATCTTGGCAACTAGATTGAATAGCATTATAGGTAAACTTATCCATCGTGACCAAACTGGCTTCATGCCCTTGCGTCAAGCAGGGGATAATGTCAGAAGAGCACTTTTATTAATTCATGCCGCCAAAAAAAGACGTATCCCAACTTGCCTTACATCATTAGATATTAGGAAGGCGTTGGACTCAATTAGCTGGCCATATCTACAATATACTCTTCAAAAATAGGGTTTTGGGGAAAATTTCTTAACTTGGGTCTCCTCACTATACAGCACTCCGAAAGCTTATATTAAATATATGGGCTACAAATCGGCTATGATGGATATTAGGAGTGGTACTAGACAGGGTTGCCCCCTATCCCCTTTGCTTTTTGCCCTACTTATTGAACCCTTAGCATGTATTATTAGAAATAATCCTAATATCAAAAGGTGTAGAATTAGGTGGACATCACCACAAATTGAGTCTTTTTGCAGATGACATCCTGATTTTTTTATCCCATCCCCAAATCTAGTAAATACTTTAGACAAGTTTGCAAAGATTTCTGGTTTGTGTGTTAATCATGCCAAATCTAATGCCCTTAATATTTCCCTTTCGCCATCTGAGTTACAACAAGCTCAAACGTCTTTACCTTTCAATTGGGAATTGCATCATATTTCATATCTTGGAGTCCAGCTCACTTCTTCTATATCCGACCTATTTTCAGCTAACTACTTACCCTTATTGAAGTCAACTACTAATCTGATGAAACAATGGTCTTCTCTTCCTTTATCTTGGATTGGGAGGATTAATGCTACTAAGATGTCAATCTTACCAAAGTTCCTTTACCTATTCCGAGTTCTCCCCATACATATACCTCCTTACTTCTTGAGGCTCACTCAAAAGAGAGTGATGGCTTTTATATGGGGCTCTACAAAGCCCCGTATACCTAGATCGACTCTTTATCTTGATAAATTGAAAGGTGGTCTGGGAATTCCTAACTTTTCCTCATACTATTTTGCTGCTCAGCTAGCACAACTCCCCAAATACCATTCTACAATAGAATCCCCTCTATGGGTAGCGATTGAATCAGTGGATATTGACCCCATTTCTGTGAATAATTTGCTCTGGTTAGCTCCTAAAGATAGACTAAACTTATCTAACCCTGTAACCAAACATTCTATAGCTATCTGGGACAAATATAGGTCCACAAAAAGCCTACAATCCACTCATAACCCTCTACTCTCTTTTCTTCGAAATCCCTCATTTTACCCCGCCTGGAAATTTCCCCTATCATTTGCAGCTTGGTCCAGAAGAAACCTACTTCAATTCCATAATCTAGTTTCCTCCAATGATATTCTTACGTTCCCAACATTGTGATTTATACAAACTCCCCATGAAGGAGCTCTTCCGCTAGCTACAAATTAAGAACTTTTATACACCCCTCGTTGATACGGGATCCCCTCTCACCCAAATGACTCAATTTGAACGTATCTGTAACAGTGATCCCCATACTAGAGGATTAATATCACTTTTGTATAAAACGCATCAATTCCACATCCGACGATACTTTACCATCCTATACGACTAAATGGGCACACGACATGGATAGAACATTCAGTAAAAGTGACTGGGATATTATATGGTCAGCTACTAAGCATTCCTCGCCAAACTGTTTTGCGTTGGAAACAAATTATAAGGTCCTTTCTCGATGGTACCTGGTTCCGGCCAGGATTGCCAAATTTGCCCCCTCGTACCCAAATCTATGTTTCAGAGGCTGTTCTGAACCGGGCACGCAGTTCCATATTTGGTGGCAATGTCCAATCGTTCAATCCTTCTGGAGTAAAATATTTCACATGGCCTCTACGGCCTTGGAAATACCAATCCCGCCAGACCCGGCACTGGCTCTCCTCAACCTCCTAATTTGAATGTCACAATTCAAATTACTACTACATCTCACCACGGCGGCTAAACAATCTATAGCCAAGGCCTGGAAGACCCAAACTTTGGTTGTGGCTGAAACTAAACATAGAATTAACAGAGCCCTTATCTTTTCCAAAATGCCTGCTATTGAAGATGACAACATTGCAACATATAATAAAATATGGAAACCATGGATTAAACACTTCTTACCCCCAGATTTTGATCAACTATTGTTGATGCCTCTTTGAAATATATTAATAGATAAATATTAAAGTATTTAAACGGGGCCTTGATCTGACTGGACCGCCACCCGGGGAGACAACCTTCACCTTTTTCTCTATTTTCCTATACCCATACCTTCTTTTCTATAAATTTTACTTTCTTTATCGTACACCACGGGACACAGAGCTAGTCATTACATAATGGGTTAAGGGTCACCAGCGGTGATTGGACACTGGCACAACCAATGGAAGACAGTTCCCCTCCATATAACCCCTCCCATCAGGGAAGTACCTCAGTTTTTTCGCCAGTGTCGAAAGGTGTTGGACGCGTTAGGAGGTGCTAAAGGAAAGCTCTACCAAAGAGACCCTCTGGGGGTAAAAGAGCTATGCTTTCGGATCCATCCAAGACGCCTACAAATGAGCTGAATCTGGATGGGATCCGGGCCTCATCCATGAGGCGTCGCCTGTAATGTCTCTCTTCGGAGGACTGGGCTCTAAGATCCAGCACTTTCGCTATTTCGCTATAAAGTCCTGGTAAGAGTCTTGTACAAGGCCCAGGGGAGAGGTATCCTTTAAATAGGAACCCATATCCCTGAAGGTTGGCACACATAGCCCACCGTGAAGGGTGAAGTTTGGTATCTGTCTGAAATCTTTCAGCAGAAAAACCTGCGGCGTGGATAAGGTGAGATTAGAAGGTCCATAACTAGGTTGGGACCTTTTTCAAAAAGTGGATGTCTTCTTTTTTTCCACCACTGGGGGGAGTAAAGAGCTGAATATACTCACCTCACTCTGTTCAGTGTCGGCTTCGGCGAAGTACACTGCTCGTCACCTCCGCTGCTGAGCTTGCTGGGGCACCCCGATCCTCCTTTCGGTGGCCGACCAGACACCTGCAGATGCAGGTAAGTGGGAACAAGGGCTGATGAGAGTCCTCTCTCACTATGGCCACCGCCATAGCGCTAAGGGCCTCGGGAGCGCGCTTTATCGGAGGGGGGGGCGAAGGCGTGCGCGGGCACGTGGCGCGCGCAGGCACAGAAACGGCGCCAAATTTAAAAGACTGTCAGTGTGAGAAGCACTGCAGCAGCAAGCAAGCTCGTTAGTTCTCTTATTCCTGGCAGAGAAACACAGCAGCTATACAGGGACGTAAGACTCCATGTGGTTGGATTGGGTACTTCCTAGAAGACATCCATGTTATGCATAGTTATGTGTTAAAAGTTGCATACTTAATGTATTTGCTAAACTAAACACGGTAGTATATGCATTTAGGTACCTTGTATTTTGTCTAAACAGTAAGCCTTCCAGGGGAAGTAATACGGACAAAAAGAGATAAGAAAGCACCACCGCCTGAGAGGAGGCTCTAACTGTGCTGACTCGGTAC
Source organism: Rana muscosa (assembly GCA_029206835.1). Lineage (NCBI taxonomy): Eukaryota > Metazoa > Chordata > Amphibia > Anura > Ranidae > Rana > Rana muscosa. The sequence goes on along the minus strand of CM055126.1, from coordinate 148,186,598 downwards.
CTTTCTCTCCTGTGTTGCTAAATGCACCTGTTCAGGATGAGCCATTACCTCTGTCAGGTATGGCGGCTTCCCCAGTGAAGCCTGGGCCTGTATATGTCACTGAGGACACTTTATCAGCTGCCCTAAACAATCTGGAGGAAAAAATTGCTACCTTAATCGCTAAGTCCTCTAAAAAGGGACAATAAGCGAAGCAGGTCTCTTCCAGTATTGGACCTCCCTTCAGAAGTACCTGAGGGAGGAGGATGAGGAGGAGGAGGCTACATCAGCAGAGGATGAGGAGCCAGATTTTAAGGTCACAGGTACAATGCTATAGCAGTGCATTTAAGTTAACCTCTGCGGAGGTAACGGAATTACCTGTCTCCTCCCTAGGGTCATTAAGATCCCTGCAAGGTGCATGCTCCTTCCCGGTTCATCCGTTACTAGAGGATCTAATATACGCAAACTGGCAACATCCAGATAAGCGTTTCTCACCTCCAAAAAGGTTTACCATTCTTTATCCTATGGGGGAAATTTTTTTTTTAAAGAAATGGAGCCTGCCTGCGGTAGTTGCGGCTATTTCTTGTGTAAATAAAAACCTGACATGTCCGGTGGATAATGTACAAGGGTTTAAAAGATCCTTCTGAGAGGAAGTTGAAATCCTCCTTCCTTTTGGCCGGCTCAATTACCCAACCTGCAGTAGCAGCAGTCGGTATGTGTCAGGTCATCAGCCAACAGGTAAAGCAGGGGCTGAAGGAACTGCCTTCAGAGCAAGCTAGAAATTGGGAAAATTTGCCTAAAGCCTTATGCTTCACAGTGGATGCCATGAGAGATTCTATCATACAGGCATCACGCCTTACACTCCAGCTGGTACAGATGCGCAGAGTACTTTGGCTTAAGCATTGGTCAGCGGAGACCCCATGCAAAAAGCTGTTGGCAAGTTCCCGTTCCATGGCGAACGCCTATTTGGGGAAGATTTAGAAAAATAGATACAGAAGATCAAGTGGTAAAACGACTTTTACCTGAGAGAAAGAAAAACAAGAGATCTTGTTTTAAACGCTCTCTCCCCAGCTCCCAGGAAATCTGACTCCAACCAGTGGCGGCGGCCTGTTTTAGCCGCCCACAAAAGCCAAGGGGCAAGCTCAGAAGAACAAGAAGCCGTGGGGTGCAAGAGCTAATAAGCAAGCCCCAAAGCCTCTAAGTGAAGGGGCGCCCCCGCTCGGCCGAGTGGGAGGAAGGCTTTGTCAGTTCTGAGCAACTTGGTGGTCAGAAATCCAGGACAATTGGGTAGTATCCACAATATCCTCAGGGTACAAACTGGAATTTCGAGAGATCCCATCTTCTCAATTCCGAGGTTCAAGACTCTCCAAGGATCCACAAAAAAAGAGAATCCTTCTTCAAAGGTTTGAATCACTTAATGGCTCAAGGGGTAGTTACAGACGTACCCCAAAAAGAGCGAGGTTCAGGTTTTTACTCAAACCTCTTTGTGATTCCAAAGCCAAATGGAGATGTCAGACCCATCCTGGATCTAAAATCCCTAAATCGGTTCCTGAACGATCGCCATTTTCGAATGGAAACGATCCGATCCGTGGCCGCCACTTTAAAGGGCGGAAAATTCATGGCGCCCATAGATATCAAGGACGCACATTTACACATACCCATCCTCCCCGCTCACCAAAGATTCCTAAGGTTTGCGGTAGAAGATCGCCACTTTCAATTTGTGGCTCTGCCGTTTGGTGTAGCCACCGCGCCCATAGTATTCACAAAGGTGCTAGCTCCTCTGTTAGCAAACCTAAGAACACGGGGCATTGCGGTAACAGCCTATCTGGACGATCTACTAGTAATAGATCAGTCAAAGGACGGATTGGGTCACGCTGTACACACTACAGTAGGATACCTGGAGCATTTAGGATGGATTATAAATTTACAAAAATCCTCTCTCCAGGCCCAAAGAAGGATAGGGTACCTGGGCATGATCATAGATACAGCCCAAAACGGGGTATACCTGCCAGAACCGAAGATACAGTCTCTGAAAGACCTGATCCACAAGGTCAAAGCAAACAAGAGGCCGTCTATTCGCCTTTGCATGAGACTATTGGGAAAGATGGTAGCCTCCTTCGAGGCGGTCCCTTACGCCCAGTTTCATTCGAGACTACTTCAAGGCAATATTTTAGCTTCCTGGAACAGGAAGAGCCAAGCTCTGGATATACCCATGCGCCTGTCCTCACAAGTACGCCACAGCTTCGATTGGTGGCTAGAAGCCAGGAATTTACGGAAGGGAAAGTCCTTCCTCCCAGTGGCCTGGAAGGTGGTATCTAGGGATGCCAGCCTATCGGACTGGGGTGCAGTATTCGAGGAGGCTTCTACCCAGGGAACCTGGGCCAAGACTCAGGGGATCCTGCCCATCAATGTGCTAGAGATCCGGGCGGTATATCTAGCCCTCAAAAACTGGACATACAGGTTACAGGGCTACCCAGTTCGGGTTCAATCCGACAATGCTACTGCAGTAGCTTACATCAATCACCAAGGAGGCACCCGCAGTCGGGCAGCCCAAAGAGAGGTGAACCGGATCCTGGCATGGGCAGAAGAGCATGTACCTTGCCTTTCTGCAATCTTCATTCCAGGGATGGAAAATTGGCAAGCAGACTACCTGAGTCGTCAGCAGCTGCTACCAGGGAGTGGTCTCTTCACCCCGAGATCTTTCAGGCCATATGTCTGAGATGGGGAAACCCAGATGTAGACCTGCTAGCTGCCAGGTTCAACAAGAATTGGACAACTTTGTGTCCAGAACGAGAGATCCTCTAGCCTACGGGACAGACGCTCTAATAATACAGACGCTCTAATAACTCCATGGAATCAGTTCTCACTGATCTAGGCATTCCCTCCGATCCCTCTTCTACAAAGACTGCTTCGCAGGATCAAGGAGGAGGGAATACCAGTAATCCTAGTGGCCCCAAACTGGCCCAGGAGGCCTTGGTACGCCGAGATTGTAAAAACGGCGATAGGAAGGCCCTGGAAGTTTCCGCTCCGACACGACCTGCTGTCACAGGGTCCAGTATTCCACCCTTCCTTACAAAGGCTAAAGTTGACGGCCTGGCTGCTGAGACCCACATTTTTTAAAAAGAGAGGGGTCTCTGGTCCGGCTCTTTCTACGCTCATTAATGCTAGAAAGCCAGCCTCATCTATCAGAGAGTCTGGAGAGCATACGTTTCCTGGTGTGAATCCAGATGTTGGAATCCTCAGAAGTATGAAATAAGTAGGATTCTTGCTTTTTGCCAGTTAGGAGTGGATATGAATTTAGCCCTTAGCACCATCAAAGGGCAAATATCGGCTCTATCAGTCTTCTTTCAGAGACCATTGGCATCTCACTCCCTAGTTCGGACATTCATTAAGGGGGTACTGAGGATAAATCCTCCAGTTAGGACTCCCTTGTGTCCATGGGATTTGAATTTGGTATTGTCAGTGTTGCAAAAGCAACCTTTTGAACCTATTTGCCATATTCCTTTAATTATATTAAGTAGGAAGTTGGCCTTTCTGATTGCTATAGCTTCTGCTAGGAGAGTATCAGAGCTAGCAGCTCTTTCTTGTAAAGAGCCTTATCTAATTTGTCACAAGGACAAAATCGTACTACGACCCCATCCGGCTTTTCTACCTAAGGTGGTGTCGGCTTTTCACTTGAATCAAGACATTGTTCTGCCTTCCTTTTTTCCAAACCCGCGGACGGCGGGGGAAAAATTATTACACTCTCTAGATCCAGTGAGAGCGGTAAAGGTGTATCTGCAAGCAACCGCTCAGATACGTAAAACAGATGTTTTGTTTATTTTACCAGATGGGCCCAAGAAGGGCCAAGCGGTATCAAAATCCACCATTTCCAGGTGGATTAGACAAGTAATTATTCAAGCTTATGGTTTAAAAAACAGGACTCCTCCTTTTCCTGTTAAGGCGCACTCTCTACCAGGGCGATAGGTGCTTCATGGGCAGTGCACCACCAGGCTTCGATGGCTCAGATCTGTAAAGCTGCAACTTGGTCTTCAGTCCATACATTTTCCAAATTTTATCAAATAGATGTGAAAGGACATGAGGATTCCGCCTTTGGGCGAAGTGTGCTGCAGGCAGCAGTATAGGGCTTCTGGTCCGCAAGCGGCCTGTTTTGATCTGTCTCCCCCCCCCTTCATATGAGCATTGCTCTGGGACGTCCCATTATGTAATGACTAGCTCTGTGTCCCGTGGTGTACGATAAAGAAAATAGGATTTTTATAACAGCTTACCTGTAAAATCCTTTTATTGGAGTACACCACGGGACACAGAGGTCCCACCCTTCTTATGGGAACCTTACTGCTTTGCTACAAAACTGAGGTACTTCCCTGATGGGAGGGGTTATATGGAGGGGAACTGTCTTCCATTGGTTGTGCCAGTGTCCAATCACCGCTGGTGACCCTTAACCCATTATGTAATGACTAGCTCTGTGTCCCGTGGTGTACTCCAAGAAAAGGATTTTACAGGTAACCTGTTATAAAAATCCTATTTTTCTCCTTCTTCTCTCTTACTTCTTCTGTCTTTCTGTTCTGGTTAGTTTAGTTACTTGTGTAATACAGATTTTTTTACACATGTGATGTTCATTACATGACTATATATATGCTTTAAAGTTTCACTTTATCAATCACTAATATCTTTGTGTCTTAAAGATTTGTTAGGAAAGTCTTCACTAAACAATTGAGGTATGACAACGTTCATCTGGTGTATCCTTCTGGATAGCCCAACATATTCTCTCATACTTAATCGAGCCCCCATCTGCTCACAGCTTGCTCCCTTCGGGGGTGAGTGGTTGGTCTGGAGACATGATATTCTATCCTGAATATTGCTTATCTTCATTGCTCTAATCTTTTATACCTCTATTTGTAGATATAATTGTTACTGAGGTTTATCCTCTACTGCCTTTCTTTCAATATGTATTTTTAGTGATTACTGTATTTACAATTCTATTCTTGATCAGAATGTAATGTTCAGTATATTTGCTATTTACTTGTAAAATACAATAAAAATATTAAACAAGAAAAAAAACATTTACCTTGACTTTTTCATTGGCACAACAGGAAGCCTCACCCAACACCCCAAGATTTGGCACTCTTGCCAATAGCAGAATACAGGATTGATCTCCCCAAGAGGAAAGACTGCAATAGAAACCGGTTTCTCTAATCTCTCCACTGAGAAAGACAAACTACACAACATTTTGCTTTTCATTTATACTTTAAGATTTGTTACTGTACTTTGTGCTGAACAGTCATGTGATAAAGCAGCAATTGCTGGCATAGTATACTGTAATGACTCCAACATCTGGAAGCAGATTTTTGCAAATTACAATACCAACCTATTCACATTAAACAACTTTGGTTTTTATAATAAAGTTTATTAGAATAGTATATATTTCACAAAAATGAAACATATGGAAGCCAAGGGATTTGAAGGGCAAACACACAACAGCTTTATTTACAGCCATGAGCACACACACGTGTTATGTCCCATGTTAAGCTCAAATACAGTCAGATCATCATCAATCACATCCAAAAAAGGAGGAACAAAATTAAAGTACTTTACACAAATCTATACAGTTAACAAGCAGGTGGAAGGTATTAAAAGACAGCTTGAGAATCTGTCTCAGTGGTCCACACTAGGTTTGTCTTCTATGTTCCTGCTCGATTTCAATAATCTTACTTACCAAGGAGTAGCAAGTATACTTTTTAAAGTCGGGGGAAGTAAAATAAAAAAGGGGGGTGGGCGCGTATAAAAAGTTCAGTTTCTGCTATCAACAGATCTGGATCTAGACCTGGATCTCGACCGAGACCTTTGCCGTTCAGCAGATGCTGGGGATTTGGATGGACTCCGAGATGCAGGCATAGGCTTTTGAGATTTGTCTTGAACGGGAGACCTACTCGGAGATCTTGATTTGCTGCGGTTACTGCGATTGCTGTGAGGGGTACGACTGCGGCTACGAGAGCGGCTGTAGGACTTCCTGCTCCTGGAGCGGGATCGGCTGCGAGACCTAGATGAGCTTCTGCTACGGGAGCGGCTTCTTGACCTGCTGCTAAAAAAAACAAATTCAGGGTTAGGAACATCTGAGGTTTGCATTACTTACAAGACATTGCCTCAAGTGAAGCAAATTTAGAAATGCAGCCAAGAGATTTTAAACAATTGCACAGCAGCTAGAACACTACATTGCAGGAACTCTGTAGTTAAACAGGCGGTGCCTTGGACAACACAAGACCGGCATTAGGCAAGCCATACTGTGATCTTAAAGTGGACCTTTAGTCATTAATCTTCTGCCCCTGCCATTCTCACTTATGATAGTAAAAAGTTGTTTTTTTTCTGCCAGTAAACACCTTATACGGCCCACTTCCTCTTGCCTGGTCATTTGCCTTGCTAGTGACTGTTCAGCTCACTGAGAGTTTGGGAGGGAGGAGTAATGAGTCACAGAAAAGCTGGAGGGGCCTGGATGAGACTGCAGAGATGTGTAAATCAAGGAAGTGAACAGGCAGCAGCCAGACTTGGGAGATTTCTGCAGCAATTTGGAAAGTACAATATCTCCATCTATACACACACACCAAAGTGGTTGGAGGGAAGCTTCAGAATGGCAAAGATATTATGTGAGCAGACTCTGGTTTTCTATCAATATCACCAGTCCGTGACAAATTCCTATAAAATTATCTAGTAATTGACTGCAGTGGTGGGATAAGTTTGGGGTAAAAGACCTTGCATTGCACTCAAGGCTGCTGGCCAAAAAAAAAAAAAAATTCCACAATTTCAGAAAGAGCACCAGAGGCAAAGAGGGTGCATGTAAGTAACAGAATGGACACAAGGAAAGAATGCAAATCATATGTATATTACTAGTAACTGAGGTGGGGCTTGAAAAAGCAGTTTAACTATTGCTATTTTTGCATGTTTGCGCTATAATCTGTTTTGTACTCTTTGGTCTTATAGCAGCACCATCTTAGATGTATAGCATTTTAGGGTGTGTGCGCTCCCCCTGACCAGGAGCAACCCCCCCCATTACCTCTTATTAGTGGCCACAAGTACATAGGTGGTGCCAGTTCTCCCATAGGAGTAGTTTCTCCCAAGGTTGGGATGGGACACTAGGTTCTTTCATTCTATTAAGAGGTCTTATTGGGTAACATGTCAAAGATACAAATATTCCACAAACCTGTGCCTTTTATTTCCTTCAATCAGTCTGATTTTTCTACCATTTATTTCCTTGCCAGATAGTTTCTCAATAGCATTTTTGAGATCACTGTAAGATGCAAACTCAACAACCCTGCAAAGGAAAAGCAGAGAAATGTTAAAAAAAAAAAAAATCCAATATTCTTCACCCAATCAAGCAAAGACTAGCCACATCCCTATTAGCGTTGGATTACTACACATGAAATTAGTAATCTCCAACAGACATGGCTTTATAATACCAATTTCGCAGGACGACAACACGCATTTAACTTACCCTTCATTGAGCTTTGGTCTGTGGGCATCAGCAAAAGTTACTTCTCCAGCTTGTCTCATGAAGTCCTTCAGGTCCTAATGTGAGATCAGAATTCATTAGAATAGATACATAAGGCATTTCAACAAACTTAAAGACTGAAAAGAAATGCAAAATGTTAGATTGGAACGTGACATTGTAATTTCACCATTCTTCAAAATTAAGAACAGCAAAAACTACAGTAGGGCACAAAATAAGTGAGAAATCGTCTGAAATAAGAAAAAAGTAGACTTAAGGTCAACATGGAAAAAAATAGTGTAAGTACTGCTAATATAGAGATACTAAAATTAGTAGTAATACAAGTTATTACAAACATGTGTAAAAGCCATTTATTTGGTGCCCTTGATGTCATTAAAAATATAGGTTACTTTACCTTTAATATTACATCCCTAGGCTAGTCAACGAGCAAACTGCATTAAGCGACTGGAGGAACCGTCATGAGACAAGCCCGACTCGACTGGCTCTTCACACCCACTTGTGGGCTAACCATTTGATGGAAGCCTTTATAGCGAACGACCCCTCCCTATTAGAAGACTATGGACGATGGCCATCATTTGTACTCCTGTGGCGTTACCAAGGACTTTACTGCGACCAGAATTCCAACGACCACCTAATTGCGTATCTTTCAACTCTGCGATCACGATCTCTCATTCGGAATCTTTACAGGAAGAGCATCTCAACTTAAGGACCAGATCTCGTTAACTCTCAGGGGGTCGCTGCAACCTGGTATTTGCAAGGAAGTGCTCCGGTATGTCTAGACCGGCAACGGATCTAGGAGGCCAACAGGCAGTAGGAGCTCACTGGCAATTTCAACCCGGCCCAACCAATAGTGACCAAGACAGAGCAATAACCAACAGGCGCTCCTCGTCACAAGGCCAACGAGACACAGATAGGCTGGCAAATAAAGGGTTTAATATTTGGTTAAAATTATGGTAAAAAATTTAACTCCCATCCCAATATCAAACCCCAATTATATATAAAAAAAAATAAAGACATTAGACATTAATGAGTACTTGTGAAAAGCACATATACCCATAATCCCCTTTAGAACAAGTAAACAAACCTGCCAGCTGACTCTTGACGACAAGTTTTCTACTATAAGACGATTTTCAGTCCTTATTGGTGGAGCACTAAAAGGGAAAATAAGTTGTTTAGACACACACACACACACACAAACACACACAAACTTTGAGGCAGCTCATTTCATACCTTCTTTCATTGCGTGGGCGGCGACTACTAAATCTATCAGAATATCTTCCACGACCAAGACCCCCTCCTCCCCGTCCACCTCCTCTAGAACGCAGGCGGGCATGCTCAATGGTAACCCTGAAGACAGAATGGCAAGGTTAAAGTCATCTCATCATCCATCAGCAGCCATCTTGTGTACAGTTTACCAAAAATATTAACATGCCTTTCATTGCACAGTTCTTTTCCATCAAGTTCATAAACAGCATCATCTGCATCTCTTGGATCTTCAAACTCCTAACAAAAGAACATGAATGATCAGTACCAATAAGATACTTCCATTTTTCTCAGGTAAAGAGCCCAATAAGCTCAGCTTAAATGTTTCCACACTGTCTTTGTTAAAAGGTCTTGCATTCTTATTACCGACGACCAATAGTGTTACAAGCTTCCCATTAAAATATTACCATATTCTTAACAGAACCGCAGCTCACCATCAAGACGATTTCTAACAGAAAGTGCATAGCCACAAGTATTAGAAAACAAGACACTTACCACAAACCCAAAGCCTCTCTTCAGATCAATGTCTCTGATTCTTCCATAGCCCTTGAAAAACCTTTCCACATCTTTTTCTCTGGCAGCTGGGTTCAGCCGACCAATGAAGACTCTACAACCACTCATATTTGCAATATTCTGTAAACAAAGTCTGTAAAAGAATATTTGGTTACAGTGGGAAGAAAAAAAAAAAAAAAAAAAAAACTAATTTACTGCTCTCTGGGCGAAAAAAAATTTGAAATCAAAACGTTGTACTGAAACTCTACCACTAGGTGGAGAGCACAAGTAAATCCCTGCAATTTCTTTCCTCTGCAGTCACACCCTCCCCCACACAAGGGATTTGTAATTCAGATGAAGTGCAATCTCATGTCCACATCCCTCCAGGATCTGCTTACATTTAGTGTCCGGCATAGACATCTATGGGGCCGTGTCCTGTGGCCAGGAAGGGTCCGACTGCCCCATTGAAATCTATGGAGCTGTAATGTTCATAAAGAACAATGAGACTTGCAGCACTGAATGTAAACTAAAAACCAGAAATCCTGCCTTTAGATTGCGTTAACCTTACATTTGTGAAGTGGGCCAAGGCACAAATTCATCGATGGCAGAAGCCAAAAGCTTGATCTACAGTTTAAGCAGATTACTCAGATATGGGTGTAGGCGCTCCTATATATAGTAACCTTATATTAGGTAAAGAACAAAAAGGGGAACAAATCGAGGAGTGCAAACACCACATGTGCGGGAGCTTTGTCTCCGTACAGCCATATTACATCACACCTCGACCATACCCCCCCATATTACATCACACCTCGACCATACCCCCCCATATTACATCACACCTCGACCATACCCCCCCCATAATACATCACACCTCGACCATACCCCCCCCATAATACATCACACCTCGACCATACCCCCCCCATAATACATCACACCTCGACCATACCCCCCCCATAATACATCACACCTCGACCATACCCCCCCCATAATACATCACACCTCGACCATACCCCCCCATATTACATCACACCTCGACCATACCCCCCCCATATTACATCACACCTCGACCATACCCCCCCATATTACATCACACCTCGACCATACCCCCCCATAATACATCACACCTCGACCATACCCCCCCCATATTACATCACACCTCGACCATACCCCCCCATATTACATCACACCTCGACCATACCCCCCCATAATACATCACACCTCGACCATACCCCCCCCATATTACATCACACCTCGACCATACCCCCCCCCATAATACATCACACCTCGACCATACCCCCCCCCCATAATACATCACACCTCAACCATACCCCCCCATAATACATCACACCTCGACTATACCCCCCATATTACATAAGACTATACCCCCCCATAATACATCACACCAAGACTATACCCCATAATACATGTCACCAAGACTATACCCCCCCAATATTACATCATACCTCGACTATACCCCCCCCCATATTACGTCACACCTAGATTACCTCCATACAGCTCTACCACCCCCCCCTTCCCATATTACATCACAACTCATCTGTTTCCATACAGATCTACACCATGAGATTGAACCTTAGGTGCAATCTAATGGGAGAGGGGATAGTAGAGCTGTATGCATGTAGTTTTTGTCCCCAGTCTAATACAGTGTAGAGCTACATAAGCTAGATGCATACAGGTGCATCACCTCCCCCCACTAATCAGTGTAACAGATCTGTCTCCATCTATACAGATACTACATTTTGGCTTAATATCCTCATGTCTCAGGCCCCGTTCACAGCTGAGCAATTTTCTGCTTGAAGCTCTAAAAAGCTTAACAAGCCAAATCCCATTCATTTCAATGGCCCTGATCACATCTGAGAGTTCTGTTGCCTGAAACACCTGCAGCTCAAAAAGTACAAGAGCATTTTATTGGTAGATTAACCATCTCTGGCTATATAGACATCAACATCTGACTTATACCTTTTTCTATTCAGATAGCAGCAGCTCTCCATCTATAAATACCCCCCCCCCAGTGCTTTCTATTGGCTAAACAACGCCTGAAGCCAAAATAAAACTCTTGGAATACAAATTTATATTATAGAAGTGTAAAAATAATCAAAACTCAGGTATGAATCAAACCTTAGGCCGCTCTGTAGGCTATTAGGATTGCAGTCTACTTACTCATTTACCATATCCCCCTCCCCCTCCCTTTGTAAAAACAAGACAATTGCATGGGATCGCATTTCCTCCATCATACTAGCACAGCCCATAGATTACATTGTGTATTGTACATAACAGTATTCCCCATACATTATACACACACACACACACACACAGATTATTCCTATGGAGATGTACATTGGACTGTATCCATGGATTACATGGCCGCTATACACGGTGATCTATATATTATACATTGAATGGCCTCCCCTGCATTTAGAGAGACATTTTTAATAATAATATCATCAACAACAACCCTTCTCTATCTGTGTACACAGGAGGAGAGAGAACCCAGGAAGGGGGGATCGCATAAGAGAGAACACTGCCCACCCCCCTCAGCATGGTCCAAAATGGCGCCGACTCCCCGAGCACGAGGAGGAGACTCCCTCTCACCGCATTCCACAGCGCCTCACATCCGCCCGCCAATACAGATATATACATCACCCTGTTATATAATCTTGATAGGGAACTGTATTCTATATAGTAAAGGCACAACTCCCACCAACACTTAAAATCTTCTAAAATCCCCACACAGCCATGAGTAACCCTTACCCCATTATCACTAACAAGCACAGCTATTTACAGTAGCTAACAATAATGTAAAGCACGAAACTAACAAATTCCATATGCACTTACCTCAAGCTATTCAATCTCCGAATGACGCAGATTCGACTCTGCAGAGGAACAAAATGTACCCCGAAAGGCGTGGTTTAGCAGAAGGGGGTGTGCCTGGGTCATGTGACTGGCCAGAGACGTGTTCGGTTCTACAAGGACGATGGAGAAAAGAACGGGCGGAGCTCCGCCCTCTCCTGCTGATCAATCCACAAAATGGTGGTTGGCGGGGCGGGGACTGGGGGCGGCTCGAGCTGATTGGCTGGAGGTGGTCGAGCACAAAGGCGATGAGTCAGAACTGCTGTAGTTTGGAGTTGCAACAAAATGGAGGGCGGACATTTTATATTGCGTATTTGTAATAAAAGAACCACATAGTGCACTGTACTCAGCTCTGTTTTGTCTATATTGTAGCGAGAGGACCATATAATAAAAAATATAAGAATACAGGATAGACACAGTGTAGATAAATGTTATAGGGTAGTGTACAGGGTTCATGCTTAGAAGAAACTAAAATGGCTGAGGTGGTTTCCATGCTGTTCATATAGAAATAAAAAGGAACAGACTGTAACTGCCAAAATAACGCCCTTCGTGTGCATAGTGCTCACTCTTTGCTCAGAGGAGGGTGAGGGAATAGTGTTTACACACACAGATACTATTGTGAGAGGCTGGGTCATGAGTGCAGCCTCATCATAGATGGTCGCATCGTACATTAGCGTGAGGGCTCATTCATACTTTGTGTTACATTGAGGCAGCTCGTTCATTTTGAATGGGATGAGAACAAACAAAAAAAAGTACATAGTAGTGCGTTAACATTCATTGCGCTGCACTGCAGCACCCGTGTAGTGCGACTACATGACTACGTAACGCGTGTTACCATAAGCACAAAAAACTGATTCGGCTATGAAGGTTTTTTAGCCAACACACTGATGTATAGCAGTTGGGTTTGCATCTTGAGTCACGTTTCCATAAAGTAAAGCCGTTTCCAGGCAGCTCTGAGGATCTCCACTTACGTTATTGAGCTCGGCAAAATCCAGAAAAACGATTTTGCGAGGTCTTGTCGTAATGTGAAAGTATGCACAGCATGAGAAGCATGCCTTGTTTAATGGGCACCTGAGGTGACTGTTTTTCTGCACCCCTTCCTTCCCCCAGGGTGTAACCACACAAACTCTTGCCCCTTTGGTTGCTAAGAGAGCACGCACTTTGGCTTGAGGATGACCATCATCGTCCTTGCCAAAATCTGGAATTTATAATGGTTTAAAGAAAACGGAAGTGACGTGGGTTACTCATTCTGCCAGGTTCAACATTTTGTCAGATGCTGTGCATCATTGCTGGGTAGGATGCAGGAGGCTGGCCCATCATCGTCCTTGCCACCAATGTCGCTGTGCATCATTGGTGGGTAGGATTTTATTATTATTATACAGGATTTATATAGCGCCAACAGTTTGCGCAGCGCTTTACAACATGAGGGCAGACAGTACAGTTACGATACAATTCAATACCAATACGGGAGGAATCAGAGGGCCCTGCTTAATAGAGCTTACAATCTAAGAGGGAGGGTCAAGTGAAACAAAGGGTAATAACTGTGGGGGATGGGCTGATGGAGAAAATAGACATTCAGCTGTTAGGTGTGGGTAGGAGAGGCTTCTCTGAAGAGGAGGGTTTTCAGGGATCGTCTAAAAGCTGGAGGTAGGATGCAGGAGGCTGGACCATACATCGTCACTGATTGTTATGATGTAATGGGCATCTGCTCCATTACAGGCACAGCCGCCAGCTTCCTAGCAAACAGCTTTGTAACACTACCCTCTGTATACAGGGCAACATTACTAAGCTACAGTGAGGACAGAGTGGTCCAGTATGGACATTCCAGCCTCAGGGCCATTTCACACAAGCATTCTGATCAGATCTGCCTGTCATATTCACCAAGCACCATGCAGCTCTATGGACAGGCCGATGTAAATTGACTCGTGTCTGTTTGCACCCACCTACCTCTAAAGCCTAGTACACACTATTATTTTTTTCATTCAACCCAGTGGGCTGAATAAACAAAAGACGACAGCTCAGGATGAGTCACTGTACTAACTATCCGATGTTAGTACAGCGATCTCCCCCGCTGAGCTATTGTGTTGTGACAAACGGGAAGGCCCTCTCGCCAGAACACACCGGTCATTGCTCTCAGCCATTGACTGAGATCGGTGATCAGATTCCAATCCGCAGACCTTTTTCAGTCTTGCCCCTTCGACAGAAGCCAGCTAAACAACCGGTTTCTGTTGGACCGGCTGTCATACACACAGGCCAAATATCGTCTGGGTTCTATTGAACTGGCCGATGCCGCCTGATATTTGGCCTGTGTGTATGGCCCTTAATCCTGGTTCACACCTATGCATTTTTTAGTGCGTTTTCAGTTTGCAGAAACACATGTAGCGGGGTCTTCAGATTTAGTGGGATACACCTGGGGGTAGTGTGACCCAGGTGTGTAATTATGTCAGGGTTTAGACCCCTTTTTGTTATTCGTGGAGGATTGGGGGATGTAATATTCTCCTTTGCCTGTGGGTGGCGGAGTACCTACAGGCTTCAGGTAGAATCGCCACCACAGTGCTACCCTTCTTTGTCCCTTCCTGGAGATGGTACGGCTGGGGCGGGGAACCCGCCGTGGTGTTGATGGGAGGAGATAAAAGGGGGAGACGCCCTCGCCACAAGGTCTTCGGTCTTCGGGGATCATCTCGTCACGCACCCAGGCACCTTCGGCCTGGGTGTGGGCGGTTCAAGGTTCCGGCCTAGGCGCCCTAGGCCTGGCTGGAATGAAGCTGGGATTCCATCCCAGGCACCATCAGCCTGGGATGAGGTACTATTGAGGAGGCCTGGGACCCAGTGACTCCGACTGGGTCCCGCAAGGGTGAAGTGATTCCAGGGTGCCCCTTGCGAGGGGACCCGCATCTGAGGTGAGGAGGCTGGGGAGGTCACCCGTCCGAAGATTCCGGTGCAGCGTCAACCCGGTTACGGATGGGCCTCCGGTAACTCTCTTGGAGGACATCTTCCCCTGATAGGGGCTGCAACGCAGCAGAGGTATTCGAATTAAGACTCCTGCAACCCTTGGTCATAGCACAGGGGGTGTAGGGACCCAGATCAGTATAGTGCCTCGACCTGCTCATCCCACCGTATCCTGCCATCGCATTGCCTGTATGTGGAGATACGAAATAAAACCAACAGTTGGACTGTGATCGGTGTATGGACTCTGTTAATGGGAGCAAAGGGTGGTTTGGTGGTTTCTGCACAACAGACTCGGTACATGCCCAAGACACACCGGCCCGAGGAAACATCAGATATTGGCCTTCACCTCACCCACAGTTATGGGGAGGACATGGGCCGTAGCGCACCTCACTCTGTCGCGTGACATACCCCTAGCTAAAGAGGACGGGGTGAGGCCGCTACACGTGGGGGCTCGTCCGGGATTGTGTGTGTCTTAACGATGGAACTGAGAACGTCTGTGTTTGAACTTTGCTGCCCGGAGGAGTTCCGAGCAGGTCGGCCATGTGATTGGCCAAAGTGCATCCCTGCTCGGAGTTGTGGACATGACCCTAAGTCGGGAAAGGCCCACACGGAGGAGCGTAAAAAGGGAGAGGTCCAGCCGTGTGAAGTACTACATGTGGGGACTGTTAATGCACTGCGCCACGAGGCACCCCATGACTGCGCAATTTGTGGGCGGAGGCTGGCGGAAGCCCGCGAAAACGTGCAAGTCGTGGGAGGAGTCTGGCCACGTGTGGAGATACACGGGAGACTCCGGCGCGTGGTCAGCGCGTGATGGAGCAGCAAGTGGTCGGAATGAATTTAAGCTCTCCGTGGATGCCGGTATCTTACCCTATGAAGATGACTGCATTTGCTGCTCCCCTGACAGACACGGGGATAAGGCTCAGGCCCCGAGGACAGTTGGCTCTGTATTCATGCAGAGACACGGAGGCCCTCGGTGTGATCTGTCCCGGATGCTCGGGACTGGTGGTCCAACTAAAGCCGTTCGGGCGATGTGAAGCATGCAAATAGTTTCTTTTTGAGGTCGAATCATCCACAGTAAGGCCCTGGGCCCTTCGCCTCAACTGCATCACAGGAACCGCCACTCCGGAGGGAGAGATCCAGGCCTTTGCGGAGGTCCCCGTACGCGCTGACCAGGGCGACGTGACTGCCCAACCAGAGACGGAAAGAGAGAAATCCGAGGACACTGCTTCGGTCACCACAGATTCCCTGCTGCCACCTCCGAAGAGGAAAGTCGGCCTGGTACAGGCATCCTATGGCCGTGGTCGAGCTTCACCCCGCCGATTGCCTGGCCTATATGGCGCCGGTAGAGAAGAGAGTCCCGGACATCCCAGTTCTTCAGAAGGTCCAGGTGAGCTAGGGGCTGGGACTGTGGTGATGGTTGGAGGTGTCGGGAGTCCACAGCTGGTGGAGCCCGCAAGGGAGGGTAGCCTTCCGTCTACTAGAGACTACTTTCCCGTCGAGATGTATGACACCTCCGACCTAGAGTCGTTGTCAGACTGTGGTGATGACGGAGAAATAGACAAACTGTTTCACCGGAAGGGCTGGGACAGACGCCCACTACCTGTGCTGTGTAAACCGCAGGATTCCCCCATGTCCATAGAAGACAGTACGCTCCGGGCGCAGGCCCCGGAGTTCCCGAGGAAATCTAGTCCTCCGACCGACCTTCCACTTTCAACCACATCACCCGCTCCGATAGTGGGGACGCAGCGTGCTTCGTTGCGGGCACCAAAGGCAAAGCAACTCGAGATGGTGAAGGTACCTCGGCACCCGGAGGCCATCGTACAGCCAGGAGAAGGCGAGCGAGATGTGATGCCACCTCTAGCCAGATTGCAGAGACTTTTCTCCCAAAGAGTCGCCCGTGAATATGGGTGGGAGTACCCCTACTTGCCTCGGGACTTATTGTATGAAGTCGAAGTTTTGCGACAAAGGTGGTATGACGAGTTTGTATGGGAAAAGCTCAAAGTGCCTCATGCCCGGCGATACCTGTCGTGTTCGCCGCCTGTATCTAAAAAGTTTAGAGACTGCAGAGCTGATTGGAGACTGGGGCGCCATATTCATGCCGATAAGGTGCTCATCTGCAGGAAAGAAGGAGAGGATGTCGAATATTCGGTGGAAGTGTTTGACAAGCACCTGAAGCCCCTGTTTTTGCCGGATCCAAGGTTTTACTTGTAGGAGAAGTGAGCTCCTATTTTGTTTGCTGTTGAACTTTCTGGAAGGAACATTCCCAGACGCTCAGAACTGCGCCCTACTTTTGTTTTGATTTGGGCTTTTCTTTCACTCACTGGAGACTTGGGAGCTGTTGTTTTTCTCCCTCTTCTTCATGTGCCAAAGGCAGAGACTCTGGGGGTAAAAGTTAGCGTAGAAAAGCAGGAAGAAGGAAGATCTCGGCAAGTGTCATGACCGCGGCGCTGTCAACAGGTGGCAGTGTTCTGCAACGACTGTTTGAAAATTTTACACATGCATCACTTTGCTTATTGGAGTGAGTGGGTCTTTTGGCTGACAGACCTATTCATTTCAAGTCAACACGGATTGTTAGGATGTTGTTTTTGTTTCCCTTCTGCAGGAGATTCATCGGTCAAGACTACTGAGTATGGGGTGGTTCTTAGACAGTGATGGGAGGGATTGTACATGTGTACAGAATAGATGTTTTATGCAAAAGTTTATCGTTTTATATTTTCCCTTTCCCTTTTGAGCAGGTCTTGGCACACTTAGTATTCACAAATTTGGGGACAGCCTCTGGGGCTTGCTCCATGTCACCACTCCTTGGGAGACATGGGTGTGCACCTGACGCTGGGGACCAGCGCCAAATCACAGGGGGGAGTGTGTAGCGGGGTCTTCAGATTTAGTGGGATACACCTGGGGGTAGTGTGACCCAGGTGTGTAATTATGTCAGGGTTTAGACCCCTTTTTGTTATTCGTGGAGGATTGGGGGATGTAATATTCTCCTTTGCCTGTGGGTGGCGGAGTACCTACAGGCTTCAGGTAGAATCATCACCACAGTGCTACCCTTTTTGTCCCTTCCTGGAGATGGTACGGCTGGGGAACCCGCCGTGGTGTTGATGGGAGGAGATAAAAGGGGGAGACGCCCTCGCCACGAGGTCTTCGGGGATCATCTCGTCACGCACCCAGGCACCTTCGGCCTGGGTGCGGGCGGTTCAAGGTTCCGGCCTAGGCGCCCTAGGCCTGGCCGGAATGAAGCTGGGATTCCATCCCAGGCACCTTCAGCCTGGGATGAGGTACTATTGAGGAGGCCTGGGACCCAGTGACTCCGACTGGGTCCCGCAAGGGTGAAGTGATTCCAGGGTGCCCCTTGCGAGGGGACCCGCATCTGAGGTGAGGAGGCTGGGGAGGTCACCCATCCGAAGATTCCGGTGCAGCGTCAACCCAGTGACGGATGGGCCTCCGGTAACTCTCTTGGAGGACATCTTCCCCTGATAGGGGCTGCAACGCAGCGGAGGTATTCGAATTAAGACTCCTGCAACCCTTGGTCATAGCACAGGGGGTGTAGGGACCCAGATCAGTATAGTGCCTCGACCTGCTCATCCCACCGTATCCTGCCATCGCATTGCCTGTATGTGGAGATACGAAATAAAACCAACAGTTGGACTGTGATCGGTGTATGGACTCTGTTAATGGGAGCAAAGGGTGGTTTGGTGGTTTCTGCACAACAGACTCGGTACATGCCCAAGACACACCGGCCCGAGGAAACATCAGATATTGGCCTTCACCTCACCCACAGTTATGGGGAGGACATGGGCCGTAGCGCACCTCACTCTGTCGCATGACATACCCCTAGCTAAAGAGGACGGGGTGAGGCCGCTACACACACTATAGTCCATTTAACATGGTTTCCTATGGGTCACGTTCACATCTATGCATTTTATGGAAAGGACCAGGGACTTTTTTCTGTTTTTTGGTTCCATAGACTTCAATGGATTAAAAACGTGTAATGAAAAATGCAAACTGCACCTGGAAAATGCAAACTGCAACCTGCATAGGTGTGAACTAGGCCTAAATGGACAGCAGATTCCATTTACATTTGGCAACCCATAGAGCTGTCACGGGTCTGCCTGTATCCACCGGATACAAACGAAATGGGCACAGATGTAAAAAAATATTGACATCCATTTAGCTCAGTGTGAAAGGAGCCTCAGTCCTGCCCCCCACCAAGTGCTGCCTTTTATGCTGCTTTTTTCCCACCTGGAAAATGGCCGCCTCTGTGTTGGAGACAGAACTCCAACAAAATGACCACTGATTCACTTCCTGTTTTTGCACATAAATTGACGGGTCTTAGAACCATTCCGGTTCCCCTGATGAAGTCACGTGCCGTGACGTAACGCATAGGGAGTGGCTGGATACCCAGCAAATCGGAAGTGCCGAAAAAGGCGTCTGCAACGCCGAACTTTGCACATCTATGCTATTTTTTACCCTTTCACTTGTAAGTGCCCATTTGGCCGTTTAATAAATTCATTTTAATATACATCTTTGCACTATGGGAGATTCTCCTTTATCCCCTTTATATACTTGATTCCTGCGATCAATCTATGTTTGGGAGTCTGGAAGCCGTCATCCCCACTTGGAGCACATAACCTAGAGAGACACCATCGGCTACTACTGGATTTAAAGACCGGGAGGTATACCCCTGTTTCCCACCTAAGGAGATCGTTAAAGCGGAGTTCCACCCAAAAGTGGAACTTCCGCTTTAAGTACTCCTCGCCCCCTTACATGCCACATTTGGCATGTAATTTTTTTTTTGGGGGGGGGAAGTGGGGGCTTCGTTAGGAGTGGGACTTCCTGTCCCACTTCCTACTTCCACCTAGGGGCCACCTAGGTGTCTACTACTCTGCCCCTAGGCGGCCCCTCCCTCTAGGCGATCTCCTGGGACACGTGACAGGTCCGATCTTCCGTGCGGCCGCATCGCTGGACCGTGGAACAGGTAAGTGTCTGTTTATTAAAAGTCAGCAGCCATACTTTTTGTAGCTGCTTACTTTTAATAAACATTAAAAAGGCTGGAACTCCGCTTTAAGGCTGTATATACTTCAGTTCTTACTGAGGTAAGAGTCCAGAGAGCATTGAGTGGTAGTCACAAAGATTCACTATAGAAGATATTTTTTGACACTACGTTCTTTACAGCCATTCCAGCACTTTACTCATTTGTTTACACAAGCTATTGTGGACTATTTATTGCGTCACAGTTATTTCAGCACTTTATTTACACAAGTTATTGTGTATTATTTATTGCTTATTTTGCACAGTTGATATATTGCTTATTTTGCACAGTTGATATATGGACAGTTGTTTATTTATTTTATATTATTGAGTTTAGCACATTTATGTGATTTACATACTGAAGTCGTTATACATATATAGAAAGTTGCGCTGATCATTATTTTCATTAGTCGCCTCACTTTGCCTCATTGGTGGCAATGTGCACCACTACATAGCATACTTGCATGTTATGACACATGTTCCTTCTACTGTATCCTCCTCCACCAATGAAAATTCTGGTATCCTGTCGCAAGTTCATCTGCCACCAAATTTTTCAGGTCCTGCTCCGCTTCTCTTCTACACTTGGACATGCATGGAAGAGCTACATCATCCGTTGCACTGTGCTCTATTCTCAGCATGGACCAGGATGTACACATGTGTCATGCAGGGTACAGAAGAGAAAAAAAAAAATTGTAGATTTTTTTTTGGGCAAAGGAGAATTTGTATGTCTCTTCTGCCACAAAACTTGAACCCCAAACTTTAGTTCCCTTTTAAAATCCTGGCCCACCTACACTGTTACTAATCGAGTGACAATGCTACTTTGCTTGCAGTGTACATGTCTGTGCACATTCCTGAAGAAAACTACAAGCAGAAAGCCAATGCACATGGTGTTGACATGTCCATGCAGGAATTTGTAGTCTCAAAGTTTCTCCACATTTGTACAAACTCACAAAAAGTTTCCTGACAGTAGTGTTGGCAGTGTGTTTATAGCATACAATTGCCACATCTCAACTGCTGAACTCAGCTTTTTCATTTATTATCACAAAGTGTTAATTTCCACCTCAAATGGCTAATTTTTCTGCTCTCCTTAACCCAATAAAGCTGCCACTCTGCAGCCCTTTAAGCAGGCTTTATGCCGGGTTCACACATGTGCGGCCAAAGGTTTGTGCCTGGAGTCCGGTGCGTTCCTGTACACTGGTTCAGGTGCGATTCAGGTCCAAATTTTAGCCTGAATTTGCACCTGAACCGGACCCAAAGACACACTGGGCCTTTTTCAATCCGGACCGTGGCTGCCCCAGACATGTGTAAACCGGCTCCATTGAGAGCCGATTACACTTGCCTGTTGTGCGGGGGCGCTTCCGAAGCACTTTACAGGCTGCCCATTCATTCCAATGGGCAGGGGCGGTGTAGGAGCGCTGTATACAGCGCTCCCACACCGCCTTAAAGATGCTGGTTGTACGACTTTTTTTCCCATCCCGCAAGTGCACCGCCCAGGTTTTTACACTGGGGAGGCATGAGAGGCAGTTTACAGGTGCTATTTTTACCGCTAAAACGCCTAAAAACTGCCTCAGTGTAAAAGGGGTTTAAATGCCCAAGAGGCAGTGTGATTTCTGTACCATGTGACCTCCGTGAGCGGCCCCCAGAAGCCATGAGAGCTGTTGGTGACAGCTCGGTCAGTGTCTGTGCTGGGTGCGTGCAGTAAGCAGCAGATACATGTTCAGTTCTACAAGGACAAAGGAGAATATAGGAGAAAAGAACAGGCGGAGCTCCTCCCCCTCTTGTTGCTGAATCTACAGAATGTCAGGGCCACAAGTATTATGCATGGGATTGCAAACCCTTAGCACCACTTTTTAAAATTCATTAATGCTGGCTTTAGTTGTAATAGGGCACCAACGATGCGTTTTGTGTATTTGCCATTGTTGAGGACTATGCTCTTCACAATTCATCCACCACCGGTTACATATAATATCGTCTGATATAGCAATTTTGCCTGTGCGCATGTACCCACGTGTTCAGCCTTTCATATTATTATCATTGTGCATGGATGTACCATATATGCTTTTGTATGTTCAATTGTTGTACCGATGTTGTTCTACATGGGCCACTATGCCTTGGGACATACAAATTTTTGTTGTCTCTGTTTTGTTATTACAGCATTCATCACCAATAAATAGTTTTTTACTTATGCATTTTTGTGAATATATGCCCAACTCTAGTACCTCACTCAAAGTCCCAGGGCGACCTGCACTTTTGTGCTCCTTCTGTTCTTAGTTGTAATAGGGGCTTTGTACTAGGCAGTCTACTGCCTCTCTTTTTGTCTGTTTCAGATTTCTCCTTTGCTGTATCCAACCAGTATTTCAGCTGACAGCTGTTGCTAGTCAGATCAACTAGCTGATTTTCATCCTCTGATTGGCTACAGACTTTCTGCGGTAAACCTAAGGTGCTTGTCAGCTAAGAATCACACTAATGCGATGTGGGAAACGCACAAGATTTGCTGCGTTTCCCAGCATCGCACTCCAAAGCAATTGCACAGTGTCCATGCGATCTGCCGTGGGTGTCAATGTTATCTTACCGACACCCTGAAACAGATCGCAAAATGCAGTGTGATTGTCAGAATCGCATTGCATGGGGGTGAACACCCATGCGATGTGATTAAAGTGCGGAGGAAAAAAGGGATCATGCACCATTTTGGTGCGGATGCAATGTGATTTCAGCCATACAAAATGTATCACGAATGACATGCAGTGTTTTCCACACGCCAATGTGAACCTAGGCTCAATTAAGAAAAGTTGTTAAAGACTTTATTGGGCTGTTACATTCTGCTCGAGTCTTGGTGACTGAGCTTTGGTGTTTGATATTTATTTCACAATAATTATTGGTTTGTTTATGATTATAACAGAAAGTTAGAAAGTTTAATGATTTTACTTATATGCTTTTAACCCCAATAAAGGGCCGTGGCCTAGTATTTTCCAAAATGGTTGTCTTATGTTTTTTCTTGTAATTACATTTCCTATTTCAGAAGGTTTGGTTAAGGGGGTGCTTGTGGGGTCTGCAATCCCATGGTGGCTGGCAGGGCATGGACTGGGGATGGCTTGAGCTGATTGGCTGGGGGTCATCTACGATGACAATGAGTCAAAACCTCTTATCTGGAGTGTTAACAAAATGGAGGGTGGGCATTTTATATTGAGTATTTGTAATAAAATAACCATATAATGCACTGTACTCAGCTCCTCATTGTCTATATACCAAATTTTTTAACCAGGGTGCCTTCAGGTTTCTTCAGGCTATGGGCGCTACAGTGTGAAAGGGCTCTTAGTGACGGTTCACACTACAGCGACTTGGGATCTGACTTGTCAGACCTCAAGTCGCCCCAAGTCACTTGACATCAGAAATCCCATGTTAGTCAATGAGAGCCGTCTTAAAGCGGAAGTAAACCCATCCGTAAAACAGTTTCATTTCCGGCACGTGCCGGAAATGAAACGCTCCCATTGGTTGTGCTCTCAACCAAACTGTCAAACCATCCAATGGCTGGTGTCATAAGTTCATAACTAATCACATGTACAGCATCATGGCAGTTGTAGACTAAAAAGAGGCAAAGATGGCAGCTTCCTTGGCTGAAAAAGATAGGAGGGTTTACTTCCACTTTAATGTACACTACTGAAGTCACTCCGACTTCAGAAAAGGTTCCTGTACTACTTCAAGGCAACTTGTACCCATAGATTTCAATGGAAGTTGCCTCCAAAGTCGGATCTCCATCTTAATTGAAGCAACTTTACAGGAAAAGAAAATAGCTTACTCAGGCAAATCCTTCCCCCCCACAGAGCTGATTATTCTGTGATTGGCCACAGCCAAAGTCGCCTGTCCTGGAGGCAACATTAAGTTGCGTTGTAAGTTGCTCCAAGTCGCGCTGAAGTTGCCTTGCAAAGTCGTGCTGTAAGTCGGGTTGCCCCTGTGTGAACCGGCACTCAATGTTGAGTGACCTACGTGTGTAGATGTTGCTACTTTATTTATAACTATTAGTTTAGTTTTTTACATTATAGAATGGGATGCCTCGAGATTGTGCAGATTTTTAAAGGGTACCTTGACTGAAAAAAGGTTGACATTGGTCTATATCACACTGAGAGGATTGTATATTAAATAAAATCTGGATATGGGCTATACATAGTGTAGAATACCGTTACAGGGAGTGTACAGGTTTCATGCAGCAGTTACTAAAATGCCTGAGGTGATTTCCAAGCTCTTCATATTAAAAGGAACAGACTGTAACTGCCAAAACAAGGCCCTTCATGTGCATAGTACTCACTCTTTGTTTGGAGGAGGGTGGGGGCATAGTGTTTACCATTGTGAGAGTTGAGGGGTCTGGATGATGAGGGCAGATGGCCACATCGTACATTAATGTGATTGGTCATATATATGTAGCACTACCCCCGTAGGAGCTGCTGGTTAGTTTTGGGTTTTGCACGTTACCTCTTCGTTGTCCGGGTAGGAAAGTCTGTAGTAAATGCACTGTCCACACAGATGTAAAACCTTCAACAATCAGGCTTTATTTTTTTATGCAGTAAACTTCGAGAGAAAGTAGGGAGGTAGAGAAGAGCAGGGGAAGGTTCAGGCACTTGCCACTAAAAATGCAAAAGATCAGTTCAAAGTCATTCACCACTCTCAATGTCAGAGTGGGTATTGGTCACCTGTATAGTCCCCTTTCACATGACGTAGCAGCCGGAGTGATACACAAACCAGCACAGGGCAGTCTCTGCCACAGACTGCCCAGAATAAATTTGGTCTCTGCCACAGACCTTTTGAAGTTTAGTAAAAAAATCTGCCACAGACCTTTTAATGTTGAGCAAATGGATAGTCGGGGAACCCTCTGCCACAGGATTTCAAAGTCCCAAACTTCCAGCCGTGCAGTGAAAGAGCCTTTAAGCCAATCCAGCGAACTTCAGGGCTTGTAATATAGTGCATCCCTCCTCAATAAAGTTACCAGGCCTCACCCAAGACGTCAGCACTTTGCCGGTCTCCTCCAGGGGAGGTCCTCCCCTGGTCTCCTTCATTAAGACAGCTTCCTCCTCATTGGACGAACAGCTTGGGATCCCCTCTCCTGATGTAGGTCCCAGCCAGACTAGCTGGGCCTACTAGATAGCGATGCAGCCTCAGGCCAACGTGGCCCAAGACCAGAACCACACACACATACCTCGCGCCCAGAGGGCCACGAGGTGAAAAACGAACCCCAATCAATGGCGTCTGCCCCTTATGTATCCCCTCCCAGCAGGCACAGTGGGTCGACCACTCCCAGTGTACCGTTGCCGAGAAGGGTCACTCAATGCACCGTGATTCGCCCGTGTTCCAACAGGTGCCTGAGGTGGTAACGCCACCTTCAGGCAAACAGGGAAACTACCATCGGGCGAACCACAGCTAGAACAGAAGCAAATCGCAATATAATTCAACAGTCTGAGCCCAACTACTGGCTCAGACATCCCTCTAAATTTTAGATAGCGTCCCAACCTTTTGGGGAGGGCGCTACATATACTTTGTCATTCTTGTGCATTGTATTGAGGCAGCTCATTAATTTTGAATGGGCTGACAATGCAGGAGAAAAGCATTCAGCATTTTTCTGACATAATGCATCGCAGTGCAATAATGTGCATCATGGTGGACTGTAATGTATGTGCAGCAGAGCTACATTACCACATAATGTATGTCGCAGTAATCACGCAAAAGTGTGATTCAGCCATGAAGGTTTTTTAGCCAACACACCAATACAATTTAAAGGGGTGTTCCAGGCAACCCCGTGCAAAAATAATAATAATTAAAAGCCAGCAGCTACACATACTGCAGCTGCTGGCTTTTAATAAATGGAGACTTACCTGTCCTGGTGTCCCTCGATGTCGGCACCGCAGCTGATGTTTCACATCAGCTGTCGGTGCTTCCGTCGCCATTGCGGGTAAGGGAACCCGGCAGTGAAGACTTTCGGCTTCACGCCGGGAACCCTACTGCGCATACGCGAGGCCCGCTCCTCTCTCCTATTAGCCCAGCGGCCAGGGGAGGAGAAGGAGGGAGCCTCGCGTGACTTCACCACCGCGGCCGGACTTGTGGCACCGGAGGGGGGGAGGAATCCGATAAGCGGAAGTTCCACTTTAGGGTGGAGCTCCGCTTTAATGATGTATAGCAGTTGGGTTTGTACTATGATTTATGTTTCTATAAAGCAAAGCTGTTTCCCGGCAGCTCTGAGGATCCACTGGAGGTATTTTGCAAAACTCAAATCTGTTGTACGGCAAAAATTAAATCCAAATTTAAAGCAACACTAAAATATCTGGGGCTGTGGGGGGGGGGGGGGTGGGGTTTTGCAATTATGTACAAGTACTGTATGCACAGCATCAGAAGCATGCCTAGGTTAATTGCCCCCTTAGGCAGCCATTTTTTTTTTAGTTTGGGATAGAGTGGCGAGGGATTAGAATGTTTGTCAGTTTTTATTGCTGCCTGTGCACCCATTTAGGAAATTCATCCTCTCTATTTGTCCTGTTTACTATTATCATTGGAAGTAAAGAAAATCCCAAATTTTGGGTTGTCCCCAGAAAAGTGATACTAGTTTTGGTGACCTGGTGGTCCCCAAGAAATTCCCTTAATTTGCAGGGGTTATAACCCTCCCTTGCTCTGTCTAAAATGAAAAAAAAAGTTTTGCCTATAGTCCTATTTTAAGGTGTGCTTGCCTCCTAATGTGCATTCCTCCACCAATGGCAAGTCCAGTATCCTGCTGATAATTCATCTTCCATTGCTGTCAAATCTTAAGTCCTACAATGCTTCTCTTCTGCCACTGGTCAAATGCTATTGCACATGTGTGTAGAAATGAAATAGTCCTTGGCACCTCTTGGCATGAGCCAGAATGTAGGCACGTGTTGTCAAAAACCAAGTGCTTGGTTTGTGGTTGTGGCATGGTCCTATTGACGTCAAGAAGTGGTTTTAATAGGCGGCATGCTGAGTTAAATTTGCCATGGCATGTGTACCAACCCCTCCAGCTGCCATGTTAGGCTTTAATTGGGCAATCAGGAACAGAAAAAAACAGGTGGTTGACCTGCGTTTTTACTGTCCTCTATTGCCGCCAATGTAAACAAGGCCTTACAGAGAACCGGAAGACAGGAGTATCATAAGGAATGATAACACACATGGTAATCTTTGTGAATTGACTTTTAGCCCTGGTTCACATTGGTGAAATTTGACATGTCAAAACGGTGGCAGTTGCCGGCAATGGCACCGCCCTAATCGGTGCGCCACTGCATTTGCGGCGCCGCACCGATTTCAAAAAGTAGTTTCTGTACTACTTTTTGCGATTTCGGGGTGCGATTTCCATTAACATCTGTGCAGAAACCCGCACAGATGTCTGTGAAATCGCAGCCGAAACCGGGACTGGCAGGCGGAAGTGAAATCGTGCTAGTTCAGCCGAACTCGCACGGCTTCATTCCCGCAATCAGTGTGAACCTGGGCTTAGGTTGGGTTCACACTTGTGCGATGCGTGAACCTGTGCGATTCCAGTGCGGGTTCCCGCATCGCATGTCACCTTCTGGTGGGTCAGACTGCCCTATGCGAATTGCTGCGGGTGTCAATAGAAAGATAATGACACCCCCAGATCGGTTCGCATATCGCAGTGCAAACTGTCAAATGGTGCAGGAAATGGATCACATGGATGTGAACACCTGTGCGATCCGATTCCAGTTCGGACCAAAAAAAGGGTGCTGCACCATTTTGGTGCGAATGCGATGCGAATTTAGCCATACAATATGTATGGCTGAATTTGCATCGCACAGATATCGCATGTGATCTTCACAGCAGTGCGGTGCGAATCACATGCAATGTCTAACATTGCACAAGTGTGAACCCAGCCTTACATATAAAATACAATACTGCATGTGTAATAAATATTATCTGCATGTGGAAAATCCATCTGATTCCTCTAAAAGTAAATACTGCACAGTAAAAAAAAAAGACAACATGTATTGTGCATTTGTGAATATATACAGTATAACCACTAGAAATATACAGTATCAAATAAATATGAAAAGAGAAACAGCCAAGAACTACGCTTTGTATCATTTTGTCCTTATCACAAAAGTAATGGATCATCAAAGCTGCTACAATGGACTTTCTGCTAATCTGTAAGGAATCATGAGGAATCACTAACTTCTTTCCACCCCAGACGAGTGAGGCGCATCATTTTAAAGTATAAAGGTCCATACACACGATCAAAAAATCGTACAAAAAATTCCGCTTTCAAAGCGATCGTACGATAATCTGATCGCTAGTACACCGCTTTCGTGCAGAATTTTACAAAAAAGTTTGAGAGCAGGTTCTCTATTTTTTCCGACGGGAAAAATTCATATTGGAAAAAACGTTTGTCTGTATGCAATTCCAACGGGGAAAAACACGCATGCTTGGAAACAATTTGAAGCATGCTCGGAAGCATTGAACTTCTTTTTCTCGCCTAGTCGTAGGGTTGTAGGTCACCGCGTTCTTAACGCTCAAATGTTCAGAGAACTTTTGTGTGAACGTGTGTATGCAAGACAAGCTTGAGCGGAATTCCGTCTGAAAAACCATCCAAGGTTTTTCGGACGGGAAAACCGATCGTGTGTACGTGGCACAACAATCCACTTTTTACTACAGGTAAGCCTATAATAAGGCTTACCTGTAGCTACCCGTGGATATCTCCTGGACCTGCATGGTTTAGGAGATATTCCCTGTATCAGCATGTGTCGACTTAATCGGCAAATGTGCACTGAAGCAACGGCTCCTTCGTGCCATTGCTTTAGCTGATGTGCCGTTACCGGTGGCACCCACGTGCATGTGCGGGAGTGATGTCATCGTAGCTCTGGCCAATCACAGCGACGGAGCCCGCGATACCCAGAAATAACTCTGGGAGACATGTGGCCGGGCAGTGTTCCGGGACTGCTGCGGGAGCTTCGATCTAAGGTGAGTATTTCATAATGAGCTAGTATGCTATGCATACTAGCTCATTTTGCCTTTGTCTTTTCTTTTTTTTTTTAAGGCTGGCCATATCTGGATCGAAATTCAGCTGACTCAGCAGGGACTGGCTGAATTTTGATCCCTCTATGGGCAGGCTGGTTTTACTGAAATCGATCTATCGATCAACTTCAGCACAACCAGCCCACCAGGGTTTTTTCGTGCAATCATTGCCATGATCATTGTATTCTGCCGGTGGGGAAGGCTCTCCGCCAGTAGAACGCAATAGCACTCTGACTTCGGGGGCAATTTTAGAGACATCTGTGCGGGTTTCAGCACAGATTTCTATTGAAATCGCACCGAAGTCGACAAAAGTAGTACAGAAACTACATTTGGGAATTGGTGCGGCACCATTACCGGCAATAGCCGCCGACTTGGCATGCGATTAGACATGTCAAATCACATGCCAAATCGCTGCAATGTGAACCAGGGCTAAGTGAGAGATTACAATTCTGCGTAGGGAGAGGTAGTGGGATTTAATTTTAGTTTTGAAATTGGTACATGCCCCCATGGTAGTTCCTTGCTTCCTGTGCCTTTTGTTTGACAATAGCTTGTTTATTATGCCGCGTACACACAACCGTTTTTAATGTCATTGAAAAAAACTGCATTTTTCTCGACGTGATTCTTCTCAAGCCTCCCTTGCCTACACACTATCGTGGGAAAAAATGCTTGAGTAAAGTGCGGTGATGTACAACACGTACAACGGCACTATAAAGGGGAAGTTCCATTCGGATGGCGCCACCCTTCATGTTAGTAAAGTTTGTTGAGAGACGATTCGCACTTTTCAGTCTCCATGCTTTTCAGTCCGGTACAGCGTAACGAATGTGCTATCTCCATTACGAACGCTAGTTTTACCAGAACAAGCGCTCCCGTCTCATACTTGATTCTGAGCATGCGCATTTTTTTCACGTCGTTAAAGCCTACACACAGCCGTTTTTCATGACGAGAAAAACGACAATGTGAAAAATGACGAGAAAAATTAGAGCATGTTCCAATTTTTTCATGCCCGTTTTTCACGTCGTGAAAAATGCTCTGAAGCCCACACACGATCATTTTTAATGACCATTTTAAAAAATGGCATTTTTCTCGTCATTAAAAACGGTCATGTGTACGCGGCATTAGACCTAAAAAATGGCCGGGATTGAATAACAGGACTCACCCCCATGGATAAGATTTGCTGCAAAGTTTGTGAAATTCAAATTTCGAGCAAAAACACAAAACTGTTCATGAACCGCACCCTGGCAGATGATTGTATACAAACAAACCTAAGGAGGAATTGTGTTTCTGTAGTAACGATAGGGAGACAATAGGAACAGGAATAACAATACAGTACAATAGGAAGTGCGGTGGGTTTGTTTGCAGACCTTGGCAGGTCTCTTTGTTATTGTATCTTGGTATTGTTGTGGTATGTTTTGCTATCCAACAACTATTTTCCATGATTGTATTGATTTTGTATCATCTGGGTTTCCCTATTGTTTCTCTATTTCTTCTACACCTCAGAAGATGATGGTGTTCAATTTGCAGTAATACATTAATAATGAAAGGCCTTGATTTTATGCAAGTTTATTGCATATAATAAATAATTTACCCAAAAAATTAAATAGTATGTTAAAAAAAAAATGCTGCTTAAGCAGCTCATAAATGAGTCTTTATTTTTCATTCAGTCAGTGGGTTGAAAAAAAAAAAAGACGATTCTCACATGCACACTGTCAGCATGGAGACTTCTCCACCATTAGAATCCACTGATCAGCACTGCCGGCTTTAGCAGGGGAAATCCGACAGAGCGGTTGTACAGAAGTCGATTATTTCCATCCTCCTTGCACATACATGGATAGAACTTGGTCCCTGCTGAACTGGCTGAATTTTGATCTATTTATGGCCGGTTTAAAGCGGAAGCAAAGTCTTTGTTTAAAAAAAAAAGCGTTGACAATGACATGCTGCTTTGGGCCCTTCCCCCACCCAGGAAGTCTGGTAGAAAATCCCTATGTCCCGCCTTGCTAGCACAACCAAACCTTGGCTTTTAACCCTTGCAATGCTGAAAGTGAACGTTCAATCGTTTTCTCGTTTATCGCCAAGGCTTTCAGGGTGACCTACAAGTAACGATAATAAAATGAATGAACATTTCACAAAGATGCACAGATTTTTATTATCTACTGGGGCCCCTTGACTGCATAAGCTTTTTTTTTTTTGTGTGAAACATGTGAACGTAGCCTTAAATTGCAGTCCTCTGCTATAATTTCACATCTCTGAACTGAAAACATCTCTGTTTTGGAAATAAGGATTTTTATCCTGCGTTGTGCTGCAATGAATGACAATGGAAATCACATGAGAATATACAGCCCCACAAACAACCACCCACACAATAATCATCTGATCATTCATGAGAGATGCAGGAAACTGAAGTGTGGAAGATTATGGCCACGGTCCCTTTATTTGGGGTTTAACCCTTTCACTGCCAGGTCTGAATGATGTACGGACCTGACAGCGAGGGGGTTTCACACGCAATCCGGGGGCTGCAGCCAGGAGTCTGCCTGCCAGATGGATGCATTCAAGCGGCTTCCACACACCCCCTGTTACTGGTGTACCCACCTGCATGCGCTCACCCTCGCCATGCATTCCGGGTTCTGCTTGCCCATCTGCAGGCCTGGGACCAACATGGTGGAGTGGAGGGCAAAGAGTGGGCATATGTCCTGTTTAAGAGGCACTTTTGCTCCGCTTTTTGGCTGCTAGCGGGGTGCTTTTAACCCCAAAAAAGGGGTTAAAAACTCCCATTTTGCTGCGTTTTCAAATCGCTTTTAAGGGGCTTTGAAAGTGATGCCCATTCTTTCCAATGGGCAGGGGCGCAAACCGCCCCAAAGATGCTGCTTGCAAGACTTTTTTCCCGTTCCGCAAGCGCAATGCCACAGTGTGAAAAGGCACACTGGAATGAATGGGAGGAGGTTTTCAGGCGCTTAGCAGAGGCTATTTCTAGCGCTAAAGCGCATGAAAACCGCCCCAGTGTGAAAGGAGTCTTAACCCCCATACACACTATACTTAGCCCCCATACACACTATACTTAGCCCCCATACACACCATACTTAGCCCCCATACACACCATACTTAGCCCCCATACACACTATACTTAGCCCCCATACACACCATACTTAGCCCCCATACACACTATACTTAGCCCCCATACACACACTTTTGTTGTCAGATTTCCTTGAGATTTACCAAAAGCATGTAGTGCAAGGGCCTGCCTGATTGCATACAAATTGAAACTTCTAAGGTTTGACCTCATATTATATGGTTTTGGTAAATCTAAAGGAAAAGCTCTACAGAAAATTGAATAATGTGTGTCCAGCTTTATACTCTGCATGTCTCATTAAAGAGTTCCACCCAAAAATGGAACTTCTGCTTTTCCGGTTCCTCCCCCCTCCGGTGTCACATTTGGCACCTTTCAGGGGGGGAGCAGATACCTGTCTAATACAGGTATTTTCTCCCACTTCCAGCGATAGATCGCCGCAGATTCCGTGGCGATCTACGCCATGTCCGGCCCCTCCTCCATCCCAACCGGTGTCTTCTGGGAGACACACAGGTCCCAGAAGACAGCAGGGACCAGTCAGGACACGCAGCGTGACTCGTGTATGTGTAGTAGGGAACCAGGCTGTGAAGCCGCAAGGCTTTCACTCCCTGATTCCCTTACCGAAGATGCTGGCGCCTGCACCCGAGAGCCGAGGGACAGATCGGCTTCGGGGAGGACATCGCGGGCGCCCTGGACAGGTAAGTGTCCTAATATTAAAAGTCAGCAGCTGCAGTATTTGTAGCTGCTGACTTTTAATTTAAATTGTTTTCGGCAGAACTCCGCTTTAAAGAGAATCTGTTACCTAAAAATCCACAAAAAAAATTTGAGGCCCCACACATATACACACATATGAACGCAAACATACGCATTGGGTGCTTATGCATGAAAACATTGATTGCAAAACATATGTTACATATCGCCGCCCACGCCGGAGTGAGAGCAATAATTGTAGCACAAGACCTCCTCCGTAACACTAAACTGATGACCTATAGGGGGCTTTTGAAGCGTCGCCTTTAGAGAATATAGGGTACTGAAGTTTGTCGCCATTTTGCGGGCGCACACAAATTAAGCCCTCATTCACATTGCAGCAGCTTGTCATGGGACTTGACAAGTCAAATTGCATGACAAGTCGCAGCCTATTCCTGGCAATGGCAACGCTCTAATCGGTGCGGTGCCAATTTTGTAGCGCCACATCGATTTGCAAAAGAAGTTCCTGCACTACTTTTGCAGATTTCATGTGTGACTTCTGTAGCAATACCTTCAACTAAGAAGGCCACAGATTTAGTTTGGGCCCTGAAGACAGCTCCGTCAACCCCCGGAAATGTACTCGACCCCCTACTGGCACAGTTAGTTATGGCAGCAATATATTTCTTATACTGTATGAGAAATCTCAGACACCAAGGCAATAATGAAAGGGGTATCAAATTTACTTTAAGCTTATGGTAAAAAGGAAAAAGGTTAACAGTGGTAACAGTGTACAGGTAATAAGTTGCAGAGCCCTGCAGCAATAAACATACTTTGCATTAGATGAACAGTAAAGGTACGCCACGTGGGCGACCGTTAACTAGGCGCCCTGTGGCGCAGTAACTAAATGAACTAACTAGCTGGCCAGGCCTGGCTCAGATATCTAAAACTCAGTCTATAGGGGATGATGGTTTCTTCACCGGCAAGTCTTTAAAGGTGCTGCACATAACAGAATAACATTTGTAATCCAGTGGGAAGATTGTGATGAAATAAACACTTTACTGAAGACTCCTCTGAGTTGAGCTCTGATATGGGTCTCTAGTGAGAGTATCAGATATAAACTTGTGGGCCACGGCAGTCTATAGGCACATCAGCAATAATCAGTATATATGGTCTGAGCATACGCTCGCTCACCCCTCCGGACGCGATCCCAGTCCGGGAACTTCCACCGACTGTGTCCTCACACACACAGTGTCTCCAGCGATCGGGTCCCCGATCCAACCAAGGCTGTAGACAAGCGAAGTCAGATGCCACCCAGGCTCGCAGTGGGGTGGAAGGCTCTTTGGTGCTGTGCAAGGCCTCAGGCTTCAGGCCTTGCACTCCGGTACATCCGCACAGGAGGATCAGTCACTGAAGTCGTGTGTCCCAAAGAGGCCGAGCCCAGCCTCGCCTCCTCCTTTTATAACCCCTCCCATGAGTCTCTGGGGTGGAAACATTGCCGAAAGGGATTCTGGGCAAGGTAGTTCCGGGAGTCTTAAAGGGGACCCCGCTACACACTCCCCCACTTAAATTCTTTGGTCCCCAAAGAAACTTTAGCATACACTGCGTACAACCCCAGACAACATTGCATAAGAGGTTGGCATAGGGAATTCCCACCAAAACCGAGGGGTTGGATTCCCTTTTCCACAGGTCACACTATCCTGAGTGGCCTGCCTAACTGTGCCAGAGAGTGAGTGGGGGTTGCCCTCTACCAAATGTACAGTGGAGGGGTCCGGATTCTCTACACTCCTCCTAGCAGTGATCACAGAATCTTCTGAGCTCTTCCCCATTTGTGGGTAGGTCAACTTTCTGGGAGGCCTTATGACTCTGCGAGCCCTTTGTTCCCTTGGGGTTTCTGGCTCTGGCGCCACAGGCTCTTCTTCTGTAACAGGCTCAGGCAACTCGGCAGGCTCTGTAACATCTGCTTCAGGAGCCGAAGGATACATAGAGTCTCTAGGGTTCTGTTCAGGGTAAACATCACGGGCATCTTCCCAGTAATCAAATGAAGGACTAAATGGGATGAATTCAGCGGCTTCTGCATTCAGTTGTGTACCTATAGTGTCTTCAGTAATTGGAAGATCTATAGCAGAAGTCCCTTGAGTTGAGGAAGGCCACAGCCAGTCAAGCTCTCTCTCTTCATCTCCACTGAGTTCAGAAGCTTCTGTATCTTCAGTCCGAGAAGTCTGGGACCGAGTGTTTGGCCTGGGGGTATCCAGAATAGAAACCGGTTCAGGGGAGTCTCTCACTGGAGGTATCCTGACTGCTTCAGCAAGTGGGAGCAGGTGGTTTCGATGCCACGTCTTCAGTGGGCCTACCTTTCCTTCTGGCTTCAACTTGTAGACAGGTAGGCCCGGCAACTTCCTACAGATGACATAGGGTTCAGATCTCCATCTGTCTGCAAGTTTGTGTTTTCCAGGGACCCCCAGATTGCGTAGCAGTACTCGGTCCCCGGGCTGCAGGTCTTGTACCCGGACCTTCAAGTGGAAGTTTCTTTTGTTTCGAGCTCCCCTTTGATCTGAGGCCGCTTGAGCTTGTTCATAGGCTACTTTCAGGCTGCGTCTGAGCCTGTCCACATATCCTTTGTGGGATGTGGCTGAGGAATGGTCTAAAGAGGTGCCAAAGGCCAAGTCTACAGGTAATCTCGCTTCTCTCCCAAACATGAGTCGATATGGGGAGTAGCCTGTAGCATCACTGGTGGTGCAGTTGTAAGCATGTACTATAGCTGCTATGTGGTTGCTCCAATGTTGTTTCTTCTCACTTTCCAGAGTCCCCAACATGTTGAGCAAGGTTCGGTTAAACCTCTCCGGCTGAGCATCTCCCTGTGGGTGGTAAGATGTAGTTCGAGTCTTTTTGATTCCCAACGAATCCAGGAGTTTCCGGATCAGTCGACTCTCAAAGTCCCTTCCTTGATCTGAATGAAGTCGCTGGGGCAGCTCATAATGGACAAAATACTTCTCCATAAGTACCTTGGCTACTGTGGAAGCCTTCTGATCTTTGGTTGGGAAAGCTTGGGCATACCGGGTGAAATGATCGGTTATCACCAGAACATTTCCTAGTCCACTCAGATCGGGTTTGAGGCAGAGGAAATCAATGCATACCAGATCCATTGGGCCTTGACTCTGTAGATGGCCCATTGGGGCAGCTTGATGGGGTAAAGTTTTCCTCTGGATGCAGCGTGCACACGAATGGCAGTACTCTTCTACTTCTGCCCTCATGCAGGGCCAATAGAACCGACTTCTGACAAGTTGAAAGGTCCCTTCCGCCCCTAAGTGGCCATGATTGTCATGTAGGGCAATCAGAACAGTCTCTCTGTGTTTCTCCGGAAGAAACAATTGCCATTTATCTTCCAGGTCATCAGAGGGGCCCCTTCGGTAGACCACTCCCTGATGCACCTGTAACCTGTCCCACTCTTTCCTCAACAGGCGAGCTTCCTTTGAGGAGTGACTCAGAAGTCTGTTTGGATCCTGATTCTCCAGGGCTTCCAGAACTAATTTCCCCATGGGGTCTTCTAATTGGTCACATCTTAGCTCCTTCTTGGACAGCTTTGGCAGATGGTCTTCCTCCAGTTGAGTTACTCCACAGTATTGTTTGGGGACTCCTACCATGGTAACTCCTATCTCTTCCGCCCTTGAGCCCCCTCTGGCTTGCAATTCGGCCCCCTGACATAGGGCCCGCACCCCGTCCGGTGCCACTTGAGTCCAGTGTTCCATGTCATGGGTGGGACCATGAGATCTTCTGGACAAAGTGTCTGCATCTCGATTCCCAATCCCTGGCCTGTACTTTAGGCTCAAATTGAATCCAGACAATGCGGCCAGCCACCTGTGTCCAGTGGCGTCCAGCTTTGCTGTAGTGAATAGGTAGGTCAGGGGGTTGTTGTCGGTCTTCACAGTGAACTCCGCCCCATACAGGTAGTCTTTGAGCTTGTCTACTACCGCCCACTTAAGGGCCAGGAACTTCAGCTTGTGAGTGGGGTAGTTTTTCTCAGAGGGGGTCAGGCTCCTGCTCACGTAGGCAACAGGCCGTTGTTGCCCTTCGTGTTCTTGATAAAGTACTCCTCCCAGACCATCCCGGACGAGAACCCCCACGTGTAGCGATACCTTCAACTAAGAAGGCCGCAGATTTAGTTTGGGCCCTGAAGACAGCTCCGTCAACCCCCGGCAATGTACTCGACCCCCTACTGGCACAGTTAGTTATGGCAGCAATATATTTCTTATTCTGTATGAGAAATCTCAGACACCAAGGCAATAATGAAAGGGGTATCAAATTTACTTTAAGCTTATGGTAAAAAGGTTAACAGTGGTAACAGTGTACAGGTAATAAGTTGCAGAGCCCTGCAGCAATAAACATACTTTGCATTAGATGAACAGTAAAGGTGCGCCGCATGGGCGACCGTTAACTAGGCGCCCTGTGGCGCAGTAACTAAATGAACTAACTAGCTGGCCAGGCCTGGCTCAGATATCTAAAACTCAGTCTATAGGGGATGATGGTTTCTTCACCGGCAAGTCTTTAAAGGTGGTGCACATAACAGAATAACATTTGTAATCCAGTGGGAAGATTGTGATGAAATAAACACTTTACTGAAGACTCCTCTGAGTTCAGCTCTGATATGGGTCTCTAGTGAGAGTATCAGATATAAACTTGTGGGCCACGGCAGTCTATAGGCACATCAGCAATAATCAGTATATATGGTCTGAGCATACGCTCGCTCACCCCTCCGGACGCGATCCCAGTCCGGGAACTTCCACCGACTGTGTCCTCACTAGGGA
The DNA here is from genome assembly GCA_029206835.1 of Rana muscosa. Lineage (NCBI taxonomy): Eukaryota > Metazoa > Chordata > Amphibia > Anura > Ranidae > Rana > Rana muscosa. The sequence goes on along the minus strand of CM055126.1, from coordinate 148,148,962 downwards.
TGAGCTCGGTGTTCGACTCGAAGATAGGTTCGACTCGAACATCGGCTGTTCGCGCGTTTGGCGAACCACGAACGATTTGGGCCGTTCGCGCCAAATTCGAGTGACACGAACGGCCCACAATACACTGCGCCATCGCAGTGTAATCCCGGCGCTGTGATTGGCCAAGCATGCACTGTGACCCTGCATGCTTGGCCAATCACAGCGCCGGCAGCGAGGAGAGCAATGATTGGCCACAGGCAGGATGCCTGTGGCCAATTATTGCTGAGGGGGTTTAGTACACGCCCCACACTATAAAAGGCCGCCAGCGCGGCGGCCTCGTGTAGTGTGTTCCGGCGCAGGGAAAGAGTTACATAGGCAGGGACAGTGTCAGTGCTATTTGTACCTCAAACTTGTGTGTAGGGACAGAGAAGGATAGGTAGGGAGAGTGTCAGTGTCATATTCTTTGCTAAACCTTGTGTGCTGAAGCATATTGCTAAACCTTGTGTGTAGGGACAGACAAGGATAGGCAGGGAGAGTGTTAGTGTCATATTCTTTGCTAAACCTTGTTTGTAGGGACAGACAAGGATCGGCAGGGAGAGTGTCAGTGTCATATTCTTTGCTAAACCTTGTGTGCTGAAGCATATTGCTAAACCTTGTGTGTAGGGACAGACAATGATAGGTAGGCAGAGTGTCAGTGTCATATTCTTTGCTAAACCTTGTTTGTAGGGACAGACAAGGATCGGCAGGGAGAGTGTCAGTGTCATATTCTTTGCTAAACCTTGTGTGCTGAAGCATATTGCTAAACCTTGTGTGTAGGGACAGACAAGGATAGGTAGGCAGAGTGTCAGTGTCATATTCTTTGCTAAACCTTGTTTGTAGGGACAGACAAGGATAGGCAGGGAGAGTGTCAGTGTCATATTCTTTGCTAAACCTTGTTTGTAGGGACAGACAAGGATCGGCAGGGAGAGTGTCAGTGTCATATTCTTTGCTAAACCTTGTGTGCTGAAGCATATTGCTAAACCTTGTGTGTAGGGACAGACAAGGATAGGTAGGCAGAGTGTCAGTGTCATATTCTTTGCTAAACCTTGTTTGTAGGGACAGACAAGGATAGGCAGGGAGAGTGTCAGTGTCATATTCTTTGCTAAACCTTGTTTGTAGGGACAGACAAGGATAGGCAGGGAGAGTGTCAGTGTCATATTCTTTGCTAAACCTTGTGTGCAGGGAGAGAGAAGGATAGGCAGGGGACAGTGTCAGTGTCATTGTTGCTAAGCCTCCTGCACAGTATACACCTGAAGCTACCCCTTATTGCTGGTTTTCCCATCTCCCTGCAGGCCATTAGAATGTCTGGAAGGCAAACAAGGAGAGGCAGACAGTCAGGAGCCAATAAAAGAGGGCAAGCAGGCTCTGTGTCTGGGGGCAACAGTGCTGGTCGTGGACGCGGTGCATTGTCATCAGCACATGGCCATGGGACACGCTTGTCCTTCTTTTCGGCAGCTGGACATGTTGAGTCACATCATGCCGAAGACTTGGTAGAGTGGATGACCAAGCCCTCCTCATCCTCCTCATCATCTCTCACCCAGGCTCAGGGTACTGGCAAAGCAGCTGCCAAAGCGTCCTCTTCCCTGGTATCAATGTCATCATCAGTCACTCCTTCCCTAGACCCACCATGTCCTCCTCCTGAGGAGTCCCCCGAACTGTTTGAGCACAGTGTTGGGTACATGCTCCCGGAGGATGCCCAGCGTTTTGAAGGGTCTGATGATGATACCCAGCTAGAGGAAGGCAGTAGCGTGAGAGCAGAGAGAGGGGATGCTCAAGAAGGACACCAATCTGGCAGTCATGTTCCAGCAGCTGCAGCATACTGCCAGATTGGCTCCAGTGATGAGGAGGGAGGGGATGATGAGGTCACTGACTCCACGTGGGTGCCTAATAGGAGAGAGGAGGAGGAGGAGGATGAGGAGGAGGCACATCTCCAACGAGGCAGGATGCCCTTGGGTGGCCAGCGTAAGGGCAGCACACCGACGGAATCACACCGCAGAGCTCCGCCTGTGCAGGGTGCTGCCTATGCCCGTTATTCAAAAAGTTCTTTGGTGTGGGCCTTTTTTGAGGCGAGTGCATCAGATCGCACAGCTGCTGTTTGCAACATATGTCTCAAGCGTATATCGCGTGGCCAAAACATCAGCCGCTTGGGTACCACATGCTTGACCAGACATATGTTGACCTGCCATGCAGCTCGTTGGCAAGCCTACCTTAAAGACCCACACCAAAGAACAAAGCGTACCTCTCCTTGCACCACATCAGCTGGGATCTCCAACCCCACTATACCTTCAGTCCTCTCTGAAACCTGCACTGAGAGGAATGAAGGTGTAGAATTAGGTGTGTCACAGCCAAGTACTTGCGGCCACTCTGCTAGCAGTACACCGACGTCCGATTCTAGCAGGCAAATTTCCCTGCCCCAGCTGCTGGACCGTCAAAAGAAGTTCACTCCCAGCCATCCACATGCCCAGCGGTTGAATGCTAGCTTGGCTAAATTGCTAGCGCTTCAACTGCTGCCTTTTCAGTTGGTAGACTCGGCCCCCTTCCGTGAGTTTGTGCAATGTGCGGTTCCTCAGTGGCAGGCTCCCAAACGCCACTTTTTCTCACGGAAGGCGATTCCGGCTCTCTACCGGCATGTGGAAGGAAATGTCTTGGCCTCGCTGGACAGGGCGGTCAGCGGTAAGGTGCATATTACCGCTGACTCATGGTCCAGCAGGCATGGACAGGGACGTTACCTTTCTTTCACAGCCCATTGGGTCACTCTTTTGGCAGCTGGGAAGGATGCAGGACAAGGTGCAGTAGTGTTGGAGGTTGTTCCACCGCCACGCCTCCAAAATGCTACTGCTGGTTGTGACACACCTCTGTCCTCCACCCCCTCCTCTTCTTCTTCCTCCGTGGCCTCTTCCTGTGCTTTGTCCTCGGAACCAGCGGTGCTCCGTAGGCGTTCAAGGGGCTACGCAAGTACGCAGGCAAAAAGATGCCATGCCGTGCTTGCGCTGGTGTGTTTGGGGGACAGGAGCCACACTGGGGCAGAGGTTCTGTCTGCTCTGCAGGGGCAGGCCGAGAGGTGGTTGACGCCACGCCAGCTTAAGCCAGGAATGGTAGTTTGCGACAATGGCACCAACCTCCTCTCCGCTCTCCGACAGGGACAACTGACCCATGTGCCCTGTGTGGCTCACGTCCTTAACCTGGTGGTGCAGCGGTTCTTGGGCAGGTACCCGGGCTTACAGGATGTCCTGAGGCAGGCCAGGAATATCTGTGTGCATTTCCGCAGATCTTATAATGCCAGTGCTCGCCTGGCTGAGCTGCAAAAGGAGTTGAACCTGCCCAAGAACCGCCTTATATGTGACATGCCCACCAGGTGGAACTCAACGTTGGCCATGCTGCAGCAGCTGCACATGCAGCAGAGGGCCATCAATGAGTACCTGTGCGACTACGGCACCAGGACAGGGTCAGGGGAGCTCGGGTTTTTTTCACCACGCCAGTGGGGCATGATCAGGGATGCATGCACTGTCCTGGCACCATTTGAGGAGGCCACGAGGATGGTGAGCAGTGACAGTGCATGCATCAGTGACACTGTACCTCTTGTCCACCTGTTGGAACATACGCTGCGTGGAATAATGGACAGGGCACTTGAGGCAGAACAGAGGCAGGAAGAGGAGGACTTCCTTGCCTCTCAAGGCCCCCTTTACCCAGACAGTGTTCCTTCTGTCCCACCCATCGCACAGGAAGAGGACGAGGAGGAGGATTGTGTCAGCATGGAGGTGGAGCCTGGCACTCAGCATCATCAGCAGCAGTCTTTTAGGGATGATTTACAGTCCCAAGAAACCAGTGGACTTGTACGTGGCTGGGAGGAGGTGTCTGCGGATCATGTCATCCTTAGTGACCCAGAGGACTCCGGACTGAATGCCTCAGCTAACCTACACTGCATGGCCTCCCTGATCCTGCAAAGTCTGCGGAAGGATCCTCGTATTCTTCGGATCAAGGAGAGGGACCATTACTGGCTTGCCACTCTCCTTGATCCACGGTACAAGGGTAAGGTTGCGGACCTTATCTTACCGTCGCAGAGGGAGCAGAGGATGAGACAACTCCGGGAGGCCTTGCAGAAAGGTCTGTGCAACGCGTTCCCAGAGACTGGGAGGTTACAAACTCCTGGTCTTGGACAACGAGTTGCTGAGGCTTCGGACAGTCAAAGGAGCGGTGGGGAAGGTGGCCGTCTGACCGAAGCGTTCAGACAATTCTTTAGTCCGCAGCCCCAAGGTATGATCGGTTCCAGCAACCATCGCCAGCGTCTGATATACATGGTCCAGGAATACCTAGGGGCAAGGTCAGACTTGGACACCTTCCCCACCGAAAATCCTCTGGCTTACTGGGTCTTGAGGATGGATCACTGGCCAGAGCTTGCACAGTATGCAATTGAGCTACTGGCCTGTCCTGCATCCAGCGTTCTTTCAGAACGCACATTCAGTGCTGCTGGAGGATTTGTCACGGATCACAGGGTGCGCCTGTCCACCGACTCTGTTGATCGACTGACCTTCATAAAGATGAACCAGTCTTGGATCACCACCAGCTACCAAACACCTGAAGCTGATATAACAAACTAATTTATTTTCAAATGTCACATCCCTTCAAGACTGATGCTGATGCTGAGAGTTTGTCTTGTTATGTTGACTGACTATCCTCCTCCTCCTCAATGATCCGATTGACGATGATAGCTTGGAAGAACATTTTTGTTTCTGGGTGCCGCCACCAGTGGCTAAGGCCCAATTTTTCAGCCCCTGTTTAACAGGGGTGTGTTATTACAATTTTTTATGCAATGCTTTGCAGCAGGGCTCATTCCTGCACTCCAAGTAGAGTATCTGGGAGTGGTTGCAGTGTCGTGGCACCAGCACCAGTGGCTAAGGCCCAATTTTTCAGCCCCTGTTTAACAGGGGCATGCAATTACAATTCTTGATCTAATAATTCACAGCAGGGCCCATTCATGCGCCCACCAAGAGTAACTGTGAGGGCTCACAGTGTTGTGGCAACACCAACATATAAGGGGCAAATTTCAGCTGAGTATATACGGCAGGCCCCTACTTTCAAACATCCAACTTACAAACGACTCCTCCTTGCAAACGGAAGGATACAAGAGGAAGTGAGAGGAAATCTACCCCTAGGAAGGCAAATTCTCTCCTGTAAGAGTTAATATTTAAAAAAAAGTGTCTCCTCTACACTGATTCTTTATCACCAATTCTTGTTTCAATAAAAACCCCAAATTTTCAAAAAACATTTGTCATTAGGACGGAAAGTGAGGTGAACTGTTCTGAACAGGTGCACACTGCACAGACAGCAAAACAAATGTTACAGGGGTGATAACCCTTCCCTATGTTTTCCAAAAAGCTTAAAAATATATTTTTTGGCTGGAGCTACACTTAAACAATGTACCTGTTCAAAATTACAAACAGATTCTACATAAGAACAAACCTACAGTCCCTGTCTTGTATGCACCGCCTGTATACGGCTGTTCAGAGTATATAGGGCCTTTTTTATTTTGTGTGCGGGGTTCCCCTTAATATCCATACAAGACCCAAAGGGGCGTCCTTTTCTTCCCACAAATAGAGCTTTCTTTTAATGGTATTTGATTGCCTCTGCGATGTTTATTTTTTGCGATATAAACGGAAAAAGACCGAAAATTTTGAAAAAAAATGATATTTTCTACTTTTTGTAATAAGAAAAATCGAATAAACTCAATTTTAGTCATACATTTAGGCCAAAATGTATTCAGCCACATGTCTTTAGTAAAAAAAATGTCAATAAGCGTATATTTATTGGTTTGCGCAAAAGTTATAGCGTTTACAAACTAGGGTACATTTTCTGGAATTTACACAGCTTTAAATTTATGACTGCCTATCTCATTTCTTGAGGTGCTAAAATGGCAGGGCAGTACAAAACCCCCCCAAATGACCCCATTTTAGAAAGTAGACACCCCAAGGAAATTGCTGAGAGGCATGTTGAGCCCATTGAATATTTTTTTTTTTGTCCCAAGTGATTGAATAATGACAAAAAAAATAAAAAATACAAAAAGTTGTCACTAAATGGTATATTGCTCACACATGCCATGGTTATATGTGGAATTGCACCCCAAAATACATTCTGCTGCTTCTCCTGAGTACGGGGATACCACATGTGTGGGACTTTTTAGGAGCCTAGCCACGTACGGGACCCCGGAAGCCAAGCACCGCCTTCAGGATTTCTAAGGGCGCAAATTTTTGATTTCACTCCTCACTACCTATCACAGTTTTGAAGGCCATAAAATGCCAAAATAGCACAAAACCCCCCCCAAATGACCCCATTTTGGAAAGTAGACACCCCAAGCTGTTTGCTGAGAGGCATGGTGAGTATTTTACAGCTCTCATTTGTTTTTGAAAATGAAGAAAGAACATTTTTTTTTTTCTTTTTTTTTTTCAATTTTCAAAACTTTGTGACAAAAAGCGAGATCTGCAAAATACTCACAATACCTCTCAGCAAATAGCTTGGGGTGTCTACTTTCCAAAATGGGGTCATTTGGGGGGGGTTTTGTGCCATCTGGGCATTCCATGGCCTCCGAAACTGTGATAGGCAGTGAGAAGTGAAATCAAAAATTGACACCCTTAGACAGCCTGAAGGCGGTGATTGGTTTTTGGGGTCCCGTACGTGGCTAGGCTCCCAAAAAGTCTCACACATGTGGTATCCCCGTACTCAGGAGAAGCAACAGAATGTATTTTGGGGTGTAATTCCACATATGCCCATGGCATGTTTGAGCAATATATCATTTAGTGACAACTTTGTGCAAAAAAAAAAAATTGTCTTTTTTCCGCAACTTGTGTCAACATATAAAATATTCCATGGACTCGACATGCCTCTCAGTATATAGCTTGGGGTGTCTACTTTCCAAAATGGGGTCATTTGGGGGGGTATTGAACTGTTCTGGCATTTTATACACAACATTAGGAAGCTTACATCCACTCTTCTAACCACTTGAAGACAAAGCCCTTTTTGACACTTTTTGTTTACATGAAAACATATTTTTTTTTGCAAGAAAATTATGTTGAACCCCCAAACATTATATATATTTTTAAAGCAAAGGCCCTACAGAATAAAATGGTGGGTGTTGCATTTTTTTTTTCTACACAGTATTTGCGCAGCGATTTTTCAAACGCATTTTTTGGGGAAAAAATACACTTTTTTTAATTTTAATGCACTAAAACACACTAAATTGCCCAAATGTTTGATGAAATAAAAAAGATGATCTTAGGCCGAGTACATAGATACCAAACACGACATGCTTTAAAATTTCGCACAAACGCGCATTGGCGACAAACTACATACATTTTTAAAAGCCTTTACAGGTTACCCCGTTAGATTTTTAGAGAAGGTCTACTGCTAAAATTACTGCCCTCGATCTGACCTTCGCGGTGATACCTCACATGCATGGTGCAATTGCTGTTTACATATGACGCCAGACCGACGCTTGCGTTCGCCATTGGGCAAGAGCAGGGCAGGACAGGGGTGCTTTTTTTTTTTTTTTTTTTTTTATTATTAATTTTGCTTTTTTATTTTATTTTTAAACTGTTGCTTCCATATTTTTTATTTTTTTTATCATTTTTATTGTTATCTCAGGGAATGTAAATATCCCCTATGATAGCAATAGGTAATGACAGGTACTCTTTTTTGAAAAAACTGGGGTCTATTGGACCCTAGATCTTTCCTCTGCCCTCAAAGCATCTGACCACACCAAGATCGGTGTGATAAAATGCTTTCCCAATTTCCCAATGGCGCTTTTTATATCCGGGGGGGGGGGACATTCCCTCCCACTGCTTGTAAAAGCAGTCCAGAGGCTAATTAGCCACTAGGATTGCTTTTACATGAAAGCCGGCCGCTGGCTGAAAAGAATGATACCAAGATGATACCTAAACCCGCAGGCATCATTCTGGTATAAACATTCAAAGTCCAGCAACATACCAGTACGTTGCTGGTCCTTGTTGGACATGTATTGTAATCTTTTTTTTCATGCAGCCTGTTGGCTGAACGAAAAAAAAAGATTGATCGGTGGGTATGCCCACCATTAGAATACCGCCCTTCATCCACCCACTTCTAATGATGGGCATACATGCACCATTTATATATGCCGAAGCATGGGGGCATCTTCCCGCAAAAGTTATGCCGCACACACATGGTCGGACTTTTCCACGGGCAAGCCTCCGTCGGAATTTCAACCGTATGTACGCGACATTAGGAGCAAAATCGCTCCTCTGCCCCTGCTGCCCCAATGCTTCGGCATATATGCTTTTTTTTTTTAGCTGTGGTGGTGAAATCACCTCCTACAGCACTGGAGTCGCAGGGATCAGGCCTGTCTCTGCGAACGCTGCAGTTATGTGTGTTTTTGTTTTGTAAGTGACAGTGATCGATCGATACTGCACTTGGGTGGCCTGGGCTGGACGGAGGGGCAAAACGCAGGTGCTAGCAGGTATCTGGGCTGATCCCGCTAACACTGCGTTTTTGGGAACTCTAAACTGCTGGGGACGCTAGTATAGATCTGATCAGATCAGATATTGATCTGTTCAGATACTATACCACTAAGGGGGGTGTATGCTTAACGCGTGGGTGTTGGCGCTACTGGCACTAACCTGACGCTGCCTGGGGTGTGACGCAGACCCTCTCTGACGCTAAAACCTAATTGATATCACCCGCCGGGCGATCAGGGGGTTAAACCTTTATTGGGTTATATATACGGCGGGTGCCCTGACACTATAAAAAGCAAACTAACTAACCAGCGTCACCCGTAACACTTATATGATGATCACTGGTGAAAGGGTTAACTAGGGGCAATTAGGGGGTTAAAACCTTTATTAGGTAATATATTGGGGTACCTGACGCTATAAAAACCTGCGGCGAACCTAAAAAAAATTACTGGCTACCGATCTGCATCACCGACGCTAAGACAGCGATCAGAAAAATTATCGCTTAGTGACAGTGGTGATAGGGGGTGAAAGGGTTACCTGGGGGGCGATCAAGGGGGTTAAACCTTTATTAGGTAATATATGGGGATACCCGACGCTATAAAAACCTGCGGCGAACCTAAAAAAAATTACTGGCTAACGATCAGCATCACCGACGCTAAGACATCGATCAGAAAAATGATCGCATAGCGACGGCGGTTCTAGGGGGTGAAAGGGTTACCTGGGGGGTGATCAAGGGGGTTAAACCTTTATTAGGTAATATATGGGGGTACCCGACGCTATAAAAACCTGCGGCGAACCTAAAAAAAATTACTGGCTACCGATCAGCATCACCGACGCTAAGACATCGATCAGAAAAATGATCGCTTAGCGACGGCGGTGCTAGGGGGTGAAAGGGTTATCTGGGGGGTGACCAGGGGGTTAAACCTTTATTAGGGGGGGGTTAGGGGGCTACACTGGACCTAAAACTAAATGTAGTGACACTTTTACAGTCACAAATGTCACTGATTGCAGTGATCACTAAATAAATGGTCACTGCAATCAGTGACACTGTGACTGGGGGCTGGGGGGTGATCTGGGGGTGTCTGGGGGGGCGATTTATGTGCCTATGTGTCCTGGTGTCAGTGTGCTGTTTTGTGTACTAACCTGCATCTTCTCCTGTACGGCGCTCGGTATATGTGAGCGCCGCAGGAGAGATGACATCACTTCCTCCTGCCTGGCAGGCAGGGGAAGCTCTCTCATTCGCCGGGAGCGATCGAGAGGGGGGGGGCCGGAATCGAACGGCCGTCCCCTCATGCCGGATCGCTCCCGAAGGTAAAACAACCACCCACTGTAAAGAAGGGGGGTCCGATCGGACCCCCCAACTATACAAAGGCAATCACATATATGTATGTGATTCTGCCTGTCGGTGCCATTCTGCCGACGTATATTTACAGTGGGCGGTCGTTAAGTGGTTAAAGCCGCAAGCAGTTTTAAATGGCTTTTTTTCCTTTAGAAATGTAATTTTGTGCAGGGACAGTTCTAAACACGGGAAACACGTGGCACTTCACAGGCATACTTTAGACACCCCCCAGGTACGATATTTAAAGGAATAAAGGGATTTTTATAACAGCTTACCTGTAAAATCCTTTTCTTGGAGTACATCACGGGACACAGAGCGACTTAGTCATTACTAATGGGTTATATAGATTACCTTCAGGTGTTGGCACTGGCCAATTCCAAACCGGAAGTACCCTCCCCTATATAAGCCCCTCCCATCCGGGAGCACCTCAGTTTTGTAGCCAAGCAATAAGTGTCCCAAAAAGAGGGGTGGGAGCTCTGTGTCCCGTGATGTACTCCAAGAAAAGGATTTTACAGGTAAGCTGTTATAAAAATCCCTTTTTCTTTTTCGTACATCACGGGACACAGAGCGACTTAGTCATTACTAATGGGACGTCCCAAAGCAATGCCAAATGAGGGGAGGGATACATAAGCTGGGCGCCATCAGGCATGAGGCTCTTTTGCGGCCTGCAACACACTGCGCCCAAAGGCGACATCCTCCTGACTTCTGACGTCTACCTGGTAGAACCTAGTAGACGTGTGTACTAAGGACCATGTTGTGGCCTTACAGACTTGAGCCAGGGAGGCCTGGTGATGCACTGCCCATGAAGTTCCAACTGCTCTTGTGGAGTGCGCCCTAACTTTGAACGGAGGCGGTCTCCTTTTCAAGCCATAGGCTTGTATTATGACCTGTCGAATCCACTTGGCTAAAGTAGATTTTTGATGCTGCCTGACCCTTTCTGGGGCCTTCCGGCAGAACAAACAAAGTATCCGTTCTGCGAATCTGAGCAGTGGCTTTTAGATAAGCTTTAACTGCTCTTACTACATCCAAAGAATGCAATAACTTTTCCTCTACCGAACTAGGTTTGGGTAAAAAGGAAGGAAGAACCACATCTTGGTTCAAATAGAACCTCGATACCACCTTAGGAAGAAAGGCTGGATGAGGACGTAATACTACTCTGTCCTTATGGATAACCAGATATGGCTCCTTACAGGACAAGGCGGTTAATTCCGATACTCTTTTAGCCGAACAAATGGCTACTAAGAAAATCAATTTCCTGGTGAAAAGAACCAAGGAAACGTGCCGCAATGGTTCAAATGGTTGTTTCTGTAGAACCGACAGAACCAGGTTTAAGTCCCATGGACATATGGGAATACTAACCGGAGGGCTAATACGCATCACTCCTTGTATGAAAGCTTTGACTAATGAATGCAAAGCCAAGGGCCTTTGAAAAAAATATTGACAAGGCCGTCTGACCCTTGATAGTACTCAAGGCAAGCTTCCTATGTACAGCCCACTGTAGGAAGTCCAGAATCCTACCTATTACGTACTTACGTGGATGCCATTTCCTGGCCTCACACCACGTGACGTACGCCTTCTAGATCCTATAATAGATCTGCCTGGATACCGGCTTCCTGGCATTGATCATGGTAGATACCACAGGATTAGAGAGCCCTCTCTTTTTTAGAATGTGGGCTTCAATAGCCAGGCCGTCAAACCTAGGGCTGGTAAGGAAGGGTAGTATATCGGTCCTTGCGAAAGCAGGTCCGGACGATGTGGGAGGGTCCAAGGACTTCCCACTGACATTTTTACAATCTCCGCGTACCATGCCCTTCGGGGCCACGCTGGAGCCACCAGAATCACTGGTTTCTTTTCTACCCTGATTCTGCGGATTAATCGCGGTGGGAATGCATATATCAGCTTGAACTGATCCCAAGGGAACACTAGGGCATCCGAACCGCAAGCTAGGGGATCCTTTGTGCGAGACACAAATCTGTCCACCTTTGCGTTGAATCTGGATGCTAGCAGATCTACATCCGGTGTTCCCCACCGCTGGCATATTGCCTGGAAAACCTCGGGGTGAAGAGACCATTCCCCGGGCGTAATTGCTGGCGACTTAAAAAGTCCGCTCTCCAATTTTCCACTCCTGGGATGAAAACCGCGGATATGGCTGTGACATAACTTTCTGCCCATTCCAGGATGCAATTCGCTTCCCTCTGGGCTGCACGACTCCTGGTGCCACCCTGGTGATTGATATATGCCACTGCTGTGGCATTGTCTGATTGAATTCTGACAGGTGACCCTTGGAGTTTGGATGTCCATGCTACTAGGGCATACCGGGCTGCTCGTATCTCTAAGAGATTGGTGGGCAGGGCCTTCTCTGCTTCTGACCACTTGCCCTGGAGAGACCATTGCTCCAGTACTGCCCCCCCCCAGCCTATGAGGCTGGCATCTGTAGTGACCACCTTCCAAGAAACCGGACTGAAGGGTTTCCCTTTTTCCAGATTCTGGTACCAACCACCAATGGAGGCTCTTGCGAACGGAAGGGGACAGGGACATTGGTAAGTCTAAAGCCTGAACTTTTTTGTTCCAGGCTGACAGTATGGCCCTCTGCAAGTTCCTTGAATGGAATTGACCGTAGGGTACCGCTTCGAATGAAGCCACCATTTTTCCCAGCAGCCTTATACACAGGCGTATGGATGGTTTTTCTTTTTTGTACCCACTAAGTGGGTCAAATCTTTCAAAGACGACACCTTCTCTGGAGGTAAGAAAATCTTTCTCTGATTTGAATCCAGTCCTAGCCCCCAAGTATTCCAGGCTTTTGACTGGTTTTAGGGCTGACTTGTCTCGGTTGATAATGCAACCGTGAGATTCCAGATACTTGATTGTCTTGTGAACGACCACTTCTAGTCTTTTTCACTGAGTGGTCTATCAGCAACAAGTCGTCTAGATATGCCATTATCGTTACACCTTGTGTTCCTAGTTTGGCCAATCGTAGGGCCAACATTTTTGTGAACACTCGTGGTGCCGTGGCCAGACCGAAAGGTAAGGCTCTGAACTGAAAATGGCGCACTTCTACTGCAAGGCATAGACATTTCTGGTGGGCCGGACAGATGGGAATATGCAAATAAGCATCCCTTATGTCGATCGAGGCTAACCATTCCTGCCCTTGTAGGGCGGTGGCCACCGATCGGATCGACTCCGTCCGAAAAAGTCCTGATATGTAGGAACTTGTTTAGCCCTTTTATATTTAATATGGGCCTCATGTCCCCATTTGGTTTGGGGACTGTGACAAGGTTCGAGTAAAACCCGAACCCGTTTTCTTCCAAGGGAACCTTCATGATTACCCTTGGGGCAATAGTTGCTCTAGTGCCAGAAGGAGGGATCCACTCTTCTGGGGATCGCTTGGCACGTTTGACCTTATAAAATGGGCAGGAGGAATGTCTTTTAACTCCAGCCTGTATCCCAGACTTACTGCGGAGATCCCCCATCTCTGATGGTGTCCCGCCAGGTCTCTGTGAACAACTGAAGTCTTCCCCTCACCCGATTGAGTGGGGGCAACCCTTCATGACTTAGGGGGAGGTTTTGTACCTCTCTTGACCCAGGGTTTCTTGTTACCCTGTGATTGTCCCTTATTTTTGCCCCCTGGATTTGACCGCGGAGGCCGTCGGAACTGTTTCACAGCCGATGTGCCAGGGACTGGAGAAGTAGGCCTCCTAAAAGAAGGACTTCTACCCTTGTTCTTAACCGGTAAGAGTGAACTTTTACCGGCAGAAATTTTCTGGATATATTTGTCCAGATCTTCTCCAAATAAGCGTTTTCCATGAAATGGGAAGCTAACCAGCAGTTTTTTACAGGGAGCTTCAGCAGACCAGTTTTTGAGCCACAGAAGCCTACGCATATGTACTATAGACAGCGTAAAGCGGGAGGCCTGTTGGATTGTATCCTTTATGGCGTCCACCGCAAAACACAAGGCTCTAGGCAGGTCAGCTAGGGCAAGAGCCTGCTGATCTGGTAAGTCCCTTAAGACTTGTTTCAACTGATCTTTCACTGCTTGGCAGACTCCAATCGCTGCTACCGCAGGTTGTGTCACCATGCTTGCTGTAGAGAAAGCAGATTTTAGTAAAGACTCCAATTTTTTATCTATTGGGTCTTTGAACATTGGAACATTATCTACTGGACATGTCAGTGATTTGTTAACAGAAGAGATGGCTGCGTCCACTGTAGGGACCCTCCATTTTTTTATGAACTTATCCTCCATGGGATAGATCACCGGAAATCTCTTGGGGGGAGCAAATATTTTATCAGGATGCTCCCAATCCTGGTAAATAAGCCCTTCTAATAAAGGGTGGATTGGGAAGGAACAGACAGCCTGGGGAGCTTTTAGCGACCCCAGCGAGGAAACCGTAGTGGATGGTGGTTCCGCCAGAGGCATTTTAAATGCTGATCGGACCATGTTAGTCAGAGACTGAACCCATAATCTTTCAGCCTGAGATGCTGAGAAAGGTTCTTCCACTGTTGATTCCTCCATAACTGAATCAACCTCATCCTGATCCCCTTCAGGTAGGTCGATCTCTGTGTGGGGCTGTTCCTCCACTAACAGGCACTCTGAAGGAGGAGACGGAGATCGGACGCGCTTTTCCTGTGACAGGGAAGCAGCGATCAATGCTGTTAATCTCTCTTCCAATCCTCCCAGAGTTGAGGATAAAACCTCCTCTGTTATATATACAGGAGCAGGTGGACTGGGGACAGCCGCAGCACCAGGCACTCCTGCGGGGTTTCTACGGCTACTGACCTCTGAATTCTCAGGGGAGATTGGTGCAGTACAAGCATGCCCAATATCCTCAGAGCCCGATGGAGACCCCTTTGGCTTCCTGGAAGACCTATTTCCGGAGCGTCTGGACGACATATCCTTTAAGCACAAAGCTGAGGTATTCCCGTCGTCATACACCAATTTTTGCTGGTAATAGTCTAACACAGTTGCTGCTATATACCAGCTGGTGTCCACTAAAGTGCCTTTCTATGGGGATGCCTGCATCAACCGCCTCTGTGTGCCACTGTTTGTTGCTAGCTCTGTTTGCATCCAGCTGACACTTGTACTGTGTCTTTTATCCATGCTGGGACGCCTGCACATGCGCAGAAGCGCCGCAGCGCGCATCGAGCGTCATCCACCCGCCCCGCCCCTTTTTTTTCATAGGAGGCGCGTGCACGCGCCCGCGCGCGCGCCCCGTGCGCCATTGGCGCCCTTTTCGAAATCAAACAGGGACTAGGAGCCAGGGCCCTTTTTGCCGGAGGGCCTGTGCGGTGGATGAGCGCAGCAACAGGGCAGAGGAAGTGGATTCCCACAGAGAAACTTACCATCTGCCTGGATCTTTTGACTTGAGAAAACCAAAGATCCACATGACAAGAAAAATGGACTACAGCGGCCTCTAGTGGTTTAACACAGGTACCGCGGTCCCTTCTTTTTTTTTTTTTTTTTCTTGACTACTATTAAAATTTTACATTTTCAGTAGTTACAGGCATACACAGATATTAGCGGGAATACCGTTAGGTAACAGACAGAAAGACAAATTAGGCTTGGGGGTCCCCCAATAGAACCAAGTTCCTGGGGGCCCCCACTTACCTGATCTCCGCCGCAGGACTTTGTTTGGTCCACAGAAGTCCAAACTTCACCTATCACGGCAGGCATTGTAATTAAACCTTCAGGGACCGGGTTCCCAAGGATTCCACTCCCCTGGACCTGTATAGCACCCTGCACAGACAACATCTTGGTCGTGGGTATGACCAGAGCTCTGGATCCCAGGGTCCAGCCCTCCTAAGAGAGGCATTACAGGCAAAACCTTGCTCTTCTGCTGCAAGGCCAGGGTACCGACCGTTTAGCTATGAAGCTTTTTTGGTGGGATCCGGAACAGCTTACTAAGGCCCAAAAGAACCTGTACGCAAGCCCAGTGAAAACACATGTTACTCTTTGGCCAACACCTTAGACACTGGCAAAAAACTGAGGTGCTCCCGGATGGGAGGGGCTTATATAGGGGAGGGTACTTCCGGTTTGGAATTGGCCAGTGCCAACACCTGAAGGTAATCTATATAACCCATTAGTAATGACTAAGTCGCTCTGTGTCCCGTGATGTACGAAAAAGAAATTTAACTTTTTTTTTTTCACTTTATGCATCATTAAAATGACTGCTCCAGAAAAACGGCCGTTTTTAAAACTTCTTTTTGCATTGATACATGTCCCCTGGTGCAGAACCCGGGTTCCCAAACCCTTTTTAGGACAATAACATGCATATTAGTCGTTATAATTAGCACTTTAGATTTCGAACGTTCGCATCCATTGTATTTAATAGGGTTCTAAAGTTCGTGCGAACTTTCGGTCCGTTCGCGGGTTCTGGTGCGAACCGAACCCGGGGGTGTTCGGCTCATCACTAGTCCTCACACACACAGTGTCTCCAGCGATCGGGTCCCCGATCCAACCAAGGCTGTAGACAAGCGAAGTCAGATGCCACCCAGGCTCGCAGTGGGGTGGAAGGCTCTTTGGTGCTGCGCAAGGCCTCAGGCTTCAGGCCTTGCACTCCGGTACATCCACACAGGAGGATCAGTCACTGAAGTCTCGTGTCCCAAAGAGGCCGAGCCCAGCCTCGCCTCCTCCTTTTATAACCCCTCCCATGAGTCTCTGGGGTGGAAACATTGCCGAAAGGGATTCTGGGCAAGGTAGTTCCGGGAGTCTTAAAGGGGACCCCGCTACACTTCAATAGACATCTGTGCATGAAGCCGCAGAGATGTCTATCAAGTCGGACCCTACAATGCGGCTTTAAAATCGTGTGAGTTAAGATGAAGTCGCGAGACTTCAAAGCCGTGTTCAATGTGAATGAGGGCTTAAGGTTTGACATGTTGGGTATCTATTCTCAGTACAACCTTGTCTTTTATATTTTACAAGTTTATTGCGTTTGGTTGCCCTAAAATTCACTTTAGTGTGTTTTTTCCTAGACCTTTACGGTAATTTCAAATGACATAAAAAATTGGAACTACCACTATTTTATTCTGTAGGGTGTCTGCCTTCAGAAAATATATAATGTTTGAGGGGTTTTATGTAATCTTCAGGCCGAAAATGATTTTTTAAACATGTGTACACAAAATGCAAAAGCGGCTCTGGCAGCGCAAGGGTTAAAACAGAATATGATACCCTTAAACCTTTGTTGTACCAAGCCTTTAACATTTACCCAGGGGAAGTTCCGCTCTTCCTCCTCCCCCCTTTGGCACATTTAAAAGATTTTATTTTATTTTGGGGGGGGGGGGCATAAGTTTGGTCTTCTGGCCATAGGTTTTCTGTGCCTTCTTATCAGTGACCAGGATGTGAGATGAGGTGGGGGGAGCCACAGGATCTGAAAAGGTAAACAAAAAAGCCAGCAAAAAGATTCCCTGCGTTATTGTACTAATTCAATTAAAAGTGTTAACCAGTCAAGACAATACAGGAAGAAAAAGGAGGGAGGTTTGTAGGGGGTTTTCTATGGTGCCTGTGCACATCCGTTCAACATGGTGCAGTGCGATTTTGAAACGGTGCAAGTGCTTCTTTTGGTAAAGCACAGTGCGTTTTTGGCCCTTTAGGGTTTAATGGGAGAGCATGAAAAACACATGTGCATGAATTTTTGGTGCATTTTTGGCAGGGTTTTGTGCTTAACCACTTTAATACAGAGCACTTTTACCCCCTTCCTGCCCAGGCCAATTTTCAGCTTTCAGAGCAGTCGCACTTTCAACGACAATTGCGCGGTCATGCTACACTGTACTCAAACTACATTTTTATCATAGGCGTGCGCACAGGGTGTGCCAGGTGTGCCCAGGCACACCCTAATCACACTTTACAGCACAGATTCTCCCTACTTCCCTGGCTCCCTCCTTCCCCTGCAGTGCTACCAGCTTCCCTCCTCTCCCGCCAGCTGTTGCTGCAAGGATGTTTTAGGATGAGTGGAGGAAGGGGCCGGTAAATATGTAATTGACCATCCCCTTCCCTTTCTGGATGAACATCGTGAGTGATCAGTAGTGTGTGTTTGAGCTTTGGGGTGCACACCCTAATGCAATAGACTGCGCACACCTATGATTTTTATCATTTTGTTCACACAACCAGAGCTTTCTTTTGGTGGTATTTAATCACTACTGGGTTTTTTACTTTTTGCTAAATAAGCAAATATAAAAAATTTAAAATGATAAAAAACTAATTTTTCTTTGTTTCGGTTATAAAATTTTGCAAATAAATAATTGTTCTTCATAAATTTAGGTCAAAGTGTATTCTGCTACATTTCTTTGGTTAACCCCTTCAATACCCTGCACTTATACACCTTCCTGCCCAAGCCAATTTTGAGCTTTCAGCGCTGTCGCAATTTGAATGACAATTGCGCGGTCATGCAACACTGTACCCAAACAATTTTTTTATCATTTTGTTCCCAGAAATAGAGCTCTCTTTCGGTGGTATTTGATCGGCTCAGCGATTTTTATTTTTTGCACAACAAATAAAAAAGAGCGAAAATTTTGAAAAAAAAAATAGGATTTTTTACTCACCGTAAAATCCTTTTCTCTGAGTCCATGGACCGGCACAGCTTCTCTATTGACAAAGTGGGTATTATCCGTTAATTAGGAGTGACTAGGCAGAAAAACTTGTAAAAAGTGTTGCATCACACCTTCTACAGTACCGCCCAGGGGGCGGACCCTCTGGGTATACCCTCTCAGTCTGCACATCGCAGATCAGTTCGTCAAAAAGCAGTACAAACTTAAAAGGAGGGGTGGGTGCTGTGTCGGTCCATGGACTCAGAGAAAAGGATTTTACGGTGAGTAAAAAATCCTATTTACTCTTTCGTCCATGGACCGACACAGCTTCTCTATTGACAAAGTGGGATGTCCCAAAGCAGTGTCAGAGAAAAAACGAGGGGTGGTAACAGCATAAAAACAAACTTCACCCCAAAACACAAAACAGCACTCCTCCAACGGAGGAGTTGCAACTCTAAACAGCCGCCTGCAAAACCTTGCGGCCGAAAGAGGCATCCAAAGATGCACCTACATCAACCTTGTAGAATTTTGTGAAAGTGTGAGCGGACGACAAAGTCGCCGCCTTACATAGTTGGGAAACAGACGCTTGATGTCGGAAAGCCCAAGAGGCACCTATTGCCCTGGTCGAATGCGCCGTGACAGGAAAGGGGGGCGCCTGACCCTTTAAGGCGTAAGCCTGGATTACTATCTGTCGGATCCACCTAGAGATGGTGGCCGATGAGACTGCTTGGCCCTTCTTGGGACCAGCCACCGAAACAAACAGTGAGTCTGACTTCCGGAACAGGGAAGTAGCAGATATGTATACTCTCAAAGCTCGGACAACGTCCAAGGAATGCAACGCCGACTCCTTAGGATTCGACGGCTGAGGACACAAGGATGGAAGTACAATGTCTTCGTTGAGATGAAAAGCCGAAACGACTTTCGGAAGAAAGGAAGGCTGCGGCCGCAGCACCACCTTATCCTTGTGGAAAATCAAATAGGGAGCCTTGCAGGACAGGGCTGCCAGCTCAGAGACTCGTCTAACTGACGTAACAGCCACCAAAAAGACCACCTTCTGAGAAAGTGTCAACAGGGGAATATCTCTAATATTCTCAAACGGTGCCTTCTGAAGCACCGAGAGGACCAGGTTCAAGTCCCACGGAGGTAACGGGGGGCGGACCGGAGGGGCCACATGTCGAACCCCGTGCACAAATGTACTCACGAGAGAGTGAGTCGCCAGGGGTCGCTGAAAAAAGACAGCCAGGGCAGATATCTGTCCCTTAATCGTACTTAGGGCAAGCCTTTGGTCTACCCCATGCTGTAAAAACAGCAGGATTCTGGAAACCAAATAGGTACGCGGATGCCATTTCATTTCCTCACACATGGAGATGTAGGCCCTCCAAGTGCGGTGATAGACCTTCCTAGAGGACGGTTTCCGAGCACTTCTCATAGTAGAGATTACTGAGTCTGACAGGCCCCGATCTCTCAGTACCTGGTTCTCAACAGCCATGCCGTTAAAGCCAATGACTGTAAAGCAGGATGGCATATGGGACCTTGCGATAGCAGGTCCTTCCGTAGTGGTAGGCGCCAGGGGACGTCTGCTACCAGACGTACTAGATCAGCGTACCAAGGACGCTGAGGCCAATCTGGAGCGATTAGGATCATTGGAATTCCCTCTGCCTCCACTCTGCGGAGCAGAAGAGGAAGAAGCCTTAAGGGAGGGAAGGCATAGATTAGCCGATACTGACCCCACGATGCTACCAACGCGTCCGTTGCGTCTGCCCATGGGTCTCTTGACCGGGCCACAAACCTCAATACCTTCCGATTGAGTCGGGAAGCCAGAAGATCTACGTCTGGTGTGCCCCATCTTTGGCAGAGGAGTTGGAACACCTCCGGGTGTAAGGACCATTCTCCCTGGTCCAGCATCTGGCGGCTCAGGTAGTCCGCCTGCCAGTTTTCCACACCCGGAATGTACACGGCCGACAGTGCCGGTACGCTCCTCTCTGCCCACTTCAGGATGCGAGCGATCTCCGATGCTGCAGCTGAGCTTCTTGTTCCTCCTTGATGATTGACATATGCCACTGCTGTGGCGTTGTCTCACTGGATCCTGACTGGACGCCCTTGCAGTCTCTGAGACCATTTGAAGAGGCACAGCTTGATCGCCTGGATCTCCAGGACATTGATCGGCAGGAGGGCTTCCTCTGGGGTCCAGCGACCTTGCGCCGACTGGACACCCCAGACTCCCCCCCAACCTGTAAGGCTGGCGTCCGTCGTGATCACTATCCAGTAAACCGGAAGAAATGACTTCCCGGCCATTAGAGCTGGTGCTGTCAGCCACCCTACCAGGGATCTCCTGACTAGGTGGCTCACTCGGATTTGATAATCCAGAGATGAAGGGCATCTGTTCCATCTGGACAGAACTTCCTTCTGTAACACTCGAGTGTGGTATTGAGCATATGGGACCGCCTCGAAGGAGGCTACCATGAGGCCCAACACTCGCATGCAAAAACGGAGTGACGACCAATTCCTGGAAGTCAGCTGCCGTACTGCAGCCCGGAGGGTCTGCAACTTCTCCACAGGGAGGAATACCTTTGCCTCTGAGGAATCCAGAATCAACCCCAGGTACACTAGGCGTTGAGTGGGCACCAATACTGACTTTTGCGTGTTTAGTATCCAACCACAGTCTCGAAGAGTCTGACAGGTAATGGACACGCTTACCTCTAATTCTGAGCTTGAAGGGGCCTTCAGCAGAAGGTCGTCCAAGTAACCTGTGATAGCGATACCCCGCTGTCTTAGAAGTGCCAGAATCGGAGCGAGCACCTTGGTGAACGTCCTGGGTGCTGAGGCAAGGCCAAACGGGAGGGCCACAAACTGGTAGTGGTTCTTCCCGATAGCAAATCGCAGAAACCTCTGGTGTCTGGAGTATATGGGGACATGCAGGTATGCGTCCTTGATGTCCAAGGAGGCCAGAAAGTCCCCCGGATGGAGAGCCGTGACTACGGATCGAACCGACTCCATCCGAAATCTTTGTACCTTCACAAAGCAATTGAGGGCTCTGAGATCCAAGATTGGACGAACCCCCTCCTTCTTTGGCACAATGAACAGATTTGAGTAAAAACCCTGACCCCGTTCCTGTTCTGGAACTGGAATAACTACCCCGCGTTCCAGTAGACCCTGGACCGCCCCATACAGGGCCTCCCGACGGGTCGGTAGTAGCTGGAGATTGGAGGTGATGAATCTGTCTGGTGGACAAGAGAGAAATTCTATCTTGTAGCCTGAGGAGATTACTTCGCAAACCCACCTGTCGGAGACTAGAGCAGTCTACTGAGTCGCGAATTTGCGAAGACGTCCCCCCACCCGAGAGCTGGGTGGGGGCGGACCTTCATGTGGACGCAGATTTGTCCGCAGGCTTGTTGGGTCTGCGGGACCAAGGACGCTTTTGTCCTTGGGCAGGCGCTTTATCGGCCTGGGGTCTTTTCCCTGTCGCCTTAAGGGGGCGAAAAAAACGCTTACGTGCAGTAAAGGAGGGCCCTTGCCCTTGGCATGGTCCCTTACCCTTGCTAGTTTGGGGAAGCAAAGTGCTTTTACCTCCTGTGGCATCCTTGATGATGTCATCCAGAGAAGCCCCAAAAAGTCTGTCGCCCTTAAAAGGCAGATCCAATAGGGCTTTCTTGGAAGTCTGGTCCGCAGACCAGCCCTTTAGCCAGATCAGGCGGCGTATTGCTACTGCATAAACCGAAGCTCTTGACAGCAGGGGAATAGTATCCATGTCTGACTCGCAGACAAACTTAAGGCCCTGGACCAACTGGTCGGCCAAAGTTATCTCATTAGGGGGAGCATCTCGCTCCTTTAACCCCTGGAGTAGCAATTTTGCCCATTCAGTAAGTGTCTGAGACACTAGGGCCCCCGCCAATGCCGGGCGTACTGCCGAGCCTACCACTGAGTATAGGTAGCGAGTGAGTGCTTCAGCCTTCTTATCCACAGGGTCCTTGAAAACAGGAGCCCCTTCTACTGGAATAGTGGTGGCTCTATTAAGTCTGGACACCGAAGGGTCCACTATAGGGGGGAGAGGTCCATTTCTTCAGAAAACTCTCCTCAAAGGGGTACCGTACCGCAAACCTCTTTGGGGCTGTAAAGACCCTCAGTGGGTTCTCCCATTCCTTGTATAAGAGTTTGTCAAAATAAGACACACAAGGGAACACCTTAGCAGTGCGGGCAGGTTTACAAAACCCAAAGGGGACCGGAGTATCTGCTGCTTCTTCAGTCCTTTCCAACTTTAGCGTATCCCGCACTGCAGTAATAAGGTCAGATACCAAAGCCGTCTCGCGTACTGACCTGGACTTGGAGTCCTCCTCACTGTCCGATCGGTCACGGTCTGCAGTCTCTGATGCATCAGAATCTGGGCCATGAGCCGTAGCTGGACCTGGTTCTGCATCAGAAATATCCCCAGAAGATTGCAGGGGACGGGGGCGTTTATTACCCCCTGTATTCCCGTGTGCTGCTTCCACCCTGGCAGCAAACGCCTCTAGGATTGCCGACATAGCGTCCATAGACACCTCAGGGACACCAGCTGCTAAATCTGGTGTTTCAGGGGAGAAGACATCTGGCTCAGATGCCATGCTGACCACACGCTGACACTCACAGGGCTCCAGGCAAGATATCAATAGGCCACCCTCCTGCACTGCAGAGATGCTGGGTTACCCAGAGGACTCACCACCCTGGATAGGTACTGCTATGCTGCGCCTGTGATGCTGTCCCCTTGCTGCTGTGTCAGTCTGCTTCTTTTATCAGCACTTCCTGTGTGAATTTTCGCGCCAGTGTAATGCACCCTAGAGGCCGGAGGCTCTCGCAAAATGGTTGCCAAAAACGTCTGTATGGAAGATAATGTGGGCTCTAAGAAAATGGCCGCCGACAGAAGATAGAGGTCAGGCAGCCATAGCCCACAAAAAGATGGCCGCCGAACGGCAATATCTGCATACAGGGTGGACAAACATGGCCGCCGATCACCTGATAGGGGCCAGTGGGTGTGGCCGAACCACAGGAAGATGGCCGCCAGGCAGTTACAAGAGGCCAAACTTGGCATGGACCACCTCAAAATGGCCGCCGACAGCATGGAGACACAGAAACACAGGTAAGCAAAAATGACATTTCTTTTAAATGTTAGTTACAGCCAGCCCTGCTCCAGTGGGACCCCCTAGGTGACCCCCAGCACCCAGCAACCTTTAGCTAGAAGCCCAGGGAGGAGGGAAAGGCAGGGAGAGAGGGAAGAAAGGGGCCACAACCACTTACTTGATCTCTCCAGGAATGTCCAGCTAAATCACCCAGCCGAGGCAGGGGAGTTTTACTTACCTATCCTGCATGTATTCTGCTGGAAGACATTCCAAACAGATCATCGTCCGCGCACGGAAGGTGACTGTTGGCCAGGCATGCTGTGATTGGACCCAGAAGGGACGATCATATGTATGCCCTGGAGCATGACGCTCACCGGACAGGCTGCTGCGACTCGGCCGTAAGGTCAGCCGAAGCTGAGCGGTCCGATGCAAGCCTTGGAGCGTAAGCTCACTGGCCAGGCTGCTGCGACTCGGCCGTAAGGTCAGCCGAAGCTGAGCGGTCCGATGCAGGCCCTGGAGCGTAGGCTCACCGGCCACCCGTGGAGCGACGGGCATGTCGTGGAAAACCCAGCGCGTAGCTAGGGTCGGCACATGCTCGATGGCCGAAACTGGGGAGACTACAAGGATCGAGGATCCAGCCTGTCACCCAGTCGGCAGTTGATCGAAGATCGCAGGAAACAACAAATGTAGCAAAAAAAATAAAATATATATATATCTTTTTTCCCCGGACCAATGGGCCCGAAGGGAGCCATGTCCTACTCCTTGCTAGACAGAAAAAAACTGATCTGCGATGTGCAGACTGAGAGGGTATACCCAGAGGGTCCGCCCCCTGGGCGGTACTGTAGAAGGTGTGATGCAACACTTTTTACAAGTTTTTCTGCCTAGTCACTCCTAATTAACGGATAATACCCACTTTGTCAATAGAGAAGCTGTGTCGGTCCATGGACGAAAGAGTAACTAAGTTTTTCTTTGTTTCTGTTAATTTTTTTGTAAATAAGTACCTTTTCTACTTCAATGACGGGCACTGCTAAGGCGGCACTAACGGGCACTGATAAGGCGACACTGATGGGCACCGATGAGGGGGCACCAATGAGGTGGCTCCGATGAGGTGGCACTGATAGGCGGCACTGATGGGCACTGATAGGCGGCACTGATGGGCACTGATATGTGAAACTCGTATGCGGCACTGATGGGCACTCATAGGCGGCACTGATGGGCACTCATAGGCGGCACTGATGGATACTTATGGGTGGCACTGATAGGTGGCACGGACGGGCACTGATAGGTGGGCACTTATGGGCACAGATGGGCACGGATGGGCACTGATAGGTGGCACTGATGGACACTGGTAAGTGGCACTGATGACACTGGTGGCTGGCATTGCTGGGCATCATACATTTTGGTCGTGCCATGATGGTGCCAGTCAGTGCCCATTTGTGGGCACTGATTGGCATATGTTGTGTATGTATTTGTGCATGTGGATGGCCATGGGGGACTTACCTGGTCATCCACATGCTTGGGGCTTCCCTGGTGGTCCTGGGGGGCTTCCCTGGTGGTCCAGTGTGGGTATCCGAGGGGGGGCTGCGCTGATAAACAATCAGCGCAAACCCCCCATCAGGAGAGCCGCCAATCGGCTCTCCTCTACTCGCGTCTGTCAGACGTGAGTGAGGAAGAGCCGATCAACGGCTCTTCCTGTTTACATCGTGATCAGCCGTGATTGGACACGGTTGATCACGTGGTAAAAAGCCTCCACCGGAGGCTCTTTACCAAGATCAGTGTAGCGGTGTGTCAGACTGACACACCGCTCCACCGATCACCGCGATGCGCGCCCCCCCCCGGGCGCGCGGCGGCTGTTATCCTGCAGGACGTCAATAGATGTCCAGTGTGGTTAACAGAACCACTTCCCGGACGTCAATCTCCTATTGACTGGGTGGGAAGTGATTAAAATAACCCAAATCAGTGTATGTTATTTAGTCTATGTGAAAGTTATGCCGCGTACACACGATCGGAAATTCCGACAAGAAAAGTCTGATGTGAGCTTTTGGTCGGAAATTCCGACCGTGTGTAAGCTCCATCGGAATTTTGCTGACGGATTTTCCGCCAACAAAAGATTGAGAGCAGGTTCTCTATTTTTCCAACGGAAAAAGTTCTTATTGGAAATTCCGATCGTCTGTATGCAATTCCGACACACAAAAAAACACGCATGCTCAGAATCAAGCAGAAGAGCCAAACTGCCTAATGAACTTCATTGATCTTGGCTCATCGTACGTGTTGTACGTCACCGCGTTCTTGACGGTCGGAATTTCCGACAGGATTTGTGTGACCGCGTATATGCAAGCCAAGTTTGAGTGAAATTCCGTCAGAAAAACCATCCAAGGTTTTTCCGACGGAAAATCCATCCAAGGTTTTTCCGACGGAAAATCCCATCATGTGTACGCGGCATTAGAGTCCACAAACTATGGTATATAGCAGGGATATGCAATTAGCGGACCTCCAGCTGTTGCAGAACTACAAATCCCATGAGGCATAGCAAGACTCTGACAGCCACAAGCATGACACCCAGAGGCAGAGGCATGATGGGACTTGTAGTTTTGCAACAGCTGGAGGTCCACTAATTGCATATCCCTGGTATATAGTATATCTGAAAATTGATCAATCCTGATGTACTGACGGCCTATCTCATTTCTTGAGGCCCACATTTTATTTTTTTTGCATACTGTCACCAGTGCAGTACAGCATTATCATATAACGGGTGTGATGGCGATCAGATACACTGACTGGTAACAGTACAGAAAAAAAAAGGAAAATGTTATATTTCAATTTTTATTTTATTTTTTGTTATATTTATTTTATTTATTTTTACGATTTTTTTAAACACACTGTGACCAGAGCAATATAATGTTACTATAGTAACATACCTCCCAACTTTCTGAGATGGGAACGAGGGACACCTATTAGCAAAAGTATGTAGGCATAGGACACACCCCCTGCCACACCCCCTTAAAGGAGAATTGTACAAAAATAGTTATAGGTTAACCCCACAAGTGTTTTTTTTACTACTATTATTCCTTTATATTGGCTTCTGGAGCTTACAAATGCAGCAATCTAGAATAGGATAAACAGTTAAGCACTTGAAAACACTGTTTGATAGATAGGTAGTGCATTTTATATACAACTGTATAGATCAGACCAAAATGAGGGAGAAATGAGAAGGAAAGAGGGACAGAGGAACTTTGTTCCAAATCAGGGACAGCCGCTCGAAATCAGGGACAGTTGGGAGCTATATAGTAACATTGTACTACTCTGGGGAAGTGATCAGGATTTCTTTCTTTTTTTTGTACACATTATGATTGCTTATAGCAGTGAATTACATTGCTATAAGCAAGCATTTTACTGAATGAAACTGATTCATTTGGTTGTGTTTTGATTAGCTGCGATTGGCCAGAGCTAATTACATGGTACAGATGAGCTGTGATTGGCTCTGTCTGTACCTTGTGATCACACTGACTAATTACAGCTAGCATTACAATTGTATCCAATGGATGGCATAAAAGTAGGCCATCCATTGTTTACAACTGCTGTGATTGGTCACAGCAGTCACATGGTACAGGCAGTGAGCCAGTACACTGATCAGTCATTGGCCTTGTCCCTGTGGACGCAGCTAGTGACAGATCACACCACTGCCTGGGCCCGCGGGGCACAATCTGGGAGGACATCATATGATGTCTCCCCGGATCCATGAGAGGCCCACCCAGCCTATAACATACCTCCCAACTGGCACGGATTCTGCAGGTTTTTCCCGCATAGGCCCCTCCTTCCCGCAGACCCACGACGAGACTTCAATTTTTCAAGCCCCCCCCCCCCCCCCCGCTCAACAACTTTTCTGCCTTCGAAGATTCCCCCCCCCCCCCCGCTCAACAACTTGTCTGCCAGGGAAAAAAACTTCTACAAAAAACACATGAAGCATGAAAATGCATCAAAAAACATGCGTAAATTTATGCTACAAATGCACACTGAAAAAACATGACATCGCAGCAGCACTAGTGTGTACCTAAGCTAATAGTCCCAATTCACAAAGCTAACATGCCAGGAAAACCCCAGTTATAAAAAAAAATAAAGTGTCACAGTGCGAGGCCCTGTCACTGTGTAATCGTAGGAGAAAATGACACAGGGTTTGCACATATGCAGAGTGTGGGACTCCAGAATGGCAGTTCTGAGCAGAGAAAAGCGATTTTTTATTAGTTTTTCTCCCGGTTTTTGTAACTTGAGCTCAGAGAGTTCAAAGTGCTTCGGGAGAGAAGGAGTCTCCAATCCAGTGTCCAGGTCTTTCTAGAAACCAGCAGGCTAAGTGTGCAAGCATTCACAGCTCTTATAATCTAGGTCCTGACAATAGTTTGGGGCTCCACCTAGGGTTGCCATCTGTCCGGGACTCACCCGGGCAGTACAGGTTTAGAATCCTCTGCCCGGGTTTTTGTGCACTTGAGACCCGGACAAATAAGCCCCACAGCACCAATCCTCCTCTCCCTTACTGTTGGCTTCCTGTGTTTTTAATAATATGGGAAGGGGGTGCTTTAACTCCCACTCCCATCCTCCACTGTGGATCCTCTACCCTCCCCCTTGTGCAGAGCCCGGGATTGTCTGTCCCAGTACAGGGAGTATGTTTTCAGCAGTAGTGACAGTCTGCCCAGAGCTCCATTGTAGACATCTGAGCTGTGCAGGATTTCTTCCTCCTTCTCTGATACTGTGAGTCCCCACCTCCCCCTCCAATGCTATGTGTGTATGGCTCTGGATCTGTTCACACTCACTAACCACACACCATTCACCTTCTCCAGAGGGAGGAGGGGCAGCTTCCGGTGTTCTGTCAGATAAGGCGACCCGTCAGAAATTTTAACGGAAGTGAAGTTCCGTCGCCGCAATCTTGCTACACCCCGCACTCCTCCAAAGTAAGTATACACTGAGAAGGGGGAAAGCGGACATCTTGTTACACCCACCGGAATTTTGCATTTTACACATTTTTTTTAACAGTAAAGTGAGTTTATATAGTGAAATACAGTACTTAGAACTGTGTATGAATGTTTAGATGTTGAATTCTAATATCCTCTATGTACAGGGGGTCCCCGACTTGCGAACGAGTTAGGGACTTTCCTCCTGTTTGTAAGGTGGAAATGTTCGTAACTCGGGTCGCGCATGCGCAGACCGGCAATTACGGACATTTCCGATGTTTTCCGAATGCCCGCGCATGCGCAGACCGGCTATTACGGACATTTCCGATGTTTTCCGATGTCCGAATGGCCGCGCATGCGCAGAACGGCAATTACGGACATTTCCGAGACTCCGCTTGCCGCGCATGCGCAGAACGGCAGATGGTCCCCGCAGCGTCCCGTTCGCAAGTAGGAGTTGTTCGGAAGTCGGGCATTCGTAAGTTGGGGACCCCCTGTAATTGTGCAAAATATATATATATAACAAACTATACATAAACAATTCTGCTTAATAAACTATGTGCAAAAAATGTATCTCCAATGTAAATAAAGTGCAAGTGCAAGGTAAGTGCAAATCAAACAATAGTGCAAAAATACATAATTAAAGTGCTTATATGATAATCCATATAATGTATTTAAAGACACCCAATATGTCAACAGTAACAGCAAATACATTTTTTTTAGTTGAACAAAGTTTTATTTAGAATAGTGATGTAAAGTCCAAAAAAATATTCTATATCCAAAATCCCAAGTGCTCCACCGCAGTGTGAATCCTTCACCACTCCTACTAAAATGAACTCACCAGATAGTTATGCTGGTAAGATTAAAACCAGCAGACATGCCAGAATTATCTCCCAATAATCGTCGACTGCAACTCAATCTCCTCATAGGTATATCGTCAATATCCCATCTCAAAGATAACAGTAATTCATGTGGAAGACAAAAAAGAAGTAAGGGGGCTTCCATAGCGTATAACCGTACCACAGGCTTTATTAAAACAGTATAGATTCCACTCACATGTAGAAAGTGCCAACGCGGCACTAGGGAAACACACTCAGCTTTGTTTGCTGTTCAACATGTGGGCTTAAACAAAAGAAGGGATTCTTCTGGACAGCCGCACTCCGAATAAAAATTGCCCTGCCGCTCCTTGAAGACGTCACATGACGAAACGTATGTAGGGCGGTGTGAGGATGCCCTATGTACCATAGGCTTTATTAAAAGAGTATAGATTCCACTCACATGTAGAAAGTGCAAACCAGGCACTAGAGAAACACGCTCAGCTTTGTTTGCTGTTCAACTCTGGGCTTGCCATAGACTGTGAGTATGAAACGACACACGCAATGTCATCAGCGTGCTCGCCCCACCCTGCCGCACCTTGAAGACGTCACATGACGAAACGTACATAGGGCGGAGCGAGGATGCCCCATCCTTTTTTTACTTCTATCATGTCTTTAGCATCCTCACCCGCCCTACATACGTTTCATCATGTAACGTCTTCAAGGAGTGGGACGAGGACGCTGATGACATTGTGTGTCCTGGTTCATACTCGTGGTCTATGGCAAGCCAGGTGTTGAACAGCAAACAAAGCTGAGCCTGTTTCCCTAGTACCGGGTTGGCACTTTCTACATGTAAGTTTAATCTATACTGTTTTATTAAAGCCTGTGGTACGGTTTTACGCTATGGAAGCCTCCTTTCTTCTTTTTTGACTTCCACATTGATTACTGTAATCTTTGAGATGGGATACTGACCATATACCTATGAGGAAATTGAGTTGCAGTTGGCGATTATTGGAAGATAATTCTGGTATGTCTGCTGGTTTATCTGATATCTCTCAGTTTCAGAATGTTAATGGGAAGCTTCGACTCCTCTTGGGACAATGTCCCCCCAACAGTCAAGAGGTTGTAAGGCTGTCATCATTTGTTTCCTCACATGCCTTGGAAGGAGGTGACAACTTTCCCAATTCCAGTGCAGAATTGGACATCCACTGTGTCAGCGAAAGCTTTGTCTGGCTGGAGAGAAGTATTGGAGATCCAAAAATGGGAATTGCTTTTTTTACTTCCTAAATATGCTGGATCAAAGAGGTCTGGAGTGAAACTAGGCCAGGGAAACTGCCTCAAAGGAGGTGTAGCGCCCTGCTCCTTTTGGGTAGGCGCTATGTGTTAAATTTAGTTATCTGTGCTGTATTTTAGAAGGATTATGCTAAATTGTTGGCTCTGTTTCAGTCCAGCTGGGTTGCATGGTTTTCCCCTTGACAGTAGGTGTCACTGTCACCACAGGTCAAGGTTGGAAATGCAGCAGGCTGGGTGTATTGGGTATTCCTTTCCCAGAGGTGGCTCAGGGGACGTGGTCAACCCGCTGTGCATTCTGGGAAGGGGTACTTAAGGGACAGAGACCGCGCTGTCGGGGTTCGTTTGCGGGATCCTGACCTGAGGGCCCTCCTGGCCTCAGGGATGTGCGAGCCATTCTCGGCCTTGGGGCCTTCTGGCCCGAGGCTCTCCAACGGAGAGTAGGCCCAGGAGTTTCTGGGGCCTACTAGTCCAGGGATGGTCGTACGCGGTCTTGCCTGCGGGAAGAAGCGGAACAATTGGGGACTCAATTGAAGGATGCATCCTGGTCAATTTACCTCACGGTGCTGCCGACTGGCTGAAATATTCTGGCACCGTGAACTGTGTACTTTCTGAAGGAACTTTTGCAAAGTGTCAGTGTGGTTGCATGATCTTGTGGCGGAAGATTGTGAAACGAATCGACGCCACTCATCAAGTTTGTGGCAGAGACTTTGAACAAGCTTCGCATCGGTTGCTAGGCCAGTGAGAGTAGGCCTATCCGGTGGTTGCTGAATCCAGTGTGGAACCGATTTGTCCTCTGGATCTAAGATTGTGCCTGATCCGCAGAGCAAGGTACCTGAACCTCCCCTATCCCTCTAACCCTCTGTTGGAACTGTTTAATAAAACTCTTGAAGAAAAGGTAACCAAGTGTTGGTGTGGACATTCATGAAAGCTCTTCAAGAGGGACCCCTAAGACGAGTGTGGTGAACAGAAAGTTAACGGCAGGCCCAAATCTAAACCAGCGGCCCCTTCGGGGGTATTGCTACAGAGGCTACCATTATGCCCAGAGCTGGGGTGCGGTTTTGCCCTGAGAGTCCACATGTGGGACCTTCGGAAAGGCAGCTTTCTGTTGAGGAAGGAAGGCACTGACTTGGGTTGTGTCCTAAATTAAAGCGGAGTTCCGCCTGGGAAAAAAAACATAAAAGTAAGCAGCTACAAATACTTTTAATATATGGACACTTACCTGTCCAGGGATCGACTCGCGGGTGCTGCCACCACCATTCCTGGTAAGGGAACCAGGAAGTGAAGACTTTCGGCTTCACTTCTGGCTCCCTACTGCGCATGCACGAGTCGCACTGCGCGTTCTGAATGGTCCCTGCTGTCTTCTGCAACCTGTGTGTCTCCCAGAAGACAGCGGGGGGGGGGAGGGGCCGGACATGGCGTAGTTTTCCGCAGAAAGTACAGCGATCTATGCCCAGAAGTGGGAGCAAATACCTGGATTTGACAGGTATCTGCTTCCCCCTCCCCCTGAAAGGTACCAAATGTTACCTCCGAGGGGGGGATGAATCCGATAAGTGGAAGTTCCATTTCTGGGTGGAACTCCACTTTAAACCCATGTACTCCAGACTAGGCCAAACACCCCACGGTTCGGTTTGCACCAGAACTTTTGAACATCGCAAAAGTTCGGAGCCGAACAATAAACCCCATTGAAGTCTATGGGACCCGAACTGGAAAAATCTAAAGTGCCCATTTTGCTGGCTTATATGCAAGTTATTGGGCATACAAAGGGCATGGGGGTCCGGGTACTTCCCTGGGGGACATGTATCAATGAAAAACAGTTTGTAAAAAATATCATTTTTAAATGAGCAGTGATTTACTGATGCTTAAAGTGAAACATGTGGTGCCTGGGTTTCCCCTTAGTCTACCTGTTAACTGGTGCATCTGTACCGTGTATATAACCTGCTGCAGCAAAAATTATATTTATAAATGTAGCGGGGTGCTATATTTAAGGGAAGTATCTTAATGGTAATAAGGCTCAGATACACAAATTGTTAGGGTTCATAGACCATTTCTGTCCCTGGGAGATAGTACTGACCTGCAGTTCCCTGGGGCCTATAGGTGGCGCTGTTGCCATAGGCCCGGGTTGAACCACAGTACAGGGTTGTGCCTTTTCTTGTCCCCTCTTGACAACAGTGCGGCGGGGCGAGGAACCTGCTGTGCCTGTCGGGAGAGGGTATAAAAAGGGGCGGCCATCTTCCAGAGGGGTCGGTCGGCGCCCAGGCACCTTAGGCCTGGGTGTGTGTTGCCTCTGGGTGCCCTAGGCCCGGAGGCCTGGCTGTTCGTGGGTCGTCGTCGTTCCGCACCCAGGCACCTTAGGCCTGGGTGTGTGTGTCGCCCCCGGGTGCCCTAGGCCCGGAGGCCTGGGTATGTGTGTTGCCTCCGGGTGCTCTAGGCCCGGAGGCAGAGTTGCTGTTCCATCCCAGACACCTTCAGTCTGGGGTGAGGTACTAAATAGGAGGCCCGGGGCCCAGCAACCTTCGGCTGGGGTCCGCTAAGGATCAAGAGCTCCCAGGGTACCGCCTTGCGAGGGGACCCGTATCTTAGATCGAGGAGGCCAGGGAGGTGACCCTTTCTGAAGACCCAGCGCAGAGTCGTGGTGACAGTGAGGGCCTCTGGTAACTCTCCGGAGGGATGTTTTTCTCTTTGACATGGGCCAAGTTCTCCAAGAAGACAGTACATGTTCTGTAGGTCATAGTGGCAGTGACTCTACGCACACCAGGTCAGTGGCAGTGACCAAATAGGGCAAGGCCCTATTCACCCGGTCAGTGGCAGTGACCATATTCAACAAGTCAGTGGCATTGACTTTCATATTCATTAGGTCTGTGATAAAGATTGCACGCCAAACCTGTTTATGCATATCAGAACAGTAAGAGAACCAAGATTTGAGTTTGTGCCTGGACCTCTCTCCCACCTTATCTGACCTGTGTCTCGTCTCAACCTGTCTGCTCTTAAAGGGACTATTTATTATCCATGTGAAATAAATACAGAAGTTGGACTTTCAGTTGGTGTGGACAGTGGCTTTACTGGGGAGAATTAAGGACTTGTTTCTGGCCAAGCCAGAAGTGAGATCAGCTCGGGAGGATTCAAACACCAGCCGCAGGCAGGCCCGAGAAAACTAACACCGCTCAACCTCCCCATCCAGGAGGGTACGGGCTTGTAGTGCGGTGTGCCTCAGTCTTTCCTGCGGAGGAGCCAAATTAAGAAAAGCAGGTAAAGTCTGGGGTGGGTGCGTTATATAAAGAAATTCAAATATCTCAGCTGACTCCTCCATGCATGATGGTGGGGCTATGGCAGGAGTAGCTGTGGACAAAGAGGCAGAATAAGCCGCTCTGGCAGCTGCGCACTAGTGTCTGCTTGGGTGATAGAGGATGAGGAGGACAAGGATGGTTTAGTAAGCCAGTGCACCACCTCCTCTGCATGCTGTGGCTGGATAGTACGGGCAACATCACTAAACAGAGGAAATGGTGCCCTGCCTGAGGACGGATCACGTCCACCTTTGCCTGTGGACACAGTCGCTACTGGCCCCTTCACAGTGCCATGGGAATGTCTGCTTCTCCTTGTTGGCTTCCCAGACATGATGGGGGGGGCAGAGGCGTATCTAGCGAAAATGGCGCCTATGGCAAGCACTGAAAATGCGCCCCTTTTAAAACATTTGAAACCCTACTTTCAGATAATGCTGTCAGTATATACAGTTATATAGGGAGAACAGTAGGTTAGTGGTTGGCACTTGCCTCACTTGGTTTGAATCTGGGCCAGGAAGCTATCTGCATGGAGTTTTCATGTTCTCTTTGTGTGGGCATCCTCCAGGTATTCCAGTTTCCTGGCACATTCCAAAGCCATGTTGGTAGGTGATGGTCACCTGTCTGTATGAAGTGGCAATGTATATGGCCAATCACATTCTGCATGCCACCCCCATGTCCGAAAAATGATTTAAGATGATCTCTGGCCCAAAATCTGCCAAGAGCTGGACAGGACTGAATGGAAGTATACATAGATATGTGTAGGGTCCTCTAGGATTGTAGGGTCAGTGTAGAATGTGATCAGCCATGTACACTGCCAGTCTGTACACAGGGTACAATTCACCTACCTGCATGTGTTTGGAGTGGGAGAGGAACCCCACAGGGAGAACATGCAAACTCCATGCAACTAGTGTGCTGGGCAGGAGTGAAGCCTTATATATATATATTGTGACAGCAGGAAGGTAAAGTCACCTGGTTGCATCCAGGGGGGTAGATATATTTCGCCCAGATTCAGGCTTTACGCAGACTTATACAACTAGGTGGAGAGTTGTATAAGCCCAGCTAAGGCTAGTGGGCTCATGGATGACTCATACCTCTAGGGAGAGGGCTGGGCGTCGTGCAGACAGGGAGTTGATGAGACCAGCTGAAGCCTGTCAGTTCGTTTAAGGCCTCTATAAAAACTCCCAGCTTCATTAGATGTTAGCTCATGCCTGGAACCAGACCTGTGTGGACTGTCTAGGGAGAGTGAACCCCTGTGCGGTGAGGCAAAGCCTGTGTGGCTATTTGTTTGGACTTTTACTAAACCAGGGACTTAGGGACTAGGACAGCACTAGGCTGATCCCAGTTGTTAGTTAGGAAACCTGTATGTTTAGTCAGAGGTCAACTTGACCAGGATTTATTTTGGTTATGTTTCTTTTGCTTTGCTGTGTTTTGTCACTGTAAATAGAAAATAAACCGCACCTTTTTTGATTTTGAAAACCACAACCTCCGTTTGCTGGGCCTGTTTTGTGTGGGGAGCCCATCCCGGGGGTCACACACACCCGCTGCCGAGCTAACCCCCTCACAGTTGGTGGAGAACCAGTGGCAGTTTTTTTTAAGCCAGCATGGAGGAGATACTGAAGCAGCTGGCTCTAGCAAATGCCAATCAACAGCAGACAAATGCAGGTTTGCAAAGGAGCCTTGCAGCCCAGCAGCAGACAAACGCAACTTTGCAACAGAGTCTGGAGGCTCAGCAACGAGCCCAGCAGCAATCTGAGGCCCGCTTCATAGACCTGTTGCAGAAGCAAGAGCAGAGACTACAACAACAGATGGAAGCAGTAATGCAGCAACGTCCGCAGACCAGTGAGGAAAGCCGTCCCACTAATACCGCGTCCTTTGGGGTGAGTCGTTTATTGACAAAAATGACTGGAGAGGATGATCCAGAGGTATTTTTGACCACATTTGAAAGGACCGCTGAAAGAGAAAAGTGGCCTGAGGAGCAGTGGGCTGGACTGGTGGCTCCTCTGTTAACTGGTGAATCGCAGAAAGCTTACTATGACCTAGAGCCTAACCAAGCAAAAGACTATGTGATGCTAAAAGCTGAAATATTGGCAAGGCTGGGTGTCACCCAGGCTGTCCGGGCTCAGCGTGTGCATAACTGGACTTTCCAGCTTGGAAAACCCCCCAGGTCTCAAATGTATGATCTCATTCACCTGAGCAGAAAGTGGCTACAGCCAGAGACTTTGTCCGCACCAAAGATTGTGGAACGTGTTGTAATGGATCGGTTTTTGAGAGCTCTTCCTACTGCCATCCAAAAGTGGGTAAGCCATGGAGACCCAGAGACGGCCGATGGTCTTGTGGATCGTGTGGAGAAATACTTGGCTACAGAGAACCTGACGGCCTCTTCCAGAGACACTCGGACTTTCCACCCTAAGACCAGACCATCCCCAGGGGCGGATAAGAGGATTCCAAGGGGTGAGGGTGGAGAGAGTGAGAGGGTGGGAGCTCTACCCCAAGTTTGGCGAGAACAGCCTGGGAAATCAGCGGCTCAAGAGGCCGCAAGAAGGATCGTTTGCTACCGCTGCCGGCAAGCGGGACATATTGCAGCCAATTGCCCGGTTGTGGAGGAACCCATGCAGTGTGACTTTCTGACGGGCAGACGTCAGTCGCTGTGTGCGACAGTCGCATGCACTGCCATTCGAGGAACTGAGAAACATTTATGCAAAATGTGTGTTAATGGTAGAAATGTTGTGGTATTGCTGGATTCAGGTAGCCTTGTGACCCTGATAAAGGCTGAGTTAGTTAAAACAGAGGTCTCTGGGAATAGCAAGGTAGCTGTTATTTGTGTGCATGGGGACACCCGAGAGTATCCAGTGACTACAGTGTGTTTCGAGACCCCCAAAGGTACCCTCTCTCATCCAGTGGGCTTAGTATCTCAGTTACCGCATGACGCCATTGTGGGAAGGGATTTTCCGAAGTTCTGGGAACTGTGGGATGATCCTGAGCCCCTCACTGGTGCCCCTATGTACCAGGAATGTGATAGCCAGAACTCCCCTGAGAGTGGTGAGGACTCTCCGGAATTTCCCTTATCAGTATTGGCAGGGGAGACTCAAGAAACTGGAGAGGAGCCCACCTCCTCAGACGAAAACCTACCGTCTGTGGAGTTTTCTGATCTTGAGGTTCACAGGGAAAACTTTGCCACAGAACAGTTGAAAGACCCCGCCCTAATAAAGGCACGGGAACACGTAGTGAAAATAGATGGTGAGTTAGTGAACCCAGATAATACCTGCACTTACCCATACTTCAGCGTAGAGAAGGACCTACTGTATCGGGTGGCAAAAAGGGCAGAAGAAACCGTTGAGCAGCTTGTGGTGCCCAAACCTTACAGGAAGTTGGTGTTGGAGTTGGCCCATGGGCACATTCTTGGAGGTCATCTGGGGACAGAGAAAACCCGAGAGAGGGTATTACAGAGATTCTATTGGCCGGGGGTGATGAAGGACGTAGAAAATTATTGTTCCTCCTGCCCTGTGTGTCAGAGGTTGGCCCCGATGCCACATTTCCGTAGCCCGCTGGTCCCTCTACCCATCATTGAGGTCCCGTTTGAGAGGATCGCCATGGATTTGGTAGGTCCTATAATCAAGTCCGCTAGGGGGCACCAGTACATATTAGTTATAATGGACTATGCCACCCGTTATCCAGAAGCGATCCCTCTCCGAAATACCTCGGCCAAAACCATAGCCAAAGAGCTATCTCTTGTTTTTAGC
Source organism: Rana muscosa (assembly GCA_029206835.1). NCBI lineage: Eukaryota > Metazoa > Chordata > Amphibia > Anura > Ranidae > Rana > Rana muscosa. Next base: position 148,111,455 of record CM055126.1, on the reverse strand, counting down.
CGGGTGGGTATTTGTAAAGAACTGCTTACGGACCAAGGTACACCCTTTATGTCCCGGGTTATGAAAGAGCTGTGTAAATTGTTCAAAGTGACGCAATTGCGTACGTCTGTGTATCACCCCCAAACCGATGGGCTGGTTGAAAGATTCAACAAAACCCTAAAACAAATGTTGAAGAAAGTGGTGGATAGAGATGGAAAGGATTGGGACTGTTTACTTCCTTATTTGATGTTTGCTATTAGGGAGGTGCCCCAATCCTCTACGGGATTCTCCCCCTTTGAGTTACTGTATGGGAGACACCCAAGAGGGCTGTTGGATATTGCCAAGGAAACTTGGGAAAGTGAGAGTTCTCCCCACAGGAGTGTGATTGAGCATGTCGCCCTGATGCAAGATCGAATTGCACAGGTAATGCCCATCGTGAAGGAACATTTGGCCCAAGCGCAGTTGGCACAGCAGAGAGTGTACAACCGTGGAGCCAAGACCCGTACCTTTTCCCCGGGGGATAGGATATTGGTACTTGTCCCTACGGTTGAAAGTAAATTCCTTGCCAAATGGCAAGGCCCCTACGAGATAATGGAAAAAGTGAGCGAAGTGAATTACAAGGTCAGACAACCAGGAAGGCGAAAGCCCGAACAGATCTATCACGTTAATCTGTTGAAAGCCTGGAGGGATAGAGAGTCCCTAGTCGCAGACACTTGGTCACCAGCTCAAACTGGTTGCGTGATTCCTGAGGTTGGAATAGCAGCCACCTTGTCACAACCCCAACAACAGGAGGTTAAGGAGTTTGTGCTTCGCAACAAGGAGGTATTCTCTGAGCTGCCGGGACAAACATCTGGGGTAGAGCATGACATCATTACCCCGCCCGGTGAAAGGGTGAAGTTAAAACCCTATCGGATCCCAGAGGCTCGACGGGAGGCAATACGGGAGGAAGTACAGAAAATGCTGAACTTAGGGGTGATAGAGGAGTCCCAAAGTGATTGGTCTAGTCCCATCGTGTTGGTGCCTAAACCGGATGGGAGCTGGCGATTTTGTAACGATTTTCGTCAGTTGAACAAAGTTACAAAATTTGACACCTACCCCATGCCACGTATAGATGAGTTGATCGACCGGCTGGGAACAGCCCGATACATGACGACTCTTGACCTCACAAAAGGGTATTGGCAAATCCCCCTGGCCAAGTCGGCCAAAGAGAAAACCGCATTTGTAACCCCAGACGGGGCGTTCCAATATAAAAGAATGCCGTTCGGGTTACAGAATGCGCCGGCCACATTCCAGCGGAAAATGGACCAGATGCTGAGGCCCCATCGGAAGTATGCTGCGGCTTACCTGGATGACGTAATTGTCCATAGCACAGATTGGGCCTCACATCTGCCAAAAGTGCAAGCAGTCCTGGACTCTGTTCGGGAAGCGGGGTTTACGGCTAACCCCAAGAAGTGTACCATTGGGCAGGAGGAGGCCAAATATCTTGGGTACACCATTGGGAGGGGAGTAATAAACCCCAACTCAACAAAGTCGAGGCCATCCAGAGTTGGCCACGTCCCAACAGCAAGAAGCAGGTACGAGCCTTTCTGGGAATCGCTGGGTATTATCGGCGATTCATTCCCCACTTTGCTTCTAAGGCTGTGCCCCTAACCAACCTGACGAAGGGGAAAGGGTCGGTCATGATTAAATGGACCCCCGAGGCTGAGGCAGCATTCCAATTCTTGAAACAAGCCTTATGTAGCCAGCCAGTGTTGTACTCACCCGACTTCTCTAAAGACTTTGTCGTACAAAGTGATGCGTCAGATGTGGGGTTAGGAGCAGTATTGTCCCAGGTCTGGAACGGGGAAGAGCACCCAGTCATTTACCTCAGCAGGAAGTTGAAGTCCCATGAGGTAAATTACGCCACCGTTGAAAAGGAGTGTTTAGCGGTGAAGTGGGCTCTAGATTCCCTTCGGTACTACCTGCTAGGTAGGCACTTTGACATGGTTACGGATCACGCTCCGTTAAAGTGGATGGCTCAAAACAAGGAAACAAATAGAAGAGTGAATAGGTGGTTCCTGGCCCTCCAGGAATTCAACTTCACAGTAAAGCATCGCCCTGGCGTTCAAATGGGGAATGTGGATGCTTTGTCTCGAGTACATGAATGCCTGATTGCTGGTGTTCCAACCCCGAGGTTAAAACAAGAGGGGGGGGTATGTGACAGCAGGAAGGTAAAGTCACCTGGTTGCATCCAGGGGGGTAGATATATTTCGCCCAGATTCAGGCTTTACGCAGACTTATACAACTAGGTGGAGAGTTGTATAAGCCCAGCTAAGGCTAGTGGGCTCATGGATGACTCATACCTCTAGGGAGAGGGCTGGGCGTCGTGCAGACAGGGAGTTGATGAGACCAGCTGAAGCCTGTCAGTTCGTTTAAGGCCTCTATAAAAACTCCCAGCTTCATTAGATGTTAGCTCATGCCTGGAACCAGACCTGTGTGGACTGTCTAGGGAGAGTGAACCCCTGTGCGGTGAGGCAAAGCCTGTGTGGCTATTTGTTTGGACTTTTACTAAACCAGGGACTTAGGGACTAGGACAGCACTAGGCTGATCCCAGTTGTTAGTTAGGAAACCTGTATGTTTAGTCAGAGGTCAACTTGACCAGGATTTATTTTGGTTATGTTTCTTTTGCTTTGCTGTGTTTTGTCACTGTAAATAGAAAATAAACCGCACCTTTTTTGATTTTGAAAACCACAACCTCCGTTTGCTGGGCCTGTTTTGTGTGGGGAGCCCATCCCGGGGGTCACACACACCCGCTGCCGAGCTAACCCCCTCACAATATATATATATATATATATATATATATATATATATATATAGAGCATGTAGAGTCCAGAGGCATGCCCAGGATGCAGGCCAACCATAAAATGTCAAGGACAACATAAAGCAGACAGGCAGTGTCAGCAGGCATGGCCGGCCACCTATCCCCCATGTTAGTGTAGAAATGGAAGGAGAGGCACTTACCTAGGAGGAGCAGTCTATGGGTCTGCTTGTACTCCCTCTTCTGCTCCTTCAGTACCCGATCTATGCTCTTGCTGACTTTCTTGGCCTCCTTCTCCTCCAGTCAGAGTTTGTCCCATCCCTTCTGCAGAGAATGTTGCTGTTGATGGTGCACCTGCTGGCCCTTGCTGGGCTTGTGCTGCTGCTTATTGCTGACCCCAGTGCCGCTGGTGCCATCTCCCCAGTTCTGCAGTAGTAGAAGCAGCCCGTCTGGAACTTTCCCCTCTCTAGTCGGTTTACAGAGCTCCCCCCCCCCCCCTGAGCTGCTGCTGTGATCCTCAGGTCCCTGGCTCTCATAGGCACTAACAGCTCCAGGGGGCTGCTCGGTGTCCGAGTTGGTGGGGGCATTGGAGATGGAGCCGCTAGAATCACCGAACAGCCATGGTCGGAGGCTGTAGCAGAGGCCCATGGCTCAGGAGATGTACACGTGCTGGAGCTCGGCAATCAATCAAGGGATCCTCCTCAGCGACGGCGACCTCACCTCACGTGACGTCACCGACCCGCTCGCGCTCGGGGAGAAGATGGAAGCAGGCTCCAGGGGAGGGCTGGCAGCCTTAGGCCTGGGGGGCAAGTCCAGTCAAGTGGCCCATTGAACCATCAATGCAGCCTGATCAGTGCGCATTAACGTAGCCTCACCAGTGCAGACAGTGCCCATCAGTGCAGCCTGATCAGTGCAGACAGTGCCCATCAGTGCAGCCTCACCAGTGCAGACAGTGCCCATCAGTGCAGCCTCACCAGTGCACAGTGCCCATCAGTGCAACCTGATCAGTGCCCATCAGTGCAGCCTGATCAGTGCAGCCTTATCAGAGCCCATCAATGCAGCCTCACCAGTGCAGACAGTGCCCATCGGTGCACTGATCAGTGCCCATCAACGCAGGCTGATCAGTGCCCATCAACGCAGGCTGATCAGTGCCCATCAATGCAGCTTCACCAGTGCCCATCAATGCAGCCTCATGAGTGCCCATCAATGCAGCCTCACCAGTGCCCATCAATGCAGCCTCACCAATGCCCATCAATGCAGCCTCATTGGTACCCATCAATGCAGACTCACCAGTGCCCATTAGTGCAGTCTCGCCAGTACCCATCAGCACAGCCTCACCAGTGCCCGACAATGCAGCCTCACCAGTGCAGCTTATCAGTGGCCAACAGTGCGGCCTCATCAGTGCCCATCAGTGTAGCATATCAGTGCAGCTTAAGGCTACTTTCACACTGAGGCGCTTTGCAGGTGCTATAGTGCTAAAAATAGCGCCTGCAAAGTGCCCTGAAAGAGCCTCTCCTTTCACTCCAGTGTGAAAGCCCGAAGGCTTTCACACTGGAGCGGTGCACTGGCAGGACGGTAAAAAAAGTCCTGCAAGCCGCATCTTTGAGGCGCTGTAGGAGCGGTGTATACACCGCTCCTACAGCGCCCCTGCCCATTGGAATCAATGGGCAGCGCTGCCGAGCCGCCAACAAAGAGCCGCTGCATCGGCGCTTTTAAGACTTTTTTGGCCGCTAGCGGGGGTTAAACCCTGCTAGCAGCCAAATAGTAAATAAAAACGACAGTAAAGCGCTGCTAAATATAGCAGTGCTTTACCGCTGATGCCTCAGTGTGAAAGTAGCCTTAGAGTGCCGCCTAATCAGTGGCAATGAGTGCAGCCTCAACCTCCTTAATGAGTTTGCATTGATTTCAGCATACATGGAACACTTTGCACATGCTGAACTCAATGCAAACTCGTTAAACAGACCACATTCATTGAAAGTTCATTAATATACAGATCATGATTTTGCAATAAAGTGATTCATGCTGCAAACTCATTAAACAGTCCACCTTCAGTGAAAGTTCATGTACTGCAAAGTTTGCAAAACATGAACTTTCACTGAAGGGAGACTGTTGAGTTTGCAGCATGGATCACTTTATTGCAAAATCATGATCTGACTGTGTATCATCATAAGAGTAATTTATTACATTTTACCTTCTGACCTTGCCAGGGGGTTCTCCTCGTGCTTCTCTCTCCTCCTCCTCCTGTCATCAGACAGACCCCTCCCCAAGAGAGGATGCAGTGGACCACAGCCGCACGGAGAGGGTGGGCGGAGCTATAGCCTCCGCCTCCGCCAGTCGAATATGTCGGCTGCTAATGGAGGAGGCCGCTCTGTACTACCCCCCCCGCCCTCGGCCCCGCCCCCCGCATACACATTCACAATACTTGCAACTAGTACCGCCGCACTGCACAGCCACAGACAGAAAAAAAAAAAAAGTAAACACAGGCTAATGTCGCGTACACACGATCATTTTTCCCGTCGGGAAAAATGACATTTTTTTTTTCGCCGAGAAAAACGATTGTCTGTGGGCTTTATGCCGTTTTTCTCGTTGAGAAAAACGGCAGGAAAAACGACGAGAAAAATTAGAACATGTTCTAAATTTTCTCATCGTTTTTTCCATCATTTTTTTCCGCGGCAGTTTTCCCATAGGGAGACACTGCCGCGGAGCCCACAGACGGTCGTTTTTCTCGTCAAAGAAAAAAATGACGGGAAAAACGGTCGTGTGTGGGGGAACATGCCGTTCCCTCGTTTTTCATTTTTTTTTCATGCCGTGATTCACGGCGGTGTTTTCACTGCCGTGAATCACGATCGTGTGTACGCGGCATAAGGCAGCGCGGCCGTTTTATCAATAAGGTAGGCTTCCTGGGGGGAAATCTCCACCCATCCCCACGCCCAGTCCACCAGCGCAGAGGAGGAAAGCTCCGCCTCCGCCAGTTAGCCGAATGACGGTCTGGAGATGCAGTGGACGGTCCCACTCATCTATAAGCATGGGGGCGCCCGCGCCTGTCACTCTCCATAACACTGCCATCCAGATCCAGCCAAGTAAGAGTGAAGTGCTGTGCCGCCGCCGGGGGCTATAGTGCGGGAGGCGGCCCGCAGGAGGACAGGTGCGGATGGGAATTTTTTTTTCCGTTTAGTTTATTTTGCCGCCCCCCCCCCAGGGCGCCCATGGCACTTGCCATGGAGTGCCATACCCTGGATACGCCACTGGGGGGGGCTTATTACCAAAATGTAATAGAGAAGGGGAAATGTGTACTTGGATGAGCTTTAATCAATGAAAAAGATGTTTGGTGCACTTTAACTTGAGTACTCACCACACTCCACTGACACACTACAATATACTGCACTAAAACTGCACTGAAGCACTTCAATATACTGCAGTAAAAGTTCCCTAACACACTTCAATATACTGCAGTAAAACTGCACTAGCGCACTTCAATATACTGAAGTAAAAGTGCACTAATGCACTTCAATATACCGCAGTAAAACTGCACTAACACACTTAAAGGGGTTGTAAAGGTTTGTTTTTTATTTTCTAAATAGGTTCCTTTAAGCTAGTGCATTGTTGGTTCACTTACCTTTTCTTTTGATTTACCTTCTAAATGTTTTTTTTCTTTGTCTGAATTTCTCACTTCCTGTTTCTCCTCAGTAAACTTCACACCATCATCCGAGTGGTGTTGAGTCAGCCAGAACAGCTTACTGAGGAGGAACAGGAAGTGAGAAATTCAGACAAAGAAAACAAAGAAAAAAAATTTTTAGAAGGTAAATCAAAGGAAAAGTTAAGTGAACCAACAATGCACTAGCTTAAAGGAACCTTTTTAGAAAATAAAAAACGAACCTTTACAACCCCTTTAAGTATACTGCAGTAAAAGTTTACTAACTTACTTTAATATACTGCAGTAAAACTGCATTAACGCACTTCCATATACTGCAGTAAAACTGCACTAACACAATTCAATATACTGCAGTAAAAGTGCACTAATGCACTTCAATATACTGCAGTCAAATTGCACTGACACACTTAGATATACTGCAATAAAACTGCCCTGATACTCTACACTGACACACTTCAATATACTGCAGTAAACCTGCCCTGACACACTAAACTGACACTACAGTAAAAATGAACAGTCACACTATCCTTGTCTTAAACAGGGCTGCTAGTAAATTTAGTGATATCTAGCCTGGCTAATTTGTAGTCTTGATCAAATAGGTTTCTCCTAATCTTGGGTTTAACTGTGATTTCTCCCTTTTGGTAATAGGCGGCACTGTTGCCTTTGGCATTAGTATGATGAATTACAGTGAATTCAGGTTATGAGTGAGCATACTTCTGTCAGCCTATCAGCAGGAGCTTCTTTGGCCACTGAGGATGCTGGGTAATGGTATGTATTCAGAGGAGGGCAAATTATCTGGGTTCTTTCCACCTGGGCTGTGGCCTGGGTGGGTGTGTGTGGAGCAGCATCAGAGGTGTAGGCCTGAAGCGTGAGGCCTAACCATGTGTAAAGGGGCTTAGCCTGAGGGGAGCCTTTTCGTTGCCGGGAGGCATGGGAGAAGGAGTTGCCAGAGGGTCAACCCTCTGTTGCGGGAGGCAGGTGTAAAGGGATAGAGTTTTGAAGGAGTGCCAGAGCAGACTCTTCATCAGTCGGGGACTGTGAAGTGACTGGGAAAGCTTCAGGAGAGAACTCATCCAAGAAGTACAGCAGGTAGCTGTGAGTAAATCTTGAAGGGGTACAGCGGGTAGCTGTGAGTAAGCTGTGAGTAAGCTTGAGGAATTCAGTGGGTACCTGTGAGCTAAGCTTGAAGAAGTGCAGCGGGTAGCTGTATGTGTGCTGAGATTGTTGCTATAGGAGACACCAGTTGCTATATATAGATTGCTGCATTCAGCTTAAAGGCCCTGTTTTCTGTATTGCTGTCTGCTTATGCCTATGCCTGTGCCCTACCACTCTCTCCCTCAGTTCCTGTTAAGAGAAATAAAAATCTCTTTGTTAATTCTTAAAAGTGACTTGCGCCCATCTTTCCACCTTGCACAACACCCACTATGGCTAGGAACCTGCACCCTGAGGAGGAATGTCAGCCCTCCCTGACTCTGGGGGTCACCGCCAGGCCTCTGGTGGTCAGGGAGAGCGCTACACTGATACTTTACACTCACAATAATCAATAGTACACTAACTCGCTAGTAGCAATGAACAGAGCACTGTTCTATCTCTCTCCACTCCAAATGGCTGCTCTGGGAAGGAACCTTTTATAGTGTGGGGTGGGTCTATGAGCAATGAGCCATGATTGGAGAGAGTCGTCATGACTGTGTCCAATCAAGGCTCTGACAGTGCTATGTGCCCTAATTGGTCAAAGCCTTCATTGCTTCAGCCAATCATGCCTTCCAATGCACTGTGTGGCGTGCAGTGCACTGTGGGGCTTTCGGCGGGTCGAACACCTCAGCCAATGATCGGCCCGAACTTATACTTGGCTCGAACTGTTCACCCAACACTACTCCGGACAGTAGGCTGGAGGGCAGACTGTGGGAAATTGATTATCCAGAAGTTGATCAAAAGTTTAAAGAAACTCAGTGGTCCTCTGGCTGCTGAGAGACAAGGTGGTGATTGGTGAGTATTTTAGCAAAAGGTCATGCAGGTAAATTGTGATATCAATTCCCTGTGTAGAAGAGCCAGAAGTGGGGTAAACACTTCTGTGGACATTTGGAGTACAGCGAAGAGCCCAAATGGTAGTGCTTCAAAATAAAAATTTTGGTCTCCCATAGCAAAATGCAGAAAGTGCTGATTTGAGGGGAAGATAGGGATGTGTATATAGGCATCTTGTTTATCTACTCTTGTCAGAAATTCCCCAGCCATAACAGATCTCATTGATTCCATCTGGAATTTTGGAACCCAAAGAAATCTGTGTTGAGATTTTAAGTCCAGTATTAGGCAGATGCCCCCATTTGATTTTGGGACTATATGTAGGCAGCTGTAGTGCAAGGCAGCCTAGCTGTCTGCAAGAGTAAGTGGGTTAGCAAGTGTATATACTCACTTTTCAGCAATTGATATGTTTTTGTGTATATATATGTTCAGAGCTGTTTGACCTCTATAATTGTCCCCAGCACCATTTTGGAGAAGCCTGGTGTCCTGATAGGACAAGCAAATCTCTGGAGATTTGGTCGGCCATTTTTGGGTGGATATCTTATATAGGAAAGCCCAGCCATGTTAAGAACAGAACAAGTGTGTGTGGAGACAAGGACAGAGACCCCGCTTGTGAGGGAGTTAGGAGAAGGTAGTGTAGCGGGCTCACCCCTCTCTCTATCTTTATCGGTTATGCGCCTGTTGTCTAGGGGTACCTGGGAGAGAGAGATGAGATACACCACGGCCCATGTCCTCCATAGCTAAAAGGTGAAAGACAGCAAATTGGGTCTTGTGTAGGTGTCCTAGAGTCAAGTCCAGTACTTCGTCCCTGACTCCTTTGCTCCTAGTAACCAGAGTTCCACACAATGAATAGGTCCAACTCAGTTTTATTCTTCTTGCCAAGCAATAAAACAGTTTCTTACTTTGGAAAATGGGGACAGATCGAGGCACAATCCTTTCCCTCCTGCTGCCCACTGTGCTGTCACCAATGGTGAATAGTCACTGCCACTGACTAGGTGATGTAGAACGTGAACTACCTTCGCTCGCTCTGCCCCTGTCAGGGGAAAGAAATCCGTCCAAGGGAGAAGTGGAGGCCTCTCCGTCACCAGCGATGCTGCGCCAGACTCTTCAGAGAAGTTACTGCACACCAGTCCTCACGAACTCAGACACGGGCACCCAAGGAGTTAGGGCCCCCTCGGATTCCTCCACCCTCGCGGAACTCAGTCGAAGGTACTGAGCCCCAGGCATCCACCATAGTACCTCACCCCAGGCTAAAGGGGCCTGAGATGGACTCCATCTCTGCTCTGGCTAGGTCAAGGGCACCTAGGCCTGGAACACCGGAACGCCAGCACCCAGGCTGAAGGTGCCTGGGTGCGGCCGCATCTTCTGGCTCCGGACTCTAACCCCGTGATCGCGTCCGCCCCTTTTATGACCTCTCCCTTCGCGCCACAGCGGGTTCCCCGCCCCGCCGTACCAGCTCCAGGGGAGGACAAAAAGGCACAGTCTTGCGGTGCAAGCCCAACCCCGGTCCAAGGCAACAATGCCACCTATAGGCTGGTGGGAACTTCACACCACCAGAGTCCTCCAAGATTCACAAAGGGAACCTTGAATTTCCTAACAATCAAGACATCTGGGTTACACTACCACCCAGATGCTTCCCCTAAATTCAAGTACCCGCTACAGTAGGGAGAGTGTTCCGGCCAGTGAGGGATAGCTCAGGGTTCCTACGGAGTTCTGTATCAGCAATCCCGGTCAGATGAAAGACTCCCTGTTACAGATATATACCTCTGCTGAAGGAATACTGTTGTTACCGGGTAAACATGTGTGAATATCAGCCTCTACAGATACGCATTGTGTGCTTGGGTTTATACTGTGTCAGTCAGTGGAAAGTGCCTATAGTGCTGACGAATACAACTACCGCTTACACCTAGAGTTGCCACCTAATCCCTTTAAACCCGAACACATATGAATTACACAGGTTCTGTGGCTGATTAAGGTGGTAATTGAATTCACTTGGTGCCTTATCTGCATTAAATTAGCCTCAGAACCTGTGTCATTCATGTGTTCGAGTTTAAAGGGATGAGGTGGCAACCCTACTTACACCAGAAATGACTGTGCTGTGTATCTGTGCCTCCATGCTTGGAGTGAAACTATTTGCATTACTGCTGTAAATACTCTTTCTACTACCGTCTCTCCGGTAATAAACGTTGCCTGGTTTAAAAATCAGTACATGTGTTTCCCTCTGTGAAGCCGCTACACTCTACACCCGCTTACATATAGCTTTAAATGAAAGTCTTGAAGCCATTCTTCTGAAGGGACTGGTACAACCACTCCTTGTGCCTGAAGTTGGTGCTTGGAGCTTCAGCCTCATAAAGTGAATAATCTGTACATGTACAGTAAAAGTCTTTATTGACTTAGCCAGTCTCTTAGTGCCCATAGGGGCTTTTTTAGACTGTGGAGAGTCAGGTGTTGTTAGGCACAGACTAGTGTGCACCTTGTTAACAAATGTGTGCATACTGGAAAGCATTTGGCATGAAGCCATAGCTTGTACCTCATAAAATGCAGGGAAAGGAAAATCCTCTGCAGCCACTGCTACAAAATCAGGGCCCTTAATATAAGGTGACCAGATTTTTAAAATGAAATCCGGGGACATATTTTTTTTTTTTACTAGTAATGGCGGCAATCAGCGACTCTCTGCCCGTCGCCGCCCGCCTCACAGCCTGTCAAGTCTCACTCTCCGGGCCCCGGCTACTACTGGGTGGGGAGCGGAGGAAGATCACACTGCCAGGGAAGGTAAGGAGATAAGTAGGCAGGTGGCTGGCCGGGACTTGAGCCAAGGCAGAAGAACATGCGACGCGAGCGGAGCTGGATGGGCATGCACCCGAAACTGAAGACCAGCACATGATCATCAGAAAGGGGCACAGATAATGGAAAAAAATACACCCCCTAAGCTAGTAGGCATGGCGGAGTGGGGGGGGTGTAATTCAGATTTTTTTTTTTAATTCTGCACTGACTGTCTTTGAAATTGCCCCAGCCCCTGTCCAAATCCAATCCGGGGGACAGACTTGGTCCGGGGACAGTGTCCTCAATCGGGGGACTGTCCCCTGAAACCGGGGATGTCTGGTCACCCTACCTTAATATAAGGTTACCAGATTTTTTAAATTAAATCCGGGGACATTTTTATTTATTTTTTACTAGTAATGGCGGCAATCAGCATCTCTCTGCTCGTCACTGCTGCCCGCCTCGCCACGAGAGCTGCCGAGGGACCCCAGAAGTCGGTGTTCGGGGCCACTCTGTGCAAAACGAGCTGCACAGTGGAGGTAAGTATGATATGTTTGTTATTTAAAAAAAAAAAAAAAAAAAGATCCTTTACAATCACTTTAAGTCTTACTCTCCGGGCCCTGGCTACTACTGAGTGGGGAGCGGAGGAAGATCACTCCGCCAGGGAAGGCAAAGAGATAAGCAGGCGGCTGGCCGGGACTTGAGCCAAAGCAGAAGAACATGCGAGCGGAGCTGAATGGGCATGCACCCGAAACTGAAGAAATATTCCCTCTGCTCCGACCAGCACATGATCATCAGAAAGGGGCACAGATAATGGAAAAAAATACACCCCCCTAAGCTAGTAGGAGCGGGGGTGTAATTCAGATTTTTTTTATTTTTTTTTATTTCTCTGCACTGACTGTCTTTGAAATTGCCCCAGCCCCTGTTCAAATACAATCCGGGGACAACACCGGGGACAGACTTGGTCCGGGGACAGTGTCCTCAATCCGGGGACTGTCCCCGGAAACCGGGGATGTCTGATCACCCTACCATAATACTTCCTCCCATAATATCCTGAAAAAAAAAAAGAGGTTCCACCTCCGATTCCTGAAAAGGGTCAGGGGAATAGACGACATTTAGCGTTTCTGGTCTCTGGAAACCAAAGGTTCTAAAAGAGCCAACAGTTTTCCAAAGTATTCAGACAAAGTGGCAGAGAAATGGTTTGTCAGACAAGTTGCATGGTGCATGCTTTTAAGAGAGCTAGAATCAGATGAGGGGAGCGATATCATAATAGGGTGTTGTTCTGAGGCAAGGGAACAGCCACAAATTCCCCGTCTGAGAGACACAATGGGGTTGATTTACTAAAGGCAAATCCACTCTGCACTACAAGTGCACTGAAAGTGCACTTGGAAGTGCAGTCGCTGTAGATCAGAGGGGGAAGATCTGAAATGAGGGGAAGCTCTGCTGATTTTATCATCCAATCATGTGCAAGCTAAAATGCTGGTGTGTTTTTTTCTAGCATGTCCACCTCAGATCTACAGCGACTGCACTTTAAAGTGCACTTGCAGTGCAAAGTGGATTTGCCTTTACTAAATCAACCCCAATGACAGATCTAGTTGATTCAATATGAAAGCAGTATTTTGAGTTTCTTGCAGGATGCATGTTATTTGGACCTTTAGTCCCAGCCCCCTTGCACCTGTGTTCCACCATTGCTAAGTCACGGGATCCCCAGTGGGGTACTCAATGGTATAGAGTGTGGAATGGATGAGGTTTTGTGTGACCGGTTGCAGGAGGTGCTATCACACAGGCACTGACCAGGTTCCTGTTGCTGTGTCTCAGAAAGAAGATTGTTGGCAGGAGTGCAGCAACATGCAGTGTGTGTTTTTGGCATAGAAGGCAAGAGGGAATGCGTAATCAGGGAGGCATGATGCAATTACCTCATCCTCCTGCGACAAAATCTAGATAGGAGAAGAAAACATCAAATTTAAATAGCTTGCACTGAGAAACTTTAGAGACAAAATGACAAGAGGTACCAAAATAAGAGGAATACCATTTAAATCCTCTGCCTATATAAGTGCATAGTGTACTACACACTGTGGATTATGTTACTAAAGCCTAGAAACCAGTGTCAACAATTAGGGAAACCCTGTCTTACCTTTTGCATGAAGCTGGGATTACTAGGGGTCCATGTTTTGCACATCATGGTGGGCATGTTCCCGAAGGGGTCTTCAGGGTCTGGAGTCCATAGAAGTGGGTACAGTTCCCAAGGTACACACTGAACTAGTTTTATCTTGATAGAAGTTTCAGAAGAAAAAATCTGAATGGTCTTACAAGCAAACTACTTCTCCAGAATAGAAACTTTCCATCACCTAAGGACACTAGCCAGAAAACTGGAGTCTCACAGAGTGGGCAGGGTTATAATTGAGCAATAGGAGTGACCCTACCTTAGCAAGTTTCTTCCCAGCAGTGTTCAGTCACATGAAGGTAGCCTGCATATAACCCAAGACCTGGGAATACAGGTCCTATGTCCTGGACTATACAATTAAAGCAGTATTAAACCCAAAAATGTATTACTGTGTTTCCTCAAAAATAAGACCGGGTCTTATATTAATTTTGACAACAAAAGACACAGTAGGGCTTATTTTCAGGTAGGTCTTACCATGTAATGTGCTGTCTTCTCTCTCCCTCTGCCTCCCTGCCTGTCAGGAGTCCCCAGTGTGGACCGAGTTAAAGCGGAGCTCCCCTGAAAAAAAATTATTATAAGCCAGCAGCTACAAATACTGCAGCTGCTGACTTTTAATATTAGGACACTTACCTGTCCTGGAGTCCAGCGACGTCGGCAGCAGAAGACGAGCAATCACTCGTCACTCTGCTGCCCCCACCGCCATCCTCGGTGAGGGAACCAGGAAGTGAAGCCTTGCGGCTTCACTGCCCGGCTCCCTACAGCGCATGCGCGAGCCGCACTGCGCCATTCTCACTGGTCCTTGTTGTGTTCTGGGAGCCGATTGTCTCCCAGAACACAATGGGTATTCTGCGGGAAGTGACGTACTACCCGCAAAATACCCGCAAAGAGGACTCCCGGAAGTGGGTGCAAATACCTGGGTGGAGCTCCGCTTTAAAATGCTTGTAAAATCCTATAATCCACTCTATTACAGTAGTATATAATGTACACCGTGTGTGTTTCTGTAATATAATTGTGCCAAATACCATGTCCCAGCCCATCGCTTCATTGACCCGCCGGAGCTCTCTTCCTCGCTCCGAGCACTGCAGGGTGAGGGGGGCCGAGATCCCCCGCTGACAGCTGGGAGAAGAGGAGGAGAGCAACAGGAGGTCACCTGAGCACCGCTGTATCAAAGGTATTTTGCACAATTATATTACAGAAACACACACATTGTACATTATATACTACTGTAATAGAGTGGATTATAGGTCTTGGTTTCAGTTATTCTGACTGGATGTCATATGACCAGATTAAGGGGAGAGAGCGAGCGAGCGAGAGAGAGACTAAAAAGTAGTAATGTTAGCAAAGTTTACTACCGCTTTAATATCACGGGATCCCTGGAGCCTCTCTTGGGGCCCCCTACTGACCCAGTGGCCCTTGGGCAGTGCCCAAGTGCATAGTTGCCAACATTTCAAAAATATTTTCAGGGACCCTTTTTTTTACCAGTGGTATATTTAGAGTAGCTGACATCCCCAATGTTCCTCTATACATCACAATAGTAATCACAAAATGAAATGAGTACCATTCTAGAGTTGGTAACATTGAGGATATTCAGTATAATTTTAAAGAACAGTTTTTGTGGGTAAGAGGCATAGGGGAGGAGTATGGATGGTTTAAAAGTGGGAAGTATGTGCAGGTGAGGAAGAGGAATGTGGAGGGTCTAACAGTAGGTACTATGTACAGGAGAGGAGCGGAGGGTATGAGAGTGGGCAGTATGCAGAGGAGTGTGAAGGGTATGCCAGTGGGCAGTATGTACAGGAGAGGAGTGTGGGGGGTATGACCGTGGGCAGTCAGTATGTACAGGAGAGGAGTGTGGGGGGTATGACAGTGGGCAGTATGTACAGGAGAGGAGTTTGGAGGGTATGAAAGTGGGCAGTATGTACAGGAGAGGAGTATGGGGGGTATGACAGTGGGCAGCATGTACAGGAGAGAAGTGTGGAGGGTATGAAAATGGGCAGTATGTACAGGAGAGGAGTGTGGAGGGTATGATGGGGGCAGTATGTACAGGAGAGGAATGTGGAGAGAAAGGTAGTTGGCAGTATGTACAGGTGAGGAGTTTGGAGGGTATGACAGTGGACAGTATGTACAGGAGAGGATTGTGGAGTGTATGACAGTGGGCACTATGTATAGGAGAGGAGTATGGAGGGTATGACACTATGTACAGGAGAGGAGTGTGGAGAGTATGACGGTGGGCACTATGTATAGGAGAAAAGTGTGGAGGGTATGACAGTGAGCAGTATGTACAGAAGGAGTCTGGAGGGTACGACAGTGGGCAATATGTACTGGAGAGAAGTGTATGACAGCGGGCACTATGTACAGGAGAGGAGTGTGTAGGGTATGACAGCGGGCGCTATGTATAGGAGAGAAGTGTGTAGGGTATGACAGTGGGCGGTATGTACAGGAGAGGAGTGTGGAGGGTATGACACTGAGCAGTATGTACAGGTGAGGAGGATGAAGGAATCTGAGAAGGAATAATGTAAAGGTTTGTGGAAGGATGTTAAGGAACTGCGTAGTGGTTAATACATGGATTGAAATTACGCCAATTAAGCAGAGACCAGCCATAATTGATCTATGTATGGGCTAGCTGGTTTTACACAAGTCAATCTGTTAACCGACTTGAGTACAACCAGCCTGTCAGTTAGCAACACTGATCATTGTATTCAAAGGCAGAACACAATAACACTGCAGGAGTGATTCCCCCATCCACAGGTCAGCAGAGAGGGTGTGTGGGGACATGCAGGGGAGAGTTAATAGTCAGTGGCTGGGTAGGCACTGGCTAGTATCAGAGCCAAATACACACAGGTTACATATGCCACGATCGTTAGAGTGAGAGCAATAATTCTAGCACTAGACCTCCTCTGTAACTGTAAACATGTAACCTGTAAAAAAAAATTAAAGCATCACTTAGTATACAAAAAAAAAATCATGCTAACTTTAGTGTTTTTTTTTTTTGTTTTTTTTTATGAATGAAACAGTTTCTTTCCAAAAAAAACACGTTTGAAAAATTGCTGCGCAAATACTGTGTAACATAAAGAGTTGCAATGACCACCATTTTAGTCCCTAGAGTGTCTGCTAAAACAATATATATAATGTTTGAGGGTTCTGAGTAATTTTCTAGCAAAATTCTTTTTTTATTTTTACATGTAGGAGAGAAGTGTCAGAAGTGACCTGGGTGACAAGGGGTTAATTACCATAAGTAATATACAAATAATTAATATAAGCCCTGTGAGCTCATCCTCTCAGTCTGCTGCAGAGTGTGTCAGCTTGTATTTAAACTGGCCGCTCTGTACCTATATGTATGACTACCATTAT
Organism: Rana muscosa; assembly: GCA_029206835.1. NCBI lineage: Eukaryota > Metazoa > Chordata > Amphibia > Anura > Ranidae > Rana > Rana muscosa. Next base: position 148,094,736 of record CM055126.1, on the reverse strand, counting down.
AAAAAACCTCTGGGACTTCTATTCTTCTTACCTTTACCTTTCTCTCTCTTCTACTTTTTCTTTTTAGTCTGTCTTTTCTTTTTATATCCATTATTATATATAAAACTAGTAGCGGAGTTCTTCAATAATAACTCCTTATTTTTTATTAAACAATAGTTACTGAGTTCCATTGAAGTAATACGCACCTATTAGATATACAACAAATATATATCTTCATGTGTTTTTTTTTCCATCCTAATATACACTAATTCAACGATATATGTATATTAGGAACTTCTATTTTATTTTTTTATATAGTGTCTATTAATATACCATAGTATATAATGATTATTTCTGTTTTGTAAACTATTTGACGTCTATTTCAAACATATTCTTTATTGATATACCAGTTATGGGTTAACATAGGTTAAACTAAGTCTTCCTTCTTTTACTATTGGAACTCAACTTAGACACAATTATCAAATATATGTTTTCTTTAACTGCTACTATTTATTGTAACTATGTTTATCAAATATGGATACGTTTGTAAAATTTTCAAAACTCAATAAACAAAATTGACAAGAAACTGTTCGCTCTGTATATAGCTTCTGACAGGCTGCACAAGCAGCCCCGTATCTCCGGAACCATAAATGATACCTAAATGTGGGGTCTCTGCGACCCCTTGTCACTGAGCTACAACCATCAAAGTCGATCTTTTTAAAAAAAATAAAAAATTTTTTTTTAGGCAAATGGGCCTATATTGAGAAAGGGGCCTGGAGCTGCAGCTCCATTAACCCTTATGTTAATCCGGCCCTGCATATGACGTCCAGCAGAATAACAGCTGCCACCGCGCGCCCGTGGGGGCACGCATCGCGGCAATCAGTGGTGCGGTGTGTCAGTCTGACACACCGCTACACCGATCTCGGTAAAGAGCCTCTGACGGAGGCTCTTTACCTCATGATCAGCCGTGTCCAATCACGACTGATCATGATGTAAACAGAAAGAGCTGTTGATTCTACTTTTCCTCACTTGCGTCTGACAGACACAAGTAGAGGAGAGCCGATCGGCTGCTCTCCTGACAGGGGAGGTCTGTGCTGATTGTTTATCAGTGCCAGCCATCAGTGCTGCCTATCAGTGCCCATCAGTGCTGCCTATCATAGGGTGACCAGACATCCCCGGTTTCAGGGGACAGTCCCCGGATTGAGGACACTGTCCCCGGACCAAGTCTGTCCCCGGATTGGATTTGAACAGGGGCTGGGGCAATTTCAAAGTCATTGCAGAATAAAAAAAAAAAAAAATCTGAATTACACACCGCTGTTCTTACTAGCTTGGGGGGGGGGGGGTGTATTTTTTTCCATTATTTGTGCCCCTTTCTGATGATCATGTGCTGGTCGGAGTGGAGGGATCATTTCTTCAGTTTCGGGCGCATGCCCATTCAGCTCCGCTCGCATGTTCTTCTGCCTTGGCTCAAGTCCCGGCCAGCCGCCTGCCTGCTTATCTCCTTGCCTTCCCCGGTGGAGTGATCCTCCTCTGCTCCCCACCCAGTAGTAGCCGGTGCCCAGAGAGTGAGACTTGACAGGCTGTGAGGCGGGCGGTGGCGGGCAGAGAGTCGCTGATTGCCACCAATACTAGTAAAAAAAAAATGTCCCCGGATTTCATTTAAAAAATCTGGTCACCTTAGCCTATCAGTGCCACTCATAAGTACCCATCAGTGCAGCCTTTCAGTGCCCATCAAAAGCTGAAAATTGACTTGGCAGGAAGGGGGGAAAGTGCCTGGTATTGAAGTGGTTAAACACTGTCCATATAAAAATGCACTGGACTGCATCTGGTCTTAACCAGCCCTCAAAAAGGAAACAAATGGAACTAATGCCGCGTACACAGGCTCGGAATTTCCAGTGTAAAAAGTCAGACGTAATTTTTTCATCGGATATTCCGACTGTGTGTATGCCCCATCGGACTTTTTCCGTTGGAAATTCCAACGGAATTAGATAAGAGAACATGTTGGAATGGAATTTCCGTTCGTCTGGATGCAATTCCGACGGACTAAAAACCACGCATGCTCGGAAACAATTCGGCGCATGCTCAGAAGCATAGACCTTAATTTTCTCGGCTCGTCGTAGTGTTTTAAGTCACCGCTTTCCTGACGGTCGGACTTTAGTGTGACCGTGTGTATGCAAGACAGCTTGAGCGGAATTCCGTCGGAAAAACCAGTCGGAGTTTATCTCGACGGAAAACCGGTCGTGTGTACGAGGCATAAGAATTGGTAAGCAGCAGTATAAAAAATCCCTGCATTTGTGTTTAATACCGCTTTAAAGCGGAGTTCCACCCAAAAAAAAAAACATTTGGCACCTTTCAGGGGGCAGGGGGGTGCAGATATCTGTCTAAGACAGGTATTTGCACCCACTTCCGGGCATAGACTCCCGTGGGAGTCACGCCACTTCTCCCCCCCCACATCCCCCTGCTGTCTCCTGGGAAACACACAGGTAAGTGTCCATTTTTTTAAAGTCAGCAGCTGCAGTATTTGTAGCTTCTGGCGTATAAAAAAAAAAAAAAATTTGGGTGGACCTCCGCTTTAAGATAAAGGCTTTTCACTAGATGATGTAACTGCATCAGTAATATTATACATAAAGAGAAATGATTGCAGTTTGTCCAACTACAGATATGAAAGTATGATGGAGACACCCATCTAATCATTTGAAGGTGAACTCAGGCAAGCAAAAAGCTAAGTCAGCAGATAAACAACCCCTTTAGACCCTGCTCACAGCTAGCGATTTGGGATCGCAGGCAGAATTGCTGTGATTCTGCCTGCGATTCCAAAACGCACTGCAATGCTGGCAAAATGCAGCATGCTTGTTCAGGTGTCATACATTTTCAAAGACACCAAAACGCTATGTGGTTTTGCCAAGATTGTCGCGTGATAATTTCTGCTGCAATCGCGGCAAACCGCACCACATGAAGCTTGTCGCCCAAAAGAAGCTCCTGCTCTTTTTTGGGCATCAAGTTTCGCGTGATGCTTTTTCCCGCAATTGCAGCACGATTTATCGCACGAGCCTGTGCTTTCCCTATAGAAGTCAAAGAAACACGTTTTCTTATTTTCCCCTCCTGTCTCCCCTTGCTTGTACTCACCCTCTCTTTGCTCCTCTGTCACCCTGTTTGCCTGCCAGAGTGAGGAGAAAACCAGTCACCCTGGTACACAACGCTGTCTTGGAGGAAATAAATATTTCACATGCTACCTTATACCTGGAAATACCAGGTATGTCACTTTTCTCAGGTGGGGAATAAAGTGGTGGGGGAGTAAAGAGAAATAAAACTGCAGAAACAGCGAAGCGCAAGTTTATCTTTAGGGGTCATTCACACCGAAGCGTATGTGATAATGTGCGTTAAACATTTTTTTTAACATAAAGTAATTTGAGGTATATAAACTTTGCATTGCCATGAATTCTTAATTGTACCCCATCACACATACTGTATGCAGTGTAAAGATAGCGTACCACAATGCACACATGTGAATACTGTGTTAAGATGTGTTGAGGGCCCATTCAAACTTAAAAATTAACACTTATCAAAATGCGTGTGTAATGTGCATGCCTATGGTGGAAATGAGCCCCTAAAGTTGGAGACACACATTACAATCTGACTGTGCAATCTGTGCACAATCGCCCTTCAGGCCCCTTTCACACCTGAGTGATTTTCTGCATGAAGCTCTAAAACGCTGAACAAGCCAAATCCCATTCATTTCAATCACCCCACATTCACATCTGAGCGTTCTGTCACAGTGGCGTCACTAGGGTTGATGTCACCCGGTGCGGAAAAAAATGGTGTCACCCCCCACCAACTATAGTCCCCCCTCAGTACAGACCCCCCTCCACTAACAACAGACCCCCCTCCCGCAGTATAGATCCCCTCCCTCAGTACAGACCATCCCACCAAGTACAGACCCCCCCTCCATCAATATAGACCCCCTCCCTCAGTATAAACCTCCCCCCTCAGTGCAGACACCCCAACCTCAGTGCAGACCGCTCCATCAGTACAGACACCCCCACCTCAGTGCAGACCCCACAGCAGTACAGACCCCCCTCAGTTACAGACCCCCGCTCAGTTACAGACACCCCCTCAGTTACAGACACCCCCCAGTGCAGACCCCCCTCAGTTACAGACACCCCCCAGTGCAGACCCCCCTCAGTTACAGACATCCCCCAGTGCAGACCCCCCTCAGTTACAGACATCCCCCAGTGCAGACCCCCCTCAGTTACAGACATCCCCCAGTACAGACCCCCCTCAGTTACAGACTCCCCCCTCAGTTACAGACACCCCCCTGGTGCAGACCCCCCTCAGTTACAGACATCCCCCAGTGCAGACCCCCCTCAGTTACAGACATCCCCCAGTGCAGACCCCCCCTCAGTTGCAGACCCCCCCTCAGTTACAGACCCCCCAGTTACAGAACCCCCCCTTGGTGCAGACCCCCCTCAGTTACAGACATCCCCCAGTTACAGACTCCCCCCAGTTACAGACCTTCCTCAGTTACAGGCACCCCAGATACAGCCCCCCCCGGTGTAAACCCCCCCTAGTGCAGACACCCCCAGTTACAGCCCCCCCTAGTGCAGACACCCCCAGTTACAGCCCCCCCTTGGTGTAAACCCCCCCTAGTGCAGACACCCCCAGTTACAGCCCTCCCCCTGGTGCCAACCCCCCCTAGTGCAGACACCCCCAGTTACAGCCCCACCTTGGTGCAAACCCCCCTAGTGCAGACACCCCCCCTTACCTTACAGAGCAGAAGAATGAGCAGATACACACAGCGGTGTGTCCCTCGAGCGCGGGCTCCGCCTCCTCCTCTGTCGATGTAAACAGAGAGGAGGGGGTGGCGGCTTCCTTCCGCTCCGCTGAGGGACACAAGCCACGACGCAAGCCACAGGGCAGCGGGCGGGCAGTGTTAGCGTTGTGCCGCTACCCACGGGTGTCACCCCTCTGGTGGGTGTCACCCGGGTGCGGCCCGCCCCCCCCGCACCTGGCTAGCAACGTCGATGTTCTGTCGCCTGAAGCAAAACACCTGTCAATCAAATAAGTACATGAGCCAGTGGTGGCCCGTCCTGGTTAGTGCCTGGCCCCTAACCTACATGCAGGCTGCCAGAGGCACGGATTTCAATGTTTTTTTTTTTTTAAGCACATGATTAGAGCCTGAGGCTCCAATTGGCTTAAAAAAAGGTGCTCAAAAAAGGGTGGTCAAAAAAGGGTGTGGGTTCCCACCCAGTTCAAAAGCAAAACAAAAAGTCCTTAAAAATGGAGCACCAGCTGCCACTGACACAAGCTTCTTCTTGCCAGATTGGAGGCAGATTGGGCCCCACAGACTTCAATGGGAATGCCTGAAAATATGCGACATGAGCATTTTACAAGCATTTTGTTGTGCATTTTCTGCTCAACCAGCAGCCCTACACCCTTAATCGCCTCCACCTCATCTCCCCCTAGTGCTTTCTATTGGCTAAACAAAAATGCCTGAAGCTGTAAAACACTTATAATACGCTTCTAAAACGCTTGTAATACGTTGCTAAATCTGCTCAGGTGTGCAGCCTTAACCACTTCCCTACCCGCCCATAGTAATATGACGCCCACAGATGGGATCTCCCATCCTGGGTGGACGTCCTCAGGTTTGTGGGGGGATATCTGAATGATGCCTGCAGCTAGAGGCATCATTCAGATATCCTTGTCTTCTGCCAGCGATTCTGCGCACCATAAGAATGATCATAGCGGCGGTTCCGCCGCTTGATCGTTCTTATAGGCGGCGGGAAGGGACATCCCCCCCTCCCGCCGCCATCCGGTGCTTCTCCGGGCTCTCCAGTGCCATCGGGGGCCCGGAGAATGAATCGTCCGGCGCCGGAGGTGAAGCATAGAGATGACTGGTGACCAGATGGTTACTAGTCATCTCTATGACTGGCGGAGGCCCGGGCGCTATGTGATGACGTCACGCCCGGGTCCTCAGAAGTAAACAAAGCCACCATTGCGGCTAGTAAGCATGAGATCGGTGAAATTTTTTGCACAATCTCATGCTTTCCAGCCTGGAGGAGACATGTGGGGTCTTATTGACCCCGCATCTCTCCATAAAAAGGACCTGTTGCACACCATTCCTATTACAAGGGATGTTTACATTCCTTGTAATAGGAATAAAAGTGATCAAAATTTTTTTTTTTTTTTTAAAGTGTAAAAATAAAAAAAATTAAGTAAAATAAAAAATTAATAATAAAAAAATTAAAACGCCCCTGTCCCCGGTAGCTCGCGATCAGAAGCGAACGCACACGTAAGTCCCGCCCACATATGTAAACGCCGGTCAAACCACATATGTGAGGTATCGCCGCGTGCGTTAGAGCACGTGCAACAATTCTAGCACTAGACCTCCTCTGTAACTCTAACCTGGTAACCTGTAAAATTTTTCAAAGCGTCGCCTATTGAGATTTTTAAGTACCGAAGTTTGGCGCCATTCCATGAGTGTACGCAATTTTAAAGCGTGACATGTTAGGTATCTATTTACTCGGCGTAACATCATCTTTCATATTTTACAAAAGAATTGGGCTAACTTTACTGTTTTGTTATTTTTTAATTCATTAAACCATTTTTTTTTTCCCTAGGGTGTCTGCTAAAAAAACATATATAATGTTTTGGGGTTCTGAGTAATTTTCTTGCAAAAGAATGATGATTTGTACATGAAGTGCCAGAATAGGCCCAGTATTGAGGTGGTAAAAAAAGCCCGGTGTTGAAGTGGTTAAAGTGGTTGTAAATTCTTATAATCCACTTTTCACTACAGGTATGCCTATAATAAGGCTTACCTGTTGCTACCCCGGATATCTCCTAAACCTGCACAGTTTAGGAGATATCCCCTGTATCTGCATGTGCCGACGTCATCGGCACATGCACACTGAAGCAATGGTTCGTGCCGTTGCTTCAGTTAGTGTGCCATTATGGGCGGCTCCTGTGCGCATGTGCGGGAGTGACGTCATCGCGGCTCTGGACAATCACAACACCGGAGCCCGCGATACCCAGAAGTAACTCAGGGTTTGTTTTTGATTTTTTTGTGGGTTTACAACCACTTTAAAGGATAAGTTCACCTTTCATAACAAGTTACATGTTACACCCATGTAACATGTTATGAATGCATCGGCACCACCCCCCCCCCCCCCCACCTCCCAATCCCCACTGTTACAGCACACTGGGGATCTTGTCCCCATGTTTGCTGCCACAATTAAAAAAAGATGTTGTCATGCGGGGCTCCGCCCACCCAGCCGCATCACTCATTTACAGTGTTCTGTGAATGGAAAACTACAACTACCGACAGCCTTTGTGGCGCTGTTGAGCGCTGTGGTAGTTCTTGAAAGTTCTTGTCAGTGTGTAACTGAATGTGTGCACGAGGTACGAGCACATAGCTTACACACCATGTCTGCAAGAGACCTGCATATCACCCATGATCTGCTGATCCTGGGTGCAATGCTTTGCAGGCTACTAATAAAAATAAAATAAAACATTTTTTTTACCTGCAATTTATTTTTTTGAAAAGGTGAACTTATCCTTTAAGCCTAGTATACATTATTTGTTTTTTTCGTTCAACCCAGCGGGCTAAACAAAAAAAAAACTGAAAAGCTCGGGAGGAGATTCTGCACTAACTACCTGATGTTAGTACAGCCACCTCCCCGCTAAGCTATCGTGTTCTGACAGGGAGGACGGCCCCCTCGCCAGAACACACCGGTCAGTGCTCTCAGCCATTGGTTGGATGTCGATTGGCAGACCTTTTTGGGTCATGCCCCTTCGACAGAAGTCGGACATTCGCCCAGCTTCTGCTGGACTGGCTGCTGTACACATGGGCCGAATGTCGGACAGTTTCTATTGAACCAGCTGATACCACCCGATATTCAGCCCATGTGAACGGCCCTTTACATTTACCAATTATGTTGTATTATTGCCTACCAATCTGCACCAGGTGTATGCAGATAGTAGAGCAGGATTTACTGTATATTAAACAGCAGACAATTTACAAATGCCAAATATAGCTTTCTTCATCTGGTATAAATAATAGAGTTAATAACGAAGCAAGCATAACTAGCAAGCTGGAATCAGAAACCTACAACGTCTTCTGGTATCAGTGTCCAGGCCTTTACATCTTTTATGAAGAGAAGTCATAGGCTGACTTGACACAATAGCTTTATCTCCGAAATGTTCTGGTGTATCAGTGACACTCAGATATCCACTTTCTGTGAAGTATATATTACACATTCCCGTCAGTGACAGCTGGTCACATGATCTCCGAATAAAAGGCCTCAGACAAGTCTTCTTTCTAGACATTCCGCCAGTTGTCAACAATGGCGTACATAGCTAAATCCTTCTACGACCTGCAAGCCACAAATCTCGAAGGGGAGAAGGTTGATTTCAATGTGTTTAGGGGAAGAGTAGTTTTGATAGAAAATGTTGCCTCACTTTGAGATACGACCGTCAGGGATTACACGCAGCTTAATGAGCTGCAGAACAAATATCCGCGGCGGCTTGTTGTGATGGGATTTCCATGCAATCAGTTTGGCTACCAGGTACGTAATTCTGTAAATATACATTACAGGTTTTAGGTGGTTACATCATTCACAAGGCATGAGCACCTCAAGATTAAAATGTTCACGTTGGAGGAATCTGTGTCAGGTAAACATACAGAAAAAATCTTAGTTTATTGTCCATACTCATGCCGCATTTTAATGTCATTGAAAAAAACAACGTTTTTCTCTACGTGATTTTTCGTGATTCCTTTCAAACCTGCCTTGCCTACACACTATTGTGAAAAAAAATGCTCGAGCAAAGCGCGGTGACGTACAACACGTACGACGTCACTATAAAGGGGAAGTTCTATTCGGATGGCGCCACCCTTTGGGACGCTTTTGCTGATCCTCGTGTTATTAAAGTTTGGTGAGAGCCGATTCGCCCTTTTCAGCCTCATGCTCTTCAGTCCGTTACAGCGTGACGAATGTGCTATCTCCATTACGAACGCTAGTTTTACCAGAAGGAGCGCTCCCGTCTCATACTTGATTCTGAGCATGCGCATTTTTTTCCCCCTCGTAAAAGCATACACACTGCCGTTTTTCACGACGTTAAAAAGAACAACGTGAAAAACAACGTGAAAAAATAGAGCAAGTTCTAATTTTTTTTAGGCCATTTTTCACGTCGTGAAAAATGCTCTGGAGCCTACGCACGATCGTTTTTAATGACAATTTAAAAAATGGCATTTTTCACGCCATGAAAAACGGTCGTGTGTACGCGGCATCAGAATTGACCCATTATTGTTTGGGGAAATCAGATGAAGCCCTGCCATGGTGGCTTTCCACAGGGAAACTAAAGGTTTGTACTGGCCGGGCTGTTCCTGGCCTTATCCGGGACAAACATGCAGCCAGGGAAGGAAAGACAGAATTTCCAATATAAAGACTTGTGGCTCAGTGATTAAGAAAGTATTGAAGAATTTGGATCAACTCAACACCAACGCATTTTCAAAAGGAGAGTTCAGTAATGGCAGCCTGTATATTTTCTTGGTTACATTTTTCTTAATTTTTAACTAGACTTATGCCGTGTACACACGATCGGAATTTCCGACAACAAATGTCCGATGTGAGCTTTTGGTCGGATATTCCGACCGTGTGTAGGCTCCATCGGACATTTGCTGTCGGAATTTCCGACAACAAATGTTTGAGAGCAGGTTCTCAATTTTTCCGACAACAAAAGTTCTTGTCGGAAATTCCGATCGTGCGTATCCAATTCCGGCGCACAAAAATCCTACGCATGCTCGGAATCAATTAGACGCATTCTCTGAATCATTGTCGGCTCGTCGTAGTGTTGTACGTCACCGCGTTCTTGACGATCGGAATTTCCCAGCAACATTTGTGCGACCGTGTGTATGCAAGACAAGTTTGAGCCAACATCCGTCGGAAAAAAAAACACGGTTTTGTTGTCGGAAATTACGATCGTGTGTACGCGACATTAGAGTGACACATACATATCCACTATAGGGTGACCACATTTCCAAACTGCCATTCAGGGACACCCCCCCCCCAGAAAAGATGATTTTTGACATCTTTTACTGCCGATTTTTGGGGCAGGGGCGTATCATGAAATCAGCGGGCCTGTGTGCAAGATCAAAAGTGGGTCCTAGGCATCAAGAAGAACAATATGGTGCGCAAAGCGGGTTGTGGACATGTCTTAAATTGCGCTAAATATTGGCTTAAAGGGGGTGTTGTTAAAGAGAGTCTGAGATGACTTATATAGTGCAGAATGTGGTAATGTTAAATAGGGAATGCAGAGTGTATGGTGGTGAGTAGTATGTACAGGAGAGGAGTGCGGAGTGTATGGAGGTGGGTAATATGTACAGGAGAGGAGTGCGGAGTGTATGGTGGGGGTAATATGTACAGGAGAGGAGTGCAGAGTGTATGGAGGTGGGTAATATGTACAGGAGAGGAGTGTGGAGTGTATGATGGGGGTAATATGTACAGGAGAGGAGTGTGGAGTGTATGGTGGGGGTAATATGTACAGGAGAGGAGTGCGGAGTGTATGGAGGTGGGTAATATGTACAGGAGAGGAGTGCGGAGTGTATGGCGGGGAGTAATATGTAAAGGAGAGGAGTGCGGCGTGTATGGCATGGGTAATATGTACAGGAGAGGAGTGCGGAGTGTATGGCGGGGGTAGTTAGTGGAGAGAGGATACCACCTCCTGATAGTCTGTCAGCCACTACTATACCACCTTGGTGGTGGGGCACTCCGAAGGATGTAAGGGGGCACTCTGGAGGAAGTAAAGAGACACTCTGGAGGCACTAAGGGGGCACCCTGGAGGTTGTAAGGGGGGATGAAAGGGGGCACTCTGGCGGTACTAACTTAGTCAGAGCCCCCCTACATCCTCCGGGGTGCCCCCTTAGTGCCTCCTTACATCCTCTGTAGTGCCCCCTTACATCCTCTTCCAGAGTGCCCCCTTAGTACTACTGTGTGGAGAAAGTATAGGGAAGGGAGTAAGGGAGCACTCTGGAGGAAGTAAGGAGCACTCTGGAGGCACACAGATAGTACCTCCAGAGTGCCCCCTGCAGAGAGTCCTGAGGAGTGATGGCCATTAATCCATGCCAGGTGAATGTTAGGAAAAGCAGAGCACACCACCCACCTCATGGCTGCCCTATTCCACTACTGCTTGCTCTCTCCCTGCCACAGCCCTGACATAAGCCCGGTCCAGCCTGTGGTGTATGTCCCCATGTTATCTGTACCTGAATTACTGCAGTTCCTCCGGGGGATGCTGCACCCACTGCTGCTCAGGTCAGGGCGGTGAGGTCTTATCCCACTCCCTCCTGGGCTGGAATGAGCTGTGTACAGAGTGCAGGGTTCTGGGATGAGCTGTGTACCGAGTGCAGGGTTCTGGGATGAGCTGTGTACAGAGGGCAGGGTTCTGGGATGAGCTGTGTACAGAGGGCAGGGTTTCTAGGATGAGCTGTGTACAGAGGGCAGGATTCTGGGATGAGCTATATAAAGGGTGCAGGGTTCTGGGATGAGCGATATACAGGATGCAGCAGAGGTGTAATTAGAACCTTCAGGGCCCTGGTGCAGTGTATGGGAGGTAGCAGAGTACAATGGCTGGATAGTGGAGGGCAGTATAATGTAAATGGGAGGGATGGCATTGGAGGGCAGTATAATGGGAGGGGGTAGTGGAGGGCAGTATAATGTAAATGGGAGGGGTGGCAGTGTAGAGCAGTATAATAGGAGGGGGCAGTATAATGGGGGGGGGGTTAGTGGAGGGCAGTGTAATAGGAGGGGTGGCAGTGGAGGGCAGTATAATGGGAGGGGGGCAGTATGATGGAAGGGGGTGGTAGCGGAGGGCAATATGATGGGAGGGGGGCAGTGGAGGGCAGTATAATGGGAGGGGGGTTAGTGGAGGGCAGTATGATGGGAGGGGTGGTAGTGGAGGGCAGTATAATGGGAGGGGGGTAGTGGAGGGCAGTATGATGGGAGGGTGGTAGTGGAGGGCAGTATGATGGGGCGGGGGTTGGTGGAGGGCAGTATAATAGGAGGGGTGGCAGTAGAGGGCAGTATAATGGCAGGGGGAGTTATTGGTGGGCAGTATAATAGGAGGGGTGGCAGTGGAGGGCAGTATAATGGTAGGGGGCAGTATTATGGGAGGGGGTGGTAGCGGAGGGCAGTATGATGGGAGGGGGGGCAGTGGAGGGCAATATAATGGGAGGGGGGTAGTGGAGGGCTGTATGATGGGAGGGGTGGTAGTGGAGGGCAGTATGATGGTAGTGGAGGGCAGTATGATGGTAGTGGAGGGCAGTATGATGGGTAGTGGAGGACAGTAAATGGGAGGGGTGGTAGTGGAGGGCAGTATAATGGGAGGGGGGTTAGTGGAGGGCAGTATGATGTAAGGGGTGGTAGTGGAGGGCAGTATGATAGGAGGGGTGGTAGTGGAGGGCAGTATGATAGGAGGGGTGGTAGTGGAGGGCAGTATGATGGGAGGGGTGGTAGTGGAGGGCAGTATGATGGGAGGGGTGGTAGTGGAGGGCAGTATGATGGGAGGGGTGGTAGTGGAGGGCAGTATGATGGGAGGGGTGGTAGTGGAGGGCAGTATGATGGTAGTGGAGGGCAGTATGATGGTAGTGGAGGGCAGTATGATGGTAGTGGAGGGCAGTATGATGGGTAGTGGAGGACAGTAAATGGGAGGGGTGGTAGTGGAGGGCAGTATAATGGGAGGGGGGTTAGTGGAGGGCAGTATGATGTAAGGGGTGGTAGTGGAGGGCAGTATGATAGGAGGGGTGGTAGTGGAGGGCAGTATGATAGGAGGGGTGGTAGTGGAGGGCAGTATGATGGGAGGGGTGGTAGTGGAGGGCAGTATGATGGGAGGGGTGGTAGTGGAGGGCAGTATGATGGGAGGGGTGGTAGTGGAGGGCAGTATGATGGGAGGGGTGGTAGTGGAGGGCAGTATGATGGGAGGGGTGGTAGTGGAGGGCAGTATGATGGGAGGGGTGGTAGTGGAGGGCAGTATGATGGAAGGGGTGGTAGTGGAGGGCAGTATGATGGGAGGGGTGGTAGTGGAGGGCAGTATAATGGGAGGGGTGGTAGTGGAGGGCAGTATGATGGGGCGGGGGTTAGTGGAGGGCAGTATAATAGGAGGGGTGGCAGTAGAGGGGGGTATAATGGCAGGGGGGGCAGTATGATGGGAGGGGGTGGTAGTGGAGGGCAGTATAATAGGGGTAGTTATTGGTGGGCAGTATAATAGGGAGGGGTGGCAGTGGAGGGCAGTATAATAGGAGGGGTGGCAATGGAGGGCAGTATGTTGGGAGCGGGTGGTAGTGGTAGTGGAGATCAGTATAATGTACAGCATGACTGGAGTTTGGAGGGGGGCAGTGTATGGGAGGGAGCAGAGTTACCATGAGCTACTCAGAGTTAGAGCAGTGCAGGGAGCATTTCGCCTACCTTTCTTCCAGTGCAGGAACACCCATCAGGTAAGAGCCGGAGTCAGGGGGCGGAGTCGGGGCGGAGTCGGGGGCGGAGCTTAGGCGCGTGGACGCAGAGGAGGAATCCTCCTCCGGCTCGCTCAGAATCCTGGGGCTCCACTCTCCTCCTCGTCATGACGTCACTGGTTGTTAGACGCTAGTCGGGCCATGCCTAGCAACCAGTTGTTTTGGCAGTGAGCCAGGCAGCGTCTGGGGGTGAAATGAAGCGGCGGTCTCGGACAGAACTAGCACAGCGGGCAGTGAGGGACAGTGTCAATGTGGTGGCAATTTTTAGGAGTCATCAGATCGGCCAAGGGGGCAATTCAGGGACACTTTATTGTCCCGGAACGAAGGTGCCCGGGACCAGGGACAAAGATTTCAATTACGGGATAATCCCGGGCAATCTGGGACACGTGGGCACCCTAATCCACTACTTAATAGCCCTGTAACCTATTTATCATGAAGTTGTTTCTTAAGCCTCGTACACATGGGCGGGAATCCCGTCGAAAAAAAAACGTTGGTTGTCTTGCCAAGCCCTGTGTACACACGCGCCATTCAAAAGAACCACCGTTCTTTTGAATGGCAAGAACACGGTGACATCATCGACTACGACGAGCCGGCGCTCGTCACATTCAATGCCATCGCCGCCATCTTGCTACACCCTACACTACCCTTGTATGCTACCGCGCATGCGTCAAAGTCTCATCGAGCATGCGTGGGTTTCCCTGGACAGGTAAGCATACAGACGACCGGGTTTCTCGGCAGGAAACACTCTGCCAAAAATCCCGACGAGAAAAATAGAGAGCAGGTTCTCTATTTTTCTCATTGAGATTCCAGGCAGTTCTCCTGCCGAGAAACCATACACACAAACGTTTTCTCTGCAAAAAGCTCTCCCAGCAGTTTTCTTGCCGAGAAAAACGGTCTTGTGTACGAGGCTTTACTGTGTTTTTTTGCCTCCTTCTAATGTCCTTTGTGAACTTCCGAACCTCTCCTTTACCCCTTCTGTTTTTCTTATACAAGCAGTGCACTGCTCTATGCACAATACACATCCCATAGCGCAGAGTACATCTCAGTAACAAGCATGAGAAGGTTCATATATACAATGGGAACATGGAGAACGAACATAGCCATCCTCTAGGAGGAAGTCGGGTCACAGAAGCAAAAACAAAAGAATTTGGAGGCTGAGAGCAATAGAAGAGACTTTTGTGAGTTAAAGTGGGAGTAAACTCCAATGCATATATTATACCTATAGGTAAGTACATAATAAGGCCTACCTATAAGTACTGTAAATATCTCCTAAACGTGCACCTTTTAGGAAATATTTACTCTACATGTTACGGTGATGTCACCGGAGCATGCACTCTGAAGCTACCCCAGGCCGTTCCTTCAGAGTTCTGTGCCGTAAACGGCAGCTACCACGTGCATGCGCAGGAGTGATGTCATCACAGCTCTGGCCAGTCACACAGCCAGAGTCTGTGAACCCGGAGGGAAGACCGCGTGAAGATGGAAGCCTTGTCAGTGCTGACAGCTCGTCGCTGGAAGGCTTCGTTCTAAGGTAAGTTTCACATAATGTGCTAGTATGCAGTGCATACCAGCACATTATGGCTTTACCTTGCAGGTGCCAAAAAAACAAAACACACAGAGGTTTAGTACCGCTTTAAAGTATATGTGGACCCTTACCTTAAAAAACATCCAATCCAGTTTTAAATAGAAGTGCATATATCCTTTTTTTTTTATAGGTCATTACATGACCTTTGTTCTCAGCTGTATAAGGGGCTTAGAGAGCTGGGGGTGGAGACTGCAGGGGGGGGGGTGTCAGAAGGAGGTAGAGAAACAAGTACAGTAAGGCCCCTTTCACACTTGGACGGGAGGTGCGTCGGCGGTAAAGCGCCCCTATTTTTAGCGGCGCTTTACCGCCAATTTCACCGCCAATTTCACGGCGCTATTCGGCCGCTAGCGGTGCGGTTTTACCCCTGCTAGCGCCCGAAAAAGGGTTAAAAAACACTGCAAAGCGCCTCTGCAGAGGCGCTTTGCCAGCGGTATAGCTGCGGTGCCCCATTGCCTTCAATGGGCAGGAGTGGTAAACACACCGCTCCTCTCGCCACTCCAAAGATGCGGCTAGCAGGACTTTTTTACCCTCAGGCTTTCACACTGGAGAAACAGCAGCCGCTGTTTCAGGTCAGTGTGCACTGTGCAGGCGCTATTTTTAGCGCAATGGCTCCTGCAAACCGCCCCAGTGTGAAAGGGGTCTAATACCTTGGATTACGAGTAACACGTTTTGAAAGACGAGCAACATTTTTATTTTTTATTTTAACTTGATCTGCGAGCACTGACTTGATATACAAGCAGTACAATACATGTAGTAAAGCCGCTGGTGTATGCAGTACTGCATGTGGCCAGAGGTCTGGGAAAGTTGGTGGCTACCAGTGCTTCATGGAAAACTCAGAGACACTCAGAGATACTCCCAGCTGGGTGGGGCCGGCGTAACGTGCGTCGGAGCATCCGAAAGTGTCAACAGTTCCCGAGTGTCTCCGAGCATCTCCGAGTTCTCCATGAAGTGTTGGGAGCCACCAGCGCCCCCGAACCTCTGGCCACATACAGTACTATATACACCAGCGCCCCTGCACCTCTGGCCACATACAGTACTATATACACCAGTGCCCCTGCACCTCTGGCCACATAGAGTACTATATACACCAGCGCCCCCGCACCTCTGGCCACATACAGTACTATATACACCAGTGCCCCGGCACCTCTGGCCACATAGAGTACTATATACACCAGTGCCCCTGCACCTCTGGCCACATAGAGTACTATATACACCAGCGCCCCCGCACCTCTGGCCACATACAGTACTATATACACCAGTGCCCCGGCACCTCTGGCCACATACAGTACTATATACACCAGTGCCTCCGCACCTCTGGCCACATACAGTACTATATACACCAGTGCCCCGGCACCTCTGGCCACATAGAGTACTATATACACCAGCGCCCCTGCACCTCTGGCCACATACAGTACTATATACACCAGTGCCCCTGCACCTCTGGCCACATAGAGTACTATATACACCAGCGCCCCCGCACCTCTGGCCACATACAGTACTATATACACCAGTGCCCCGGCACCTCTGGCCACATACAGTACTATATACACCAGTGCCTCCGCACCTCTGGCCACATACAGTACTATATACACCAGTGCCCCCGCACCTCTGGCCACATACAGTACTATATACACCAGCCCCCGTGCCCCCCGCACCTCTGGCCACATACAGTACTATATACACCAGTGTCCCCGCACCTCTGGCCACATACAGTACTATATACACCAGCCCCCGCGCCCCCCGCACCTCTGGCCACATACAGTACTGCATACAGCAGCGGTTGTGGAACGAATCATCTGATGATTCCATTATTTCTTATGGGGAAACTTGCTTTGATATACGAGTGCTTTGGATTACAAGGATGCTTCTGGAACAAATTATGCTCGTGATCCAAGGTATTACTGTATTCGATTTTCCCAGTGAAGAGCTGCCTGTGGGAGCATGTCAGCAGAAGTCTGACCACTGGAGTACAGACAGGCTGTGCTCCCAAAAAGAATTTAAAGAGGAAAAGTGACCATGCTGGGATTGATGTGCTTCCATGTCTGGCATTTTACAGTGTGAAATAGGAAAGCAGGGGCTGTCAGGATTAGCAAGTATTTCACAATGCAAGGAAAACGGGATACTTTTTCATACAATACATGGTACAACTGACACATATATAAAATGTTGGGGTAACATACACTTTACGAATACATACTTGAATGGATTTTTTTCCTATTTGAAACAGAGTTTAGTGTCACTTTATTGTTTCAATGATTTAACAACATCTTAAAAAAGAGGATCATTTCCCAACTTGGTGGGATAAATTAGTCACTCATTCTGGACAAGACCATACCTTCCAACTTTTTGGGGTGAGAATGAGGGACACCTATTAGCAAAAGTATGTAGGTATAGGACACACCCCCTGAAAGGATACTTGGTGTACTAAAAAAACATTAGTTAAACCCACATGTGCTTTTTTTTTTACAACTGCTATTCCTTTATACTGGCTTTTGACATTTACAAATGCAGCAATTTATAAATTGAGTAAAAGATTTAGCACTGTTAAGCCCCCATACACACGGTCGGACTTTTTGACAACAAACTTCAAAATGAGAAAGATTTCAAAAAAATCCTACCGTGTGTACGCTCCATCGGACAAACTTTTTCGGTTTTCATTGGACAAAAGTTTGCTCTGCAAACGGACAAACTTTTCGGCAACAAAAGTCCTACGGTGCAAAGTCCTATCGTGTGTACAGAAATCCATCGGACTTTTGTCCAAAGTACAAACACGCATGCCCAGAAAACAAATCAACCAACAATAGCAGAAGTTGACCAAAGGGTGGTGGTAAAGAGCAGAAAAGAGCATAAAAACCACGTGATGTTGGGAAAGTTTTGGGAAAGTTTGCAGAAAAGTCCTGTCGTGTGTATGCTATGGGTGTTCCCGGCCAACTCCCTTTCGGACAAAAATCCACGGAAATACCCAATTTACTTCCCAAATGGATGTTATTTTATGTACAATCACATGCCAGTGCCACAGAAGTGTACATGTAAAGTATATGTAGTTGCAGGGCACTGTGCCAGATTGGCCAAGCCCACATTCTCAAAATCTGATACCACACTTTATACAACATAAAATCACAATGCAGAAAACATCATAAAATATGTGTAGATGACAGTTACTTGGCTGTCTTGCTGTACAAAAAGTCTCAGTACTTTTTAAGGCACTGACCTGGAACAAACCTGCACATCAGTTCTAATTTCATTCTGACTTTCTAATCTGCATGCTTGTTCCAGGTCAGTGACTCAAAAAGTATTAATGCCAGGTGTTTTAAAGGTACAGGTTTTCCTTAGCATAGCATGGGCTTTTATGGTAGGGGCAGATTTATGTGGGCTAAAGAATGAGTACCACACAAAGTGCCATTTTTGGTGGTCATGGTAAAGGTTGGGATACGGTTTATTGTGACACTTTTTTTAAACCACTTCAGCCCCGGAAGGATTTACCCCTGTGAGGGGGTTAGCTCGGCAGCGGGTGTGTGTGACCCCCGAGATGGGCTCCCCACACAAAAACAGGCCCAGCAAACGGAGGTTGTGGTTTTCAAAATCAAAAAGGTGCGGTTTATTTTCTATTTACAGTGACAAAACACAGCAAAGCAAAAGAAACATAAACAAAATAAATCCTGGTCAACTTGACCTCTGACTAAACATACAGGTTTCCTAACTAACAACTGGGATCAGCCTAGTGCTGTCCTAGTCCCTAAGTCCCTGGTTTTAAATGTCCAAGCAAATAGCCACACAGGCTTTGTCTCACCGCACAGGGGTTCACTCTCCCTAGACAGTCCACACAGGTCTGGTTCCAGGCATGAGCTAACATCTAATGAAGCTGGGAGTTCTTATAGAGGCCTAAATGAGCTGACAAGCTTCAGCTGGTCTCATCAACTCCCTGTCTGCACGACGCCCCACACTCTCCCTAGAGGTATGAGTCATCCATGAGCCCACTAGCCTTATACAACTCTCCACCTAGTTGTATAAGTCGGCGTAAAGCCTGAATCTGGGCGAAATATATCTACCCCCCTGGATGCAACCAGGTGACTTTACCTTCCTGCTGTCACACCCCCTTAATGACAAGGTCATTTTTTGCGATACGGCACTGCGTAGCTTTAACTGACAATTATGCGGTCGTGGGACGCTGTACCCAAATAAAATTGATGTCCTTTTTTTCCCCACAAATAGAGCTTTCTTTTGGTGGTATTTGATTGTTTTTATTTTTTGCGCTATAAACAAAAAAGAGCGTCAATTTAAAAAAAAAAAACAATATTTCCTGGTGCCTCCATGGCAGCATACCTGTGATAGAGCTCCGCCTCGACTCCTCCTTCAGGACTAGTGAATAGCATAAATTAAAGGCATAGCCCCTCCCCCAACATTCTCCTTTTTTTCCTCATACCTTCTTGTGCTGGTGAAGAGTAGCAGTATGTCCATACCGCTGCAGTCGGCAGCGTCCGCCGGGTTTAGCCTTTCCCGTGCGCAGTCCCTGTTCTTGGGCCGCTCACAGCGCTGATAAGACTGGGAACCCCTCTGTGGATCTGTTGGGGTCATTTCGCAGAGTTTCCTCACAGGAACGCAGTCTGCTATCACATCCATGATGAATGCAGTGGAAGTCGCAAAAGGATCAGCTCCATCTTCCCAGGCTGGTGGTTTCCATTTTTTATTACAGGCATTTGTGTTTTTCCCCTTTCTTTTCCTCTCTTCCCCTCCCCTCCCCTTCCCTTTGCTTGTTAGGCGCCTTTAAAATGATTGTTGTCTTACTTTTTTGTTCCTTTAAAACTGTGCAACTGGATAGGGCAGGTGTCTCTCTGTGCAACAACATTGTGGTGCTTATTTCCGGGTTCAGGGGGGGCTACAGGTGCTCTGTACGTCCCGCCAGGTAGGAGAGTGTCATGACACGGCGTCCTCGCCGCCGTCTGCGCATGCGCGATTCGGGAGTGATACAGAGCCGTAGTTTCTCGGCTCTCTGTACTGGGCGACGCTGGATCTTCTGCGCGTGCGCATGCATGGTCGCTTGGTTCAGTGTCGGCCATCTTGGATTTTGGAAAGAAGGCTAGATTTGCCCTTTTTTTCAATCCATTCCAAATAGTGGTTTATGGGATTAGCCCACGCACCTTGAGCCTATTTAGGTTCAGATTCAGGGATTGCTGTCAGTCTCCTCAGCTGTGCCCTGCTAGGTTTCTCTGATGCTGCTTTGTGGTAGGTACTTTTTATTTTCTCAAAAAAAAATGTTGCCGATCAAAAATGTTTATGTTTAAAAAAATAAAATAAAAAATAAAAAAAGATGACGATATAAAAATGTTGTATAAAAAAAGATGACGATATTAAAATGTTTAAAAAAAAAAAAAAAAGCGACGCCAAAAACTCCTGATTCTTTTCCCTTTCTTACTATATTTCCGGAGCTGATCCTTGTGCCCAACTCCGCAATGAGTCATTCATCTCACATTAAAGATCCTCACACTTCTATTAGGTATGTGACCAACTATACGTGAGTATAAAAAAAAAAAAAAAAAAAAAGTGCGCTCACTGGTCTAGCGTGAGTTCCTTACATTGTAGCCCTACCCACTCCAAGGGGTCCCGCTCAGCAGGGCGTAGGTCCCATTCTTCACATCGTAGATCAGAGAGGTCAAGATCCAGAGGACATGATCGGTCCCCTTCTCCTAGGACCTATAGCAAGAGAAATGCTGGACATGTGAGGCTACACCGCTACCAGACAGAGTGGTCTGTAAGGACTGTTTTACGGACTATGCCTCCAACCGCGAGCTAGAAAGTCAGCACGCTGTAGATCTGCTCAAGCGAACAATGAAGGACTCCTTCTCTGAGCTTTTGACTTTGGTCCCCGCTCAACCACTTCAGCAGATATCCCAGGTTCAGGATATAGAACCCAATCTCCCTGGTCCATCAGCAGTCAGTACACCTCTGCCACCGTCAGGCCGACCAGCTAGAGATTCACCACCTGAAGACTCTTCAGGGGACTCTTCAGAAGAGTCAGAAACTTCTGGCTTCAGTCTCTCCTTGGTAAAGCCATTCATCCAGGCAGTCAAAGCCGCAATCGCCTGGAAAGACGCAGATTAGCCTCCCCAAGAGTCTACACGCTACTTCCCATTCCTCAAAAGAAAACAGGTTCTTTTCCTGTTGATGGGCAAGACTAGTCAAGTCATTCAGAAGGAATGGGCAAAGACTGATAAATAAATAAAAAAATAAAAAATTTATTTTTTGGGGTCGTTCAATAAACTATAAACCCCTTACCAGAGTCGGGAACGCAGTCACTAAACTCCATGCCAGTGGTAGACGCGTTGGTGGTGCGACTCGCAAAAATATAACTTTGCCAATGGAGGATTCCGCTTCCTTCAAAGACCCTCTAGATAGGCGAATCGACCTGGAGCTGAAGAGGAGCTACTTGGCCGCGGGAGCAGCGTGTAAGCCAGCTATTGCCCTCACATCAGTATCAAATGCTATAAGATCTTGGACAGATAACATTGAGACGGCATTGCGTCAGGATGTTCCCATGGAGGATATAATTAAAGCCTTGGAAGAGCTTAGATTGTCGGCAGACTTTGTCGGGGTAGCGGCCATTGACACGATCAGGTGCTCGGCAAGATCCATGTTGCATTCAGTAATGGCGAAGAGGGCCTTGTGGCTGAAACCCAGGACGGCTGATTTATCTTCCAAACAAAATTAGTGCAAAATCCCGTTCGATGGTAAAGCCCTATTCGGAGACAAAATGGATAAAGCTATCTCCAGGCTGTCAGGAGGGAAGTCTGGTATGCTTCCACAGGACAGAAGGATGCGAAGATTCAGAGGTGGCTCCTCTAGGTTCCGCCAGTCAAACCCAAGGGATTTTAGGCAGTCGAGACAGCCCAGGGACAACAAAAGACCTTGGAAAGGTACTCGATGATCCTTTTTGTATAGGAAGATGAAAGCCCTTCCGGCTCCACAGGAGCAGAAGCAGTCTTTTTGACACCAGAGGAACCCAGGCACTCCCGGTGGGAGCCAGGCTAAAGTCTTTTGTCCCAGTCTGGGCCACCTGCTGCCACGACCCCTGGGTTCTGTCAACAATTCAATGGGGGCACTTTTGGAATTTCTCTTCCCCCCCCCCCCCACCTCGGAACTCTTTAAAAGGAACAGAGATTCCATCCTCTCCACTGAAAGCTCAAGCTCTAAAAAAACTTCCTAACGTCACTCCAGCTTCAGGGGGCGGCTGTTCCGGTTCCCTTGGCAGAGCGCTTGGCAGGCTTCTACTCCACCCTATTTCTGGTCCCAAAGAGGACAGGTGGGTGGAGGCCTGTGATAGACCTAAAGAGGTTCAGCCGGTATATCTGCCCCGAAAGCTTCAAAATGGAGTCCCTGCAGACGATTATTCAGGCAGTCCAGCCATCAGATTGGATGATTTCGGTTGATCTGCAGGATGCGTACCTACACGTGCCAATTCTACCTGCATTTCAAAAATATCTGAGATTTGCAGTGGGACGGACCCACCTACAGTTTCAAGCCCTGCCTTTCGGTCTGTGCACCTCTCCCAGGGTGTTCACCAGGATACTAATCTGCTTTGGTTCCCCTGGGGGAGAGGGGCTTGAGGATATACCAATACCTGGATGACATCCTCCTCCTAGCAAGCAATCCGGATCAGTTGGTACGTCACCGGGAAATTCTTCTACAGACCCTAAAAGAGCTAGGGTGGCTGGCGAATTCCGACAAGAGTCAACTAACGCCAACACAGCAGATAATCTATGCGCAACGTTCTACACTCAGGAGGGGACAGTGTCATTACCACCGCCTAAGGCAAGGATTGTCATCCAGAGAATGATCATAGTCATCCGGAGCCCGTATCTGACGGCTTCACAATGCCTGAGCCTCATTGGCACAATGTCTTTCTGTATATCCATGGTTCCTTCAGCACATTGGCACTTGAGGTATTTCCAGACTGGTTTCTTGGCGCAGTAGAAGAAACAACTATCTCAGACGATCCTGCTGACGGGAAAAATGCGCAGGAGCCTTCACTGGTGGATAGTTCTGGAAAACCTCTCCAAGCCTCATCACCTGGGCTCCCTTCCTTGGATCACAATTGCGTCCGCTTGCAAGCAGACAGGGCTGGGGAGCCCATTGCGGGCAAACCAGAACCCAGGGAGTGGTATCCAACATCTTTGGAGATGAGGGCAGCCTTCTTGGCACTGACCTCTTTGGCACCCCAAATCGGAGGCCAGAGAATACTCCTACGCCTAGACAACAGGGCAGCTGTCGCTTATCTGCAGAAGCAGGGAGGCACTCGCAGCAGGTCACTCCTCAAGGAGGTAGAGCCGATCATGCTCTGGGCGGAGCAGAACCTCCTGGACCTCAGAGCAATGTATCTGCCAGGCAGGTTGAACACAGAAACAGACACGTTATCCAGAAACTTCCTGGACAACAACGAGTGGGCTCTCCACCCTCATGTCTTCCTTCAGATTGCCAACATATCGGATCCCCCTCAGGTAGATCTGTTCGCCTCCCCGAAGAACGCCAAGCTGGATAGGTTCTTCTCTCGGCTGCCGCACCCACAAGCCGAGGCAGTGGATGCCCTGTCATGTCCCTGGAGGTTCACCACGGCATATGCCTTTCCTCCCAGGCCATTAATATTCAAATTCCTCCTGAGGCTCCTCAGAGAGCCAGTCCAGGTGGTGGCAGTACTTCCGTATTGCGCCTCAGTGTGGGCTCTCCAATCAAGATCCCTCCTTTCCCTCAACTTCTGCCGCAGGGCAGTCTAGTTCATCTAAACCCTCAGAAGTTGAAGGTTTGAATCCCTAGGGTGTTCCCCAGGAGTCATAACAACCCTTCTAAAAACCAGGAAGCCTGCAACTAATGCCATATATTCAAAAACCTGGGACAAGTTCTTGTCATTTGCTTCCGGAAATGGATTTGATCCAATCCTTCCCTCTACTTCCCATGTTCTAGGATTCCTTTAGACAGGACTTGATCTGGGACTTGGTCTGAGCTCTCTCAAAGTGCAGGTAGCAGCAATCTCTGCCGCAACAAATAAGAGATGGGACGGAGGATCCTTTAGTAGTCACTTACCTCAGAGGTGTATTGAAGATTCACCCTCCTGTCAGACGATCATTTCCTAAGTGGGATCTGTCCCTAGTCCTGGAAGTTCTATCTGACCATCCCTTTGCTCCAGTGGAACAAGTAACAATATGGAACCTGACACTAAAGACGGCTTTACTGCTAGCCATTACATCTGGCAGAAGAATCTCGGAACTTCACTCCTTTAGGGATAGGTGACAACCACATCTCCTTCTTCCCTGACAGAGTGGAACTTCGCCCCCTTCGGGGGTTCACACCAAAGGTCACTACTCCAAGCCACCTGTTGGAACCCTGGGCACTACCAGTGTTTACAGACACGGATTCAGAGTCTTGTCACGAACTGGATGTATCCAGAATGCTCAGGGCCTACCTAGAAGCCACCGGCCCCTTCAGAAATTCTGAGAGACTTTTCATCGTACCGTTCAGTAAATACAGGGGCAAAGAAGCTTCCATCAGAACTCTGGCATCTTGGGCTGTAAAGTTAATCCAGAAGGCCTACAGGGTGAAGAATATGGAGCCTCCATCCCGAGTGAATGCTCATTCTACAAGGGCAGTCTCAGCTTCCTGGGCAACAAGGGCTAATGTTTCATTGGAGACGGTTTGCAGGGCTGCCACCTGGTCTTCTCACCATACGTTCCTCAGACACTACCATATTGATCCAGGAGCGCTCACGACTGTTGAGTTTGGAAGGAGGGCAGTTCAGGCTGCTATGTCCTCTTCTAATTAAACATTTATTGTTAAGCAATTATCCCACCCATGTCAGCTAGTTATTTATCACAGGTATGCTGCCATGGAGGCACCAGGAAAACGGAAAATTGTATCATACTTACCAGTAATTTTCCTTTCCTGGTGCCTATCCATGGCAGCATACCCTTGGTATTCTATATTACAGAGAATGTTGGGGGAGGGACTATGCCTTTAATTTATGCTATTCACTAGTCCTGAATGAGGAGTCGAGGCGGAGCTCTATCACAGGTATGCTGCCATGGATAGGCACCAGGAAAGGAAAATTACTGGTAAGTATGATACAATTTTCCGTTTTTTTACTTTCTGCTATAATACATATCCCAAAAAATTATATAAAAAAAAACAAATTTCTTTATCAGTTTAGGCCGATATGTATTCTGCTACATATTTTTTGTAAAAAAAAAAAAAGGTAATAAGCGTGTATTGATTTGTTTGCACAAAAGTTATAGCATCTACAAAATAGGGGATAGATATAGGGACTTTTAATTTTTTTTATTGTTTTTACTAGTAATGGCGGCGATCTGTGATTTTTGCGGTGGACAAATCTGACCCCAAGTGACACTTTTTGGGGACCAGTGACATTACTTACAGTGATCAGTGCTAACAAAATGCACTGTTCAATGCATAAATTACACTGGCAGGGAAGGGGTTAACACCAGGGGGCGATCAAGGGGTTAACTGTGTTCCCTGGGTGTGTTCTAACTGTGTGGGGGGATGAGCTTGATAGGAGAACACAGAGATTGCTGTTCCTGATCACTAGGAACAGCAGATCTCAGTATTGTCCCCTGTCAGAGCGGGGATCCGCCTTGTTTACATAGGCAGATCCCCGTTCTGCCTCTCTGTACCGTGATCGCGGGTGGCCGGCGGACGTCGAGTCCGCCAGACCCGCGGGAGCCCTCCCGCGGCACGCGCCCACAATACCACATACACGGACCGAAGTACAGGTACGTCAGTTTGCGCAGCCGAGCCGCCTTGCTGCAGTATATATGCGGTAGGCGGTTGGCAAGTGGTTAATATTCCAACATCAGCTTCCTTTGTGGCTTTCTGCAAATTATATTTAAGAGCTGCCAAGAAAGTTGGTGCTGGAAGACCTTTTCCAGATGCTGTGATCACAGGTCTGCAGATTCTGCGTTGATCGATGTCTGAATGGTGAAGTATCCCCACTCAGGGCCACCAGCCCAACATATCATATTGGTACTGGCCCAGGGGGGAGAGGGGGTCACAAATGCCCCATGCCCTTAGCCCAGTCCTCCCCTGTTTAACATACAGCCAGAGAAGCATGAAAGAATTGAGTTTTAGTCTCAGGGCCATGCCTAGGGGTAGGCACAGAATACCTCAGGTGCGTCTAGCAGGAGGGGGGGGGGTAAGGGCAGGGCCTGCAGCCTATGCTGCGTAAGAAGTTCAGGCCTCATGAAGAAGGGGTGGTGGAACACTTTGGACTTTTTGCCTTGGGTGCTAAAGGACCTTGTCCCGCCACTGAGATGTCTTAGTGTCATAATGTACTCTAAATTGGAATACATCTGCAATAAAAGGTGACTTTGGTAGCCATGTTAGTAAAACTGTACACTCCTTCCATAAACACATGCTCACCTTACATGAACAGATCTTGCTAAGGCCAGCCATACAGAGTTCAAATCTCAGCCGGTTCCGCAGGAACCAGACGAAAATTCGAACCATTAATGGGCAGGCTAAATGTACCAAGTTGATCGATCAAACAACTTGGGTGCAACCAGCCTGCCGGATTCCCCCATCACAGACAGTGTTGACAGTGGAATCAGCAATTGTCTTCTTCCGGTGGGGATGGTTGACAATTGCTGATTCCACTGTCAACACTGTATGGCCTTCCTAAGCATTTGCCATCTACCAATGGCCCAATAAATTACTGGACAATATTTTGGTTAACTGTAATATATTGTTACTCATTTCTATTGCAAGGTCTGGTAAACTGGAAATGACTGGTAATCCAGTGCAAAATATATTTAGGCCTGTCTCTTGTTTTTGCATACAATGTATTCTACAATCTCTAGTGGGTCAATTTAACATATGTACTATTAAGTATTCCAAGAAGGGAGTTCAAAAATCACTGCCTTCTGGCACATGTCTGTTGAAAATGCTCCTGCTTACATAGCAAACAATTGTTATTTTTGCTGAATAAATTTCAGGCAGTTTACTAGCTGCCTTTGCAGGACAGATGCTGCACTGAAACACTGCGGATTAGCAGTCCCTGGCACATACTGTCACAAAGAACACAGCCAATGTCACAAAGAATGGCAATACATTACTACATAAGAAATGCAAACCTTGATTGTGAAAAAAAATATATGAAGAAATGCAAATAGAATGAGCGGTAATAACCCCAGTAACAACATTTTAACATATTATACGGGACCAATTCTTAGAAGTGGTGGCTTTAGTTGCACCTGTTGATCTGGCCAGTAAGTCTCCTATTTTGCTGTCCAGCAAAAGTGTCAGTAAGGCCCCTTTCACACAGGCTTTCCGGTCAGGTCCGTCAGTCAGTTGTTCAAGCGGACCTGATCGAAGCCTCCATTCACTCCTATGGGGCAGTGACATGTCTGCTTACACTATCCGATCCTGTCCGCCAAATACAGAGGGATGGTGGCCCTATTTTCCATCCGTCTGGCGGATCGGATCTGATGAAAACGGACAGGAGGTCCGTTTTCTTCCAATCTACCCATAGAGGACAGCGGGACTCTGACAGGTCTGTCTTAGCACAGTGAGCGGAGACGGACCTGTCATCCGCCTGCTTAGCGGGGATCAGCGGATCGTCAAACGGATCCGCCCAGCGTGAAAGGACCCTTAGAGGGTTGAGACAAACCGTTTAACACTGACAGGGATGCTTACAACGGTCAGCTTGTATTCATTTATGTAAAATCTTTATCACAAGAGTAAATAAAAATGATTCCTGTAAGGCCCCATTCAAACATGCGGACCGTTTGTTTCATCAGTTCGGTCACATTTTTTCAAGGAAAAAACGGATGAAGTTTACATCAGTTTGTCATCCGTTTGTCATCCGTTTTTACATCTGCCAGGTAGAGTCCTTAACCACTAGAGTCCCGGAGCCATTTTTTCATGCAAAAAATGGACTGTTTGTCTATTTACATTTGTTTTTTGTCAAATCCGTTTTTTTAACGGAAGAAAAATGGGGCTTTGATCCGTTCCAAATAACGGATGTTGACGGAAGCAGATGTAAACGGATTTAAATGGATCATTATCTGTTTACATCCGTTTTTCCATAGCAATGCATTGATGTCCGTTTTTGTCCGTCAGCGGTTGGATGAAAAGCAGACAAACGGTTTGCATGTGTAAAAGGGGCCTAACTGCTTAAAAAAGTGTTAAGATGGCCATACATGGATCAAAATTCAGCCAGTTTAGCAGGGACTGGACAAATTTCGATCCATGTTTGGATAGGCTGATTGTACCCAAGGCGATCCATTGATTGATTTGGGTACAACCAATTTGTTGGATTTTTGGCATGCGATTACTGCAGGCAACTATAGCGGCTAGCAGTAATCATTGTGTTCTGCCTGCTGGGAAGGCCCCCCGTGCCCCCCCCCAGCCAGCAGAACACAATATCAGTGTTGATGGGGGAATTGAACGATTTACTCTCCCATAGTGGAAGGAAAGAAAATCAAATCATCTACGGGCTTCCTTAAACTGGAGTTCAGTTTTTAATTTGTTAGTCCAGTTAATTTAAATCTGCTAGTGCATCTAGAGCCTAATACACATGATCAGATTTTTGTGGCATGCTTGTCTCATGTCGAAAGTGAAGAGGTTACTCACCATACGAAAATTCTCGTATGACAGAATACAACTTCAGAAGTGACGTGATGTGTTGACTAGTTTTGTATGTATTCTTTCTTTTCTGAGCATGCTTAGTCTTTCGCTTACAATTTTTTTGACAAAACCCATACTAATTAAACGAACATTGGGCATTGAGTTCATGTATGACAAAAATTTTATAGTCTGCACATCCAGCTTTTGTGTGACGAAAAACCATAATCAGCTGTCGAAAACACCATACTAATGATCCGAAAATCAGCAGATCATTAGCCGGACGAAAATTTTCATCCGATTTTCGTATCGTGTGTACGGGCCTTTACACTGCCCCCTCTCCAGACTGACAATGCTGCTGGTCAAAGGTTCTCTGTTCTTGCTCCATTGGAGTGAAAACACCCTAAAGACTAGTTTTAACTTGCAGTTGGAGGAGCATTAAAAAAAGGCACTTAAAGGAGAAGTACAGCCAAAGCTCGATTGGCTGTACTTTTCTTGTGGATCAGAGGAGTGCAATTAGATTTGCACTCCTGTGACCCATTTTCAGCACACAGCGGGCTGAAGTCTGCTCTCTGTTGACGTCACAGAAGTCAGTCCAGGCTCTGCGTCATCACGACCATGAAGTCAGGATCCGCCAGATCCCTGGACCGACACCCAGGTCAGCCTCTTAGCGAGCCGCTGAGAGCCTAAGCCGGCCGCTGCACCCCCTTCACAGCCCAGCGCTCCAGTGATCGAGGAGGGGGCAGAGCAGAGAGCTGTGAGTAACAGTCCCCAGCTCTCTGCTCATGGAGCTGTGAGAACCGAGCGATCAGCGGTGTTTGATCGCTTGGTTCTCAGTGTTAAGGGTAAGTATAATTTAAAAAAAACATAAACCCATACTTCTCTTTTAAGCTGCATTTTTATTGCTCCATCCCCTACTCTCCCTTCCCCCAAATTGCAAAGGCAGCCAAATGAGGGTATAAGTATGCTGCGGCTACAGTGCTTTGAGGCATGGCAAAAATGATTCCTCTTTCCTGTGCACCAAACACAGATGAATGACGACACCATGGGCAATGCATACGGTTGTGGTACAGTGGTGAGGGATTTTAGGGGCTAAAACCAGTATTAAGCAGGTGACATACTGCTTCCTCACTGCCTGTCAAATACCCTCTGAAAAGCAGATCCACAACAGAATGCTCTTCAGAAAAAATGCAGCCATCACATCTAAGGATTGGTAAGCTGCAATATATTCAATTTTTGCTTTTGGGTTTATTATCGCTTTAAAAAAACACTTTTACAAGATATTTTTTTCCCAACCAGGCTTTCATGAATTTTTTAACCCCTAAGTATTTTAGGTATGTAAAGATAAAATAAAGCTATGATACTGAAATCTGAAAATGTTATATAAATACTGCTTTTTTATTTGCAGGAAAACTGTAAAAATGAAGAGATTCTGAACTCCCTAAAATACGTTCGACCAGGTAACGGCTTTGAACCTGGTTTTACTGTTTTCCAAAAATGTGAGGTCAACGGGAAAGATATTCATCCAGTCTTTGCTTACTTGAAGGACAAGCTTCCAGCACCTGCTGATGAGCCATCTGGTCTGATCACTAACCCCCAATATATCGTATGGAGCCCCGTACACAGGTCCGACATATCCTGGAACTTTGAGAAGTTTCTAATCGGCCCAGAAGGAGAACCTTTTAAGCGCTACAGTAAAAGCTTCCAAACCATTAACATAGAACCTGACATCCAGAGGCTCCTAAAACTTGCCAAATAAAGCCATTCATGACGTTTTCAGTCGGCAAATAACATTGGTCAGTTTTGCTTAATGGTTCTTACCAACATTTGTCTACTTAATCACCTTTATCTCCACTTTGCACTTTCAGTATGTCCTATGGGGTAATGGAGAGGTGTCATAAGGAAGGGCCAGTTCATCCAAAAGGGTGTGGGATAGGTTGCACTCACACTGGCAGTTTTACCCGACCCTGGGGGTGGTTCACCCACTTGGTCTGGTTTGTTTGTGTAGTGTTAGTTCTCTGAGCCGTGACCAGGAATGGTACCATACCTGGGATAACTTGGAAGAGGTGGTCTCAGGCATGGTTCACTTATGGTCCAGTTCGGCTTCAGAATAAGTGCAAACCATATGTGAACACAGACCTCATAATAGATGACCTAGCACAGAAGCAGAGATCACTCTTGTCTGGTTGGCAGAGGTAATGTTAGTGTGCTTGGGAACACTTGCATATAGCTCAGTGTGAGTGGAAGCCAGTGCGGGAGTGCGGAAAATCAAACTCGAGCATGGTTGGGTTTAACCATGTACGGTATGAGTGCACCTCTAGTTACATGTTTAAACCCAGGGAGCTGAATGGGCACAGCGGGTGTGCAGATAAAGCATTTCAAGTGCAGATAACTTACCAATAGAATCACAGAGAAACAAAATAAATTACCGTATCAGGTGGTTTAAAGCCGGCCATAGACGGTTCGAATCTCAGCTGGTTCAGCAGGGACCAGCCAACATTCGAACCATGTATGGGCAGCCTGATTTTCCCTAACTCCCTCTCTTGTAAAAACATTTGTCATTGGGACAATTTTGGCCGGACATTAACTTTATTACTAAACATTAAAAAAACATCAGACATTAACATTGTGTGTTTAGCCTGCTTCTCTCCATTACTAAATACTGTTTTCATTGAAAAGCAACTCGTGTTCAGATGTTAGACTAATACTAGATGACTGTATTCTTTTAAATCATAATAGAAGGGTACAAGAATGTTGTATCAGGACAGTGTCTGAATATTGTTGTATTATAGCTAAATAAATGTCCATCAAACCGTGTCATATTTTTATTTTTTATAACTGAATGGATAATATTTCATACTTACACCCCAAAAAAAAGCTTATAATTCTGGTGTTTGCCTATATAGAAGTTTGCATGATATAAGCTGGCCATACATGGATTCCTGTGAGCTGTGTAAAGGGGGGGGGGGGGGGTGTCTCTTCCTTCCAATCAGCTCTCAGACCTCTCCTCACTGAGCTCTGCATAGTGTAACTTCAGCTCCGCCCCCTTTTTCCCGAACTCTCAAACAAGCTTATGAATTCAGCACTTTGAACGGATGTAGACAAGAGAAGACTGCAGATAGACGTCTACAACTTATGTAGGAGGATTTGTTTCATCTCTCTCTATCACCTGAGACTGATCCCTTCACTAGTTATATGTAAGGATTTACAACCATTTAGAGCCCTTTCACGCTGACAGCGCAGCCGGGTTTTAGAGGCGCTTTTCGGCCGCTAGCGGGGCGCTTTTAACCCCCCACTAATGGCCGAATAAAGAGTTAAAAGTGCCCACAAAGCACTGCTGCCGAGGCGCTTTGCAGGCACTTCAATGGTGCTGCCCATTGATTTCAATGGGCAGGGGCACTTTAGGAGCGGTGTATACACCGCTCCTAAAGCGCCACAAAGATGCTGCTTGCAGGACTTTTTTAACGTCCTGCCAGCGCAGAGCACTTGTGTGAAAGCACTTGGGCTTTCACACTAGGACTGCAGATGAGGCATTTTTCAGGCGCTATTTTTAGCACTAGAGCACCTGAAAAACGTCCCCAGTGTGAAAGGGGTCTAAGGGTCATGAAGTCATGTGTAAATGCGGACTTTTGATGGGTGCCGTGTGAGACAGACCTGCGCCTTTGATTTTATGCAGCATAACACAATGCACAGATAGTTCACTTCTGCACATTGTGATGTCCTAAAACTGAAGCCTGTTGCTATGGATTGGGGATGCGTGTTGAAAATGAATTACGCTGCCTTGCACCACGCCATGGTTTGGGTGTTACAGTGCATTGTGGTTACACATCTTTGCTATGAAATGCTTTATGTATGAACCCATCCCAACAAACATTTCTGGAGACATGAAAGATAAGGATAAGGCAGTTACTTGGCAAGCCGGGCGTGATAAACTTGTTAGGCAACATGCAGATGGGATTGTACAACCCCCCCTAATTCCATCCACACAATAACCATTTGCTCACTCAGGATAATTACGAAAGCCAGGAAACTGAAGTGTGGAAAATGATGGTTGTGGCCTCTTGATTTGGGTTTAAAAAATAATACAATACCCTTTAACCTTTATTTTACCAGATATTTACCAGTAAACTGCTCCCTCTTTTGCTGCAGGGGCCGGGGTGTACACATGCTCCCGTCGCGTTGCTTTACTACACGGCCGCAGCAGAAATGATTCCCCCTTTGGCACTCAAGAGTGGTACCACCTGCCAAGCACGACCCATTCAGGTGAATAGAACCATGCTAAAATCATCTTGTAACCATGTACAACGCACACGATTCTCCAGTATTTAGGGGATTAAAGCAGATGGTGAGGAGACAATAAAACGCCTCCTCACCGCCTGTCTAGTTGCACTCTAAATAGCAATCCGAACGTGGATCACTCTTCAGAGAGCAAAGCAGGTGACAACCAGCCCTTATTCACAAGGAATGCATATGTGTGTTTGCGTGGGGTAGGGTACAGCTGGTGCAGTACCTCACAAACGATAATCTCTTAAAGAGATCTATGGTTTCCCTATAACCATGGCAACAAACAGTTAGCAATCAACTGCACCCAACAAAAGGGGACCTGGCAGCACTGGGTGACACAGCTGCTGGGCATAGAGTTAGAAGTCAGCAGCTACAAATACTGTAGCTGCTGACTTTTACTATTAGGGCACTTACCTGTCTACGAATCCAGCATTGTCCTCACCCGAGATGATTCTCGAATCAGCTCTCAGGTGTTGGCACCATCATCTCAGCTAATGGAAACCAGCAGTGAAGCCTTGCAGCTTCACAGCCAGTTCCCTACTGCGCATGCGCAAATCGGGCTGCGCTCTGTGAATGGGCAACCTGCAGGGGGAAGAAGGGGGGCCACACTTCCAGATTACTTCGCCGCAGCGAACTGAGTTGGAACGGGGAGCGGTTACCTGTGAAAAACAGGTACCTGCTCCCCCCTAAAAGGTGCCAAATGTGGCAGCGGAGGGGGCAGACAAGCGGAGCTTCCCCTTTTGGGTGGTGCTCCTCTTTAAGCCTATGTTCTGTCTTGACCAGTCAGTGAGAGTTTCCAGCTGGAGTCCTAGTAGTCAATAAAGTGTATGTCAAGCGTTTTTTTTCTTTAGACCCCTTTCACACTGAAGGCGTTTTCTAGGCCTTTTAACGCAAAAAATAGCGTGTGTAAAGCGCCTGAAAAACGCCTCCCATGCCACCCCAGTGTGGAAGCCTGAGTGCTTTCACACCAGGGCGTTGCGCTTGCGGGACATTACAAAAAGTCCTGCAAGCAGCATCTTTGGGGAGGTGTGGGAGCGCTCCTAAACTGCCCCTGCCCATTGGAATGCATGGGCAGTGCTTCTGAAGTGCCTGAAAAGCTCTTCAGAAGCGCCGCAACACAGGCGGTTTTAGCTCTTTCTTCGGACGCTAGCGGGAGTTAAAAGCGCCCCACTAGCGACCAAAAAGCGCCGCTAAAACTACATAAAGTGCCGCTAGTTTTAGTTACCACTAACGCAGTGTGGCCCCAGTGTGAAAGGGACCTTAGTTTTATATGTAGCGAGGAAGGATTAAAGCCCCTGTCTGGTTTTTAACACTATCCATGGCTCGGTTAGACAGATTTATTATCCTGTCCTGCTGATGTTTTACCAGACAAGAAGTAAAGAAAAATCTGCAACATACACAGACAGAAATAAAAATCTGACAGGGGTTCTAGTCTTCACACTCTCTACATAAAAACATTGTTTTTATTTCTGTCTGTGTTGCTGGAAACATTGTCAGTTTGACAGGAAGTGAGAGGAAAAATTATGTTTATACATGAGGCAAGATTGCCGTGCCTCTGAAAAGTGATCAGCGTGCAGATCGCTTTTCAGAGGTGTTTGACAGGTGGTGATATAAATATTGCAAAAAATAAAGACAAAATAAATAAATAAAACTGACACAAACCATTGGTCTGTTTAAGGATAAGGATTATGTATTAGGTGAGAATGATGTCCGATTCTGCATGTGCACAGATGTGTCCCAGGTGCTCCAGGTCCTGGCAGAGCCCTGTGGCACTTCTGTGCACGTGTGGGTTTCCTACCCATGCACAAAGATGGGGCTGCTACTAAAGTTCCACATTTCTGTGTGTCTGCACATGTATGCAAAATCCCATACGTGTGCTCAGATGTGCCATAGACCAGTGGTCATCAACCCTGTCCTCAGGGCCCACTAGCAGGCCAGGTTTTATGTATGTAGCGGGGTCCCCAAATTTAACCCCGCTATACCTAAATTTAGGGGTGACCAGAGCAATAGTTTGGCTCGGGTCTCTTTATTATTTGGACTCTGCTTTACTGCTGGGTCGCCTGGCGTGTAGTTCCCCTTTGGGCGTATAGGTGGTGTTGTCACCTGTACCCGGGGTTGAACCACAGGTGATGTAGTAGGTATTGGATGTCCTCTCTCGGCTGCTGTTGGTGGGCGGTTCTGGCCTGCTGTGCATGCCGGGAGAGGGTATATAAGGGGCAGACGCCATTACACAGGGTCACAATTGCCCGGGGCCCACTGCCCGGAGGGAGCTACCCCTCAGAGGGGGGTGCGCCCCATCTTGATCGAGGAGTCTCAGGCACCTTCAGCCTGAGGCTACAGAGTTCCAGGTAGGCCCAGTACCTTTGACTGGGTCTACAACCGAAGAGGAGTCCCAGGGAACACCCGTGAGGGTAACCGCTCTGACACAGAGGAAACCAGGGGAGGATCAATCCCATAACAAGAGGGCGAGTAATAAAGTATTGCTGACTCGGGAAAGGCCTGGTGACCTGTCGGAGGGAAGGATTCCTCACTTCGCAGACTGCCTCTGCGGAGTATTGAAAGTTTCAGGAGGGATCTCCTTGATTTGGTGCTTGGAGTCATTGTTCCAGCATAACGCCGGCTGCTAGTGCTATTGAGTAACTATCCGGGTGAGCTGTACCCACTCGGGATCGAGTGGCGACGAAGCCAAGAGTGTGCCTGAATCCACTTCTATCTGCTAACCTTTTTCTCACTTCAACTCTCTGGTTCCTAAAAGCAAGATAAAATAAACTCAGGTTGGAGTTGATGTGTTGTGTGGACATTGACCTCATTTGGGGAAGATAAAGACTCGCCTCTATAAACATAGAGGGGAGAACCAGAAGAAGGCAGCAACTCGCTGCGGGACCCAAGTATGTAACACCGCCTGACCTTTATAATCTAGAGGACACGGGCATGTGGCATGGTGTGTCTTATCCCCCTGATTGAGAAGGTAAGAGGGGGAAAAAGATCCGTGTGCTACATGTATTACCTTGGGTAGATGCAGACTAGAATACTGCAATCACTGATCAGCAAATGATATCACCTGTGATGTATTTTAGTTATCTTGCAAACCTGGCCTGTTAGTGGGTCCTGAGGACTGGAGTTGATGAGCACTGCCATAGAGTTCTTCTAGGAGGGTGAACCGACGCACGTTATTTACCCCAAAAAAGAAAGGGGGCTTGGGAGTCCCTAATCTGCTCAAATATTTTTATGCCGCCCAACTATCCCAGCTAATTCGGTTCCACTCCTCCCAGCCTCACCCGTTATGGATGCACTTAGAATCCCAGTCATGCCCATCCAAATTGATATCACATATGTTATGGTTACCAGCTCGAGACCGGCCCCCGATTTTATGCCCCTCCCTCTCCCTTTCATTTAGCATCTGGGATAGGCTATTTAAACCTCACTCGTTCAAGTCCCTGCATGGCCCATTGGCTCCGTTGCTGAGAAACAAAGAATTCACCCCAGGCCTCACCCCTCATGCCTTCAACTGGTGGACCAATAAAGGGCTCCTGCGCATTGCAGACATCTGTGATCATAAGGGCATGTTCGCTAAACAGACCCTAATAGACAAATACCAGATGCCAGACTCAGAACACTACAGATTTGTTCAACTGAAACATTACTTAGACACATTGTCGCGCAAGAGTGATCTGACGTCCATGACGCCCATGGAATACCTATGTCACAAATATGATAAAATTAGGGGTCATGTTTCGGAATTGTATGCTATCTTAACACACACTTCGAATAAGCAAGCTTACATGGTCAAGTGGGAACAGGACCTCCAAGAACACCTCGAATTAGAGGAATGGCACTTAATTGCCCAAGCAGCCTCCAAATCTCTTATTAACACATCTATTGTAGAGGCAAACTATAAGGTCCTTCTACGGTGGTACATGGTCCCGACCAGGTTAGCCACTTATGTCCCAGGAGCTTCTCCAAAATGTTTCAGAGGTTGTGGACAAGATGGAACAACTTACCACATATGGTGGCAATGCCCCAAGGTGCGAAGATTTTGGATAAGGGTGTACAACCTTATCTATACCCTTGCCCAGGTCAACCTCACCAAATCCCCTAAACACGCCCTGCTGGGGCAAAAAATTGAAGCGGCTTCAAATAACGAGAGAAGGCTTCTTACCTTTATATTCACCTCTGCCAGAATAACTATAGCTAAGAATTGGAGGTCAGCTGTCATCCCATTTGACCAGCTTAAGCATAAGCTCTCATGGCTCATGTTGAACGAAAGGCTCTCGGCAGTCTTGAATGATAAACTAGCGGCATTCGAAAAGGTTTGGAGCCCGTGGATCAGATACTTGACGGGAGATCCCCGAACTGCTCCGATCTAAGGATCTTTAGAGTGGCAGGGATCAGAGCTAGGGGTCCCCCCCCTCTCTCCTCTCCCTTCTTTCCCTTCTTTCCTCTATTCTTTGTACTCTTCTGGTTTTATACAGAGTTTGACAAGTACTATCTGAGTTCCAAAACAGAAGTACCCAGTATTTTCATTAGTATAAACAACCGTCAGACTACTCTGCATATGCAATAATGTCTGCATAGTTTACTTTTGTTAGTTCCGTTGGAGAATATGTTGATAAAAAACTGGAACAAAAGTTATATTAAAGGGGGGGATAATTCTCCTCACAATATGTTCATACGCTCTAACTGCATTACCATTATCCTGTGATGTTTTAGAAAAACGCAAGAACGATGTAATAGCATTTTTACTCTGTACTTGGTATTCTGCTCTTCATTGTTTATAAAATCAATAAAAACGATTGAAAAAGAAAAGAGTTCTTCTAGGATCCTGGCAGAGCCCTTCTGCACATCTTCATATGCACCAGAATACCAAATATGGTGACACCAGAGGGGAAGGTGGGGCCAAAACTAAAGGGGACTGAAGTTCCTCTTTAAGTGTTCAGGTAGGGAAGGTTTGTACTTTTAAAGTTAAAAAATAGTTTATGGTTAGGGAC
Source organism: Rana muscosa (assembly GCA_029206835.1). Classification (NCBI taxonomy): domain Eukaryota; kingdom Metazoa; phylum Chordata; class Amphibia; order Anura; family Ranidae; genus Rana; species Rana muscosa. Next base: position 148,056,785 of record CM055126.1, on the reverse strand, counting down.
ACTCCTTTCGGCTCTGGTAGCCCCACACCCCACAACTGCATTAGGCTTACAGTATTGAAAAGTAATGTACCAGAAGTCCTGGTTGTTCTGCAATGGAGCTCTATTCCAGTGTCCAAAGGGGTGCAGCATTTTGCAGCTTTCTTTGTGCCAAACAAAAGTTAGAACAACGTACAGTACACAATAAAAAAAATACAGGCCACCCTCTGGAGCTTTCCAGAACCATGGGATTCAAACAAAAGGGCCATCGCTACTAAAAAGATAGAATGAGGTTTTCCAGTAGGTTTAATTTATCATCTATTTGGATCTCTACACATATCTGCAAAGTATTTATTTGGATTGCATGTAAATAATGCTTATCAGAGTCCACCTTCCCATATAATAATAGTTTATGTCACATGGAAAAACTGGAATTGTATAAGCAGAAGATCATCTTATGTAACATAAGGTTCAGCCTTCAGCAACCCTATTTCATTTGCATGTTACATAACAATAATTTCATGGACTGGGTCTCCATTAAAAATGACACCCATAATTATCACACTGCAGTGAGGGATATCAGTTCATCACAAGACTTTTTATATGCATGCCGTAACCAGTAGGATTCAATGAGGTTAATCTGACAAGTATTAACTATGTTGAAATGTTTCATCATGTTTTGTTAAAGTTCTCTGATCGTTTTTATAATGAATCCTTTAGGCTAGGTTACCCTTTTGTGCACAGCAGGAATGCGCATAAAAACAAGCGTCCCTTTTGCAGGTGCGCGGCGATGCCATTAATTCTTGGTGGCACTTCAACACGCCTTGCTAACACGAGTGTGAAACCACACCAATGTACCATACATTTTGGTGCGATGTGCTTTTAACGCAGTGTTCTGACCTCCCCCTCCAAAAATTGATGCTGACTTTTAATATTAGGACACTTACCTGTCCTGGAATCCAGCGATGTCAGCACCACAGCCGATGTTTCCACCGGCTGTCAGGTGCTGCCTCCGCCATTGCTGGTAAGAGAACCTGGCAGTTAAGCCTTGCAGCTTCAGGGCCGGGTCCCTACTGCGCATGCGCATTACAGACCCGGCAGCAGGGAAAGGAGGAGGAGGGGGGCTGAACTTATGACGTGACTCGCCACGGAGAGGTCCAACAGAAGTGGGGACAGGGTAACTGTCAAAAACAGGTGCCAAATGTGGTGCAGGAGGGGGGAGGAGACAGACAAGCGGAAAAAACTCTGCTTTAACCACTTCCCGCCCAATCAATAACATATTGCCGTCCGGGAAGTGGCTCTGTTATACTGACTGGGCGTCATATGAGGTCCAGCAGGATAACGTGCCGGCACATCTCCGATCGTGGTAAGAAGCCTCTGACAGAGGCTTCTTACCAGGTGATCAGCTGTGACCAATCACAGCGGACCATCGCGTGAACCAGGAAGTGCCGGTAAATGGCATTCCTCGGTTCGGGTTGACAGGGAGAGCCGATCGGCGGCTCTCCCTGTCAGGGGGGGGGGGGTGTCTGTGCTAATAATCAGCACATTGATTATCAGAACAGCCCCCTCAGATCTGCCAATCAGCTACCAATCAGTGCCCAGCAGTTCCCCAATAATAAAGTCTGCCAGCGCCCACCACAGTACCAATCAGTGCCCGTCACAGTACCAATCAGAGCCCACCACAGTGAAAATCAGTGCCCATTACAGTGCCAATCAGTGCCCAGCAGTAACACCTGTCAGTAACTCATCATCAGTGCTGCCCATCAGTGCCACCTGTCAGTGCCAATCAGTACCACCTATCAGTGCCAATCAGTGCCGCCTGTCAGTGCCCATCACAGCCACTTGTCAGTGCCGCCTATCAGTGCCCATCAGTGAGGCCTATCAGTGCCCATCAGTGCTGCATATCAGTGCCGCCTATTGGTGCCCATCAGTGCTGCATATCAGTGCCTATCAATTCTACATATCAGTGCCAACTCATCAGTGCCAACTCATCAGTGCCCATCAGTGAAGGGGAAAACAAAATTTTATGACAGAAACCAAGAATTTTTTTTTTTTTTTTCAAAAATGTTGGTCTTTTTTAGTTTGTTTAGCAAAAAATAAAAACCCCCGAGGTGATGAAAACAAAGCTCTATTGGTGTTAAGAAAATGACAACAATTTTGTTTGGGGACAGTCTTGCAGCGCTGAAAGCTATAAATTGTCCTCGGCGGGAAGCGGCGAAAGTGCCTTGTATTGAAGTGGTTAAAAATAAGTGTGAAATGCAAAACTCCGGTGGGTGTAACAAGATGTCCGCTTGCCCCCTCCTCACTGTATCCTTACTGTGGAGGAGTGCGGGGTGTAGCAAAATGGCGGTGACGGAACTTCCTTTCCGTTACAAATTCTGAAGGGGTCGCCAAATCTGATGAGACACCTTCTGCCAAACTTCTGACACAGCATCCATTCCTGAGTGACCCATAGGCTGGTCACACATTGTACAATTTATTTTTTATCATTTTCCTTTAGATTTACCAAAACCATGTAATATGAGGTCAAGCCTAAACACCTTCCATTTGTATGCAATCAGGCAGGCCCTCATACTACATAGTTGAAGGTAAATCTAAAGGAAATAGAACAAGCAAATTGTATAATGTATGGCCAGCTATTGTCACACACAGATCTGATGTCATCTGTGAGTTGGGGGAGGGTTGAAAAAGACTGACCTTGGGGGGCAGATCGTGCAGAATTAGAAAGACTGACCGCAGATAATGTGACCGCCATGATTGGCTGTCACATGATCGGAAAGCACCCAATCACAAGAAGCAATCAGTTTTCCATTAGCTGCCGGTAATTAATTTTGTATGGCTCAAATCGCACCACATCCACCCCAAAATGGTGCAGGACCCTTTTTTTTTGTCCCACCTGAATCGGATGGCATTGGTGATCCTGACAATCGCATTGAGTTTTGTTTTGCGAGCTGTTGTTAATTTTACATTGACACCGGCAGCAGATCGCATGAACGAAGTCCGATTTCAGTGCCTTGCTGAAAACGCACAGGATCCACTGCGATTTCCGCATTTCATCAGTGTAAACCTAGGCTAAGTCCAGGTTCACATTGGGCTGCGGAAGTGAAGCCGTGCGAGTTCAGCTGAAGCCGTGCGATTTCACTCTCGCTGGTCAGTCCCGATTTCAGCCGCGATTACAGAGACATCTGTGCAGGTTTCTGACACAGATGTCAATGTAAATCGCGGCCCAAAATCGCAAAAAGTAATACAGAAACTACTTTTTGAAATCGGTGCAGCGCCGCAGATGCGGCGTCGCACCAATTAGGATGGTGCCATTGCCGGCAATTTGCAGAAAATATCGCCGTTTTGACATGCGATTTGACATGCCAAATCGCATGTCAAAACGCACCAGTGTGAACCAGGGCTCGGTTCACACTGCTGCGAATTCTATTGCGAATTTGAGCTGTTGCGATTTCTCAAATTCGCAAGTCATTTAAATGACATAGGTAAACATTAGTGCCGTTCACATCAATGCGTTGCGGATCTAAGCTGCAGGAAAAAAGGGCCCTGTGCATAGTTGTCAACATTGCAAAAAAAAAATCTGTGACACTTTTTCGCATGTAGGCGGAGCCTTGGTATAATTAGGGGGTGGGGCATTCATTTGAAGGTGTGTTATACTTTAGGAGAAAAAAGTGTCGCACGAAGCGTGGGCGTGGTTTACGCGGGTAGTGGGAGTGGCTTAAATGAGCGTGGCTCAAAGGGGGTGTGGTTAAAGTCTGAGATGAATGAGGGATGAAGGGAGAAAGAAAGAGGGAGGGAAGGAAAGAGAAGGAAGGATGGAAGGACAGCAGGCCCAGATCCTACACCATAATAGAAATATGTGTATTCCAGAGTTTAACAATCAACAGATAAAGATAATCCAAACATCTGGTGTTAGCTCTTTAATCATCCCGGCACCATGGTTGTTAGGGTGTCAGGATGACTGAAGTGCATTATTTCTCTTATTACATTTTAATATAAAATGAAATCATTCAACTCACCAAAATGCCGAATCAGTGTTAACCCCGAGTGTGTCACCTGCCACGTCGCCTGCCACCAGATGCCATCAGGTGTCCACAGGGGAGTCCCTCCTTACATCAGGCGTCCCCAGAGGAGTCCCTCCTTACATCAGGCGTACCCAGCGGAGTCCTTCCTTACATCAGGTGTACCCAGAGGAGTCCCCCTTTACATCAGGCGTCCCCAGCGGAGTCCCCCTTACATCAGGCGTCCCCAGCGGAGTCCCCCCTTACATCAGGCGTCCCCAGAGGAGTCCCCCCTTACATCAAGTGTCCCCAGAGGAGTCCCTCCTTACATCAGGCGTCCCCAGAGGAGTCCCTCCTTACATCAGGCGTACCCAGCGGAGTCCTTCCTTACATCAGGTGTACCCAGAGGAGTCCCCCTTTACATCAGGCGTCCCCAGCGGAGTCCCCCCTTACATCAGGCGTCCCCAGCGGAGTCCCCCCTTACATCAGGCGTCCCCAGAGGAGTCCCCCCTTACATCAAGTGTCCCCAGAGGAGTCCCTCCTTACATCAGGCGTCCCCAGCGGAGTCCCTCCTTACATCAGGCGTCCCCAGAGGAGTCCCTCCTTACATCAGGCGTCCCCAGCAGAGTCCCCCCTTACATCAGGCGTCCCCAGCAGAGTCCCCCCTTACATCAGGCGTCCCCAGCGGAGTCCCCCCTTACATCAGGCGTCCCCAGCGGAGTCCCCCCTTACATCAGGCGTCCCCAGCGGAGTCCCCCTTACATCAAGTGTCCCCAGCGGAGTCCCCCCTTACCTCAGGCGTCCCCAGCGGAGTCCCCCCTTACATCAGGCGTCCCCAGCGGAGTCTCCCCTTACCTCAGGCGTCCCCAGCGGAGTCCCCCCTTACATCAGGCGTCCCCAGCGGAGTCCCCCCTTACATCAGGCGTCCCCAGCGGAGTCCCCCCTTACCTCAGCCGTCCCCAGCGGAGTCCTCCCTTACCACAGGCGTTCCCAGCGGAGTCCCCCCTTACCACAGGCATCCCCAGCGGAGTCCCCCCTTAACCACAGGCGTCTCCTGTCTCGGCCGCCATTATTGTTTCCCCTTCCCCGAAGGGGAACAAAATAGAGGCGGAGCCGACAGTGTGGCTGCAAAAAAAAAAAAAATTAAGCTGTGGCGCTGCCGCCCCCCGCCCCTTTCCATTACAGACAGACCTGCAGCAGGGCGGGGGGGTGGCCGGCCGGCCAGCCAAAACACAGATGTAGTACAATAGAAGATAAAACTGCTGCGGCGCCGCCCACCCCCGGGGAGGTGCGGGGTGTGGGCGGCGCCGCAGCGGCTTTATTTTCTATTGTACTACATCCGTGTTTTGGTCTTCTTGAACATGGCGGCCGGCCGAGACATTGTCTCCGCCAGCCGTGGACCTCTAGCGGCGGCGGCCTGCGGCGTCCAAATTCGGGGAAAACGGGAAAAATCGGATTGGCCGGGACATTGGCCGGGACAAAATAAATCCGGGAAAAGGATTTGAATCCCGGGAACGTCCCGGCCAATCCGTGACTGTTGGCAACTATGCCTGTGTGAGTTTGATCCGTGTGCAATGCGAATTCAGCTATAAAGACTGTCATTCCCTGAAATCGCGGCAAATTTGCGGCAAAATCGCGCCATTTTGAATTCGCAGCAGTGTGAACCTAGCCGGAGGTGAATCTTCAGGGAAAAAACTGAGCTCTGTGTGATGATGATTTCAGAAGGATCATTTCATTGTAGGTCTGATTTCTGGACCACCAACATTCAAATGACAAAAAAATGTGCGAAGAAGCTGCTGTAGATCAGCCCTCAAGGCATGCTGGGACTTGTAGTTCCACAGCAGTCACGTGTTACAGAAGAGCAGCACAGTGCGGTGTTGTGATCACAGATCAGTACAGGAAGGAGGAGCCCAGATGTCAGATGACTCCTCCCCCACAGGAAGCCTGGTCACATGACAGTGACGTCAGTAGAGGTCCTTGAGCCCAGCTGGTTGGGACTTCCGGCCTCTCCCCGGGGATCGTAGGATCGTCTTATTATTATTACAGACAGCTGCGATGTGTGGGGGGTGTGTGCAGGAGGAGTACCCGGACCGGGTGAGTGTGATGGGGAGCAGGGAATTGGCATCTCCTATAGAAGTGTTTATAGGTGGGGAGGAAATGAGTCTATGACTGGTGGTGTCCCTGCTGGGGAGATTTCTGTCACTTCCTGTCCCAGGTGGCTCCTCTCCCCAGAACAGGAAGTCAGGGAAGATCCCTCCAGCAATACAAACTGAGGAACCTTCTCAGCACCTCACAACTTTTCACACACGATAGGATTGAGTAGAATTTATTTTAAAGTGCCCCTGTCATCCTAAAAGTCATCCCCTGTATTAGATGGAATACTCCCCAGCCTGGCAGATGGAGGTGATACTGCCATCTGATATTTCTGGGGGTGTCCGACATCGTCCCCCTCATTCCCACTGTGTGTTGTGGTTCCTTCTACAGGTCACAGTAGTGACATGGGGGGGGGGGGGCATTGGAAGGAACCACTTTGCACAGTGGGGGGCACTATATGACAACCAGACATGCTCCATAGCATTGCCATCCACAGCTCAGCATTTCCCTTGTCACCCGCTGGACAGGTATGTATTCTGACATTTTTATTCAGGATGCTTCTTTTTTTCTTTTTTTTTTTTTAGGATAGTGACAGTCACTTTTAGGACTTGTTTATACATGCCTTTCCCTTTTAAAGAGTGACCAGCAGTGGATTTCTTTTCATAGGGGGATTGACAGGCAGTGAGGAGGCATTATGTCACCTTCCCACAGCCAGATTTAACCCCTAAGAGCTTTGCCCTATCCTGCCATAAACACTTGAATTGCATTGTTCAATGGGTCGTGTTCTGTGGGTGGTACTGCCGGGGGGGGATATTTTCGAAAGCATCATGGCAGCAGCATGAGTACACCACTGTCCGCACTTCCTCAGCAACTTAAAGCGGAGTTCCAGACTTTTTTTATGTTTATTAAAAGTCAGCAGCTACAAAAATTGTAGCTGCTGGCTTTTAATAAACATACACTTACCTGCTCCACTGTCCAGCAACGCGCCGCCCGGAGCTCCGCTCCTCTCTCCGCCGGCGCCTCCATTCATAGTGTGGGCAACTGGCCGTGACAGCTTTTGGCTTCACGGCCGGGCACTCACTGCGCATGCGCGAACGGCGCAGCGCTCTCTGAGTGGACAGGCGATCGCCTGGGACCTGTCACGTCCCAGGTGATCGCCTACAGGGCGGGGCCGCCAAAAGGCGATATGACGTATCGCCTAGCCGGCCCCAGGGCGGAAGGAGGAAGTGGGACAGGAAGTCCCACTCCTACTGAAGCCCCCACTCCCCCCCCCCCCAAAAAAATGACATGCCAAATGTGGCATGTAAGGGGGCGAGGAGTGGATTTAGTGGAAGTTCCAAATTTGAGTGGACCTCCGAATTAAAGCAGAGTTCTGGCTCCCCCTCTCCAAAAATTTTAAGTCAGCAGCTACAAATACTGCAGCTGCTGACTTTTACTATTGGGGTACCTACCTGTCCAGGCATCCAGCGATGTCCTCACCTGAGACTATTCTTCAATCGGCTCTCGGGTGCTGGCACTGCCATCTCTGCTAAGGGAAACCGGCAGGGAAAGCCTTGTGGGGGGAAGGAGGGGGGCGAAGTTCCGACTAACTTGGCCGCAGTGAACTCAGCCAGAAGTGGGAGCGGGTACTGCTTTTTCATAGTTCCCTCCTTTAACTCTTTCACCAACATAAGTAAACCTCTCTTTTCATTACATACTGTATTTTAGACCCAGTGATGCTTCTCTATATAATGTATGTAGATCATGGGTGGTATGCGGGTCCAGCAGGGTGCTGCACACCGTTTTCCTGTAAACATCAAAGCCCCCCGTCTCAGTTTTCCTCTCTGGAGCCCACAGGCCTGATGGAAGCAGTGGGCTGGCTCTTGGGAGGAGATCTGCAAATAACAAAAGGTCTTGGTGGGTGTCAGTGTGGAGGAGTGGGCATTCCTAGGCAGGCTGACCACCCAAGTTAATGCCCACATGTGATGCTGAGCCTTTTTTGATTGTGAGAACTTAGACCCAATGAATGAAAGGAGGGGGGGTCAGGGACAAGTAAGGCTGAGGAGTAAAGGGCTAGATAAAGCTGGACATCCTCCAGCCATGAAACAAGGCAGGCTCTGTCTCGCTTGTTGCAGTTTTTAATTAGGAGTCGGCCAGATATTCACTTTTTTTTCCTAGCATTGGTATCGGTCACAAAACTTACTGATATTGCTTCGAAGGGTTGTACCGGGGTGATGCTTGCAGCTGCAGGCACCACCCTGTACTGTTCTTTAGAGCGGACGGTCGGCTTTATTGTAATAACAACCGATGTGGCTAAGCAGCCGCCCAGCTGTTAGTACAAGCAGTGGGAGGGGATGTCCCCCGCGCATTCCTCCACTCGCCTGAGCTCTCCCGTCCCACCGGGAGACCCAAGCCACCAGCGGGCACATCCGCCAGCTGGCCAGAGACCCGAACAAAGCTGATGCTTTGTTAGTCTTGGATCTAGTAATTTGGAAGCGATGTCATGATGTCATAATTCGGAAGCGATGTCCTGATTTGGAAGCGATGTCATGATGTCATAGTTCGGAAGCGCTGTCATGTCATAATTCGGAAGCGATGTCTAGTAAGGCGCCAGTTTAAAAAAAATAGAAAGTATTCGAAAAATGCCGATCTTGACTCTCAAGTGCAGTGGAGGGGTTTGGGGTCTTACAGATCCCCGATCTCTCCATAAAGAGGACCTGTCACTGCTTATTACTGACACAAGGGATGTTTACATTCCTTGTGACAGCAATAAAAGTGATAACTTTTTTTTTTAAAGGACAGTGTAAAAATCAAAATGTTAAATGTACAGATTATCGGCACCTGATACTGGCTGTCGGCCTGAAAGGCAGCCGTAAAATCGGCCCTGAAGAAACGATATCGGTTGATCCCTATTTGTAATGCACACTGTGAGAAGCTCGTAGTGTGCAGTGAGATTGGAGTAAGGAACTTCCATAGAGGAGAGAGAGAAGCCTGTACAACTGTAACCAAAGAGAAGGCCGGAGTGTAGCTTTAAGGATAATGCCGAATTGCACATGCAGTCATCTGTTTTGGTACAACATGTAGTATATGATCGGTTTGTATTGTTAGGGTAACACCTGCTTGGAGACGGGATCGTTTTTGGTGAACTACGTGAGCTGCGTGAAGTGCAATACGAGAGACTTTGTGCTCATCGCCAATAAAACAAACGATGAAGAGGATGGAGAAGAGATTATTACATTTGATCGTGAGTTCCTTTCCTTCCTATATAGATTCTACAATGCATCGCTTCACCACTACAGTTGAGCAGGGGGGCCCGGGCAGCTGGAGGAATTGGATCATGGGCAGGAGGGGGTGACCTGTGTGGTGGAGGGGAAACTACAAGAACCGATACCCTGTATGGCACTCCCTGCAGCAGCTAAAAGCCAGCTTCATCTTTCAGATACTGCAGGGGGGAACTACAGGGGGTCTGTTCTAGAAAATTCAACCCACTGCATCAATGACCCCTCCCATAGATATTCTCCTTCCTCCTGCTGCCGGGCCCCCTTGTGTGACCTTCCAGCAGCACTGACGGCTCCTTCCCTCTCCCTCCTACTGGCTGCTACAGGGTATGAGGATGGAGAGCAGGTCAGGTAGGCTGTGTGGGGCTCCATGATTTCTAACAGCAGCCCTGCCCACCACTGCTCTACCACAGTCCATTCACAGAATGCATTGCTGTGGGGGAATTTACAAAAACTGGAGCAGACCGTATGTGGAGCAGTGTGCATAGTAACCAATTATTTCCTATATTCAGCTTGTTCAATTAAGCTTTGAAAATGAGAGGTGGAAGCTGATTGGGCGCCATGCACAGCCGCTCAAGACTCTGTCTTCTCCAGTCTTAGTAAATCCCTCAATGTGCCTGCATACTCCAATGCACATTTGTGCCCATAAGTTCTCATTCATAATAGTACATATAATTGTGGGTGGGCCAGCAATGAGTCGGCTGAACTACACATTGCAAAGATATTTTACGCACCGGCACTGGATGTGTCTGTATGTAGTCTGTACCAGGACCACACAGAGGGGGGTGGCTACCTCCCACTTACAGTGGGGTCATGTAGAGCCAGTGTAGCTTCCCTCATAAAGGAAGTCAACTGTCCATTTACAGAGCTCCTGGGGGGGCATTTACTAAAACTGGATCAGACAGTATCTAGAGCAGCTGTGCATATGTACCAATCAGCTTCTGTCTTCAGCTTGTTCAGTTATGCTTTGTAAATAAAAGCTAGAGGCTGATTGGGTGCTATGCACAACTGCTCCAGATTCTGGCTGCTCCAGTCTAAGTAAATCCAGCGATTCCCCCACCCCCCTCACCCCTCTTGCATTCTTTGAACAGAATACAGGGTGTTCTGTAAATGGATAAGGGGAGGAAAAAAAAGAGGAGGGTAAACGGGATCCTTCACTGTATGAGAACCACAGCTCTCATAGCGCCCATACCTGGAGCACCGAACTTCATTGCAGCAGTCGGGAGGGTATTTGCTGGAACATGTTACTCTCCAAAAAATAAAGTTGTAACCGTGTGTGCAAAACCTTGAAAATGTTTGTTTTTCAGATGTGTGTAAAAACTGTCACCATGTGATTGCAAAGCACGAGTACACCTTCAGTGTGGTGGATGAATACCAGGTATAGTGTATTTTTTCAGTTGATTGTCACCCATTATGTATTTCCTGGTGCAGAGATTACATGGCACATTGAGCCAGCTGCAATGCCTTGAAAAAGTATTCGTGCACCTTGAAATTTTCCACATTTTGTCATGTTCAAACCAAAAACGTAAATGTATTTTATGTGATAGACCAACACAAAGTGACACATAATTGTGAAGTGGGAGGAAAATGATAAATGGTTTTCAATTTTTTTTACAAATAAATATCTGAAAAGTGTGGCGTGCATTTGTATTCAGCCCCCTTTACTCTGATGCCCCTAACTAAAATCTAGTGGAACCATTTGCCTTCAGAAGTTACCTAATTAGTAAATAGAGTCCATGTAATGTAATCTCTGTATAAATACAGCTGTTCTGTGAAGCCCTCAGAGGTTTGTTAGAGAACCTTAGTGACAAAACAGCATCATGAAGGCCAAGGATAAAGTTGTGGAGAAGTTTAAAGCAGGTTTAGGTTATAAAAAAAAATTATCCCAAGCTTTGAACATCTCATGGAGTACCGTTTAATCCATCATCCGAAAATAAAAAGAGTGGCACAACTGCAAACCTACCAAGACATGGCCATCCACCTAAACTGACAGGCTGGGCAAGGAGAAAGTTAGAGAAGCAGCCAAGAGGCCCATGGTAACTCTGGAGGAGCTGCAGAGATCCACAGCTCAGGTGGGAGAATCTGTCCACAGCACTCCACAAATCTGGCCTTTATGGAAGAGTGGAAAAAGGAAAAGGCATTGGTGAAATAAAGACATAAGAAGTCCCGTTTGCAGTTTGCGAGAAGCCATGTGGGGGACACAGCAAACGTGTGGAAGAAGGTGCTCTGGTCAGATGAGACAAAAATTTAACTTTTTGCCCTACAAGCAAAATGCTCTGTGTGGCAACAAACTAACACTGCACATCACCCTGAACAACACACCATCTCCACCGTGAAACATGGTGGTGGCAGCATCATGTTGTGGGGATGCTTTTCTTCAGCAGGGACAGGGAAGCTGCTCAGAGTTGATGGGAAGATGGATGGAGCCAAATACAGGGCAGTCTTAGAAGAAAACCTGTTAGAGTCTGCAAAAGACTGGAGCGGAGGTTCACCTTCCAGCAGGACAACAACCCTAAACATACAGCCAGAGCTACAATGGAATGGATTAGATCAAAGCATATTCATGTGTTAGAATGGCCCAGTCAAAGTCCAGACTTAAATCCAATTGACAAGCTGTGGCAAGACTTGAAAATTAAGTGTCCAAAAAAATGTCTGTTTAAGACAAATCCAAAAAGTGACAAAGTGTTAATGCTATTATAGAGAAACACCCCGTGACACTTATAGAATAGGTGTATATAACATAAAGTTCATCAACTGAAATTCAATCGCTGAATGTCTGTTCAAATCTTCTAATCATCCACCACACCCGAGTGCCAGTGATTCCTCTCCCATCAGATAAAACACTCACCGGCTCAATATGCCTTACACTCTCGTGCTTGGCGTGTAAGCATGAACAAACCTCACAGAAAGGTGTCATGGATATGCAGTAGTGTTTGTCTGTCAGCTTACCTTCCTTCCCATGTGTTCATCTTAGAGGCCTGAGCCCTTTCACCTGGCTTCCTTTATAATCTCCTCCCAGCCTGACTCCACCCCAGGCCCTATCACTGAACACTATATTAACCTGTGCACTGCAAGCCTGCTTGGCTGATCAACGTGTTTGTTAGGCATTGTGTGTTTGGGTTCCTGCCTGCCGTGTGCTACGTCTGTCTCTCTGTTACGTTATTGGCTTGTCCCCGACCATCCCTGTCTGCTCGTGACCCTTGACCTTCGGCTCGTTCTTCGTTATCCTTGTCTGCTTGTGGCCCCTGACCTTCGGCTTGTTATTCGGTTCTCTCTATCGTGTGCCGCTGCTTCCCCTTATCCTACGGGGCGTGAGCTAGGAAACTCCAGGGGCCGCGACCTGGTCCCAGCCTGCAGCGTAACATCCTCACCACTAGAGGCCCTGGAGAAGACCAGCTGGGTCTTAGACTCCGCGCCCTGGGGTGTCTTGGCTCTCGCTTCCGTTGGGATCCCGGTTGTGCTCCTCTGGTCCCGCTTTCCACAACCACCCAGTTTCCTACCCACAGAAGCCAGCCATAGGGTTCACTACCTCGCGGTGCACTCCTGTCCCCCTACGGTGTGCATCTGTCACCTGGCCACAGGTGACCCTGACAGTTTGATCAGCCATGAACCCGGCTGACATCCCGCTTCCCGCGGATGATCCATTGCAGGGCATAGTTCGCAGACTTGAGACCCAGGAATCAAATCAGACCCAGGCGATGCGATTCCTCCAGGATCTGGCTTCTCGCTTCGAGCAGCTTCAGGCCTCCTTGGGAACCCTGAATCCACAACCTCAAATACAATCAGCGGCTGCACCTATTGCACCAGTCGCAGCCACACACTCACTACAACTGCCAGCTCCGTCCCGTTTCTCTGGGGACTCCAAGGCTTGCAGGGGGTTCCTTAGCCAATGCACGATTCATTTTGAGCTCCAGCCCCAAAACTTCCTGTCTGATCGGGCTAAGGTAGCCTATATCATTTCCCTCCTCTCTGGTGAAGCTTTAGCCTGGGCAGCCCCTCTGTGGGAACTGAATGATCCAGTGGTTTCTAGCCTGTCTGGCTTCTTGAAACTTTTTCGGAATATCTTCGAAGAACCGGCTCGTGTCTCTTCAGCGGCCAGCGCCCTTTTACGTCTCCGCCAAGAGTCTGCTTCTGTGGGACAGTATGCCCTTCATTTCCGCATACTGTCGGCTGAGTTGAGCTGGAACAATGAGGCCTTAGTCGCAACCTTTTTGCATGGCCTGTCTGATAGAGTGAAGGATGAATTAGCAGGAAGAACCATCCCCACTGATCTGGCCGGCGTTATCTCCTTGTGTAACCAGATCGATATTCGCTTTCAGGAGAGGACCTTAGAAAAGCAACGCCAGCACTCCTTGGTTCTTAGTCAGCCTGAGCTCCCCTCTCTTCGACCCATAGAGCATCTCCTACCAGCTGAGGAACCCATGCAGCTGGGTCGGACCAGGTTATCCCCCGAGGAACGTGCTAGGCGCAGAACTCTTGGTCTGTGTCTTTACTGTGGGGGCAAAGGTCATTTTCGTGACACTTGCTCTCTTTGTCCAGAAAAACGTTCGGGTCCACTTCATCTGGAAAGTGGAGTATTGGACCCAGAAATATCACCTTCCCCTTCTCGTCTTATGCTTTCTGTGTTCCTTCATGTTGGTGCTTCTTCTCATTCGGTCTCAGCATATCTGGATTCCGGAGCCGCTGGTAATTTCATGGACTGGGAAATCGCATCGTCCATGAGACTTACTCTTTTGCCCCTCACCACGCCATTGGTGGTCTTGGCGATTGATGGTACTGTTCTCCCAGGGGGACCTATCCGCTTCCAGACCCTCCCTGTTAAGATGTCGGTAGGGACACTCCACCAGGAGTGGATATCCTTCCTTATCTTACCCAAGGCCTCAACGCCTATCATTTTGGGTCTCCCATGGTTACAGCTCCATTCTCCTCATGTGGACTGGACTACTGGACAGATCCTGGCTTGGGGTCCCTCCTGTTCCTCGTCCTGCCTACCCAAGGTTGCCCCCTGTGAATCTGAGCCGGTCATTCATTCCAGGTTGCATAACCATTTACATTTCTCTGTCCCTAACCACCCTTGGACGCACAGCCAGGCTAGCTTGTCTACAAGTCCTGCAGTCGCTACGTCTTGCGATGCGATTCAGGTAGTCGCTACACCTGACTCAGCTATTCACTCTGCCTCTGTACTAGTTATGCCAGTCCAGCCCATGCCCAGTGAGCCTCCTACTTTTTCTTGTTTGGGACATTCTGCTTGTCCTTCAGCTATTCAGCTTGACTCCGGCGACATGTCACCTTCTAACCAACCTGACTTCAGGGTTCCACTGACATCTGCCCAGTCTGATGGTCCTGTGCAAGATGACCAGTTCCCCTTTAAGGGTCTAGGGGACCCTCCTCAGATTCCTGTTGATCCTCTCATGCCCTTGCTTATTCCTAGAGAGCCTTTGGTCCTCAATAGATCTTCTTGTCATCTCCCTACCTCGTTTTCGGTCTCTGAGGATAATCTTAAGTACGAGGTTAGACAAGTTCTGGATTCTCGGCTCTGCAGAGGCATTCTTCAGTACCTTGTGCATTGGAGAGGTTTTGGTCCTGAGGAGGCGTCTTGGATCGCTGCATCTGATGTCGCTGCACCTCATCTGTTGAGAAGGTTTTATCAGAGATTTCCCTTTAAGCCTGGGTCCAGGCGGGGGAGGGCCCATAAGAGGGAGGGTACTGTCATGGATATGCAGTAGTGTTTGTCTGTCAGCTTACCTTCCTTCCCATGTGTTCATCTTAGAGGCCTGAGCCCTTTCACCTGGCTTCCTTTATAATCTCCTCCCAGCCTGACTCCACCCCAGGCCCTATCACTGAACACTATATTAACCTGTGCACTGCAAGCCTGCTTGGCTGATCAACGTGTTTGTTAGGCATTGTGTGTTTGGGTTCCTGCCTGCCGTGTGCTACGTCTGTCTCTCTGTTACGTTATTGGCTTGTCCCCGACCATCCCTGTCTGCTCGTGACCCTTGACCTTCGGCTCGTTCTTCGTTATCCTTGTCTGCTTGTGGCCCCTGACCTTCGGCTTGTTATTCGGTTCTCTCTATCGTGTGCCGCTGCTTCCCCTTATCCTACGGGGCGTGAGCTAGGAAACTCCAGGGGCCGCGACCTGGTCCCAGCCTGCAGCGTAACATCCTCACCACTAGAGGCCCTGGAGAAGACCAGCTGGGTCTTAGACTCCGCGCCCTGGGGTGTCTTGGCTCTCGCTTCCGTTGGGATCCCGGTTGTGCTCCTCTGGTCCCGCTTTCCACAACCACCCAGTTTCCTACCCACAGAAGCCAGCCATAGGGTTCACTACCTCGCGGTGCACTCCTGTCCCCCTACGGTGTGCATCTGTCACCTGGCCACAGGTGACCCTGACAAAAGGTTTAACGAATATTCTAACTTCCAACTGTGTGATTCCCAGATCTCTCAGCATGTAAATACTAAAAAATGTGCACAATAGTGTAATACCGTAAAACACTGTGCAAAACCTTCAATCATTACACTCACATCTCCTCCTTTTATAAACGAGCAACAATATCACAGCAAATTTTCCAATGGATGTCTCAGCCAGTGAAATGTGGTCACGGCAGACTCGAGGTGACCGGGATATAGTCTCACCACCACTCGCTCTCCCCGCTTGGAACTCCGCTTCCTGATTTGGCCTGGCACGTCACACGACCTATGTTAGTTCAGATGGTTGCCATACA
This sequence comes from Rana muscosa, assembly GCA_029206835.1. Taxonomy (NCBI): domain Eukaryota; kingdom Metazoa; phylum Chordata; class Amphibia; order Anura; family Ranidae; genus Rana; species Rana muscosa. The sequence goes on along the minus strand of CM055126.1, from coordinate 148,040,738 downwards.
GCAGCGCCCCGAAATGTTTCGTCACTTAATCATGGGATTGGCTGTACGGTACGGCGAACCCTCCCTTTATACTAGACACTCCAACTGATGGCAGAAGCCAGAGAGCAACTGCGCATGCGCTCCATGCCTATTACAGGCGGAAGCACAAGAACAGTGCTTGCTAACCGCACCATCTAAGGGCGGAACTACAGCTGTCTGTGTCTGTGCTCACAGAGTGTCCCCGCGACCACAATTCACCAGCCCACAGGCCAATTTATATCAACTAGGGAAAAACAAATATAAATAAATAATAATTATTTTTCCATACTATGAATTATGGCTCTCGAGTGTTAGTAGCAGGCTAGTTCTAAATAAAATCGCATAATTGACTCTATCATGTAGACATATACGAATATAGATGACATCTTAAACATCCAAAACCAATTTAACTTAAATCTACTAAAGATTAAAACGTACGATTAAATAAAAGCAATCCTATATAGATAAGTGACTGGATAATTTATTATACTTTGACTTTGGTTAGTACAATCGGTTTAGTTCTCCATGATATATATATATCTATATATATATATATAGATATATATATATATATATATATCTCACAACTGGCAAGCATATAATAAATTAAATAACACACCATGGAGAAGTAGTAATAAACAATTGGGACTGAGCAAATTATTAAAGCATATGATGATAGCTGGTATATAGCCACCATCAATACATTACTAAGATTCACATGCTCACAGGTTTTCTATCAAATCTCAATCTATACACACTAATGCAGTAAAATGCATAAGTGTATCCCCTCATGTAAACGACTCTAAATACTGCCAAACAAAATAAAATAATCTGTTAGCTCAAAATTCAGAAATTATTTATAAAGCAGTTTAAGTCCACCTCAATGTTAAGGCCCCGGGGATGAAGATACTTTAAGAGGAATATCCACTCGGTTTCTATCTGATAGATCCCTTACTCTGTTGGACCCCCTCCCAAGATGGATACACACAACCTATACCACAGAATTGGGCCAGAGAGGGATCCTGATGTTTCTCTTTGAAATGCAGTGAGACACTAGGGTACTTAAAACCATTTTTTATATTTGTCAGATGTTCAGAAATACTGACCTTTAGCAGCCTTTTAGTCCTCCCTAAGTAAAGTAATCCGCAAGGGCACCATAGCAGATTTACGTGTGAGCAGTTGCACAAAATAACTTCCTTTTATTTCAAAGGTTTTTTGATCAGTACTCGTAACTTACATATTTCCCCTGTTGTGCACCTTCACTGTCTTGCAGCAAATGCATTTTCTGCATGGGAAAAATCAGTTAAAATCAATTTTAAGTGTTTTTTGGTGGATCCAAAACTTTGCATACCACCTAATCTCCAAAGCTTGGAGCTCGCCTATATATAAATTTAGGCTGCTTTGGTAAAACCTCCCCCCAAATGTCTGTCTCTACTTAGAATGTGCCAATGCTTTCTGTAAATGGTTTCTATATCTCTCTATACTGGAAATGAAATCCTGTCAAAAACCCCCATTGATGATTATTTTCATATTGGGCCTCCTTTTTCTTGAAACATTGATCTCTCTGAACATTGGCTACTTTCTGTATAGTATCATTCAGTTTCTCTTCTTGGTATCCTTTCTGTAGAAACTTGTCTTTCAATGTATTGACCTGCATGAAGGAAAGGAGGAGGTTTTACTCGGAGGAGGGTGTTTCTATATAATAGCTTTAACACTTTCTGTCACTTTTTGGATTTGTCAGCGGTTGTATACCCCAAAACCTATATATATATATATATATATATATATATATATATATATATGTATGTATGTATGTATGTGTGTGTGTGTGTGTGTGTGTGTGTGTGTATATATATTTTTTTTTTTTTTAAACCTGCAAGGCAAAGGCATAATGAGCTAGTATGACTAGCATACTAGCTCATTATCAATTACTTACCTTAGATCGAAGCCCCCGCAGCAGTCCTTGGACACGTCCTCCGTCGCCGCCATGATACCCGGAGTGACTTCTTGGTATCGCCGCTCCGGCGCTGTGACTGGCCGGAGTGGCGATGATGTCACTCCCGCACATGCGCGAGGAACGGCACGATCCTCACGCATGCGCGCATTCCGGCACTTTCCTGCAGGCTCCCATTCAAGAGCCACCACGCTTGGTGCGCCTGCGCCGTTATCTATGGCGCGCATGCTATGTAGGTTAAGGAGATATTGCAAGCACCTACAGGTAAGCCTTAATGTAGGCTTACCTGTAGGTGCATGTATTACAAGAGGGTATACAACCGCTTTAAACAGACATTTTTTTTTTTTTGGACATTTTAACCACTTAAGCCCCGGACCATTTCGGGCCATTAGGACCAAGCCTGTTTTTGGGATTCGGCACTGCGCTGCTTTAACTGTAAATTGTGCGGACATGCAATGTTGTACCCAAATGAAATTTGCGTCCTTTTCTTCCCACAAATAGAGCTTTCTTTTAATGGTATTTGATTGCCTCTGCGATTTTTATTTTTTGCGATATAAATGGAAAAAGAACGAAAATTTTGAAAAAAAAAGATATTTTCTAATTTTTGTTATAAGAAAAATCGAATAAACTCAATTTTAGTCATACATTTAGGCCAAAATGTATTCAGCCACATGTCTTTAGTAAAAAAAATGACAATAAGCGTATATTTATTGGTTTGCGCAAAAGTTATAGCGTTTACAAACTAGGGTACATTTTCTGAAATTTACACAGCTTTAAATTTATGACTGCCTATCTCATTTCTTGAGGTGCTAAAATGGCAGGGCAGTACAAAACCCCCCCAAATGACCCCATTTTGGAAAGTAGACACCCCAGGGAAATTGCTGAGAGGCATGTTGAGCCCATTGAATATTTTTTTTTTTTGTCCCAAGTGATTGAATAATGACAAAAAAAAAAAAAAAAAATTACAAAAAGTTGTCACTAAATGATATATTGCTCACACATGCCATGGTTATATGTGGAATTGCACCCCAAAATACATTCTGCTGCTTCTCCTGAGTACGGGGATACCACATGTGTGGGACTTTTTAGGAGCCTAGCCACGTACGGGACCCCGGAAACCAAGCACCGCCTTCAGGATTTCTAAGGGCGCAAATTTTTGATTTCACTCCTCACTACCTATCACAGTTTCGAAGGCCATAAAATGCCAAAATAGCACAAAACCCCCCCAAATGACCCCATTTTGGAAAGTAGACACCCCAAGCTATTTACTGAGAGGCATGTTCAGTCCATGGAATATTTTATATTTTGCCACAAGTTGCGGGAATATGACAAACTTTTTTTTTTTTTGCACAAAGTTGTCACTAAATGATATATTGCTCACACATGCCATGGGCATATGTGAAATTACACCCCAAAATACATTCTGCTGCCTCTCCTGAGTACGGGGATACCACATGTGTGGGACTTATTGGGAGCCTAGCCGCGTACGGGACCCCAAAAACCAAGCACCGCCTTCAAGGTTTCTAAGGGCATACATTTTTGATTTCACTCCTCACTACCTATCACAGTTTTGAAGGCCATAAAATGCCAAGATGGCACAAAACCCCCCCAAATGACCCCATTTTGGAAAGTAGACACCCCAAGCTATTTGCTGAGAGGCATGTTGACCCCATTGAATATTTTTTTTTTGTCCCAAATGATTGAATAATGACAAAAAGAAAAAAAAAAAATGTACAAAAAGTTGTCACTAAATGATATATTGCTCACACATGCCATGGTTATATGTGGAATTGCACCCCAAAATACATTCTGCTGCTTTTCCTGAGTACGGGGATACCACATGTGTGGGACTTTTTGGGAGCCTAGCCGCGTACAGGGCCCCAAAAACCAAGCACTGCGAACGCTGCAGTTATGTGTGTTGTGTTTGGTAAGTGACAGTGATCGATCGATACTGCACTTGGGTGGGCTGGGCTGGGCGGAGGGGCTAAACGCAGGCGCTAGCAGGTATCTGGGCTGATCCCGCTAACACTGCGTTTTTGGGAACCCTAAACCGCTGGGGATGCTAGTATAGATCTGATCAGATCTGATCAGATACTATACCACTAAGGGGGGTGTATGCTTTGCGCGTGGGTGTTAGCGTTACTGTCACTAACCTAACACTGCCTGGGGCGACGCAGACCCTCTCTGGCGCTAAAACCTAATTGATCTCACCCGCCGGGCGATCAGGGGGGTTAAACCTTTATTGGGTTATATACGGCGGGTGCCCTGATGCTATAAAAAGCAAACTAATCAACCAGCGTCACCCGTAACCTTTATATGGTGATCACTGGTGAAAGGGTTAACTAGGGGCAATCAGGGGGTTAAAATCTTTATTAGGTTAAATATGGGGGTACCTGACACTATATAAAAACCTGACGGGTAACCTAAATAACTAAATAACTTACTGGCTAACCAGTGACACCAGTGACGCTTATACGGCGATCACTGGTGAAAGGGTTAACTCTAGGGGCAATCAGGGGGTTAAAATAATATATGGGGGTACCTGACACTAATAAAAACCTGCGGCGAACCTAAAAAAAAATAACTGCCTATCTAAAACACCAGCGACACGAATACAGCGATCGGAAAAACAATCGCTTAGTGACGCTGAAGTTAGGGGGTGAAAGGGTTACCTGGGGGGTGATCAAGGGGTTAAACCTTTATTAGGGGGGGTTAGGGGGCTACCCTGGACCTAAAGGGGCCTAATCCTAACTGCCCTGCAACTTTTTACAATCACAGATGACACTAAATGCAGTGATCAGTAAAATAAATGATCACTGCAATCAGTGACACTGTGATTGGGGGCTTTGGGGTGACCTGGGGGGTGATCTGGGGGTGACTGGGGGGTGATTTGTGTGCCTATGTGTACCTACGTGTCAGTGGACTGTTAGTGCACTAACCTGCTTCCTCTCTGCTCGGCGCCGGGAACGGAAAGACCGCGGCGAGGGAGATGACATCACTTCCTCCAGCCTTGTTTACATCACATGGCGGAGGAAGCATTTTCATTGGCCGGGAGCGATCGCGAGGGGGGGGGCAGAATCGAGCGCCCCCCCCCTCATGCCTGATCGCTCCCGAACACTTAACGGCCGCTCACTGCAGTGAAGGGGGGTCCGGATGGACCCCCCAACTGCACAAAGGCGATCACGTAGATCTACGTGATTCTGCCTGTCCGTGCCATTCTGCCGACGTAAATCGGCGGTGGGCGGTCGTTAAGTGGTTAAGCGCTACTTATTTTTGAACACTAAATCATTTATAGAGTTTTAAAATACTATTTCACATTTATTAATTTTAAAGTGGCAGCTGTGTTAACCCTTTAGCATTAAGATTTTTCTATAAGCGCAGTGGTGGGAACTCAAGAGGGTCGGATGTGATTGGTTACCATCAGTTTACAAGACTTGAAAATTGCTGATCACAGACGCTCCCCATCCAATCTGGCAGAGCTTGAGATATTTAGCAATGATGAATGGGCAAAAATGTCACTCTCTAGATGTGCAAAGCTGGTAGAGACATCCCCAAAAAGACTTGCAGCTGTAATTGCAGTGAAAGGTGATTCTACAAAGTATTGACTCAGGGGGGCTGAATACAAATGTACGCCACACTTTTTTTTTAGATATTTATTTGTAAAAAAAAATTGAAAACCATTAATCATTTTCTTTTTCACTTCACAATTATGTGCCTCTTTGTGTTTGGTCTTTTACATAAAATCCCAATAAAATACATTTACGTTTTTTGGTTGCAAAATGACAAAATGTGGAAAATTTTCAAGGGGTATGAATACTTTTTCAACGCCCTGTATGTCAGTCTCTTTTCCCTGAAAGCGACTATAATCTGGTACCTGCCATGCTCTTACCAAATATACAAGCGTTATTCAGATACTGTCTCTATTAGAATTTGGAGTGTGGATCTGAAGCTGCAAAGCAAGACGCTAACCATTCAGCCACGGTGAAAAAAAATCAAGTCTAATTTGGGAAGAGAAGGAAATCATGGTGTCGGTGGATGTCCATATGGTGCAGCAGGGGCTGGGAAGATGGGGGCAGGGTGTATCAGGAAGATTGGTTTTCCCCTGAGATTACAGTGACAAGGGGGATGTCTGCTTTTAGGATATGAGTTGCACCTGCAAGGTTATTCTGGGGTCTGATCATTTTCTGTCATCCAGATATCCATCTCTACGCCAAGTAATGTAGGCGTTTCCCAAAAAGCACTTTTTCTAGCTTTTATATGGTGAGGCCTGACATCAAAGAGATAAAAATCATGGCACCCAAAGGCACATATTTCTCTAATTGTTGTGTTGTGGGCAGCTGTCACTCGTGGAGGAGGGGGCAGGGTAATGACAATCTCTGGGCTCTGTAGGTTGGTTAGAAACAAACACAAAAGTTTCTGCGCTGCTACTAAATACAAAAAAGCGGCTGCAAAACCTGTGGACAAAAAGGTGCATAGAACAAAAAAAAAGAAGAAAAAATTGCAGCGCTAAATGGGTATGTGTCAAACAAATAAATGAGTGAAATAAACAAATGTGCAAGGAAAATCTAAATAATTCCCTATGTGAATAACAATACAGTTTTTGAAAGAGTCCTTGATGGGTGGTCCTCAAAAACACGTTCAAACAATTGCAAAAATTAAAGTCCAATAGTGTTCCACAATAATCCCCAAAAAATCTGAGATGATTGGACTACAAACACTTCCAAATCAATAATGAAGGAGAAAAAGCCACAACCAATATAAAGGAGGCTTACCAGACTTAGTGGACCCTACTGAACATATGTCCAGAGGGTCAACATAGGCTTTTGGTGTGTATTCCTGAAGGGTCAACAGTTGATAGTTGAACCAAAGAATGTACCCCAGATGATGCAAATTTCTTGCGAAACGCGTCGGGATTTCCACTGTTGCCATTGATTTTCATGAAGCGCTTTTTAACCACTTAAATGTAAGTGTAATTACCTACATTAAATACACTGTTTTTAGCAGTATCACGCTATGTGCCGCCTTCTTTTTTTATTCCTTTCACATTGTGCTATTGATTCGGTTTAAACATCATTGAGTCATAGTCTCTCAAGTTTCCATCAACCTCTTCATTGTGAGCTGCCGTGAGAGACATTCTTTGGTTCAACTATCAACTGTTGACCCTTCAGGAATACACACCAAAAGCCTATGTTGACCCTCTGGACATATGTTCAGTAGGGTCCACTAAGTCTGGTAAGCCTCCTTTATATTGGTTGTGGCTTTTTCTCCTTCATTATTGATTTGGAAGTGTTTGTAGTCCAATCATCTCAGATTTTTTTTGGATTATTGTGGAACACTATTGGACTTTAATTTTTGCAATTGTTTGAACGTGTTTTTGAGGACCACCCATCAAGGACTCTTTCAAAAACTGTATTGTTATTCACATAGGGAATTATTTAGTTTTTCCTTGCACATTTGTTTATTTCACTCATTTATTTGTTTGACACATACCCATTTAGCGCTGCAATTTTTTCTTTTTTCTTTTTTTTTTGTTCTCTGCAGGTTGGTTGCCATGGCTAAGATAGGACCCAGGGGGACAGAAAGACAGATAGTACAGATTAAAGTGGCAGCGTTAGATGCTACAGGCTAAAAATATGTGTATATATACACTGTATTACCAAAAGTATTGGTCCGTAGGGGTCAATATTGAGTTGGCCCACCCTTTGCAGCTATAACAGCTTCAACTCTTCTGGGAAGGCTGCACACAAGGTTTACAAGTGTCTATAGGAATGTTTGACGTTTTTTCCCGAAGCGCATTTGTGAGGTCCGCCACTGATGTGGATGAGAAGGCCTGGCTCGCAGTCTCCGCTTTAATATATCACAAATGTGTTCTATCAGGTTGAGGTTAGGACTCTGTGCAGGCCAGTGAATTTCTTCCACCCCAAACTCGCTCATCCATGTCTTTATGGACCTTGCTTTGTACACTCGTGCGCAGTTATGTTGGAACAGGAAGGGGTCATCCCTAAACTGTTTCCACAAAGTTGGGAGCATGAAATTGTTAAAAATGTCTTGGTATGCTGACGCCTTTAGGATTCCCATCCCTTGAACTAAGAGGCCAAGCCCACAACCCCACACCATAATCCCCCCTCCATCAAATGATTTGGACCAGTGCACAAAGCAAGGTCCATAAAGACATGGATGAGTGAGTTTGGGGTGGAGGAACTTGACTGGCCTGCACAGAGTCCTGACCTCAACCCGATGGAACACCTTTGGGATGAATTGGAGCGGAGACTGCGAGACAGGCTTTCTTGTCCAACATCAGCCCCTGACCTCAAAGATGTGCTTCTGGAAGAATGGTCAAACATTCCCATAGACACACTCCTAATCCTTGTGGACAGCCTTCCCAGAAGAGTTGAAGCTGTTATAGTTGCAAAGATATATATTAGTATAAGAGTAGAGTTACGTGTCTTTTGTGGCCATGGAGTAGCTTGGAGAGCACTGGTCTCGGGACATAATTTGTTCCCTCTGTGGGTCTCTACAGCTCTCCACGTTTACCCCTCTGAGAGATATGATGCAGCACAACTGCGTTCTGCTTCTTTGACATAGGGATATATGGAACACACACGCCAGCAAGGTGACACTGGACTGGAAAGGGTGAGGTGACATTTCCCTGCCAGATTCCACACATTTGTTAGGACACCCACACTGCTCAAGATTAAAAATGTAATTTTGGGTAGAGTAATACTTTATGCCACTGGCACAAATTAGCTGCAGTATAGTTTTTATTACGCTGTAAACTTTGGGCCAAGTGTTATTTCTAGAATCCTTTGGTATATACCCGTTGTTTGCTTCCAGATTTTAAATGATTTTTTCACACTGGTTAAAAACCGTCAGGTGACGCTAGTCTTCATGAAGTCTTAATACAGATCCCTTAGTACATTCTGTTGTTGTTCTATTAATATAGACTGCTCAGGCCCTGGAGAAGACCCCCCCCTTCCCCCCCAGGAACGTATTGGCTGTATTTGCTGATCTTAACCAATAAATGTTTCAAAAAGTCCTTTAAGTGAGCCAAACATTGGGTAAAATCAGGAATCTTGCTTATGATTCCAGTAAAGTACTACCCTGCTTTTAGCTTCCATGATCTAAATCCATGATCTAAATGTTTTACTACACAAACGGGTCTTCAACAGATAAGGTGTGCCCGGTGGCAATTCCCTTTTTATTGTTTACCTGTGTGGAGTAATTGTATGTAATAGAAGTCTTTTTATTACTATGCATAGTAGGCACCTTCGTATTACAGCACACCACATCTAATTTACTGTACCCTTGAAACCTAGGGTACAAGTACCATTCAGTTCCTGATCACTGTCCCTAGCCCTACAGCTCCCATCCCTTACACCAGGGGTAGGCAGCCTTGGCCCTCCAGCTGTGGTGGTGAAACTACAAATCCCATCATGCCTCTAGGAGTCATGCCTGTGATTGTCAGGGTCTTGCAATGTCTCATGGGACTTGTAGTTTCAAAACAGCTGGAGGGCCGAGGTTGCCTACCCCCTGCCTTACTCCTGGTTACTGCGGGCTGAATACCAAAGGGATGGGCCAGTGGTGCAGTGCACTGGTTGGGAGTAGGCAGTTGGTAGTTCTTTTTTGTCAAGGATGGCACTATGCAGGGAATCAAATGCAGCAAGCAGGTACGTGTAAGTGCCTGCTATTCATAGTAACACTTTCAATTTTCCCAATAGGCTTGCTTTATTACATGTTATGGAACACAGTTGTTTACTTGTGTTTGACGTATGTTAAAGTAACAAAGCAAGTCACAGAACCTTTAAAGTGGACCACATTTCTCTCTCTCTCCATAATGCACAAACTATTTCTATCTATTTACAATCCACAGACTCGTATTGTACCACCTGTCCCACCCTATTAGATTGTAAACTCTTCTGAGCAGGGCCCTCTTAATCCTCTTGTATTATAACTGTATTGTCTCACTTTTATATTGTAAAGTGCTGCGTAAACTGTTGGCGCTATATAAATTCTGTAAAATAATTATAATAATATGTAATAAAATGTACACTTAAGTCCTGGTGATCCTACCAGTCCCCTTTCTCTGCTGCAAGTTTCCAACCAAATTGGTGCAGATCTGTACCAGCATGGTCAGTTTGCGTTGCTTTATTTTCTAATCAATAAAACAAAGACAAATTTGTTGCGCTTAGTAAACAATAAATGATAAACAGCTGCTGACACTATATTGCTGGACACAATATAAAGAATTGGAAGTGAAGGTGTAGCGCTAAAAATATTAAATGGTGGTAAACAGAAAGTTCATCTATTGAAAGTTCATCAGTATTAAAATGCTGGAACGATTAAAACAGAATCCACAGTTGAAAAGACTTCATGAAGTAAGTATAGAATGACAATCATCATCACCCGATATTGCTGACTCTTACCATCAGTGTATAGGGTATATACAATGAATGTATTTAGGTAGTGACATCACCAATCCCTCCTGCTCACAAACGATCCACTGCATGCAAGCTTACAATGATCCTTCTCCATAAGGTATACACGGATCGCTTTCACTCAGCAGTACTTTAAAAAAGCTATGCTCCAGTGTAATAGGTGCACCCCGGTATCCACATAAATGCAGTAAGAAAAAGAGGAACGCTCATTGCGCAGGCATCCAAGCAGTAAATAATTTATTAAGAAAAAGATAATAAACTCACATTTGGTAAAAGACTGTCAGGCAGATGGAAGCGACCAGCGCCTCCTACCAACAAGATGGTGGCCACGTCTCCGTCCGCGTCCTACGCCACACATCCCTAGCTCCACCCAACGTTTCGTCATAAACATGCGTCATCGGGGTCGTGGTTGTAGCGTGTGACGCTTCTTGCTTATAAAGGGCAGACGGATTAGAAAAAACGAAATTAGGTGCATTCCACGAGCCGGAAGTAAACCCCTCGAAGGCCCGGAAATCGCCCCTACCAGGAAGAACCAGCATAACTGCCGGACTCTCAGTGCGTTCCACGGCCAGGAAATCGGCACATTCCAGGATTTGAAACCACTTATTTAATTAAATACTCCAGTTAGTTGATAATTTTACCAAGCAGCTGATTCATAAAAAAACACTACATAACAGGGAGAAGGGACTGTGTGAATATTTAATTTAGACACAATAACTTGTGTATAAGCGGACATATGAAGTGGCGACCTCTTGTGGTGACAAGGCAATAATACAACGATATTACATAAACAATACAAAGAGAGCAAATTTACATAATTTTGCAAACACATAGCTATCTAGAGAGAAAATATTTTAATGTATTTTTTATTACGTGGGCCTATATTTCACAGGAGGTGTGACTCTAAAAATATAAGTCTGAAAGACACCTATAGAAAATCTAAGAAAAAAATTATTAAAAGTAATAGTAAATTATAGTCTAATGGAATAAAGAGCAATAATACTATTCTTTAAAAGAAACAAAGACATGGACACAAATGAATGGGACCTAGCAGCATGCTCTATCCATTATTTATTAAAGAGTTGACGTCCCATTCGATATTCATTCCGAAAGGAATGTAGGTTTGGGCCTGATAGATCCACCTCGTTTCCAATCGAGAAACCTCCCTAACCATATTGCTCCCCCTCCAATGGCCATAGAATTTATTTTATTTTCTAATCACACTTACAGAACACCGTATACACTCACACAGTGGGGGGAATTCAATAAAACTGCTGCGCCACATTTCTGGTGTTACTCCCTCTTGTTAATGTATTGCGGCAAATTCATGAAGCATCTGCAACACTTTTGGTTCTGACAGCAACTTGTGCACCTAAAATGCACCACTTTTACAGTGGGGTTGATTTACTGAAGGCAAATATACTGTGCTCTGCAAGTGCAGTTTCTCCAGATCTTAGTAGAGGAGCGGAAGCTCTGCTGATTTCTATCATCCAGTCATGTGCAAGTGAAAATGCTGTTTTTTTTTAAATTGTCCTTGCATGTGATTGAGTATTCTTTGCAAAGTGAAGCTTCCCCTTATTTATTAAGCTCCGGAGTAACTGCACTTGCAGTGTACAGTATATTTGCTTTTAGTAAATCAACCCCATTGTGTTGCATTGAATGCGTCAAATGTAAAAGTGGAGCTACCGGTAATTAAAACTGACTCTTTTGGCGTATAGAGAAAAAAACTGTCTCAGACAGCATTTGCAAAACTGTCTCCTGTTCATTCTAAAAGTGGCACAGTATCAGCCAAATTTAAGTACAAGTTCTAGATAGCTATATAAATTTAGTGCATTTTTCACCTCTTTTAGAATGCATGACAGACACTTTCTGCAAAATCTGCCTGCGCCAGTTTTTATGAATTCCAGGGAGTGTGCCTGTAGTTCCATAGTTGGTTTGTAGGAAAAGGAAGTCCTAAAAGTCGCACATCACTGGAATCCCCTCGGTCTCCACTCTGCGGAGCAGACGAGGAAGAAGTTTTAGCGGGGGGAGGCATAAATTAGCCGATACTGTCCCCACGGAGCCACCAACGCCTCTGTCGCGTCCGCCCAGGGATCTTTGGACCTGGCCACAAACCTCAATACCTTCCGATTTGAGTCGAGAAGCCAGGAGATCCACGTCTGGCGTGCCCCATCTCAGGCAAAGGAGTCTAAACACATCCGGGTGTAGTGACCATTCTCCTTGGTCCAGCATCTGGCGACTTAGGTAGTCCGCTTGCCAGTTTTCTATGCCCAGAATGTATATGGCCAATAGAGCCGGCACGCTACGCTCTGCCCACCGCAGGATGTGAGCGACCTCCAATGCTGCATCCAAGCTTCTTGTTCCTCCTTGATGTTTGACATACGCCACCGCCGGGCTCCAACCAGGCCACGCCCACAACGCGTTTCACTGAACTTAATCATGTTCCCCCTATTTAAGCTCTGGGGGTTGAGTAAAATTAGTTGGGGGGGGGGGGGACATAGCCTGGTTGGAGCCCAGGCTGAGGCTGTCATACACCATTTTACAGGGTTTTGCTGTGATGTGTGACTTTTAGAACTTCCTTTCCTCACTGGATGTTTTGACCAGGAATGAGCTCAGTCCTTGTCGGCACTCCTAGTGGTTTCTTATGCAAGAGGACCTAGTGGAGCCTTGCGGGTCACAGTCCATAGTTAGCCTGGCTGACTTGCTCTCCCACCCAATAATGCTCAGGGAACACTGTAACACAGTTACGTATACATCATAGGACTGTCTTCCTTTCCCCTATAGTAGAGGGATTAGAGTTTTTGAAGGTAAATGGCATTTTTTATTTTTTTTTGAAGGGACAGTGTGCTTGTTAATTTGACTTCACGTAAGCTATACTGAAGTCAAATACTTTGCCTGCTAGTCTTGATGGTATTCCTGTTTTGCTCCCGCTTTTCATTTTCCCAACACAAACACTGAAGCTCCATGAAAGTGTCTTTGATTGTTGGTATCTTTTGCTCTCACCAATGATGTGTGTTTTTTGTGTCTATGATTTCAGGAGTACACCATGCTGTGTATGCTGTGTGGGAGAGCAGAGGACTCCATCAGCGTTCTGCCTGATGACCCACGACAGATGGCTCCACTCTTCTAGCGATATTCTAACCACAGAGTCTTTTTATACTTGTTTGCCTTTATGTATATTTTTCCTGCCATTGTAAAATGTGTTGTGTCAACTGAACACATTGATAATAATGTTACTGTGCAGCATGCACTTACAAACAGTGTTTCCTTCAAATAATTTTATATTAAAGTGTCATTAGCACTGTGTTTATTTGTTTTGCATTATTCTCTGCATTCTAAAAAAGCATTAGAATGTAAAGGCTGGAATCACATCTAATGCCGATGCGGCTCCCAGCAGGGGTCCGGTGCATCCCCGTTCATCGTTTCAGGTCCAATTTGAGCCCAAATTTTGGGCTGAATTTGGACCTGAAATGGACCAAAAGACGCACAGGACTTCTGTGCAAATTCGCACTGGAGCCGCAGCGGAGATGTGTGAACTGGCTCCACAGAGAGCTGATCAAAAGCTTCTGCTATTGCAAATTGGATGCGGGTGTTATTGCGAATTGGATGCGGAGAACCTGCATCCAATTTGCAATAGTGTGAACCCAGCCTGAAAGTGGATTTCTCTTTCGTCCATGGACGGACACAGCTCCTTTATTCTTGACCTTAGGGTTTATATGCCGTCTATCAGGAGAGGACTAGGTAGACATGTTCAACAGTTAAAAACATGTAACAACAGCAAAGCTGAACAGTAACGCCCAGGGGGTGGTCCCTCTGGCTATAACCCCTCACCCTGCACACGGCAGCTCGGTTTTTTTTCTGCCTAGCATAGGAGAAGGACCTGGCTCCCGTTTGGGACCATTGGTCCTGGAGATTTTTTTGCATTTTTCTACTTTTTTTGATCCTGAGATCTACTATCAACTGCCGGCTGGATAATATAGATCCTTGTAGTCTCCCCAGTCCGGCCATCGAGTGTGAGCAGACCTTTAGCTACGCGCTGGGTCGGCCCCGACATACCCCATTGCTCCAGGGGTGACCGGTGAGCTATATGCTTCGGGGCTCACATATGACCGGGCTACTGCTGAGTCACAGTGGGCCGTGGCCAACAGCCACTCCATACTGCTCGGGTGGTAGGTCTGTCCGGAATGCATCCAGCAGTCCCCACAGGACGGGTAAGTAGGGTTCCACCTGTTTCGGCAGGATGGAACAGCTGGGTACCGTATGCTCAATTCAACACTCAAGTCTTGCAAAAGGATATCCTGTCCAAATGGGATAAATCTCCGTTGTCCCTGGATTGTCTAATCCGGGTGAGCCAGCTAGTCAGGGCTTCCCTGGTCTGGTGGCTGAGATCTGCGGCCCTTCAGTCCGGAAAGTCGTTCCTTTCTTTTCACTGGACGGTGATCACGACGGACACCAGCCTGACCGGTTGGGGGGAAGTTTGGGGCGTACAGTCGACGCAAGGTCACTGGACCCAGGAAGACTCCCCCCCTGCCAATCAATGTGCTAGAACTTCGGGTGATCAGGCAGTGCCTCTCCACATGGTCACAAAGGCTGCAGGGATATCCAGTCGGACAACGCCACGGCGGTGGCGTATGTCAACCATCAAAGAGAAACAAGAAGTTAGGCTGCAGCATTGGAGGTCGCTCACATCCTGCGGTGGGCAGAGCGGAGCGTGCCGGCTCTATCGGCCATATACATTTCGGGCGTAGAAATCTGGCAAGCAGACTACCTAAGTCGCCAGATGCTGGACCAAGGAAAATGGTGACTACACCCAGATGTGTTTCGACTCCTTTGCCTGAGATGGGGCACGCCAGACGTGGATCTCCTGGCTTCTCGACTCAATCGGAAGGTATTGAGGTTTGTGGCCAGGTCCAAAGATCCCTGGGCGGACGCGACAGACGCATTGGTGGCTCCGTGGGGACAGTATCGGCTAATTTATGCCTCCCCTTGCTAAAACTTCTTCCTCGTCTGCTCCGCAGAGTGGAGACCGAGGGGATTCCAGTGATTCTAATTGCCCCAGATTGGCCTTGCCTGGTGGCGGATGTTCCTTGGCGACTGACGATGCAAGGGGACCTTCTGTTGCAAGGCCCTATACTTCATCCTGCTTTACAGTCGCTGGCTTTAACGGCATGGCTGTTGAAAGTCAGGTGCTAAGGGACCGAGGCCTGTCGGATTCAGTGATGAAATAATTGTTAAAGGGGGCGCTATATATATTGATGTGACTATACACCATATATAATCCCAACTGGGATCCTAGTATCTATAGCACATGTGGTAAAAAATGATTAATAATATATAATAAATAAATCAATACTAAAATCCAAACCACAATCATTAGTATACTATATGCAAAAAGTCCCAATTCAGTGATTCAAGATTATCATTAAAAGTCCATATCCAACATAAACTCCTGCTTGCTGTCGTGATATATCTTGAAAGAATAAAGTGAGTAAATTGTTCGACCATCAAACATGCCCATTCAATGTCTCAAAGTAAGCTTGAAGTGTGGCATGAAATTGATCATCCACCAATAGCAAAGAAACACACCCAATGTGCTCGTTTATAGATTCTGCTTACCAGAACAATATGACCACTATAATCAAAAAGTAGGTCAGTAGCGCTTATGCAGGTTTGTGCCTGCTCACATGTATATGATTTGGAGACGTACACCCTTCCTCCTCAGACGTGCCGGTAGGATCATATGAAAAAATGATGAAAGTTGCCCATAGCGTAAAACCATTTATTGATAAAAAAACAAATAAAAATAGAAAGCCAAAGGCTTACTCACATTTAAAAGTGCCTATATCCCGGCACTGGGGCTGCTGGCTTGTCAAATTAGATATTGTGGCGCTGGAGCTTCTCCCATATGTCCGCCTCCGTGTGCGGCGTGCGTTCCACCTTCTAACTTCCGGCAACCATCCAGTATGGCGTACAAACGTGACCAGGTACCGCCTCGACGTACGTTTCATTGTGAACATCTTCAGGAAGCGTACCTGGTCACTGAGGTCACGTTTATTTAAAGCTAAAATCCCGGGAAAATTTGAATGCGCAGCCGCAGTCTCGGTATATATTCTTACAATAATATTTCTAGATGATAACACAATATATACCCTAATAGCACTCGCGTGTTTACCTATCGGGTAGTTGAATGTTATTAATGTATAGTCATTGGGATATGTTGTTATTACGACAATGTTGAGTATTGCTGCTATGCACATATACCACATGGACAATGATTTCAGTGGAATTTGTTAGTACCCTATCATGACCCCTAGTGGTCACATTCTAAAAAGCACATACCATATATAATCCCATTACCAATTCTAGATAGGATGTTTAAAAAAAGGAAAAAGATAGGGAAATAGGGATTTTGTTTTTCATTAAGAACTAGTTTTTATTGGCTGTTTGAACACAATAATCTTTTCTTAGAGGCCAAATAAGTCTCTCACCTCCCATATTTACGGGAAAGACCAATTCTCTTAGGGTTAATGTAAAACAATGGAGGAAAATAATTTGTTTATTACCAACATTACATCCTAGTAGGGATAGCTAATTATTAGAAAGGAAACAGTTAAGATCTATTTCAATATTCATTCCCAGCGGCTGCATCGTTTTTAATTTATACAGCCACTTTGTTTCATTTTTGGAGATCTCACGGGTCATATGAGTACCCCTCCAATGTTTGGATACTTTATCAATACCATAAAAAGTGCACAATGATGGATCACTATTGTGAAACCTTTTAAAGTGTCTGGAGACACTATGGTTAGGAAAACCATTTTTAATGTTTTTTAGATGTTCATTAATCCTGGTTTTCAAATTCCTGGTAGTGCGGCCTACGTACTGGAGAGAACATGGGCACTCCAGCACATAGGTCACATGGTCAGAATTACAAGTCATAAATGATTTTATCTTGAAACTTTCACCAGTAACTTTGGATTGGAAATTGGAAATCTTTTTAGAGGCCCCTGGTTTTCTAGTTGTTCTGCATGCTTTACATCTTGTGCAGAAGTGGAAATCAACACTATCTAAAAAAGTGGAAGGTTTCTTTGCGGGATCCGGTATTATTTCATCACTGGGAGTCCACACTTCACAGGGGAGCAGCTTTTTTCTAGTAATTAATTTATCTTTTCAATAGACAATTATTTGAGTAGGTATTATTTATTGTTTAGATAGTTCACTCAATTGTTTGACGCAGAGTTCACTTTTACCACTGTCGGATTCAGTAATTTCCACCATGCTGAGGGAAGTCATCTTCTCGGAAGATCTATCATCGCATGTGGAAGGCCTACATCTCTGTGTGAGGAGATGGAGTGGTGTCCACGGACATATTCGGTTTCCAGGATCCTGCTGTTTTTACAGGGTGGAGTGCATCAAAAACTTGCCTTAAGCACCATTAAGGGGCAGATACCAGCCTTGGCTGTCTTCTTTCAATGACCCTGGTGCTCTCGGTACTTCAGAAACCTCCGTTTTGAGAACATCAGAGAAATTCCCCTTTTGATACTCTCTCAGAAGGTGGCCTTTCTGGTGGCTTATACATCAGTCAGGAGGGTTTCTGAATTGGCGGCCTTGTCTTGCAAGTCTCCTTACTTGATCCTCCACAAGGATAAAGCGGTGCTACGCTCGCAGCCTTCGTTTCTTCCGAAGGTTGTTTCGGCTTTTCATCTAAATGAGGACATTGTACTTCCATCCTTGTGTCCTCGGCCGTTGCATCCCAAGGAGGTTGCTTTACATTCCTTGGACGTGGTCCGAGCTCTGCGGGTGTATCTGTCTGCTACGGCTCCGTTTCGGAGGTCAGACTCGCTGCTTGTGTCGGTGACTGGTCCAAAGAAAGGCCTGGCGGTCTCGTCGGCCACCATTTCTCGGTGGATCAGACAGATCGTGTTTAAGGTTTATGCGCTAAAAGGGCGGGCGCCTCCCTTTCCTGTCATGGCACATTCAACCAGGGCAATTGGTGCCTCCTGGGCTTTCCGACATCAAGCGTCTGTCTCCCAGCTATGTAAGGTGGCGACCTGGTCGTCCGTTCACACTTTCACAAGGTTGATGTACATGCATCTGTGGATGCTTGCTTCGGCCGCAAAGTTTTGCAGGCGGCCGTTTAAGGTTGCAACTCTTCCGTTGAGGAGCTCTGGTAGTTTTGGGTGGAAGTTTGTTTGTTTGCTTGCTCTTCCCTCCCCTCGTTTTTTTGACACTGCTTGGGGACGTCCTTAAGGTCAAGAATAAAGGAGCTGTGTCCATCCATGGATGAAAGAGAAAATAGGATTTTTTTACTCCCCTTAAAATCCTTTTCTCTGAAGTCCATGGACGGACACAGCACCCACCCCTCCTTTTTTATGTTTGTACTGCTTTTTAACAAACTGAGCTGCTGTGTGCAGGGTGAGGGGTTATAGCCAGAAGGACCGCCCTCCCTGGGCCTTTCTGTTCAGCTTTTCTGTTGTTACATGTTTTTAATTGTTTAACATGTCTGCCTAGTCCTGTCCTGATAGACGGCATATAAACCCTAAGGTCAAGAATAAAGGAGCTGTGTCAGTCCATGGACTTCAGAGAAAAGGATTTTACGGTGAGTACAAAAATCCTATTTTTCACTGCATCTGAGCAACACAAACCAAAACACTATTTAATTTATTTTTAGTATTCAAAACAAACTCGTCCACCCATCCATGTCTCCATGCTTTATTTTGTTGAGAAATCACTTTGAAAAATGCCTGTAGTATTTACTTTCTGGAGTCCATCTGCCCTTAGCTCAGGCATAAATGCAGGAGGGTGTGTTTAGTTGAGAAAACCCCTCCTCTTCTTCTGAAGGCTCCTGGGATGTATGACATAATTTGCATGCTAGCAGCATGAGGATTAAAAAAAAAAAAAGGGGTGTCTCTTCTGACCTTGTTCTAAAAAATGTTAGTTGCCTGGCTGTCATCCTGACCCTCTGACTTTATTGCTTTGAGTCATTGAACAAATAGAATGATCCAGAAAGTTTGAAGTTCCTAGTTGTTTTTCTGTGTTTTTTGGGTCAGCATAACAGCCAGGCAACTAGCATTTCCGGTAAGTTGCAGTGGTACTCTCCACGTTTCTATCGTGACAGGTTTCCTTTTAGGTATCAGCACACCTTTTGGACCGCAGAGTGTTCCAGGGGAACAGATGATTCTTTAACTCCTCTATTGCTCCATTAGTGTATATGAGAGCCTGATTTACTAAAAGGGTGGGAAAGTTTAATGCTAATGATGAGATTTGTATCGGTTAGGTTTAGGGCACTTAAAGAAGAAGTCCAGCCAAAGCTCGTTTTGCTGGGCTTCTCCTATGGGTCACAGGAGTGCGATTCGTTTTGCATTCCTACGAGCCGTTTTTAGCAGAGAGCAGGCTGAAGTCCGCTCTCTGCTGATGTCACATAGATCAGTTCAGGCACTGCATCATCCCGACAATGGAAGTCTGGATCCCCCAAGTGCCTTGACTGACACCCGTCTCAGCCTCTCAGCGAGGCGCTGAGAGCCTGAGATGGCCACTCCGCCCCCTCCACCGCTCAGCGCTCCAGTGAGCGAGGAGGGGGATGAGCAAAGAGCTGTGACTGACAGTCTGCAGCTCTCTGCTCACGGAGCTCTGAAAACCAAGCGATCAGCGGTTTTCAGTGCTGCATCCACCTTGGTAAGTATAAATAATAAATGGTTTATCTCATCCATTTTTTTTTAAACATTGGCAGGGGTGATTAAATGGTCGATCGCACGGGTGAGCTGGTAGAAGCACCGAAGATGTAAGAACTGCCGCTATGATTGTTCTTATGGTGCAGGGAATCGCCGGCTGAAAAGAACTATACTGGGTGCAGACATCAACCCTGTATAACCACTGAAACAGGAGGACGTCCATGTGCGCCCTCCCAGCGGGAAGTGGTTAAAGTGCCCCCACCCCCCTGTGCTTGCTAATTCTAGAACCAGACCTCCTGTGTAACTCTAAACTGGTAACCAATAAACGCTTAAAGTGTCACCTATTTTATATTTTAACAAAAATTTGGGTATTATCTTTGTGTGCATTGAAATTCAATAAAATGCATTTATGCGTTAGTGTGTAAAATTGCATTAGAAAAACTGCTGCTCAAATGTCACCGTCTCTAGGACCTCTGCTACACAAATATCTAATGTTTGGGGGTTCTAAGTAATTTGCTAGCAAAAA
The DNA here is from genome assembly GCA_029206835.1 of Rana muscosa. Lineage (NCBI taxonomy): Eukaryota > Metazoa > Chordata > Amphibia > Anura > Ranidae > Rana > Rana muscosa. The sequence goes on along the minus strand of CM055126.1, from coordinate 148,020,134 downwards.
TAAATATTTTTACTTGTAAACAAAAAGTGTCAGAAGAAGGCCTGGTCTTTAAGGCCTCATGCCCACGGGCGTTTTTTCAGCCGCGTTTTTGAGCGTTTTTTACAGCTTAAAAACGCCTGTCCATGTTAGTCTATAGCTTCATGCCCACCTAGGCGTTTTTGAGCTGTAAAGAGCATAGGCGTTTGTAAACTGTAAAAAAAACCCAGGGCCAGTGCGTTCCTCAGCGTCAGAACTAGGCAGGAAAAAACGCGAGCGTCAAAAAACGCGCAAAAACGCGCACTAACGCGCAAAAAACGCGCACTAACGCGCGGTCGCGTTTTTAGCTCCGACGTTTTTTTTTTTGTTTTTTTTCAAAAAAAAAAAAAAAAAAAAAATATTTACAATAACATGGACAGGCGTTTTTAAGCTGTAAAAAACGCTCAAAAACGCAGCTGTAAAAACGCCAGTGGGCATGAGGCCTAAGTGGATAATGCCTGAAGATACTCCTTGGATGTTGTGCCTCTCTATGCAACATACTCAGGAGGAGTAGCAAAATATGTTTTGGGGTGTAGTTTCAAGTATGCCTATGCAGTGTGTGAAAAATAACTTTAATATAACATTTTTCTGAAAAAAAAATATTACATTTCTTAATTTTCCAAGGAATTGTGGGGAAATAATTACACCTTCATCAAGCCTCTTACTAAATACCTTGGACAGTCTACTTTCCAAAAAAAGGGGTAATTTGGGGGGTATCGGTACTGTCCTTGCATGTTAAGGCCTCAAGAAATGAGATAGGCCATCAGGTGTGATAAATTTTCAACGATTGGCAGCATAGCTTGTCGATTCTATAACTTTCACACAGACCAAATATTATACACTAATTTGGGTTATTTTTACCAAAGATATGTACAGTGGAACCATAAATCTTAGTTAGAAGACTCATATACAGAACATCCATTCTCAGTTTAACAGGTCTTCACATTTAACAGCAGGTGGTGCTGGTTCTTCCACATCACAAGGTTTTAAAAGACAATTTATACTTTGTAACCGCAAAGAGGATCTTCAGGCTGTATGAAAAAAATGAAGTTTAATAAAAGGACATTTTCCTGTCCGGGGATCCAGTGCTGTCCTCACCCAGGCTGGTTTATCACCAGTCTTTAGGTCCCTGACTGGCATATTTACTAGAGTGGGGCCAGCTGTGACTCCTTGCGGCTTCAGAGCCGGGATCCCACTGTACATACATGAGCCGCACAGTGCTTTGTGAATGGTCTCGCTGTGACGTGTAGTTTAAGTGGGTGCAGTTGTAAGGTGCTAAAAACATGGCTCAACTGCGTATTTTTAATACCCCCTCAACCGCAAGTCGGAACAAGACCTAAAGCTGGCCATAGATTGCTATAGATTGTGGGGAGCAGAAAGGGAGGGAAAGGGAGATTGCCAAGTGGCACAAGTTCATAAAAAACATGCTCATTCTCACAGTTGATTTCCTAGGGTCAAGTAATACTAACAGCACCCTGGGGCAACCAACTCCCAGGGGACACTGCAGGTTCTCTGCCTTCCAACCCATGGCCAGACCAGGTATAACCTTTCAAATTAGGAGGCACTAGGCCCTTTAAGTTCATCACAGTTGAATTACTCCTGTGACCCACCTTACCCAGTGGGCACCCCCGTTTCTATTCCTACAGGACAATCCTTCAGAGCCTTTGTCATACCAGCAGAGATACTATACAGTCAGATATTCCTACCAAAAGGCCAGAATGACGGCGAAGCACCCCTACTGGACATTTAAGAATAGATACTACACTTGATCCTAGCTAAAAGGCCAAAAAGTTTTCTGTAGTCCAAATCATGAGAGAATCCTAGGGTGACCCTGTGCTCCTCTATAGATGCAGTACAGGGGAATAAGCATTGTCACCCCAGGACAGAAAGTTTTCATGTTACCGGCAGGTTCACCATTTTAAAATAAAGAAAAAAAGAATACAAATGCAGTCACCAAATCTAATGACTGGTAAGCTAAAATATATTTAAGGCATTATAAACCTTCCTACTAAGGGTGCCCCGAATGGAAAATTTGTTCCCGAAAACCGAAACCAAAAATAAGAGTTTAAATTTTTTTAAATATTTTTATATATAATTATATTATATTCGACTTTTTAAATAATATCATCAATTTAAATAATATGAATTTATTGTTGGTCATTATTGGCACCTTTAGTGCAAGAAAAGCTCAAGAAAAAAATGCAGTCTGCAATCTCTGCCCATCAGATGCAGCCTCACCAGTGCCCGTCAGATGCAGCCTCACCCGTGTCCGTCAGATGCAGCCTCACCAGTGCCCGTCAGATGCAGCCTCACCCGTGTCCGTCAGATGCAGCCTCACCAGTGCCCGTCAGATGCAGCCTCACCTGTGTCCGTCAGATGCAGCCTCACCAGTGTCCGTCAGATGCAGCCTCACCGCTGCCTGTCAGATGCAGCCTCACCAGTGCCTGTCAGATGCAGCCTCACTGGTGTCTGTCAGATGCAGCCTCACCAGTGCCTGTCAGATGCAGCCTCACCAGTGTCCGTCAGATGCAGCCTTACCAGTGCCTGTAAGATGCAGCCTAACCAGTGCCTGTCAGATGCTGCCTATCAGTGCCTGTCAGATGCAGCCTCACCAGTGCCTGAATCAGAGCGGCGATCTCCCGCTGTGTCACGGAGCTGGATTTGAATTTCCCGGGCTGGGCGGCTGCAGTAGCAATATCCCGCCTCCTGTGATACACACTGATTTAATGTCCCGGCATTGGATTAGTGTGCTGTCTATCACAGGAGGCCGGACATTGTTACCGCGGCCGTCGGACAATTCAGCTCCGTGACACAAGGAGATTGCCGCTCTGCATGAGGAGGAGGGAGGAGAGGAGGGAGGGGAGGACAGATGACACCCCCGCAATTTGCGGACCCCGTCCCCTTTTCAGTGCCATTTTCGGCACCTTTTCTTCTTTCGGCTGAACGCCGGAAACACAGTTTTCGGCCAATATGTTTTGGCGACCGTAATTTCAGTTCACCTCTACTTCCTACCTACTCCTTTTGTATCCTACCTGCATAGGATATGCATTTATAATGTAGTTTCACTGTGTCATTTGTTTCCATGTACGAACTGTCTATAGTAAAGTAAACCTCCACATTCCAGTGTCAGAAGTTTGTGTTCAAAGAAGAGGCATGCCGCATGGCACTGCACAGGTTAATGCATAACCTCTGACTAGTCTAAGAACTGACACTTCCCGTGAAGGAACTATATATCCCACAATCACTCAATTTAGTGATCTGCAGATGACAGCTTAATAGTAAGATCTGACACAGTCACAAGAAGGCAGAGCAATGAAGGAAAGAGATGTGTTTTCTTCACATTGGCACTCCTACATTTGTAATGCAACACAGAGGAAATGGCAAGGCATCCACTGAACACTATGTGACCCAGAACAAGAAGTTCCCTGTCAATTTAATGAAAAGGGACAGGCAAGGTGAAGTAATACATGAACATCGGGAAATTGTTCAGCCATGATACCGTAAACTGCAGCCACAACATGTAAACCCCTAATTATATGGTGCGGCAAACAAACATTATAGGGAATGCAACTACACTAATACCTAGTTAAAATAACAAAAACATTTAAAAGTTCACAATGCTATTACTTTTTTTTGTTGGGGTTTTAGGTATACTTTAAAGTAATTGTAAACGGTAATTAATAATTTTTTTTTATATTATTTTTTACTTACCTGTTTTGTGCAATAGTTTTGCACAGAGCAGCCCTGATCCTCCTTTTCTAGGGTCCCCCGCTGGCGCTCCTGGCTCTTCTTCTTCTTAGTGTGCCCCGCCCCCCAATCCCTTGTCACAGGATTTGATTGACGGCAACAGGAGCCAGTGGCTCCTGCTGATATCAATCTGCCCTGTGAGGCGGAGAGCTGCTGCTCTCGGGCACAATGCTGGACCAAGATCAGGCTCAGGTAAATATAAGGATGGCTGGGGGAAGGGAGGGCTGCGCACAGAAGATTTTTTATCTTAAAGTGGAGTTCCACTTAAAAATGGAACTTCCACTTATCTGTCTCCTTTCCCCCTCGAAAGTTCGGCCCCTCTCCTCCTTCCTCCACTGCCAGGCCAATAAGAAAGCACAGCGCACTTCGCACATGTGCAGTAGGGACCCGGCTGTGAAGCTGAAAGGCTTCATTGCCGGTTTCCCTTACCAGGAATGGCAGCGGCAGCACCCGACAGCCGATGCAAAAAAAAGTGGGGTGCCAACATCACAGGAACGCTGGACAGGTACAGTAAGTTTCCTAATAATAAAAGTCAGCAGCTACAGTATTTGTAGCTGCTAAATTTAAATTTTTTGTGGGGGGGCTGGAACACCTCTTTAATGCAGGTAAAAAACGTGGGATTGGGTCGGATCGCCTGGAGAAAAGGTATGTATACTGATTTTTTTCTTCACAGGGCTAGATAGGTTAGTGTTAGATCGTCGATGCCTGTAGATGCAGGGATTTTAGTTTCTAGGGTGGGCGACTACTTTAACTTTTTAGTCACTTACACTTTTCATCAGTAGGTGGCGCTGGTTACATCATAATTTTTTGTCTATAACTAGAGATACAAAATGTGCTTTTCATAGACATTCATAGTCCAATAATTACCTATAATTGCCAAAAGAATCATTGGATTTGAAAAGAAGGAAAGCCACAGTTGTGGTACCTCTAGTGATATACAGTATTTATAAATGTAAATGACAACCGATGATTTAAATGCACCCACAATGTGGCCAAAAGAAAAAAAAGTGTTGTATTTGTAAATGCATCCCAAAATTTGTATTTTATTTTTCTTTGAAAAAAAAAAGGTTAGGTTACTAAGGGTCTTTGTCAAAAATAGTCCTATCTATGCTTACTTAAGAGTGTGTAGTAACTACACATGATATAGTGTGAGCAGAAGACTGAAATGTACTAGTAATATTAGGCTCAACATTTTTTCCCTAAAATTAAAAACTAGGTTATGCTTACCTGCTCTGTGCAATGGTATTACACAGAGCAGCCCCTTACCTCCTCCTTACCTCCTAAATTCGTCCGTCGATGCTGTTTGCTCCTTCTCTTTTCCGGGCAGTTTGTATGGCTGAATTCGCATCGCACAAGTATCGCATGTGATCTGCACAGCAATGCGGTGCGAATCACATGCAATGTCTGACATCGCAATAGTGTGAACCCAATCTTAAAGTGGTTGTAAACACTGCATTCTCTGCATTAAGGTAAAAAAAAAAAACTGCACTGTCTGTTCCACTCCTCCCTCTCCCTAAGGGCTCATTTACACTTTCTTCAAAATGTGGCATTGGGCACGCTTTTTTAAAGCACTCTGAATGCCTATCAAAGCCCCGTCACTAAATAAGCTCACTGTCCTGTTTACACGTTGTGTTTGCTTTGCTTCACTTTAAGGCTTGATTTACATTTATACTTGCTGCTTTTGGGCGTTCCTGCACTGCTTTTTTGAGGGTGCTTTCTGCATTTTTTCCCCGCGATTTTGCCACGATTTGCGTTCTTTTTTTTCAATTTTTTGTTGTTGGGCACATTTAAAAACGTAAGCAAAATCACGGTAAAAACGCATTATGTGCTTTTCTGCAGCTTCTCCATTGAGCCCCCATTCACATTGAAGCGATTTGTCATGCAATTTGACAGGTCAAATCGCATAAAAAAATCGCAGCCTATTCCGGGCAATGGCACCGTTCCAAACGGTGCAGCGCCGACTTTTCAGGGCGGCCCCGATTTGAAAATGTAGTTCCTGCACTACTTTTGCCAATTTCAGGTGCAACTTCAATAGACATCTGTGCATGAAGCCGCACAGATGTCTTTCAAGTCGCACCTGAAGTCGAATGGACATGTTGCTTTGAAATCGTGCGGCTTCAGATGAAGTCGCATGATTTCAAAGCCTTGTTCATAGGCACCGTTCACATCAACACGATTTATAATGTGATTTGACAGGTCAAATCGCATGTCAAATTGCAGCCTATTGCCAACAATGGCACTGTCCCAAGCGGTGCGATGCCAACTTTGCGGCGCCGCACCGAATTTCAAAAGTAGTTCCTGCACTACTTTTGGCAACTTCGGGGGGACTTCAATAGATGTCTGGCAATGAACCTACACAGATGTCTATCAAGTTACTCCTGAGTCGGACTGAAATGCGGCTTTGAAATCGTGCGAGTTCGGATGAAGTCACATGATTTCAAAGTCCTGTTCAGTGTGAACGAGGGCTGAAGTCTATTGAACCAAAAACACAAAAAAGCACTGCTTTGTGTTTAAAAAAGTCCCTGGCCCTTTCCAAAAATGCACATGCACAAAATGCATTTATGTGAACGTGTTCCATAGAAACCCATGTTAAATAAATGTCCTGCGTTTCTGCAAAAAGCATGAAAAAACGCATTGGTGTGAATGGAGCCCAAACATTATACCCCATGTTGCTTTTTTGGTGCATCAAAGCCTCCATAGAAGTCTACGACCATGCTTGCAGCACCTGCAGCTTTTAAGAGGCTTTTATTCAGCTTTAGCTTTGCTTTGTTTTGTAGGTATTGCAAGTATGAGATATCCCAGGATGCACTGGAAAACTAGCAAGCGAACAGGAAACACGTCATCAACAGTCACTTCCGGTTCATGTGTATATATTCTTGGAGTGTCTGTGCAGACGTCACATCTGGTGTGCAGCGAGGAGCAGCAGGAAGGTAAACAGAGTCTGGACTGAAGCAGAGCAACTAGCAGACACCCCATGTGGTATGTAACATGGGAACGCTATTTTGTGTAAGTTAAGCGGGAACCAGAGAGAGAGGACTGAGTGGCAAAGGATCGGCAGAGCTGGGGGACCGGAGCAGGAGAAACTATCAATGTCACACGTGGTGCACAGCATAGAAGCATTTATAGCAGGAGGTGAGCCGGGATCAGAGGAGAATTGGCAAACCAGGGGATCATCAGAGCTGGAGGTTACTACTGAGTGAGGGACCAGCAGAGCTGGGGGTTACTACTGAGTGGGGCATCGACAGAGCTGGGGGTACTACTGAGCAAGGGATCTGCTGAACAAGGGCATCAATGAGCTGGGAATCTGCTGAACAGGAGTACTATTGATCTGGGGTTCTACTGGGCCCCTTTAAAACAAATTGAAAATCGACACACACACAGCATTTGCCAAGCTTCATTAAAGCTTAAAAAAAAGCATAATCAAAGTATCACCGAAGCATCAAATACCCATCATGTTGAAGCGGTATTAAAGTCGAAGCAAGTGTAAATGATCCCCAACACTTATCTAAGTCTTCACTCGATCTAACTTTGTGCCCAGCTGCGAATCTTCTCCCCTCTCTTCCTGGTCTCATGGGCTTTGCAGATAGCAGCGGGAGCCATAGGCTCCTGCTGCTGTCAATAAAATCCTGTGAGGAGGGAATGGGGAGCAGGGCTAAGCTTCGCTCTGTGTGTCTATGGACACACAGAGCCCCGCTTCGAAGCAAGCACCCTTTTCTGCCCCATAGCAAGTGCCTTGCTATGGGGGCAGACAAAGAAGAGGAGGAGCCCAGGGCAAAATCACATATCCAAAAATCCTCTGCAATGCGCACACATGTGTAGTAACATCATGGCCTCAAGCCTCACCCAATATGTTTCGTCAAAAATGACATCCTCAAGGGTATGAAGCATGCTCAAAGCCCAAGTCACTATTGGTGGTTCTCAGCATCAATCACAAGTTATATTTATGTTTTTTTTTTAATTTTGTGTATTATTGTAAATTCACTTTATTGTATTCTGAAAGGGTTATAATATTGTGATAATGGGATTGCTAGCTAACTGCTTAAGTAACTATTGGAGGTTCTCACCATCATTCATTTTGCAATTGCTTTGTTAGTACAGCATTAGGGCCTAATAAGATTTACATAGTACAGGAGTGGAGGTTATTATCATCATTTAACTGCTGCAATTTTAGTTTATATATATTAAAAAAACTGAGTTCTGGTTTGTTTTGGAAAATTTCAACTGGAGGGTTCCACCATTATTTCTAAGCTACTACCCTGTATATTGATTTACAAACCCACATTTATTTTTATTGATGTATGTGAACCGGATAGATAGGTTATAGGTCACCATCCGCATACACCAAACACTATTGCATAAGCACTACAGCTGGTGTTATTTATTTTGGTAATATAAGGTAGTGCTGCACTTTTTTAGTTGGTTTTGGTAGTGCTTTATGGTTGGTGTCAGTAAGAGGAATAGTGCCCTGTCCTTAGGCCGGCCATAGCCAGTTTGAATCTCGGCTGGTTCAGCAGGAATCGCCCGAGATTCAAACCATGTATGGGCAGGCTGAATGTACCCAAGTTGATTGATCAACCAACTTGGGTACAACCAGCTGGTATAGTCACTAGCAATAATCACTGTCTTCTCTCGAGAGGGGCGGCTCCTCCCCCCCCGTGAAAATACAATGGCCGCCGAGATATATTTTCCTGTATACGTTGCCTGTGTTGATGGGGGAATCAAGTGAATCTCTTTCCTGCAACTCTTGGTTGCAGGAAAGAAATTCGCTCCAGGTATGGCCAGCCTAAGTGTCAGTGGGAGGAATACTGCCCCATTGTTGGAGTCAGTGGGAGGCATAATGCCCCTTTGTTGGTGTCAGTGGGAGGAACAGTGCGCCATCATTTTTATCAGTTGGAAGAATTATGCCACATTGTGTCAGTGCAAGAAATAATGCCCCAACGTTGGTGTTAGCCGAAGTAATAGTGCCCCAGCATTGGTGTCAGTGGACAGTGGAAGAAATAGTGCTCCAACGTTGATGTCAGTGGAAGGAATAGTGCCCCAGCATTTGTGTCAGTGGAAGGAATAGTGCCCCAACGTTGATGTCAATGGAAGGAATAGTTCCCCAGCATTGGTGTCAGAGGAAGGAATAGTGCACCAACGTTGGTGTTAGTGGAAGGAATAGCGCCCCAATGTTGATGTCAATGGAAGAAATAGTGCCCCAGCATTGGTGTCAGTGGAAGGAATAGTGCACCAACGTTGATGTCAGTGGAAGGACAAGTGCCCCAACGTTGATGTCAGTGAAAGGAATAGTGCCCCAGCATTGGTGTCAGTGGAAGGAATAGTGCCCCAACATTGATGTCAGTGGAAGGAATAGTGCCCCAGAGTTGGTGTCAGTGGAAGGAAAAGTTCCCCAGTGTTGGTGTCAGTGGAAGGAAAAGTGCCCCAGCATTGGTGTCAGTGGAAGGAATAGTGCCCCAGTGTTGGTGTTAGTGGAAGGAATAGTGCCACAGCGTTGGTGTCAGTGGAAGGAATAGTGCCCCAGTGTTGGTGTCAGTGGAAAGAATAGTGCCCCAGTGTTGGTGTTAGTGGAAGGAATAGTGCCACAGCGTTGGTGTCAGTGGAAGGAATAGTGCCCCAGTGTTGGTGTCAGTGGAAGGAATAGTGCCCCAGTGTTGGTGTCAGTGGAAGGAAAAGTGCCCCCAGCATTGGTGTCAGTGGAAGGAATAGTGCCCCAGTGTTGGTGTCAGTGGAAGGAAAAGTGCCCCAGCGTTGGTGTCAGTGGAAGGAATAGTGCCCCAGTGTTGGTGTCAGTGGAAGGAAAAGTGCCCCAGCGTTGGTGTCAGTGGAAGGAATAGTGCCCCAGTGTTGGTGTCAGTGGAAGGAAAAGTGCCCCAGCGTTGGTGTCAGTGGAAGGAATAGTGCCCCAGTGATGGTGTCAGTGGAAGGAAAAGTTCCCCAGCGTTGGTGTCAGTGGAAGGAATAGTGCCCCAGTGTTGGTGTCAGTGGAAGGAAAAGTGCCCCAGCGTTGGTGTCAGTGGAAGGAATAGTGCCCCAGTGTTGGTGTCAGTGGAAGGAAAAGTGCCCCAGTGTTGGTGTCAGTGGAAGGAAAAGTGCCCCAGCGTTGGTGTCAGTGGAAAGAATAGTGCCCCAGTGTTGGTGTTAGTGGAAGGAATAGTGCCACAGCGTTGGTGTCAGTGGAAGGAATAGTGCCCCAGCGTTGGTGTCAGTGGAAGGAAAAGTGCCCCAGCGTTGGTGTCAGTGGAAAGAATAGTGCCCCAGTGTTGGTGTTAGTGGAAGGAAAAGTGTCCCAGTGTTGGTGTCAGTGGAAGGAAAAGTGCCCCAGTGTTGGTGTTAGTGGAAGGAAAAGTGCCCCAGTGTTGGTGTTAGTGGAAGGAATAGTGCCACAGCGTTGGTGTCAGTGGAAGGAATAGTGCCCCAGTGTTGGTGTTAGTGGAAGGAAAAGTGTCCCAGTGTTGGTATTAGTGGAAGGAATAGTGCCCCAGTGTTGGTGTCAGTGGAAGGAAAAGTGTCCCAGTGTTGGTATTTGTCATGGATATGCATTAATGTCTGTCTGCCATCTTACCTTCCTCCTCATGTGTTCATCTAGAGACCAGACCTCCTTCACCTGGCTTCCTTTATAATCTCCTCCCAGCCTGACTCCACCCCAGGCCCTATCACTGAACACTATATTAACCTGTGCACTGCAAGCCTGCTTTGCTGATCAACGTGTTTGTTAGGCATTGTGTGTTTGGGTTCCTGCCTGCCGTGTGCTTCGTCTGTCTCTCTGTTACGTTATTGGCTTGTCCCCGACCATCCCTGTCTGCTCGTGACCCTTGACCTTCGGCTCGTTCTTCGTTATCCTTGTCTGCTTGTGGCCCCTGACCTTCGGCTTGTTATTCGGTTCTCTCTATCGTGTGCCGCTGCTTCCCCTTATCCTACGGGGCGTGAGCTAGGAAACTCCAGGGGCCGCGACCTGGTCCCAGCCTGCAGCGTAACATCCTCACCACTAGAGGCCCTGGAGAAGACCAGCTGGGTCTTAGACTCCGCGCCCTGGGGAATCTTGGCTCTCGCTTCCGTTGGGATCCCGGTTGTGCTCCTCTGGTCCCGCTTTCCACAACCACCCAGTTTCCTACCCACAGAAGCCAGCCATAGGGTTCACTACCTCGCGGTGCACTCCTGTCCCCCTACGGTGTGCATCTGTCACCTGGCCACAGGTGACCCTGACAGTTTGATCAGCCATGAACCCGGCTGACATCCCGCTTCCCGCGGATGATCCATTGCAGGGCATAGTTCGCAGACTTGAGACCCAGGAATCAAATCAGACCCAGGTGATGCGATTCCTCCAGGATCTGGCTTCTCGATTCGAGCAGCTTCAGGTCTCCTTGGGAACCCCGAATCCGCAACCCCAAGTACAACCAGCGGCTGTACCTATCGCACCAGTCGCAGCCTCACACTCACTAAGATTGCCAGCTCCGTTCCGTTTCTCTGGGGACTCCAAGGCCTGCAGGGGGTTTCTCAGCCAATGCACTATTCATTTTGAGCTTCAGCCTCAAAGCTTCCTATCTGACCGGGCTAAGGTAGCCTATATCATTTCCCTCCTCTCCGGTGAAGCTTTGGCCTGGGCTGCCCCCCTGTGGGAGAGGAACGATCCGGTGGTTTCCAGTCTGTCCGAATTCTTGAAGCTCTTTCGTAATATCTTCGAAGAGCCGGCTCGGGCTTCTTCAGCGGCTAGTGCTGTCTTACGTCTTCGCCAAGAATCTAGTTCAGTGGGGCAATATGCTCTTCAGTTCCGTATCCACACAGCTGAATTGAGCTGGAATAATGAGGCCCTGGTCGCTACCTTTTTACATGGCCTCTCTGACCGAGTGAAAGACGAATTAGCGGGAAGAGCCATTCCCGTCGGTCTGGACGATGTAATTTCATTATGCAACCAGATCGACATTCGTTTTCAAGAGAGGTCCTTAGAAAAAAGACGCCAGCACTCTCTGGGTCCTAGCCAGTCTGAGCTCCCCTCCCTTCATTCCGTGGAGCATCCTCTACCTGCTGAAGAACCTATGCAGCTGGGCCGGACCAGACAAACCCCCGAAGAACGTGCTAGGCGCAGAACTCTGGGCTTGTGCCTCTATTGTGGGGGCAAGGGTCATTTTCGTGACTCCTGCTCGCTTCGTCCGGGAAACGCTCGGGTCTAATACATTTGGAAGGTGGAGTATTGGACCCAGAAACATCACCTTCTCGCCTGCTCTTGCCGGTGTCCCTTCATGTAGGCACTTCTCCTCAGTCAACCCTTGCATACCTGGATTCCGGGGCTGCCGGCAATTTCATGGATTGGAGAACTGCTTCTTCTATGAAGCTTACCCTTTCACCTCTCACTACCCCATTGGTAGTCTCGGCAATTGATGGCACTGTTCTCCCAGGGGGCCCTATTCGCTTCCAGACGCTACCCATTAGGATGTCGGTAGGGATTCTCCACCAGGAGTGGATATCCTTTCTTATTCTACCCAAGGCCTCTACCCCAGTTGTATTGGGCCTCCCTTGGCTACAGCTCCACTCTCCACATGTGGACTGGGTCTCTGGGCAGATCCTGGCCTGGGGTTCCTCATGTTTCTCGTCGTGTCTTCTCAAGGTGACCCCCAAGGAGAGTCTTCCGGTTGCTGCCACTTCTGTTTCTTCTGATCTTCCCGCCGCATACAGCGATTACCGGGATGTGTTCTGTAAAAAATCAGCTGAGGTGCTTCCTCCCCACAGGTCTTTTGACTGTGCTATTGATCTTGTCCCCGGAGCAACTCTACCCAGGGGTCGTACCTACCCTCTGTCCATCCCAGAGACCCAGGCCATGTCGGAGTATGTAGCAGAGAATCTGGAGAGAGGGTTCATCCGGAAATCCTCATCGCCTGCAGGGGCAGGGTTCTTTTTTGTTGCCAAAAAGGATGGTACCTTAAGACCCTGCATCGATTATCGGGGTTTAAATGCGGTTACTATTAAAAATCGATACCCCTTACCCTTAATATCTGAGCTATTCGATAGGTTGAAGGGTGCCTCCATTTTCACCAAGTTGGATCTCAGAGGCGCGTACAATCTCATTCGAATACGGGAGGGTGACGAATGGAAGACTGCATTTAACACTAGAGACGGGCATTACGAATATCTGGTGATGCCTTTTGGTCTGTGTAATGCTCCAGCCGTGTTTCAAAACTTTGTCAATGAAATCTTCAGAGATCTGCTGTACCAGTTTGTTGTCATCTATCTGGATGACATTCTGATCTTTTCTGAAAATCTGCTCGTCCACAGAAACCATGTCCGCACTGTACTTCAACGTCTTAGAGAGAACAATCTCTATGCCAAGCTGGAGAAATGTTCCTTTGAATGTTCTGAGGTCCTGTTTTTGGGGTGCTTTGTCTCATGTTCGGGGCTTCGTATGGACCCTGGGAAGGTCTTGGCTATCACCAACTGGCCTCTTCCTGCTAGCCTCAAGGCCACACAGCGCTTTCTTGGCTTCACTAATTATTATAGGCAGTTCATAAGGAATTACTCTTCCATTGCCGCGCCTATTATCGCTTTGACCAAGAAGGGTGTGAATGCCAGAGACTGGCCTCCCGAAGCTGTCTCTGCATTTCACAACCTGAAACAGGCCTTTGTTTCTGGCCCCCTCTTGAGGAGACCAAATCCTGGGAATGCATTTTTTATTGAAGTGGACGCTTCCTCAATGGGGGTGGGAGCTGTGCTTCTTCAAATCTTTGAGAAGAGACGCCAACCATGTGCGTTCTTCTCCAAAAAATTTTCTCAGGCAGAGAGGAATTATGCCATCGGTGATCGGGAACTTCTCGCTATTAAATTGGCGTTAGAGGAGTGGCGTCATCTCTTGGAGGGTTCCCCTCACTCCATAACGATTTTTACCGATCACAAGAATTTACAGTATCTACAGAATGCTAAACGTCTGAATCCTAGACAGGCCAGGTGGAGTCTCTTCTTTGCCCGTTTTAATTTCACGATTACCTACAAACCTGGTTCCTGCAACGGTCGGGCTGATGCGCTCTCTAGGTCATTTGACACTTTGGACGAGGAGTCCGCCCCTGAACCTGAGCCGATCATTCCCACCTCATGCATTGTTGCCCACTCTACCACCCTGAAGTCTAAAATTCCGCCTGGTAAGACCTTTGTCCCCACTGAGCTAAGAGCTAAGATCCTTCGTTGGGGACATGATTCCAAGGTGGCAGGGCATTCTGGATTCCTCCGATCCTTCCTACTCATCAGTCGTCACTACTGGTGGCCTAATCTCTGCTCAGACGTCAAAGACTACGTTAAAGCTTGTCATGTCTGTGCTCAGTCCAAATCCTCCACACAAGCTCCTGCTGGTCTCCTCATGCCCTTGCCTATTCCTAAGGAACCCTGGGCCCATATTGCCATGGATTTTATCACCGATCTCCCACTGTCTGAGAATAATACAGTCATTTGGGTGGTAATCGATCGATTCTCCAAGATGGCTCATTTTGTTCCTCTTCCTGGTCTTCCTTCTGCCCCTGCCTTGGTTCCCATTTTCATTCGAGAAATTCTCCGCCTACATGGGGTCCCTTCTCATATTGTTTCCGACAGGGGAGTCCAATTCACGTCTCGTTTTTGGAGAGCCTTTTGCAAATCCCTCAATATTGTCTTGGATTTTTCTTCTTCTTACCATCCCCAATCCAATGGACAGACTGAGAGGGTTAATCAGGAGTTAGAGGTCTTTCTTCGCACCTTTGTGTCTTCTCACCATGACGATTGGTCCTCTCTACTCCCGTGGGCAGAATTCTCCCATAACAATCATGTGAATACCAGTTCGCAGAAGACACCCTTTTTCACAGTTTATGGAAAACACCCTCAACTTCCTCTTCCTATGATCTGTTCTCCAGACATTCCAGCTTTGGCTTCGGTTCAGGAGTCTCTCAATTCCGTTTGGGGTCACGTTCATGATTCCCTCCGGGCAGCTGCTGAAAAATTCAAAGGCTTTGCAGACCGCCGCAGGCGTAAACCGCCTTCTCTTCAGCCAGGGGACAAAGTCTGGCTCTCTACCAGGAACATCAAGCTCCGAGTTCCTTCTCTGAAGTTTGCTCCACGATTCATCGGTCCATACACGGTAACTGCTAAACTGAATCCGGTTTGTTTCAAACTCCAGATTCCTAAGAGCCTTAAAATCACTAACTCCTTTCATGTTGCTCTTCTAAAGCCTTTAGTCCTCAATAAATTCTCTCGTCCTCTTCCTACCGTGGCGCCTGTCTCGGAGGATAATCAGGAGTACGAGATCAGTCAAATTCTGGACTCCCGACTCTGTAAAGGCGTTCTTCAGTACCTCGTTCATTGGAAAGGGTTTGGTCCTGAGGAGAGGTCTTGGATCACTGCATCTGAGGTCTTTGCACCTCGTCTGTTAAAGGAGTTTCATCTGAAGTTTCCCTCTAAACCTGGGCCCAGGCGGGGAAGGGGGAGGCCTCGTAAGAGGGAGGGTACTGTCATGGATATGCATTAATGTCTGTCTGCCATCTTACCTTCCTCCTCATGTGTTCATCTAGAGACCAGACCTCCTTCACCTGGCTTCCTTTATAATCTCCTCCCAGCCTGACTCCACCCCAGGCCCTATCACTGAACACTATATTAACCTGTGCACTGCAAGCCTGCTTTGCTGATCAACGTGTTTGTTAGGCATTGTGTGTTTGGGTTCCTGCCTGCCGTGTGCTTCGTCTGTCTCTCTGTTACGTTATTGGCTTGTCCCCGACCATCCCTGTCTGCTCGTGACCCTTGACCTTCGGCTCGTTCTTCGTTATCCTTGTCTGCTTGTGGCCCCTGACCTTCGGCTTGTTATTCGGTTCTCTCTATCGTGTGCCGCTGCTTCCCCTTATCCTACGGGGCGTGAGCTAGGAAACTCCAGGGGCCGCGACCTGGTCCCAGCCTGCATCGTAACATCCTCACCACTAGAGGCCCTGGAGAAGACCAGCTGGGTCTTAGACTCCGCGCCCTGGGGAATCTTGGCTCTCGCTTCCGTTGGGATCCCGGTTGTGCTCCTCTGGTCCCGCTTTCCACAACCACCCAGTTTCCTACCCACAGAAGCCAGCCATAGGGTTCACTACCTCGCGGTGCACTCCTGTCCCCCTACGGTGTGCATCTGTCACCTGGCCACAGGTGACCCTGACAGTATTAGTGGAAGGAATAGTGCCCCAGTGTTGGTGTCAGTGGAAGGAAAAGTGCCCCAGCGTTGATGTCAACCTTAAAACAACACATCTACCTTTTTATGTGCAAAACCACTATACCACAGGTTTCCCGCATTTGATTTCTGAGTGTCTGAGCCACCAATCACCATACAGTGCTCTGTCACATGTGGGTGTGGGAGGGTTTTCTTAGCCTTATGCAAATTATGACATTTAGATGGTTGAAACTTGCATATCATATGATTTTTTTTACACAGAATCATTTTTAATTTGAAAGCACACACTGGCTTAAATAATGCTGTCTATTAATAATTAGCACCTTGAGTATAAAAATGTATCAATAAATGTATACCTTTGATGAAAACAAAAATACTAATATAAATAGCTGCAATAGTAAAAATCTAAAATTTGGTTGGCATTGCTTTGTGACTAGACCCCCAAGGTGCTGCTTTCAAAAGCATAAACCTACACTGGGAGCTTCTTTAAAAATGAATAGAACAAGTGTACTACAATTATTTTATATTCTAAATAAAAGAGGTCTAAAAACACTCAAGTATCAGGTCTAAAGAAATATTACTACTGCTGCCCATAGCAATCAATCAAACATGATGCCAATGTTCTCTGCTAGAGTTTTGACAAATCAGTCCCTGAAGGTTCATTCAATAGGCATAATCTAATTGTAGTATGGGTGGGGGATCATTCTCTTTAATCTTCATTTTCAAAGTCTGTCTCCTCACTGATCCAGCAGGGTGACACTCAGCCCATGGCATTCCACAGCTGACAGTCCATGCTTCCCTTATACAGAGGATCTCAGCACCTCCGGAATGTCCCTGCTCACTTACTGATAATTTTATTTTGGTAACACGGGGCGGGTCCTGTGCCTGCAAAATGTACAGTGCTGTGTCAATGTGGATTTGTGACCTTTTTTCAGCTGTCCTTTCTCCTTTGTCCCCAAGTTTTGTTTCCTCTTTTCCATTGTGGCGGTGACAGCAGGTGAAGAACTGAGCAGGACAGAACAAGGTACATTTTATCTTTATATTCACATAAGCAGGATTAGATCGAGGTGACTGCTATGAATCGTATTAAGGAATATGCAGTTCACAATATTGAGTCTTTATTAATATTTACTGTTGTTTATAAATTATAAGATCGATAAATATATTTATTGGTATACAGCATTATTGATTATTTTTTTAGAATGACACAATAGTTGGAATGCCTTTTAAGCAGACCTATAGCTCCAATATCATGTTTTTTTCTCCATAATTTCTTAGTGTAATATGCAGGGTTTGAACCTACCTGTTCTAATGATTACTGTACACACCATCACTGGAAATTCTAGACCCCCCAGCTGTTGAGTTTTGTGGCCGGAGCTTAACAACCGATCACATTATTTTTGCCAAAGAAGATGACTATATTTCATACAGTTCCAGTGAGTACAGGAGCAGGGAACATGCATATAGCTATGACTATTAACTAATAAAATAATTCCAGGCTTTAGATGTGATTAAAATTGGGTTGAGAGCAGTGTTCATTTTGTTGACTAAAACATTTTTGTGGACTAAAACTAAAATGGCATTTTAGTCAAAAGACTAAAATACGACTAAAACTAAAATGGCATTTTAGTCAAAAGAGTATGACTAAAACTACATTGAAATTTGACGTCAAAATTAACACTGGTCCATAGTGCATGTTCAAACCTTAATACCATAAATAATAACATATTCGATTTTTCACTCAAGGAGTATATAATGAGTTTGGAAATTGTAGAGAAATGCTTAAAAAATAAATAAATAAATATAAATATATATGTATATTGTCTGTATGTGTGTATAAACAAATGTATTTATTAAAAGAATTTACATAGCACCAACAATTTATGTAATGCTTTACATATTCACATCATCTCTTTCCCTCAATGAGCTTACAGTCTAAGCTCTATATATCACATGCATACATACACATACTAGCCCGCATACCTAATAAACATGTGACTTGAGTAACTAAAAAAAAAAAAAAAACACTGTAAAATATTTTCTGTATATGGAGTATAGTAATGCCATATAACATAGATTATGTCGGCGGGTTACTAAAGTCACTAGACACGTGCGACTTGTTTCGTTACGAATCGAAGTTCAGACTAAATTTTCATTATTCGGATATTTGTACGTATCTGAATCTATGTATTTGTTTTCATTTGTTTCATGTGGACCTTATGTTAATGCTTGAAGCATGCAAAAAAATGTAACAACATAACAAATGATCCAAATTGATTTAGGATCTATTTTGTTTTTATGTTGCAATAACATTTTTTATTGTTTTAAAAATTGCACTATATATGAGATGGAAACATATTGCAATAAATACAGTAAAGTATAAAAGTGAAATAAGATGATTCCTACATATTGTGTTTGGATTGGATGGAGGTGGATCCCTTAGAATCTCTGAATTATAACATAACGAATGAATGTGAAATAATTTTGTTCCATTCGTTATGTTATGATTCAGAGACTCTGTTGGATCCACCTCCATCCAACCCAGACAGAGGGCATATGTAATCTCCCGAAATAACGAATTAACACGTTAAAACGAATATTCCATAACTTCCGAAATACGAATAGATTCAGAAAAATGTATATACAAGACTAATCTGAATATACAAAACGAATTCTGAAAACGAATCATTCTAACATAATGAATACGATGAAACAAAATAATTAACTTAACAAATTTTTCTATCGTACACATCTCTAAAAGTCACTACCACTGAGTTTTCATATC
The DNA here is from genome assembly GCA_029206835.1 of Rana muscosa. Lineage (NCBI taxonomy): Eukaryota > Metazoa > Chordata > Amphibia > Anura > Ranidae > Rana > Rana muscosa. The sequence continues at coordinate 148,001,439 of CM055126.1, read as the reverse complement.
ATATGCATCATTAAAAAAATATGTCTTATGCCGCGTACACACGATCGTTTTTTCTGATGAAAATAGACCGATGGACTTTTTTCATTGTGTGTGGGCCCCATCTGTCTTTTTTCCATCGGTATAAAAAAATAGAACATGTTTTAAATTTTACCGATGGAAAAAAAAACGATAGCAAATTCCGATCGTCTGTGGGGAACTCCATCGGAGAAAAAACCTACGCATGCTCAGAATCAAGTCGACGCATGCTCAGAAGCATTGAACTTAATTTTTCTCGGCTCTTTGGAGTGTTTTACGTCACGGCGTTTGGAACAGTCGGATTTTTGACTGATGGTGTGTAGGCAAGACTGATGAAAGTCAGCTCCAATGGATTTCCGATGGAAAAATCCATCGGATTTTATTGCATCGGAAATCCGATCGTGTGTACAGGGCATTACAGCTTGGGTGCACATGAGTGGAGCCGTTCATTACATGTGCGTTATCCAAACTCCCCAGCATCCAGTCCTTAGAGTCAGCAAAAGGTACTTAGGAAAACCTTCTGGTTAATAAAAACAGTTATATATGTTTGCAAAGATATGAGAACATTTCTCAGAGTAGTCATTTCTACATATGCCTCAGTTTTTGGTGCTCTCAGAGATGTTTGAAAATGTATAGGAACTGTTTATTGAGCTTCTTTTAAAATGTTTGAAGCAAGTTTTATGATTGTTCGATGAATATGTGTGATCAAATGTGTTATGTGAGTCACATACATTTATGATCCAAGCAGGACTGGACTTGTGGAATGGCAACATAATCTAGGACCTAGGGTTACAACATTTTAGGGTCAACATACTCCTTTTTTATTTTTTAAGATGCTGTTTATTGCTTTTTAAACCTGTAATACAATACAATTATAATAAAGTACCGGTAAGACAAAATATTCTGACAGAAACCATAAAGGAATCAGCACGGTCTCATGTCCTTACATATGCATCTGTGGTAAATAACACATTTACAATAGTGACAATACATACAGCTAAATAAATTCATACATTAGAAAAGTATGGAGAAAGAGTTTTGAGAGTAGCGGTCTCCCGAGAACTACATTGAGGTTAGGTCTTAAGAGGGGAGCGGGCCTAGAGGCCCCAGATCTGGTCAAAACGCTTTGGGGATCCTCTAGTAGTGTAAGTTGGTTAACTTCCAGGTAAATAAAATAATTTTTTGTCATAAAGATGTAGGGCCTTTAATCTTTTTTTAGTGTGAGAATAATTAATGGGAAGATCCTCCACTAGCATTAAGAAGCACGCTTTGAGGCCTTTTAAATTAGGCAGGCCAAAGAAAATTTCAATAAATCTGCATACCTGCATCCAGAAAAGTTGTATCTTGGGGCTTTTAGAAATGTTGTATGAAGAAAATCTGCTGCAAAAAAGCAAAGGTGGATATAGAGTGGAGAATGCCTACGTTTTAAATTACGCAGCCACGCATCTGATGGTAGAGTGTGAGTTGGATGAGTTTATCTTTGGAGGAGATAACTGAAGTCATTTAAGCATCCTCAATGTCTTCCCATTCCTCCGTTGTCAATTGTGGTATAATATCACACCATTTGGGGCAAATTTGGGAGATGCAGGATGTTATATTAGTGAGGAGCTCAATATAGTATTTTAAAATCAATTTGGAATTATCAGGGAATAGTAATGCCCCGTACACACGGTCGGACTTTTGAACGGCCAAAATCACATCGGAGTAAAAGAGAACATGTTCTCTATCTAAACTCCGACGGAATTCCTCTGAATTTTCAATGGAAAATGTCCGATGGGGCATATACATGGTCGGAATATCCGATGGAAAAAGTCCGTCTGACTTTTTCCATCGGAAATTCTGATCGTGTTTACAAGGCATAAGAGTTATTCCAGAGATATCTGAGTTGAACCTCGAGGGATTTGAATACTTCTTCTTTTTGCTGTCATATTTGTCTGTCTTTGTTAAGACCATCAAGGAGAACATTTTATGGATTTACATTACTGGCATTTGATACAAAAAGCCCTTTATAGAAGAAAGCTTCTGTTTTATACTGAGACAGTTTGGAAAAAAGGCTCTATAATATTAGGTTGTATATGTGCTATAAACCAGCATAAAAGCTTTTAATTTTTTTCATGGGCTATTTTACTGGGACTGTAGGAACCTCATGTGGCACTGATGAGCACTGTGATGGCTCTGATGGCACACCAAATGCAGCCGTCTCACGCTGCTGCACTGTGTCCCCCTCCCCTCCTCACATGCTGTATCGGTGTGAGGAGAGGAGAGAGCTGAACCGAACATGACACCGGTTTGTTGACAAAGTGATCGCTCCTTTACCATTGGTAAAGGGCTGCTGTGATTGACCATTGCCCCGATCAGTGATGCACTGGGTGCCGCGGACCCAGCGATCATGGACACCTTCAGATGGGCGCCCTAGGGGGCGCACGAGAAGTGGGTGCACGGGAGGACGTCAATAGACACCCTCACAGAACTTGCGGGCCGCGCTGTAGCCGTCATTCAGCTATAGCGCGGTCAGCAAGTGGTTAAAGAAGAACTCCATGAAAATGTGTTTTCGCCCATGAAGTGGGGCTAAGCCCGCACTGCATGGGTTAACTGCTCGTTTTGTCTAGGGGTGCATCGAAGGGCTATACTTACTCGATCGTTCGGAAAACTGCACCCCCTACATCCAGCAGTTGTGGGGGGTGCGGTCCTCACATCCAGAGCTGGTGTATGGGCATGATGACATCAGGAACAGTCCATTCACAAGACCACTAGCGTGCAGGGGGGCAGAAGCGGCAGGGACCAGTCTTGTGCCTAGGGGATTGTCGGTTTAGGTAAGTATATCTCAGCTATGCAATCTCCTAGACAAAAACAAGCGGTTAACCCAGCACAGCCTCACTGCATGGCAAAAAAAAAAATTTTTTTAATTGCCCGGAGCTCTTCTTTGATTATAATTTTTGTCCAAGGACAGACCTATGTTTATCCCAAGCATGATTCACTCGCTGTTGACTGACTCATTACCTCTGCTGAATGTGTTCTAAACATTCACTAATCTTTCTGTAAAATAATACTTTCTAACAATACCACTGAACTTCCGTCCTGCTAGTCTCGAATCATACTCTGATGTTGTTGAGAATGAATTAATTAAGGCGCCCATGACTCACCATACAAACAAAATCCAACCGCCCTCCCAAATCTCCGCTGTCAGATTGTTTAATAAACAGAAATGTTTGGATCAGTGCACCAATCATGAGTCTGCAAAGAAAGGTTGCTGCCACTTTGCATGAGCTGCAGAAATCATTGTGACTCTTCTCAACCCCCACCCCCCCCCTTTGCATATACAGACATACCCCACTTTTAAGTACACAATGGGGTTTATTTACTATCGCTGGAGAGTGCAAAATCAGGCTCACTTCTGCACAGAAACCAATGAGCTACCAGGTTTTATTACCAGGCTTAATTGAACAAGCTTGGGTTCAATGGTTTCTATGCAGAAGTGAGCCTGATTTTGCACTCTCCGGCGATAGTAAATAAACTCCATTGTGTACTTAAAAGTGGGGTATGCCTGTAATTCTGCATTGGTGCATCCTTCTCTCTCTTTGTTGCCTTGGACTCTGACCATATGTTTCTTTTGATGAGATCTATGAGTACAATGAGTGGTCGTTTTTCTTCTTCTGTTGCCTAGTCTATTGAGGATTCTGGTTCTTTGTATCAGCTTACTCCTGCTTTACACCAAGCGTACAAACAAATTCATATATTATTATTATTATATATTAACAATGCTAATTTTTTGATATTTGATAACTCATGAATTAGTAACAACTCTTGTTTACTATATAGTAAAGTTGAGTGCACACTACTACAGAGAGAAGTACCATTTTTCCCTGGCAATTACTACACATGGAATGATTCTGACAGCCAATATTTCTTTGGCATGGAATGCATGTCTTTAAATAGCTGACTCCAAATGATACCCATTGAAAACATTACTCACTTGTTTTGTGTTGATGGCCCATAAACAACCCAGTCCCAGCTACTGAAAGAGGTAGTAGTCTATCCTGTTTGTGGTCATTGGTGTCTTTCGATGCAGCACTTGAGACAATTTACAATCCCGAAGAACAATACTAGCTCTCATAGAGTCCTATAGTCATTGGGTGACAGGAACATGCCAGCATCAACATGTTCTTTGATTGAATCTGTTACCCACAACAGTTCATTTTCAAAAAATGAAAAAAAAAACATATATAAGACCTACATTTCACATCGGTATGCCTACCCTGAAACAAATTAAATAGGTGTCTGAAAAAAATAACAACCAAATATGTAAAGTTGGCAAATGAACCTTAAGCCGGACAAAGACAGAGCGATTTTCTTTCCAGCAACTACAGAGAGCCATTGTGTTCCCTCAGTGGGGGAAGCCATCTCTGCCAGAAGAGCACAGTGATTATAGATGTTATGGCCACTAGCAATAATCACATGTTATATCTGACAGGCTGGTTGTACCCAAGTTGATCGATCAATCAACTTGGGTACAATCAGCCTGTCGTACATGGTTTGAATCTCGGCCGATCCCTGCTGAACTGGCCAAAATTCAAGCTGTCTATGGTTGCTTTATTCACTGCTGTCAGGCAATACCAACAGTTTTTTCACTGAGACCTACTGTGTTGTAAACAAAGAGCCAAAGTCAAGGTATGGTCCATTATGCTTCATTGGTCAAATATCAAGGGCTGTTCACTTTGCAAGGACATTTTCCCTCAGCTTAGTGAATGAGGTGAAGCTCTGTTGACTTCCATCATCCAATCATGTATAAGCAAAAATCTTGTTTTTTTTGTTTGTTTGTTTTCTTGCATATGATCGGGTATTCTTTGCAAAATGCATTTTCACCACACTCAGTAAGTTAAGGGAAATGACCCTTGCAAAGTGAACAGCCTATCTGCCTTAAGTTAATCAGCCCCCAAGTCTCACAAGGCTATGCCTATATAACTGTCACAAAGACAGCACAGCTCCAAGGAGTTTTGTAGCTGGGTGGGTGAAGCCTGAAGTGGAAGCTGGAGCACTAGTTCCCCACCAGGTCCATTCCCCTTGTGATTGACAGCTGGCAGTGGATGAATCCATAGCCAATCAAAAACTTGCTATTGGATATAGAAACCGCCCAATGCCTGCTGTCAATCACATGGAGAGTGTGGACCTGATGGGAAATTAGTGTCTCAGCTTCCACACCAGGCTCCATTCACTCTCAGCATCACTGGTTGCTGGGAGGCTGCCGGCTGTAAAGCCAACCGTGTCCTTAACAACCAGTGACAGGTGCAAAAGAGGTAGTGGTGGCAAACATGCCGCTCTGATACATAACATATATAAGTAGCATTTTGTGTCCTTTCCTCCTTTGGGGCTTTTAGCAAATTCATGTGAGCTGCTTTTATTACCCCGTACAAGTCAATGTGAATGCAAAAAAAGAAGTTTGTTCAACTCTAAACAGCTCAATGTATCTCAGACAGCACAAAGCAACTGTATGGAAAACTCAAATCATTATGCCTCAGAAAAACCTGAAAGCATAATGCATTTGACTTGTTGCTTTCACACATCTTGCCCAGTGGTGCCAACAAAGGTGCGAGTGCAGCCACCTAGTTTTGCAGATTTTTAAATTATCTTCTAATTATTTTTCTAATGGAGTTGATTTACTAAAACTGGAGTTCAAAATCTGGTGCAGCTCTGCATAGAAACCAAAGCTTCCAGGTTTTATTGTCAAAGCTGAACAAGTTGAAATTAGAAGCTTATTGGCTACCATGCACAGCTACACCAGATTTTGAACTCTTCAGTTTTCGTAAATCAACTCCAGTATAATTGGTTTCTCTTGGCCACACCAAAAGTATTTTTTCATCCAGTTTTTAAAGTATATTCAATTCCCACACAGTGACACCAGGTCAGGGGACAAACACCAAGCCTTGCATTTTGCAAAAAAGCTACATTAGTTCTCACGTATTGAAAATCTTACAGCAAAAAAGAAGATGTTGCTTACGGCAACCAATCTGATTCTGCTGCCCAGGCATGCCTGTTATGGCTACGGAGAAAAGAGGAGAAATATATGGTAGACATCAGGCTTATTCATAGGGGAATAATTGCCTAGTCCTGATTAAACAACTATTTCATATCTAAGTGTACCTTTGGGATGCTTTTCTTTCTACAGTTTGAAGTCAGTTGTGGTTTACAGTTTTGGTAAGAAAGCATTATTTTAATGTGGTTAAGGTACAAGATTAGGACAACTACCACATTCACTAGGCAGCTCTTGATAAGTGGACTTCTGTAGGGCGGGAGAGTGAAGATGCGGAAAGTTTGATAAGGGAAAGCTGCGACCTAGTGATAACGCTGTTTGTAAGATCAGGAGAGTTTGTTGATGAAGCACTTTCAGATCAGGAGGTATATACATTTCACTTTCATACATTCATTTACGTGGTATATACTGTATAATTTCTCACAGAGAAGATGGGTATAGAAAAGTACGTAACACCAAAGGTTGAATATAATTTATATAGGTAATCATTAATTAACTCTACTAAATGAAGACTACTTGTCTACTGACACGCCAGTTATTAGCAAAATTAGGTTAAAACTGAATATGCAGAATATCAGACAAGGGGGTTGATGTGCTAAAGGAGTAGACCTTGATCACTTAGTAAAGTGAATGTTTACTGATCTTAGTACCGGTATATAAGGTGAAACAGTGTTGACTTTACACATCCAATCCAAGGAAAAATACACTATTTTTTACATTTCCTTTGTGTGTGATTGGGTATTCAAAGTAAAGAGAGCACCACCTTATTTACTATTTATTCATGTTGGACAATTTATTCAAGATAATATATCTTATTACTTAAAAATTGTTCAAACAAAACAATAAATTATTGATTTTTGCCAATTTCAATATAATCTGTCAATAAACAAGTACGAACAGCAAAAAACTGGGGAAGCCAGCGGCAAAGAGAGACAAGACAAGAGCGCATTGTGATGATGTACATAATTAAGGGAAAAAGGAGATGGTTAGCTTGAAGATATAGTTCATTTGCAACGTGTTGCTTGTGATGTCAGATGGGATGGTTCTCTAAAACCATGACGAAGCATCATTTGGGTGGGGAATCCCTCTGTTGCTCGTGTATGTACACTGATAATGTCCTTACTAGTTCTTGAAAAAAAATTCTGAAGACAAATATACAAAGTCTAGGCTTTGCTGATATAATTCCACTGCTTATACGCCTGCTTTAGCATATAGTGCTGTTGAAGTCATCGTCAGAGTATATGCCAAATGTGCTTGCTTGAAAAATAAAAAATGTAGCGCTACCTAGGCAAAATTATATATGTGAGCAAATTAATACACAACATAAACATATGGTAATCATATATAGTGAACACGTGTAACACCCAAAAAATCGTGCGTGCTGAGTGTCTCTATTGCTAGAGTGGTCAAACAATAATATGATAACCCATATTAATAAACAGAATGAGAATTATAATCAAATAAAATCCATCAGATAGAATAAAGTCCATCAGACAAAAATCAATACAATGTCCAAATGGTGAAGATCAATCCAAAAAGAAAAGAAAACGTGTTCAATCAAGATGTGAACTTGCGATACAGAATATTCGGTGTATAGGACTAATGTGAAAACCACCACCAAGGATAAGTTGAAGGAGGCTTACCAAAGATCTCGGATTTGGAGAGGCATACGCCACCCAAATCGGAGAAAGCTTGAGGGTTAATGGAACCCAGTATGGATGGTCTTGAGTTGGAGGGTGGTCAGGAGTCAAAGCGGTTGATCAGCTTCAATCATACAGGGTATCCAACACACAGATCACCAATGCATATAAGAACTCGGTATCCAAGAAGCATATGTGTAGAGATGGAGAAAAATCCACATAGCATGATACCGTTTGTAAAGGGTTTTAATGGCAAAACATAACAGTGGAACACTCACATTTAAGATGGTTTATAAAAACATGGATGCAGGTACAGGAGCGATGTGTACGGACAAGTCCACCCGACTAGTTTCGACTAAATAGTCATCATCTGGGGTAAGGACTTTGTCCCACACACATCGCAATTAAATGGACCACTTGACCTCCCTGATCCCGGAAGTGAACCGCCAATACCTCACTTCCGGTTTGGATTTTGTATCCTGGATGGCCAAATGGCACACAAAATAATATGTATTATGACTATACACATTACATCTAAAACGCTATATATATAAGTTAAAAATGGACATGGAAATGGAAGAAGGCTATAGGTCACCTGTATAACAGTGTTGACCGAGCCTCTATATCATACATAAGGGTGTTTACATTGACTGAGCTGCGCTGGACGGGATCCAAGCCTCGCTATGAAAACGAGGCCTGGATCTAGCGCCTGCGCGTCACTTCCGTCATGGAAAAAACCGGAAGTGGCAGCCAAGCCTCGCTTCAGAAAGCGAGACGTAGGCCTGCCGCACAGCGCGGCCAGTAAGCACAATGATATGCCCCTAATGGAACCAGACCCCGCCCTGAAAACGAGGCCTGGATGTCAACTCCCACACGTGACATAAGCCAATAGAGATGCGCTGGAAGAAAACGGAAGTGGCAGCCACGCATCGTTCAGAAGAACGAGACCTAAGACTGCCTCATACCACAGCCACACCCCTCCATCGAGTTACACACCCAGCGCTCTAAGAGCCCATAATAATAGGGCCGCCCCTCTAAAGGACGCAACCCACAACTTCCCTGAAGGGAAGAAAAGTGTTTAACTGGCTGGAGGGCAGACTAGAAGCACGAAAAGGAGTTTATAAAAACTGTAATAAAAACATATATTAACGTTAGGATTAATAATGCCATTATATTGAAAGAATATATATAAAACATTATATACATGGATGCATGAAACGTAATAGGATGCAATGATGCATTCCTAAATATATGTGTATGACTAACATACTATACTACGAACTCATATATACATGCACACATTATGACATGTAATGTTAAATAAAAAAGTTAATAAAATATATGAAATTAAAATTGAATTTTAATAAAAAGTATAAAAAATCTAAAAGAAGTCGTGTATTATTGTATAGTTTTCATGACGCATTAATGAAGGCGTTAATGTCCCACTCGACATTCATTCCCTGTGGCTGATGAGTCTGAAGCTCGTATATCCAGAATGTTTCCAGTCTGGATACCCCCCTGGTAGTTGCTCCCCCCCTCCATGGGGCAACGAAATGGTCTATAACTAGAAATTGAGTGCCATCAGGGTTTCGGGCATGGTGTTGCCGATAATGTCTGGGGACAGTATGTTTGATGCTCCCAAATTTGATTAGACTCACGTGTTCGGATACCCTAGCGGTGAAAGATCTTATTGTTCTGCCCACATACTGTTTACCGCAAGGGCAGGTCAACAGATATACCACATGAGTTGTGGCACACGTACAAAAATGTTTTATAGGGTAGACTTTATTGGTCACTGTGGATCTAAATTCCTTTGTAGGTCTTCTTCCACTTGTATTGTGTTTGCAAACAATACATTTTTTGCAGGGATAGTATCCCATCCAATTATGAAAGAATGTGGGTTTTATGGGTGGGTTTATGATGTTGGGTGCAATTTTGCTTTGAAGGGAGGGTACTCCTTTATAGATAACCTTGGGCCTTTCTGGTATCAACGCACCCAACACCCTGTCATTTTTCAGTATCCCCCAATGTCTCTCAAAAATGGCCTTTATATGCTTATGTTGGGTAGAAAAGGTGGTAAGGAAAGACCATCTGAAGGTATGTGCTTGCTTGGTCTGCTTTGCAGGCTTCAAGTCAGGTTTTTAGGAATGAAGGGGTTGATTTACTAAAACTGGAGAGTGCAAAATGTACTAAAACTGGAGAGTGCAAAGCTTCCAGTCTTTTTTTGTTTTTGTTTTTTGTCAAAGCTTAACTGAACAAGCTGAAATTAGAAGCTGATTGGCTACCATGTACAGCTGCAACACGGTTCGAATTTCGAAAGAATTTTCTTTCGAAAATCATAGCAAAGAATTTTCGTACGAATTTCGCACCGTTAGTGGGCTGCAGCAACAGCCGATTTTCGTGCGGCAATCAAATTTGAGGAATCCGACATGTTGGAAATTTTTTGAAAAACAAACGATTTTCTGATCAATGATGGGAGAATCGTGCGAGAAATGTAATAAAAAAGAAAATGCGCATGTGCAAGAAAAGAATATTCCCGGAGAGAAACGAATATTCCCGGAGAGAAAAGAATATTCCCGGCAACATGAAGGCTTGGTCGGCCGAATTTTGAAAATCAATGGTGGCATCATCGGATCACAAAAAACAAACTTTCTGATTTTGAAAAGAAAATTTGTTCGAAATTCGACCGTGTATGGCCTGCTTTAATCAACCTACATACGATATATTTAATATTGATTTTTATTAAAACTAAGCTTTTGGTGAGTTTCTTAGTGAGCGTAATCAATTGGGATATTATACCCCGCCCCTATAGTGTTTAGCAATTGGAGGACATAGAGGAGGAGGGGGGTGTAATTTACACTATGTATATGCCCATATGTGTCATTCTTTAGTGGGGAAATGAAGAGATTAGAAGGGCACTGAAACTGGAGCATGCACAGTAGATGGCAACAGCTGGTTTACAATCTCAGACTGCAATGGGAGGGACAGCTGAAGGCAGAGTCAAGCAGGTATATTTCACGCTACACAAAAATAATGCTTTATTGCCTTTCTGAGTGAGAACACTCTGTCATATAGCATGTAATGATAGTTTTTCATAGTGTGGGTCTAATGAAACTTTAAGGACATATCAGAGGTCTGTATAGCGCTCCCAATGTTACACTTTTGAGTCCTCAATCTCCTTCTATTTTGCTGTCCATAACTTACTACTGAACATAGCAGTTCTCGCTACTGAGCACTTCCATGTGCATTTATAAATGGATGGGATAGTAAACATATCATACATGTGTACTGATCCCTTAAATTATGAATGAACACTGGAGTTCTCAGTTCTTAGTATTCCCATGTTCATTCAGAAGACTGAAGCCCCGTGCACACGATCGGTTTGACTGATGAAAACCGTCCGATGGATGGTTTTCATCAGACCAACCGATCGTGTATGGTCTTTTTTCCATCGGTTGTAAAAAATAGAACTTGTTTTAAAATTTTCCAATGGATAAAAAACCGATGGGAATTTCCGATCGTCTATGGGCAAGTCCATCGGATCAAAAACCCACGCATGCTCAGAATCAAGTCGACGCATGCTCAGAAGCATTAAACTTAATTTTTCTCGGCTCATCGGAGTGTTTTACGTCACCGCGTTTGGAACGGTCGGTTTTTTGACTGATGGTGTGTGGGCAAGACTGATGGAAAACAGTTTCATCGGATATCCGATGGACAAATCCATCGGACGAAAATCCATAGGTTATCCGATCGTGTGTACGGGGCTTAAGGGGTTTAGTGGGGAGTTGGTGGTCACATGTTTTTATAAAAAGTTGCCCCCAGAGACTTGTCAGCCATTGATCACAGCTATTCATTAATCAGCAGAGTCTAGAGGACCCTTATGTTCATGGAACCTGAAGTGACCATGAGCTTATAGCCTAAAGGGATTGCAGAGAATTTAAGGGTTCCTGAGTCAGCCAGCTGCAAGCATTTCTGTTCCATCATGACCCTTATGTCCATGGCTGCAAAAAGATTAAAACTCAACTCCAGGCACAACAATCTTACCCGTATTATAGCAATTATACATTCCATTGGCAGTAAATGAACCTTCTGTCATGCTGGCTTTGTTCTACAGTTGTCAAATCTGTTCTTTTACTTGTGGGAAAAGTACAGCTCCCACTGTACTTACATGCCAACTCAAAACAATGCGGGTCTCATATCATCACTATTATTATTGTAGCACTTACCCCTATTTAAGGGACCGGCTGGTTTTGTTTTGGGTCATGCAAACTACCTCCAAGGCTTCCGTTGTCAGGGTATAGAAAATCTCTAGAAAAAAAAGTCAATGTCCACACCAATGTAAAACCTAAACAGGAAGGCTTTATTTTCCTTTTCTTGCTGTGGGAACTTGTAGAGAAAGTAGGAAACGAGAGAAGAATAGGGGAAGGTTCAGGCACGCAACACTAAAGGCACAACGTCGCCACTCAAGCCCGAGTGGGTATTGCTCACCTGGATAGTCCCGTTCACTGGTCCTAGCAGCCGGGATGAAGCACGGATCAACTTTATCTAAGAATTTAGGGATGCGATCAGGAATCGTCTGCCACAGGATTATCAAAGTCCCGAACCTCCCAGCCTAGCAATAGAGAGAACCTTTATGCCAGATCGGCGTATTGCAGGGCTTGTAGTAATGGATCCCTCCTTAGGTGAGTCTCCAGGCCTCCTCCCGAGACAGCAGTACCGTCGCCAGTCTCCTCTGGGGCAGATCCTCCCCTGGCTTCTTTTCCTAAGAGTGGGCTTCCCGAAAGTGGGCAGCTTGGCATCCCTTCCAAAGGCATAGGCCCCAGCCAGCAGAGCTGGGCCTACCAGGCAGTGATGCAGCCTCGGGCTGAAGGTGCCCGGGGCTGGAACACACGCACGCACCCCGTGCCATGCGGACCACGAAGCGCGCACACAGGAACGACCACCCCGAACAATGGCGTCTGCCCCATATGTACCCTCTCCCAGCATGCACAGCGGGTTAACCATGCCCACTGCACGGCTGCCGAGAGAGGACACCCAATGTGTTGTGATACCCATGTATTCCAGCCTGGGCCAGTGGTGGCAGTGCCACCTACAGGCGAACAGGGAATATAACTGCCAGGCAGTATCACACCCAGAGCAGAAGCAAATTTCAACACAATTATCCAGGTCTGAGCCCAACTACTGGCTCAGACTACCCCTAAATTTACACATAGCGTCCCAACCATTTGGGAAGGGCGCTACATTATTATTATTATACAGGATTTATATAGTGCCAACAGTTTGTGCAGCGCTTTACAACATAAGGGCAGACAGTACAGGTACAATACAATTCAATACAGGAGGAATCAGTGGGTCCTGCCCGTTAGATCTTACAATCTAGAAGGGAGGGTCAAGTGAAACAAAATGTAATAATTTTGGGGGATGAACTGATGGAGAAAATGAAAATACAGTTGTTACGTGTGGGTAGGATAGGCTTCTCTGAAGAGGAGGGTTTTCGGGGATCATCTAAAACAGTGGTTCTCAACTCTGGTCCTCAGGACCCACCAACAGGCCAGGTTTGCAAGATAACTGAAATATATCACAGGTTAAATCATTTGCTGCTCAGTGATTGCAGTAATCTAGTCTGCATTTCCCCAAGGTAATCTGGCCTGTTAGTGGGTCCTGATTTATGAACCACTGGTCTAAAAGCTAATAGAGTAGGAGATAATCGGACAGATTGGGGTAAGGCATTTCATATAACTGGAGAGGCTCTGGAAAAGTCCTGGAGGTGAGCATGGGATGAGGCGACAAGGGAGCTAGAGAGCAGGAGGTGTTGAGAGGAACGAAGGGAACGATTAGGTTGGTATTTTGAGATTGGCTAGTGATGTAGCTTGGGGCTTAATTGTGGATGGCTTTGTAAGTTGTTGTTGAGAAAATTAAGTACTGTCCGTGATACTTTTTTTATTTGCACTAACATAGAATTTTTCAGGACAAGCTTTCGGGGTATGTCCCCTTCTTCAAGGTCCAAGCAGTACTGATTCACAATTTTTTTAGCAGAATGTTAAAACAAAGCAAGAAAAAAATCTCAGAGGGAAAGGAAAAAAAAACACATACAAATCAATGGTAATAAAGATAGCAGCAGAGTTAGTGAGATAAGACAGAGGGAGAGCTATAGACTTGAGGGGGGAGATGCTAGTCACAGAGGGGGTCATAAAACCTTAGTATAATGGGTAAGGAAACCAATGTCTAAATTTAGGCCATTCGTTTTTGTGTCAAAAAGAATTATCATTCTTAGTTCAAATGTTTTCCTTTCCTGGATAGTTCTGAAATTCCCTTTAAGAACTAAAACATTGAGGTCTTCTATAGTGTGGTCCGGTTGTGAGAAGTGATGTCCCACAGGTGTGCAGAAACTGTCTTCTTTATGTTCTTTGATGGTATGTCTGTGAAAATTCATCCTCGCTTGCAACTATCCATCCATCCAAAAGTGTCACACACACAAATGGGACCTTCACTATCATGGGATCTTACAACTGTACCTCCAGTAATGTTGTGTACCTCATCCAATGCAACAGGTGTGGCAAAGGATCTTATGTTGGTGAAACAGGACAGAAGTTGCAAGCGAGGATGAATTTTCACAGACATACCATCAAAGAACATAAAGAAGACAGTTTCTGCACACCTGTGGGACATCACTTCTCACAACCGGACCACACTATAGAAGACCTCAATGTTTTAGTTCTTAAAGGGAATTTCAGAACTATCCAGGAAAGGAAAACATTTGAACTAAGAATGATAATTCTTTTTGACACAAAAACGAATGGCCTAAATTTAGACATTGGTTTCCTTACCCATTATACTAAGGTTTTATGACCCCCTCTGTGACTAGCATCTCCCCCCTCAAGTCTATAGCTCTCCCTCTGTCTTATCTCACTAACTCTGCTGCTATCTTTATTACCATTGATTTGTATGTGTTTTTTTTTTCCTTTCCCTCTGAGATTTTTTTCTTGCTTTGTTTTAACATTCTGCTAAAAAAATTGTGAATCAGTACTGCTTGGACCTTGAAGAAGGGGACATACCCCGAAAGCTTGTCCTGAAAAATTCTATGTTAGTGCAAATAAAAAAAGTATCACGGACAGTACTTAATTTTCTCTGTCACAATTGCACTAATACGGCTACAATTACGTCAAGTAAGTTGTTGTTAATATTTTAAATTAAATTTGTTGGGTGAGCGGAAGCCAGTGGAGGGATTTACAGAGAGAAGTAGCAGACACAGAGCGATTGGTAAGGTGGATGAGTCTGGCAACAGCATTCATGATGAACTGAAGGGGGGATAGACTATGTAGAGGTAAGCCAATGAGAAGGGAGTTGCAATAGTTGAGGCGAGAGATGACCAGGTAGTGAATTCAGAGCTTTGTTGTGTCATTGGTTAGAAAGGTTGTATCTCTGCCCCTCTCACCTTCAGGGCATTTACTAAATAATGTCTGGGGCTGCATGTTTTGTAAATGACCAGGAGGAGATGTGACCATAGTGATGAGGTCCTCTGCATTTTGACAGCTATAGATTAAGCCAGCATGACAGGGGGTTTCTCTTCTGCCAACAGAATGTATAGCTGCTGTAGTACTGGTGCCCAGAGTTTGTTTTTAAGTGGTAACTATAGCCAAACACTTTTTTTTTTACTTTGGTGGGAAAGATTAGAACCCCTGTCAGGTTTTACTGCTGTCCGGGGCTCTGTTAGAGAGATTTCCTCCCACTTCCTGTTCAGGTGACAACTTCTGCAGATGGGAAACACAGACAGAAATAAAAAAACTTTTTTTTTTTTTTTTTATGTTATGTAGAGGAATGCTACCCTGATAGCTTTTTATTGTTGTCTGTTCCCCTGGTGAAGACTTTCTCCCACTTATTTCGTAGTAAATCAATTTTTAGCAGAACAGAAAGTGAGGGAAGATCTCCCTAATGGAACCTTGGATAGCAGTAAAACCTGACAGGGGTTCTAAACATTCCCCCACTCTATCCAAACCAAAAGAAAATTTTGGGTACAGATACACTTTATTGATGTCTAAGCAGTTTTTGGAACTTTCCACCAGCATTATATTAAAATAGATTGCCATAGCAGTTTCATTTGTTTCTCAGTTTAAAGCGGTTGTAAACCCAAAATAGTTTTTTTTTTTCTAAAACCTGCAAGACAAAGGCATAATGAGCTAGTATGACTAGCATACTAGCTCATTATGCATTACTTACCTTAGATCGAAGCCCCTGAAGCCGTCCTCGTCTCCCCCTCCGGCCGCAGACATCTCTCCGGAAGGTTTCTTCCGGGTATCGCCGCTCCGGCGCTGTGATTGGCCGGAGCGGGTGAAGACGTCACTCCGCGCATGCGCACGGGACCCGTTAAAGCCAGCAGATCCCATTGAGAAAACCGGCATTCTCAGTGCGCCTGCGCCGTTGTCTACGGCACGCATGCGCAGTAGACAACGGTGCATTCTTATTGGCAAATATCTCCTAAACCGTGTAGGTTTAGGAGATATTGCAAACGCCTTAATCTAGGCTTACCTGTAGGTGAAAGTTGTAATGGAGGGTTTACTTCCATTTTAAGGTGACCAAATTGTTATAATTGAAAGAGGAAATTATTTCAAAATTAATTTCTTCTGGCAATTAGCAGTGCTAACTGATTTCTATGTCGGTTTATAAAAAGTAAACAGTAGGTGGAGGACTTGTCTGGTTCAAAGCCGATAAAAAGCTTCAAACATGGCAACAAACTGATGGATAACCATAAAACCATAAACAGATGAAAACATTTTTTATGCGTTCCAATGGTCCAGATTTCAGGACCAGATGTTATGGGAAATCTCTTCAATGGGGACACAGACCAAAACCATAAAACATATTTAGTAGAACGAGGAAGGGTTAGAATAATGTTTTTATTAATATCCATGCCTCCTTGTGCTGGTGAAAACCGCACACCCCATTTATTTTACACACACGGGGACAGAAAGTGAAAGAAAATATTCTCAATGAGAATATAGACAAAAATACAATTTTGACTTAATTTTATCCAATATATCTAAATTCGTTTTTTTTTTGCTTGTGTTAGACTGTTGTTAACATGATGTTAATGCTTGTGAAAACCAGCACACCCCAATGCATAGGTGTGACTTCTGTGCATTGTGGTGAACCGTATAGCCATAAATAGTGCAAGTATGCTTTTCTATGTGTTGAGGCTTGTTAATTGCTCATTCAGTGTGAATGGATGCCTTCATGGGCCTTATACATTTTTATTTTCCTTGAATTCTGTAAGCACTATGTTAACAAGTATGATCTTATGGCCACATAAAGTACAGTTACATGTTTTGACAAAGGGATATAACATTTTTAATTATTCAGACCAAGAAATGATGAATAAGTTACAGAATTGTTACAGTTGTGTCGGGGGCCTCGGGGCCATTGACAATAAGAGGGGGATTGGGCGAGAATCACTCCCTACATTTAAATTGAATATCTAGATGAGAAAAGAAGAAGAGTTAAAGGAGAAAGAGAGAAGAAGAAGAGTAAGAAGAGAAAAAGAGGGAGAAAAAAGGGATGAGAGAGGAGTAGAAGAAAAGAAAAAAGGATGGTGAAGTGGGAAAGTAATAGGGAAGGGAAGTGGAATTGAAGAGAAGGAGGGAAGGAAATGGGGAAAAAGTATGGGATATCCCCACTTCATTCAGGAATGATTGCTTAGAATCAGAAATGGTATTTGATAGACCCAAAAGTTGTGTAGGTTTTTGGAAGAGTGGGAAATAATCATGGTTGCCAATTTGAAAACTCCCTTTGTTGATTTTTATCTATAATAAGGCTTACCTATAGGGACAGTATATATCTCCTAAACGTGTACCGTTCCTCTACCTGTGCCATTCCTTCAGAGCCCTGTGCCATAAGAAGTGGCTCCTGCAGGAATGCGCAGGAGTGACACCATTGCGGCTTGGCCATTCATACGGCTGAATCCCGCAAACCTGGAAAGAAGACCAGGTTGAAGATGGAAGCGCCTTCAGCACTCCATACTTGTGCCATGTGTGCATTTCTTCACTTCAATAAAGTTGAGAGATGATGGTCTCCAAGCTTGAGCAATAAAATAAATTTTGCAAGTCTGGCAGTGGTGTAGTACCAGTGTGTTAGTACTTTATAAGACTTTTTTTAGGGCCTTTACATTGCGGGAACGTTTGAAAAGGGCTAGCCAGATCTCGTATCATTCTTTGGGAAGAAGAGTATTGTTGAAGTCTGTTTGCCATTTAGAACAATAAATAGGGGGTTGGTTATAACATTTTCCTAATATAGTGGAATGTAGTAGGAAGATTTCACCCTGCATCGTGGGGTTAGATATATATACCTTGATTTGAATGCTGTCAAGGACAGAGGTAAGTTTAGAATTTTATGCAATGAATCTACTAAATGACAAATTTGTAAATAGCAAAAAAAAAAAATTTAAATGATGTATCCACTGAAATTAGAACAGGGTTTGTAGGGATTGTTGAACAGATTTAGGTTAGTTCACATTCAGCGTGTATGATTTGCACTGGTTGTGTTGGAGACCTGAAACAGAAGCAAATCCCGTAAGAAGGGAGATTAGATATGGGGGAAGTAATATATAGTAATATGTCATCAGTGAACAAGGCAGCCTTATGGGAAATACTTGCTATTTCCAAACCCTTAATATTCATGTAATATGGGTGGCCAGGTGCTCCAGTGCTAAGATAAATAATAGGGGTGATAAAAGACTTCCCTAGCACAATCCACATTGTATCGGGAAAGAGGGAGACCTAAATCCACAATATGTATTTGTCGCTGATGGGGTACTATATAGTGTGTCTAATAATATCAGAAAATTGCCCAGTGGAGCATAGATAAACCATAACAATGTTCCAAATGCTTTGCATATATCCAAAGAATGTTATATAATCTGTTGTGACCTCTGTTGTGCTAAGGCTCTAAGAATTATTCATTGCATAGTATGCTGCCCTGTATGCACAGAGAGTTGAATGTTTTTGCATTGTGGTTGAAATAAATAGATGCCATGGCAGGACCTAGTTTTATTAAATATCTCCGATGAAAGGTTTATCAAGTTTATGGCCCTGGAAATATAGTGCATTGGCTTCTCATGTCATTAGTGCAGGAACTGTGATTTCTTTGATAACAACCTGCTCTATTTATCAATATTTTCAGCTTTTTTTAATAAAATTTTGGGTGAAAATTTGAAACTCTTGGTAAAACATTTATAAGTACACCCCTATGAATTCAGATATAACATTCAGATTTATTATGCTTGTTCCAAATCTTAATTTAATATGTAGAGCAGGGATATGCAATTAGCGGACCTCCAGCTGTTGCCAAACTACAAGTCCCATGAGGCATAGCGAGACTCTGACAGCATCAAGCATGACAACCAGAGGCAGAGGCATGCTGGGACTTGTAGTTTGGCAACAGCTGGAGGTCCGCTAATTGCAGATCCCTGATGTAGAGGGTCTATTTTTCAATGTTCAATGAATTTTCACCCATGATGTATGAATCTTGGGTGAAAACATTGATAAATAGATCCCTATATGTTTATGTATTTTATTTGTTACAAAGGCAGTGTTAGCACTAGAATGTTCTTGTTACTACAATAGCGGGGATAGTCTAAACCCACAAACGACAATTTAATATATTGCAGCTTACCAGTCCTTAGATTAGGTGTTTTCATCACTGTTTCTATGCGGGCAGCAATGGTTTTCACACAGGATAGACTTCAAAAATATCTGCCTTTGTTCATCTTAATTACATGGTGAGTTGATGGAAATAGTAGTTTACTCAAGAAAGATAAGGGTTATTTTGCTTTTCTTTCAGTTCACAGGAAGTGACACAGACACTTTTTCCAGCAAGATCAACATGTACTTTCTGTACATGCTGAAAACATTCTTAGCCTGAAAAATGAGAACAATTGCAGCCATTTTTTTTTTTTTGGGTTTAGACATGCTTTAAGGCAAGGATTGTTTTCCAGGGCATGTAGCTTCCAGTGCCACCTTACAGGGGCAGATTAATCAGACACCAGCTCTCATAGTAACGTGCCCTGCAGAGGAATATTTTTCAGCTAACTCTTGACTAGCAGTAGGGATGAGCTTCGAGTTCGAGTCGAACTCATGTTCGACTCGAACATTGCCTGTTCGCCCGTTCGCCGAACAGCGAACAAATTGGGGTGTTCGCGGCAAATTCGAAAAATCTATGGGAGAAATCTAAAGTGCTAATTATAAAGGCTAATATGCAAGTTATTGTCCTAAAAAGTGTTTGGGGACCCGGGTCCTGCCCCAGGGGACATGTATCAATGCAAAAATAAGTTTTAAAAACGGCAGTTTTTTCGGGAGCAGTGATTTTAATAATGCTTAAAATGAAAAAATAAAAGTGAAATATTCCTTTAAATTTCGTACCTGGGGGGTGTGTTTGATATGCATGTGAAGTGGCGCATGTTTCCCGTGCTTAGAACTGTCCCTGCACAAAGTGTCATTTTTGAAAGAAAAAAATGCATTTAAAACTGACTCGCGGCTATTAATGAATTGTCGGCTCCCGGCAATACATACAAAAGTCATTGATAAAAAAAAAAAAGCGTGGGGGTTCCCCAGAATTCAATTACCAGGCCCTTCAGGTCTGGAATGGATATTAAGGGGAACCCCGCCGCAAATAAAAAAAAAATTGACGTGGGGTTCCCCCAAATATCCATTCCAGGCCCTTCAGATCTGGCATGGATTTTAAGGGGAACTCCACCCCAAATTAAAAAAAAAATGGTGTGGAGTCCCCCTAAAAATCCATACCAGACCCCTTATCCGAGCATGCAACCTGGCCGGCCGCAGGGGAAAAGGGGGGGACGAGAGAGCGGCCCCCCCTCCCTCCTGAACCGTACCAAGCCACATGCCCTCAACATGGGGAGGATGTCCCCATGTTGATGGGGACAAGGGCCTCATCCCCACAACCCTTGCCCGGTGGTTGTGGGGGTCTGCGGGCGGGGGGCTTATCGGAATCTGGAAGACCCCTTTAACAAAGAGGACCCCCAGATCTACGGCCCCCCCCCCCTATGTGAATTGGTAAGGGGTACATTGTACCCCTACCATTTCACGAAGAAAGCGTAAAAAAATGTTTAAAAAAACACACAAACACCTTGAAAAAGTCCTTTATTAAAAAAAAAAAAAAAAAACCCATTCCAGCGGTGAAATCCAGTGTCCCGCGGCGATCCCGATGTCCAGCGCTGTCCGTCATTGGTTGTGCCTGAGCGGACCTGATGGGGAACTCCCTCTCAGTATTTTAAATGTATAGACCCGCCCCTTCTAAAGTTCCCCATCAGGTCCGCTCAGCGGACCAGATGCGGAACATGAGAAGGGGCGGGTCTATACATGTATTACCAAAGTGAGAGCAGTTCCCCATCAGGTCCGCCTCCTCGGTATGTCGGACCCGCCTACGTCATTGGCTTGAGCGGGGAACTTCCTTCACTGTGTAATTTAAATTTACATAGTGAAGGAAGTTCCCCGCTCAAGCCAATGACGTAGGCGGGTCCGACATACCGAGGGGGCGGACCTGATGGGGAACTGCTCTCACTTTGGTAATACATGTATAAACCCGCCCCTTCTCATGTTCTGCATCTCGCCCGCTGAGCGGACCTGATGGGGAACATTAGAAGGGGCGGGTCTATACATTTAAAATACTGAGAGGGAGTTCCCCATCAGGTCCGCTCAGGCACAACCAATGAAGGACAGCGCTGGACATCGGGATCGCCGCGGGACACTGGATTTCACCGCTGGAATGTTTATTTATTTATTTTTTTAAATAAAGGACTTTTTCAAGGTGTTTGTGTGTTTTTTTAAACATTTTTTTACGCTTTCTTCGTGAAATGGTAGGGGTACAATGTACCCGTTACCAATTCACATAGGGGGGGGCGGGATCTGGGAGTCCCCTTTGTTAAAGGGGTCTTCCAGATTCCGATAAGCCCCCCGCCCGCAGACCCCCACAACCACCGGGCAAGGGTTGTGGGGATGAGGCCCTTGTCCCCATCAACATGGGGACATCCTCCCCATGTTGAGGGCATGTGGCTTGGTACGGTTCAGGAGGGAGGGGGGGCCGCTCTCTCGTCCCCCCCTTTTCCCCTGCGGCCGGCCAGGTTGCGTGCTCGGATAAGGGGTCTGGTATGGATTTTTAGGGGGACTCCACGCCATTTTTTTTTTAAACTTGGGGTGGAGTTCCCCTTAAAATCCATGCCAGATCTGAAGGGCCTGGTAATTGAATTCTGGGGAACCCCCACGCTTTTATTTATTTTTTTATCAATGACTTTTGTATGTATTGCCGGGAGCCGACAATTCATTAATAGCCGCGAATGAGTTTTAAATGCATTTTTTTCTTTCAAAAATGACATTTTTTGCAGGGACAGTTCTAAGCACGGGAAACATGCGCCACTTTACATGCATATCATACACACCCCCCAGGTACGAAATTTAAAGGAATATTTCACTTTTATTTTTTCATTTTAAGCATTATTAAAATCACTGCTCCCGAAAAAACGGCCGTTTTTAAAACTTCTTTTTGCATTGATACATGTCCCCTGGGGCAGGACCCAGGTCCCCAAACACTTTTTAGGACAATAACTTGCATATTAGCCTTTATAATTAACACTTTAGATTTCGAACGTTCGAGTCCATTGTATTTAATAGGGTTCTAAAGTTTACACGAACATTTTGTCTGTTCGCAGGTTCTGGTGCGAACCGAACAGGGGGGTGTTCGGCTCATCCCTGACTAGCAGTTAGGCCGGGAGGTTTATATGGAAGCTACCCACTGCATCATATCCTTCTGACAGTGCGTAGGATCTGCAGATAAGGAACACTGTTTCATGGTTTAGACAGAGAGCAGGGTACCATATTGGTGTCCATGTACTAAAGAAGATCACTCTTTTTTAATGTCCTGTCCACATTCATGAAACTGTAGGAACCATAGACTAAGTTATTCAGCAAATGTTGTCCAGGAGCCATTGCAACTGTGCTGAAGTTCAAAGGTTGATGCAATTAATTAATCGAAGTTTTATAAAAAAGTTAAAAAAAAAAATCAAATGCAGCCAAGATTATGAGGTCTTCAACAATGCCTTTGTTGCATCTTCCCTTGTTGTTCTGTACTGTGCAATTTCCCTCATGCTCCCGTGAAAGTAGGTGATGCTGCACATAGATAAGAGAGAGAGACTGGTGCGTGAATCAGTACAGACGTTCACCTGCAGCTCTGCAAGCTAGGATGTTTAGCAAGCTGTATAAAAGGGTACAAAAAAGAAAAGCAAGTATAGATTTTACAGCAAAATTGAAAATTATCACATACCTTTATGTTTGACTGTACCTTTAAATGTACAAAACTTCCTTTAACCAGGTAATCAGCTTATCAAAAAATGATTGTAATATTTACAGTAATAGGTGTGGGTAAAATTCAGAGACTGAATAAAAGCACTTGGTGTAGGAGTGCTGAACCCAGTTTTTCTACTCATAGGGGTTGATTTACTAAAGGCAAATAGACTGTGCTTGCTTCAGCAGCACATATACTAAAAGTGGAATGATATAGAGAAGATTAGCATGGCCCCTGCGCAAGGATGACACGCAAATTCGTGAAGTGTTTCATATTTTTTGTGTCCCCTTATTTTGCTCCCTGCTGGAGGGGATGGGGTCCCCTCCAACTTTTTCTGACAGAGTATAATAGTTCCCAGTTTTCCCAGTTCCCTTTTCTTTTTTCCTTCCTCCTCCTTCTTTTCTGTTTTTTCTTTTCTTCCCCCCAGGAATTTGTTGGTTGTGGGGTGCTCAAGGTAAGGAGGGCTGGCGTGGCATCTTCCCAGCATGACTGTAAATAGCTAGTTAGAGATACCTGCTAGGATGGGGCTACGGTTGCTGGCTTGCCCCAATT
The DNA here is from genome assembly GCA_029206835.1 of Rana muscosa. Lineage (NCBI taxonomy): Eukaryota > Metazoa > Chordata > Amphibia > Anura > Ranidae > Rana > Rana muscosa. The sequence continues at coordinate 147,977,859 of CM055126.1, read as the reverse complement.
GCTCTACTTTTGATGTATTACGTACTTTCCTCGGTCCTAGTTTACTGGTTTTTATTTATTTATTTATTTTCAATTTAGTTACAACTTATCAATGGTTGTGACTTCTTGTACCCTTTGGGGAGCTTTGACTCCACAGACATGCTTATGATTACATATTGAGTCTAAGTTGTGTATGCTTCCTTCTGATACTGTATTTGTTCAGAAGATTTAAACAAGGAAGACGCCACTCCAGGCAAGCAGGTACTATAGTCCGAATGCCACGGCCCGCCACCGATGATCAATAGGAAGAAAAGAACGGCTGCACACCACAGGAACGTTCCAACGCTTTGATTCCAAAAATAGCAAATGACAGCCATCAAAGACAGAGTGTCCGAACCCAGGAGGTGACACGTGCGTTTCACACTGACCTCAGTGCTTCTTCAACCCTCGGTTTGAAGAAGCACTGAGGTCAGTGTGAAATGCATGCATCACCTCCTGGGTTTGGACACTCTGTCTTTGTTGGCTATCATTTGCTATTTTGGGAATCAAATCGTTGGAACGTTCCTGTGGTGTGCAGCCGTTCTTTTCTTCCTATTGTATTTGTTCAGCTGGTCTACTGTATTTCAACTGTCTGTGGATAATTCTCTTTGCTGTTTTGTTTTTTACTTGAGTAAACCATTTATTAGGGGGAAACAAAAGCAAATATACTGTGCACTCTGCAAGTGCAGCTGCTCCGGAGCTTAGTAAATACGGTAAGGCTTTACTTCCCAAAGAATACCCAATCATGTGCAAGGAAAATGTAAAAAACAAAATTTTTGCTTGCACATGATTGGATGATGGAAGTGCCTTTAGTATATCCACCCATAGGCTCAGATTTATAAAGAAGAACATTATTATTGCTTCACCATCTCTAAAAAAAACTCACTGTGCTAGGTTGTTACATTTATTTCTAAAATGCAGAATTTAGTGTGGACCTGCTGATGTCTTGCAGTATGTTCTTATTCATAGCTCCCAATTGTCCCTGATTTCAAGGGACTGTCCCTGATTTGGAGCAATGTCCCTCTGTCCCTCTTTCCCCCTCATTTGTCCCTCATTTTGGTCTGGTCTATATAGTTGTATATAAAATGCACTTTTTATCTTTCAAAAAGTGTTTCCCAGTGCTAAACATTTCATACAATTTCTAAATTGCTGCATTCGTACATTTTAAAGCCAATAGCAGTGGGAATAGCAGTGGTAAAGAAAAAGCACTTATGCATTTAATTAACCTTTTTTTTGTTTTTTTTTGTTAAATATCCTTTAAGGAGGTGTGGCCGGGTGTAGTCCTATGCCTACATACGTTTGTTAGAAGGTGTCCCTCATTTCTATCTCAAAATTGTTGGGATGTATGCTTATTGCAGACTGTCTAATAGGAGGACAGTCCTGTCAAATTACCATAAACAGGCTACTGCCTCATCCTGGGATGCTGTTTTCTTCATTCATTAACTGGGGCTTCCCAAACAGCAAAGTTCCAAACCAAGCGAAGCCAACCATTTAGAAATAAATAGTGTTCTTCTAGTCATCTTTGGGCCTCTGCCATGAAATTAAGCCCACCTCAGATAAGGTTGCCACCTGTTCGGGATTCACCCGGACAGTTCGGGTCTGGAATCATGCGTCCAGGTTTCAGACTGTCTGAGACCCGGACACATTATTCAGACTGGACTTAGTCTCCCCCTCCCCCCTTCTCTCTCCTGCCTCTAAGTAAGTACACTAAGGTAAATCAGGGTTCTTAGAGCACCCCTTACATCAGAGTTCCCCCTCAGAGTCCTCGCCATACATCAGAGCATCCCTTATGTTATACAGGCATACCCCACTTTTAAGTACACAATGGGACCAGAGCATGTATGTAAAACGAAAATGTACTTTAAGTGAAACAATACCCTTTTTCACTTCTAGGGTGTAGTGGGGGATCAGGGGCTGTAGTAGGGGTGTCAGGGGCTGTAGTGGGGGTGTCAGGGGCACACTGGAACAGGGCGGGCTATGCTCTCGGAGCTTCAGCTCCTTCTACTGCGGCTGCAAAATGTCTGTACAGTACTTGTGAGGCACTTTACATACACTCGCGGGTATATCCTTACTCGCGAGTGTATGTAAAGTGAGTGTACTTAAAGCGGGGTATGCCTGTAGTTCCCAGAGTTCTCCCTTACATCAGAATCTGCAGAGTCCCCCCTTACAGTGAAAGGGAACTCTACAATTTCTGATGTAAAAGGGGACCTGAGGACTCTGATGTAAAGGGGGACTCTTGTGATTAACTTTATATGATTAGAAATGTTATTTAATAGCAACATCTTTGCATAGTTTATGCATACTATGAAAATAAATTGCTGTGCGACGCTGAAGTGTTCGGGTTTGGCTTGAAGAAAAGGTGGCAACCCTAACCTCAGACAATGTTCTGTTTTGTGGATTCAGAACAACAGTTTCTGAGAACCCTTTTTTCAACTACAATAAAAGACTTGCCCTCAGCTATAGGAAGCTGATTTATTAATTGGAAGCTTCAGTATGCAGATACTGCTGCACGTCACAGTAAAAAAGGGACAAAACCCAACACTATGTAAACTACAATAGCATATCAGTTATTGCTGCCTTTGTCATGCCGTTCCAGCTACACTTATTGTCATGAGCACGCCGCCATCTTGGATTGATCTGTCCTTCACTGGCACTTTTGTGTAGTCAAGGAATTTGGCAGCTGTTGTGAGATCGTATTAGCAAGGCTATTTAAAGCAGCATCATGAGTATGAGAGCTACACATTCTGTATTTCCCTGTTATCAGTTTGGTCTTCACTATAACAACTGTAGAAATCTGCAGCCTCTACCATATGATAAGATACTAAATGTGAATTTTAGATTATACTGTTCTTATGCAGGGGTATGATTACAGTGATGATCAAATACATTCAGCAGAACACACTGCGAGATGATTCTATTAGGAAAAATGTTGGTAGTCTCCTGAATATCTGCTATACACGAGAAAGATCTTTGCTTTAGAGGCCTAGGAGGTCACACTCTGCATTTCTGATTTCCAATCTCCAAATCCCCCCCCCCCTTTTTTTTCTTCTTTACTTTCCCTCAGGCCTTCTTTATTCCCTAATTCTGTCCCACATCTTCTAGTCCTTCCCTTTCTGTCCTTAGTCCCCCCCCCCCATGCCTCCCCAAGACCCACAGTTCACATTAACCTTGCCCAAATGTTTTCTACCATTGTGCTTCAACCTTGATTAAATTCCCTTTACCTTTTCTATCTATAGGGATTCCCCTATTCTATAAGCAAAATAATTTGACGGTTGTCACTAAAAACTCTACCTTACCAGTAGATGCTCCCCTCAGGGGCAAAACATATCAAGTAATTAATTTTTTTTTGTTAATTCTTTATTTTAAACAATTTTCGTACAGACAGGTATGGTAGAAACATTAGCAGTGCATACCAAACATATAGCTCGCAACATAAATCACACCATGAGTGAGCACACAAGGCACAAAAGTCATATTCCATGTCATGAAACACCAAACATAACAGACACTTGAGTCTCCACCATCCTGATAGTACGTCATTTTTCATAAGCAACAAAGCAACAAAACATATATAAAGGAAGGAATCACAAGCAGAAAGAAAAAAAAAGGGGGGGGGGGAGATAGAGAGGGAAGGGGAAGATAAGGGGGGAGGTAGGGTTTGGGGCCCCTACTCCTCCTCTACTCGTACGGACCCATATTCCCTAGAGGAAATATAAACGGACCAATAGAACCACTTTTAGTTACATTTCTCCTTGCAAGGTTGCGGTAATACTCTCCATGGAGTAAATATTATCTACTTTGGTGAGCCACAGCAAAATCGTAGAGGGTGATTCCTGCTTCCACCGGGCCGGAATGCAGACCTTATGCCCTGTACACACGAGCGGAATTTCCACCAGCAAAAGTCTGATGTGAGCTTTTCATCGGAAATTCCGACTGTGTGTATCCTCCATCAGACTTTTGCTGTCAGAATTTCCGCCAGCGAAAGTTTGAGAGCAGGTTCGTCTGTATGCAATTCCTACGGGGAAACAAAACACGCATGCTCGGAAACAATTCGACGCATGCTCGGAAGCATTTAACTTATTTTTCTCGCCTCGTCGTAGTGTTGTACGTCACCGCATTCTTAACGCTCTAAAGTTTAGAGAACTTTTGTGTGACCGTGTGTATGCAAGCCAAGCTTGAGCGGAATTCCATCGGAAAAACCATCCAGCTTTTTTCCGACGGAAATTACGCTCGTCTGTACAGGGCATTAGCTGCATTTAGAAGGTGGACCAAGATTGAATTTTTGTATTTATGTTTTAGTAATTCAATTTTATTTGTTGTCTTCCCAGATACACAGTACGTATAACAATGTATGATACTAGCGTTACCCACTTCAGTTCTGACCTTTTACAATGGAAACAAATACAATGAAGTTTGTATGTTTCAGTGAACCTCTTATTTAAAGAATTATAAAAAAAGGTAAATAAAAATTCCCAATCCCAAAACACTTAGTGCCAGTTTACACCAGAATTGCACAGGAACGCACTCCACTGTACCTGTGTGATTCCTATGTGATTCGATTGAGTATGCTAAAATTGCACTGGATTGCACCAAAAATAGTGCATGCACTACTTTTAAAAATGCACTTCAACCGTAGACTGATGGAGGTAAACGCACTGCTGTTAAGATTACATTGCCACCTGCAGCAGATGGCACACCCAGCGTGTTTTGAGGTGGGCTCTTAAAGTGTAATTTCTCACCAGAACAATAAACAATAAACAGCAACACATCTACCTTGATAAATGCATTGCACCATGACTTCTAACAGCTCCCTGGCTGTCCATTATATAGCACTGGAAACTGTTGTCCATTTTCCAGTGACACCATGCATCATCTACATCAGGCATGTCCAAAGTCCGGCCCATGGGCCAGTTGCGGCCCGCGGTCCAATTTTATACTGCCCCCACTTGCAATTAGCTTTATTCACTTTTGTGGCCCCAAAGCTCCGCACAGGGTAAGGATGAGCTCGGTTTTTTTAAAATAAATATATATACTCTTATATCCTGACAAAGCGCCTCTCACTGTAAGAATGAACTGGGGCGTGTTGCTGGGGCGTGTTCCAAAGCCCTTTGGAAAACTAACAGCACGGAGCACCAATAACAGGCACTAAGTCATTTCCCGGTCCACAGATGCAGAGCTCTTAGTGCCTGTGATTGGCGGCGGCGCTGCGTGCTGTCAACATCCTAGCGGGCTCGGGCACATCAACTTGCGAACACGCCGAGGTCATCCTTGCAGTGAGAGGCCCTTGGGGATTTCTCAGGGGATAATAAGATAAGTCACCTAGTCAACTAGCATTTCACCTAGTTTTATCAAACCTTTCAGAGTCCAGTAGCCTTTGCAAGTGTCTTGATGGTACTGCAGCACCCTGTGTGTGAATTGAGTTGCTTGGAACTTGTGAACTTATTGCCTTGTAATTTTCAGGTTTAGATATGGATACTGACAAGTAGGGATGAGCTTCGTGTTCGAGTCGCACATACGTTCGACTCGAACATCGGCTGTTCGATCGTTCGACGAAGATCGAACGATTTGGGCCGTTCGCGCCAAATTCGAGTGACGCGAACGGCCCACAATGCACTACGCCATCGCAGTGTTATCCAGGCGCTGTGATTGGCCAAGCATGCACTGTGACCCCGCATGCTTGGCCAATCACAGCGCCGGCAGCGAGGAGAGCAATGATTGGCCACAGGCAGGATGCCTGTGGCCAATTATTGCTGAGGGGGTTTAGTACACGCCCCACACTATAAAAGGCCGCCAGCGCGGCGGCCTTGTGTAGTGTGTTCCGGAGCAGGGAAAGAGAAGCATAGGCAGGGACAGTGTCATTTTTTTCCTTTACTAATCCTGGATTCCTTGTGTTTAGGGACAGAGAAGGATAGGTAGGGAGAGTGTCAGTGTGTCATTCTGTGCTAAACCTTGTTTGTAGGGACAGAGAAGGACACTCGGGGAAACTATCAGTGTGCTATTCTGTGCTAATCCTTGTTTGTAGGGACAGAGAAGGACAGTGAGGGAAACTGTCAGTGTGCTATTCTGTTCTAAACCAATCTTGCTGAACCGTATTTGAAATCCTTGAGTTTAGGGACAGAGAAGGACACTCGTGGAAACTATCAGTGTGCTATTCTGTGCTAAATCTTGTTTGTAGGGACAGAGAAGGACAGTGAGGGAAACTGTCAGTGTGCTATTCTGTGCTAAACCAATGTTGCTGAACCATATTTGAAATCCTTGAGTTTAGGGACAGAGAAGGACACTCGGGGAAACTATCAGTGTGCTATTCTGTGCTAAATCTTGTTTGTAGGGACAGAGAAGGACAGTGAGGGAAACTATCAGTGTGCTATTCTGTGCTAAACCAATCTTGCTGAACCATATTTGAAATCCTTGAGTTTAGGGACAGAGAAGGACACTCGGGGAAACTATCAGTGTGCTATTCTGTGCTAAATCTTGTTTGTAGGGACAGAGAAGGACAGTGAGGGAAAGTGTCAGTGTGCTATTCTGTCCTAAACCAATCTTGCTGAACCATATTTGAAATCCTTGAGTTTAGGGACAGAGAAGGACACTCGGGGAAACTGTCAGTGTGCTATTCTGTTCTAAACCAATCTTGCTGAACCATATTTGAAATCCTTGAGTTTAGGGACAGAGAAGGACACTCGGGGAAACTATCAGTGTGCTATTCTGTGCTAAATCTTGTTTGTAGGGACAGAGAAGGACAGTGAGGGAAACTATCAGTGTGCTATTCTGTGCTAAACCAATCTTGCTGAACCATATTTGAAATCCTTGAGTTTTGGGACAGAGAAGGACACTCGGGGAAACTGTCAGTGTGCTATTCTGTTCTAAACCAATCTTGCTGAACCATATTTGAAATCCTTGAGTTTAGGGACAGAGAAGGACACTCAGGGAAACTATCAGTGTGCTATTCTGTGCTAAATCTTGTTTGTAGGGACAGAGAAGGACACTCGGGGAAACTGTCAGTGTGCTATTCTGTTCTAAACCAATCTTGCTGAACCATATTTGAAATCCTTGAGTTTAGGGACAGAGAAGGACACTCGGGGAAACTGTCAGTGTGCTATTCTGTGCTAAATCTTGTTTGTAGGGACAGAGAAGGACAGTGAGGGAAAGTGTCAGTGTGATATTCTGTCCTAAACCAATCTTGCTGAACCATATTTGAAATCCTTGAGTTTAGGGACAGAGAAGGACACTCGTGGAAACTATCAGTGTGCTATTCTGTGCTAAATCTTGTTTGTAGGGACAGAGAAGGACAGTGAGGGAAACTATCAGTGTGCTATTCTGTGCTAAACCAATGTTGCTGAACCATATTTGAAATCCTTGAGTTTAGGGACAGAGAAGGACACTCGGGGAAACTATCAGTGTGCTATTCTGTGCTAAATCTTGTTTGTAGGGACAGAGAAGGACAGTGAGGGAAAGTGTCAGTGTGCTATTCTGTCCTAAACCAATCTTGCTGAACCATATTTGAAATCCTTGAGTTTAGGGATAGAGAAGGACATTTGGGGAAACTGTCAGTGTGCTATTCTGTTCTAAACCAATCTTGCTGAACCATATTTGAAATCCTTGAGTTTAGGGACAGAGAAGGACACGCGGGGAAACTATCAGTGTGCTATTCTGTGCTAAACCTTGTTTGTAGGGACAGAGAAGGACAGTGAGGGAAACTGTCAGTGTGCTATTCTGTGCTAAACCAATCTTGCTGAAGCATATTGCAAATCCTTGTGTTTAGGGACAGAGAAGGATAGGCAGGGGACAGTGTCATTGTCTTTGTTGCTAAGCCTCCTGCACAGTATACACCTGAAGGTAGCCCTTATTGCTGTTTTTCCCATCTCCCTGCAGGCCATCCATTAAAATGTCTGGAAGGCAAACAAGGAGAGGCAGACAGTCAGGAGGCAAAAAAAGAGGGCAAGCAGGCTCTGTGTCTGGGGGCAACAGTGCTGGTCGTGGACGCAGTGCATTGTCATCAGCACATGGCCATGGGACACGCTTGTCCTTCTTTTCGGCAGCTGGACATGTTGAGCCACATCATGCCGAAGACTTGGTAGAGTGGGTGACCAAGCCCACCTCATCCTCCTCATCCTCTCTCACCCAGGCTCAGGGTACTGGCAAAGCAGCTGCCAAAGCGTCCTCTTCTCTGGTATCAATGTCATCAATAGTCACTCCTTCCCTAGACCCACCATGTCCTCCTCCTGAGGAGTCCCCCGAACTGTTTGAGCACAGTGTTGGGTACATGCTCCAGGAGGATGCCCAGCGTTTCGAAGGATCTGATGATGATACCCAGATAGAGGAAGGCAGTAGCGTGAGAGCAGAGAGAGGGGATGCTCAAGAAGGACACCAATCTGGCAGTCATGCTCCAGCAGCTGCAGCATACTGCCAGATTGGATCCAGTGATGAGGAGGGAGGGGATGATGAGGTCACTGACTCCACGTGGGTGCCTAATAGGAGAGAGGAGGAGGAGGAGGATGAGGAGGAGGCACATCTCCAACGAGGCAGGATGCCCTTGGGTGGCCAGCGTATGGGCAGCACACCGACGGAATCACACCGCAGAGCTCCGCCTGTGCAGGGCGCTGCCTCTGCCCGTCATTCAAAAAGTTCTTTGGTGTGGGCCTTTTTTGAGGCGAGTGCATCAGATCGCACAGCTGCTGTTTGCAACATATGTCTCAAGCGTATATCGCGTGGCCAAAACATCAGCCGCTTGGGCACCACATGCTTGATCAGACATATGTTGACCTGCCATGCAGCTCGTTGGCAAGCCTACCTTAAAGACCCACATCAAAGAGCAAAGCGGACCTTTCCTTGCACCGCATCAGCTGGGATCTCCAACCCCACTATACCTTCAGTCCTCTCTGAAACCTGCACTGAGAGGAATGAAGGTGTAGAATTAGGTGTGTCACAGCCAAGTACTTGCGGCCACTCTGCTAGCAGTACACCGACGTCCGATTCTAGCAGGCAAATTTCCCTGCCCCAGCTGCTGGACCGTCGAAAGAAGTTCACTCCCAGCCATCCACATGCCCAGCGGTTGAATGCTAGCTTGGCTAAATTGCTAGCGCTTCAACTGCTGCCTTTTCAGTTGGTAGACTCAGCCCCCTTCCGTGAGTTTGTGCAATGTGCGGTTCCTCAGTGGCAGGTTCCCAAACGCCACTTTTTCTCACGGAAGGCGATTCCAGCTCTCTACAGGCATGTGGAAGGTAATGTCTTGGCCTCGCTGGACAGGGCGGTCAGCGGTAAGGTGCATATTACCGCTGACTCATGGTCCAGCAGGCATGGACAGGGACGTTACCTTTCTTTCACGGCCCATTGGGTCACTCTTTTGGCAGCTGGGAAGGATGCAGGACAAGGTGCAGTAGTGTTGGAGGTTGTTCCACCGCCACGCCTCCAAAATGCTACTACTGGTTGTGACACACCTCTCTCCTCCACCCCCTCCTCTTCTTCTTCCTCCATGGCCTCTTCCTGTGGTTTGTCCTCGGAACCAGCGGTGCTCCGTAGCCGTTCAAGGGGCTACGCAAGTACGCAGGCAAAAAGATGCCATGCCGTGCTTGCGCTGGTGTGTTTGGGGGACAGGAGCCACACTGGGGCAGAGGTCCTGTCTGCTCTGCAGGGGCAGGCCGAGAGGTGGTTGACGCCACGCCAGCTTAAGCCAGGAATGGTGGTTTGCGACAATGGCACCAACCTCCTCTCCGCCCTCCGACAGGGACAACTGACCCATGTGCCCTGTATGGCTCACGTCCTTAACCTGGTGGTGCAGCGGTTCTTGGGCAGGTACCCGGGCTTACAGGATGTCCTGAGGCAGGCCAGGAAAGTCTGTGTGCATTTCCGCAGATCTTATAATGCCAGTGCTCGCCTGGCTGAGCTGCAAAAGGAGTTGAACCTGCCCAAGAACCGCCTTATATGTGACATGCCCACCAGGTGGAACTCAACGTTGGCCATGCTGCAGCGGCTGCACACGCAGCAGAGGGCCATAAATGAGTACCTGTGCGACTACGGCACCAGGACAGGGTCAGGGGAGCTCAGGTTTTTTTCACCACGCCAGTGGGGCATGATCAGGGATGCATGCACTGTCCTGGCACCATTTGAGGAGGCCACGAGGATGGTGAGCAGTGACAGTGCATGCATCAGTGACACTGTACCTCTTGTCCACCTGTTGGAGCACACGCTGCGTGGAATAATGGACAGGGCACTTGAGCCAGAACAGAGGCAGGAAGAGGAGGACTTCCTTGCCTCTCAAGGCCCCCTTTACCCAGACAGTGTTCCTTCTGTCCCACCCATCGCACAGGAAGAGGAGGAGGAGGAGGAGGAGGAGGATTGTGTCAGCATGGAGGTGGAGGCTGGCACTCAGCATCATCAGCAGCAGTCTTTTAGGGATGATTTACAGTCCCAAGAAACCAGTGGACTTGTACGTGGCTGGGAGGAGGTGGCTGCGGATCATGTCGTCCTTAGTGACCCAGAGGACTCCGGACTGAATGCCTCAGCTAACCTACGCTGCATGGCCTCCCTGATCCTGCAAAGTCTGCGGAAGGATCCTCGTATTCTTCGGATCAAGGAGAGGGACCATTACTGGCTGGCCACTCTCCTTAAACCACGGTACAAGGGTAAGGTTGCGGACCTTATGTTACCGTCGCAGAGGGAGCAGAGGATGAGACAACTCCGGGAGGCCTTGCAGAAAGGTCTGTGCAACGCGTTCCCAGAGACTGGGAGGTTACAAACTCCTGGTCCTGGACAACGAGTTGCTGAGGCTTCGGGCAGTCAAAGAAGGAGCGGTGGGGAAGGTGGCCGTCTGACCGATGCGTTCAGACAATTCTTTAGTCCGCAGCCCCAAAGTATGATCGGTTCCAGCAACCATCGCCAGCGTCTGATATACATGGTGCAGGAATACCTAGGGGCAAGGTCAGACTTGGACACCTTCCCCACTGAAAATCCTCTGGCTTACTGGGTCTTGAGGATGGATCACTGGCCAGAGCTTGCACAGTATGCAATTGAGCTACTGGCCTGTCCTGCATCCAGCGTTCTTTCAGAGCGCACATTCAGTGCTGCTGGAGGATTTGTCACGGATCACAGGGTGCGCCTGTCCACCGACTCGGTTGATCGACTGACTTTCATCAAGATGAACCAGTCTTGGATCACCACCAGCTACCACACACCTGATGCTGATATAACAGACTAATTGATTTTAAAATGTCACATCCCTTCAAGACTGATGCTGATGCTGAGTGCCTGTGCTGTTATGTTGACTGGCTATCCTCCTCCTCCTCCTCAATGATACGATTAATGATGATAGCTTGGAAGATCATTTTGGTTTATGGGTGCCGCCACCAGTGGCTAAGGCCCAATTTTTGAGCCCCTGTTTAACATGGGCGTGTAATTACAATTTTTGATGCAATACTTTGCAACAGGCCTCATTGCTGTGCTCCAAGTACAGTATCTGTGAGGGGTTGCAGTGTTGTGCCACCAGTGCCTAAGGCCCAATTTTTCAGCCCCTGTTCAACAGGGGCATGCAATTATAATTATTGATCTAATAATTCACAGCAGGGCCCATTGCTGCGCCCACCAAGAGTAACTGTCAGGCCTTACAGTGTTGTGTCAACACCACCACCACCACCACCACCACCACCACCAAAGGCCCAATTTTTCAGCCCCTGTTCAACAGGGGCATGCAATTATAATTATTGATCTAATAATTCACAGCAGGGCCCATTGCTGCGCCCACCAAGAGTAACTGTCAGGCCTTACAGTGTTGTGGCACCAGCACCACCATCAAAGGCCCAATTTTTACTACCACTGTTCAACAATTATATGTTATTACAATTCCTGATATAATAGTTGACAGCAGGGCGTTCCAGCACCCACCAAGAGTAACTGTGAGTGCTTACAGTGTTGTGCCAACACCAACACCTAAGGGGCCAATTTCTGCAGAGTATATACGGCAGGTCCCTACTTTCAAGCATCCAACTTACAAACGACTACTACTTGCAAACGGAAGAAGACAACAGGAAGTGAGAGGAAATCTACCCCTTGGAAGGAAAATTCTCTCCTGTAAGAATTAATATGGGAGAAAGGTGTCTCCTCTCTACTGATGCTTTATCACCAATCCTTGTTTCAGTAAAAACACCACATTTCAAAAACAGTTGTCATTGGGACGCAAAGTGAGGTGAAATGTTCTGAACAGGGGCACAGACAGCAAAACAAATGTTACAGGGGTGATAACCCTTCCCTATGTTTTCCAAAAAGCTTAAAAATAGGTATTTGGGTTGGAGCTACACTTAAACAATGTAGCTGTTCAAAATTACAAACAGATTCTACATAAGAACAAACCTACAGTCCCTGTCTTGTATGCACCGCCTGTATACGGCTGTTCAGAGTATATAGGGCCTTTTTTATTTTGTGTGCGGGGTTCCCCTAATATCCATACAAGACCCAAAGGGGCTGGTAATGGGCTGGGGTGGGGGGGGGGGTGATGGGGTAGCTATGCCATTTTTCTTAAAGATTTTCATCCATATTACCGGGACCAGACATTACATTAAAGCCGCAAGCAGTTTTAAATGCCTTTTTTTTCCTTTAGAAATGTTATTTTGTGCAGGGACAGTTCTAAACACGGGAAACACGTGGCACTTCGCAGGCATACTTTAGACACTCCCCAGGTACGATATTTAAAGGAATATTTGACTTTTTTTTTTCACTTTATGCATCATTAAAATGACTGCTCCCGAAAAACGGCCGTTTTTAAAACTTCTTTTTGCATTGATACATGTCCCCTGGTGCAGAACCCGGGTTCCCAAACTCTGTTTAGGACAATAACATGGATAATAGTCGTTATAATTAGCACTTTAGAATTCGAACGTTCACATCCATTGTATTTAATAGGGTTCTAATGTTCCTGCAAACTTTCGGTCCGTTCGCGGGTTCTGGTGCGAATCGAACCCTGGGGTGTTCGGCTCATCACTACTGACAAGCAGAGGCGGCTCTAGGCTTTGTGAGGCCATAGGCAAAACCTAAAAATGAGGCCCCACTCACGCCCATAATGGAAAAAGTAATTCAAGAGATAAAAATTAACTGTATAAAAAATTGCATATATTAGGAACCTTCAATCTATGAACTATGAATTCATAGTTGCTAGAATTTTCTCTATAACAAAAGTCAAAAAACATATTTCTCCATTTACACGAAGGTCAGGGTAATATAACCCAGCTGGCACAGAGTTCCCCCTTACAGTGCAAATTTCATGCAAAGGGGAATGCTGCAGACTTTGGTGTAAAGGGGATCTCTGATGTAAGGGTGCTCTGGTGACCAGAGATCATCTTATATCAAAGTGCACAGCATTCCCCTTTACAGATTTCCCACTTACATCAGGGTCCGCAGAGTTCCAACTTGCATTTAAAACAGGAACACTGATGTGGGGAGAACTCTGGTGACCACGGACCACCTTCCACAGAGTGACTGCACTAAGGTATGGGGGTTACTGATTTATATCAGTGTCCCCTTACCTTACTGTATTCACTCCCCCCCCTACATCAGTGACACCCCAACCCCCCCCCCCTCCCTGAGACTGGCCTTGCAGTGCTGTCACTGTCAGACGGTCCTCTCCTGGCTCCAGCTTGGTGGCTCGGGTTTCATTTTTCCCCCTGACCACTTCCTGGCAGCACTCCAGCTCTTGATTTTTCTGTAGGATCCCCCTCAGAGACTGCAGATATGATACAGGAGATGGTCAGAGACTGTGCGGACATACAGGGGATGGTCAGAGACTGTGCGGACATACAGGGGGATGGTCAGAGACTGTGCGGACATACAGGGGGATGGTCAGAGACTGTGCAGAAATACAGGGGGATGGTCAGGGACTGTGCGGACATACAGGGGGATGGTCAGGGACTGTGCGGACATACAGGGGGATGGTCAGAGACTGTGCAGAAATACAGGGGGATGGTCAGGGACTGTGCGAACATACAGGGGGATGGTCAGGGACTGTGCAGAAATACAGGGGATGGTCAGAAACTGTGCGGACATACAGGGGGATGGTCAGAAACTGTGCGGACATACAGGGGATGGTCAGAGACTGTGCAGAAATACAGGGGGATGGTCAGAGACTGTGCGGACATACAGGGGGATGGTCAGGGACTGTGCGAACATACAGGGGGATGGTCAGAGACTGTGCAGACATACAGGGGATGGTCAGGGACTGTGCGGACATACAGGGGGATGGTCAGGGACTGTACGGACATACAGGGGGATGGTCAGGGACTGTGCAGACATACAGGGGATGGTCAGGGACTGTGCGGACATACAGGGGGATGGTCAGAGACTGTGCAGACATACAGGGGATGGTCAGGGACTGTGCGGACATACAGGGGGATGGTCAGAGACTGTGCGGACATACAGGGGGATGGTCAGAGACTGTGCAGAAATACAGGGGATGGTCAGAGACTGTGCGGACATACAGGGGGATGGTCAGGGACTGTGCGAACATACAGGGGGATGGTCAGGGACTGTGCGAACATACAGGGGGATGGTCAGGGACTGTGCGAACATACAGGGGGATGGTCAGAGACTGTGCGGACATACAGGGGGATGGTCAGGGACTGTGCGGACATACAGGCGGGTGGTCATGGTAATGACAAGCAGAAACTCTGTCTCACCTGACTATAAAGGTAACATCTCATTGCAGCAGCAGCACTTGTTAAACACTGGAGCCACAGACGATCCCGGTGCCGACAGGACAGATGATCACTCCGAGTCCTCCGTTCCCTACTACAAGCAGGAGAAGCCGACTGTCCACTTCGAGCGCACGGCCTGCAGTGCATTCTGGGAGGTGTGGTCTCTTCAGAGCACAGGCACCGCCCGGCCGAGTCTAGTGTGTGCTGTGGAGAACTACATCTCCCATCATGCAATGTGGTGCTGGCTAGGACAGCGGTGGAGCCTGCTATTGGCTGCCGCCGCTGATGAGGAGGATGTTACAGGTGGGACTTTTACCGGCGGTGATGTTCTGTCACACTAATCTGACAGAACGCCGTCCCGCTCGCGGGTCACCCTGCCAGCCTGGGGACACCGATCGCGACTGGGGGACATTCCCTTCCACTCTAACACACAAGTTAGGCAATTTAGGCGATTGCGAGGCCCTTGTACACGCGGGGCCTTAGGCAACCGCCTACTTTGTCTAATTAGAGAGCCGCCTCTGCTGACAAGCATGGAACTGCCCACAATGCCAGGAGTGTTAATTCAAACCAACTTTTAATGAAGTTTTTTTTTTTAACATGTCTACACACTTAATCCCAAAAAACTATTTGCAGTGACAACTTTTAGAATACACATTTTTCAGGTAACGAGATCTTATGGACATGCATTGAGAGGCCAGTAGCTCACCTTCTCAACTCACCTTAAAGCCCCATACACACGGTAGGACGTTTTGACAACAAACTTCAAAATGAGCAGGTTTTCAAAAAAATCCTACCGTGTGTACGCTCCATCGGACAAACTTTTTCGGTTTTCATCGGACAAAAGCTCACTCTGCAAACGGACAAACTTTTCGGCAACAAAAGTCTTACGGTGCAAAGTCCTATCGTGTGTACAGAAATCCATCGGACTTTTGTCTGAAATACAAACACGCATGCCCAGAACCAATGTTAAAATCAACCAACAATAGCAGAAGTTGACCAAAGGGTGTCAGTAAAGAGCAGAAAAGAGCAGAAAAACCAAGTGATGTTGGGAAAGTTTTGGGAAAGTTTGCAGAAAAGTCCTGCCGTGTGTATGCTATGGGTGTGCCCGGCCAACTCCCTTCCGACAAAAAACCACGGAAAAGTTTGTTTGAAGTCCGACCGTGTGTACGAGGCTATACGCATGCTCAGAACCAATGTTAAAATTAACCAACAATAGCAGAAGTTGACCAAAGGGTGGCGGTAAAGAGCAGAAAAGAGCAGAAAAAACACGTGATTTGGGGAAAGTTTGCTGAAAAAGTCCTGTCGTGTGTATGCATACCAAGTTCACGGCCAATGCCCTTCAAACAAAAATCCACGAAAAAGTTTGTTTGAAGTACGATCGTGTGTATGAGGCTTTAGACCTTCTTAAGCCTCATACACACGCTCAGACTTCAAACAAACTTTTCCATGGATTTTTGTTTGAAGGGCGTTGGCCGTGAACTTGTATAGCATACACACGGCAGGACTTTTTCAGCAAACTTTCCCAAAATCACGTTTTTTTTTTGCCCTTTTCTGCTCTTTACCGCCACCCTTTGGTCAACTTCTGCTATTGTTGTTTGATTTTAACATTGGTTCTGAGCATGCGTATTTGTACTTCGGACTAAAGTCCGATGGATTTCTGTACACGCGGCAGGACTTTGCACCGTAGGACTTTTGTTGCTGAAAAGTTTGTCCGTTTGCAGAGCGAACATTTGTCTGATGAAAACCGAAAAAGTTTATCCGATTAAGCGTACACACGGTCGGATTTTTTTGAAAACCTGGGAATTTAGAAGTTTGTTGTCAAAAAGTCCGACCGTGTGTATGGGGCTTTAGACACAGCAAAGGATCAAACCTTGGCTCATTCCAACCAAAATGTATTATAAACTTTGGGTAAAGTTCTACTTTCTGTAAACCGGATATTATCCCAAGACTACAATTTTTGATGTACCGTTGAATCATAATTTTAGTCTTAACACAAACATTATTTGTAATTCAGTACATATCTAGCTATCATGTTTGCAGACTTACAGAAATTGTGAGTCAATCAATATGTATGTCAGCCATTTGGTACTGACGTCACCGTATGCGAGTCTGTTCAGCTGTTCTCCCGCTCGCCTACTTGTGTCAGGTGTTATCAATTGATGCCAGAGTGCTGTGGACAGTCAGCGCAGTGTTATCAGGAACCATGGCTGAACCTCATTCTTAGAATTTACCCATTTAAAGAGGTAAGCGACACTAACTAAACTGTCTTATTTAATATCTATTAAGGTCAAATATTTTTTAAGGCATATAGTATAAATAGGTGTAGTAGGAGAGGGGGATACAGCCAAGGGGGAAACCACTTTGGATATAAAGAAGGACTGTTGTTTTGTGCTTGGGATTTAGTGTTGTAAAAATAAAATATTCAAGCATGGGTTATATATGTATTGCATGAAAAAATATCAGCATTGGAATTCCTCCATCCTGATTTGTACTGGTATTTGTGTAAATTGATACATGATTGGTTCATTGCACATATGTATGTACTATAAAATATTAAGCAGGAAATTTGCTTACCTCCTCTTCTGGCAGTCCCTGCCACCAGTGTCAACTATTCCCTCCTTCAGGTGCCTCCTGTAGCAAGCTGGGCTCTAAGGAGGTTCCCGTTGGGTCTCATGCTGGGCTATCTGCATCTATAGGCACACACACAGTGCTGGTAAGCCACTCCCCCGCTCCCTCCTTGACTGATGGCAGCAGGAGTCGATCAGGAAGAGAGAGGAGGAGTGATGCTGCAGCAGCCAGGACAGCACTAGAGTGCTGAGAGAAGTCAGGTAAGTGTTTAGCAACTGGCGGGGGGGGGGGGGGGGTAGTGGGGTGTTTTTTGTTTTTTACCTTGATGCAGAGAATGGATTAAGGTAGAGCATGTTTGGACTTTAGTACCACTTTAAAGCAGAGCACTGCATCTAAACACCATAAACCAAAACCGCTTTTAAATTATTCTTTTTTTAAATCTTTTATTTAATTAAATTAATTTTTATTTTTCAAAGCAAACTCACCAATCCATCCATGTCGACATTCTTTATTGTGCTTGAGAAATCACTTTGAAAAACACCTCCCTAGCATTTCTTGAGTAAGGGTAGATGATTTATGTAGCATTTACTTTCTGCAGTCCAGCACAGGTATACAAGCAGGAAGGTATGCTTGGCTGGGATAACCCCTCTTTCCTTCATGTAGACTCCTGGGATGTATGACATCATTAGCCTAGGCCAGAAACAAGGAAGTCACATAAGAACTGTAAAAAATGGTCAATGTTGATTGAGAGAGTGACGTTCTGCTTTAAAGTAGATACACCAAACCCTTTTTATGTTATGATTGCTGCCTGTGCCCCAACTGGGGAGACTAATCCACTCTATTTGTCCTAATGACCATTGTTACTGAGACAGAAAGTAATGAGAAAACTCTATACTTTTACAGTAGTTCCCAGTAGAAGACGTAAGGGGTAATCATACAATAGGGCCTTTCGTTCAGATGGCATGGGTTTTAGAGGGTAATTCCCCTCACTTTGGAGGTTTTTCCTTCCCCTTCCTGGGGTGTCTCCAGCACAGGAAGTAAAGGGAAGGCTCCCAAAGTGGCAGAGGTGCTGAAAAAAAAGACACAGATTTTAAAAGAGAAATAGGGGTTTTCCCCCCAAAAAACTATACTTCCCTAGGTGAATGCAACATTGACTTGATGCTGCAGCTGTCCCCCGCCACCTCTACACTGAGAGCTGAGCAATCAAACACCACTGATTGCTCTGTTCTCTCCTCCACTCTGAGCAGAAATCAGGGGCTGTCAGTTACCAGCTCTATGCTCTGCCCTTCCAGCACTTACTGGAGCATTGTGTAGGGGGCGAGAGCGGCTGGCTCAATCTCCTAGCGGCTCGTTGAGAGGCTGAGCCAGCTACCGGTCCAGGCTGCTTTGTGAATCCCAACTGTAAAGTCAGGATCGATTCAGCGGCTGGACTGGCTGAGTAACATCAGCTGACAGCGGACTTTAGCACGCTGTCGGCTGAAAATGGGTCACAGGAGTGCAGAATGAACTGCACTCCTGTGATCCATAGTAGTAAAATGAAAAGTGTTAGTGTGCGCTTTACATTTAGTGATAGTTTAGGGTCAGGATACTGGGGGGGGGGGGCACTCTTTTTGTTTCTTAGAACAGTTTTATGAACTACTGACATATAAATGAAAACACCATAGGTTTACTGACAAATGACGTGTGTATGTGACTAGAGCCACTTTTGTTTTTGTTCGTATGAAGAATTAAGAGTGTAGAGAACATTTTTTCATTGAGGCAGTCTGATGTACAATGTAATGTGTACAGTGGAACAATCGTTTTATTCTTTTACTGTAGTAGGGCCAGTTGGGTGTTGCTGCTGATTGGTCATTATAGGTTCATGCATGCTCCTTGCGCTGTCACCCCTTCGAAGCTCTTAGGTGTTGATGTTGTGATAATGTTAGCTCCTTCTACTTGCCCTTCAGACTCACATTTCCCATGAAGAAAAAAACAAAAAAAGTTGACAGTTGTAATTTTTGCCCCTCCTTCTCATTCAGAACTATCCAAGAAACTGAAGTCTCAGTGGATAACATCGCCACTTTCACATCAATGACACTAATGTTCCAATTACAGATCTCAAGGGCACATTTAAATAACCAGATTCTACTGTTTGGTCTAGTAAGGGCTGCACCTCCCTAGTTTTTGACTGGTGGTCTGACACCCACCCACTGTAAATGAATGGAAAGTCCATTAGAAACCAATAAATAGACCAGATCAGATGCTCTATGTATGCATATGGCAGCTCCTATGTCATCTCTTACTATGATTAGTAAACAACGTCTGGCATTTGACCGCAAGGTAAATATACCGAGTAGACACATTGCATTCCTTACAAGAAGGGTTATGAAATCGTATTGCAAGATGCTGTCTGTTTTTCCCACTCATATGTCTATGTGTTTATTTGTCTTCTGTATACTCACATACCAAACCATAGGTATTGTAAAAGTCTATGTTGTATTATAAATGCTTATTTAAGTGGCACTAAACTCTGGCTTAGAAAAACGTTATTTAGTGTATTCAGGTATGTATTGTGGGAGATTAGCTCGTGGGGATCACCTTTTCTCTGAATGAAGGTCAGCGTACAGGCAGTTTCTTTAAAATCTGGCGGATGCCAGCTTTATTGACAGGGGGTTTGCAAAGTCAGAAAAAATAACCAAAACAGTAAATCAAATCCTTGCTGTCCGGCGCTAAACTTAACAGAAGACTGCTCTCTATACGGTGCGGGGCTGGTCCCCGTCACCCACAAAACATGAAGCAAAGCAAACCTTTTCTTTTAATCCAAACAAACAGAGCTCCTCTCACTCAGATTCCCTTCTAAGTCTCAGGCCAGAGCCCTGCTGTGCTCTCTTCCTGGTCTTTTAATGTCCAGCTGAGTGTGGACTCCAGTGGACCAGAACATCAGGACCGGAACCCAGCCTGCCACAGAGGCTGGAAAAACCGGGCCGGACTCTGGTTCAATCTCTTACAGTGGAACGAATGCGAGGTGAAATGTACCTATAATCGTGTATCTCACCTCGCATACCGTCACAGTATTCATAACTCAAAAGAGTACCTTCTATTGTTCTCGGCCTCCTCCAAATATTTTTGGTTGTTTTTTGCTGCTGTGATCCAACATCCTGTTAGAGGGTGGCTACATTTGTTCTCCATGGTCTCACTCCAAGTAGAAGTGTAGCCACCCTCTCTTTCTCACTACCAAGATGGACTATGGGATGTGTAGTGTACATGGAGCAGTGCACATAACCGCATGGTCATTTTTGGTGGCTCCTATTTCTAGTGCTGCCTTAGTGGAGGCACTACTGTGTGCAGGCTCCCCCCAGTACTACCCTGTTACGTCCAGCTGCTTTGTGTAATTACAATAGGGTGAGCAGACATCCCCAGTTTCAGGGGACAGTCCCCGGATTGAGGACACTGTCCCCGGACCAAGTCTGTCCCCTGTTTTGTCCCCTGATTTGATTTTAACAGGGACTGGGGCAATTTCAAAGACAGTCAGTGCAGAATAATAAAAAAAAAATCTGAATTACACACCCCCGTTTTGCCGCTCCTACTAGCTTAGGGGGTGTAGTTTTTCCATTATCTGTGCCCCTTTCTGATGATCTGTGCTGGTCGGCGCGTTGGGAATATTTCTTCAGTTTTGGGTGCATGCCCATTCAGCTCCGCTGGCATGTTCTTCTGCCTTGGCTCAAGTCCCAGCCAGCCACCTGCATATCTCCTTGCCTTCCCTGGCAGAGTGATCTTCTTCCACTCTCCACCCAGTAGTAGCCGGGGCCCGGAGAGTAAGACTTGAGAGGCTGTGAGGCGGGGCGGCAGCGACAGGCAGAGAGTCGCTTATTGCCACCATTACTAGTAAAAAAAAAAATGTCCCCGGATTTGATTTGAAAAATCTGGTCACCTTAGATTACAAGCATAGACAGCACAGACACGCTACAGCTAAATAAAAATTGAGATCCGCCTATCTGCTATGATTGATAGAGTAGCACTGTGAATGTGTGTGGTCAATGCACTTGTGAGTGGTGATCAGAGATGAAGTTTCAATGACGGACATAGAGAAGAGAAAGGTTGCATGCTCCCTGGCCAAAGCCAAAATCTTGGCAACCTGCCAGTTCTCTTATGTAAACATCCAGTAGACTAATCGCATCCAGGAGCGCACATCTGTCCCTAAATGCAGGAAATTGATCCACGTGTTATTAAATGCGAATAGCTGTGGACAGCGTCAGCCTGTCATTGATTTGTACAGGCTTCCTGTCCATGGCTGATTAGAAACACCTGGCCTTACCTGCTGCAGAAATGTGCTGATCTAAGCAGAGTACGGCTCTAGCCAGCCATGTGCATGTGACATATCCCCTTTATGACCGTCCAAAACATATGTGTTGTGGAAAAAGGGTGGGCTTTAACGCACACATGCCACACACATGCGTCACTAGGCAGCCAATGTTTTTGTGCTAAGAGTGTGCTCACTGCGTGCTCTCAACACATAGATCGAGTTCGCAAAGAAAGCTTTTGATTTGGCTTCAAATCATATGACCACTGAGGATATTTGAGGATGAATAACTTCACAATAAAAAGCAGCTAGAGAGGTGAGTGATGGCTTGTTTTAAAGTTCTTTCCCTCCCTGCTTGTTAAGAATATGGAAATTATTTAACCCCTTTACCACAGTGTAATACAAATAGGCAGCAGCACGGCAGGTGGACCTTAACACCCAGCTGCCATATACAGTATCTCACAAAAGGGAGTACATCGCTCACATTTTTGTAAATATTTTATTATATCTTTTCATGTGACAACACAGAAGAAATGACACTTTGCTACAATGTAAAGAAGTGAGTGTACAGCTTGTATAACTATAAGTGTAAATTTGCTGTCCCTTCAAAATAACTTAACACACAGCCATTATTGTCTAAACTGCTGGCAACAAAAGTGAGTACACCCCTAAGTGAAAATGTCCAAATTGGGCCCAATTTGTCAATATTTTGTGTGGCCATCATTATTTTCCAGCACTGCCTTAACCCTCTTGGACATGGAGTTCACCAGAGCTTCACAGGTTGCCACAGGAGTCCTCTTCCCCTCCTCCATGACGACATCATGGAGCTGGTGGATGTTAGAGACCTTGCGCTCCTCCTCCTTCCATTTGAGGATGCCTGACAGATGCTCAATAGTGTTTATGTCTGAAGACATAAAATTACGAGAGGTGTACTCACTTTGGTGAGATACTGTAAGTGCATCAATGTATTGTTCTGGAATTGCTCAATTGGTCCCCCCAGAACTGTAACCATGCCGTCACTGACTCTTCATGATCAACTACCGGTGATCAGTAGCCAGTAGGACGGGTTCCTGATTATGTCATCACTATGCTACCCATCAAAGTGAAAGAATGAACAGGAGCACCTCATACTGGCCTCTGCCAATATGCCCACTTAAGAGCCCTTTCACACGGGCGTCGGTGGTAAAACGCTGCAATTTTTTGCGGCACTTTACCGTTGCTTTTGCGGTGCTATTCGGCCACTAGCGGGGTGCTTTTAACCCCCGCTAGCGGCCAAAAACCCGCCCACAAAGTGCTGCTTCAGTGGCGCTTTGCCAGCGGTTTGGCGGCGCTGTTCATTGATTTTAATGGGCAGGGGTGCTTTAGGAGCGGTGAGTTCACCGCTCCTAATGCGCTCCAAAGAAGCTGCTGGCAGGACTTTTTCTGACGCCCTGCCAGCGCAACGCTCCAGTGTGAAAGCACTCGGGTTTTTACACTGGAGTGAATGGAGCAGCTGTATCAGGGCGCTTTGCAGGCACTATTTTTAACGCTATAACGCCTGCAAAATGCCCCCAGTGTGAAAGGGGTCTAAAGGGTCAGTTCCTACAAACGTCCAGGGGTAAATGTCAATAATCTGAACACAAGTGCACTTTTAAAGTGTACCTTGCATGAAAACGCAAGATCTGCTTATCTGGGAGCCCTCACTTCCAAAATAAAACAAAAACAAATCTCATAAAAAAAAATAAACCATTAGTGGAAACATTTTTTATATGGCTTATACATGTTTGTTCTTTCATTTTTTTGTTATTGTATTAAACTTGTTTTGTATAATAGATGAAAAAAGGAAGCCTTCAGTGGCTTAGTGATATCATTATGCTTCTGCATAGCAGTGCAGCAGGAAGCAGAACCTAATGAGAAAATATGGCTGCCTTTATGTACATAAATAATTACAAATTATACATGGAAGCAAAGTATTAAAAACATAAATATGTTGCTTAGATCATTTACACAAAGCTGATCTATTTTACATGCCTAACAAACTTTGCGGGGGTTAGGGGTCTTGGGGTCAGGGGACCCCTGTTTAGGCAATAAATGTGTAACATAAATAATAAACATACAAACATAAAAACATACAGTATAAGGAGGAAGCAGAGCAAGGGGAGATTCGTTCTAGGGTGAGAGAACACTTTAAGATGTGAATATTCATATACAAGGTCAGTTGCTGATAGGTAATTGGTATGTTTCTGTTCTTTAGGAATGATCATTTAGTGCTGGAATATAACTTGACAATAAAAGAAAATGCAAACCACAGACTTTGATCATCTGGAAATTGAACAGCAGTATAGCTGTGTGAACTCTCGCTGGGAAGCCACTGAAGATGACTTGGACAATGACAACAGCTCTGCTCGTATGTTTGAGCGATCGAGGATTAAAGCCCTTGCAGGTACGATTGGCTAACTAATAAAACATTGTTTCTACCCCTAAATGTTTCAAACTATATTAAAGTTTTTTTTTAGAGAAGGAAGTTATTAGCTCCCTGGATTTCTGGCAGGGCCAACAGGTACTTTTTTGCATCTATTGAACAGCTATAATAAAATTAATTCAATGGTGCAATACGTATTTCTAAGAGACAAAAAAGGGGAACAAATAGGAGGAGTTTATTATTAGGTTGGTGTCATAATAAGGCATTTGTATGCCTTTATCCAATTCTGTCTACATGACCAATACTTCTTATGGGTAAGATATAATATTTTACAGCTGTACTCTAGAAGAGACAGGGTAAATTACTTCAGCTATTAAAGAATACAAAATTGTCAGCCTCTACATCCTGTTCATTTGTTTTCCACGTACTGTATATATGCCTATATGCCTCCTCTTGGGCTTGTTTAAACTTGCTTTGGCCCTCTGAAGTGCGATCTGCAGTGAAGCGCGGGGCAGTTGTGGTGTGACCCTATTCACTTAAGGATGGAGGATGATGCTGCCCACCAAAAGCGACAGTGGGAAAAGCAGTTGGGGGAGGGGGGGTGGTAAAAAGACATCTCAACCACGTGTTTTCACTGTCACTCAACCACAAGTGCAAACTAAGCCTAAATCAGATTTCATTTCTGTTGTATTAACACAGCAGGGTGAAACCTCTACAGCAGGGCAAGACAGATATAAATCCATTTTTTATTGGCATGGGGTAGAGTATGGACATCAGTGTCAATGCCAGCTGTATCTGAAAGCAGGATGTTAGAAGAAATCTCCAAAGAAGAAATGCATACAGTAAGAAAACCTGACAGAGGTTCCAGTCCCAATAAGGTTCTGGATAGAATCTACTGTAAGATCAATATGTGTTTTGCATTTCAGATGAACGTGAAGCTGTGCAAAAAAAGACGTTTACAAAATGGGTTAACTCACATCTTGCTTTTGTGAGCTGTCGGATTTCAGATCTCTACCTGGACCTAAGAGATGGACGAATGCTGATAAAATTACTTGAAGTACTCTCAGGGGAGCAGTTGGTACGTTTGCAGCACATCCTTCATATTTTATCATAGATTTATTATTATTGTACAAATGGGACTAACAGACAATAAATCCCACTAGAACATTCCGTGTGAATCAGCTAAATACATTCCAGTTGCATTAAAACAAAAGGTGAGCAAAGTTTGTTTTCCTTCTAAAGCTGCTGAGCCGAGAAGAAAAACGCCTTTCATTGCCAGCATCAGAAGATTGGTATACTTGCCAATCTATGGGAAAGCAGTGGGCTCTCTGCAGAGGTCAGGCATGCCCCCAACTGAGTCAGACCTGTAGCTCTGCAGTCAGCAAAGCTCATGCTCCCTGCTGGTTTGAGAGCTTTGGCTCTGCCTCAGCAGAGGGGGTGTCAGACCTCTGCAAAGGGATCACTGCTTCCACACAGAGAGCAAGGGCCCTTTTCTACAGCATGCTGGCAGGTGAGAGACTTTTCTACTGTGGTTAATTTCTGAATAAAACACACTGTAAGATTTTAAACATATTTTTGTTTTGATACACCTGGAATCTTTTTAGCAAATTTAAACTAAGTGTTCAATTGGGCTTTAAAGGGAACGTATAGTATATTTTCAGTAAGCACAAAGTTTAAGTTATTATTGCAGTGTTTACCTTAAAGTCGTTTTTAACATGACTATTACATTTTAAATTTTGAAAGAAAATTGGTTGGGACTTTATATGAGACCATGGCCATCCAGCACACAGGTCTCCATCCCTATTCATATGAAAAAGAAAATGACAATGGGGGCAAGGGGGCAGTGGGACTTTATATGAAACACAACACTAAGGCCTCGTACACACGGCCGAGATTCTCGTTGAAAAAAACATGTCGTTTTTTTCGACGAGATTCTTGGACAAGAAAATTGTCCCGGCCGAGTGTACACACGCTAGATTCAAAGAACCCGCAGTTCTTTGAATGGAGCGTACGCGGTGACGTCATCGACTACGACGAGCATGCGCTCGTCACATTCGATGCCATCGCCGCCATCTTGGTATACCCTACGTATGCCTAGGAAGCTACCGCGCATGCGTCAAATTCATTTCGAACATGCGCGGGCTTCCCGGCGGACAGGTAAGTGTACACACACTCACTTTTCTCGTCGAGAAACAGGCTGACGAGAATCTCGACGAGAAAATAGAGAGCAGGTTCTCTATTTTCTCGTCGAGGTTACTTGTCGGTTTTCTCGACGAGAAACCCGATAGCCGCGTACACACGACCGATTTACTCGTCAAGACATCTCTGCCAGCAAGTTTCTTGCTGGTTCTTGCCGAGAAAATCGGTCGTGTGTACGAGGCCTAAGGCAGGATGAGTCAGTCAATCTAAAGTATACAAATAATTTATTGACATCAATTTGGAGCATAATGCATGAAATGATATTGATATTGAATCAATAGATATGATACAATGTAGAGTAAAACATGATTAGTATATCACATTATAATAATAAAAATAGTAGCGTAATATACAAGGTAGCACGTGATTAACATCGATAGCAGCAGTATACCCAAAAACAAGACATGATAACAACGAGAGAGGAAAGGAACGTTCCTTTCCTCTCTCGTGGCACGTTTTTTAGCGTGACGTTGGCGGGACTGTGCTGGTGGGCAGGCAGGCTATTCCTATCCATTTTCACGATGCCCTATCGGGCTCCTACTCACTTACAGCGTTGGCAAAAGGGGATCCTCTCTGTGCATCGTCTTTTCACATTCACTTTTGACTGCCCTGCCGCCTCACTTCCACCGCCTAAGCTCCCGGGGGGTCTGT
The DNA here is from genome assembly GCA_029206835.1 of Rana muscosa. Classification (NCBI taxonomy): domain Eukaryota; kingdom Metazoa; phylum Chordata; class Amphibia; order Anura; family Ranidae; genus Rana; species Rana muscosa. The sequence goes on along the minus strand of CM055126.1, from coordinate 147,951,071 downwards.
TCCTCACCGCCTGGTATCTCCAATTTTCAACACTATCCTTTTTACAATTTTACAATATACCCACAGGTGTCCCCAATTAACTGCTCCTGATGAGTGGATACGAGTCCACAAAACGCGTTGAGCTTTCATATTTGATGTCACACAGCAATCATGCGGTTACCATGGGTTTTAACTGTTTGAGTCATCAATTTATATTATATGTTATCATGTCTTGTTTTTGGGTATACTGCTGATATCGATGTTAATCAAGTGCTACCTTGTATATTACGCTACTATTTTTATTATTATAATGTGATATACTAATCATGTTTTACTCTACATTGTATAGGCTGAGAGGGACTGCATTCACATACTGAGAAGTTTCTCCATTTCCTTTCCGTCACTTTTCCGCACTTTTTTTATATCATTGTCGACATCATTGGGACAGCAGACTGCTGTTCCATAATCTTGTCCTTGTTCTTCAGAACTGTGTCGATGGTTGAACGATTCATGTTACGAAAATGGGTGACATCTACCACCTCGTTCCGATCTCTCAATTATTTTCTTTCCATTGTTATTGCTTGGCGCTTCTTAGACCCCTTTCAACACTGAGGCGCTTTTCAGGCATTTTATCGCTAAAAATAGCGTCTGTAAAAAAGCGCCTCTCATGCCTCCCCAGTGTGAAAGCCTGAGTGCTTTCACATTGGGGCGGTGCGCTTGCGGGACGGGAAAAAAAGTCCCGCAAGCAGCATCTTTGGGGCGGTTTGGGAGTGGTGTATACATCGCTCTCCCAAGACGCCCTGCCCATTGAAATGAATAGGCAGCGCTGCCGAAGCACCTGCAAAGCGCTTTGGCAGCGCCGCAACACAGGTGCTTTTAACCCTTTCTTCAGTCATTAGCAGGGGTTAAAAGCACTCTAGTGCCCGAAAAGCGCTGCTAAAACGACGGTAAAGCGCAGCTAAAACTAGCGGGAATTTACCACTAACGTACCCTCACCCTAGTGTGAAAGCAGCCTTAGCCGTCCCCACTACATCACCACTGCTTTTATGCTTGTGTCCAGACATCCTGAAAGTTCGCAGCTTGAACGTTCGTAAGTAGGGGACTTACTGTGGACAGCCTTCTTCCTTTAAATGTATTAATCCTACACATGGTACACTTACGACAGGGATAGAAACTCTTCATTGACAGAAAAAAAGACACATTTCTAGGGGGGTCTATCACATTGGGAGCATTTTAATGATGAAGCCCTGGAGCTCCCAAGTATACAACTACAGGTTGGTCTGGCAAGAGTGGTCCTAAGACCCTATCATTTTTAAAACAGGCTAAGATATTGGAGATCTGTCCCTAATTTTTTTCTCCCTGGAAATTACCTTGGTTTTAAAAACAGACCATTCTGCTATAAGTTACACTTTAAAGTGGAATTCAGCCTTTTGTAAAATGTGCATTTAATATATATTATATATATATTTTTGCATTAGAGCCTGCAGAGCATTGTAACCATGATCACTGGATTGTCAGTGCAGTGCTCTGGCTCCTGCAGACTCTTACTCCTGTTCGAGGTACAGACCTTTAGCTATGAAGTTGGAGGAAGTATCAATGCATTACAAGTGCAGTGACGTCACTGCACTTGTGCTCCATTGAGAACTGCAACTCCCTCTGCCACAGTGGCATGTGGGACTTGTATTTTTTTCATTCACAGATCTTTGTGAATGAACGACCCGACTGTGTGGGAAGAGCCCTAAAAAAAAATCAAATTTGAGAGGAGCCTGCTGGGAACAGAAACCATGATTCTACAGAAGTAGGGGGGGGGCAGTTTGAGGGTGCCATGTTTCATGTCACACCCTAAATATACAATTCACTCCACAGCAGCTCTAAGATTGAGGGTGGAAGGGCATTACTTTGGGTCAATCAGGTATCCTGCATTCTTATGGGCTGACAAGGATTATACTGACAGGAGGAGAGAGTAGAGGGATGTCCTCAACAGTCATTTGCTGCTCCTTCTTTGTCCAATCACAGGCTGAGGTGGGTTGGTAATCTAGCTATGTTGTATATTACTGCAACAGAGATAATTCAGGTCACCAGGCTGGCTGTGCTGCCTAGCAAGGTTTTTTAAATCTCAAATTGGTAAACTGACTTCAATTTATATTCATTTAAATGGTGTATTTTGCTGTTTTCCTGGAGTTCAGCTTTAAAACACAAACATTTGTCTGTTTTCCATATGCAATATTTCTGATACAAGTATGTGTGACTTTAGTTAATACAAACATGCAATGTTTGATCACTGTGTCATATTTTAGCCGAGAAGGACGAAGGGAAGAATGAGAATTCACTGTCTGGAAAATGTAGACAAAGCCCTCCATTTTCTCAAGGAACAGAGAGTCCATCTTGAAAACATCGGCCCCCATGACATTGTAAATGGTAACCAAAGGTTAATACTAGGGCTCATCTGGACCATCATATTACGTTTCCAGGTATGTCCTAATTTACCAAACCCCAAATTATGGAGTTATTCAATTGAGAGAATCAGTGAACAAAAAGAAACTGTTCTCGCTTGGCAAAAAAATAAGAGAGTTATCATAAGCAGTTACAAACATTGTTTAAAAAATAGTATTTATGGGTATTTAGCTGACCCATTACTTGGTTCATGTTTGCAGATGCAAGACATTATCGTAGAGACAAAAGGTAGTGAAACTCGTTCTGCTAAAGACGCTTTGCTGCTTTGGTGTCAGATGAAGACAGCTGGGTGAGTATCAGAAAACTGTCTATTTCACATGTTATTCGGCATCACAAGTATCAAAGTGACTAAAGGTGGCCCTACACTATACAATCTGCTTGTACCATCTCATTTAGATCTACTAATAACTATGCAGTACAAGGGCTTGCCTGATTGGATACAAATTGATTGTCTAGATTAGCTAGGTCTTCATATTACATAGTTTTGGTAGATCTAAAATTGATTGTACAGAGATTGTATGGTAAGCCCAACATCTTTCACAGCTCACAGGCTGGCCTGTATCCTCCTCAATTTCCTGCAATCAGCAGGTGCCAAAGCCATGGAGGATACTCTTGCTTCACTGTAGTCCATCATCCAAATAACTGAAGATGTTCAACTCCAGGCAAGGTTTATTGCAATGAAAGTCCAAATTCCAGTTGTCTTAATTGTTATACGGAGTTAGGATCGTAGTGTTGTAAATATAGGTACTAAATGATAGTTCTATATTAATCTTAATATATATATTGATATTAGACATGGGAGCTGTCAAAAAATTAGTTTTGTTTCGTTCTGTTCTGTTTCGTATTTAAAAAAATTCGTAATTCGTGTACGGAATTTAATTCGGATTTATACGAAATACGAATTCCATGCGAATCGTTAATTTTGATAACGAATAGCGACACTCTACGAATAATAACGAATAATAACAAATGATTCGGAATTTCTGAAAGCCTTATTTTTAGTTGATTTATAATTCATAATTTCGGTAGAGTACATTATTTTCGTTGATTCTGGACACAACTCCTACTTTCGTAACTTTTTTTTTTGTTTGTTGATTCGTAATTTTCCGTGTCTCTTACAATGGCGCTGCCTAACGTGCTTCGAATGGATTCGTAAATTCGTTACTTTTTTTTGTTTGTTGATTTGTAATTTTACGTGTCTCTTACAATGGCGCTGTCTAACGTGCTTCGAATGGATTCGTACATTCGTAACTTTTTTTTGGTTCGTTGATTCGTAAATTTACATGTCTGACAGTGGCGCTGCGTGCTTCGAATGGATTCATACTTTTCTAATACATTGCGGTTATTCGTAACTATTCGAAATCTCAATTTTTTTACTTTCGTTTTTGACATGTGGCACTGGCTATAGTCTCCGCCCCTGTATGTCATGGCACAGAGACAGAACGTCCCACCTGCCGCTCATGTACACTGCTCATAGCTCTCCCTCTCCCAGCAGCACTCTTGCTGCTTTTTTGGCCTTGTTTGCTGCTCATTTTTCCTTTAAAAGTTAGAAAAATATAGACAAAAAAAATATGATTTTGATCGCAGCAAACCAACACCAAAATCACCAAATGTACAAAAAAAATAAGTAGACCAACAGAAAATATCAAAATATTAACTAAATGAAACAAGAAATAAGAAAAGAAAATTATCTCTCAAAACCAACCAAAAAACTAATAAAACCAGAAACTAAACACTAACAGATGATACACTCGCACACTACAAGAGATATAAACTAAAATGAACAACGAAAATCAAAGGATTGCAAAGATATTCGCTCAGATGCACAGACAAATAATTGTGTGATCTGCTCCACTACACTAACTAACCCACAAAGGGAAGTCACATGATCGGGCCTGCCCTGTAGGCCTCAGCATCAGAAAAAAAACTCTGATTGGTCAACTAACAGTCACATGTTTCTGTAGTAAAGAAATTTGGACCGAAAACAAATTCGTTATTATTCGTAGAGTGTCGATATTTGTTATACTGAATCTCGAATTCATTCGAATCATTCGTTATATCCGCTATAATTTCTTTCATATTAGTTGAAATTCCTTATTTGGTAGTTTGGATTCGGATAATTTGGAGCCGAAATTCGTAAACGATTTTTCGTACAGAATTCGTATTCGTAAATATTCGTAATTCGGATTCGTAAAAATGTACGAATTTCGAAAAATTCGTACGAATTTCCGATTCGTACGAAACTAATCACACATGTCTAATTGATATATTATTATTAATAATAGATACCAACTCAAACATAATTGCACACATAATAATCTCTAACTAAACCTGAACCTAACCTCAAATATCCTTAACTTGAGCCTAAACTCTAACATTAGGGCAAAATGTATACTTTATTAGTAATAAATACTACTACCACAATTTAACTGAAAATACTATCACAATAAATAATTTAAACTAAAGCTTAAAAACTGCCAAATAAATTGTTTGACAGTTTACTGATGCTAGGGTATTTATTCTATACCATCCTATACCATAAGCAGTGCTTTATTGATTTTTCCTTAAAACAAAGCAGATTATAAAAACAGAATTTACGGTATTTCCAACAGGGCTTTTTATTCCAAGCATTGCAATGACATTTTTCATTTACAAAAAGCTTTTATCAAAATGCTTACATCATACAAAATATAGTAAAATAGTAGCACATGATCAATAGTTGATGCACAATAATAATGGATGAATTTAGCATAATATGTGTTAAATCAGCAAGTGATAACAGACCAGTGCTAGATAAACTAAAGCTACATGTAGCACTCTCTAAAATAGGAAGGTGCTAGAAGTGTAGTGTTTTGTATGTTCTGTCAGTGCAGGTAAATTTCAGCAGGCCTTTGCTGCAAGCTAGGCCTGTTTGTTTTTGATCTGGGAATAGGGAGTGGTTAGTGTAGCAGTAGGTGACTGACATGTGCTTCAGCTCTTGGGCACCTCCCCTGTCTCCAGTGAGAATGTTCTGGAAGAGGGGCAGGGCTGAGAGTTGGAGTGACATGGAGTACATGTGAGGAGCTCTGACCAATCCCCAACTAAGATTGGCAGGGGGAAGGCCTCCTACATATACTCATGGTCAGCCTGTTGGGGGGGGGGAGTTGTCGGCTGGGTGAACTGAAGAATGGAGTGCTAGACTGTCATGCAGGAGGAACACCCCCATCTGGGGGGTGTGAATCCGGCAGAGGAGCTGGAGAGGCAGTCGGTTTGCACGTCCGGGTAAATTCTTCAGGAAGGACCTAGGGCAGGTGTTGGTGAGTGAAGCACAGTAGAGATCTGGAGGAGGCATGCCAGGGGAGCTGGGTGTAGATCCAGAGGGAAAGACTGTGGAATGTTGTGCCAAATCAATGCAGAGCCATGAGGGCGGGCAGGATTTGCAAGTCGGACTTGCTGGGAGCAGTAGTCCATCACCTTTACAGTAATATCTTCTAACCGGAAACAGCCGCGAGGGGGGTACTGCAGGCCCCAGGCCTTCAACGGTTACTTCTTCTATTCATGCTAGGGGTTTATTCAGAGTAAGGCCCAGTCGTATCTGATGGTGTGACAGAGGTACTAAGACTGTGACAGGGAAAGTGATCTGAGGCAGAAGTGTGTCAAGCTGTGTGCAGGAGGAGGAGAAGTGGGGAGGAGCAGAATTTTGTCAAGTTTAGTGTCAGCCATCTTAGTCTATTTTAAGAGTGTGATGCATTTATTGAGTTAATATTCAACTATTAAGTATTCTATGGGCATCCCATGTCCCTTCCCCAACCAAGTTCAATTCCCCAAATAAAATAACAAAACAAAGCAAAAAACGTTTTCATTGACTACAGAGTGGGTCGGATGGATGTCTGGCAGCAGGGTGAAATATGTGTGGATGTTGTAACTAGTAGCAACCAACCGCTATATACATATACCGTAAGTCTTGATTGTCAAGTAAGGGCAGTGATTTGACCAGTAAAAAAAGAGACCCTAAGCCCTGGTTCACACTGGTGCGTTTTGACATGCGATTTGGCATGTCAAATCGCATGTCAAAACGGCGATATTTGCCGCAAATTGCGGGCAATGGCACCGTCCTAATCGGTGCGACGCCGCATCTGCAGCGCTGCACCGATTTCTAAAAGTAGTTTCTGTACTACTTTTTGCTATTATCGGCCGTGATTTACATTGACATCTGTGCAGAAACCTGCACAGATGTCTCTGTAATCGGGACTGACAGGCAGGAGTGAAATCGTGCGAGTTCAGCTGAATTCGCACGGCTTCACTCCCGCAGCCCAGTGTGAACCTGGGCTTAAGGAGATGACTATGAGTTAGCCATGGTTCCCACTTAGCTTGGAAATTTGGAAGAAAGTCAAGAATAAGGTAATACACATGTTCCATCATGGAATCAACTCTGGTGATAATTTGTTTATGGGGGATATTAGGTGATTTTCAATTATAAGCCAATGTCCATTGTGCAGCCCCCAATATGGTGTGGGCTGAGTTGTATCTATATGAAAGCACTGGATTGGGGAAAAACAATAAATAGTGTCAATCACATTTTTTCAATCCATATCTCTTTTTCCTTCTAACTAATTTTCATTTAAATCTATACTTTTAGATATCCAAATGTGAACGTCACCAACTTTACATCCTGCTGGAAAGATGGCTTAGCTTTCAATGCCCTCATTCACAAACACAGGTAAGATACTGCCATGTCCAAAAGTCAACTATGACTTGTTATTAAAAGAGGAACTGAGTAGAGTACTCCGAGTCCCCTTTATATCTACACTGACCAAATAAAAAACTATGGTAAAACTATAAAACCTACAACTGCTCTTCTGAAAGAAACAAACCTTGTGCCGTCCTAATGTCTATTACTTAACCACTTGCCGACCATCCGCCGCAGCTTTACTGCCCGCGGCTAGCCCCCGGAGCCGATGCGAGTGCCTGGCGGGCGCGATGACCGCCGGGCACCCGCGATTGCTTGTGACAGAGCGAGAACCGGGATCTGTGTGTGTAAAAACACAGATCCTGGTTCTCTTAGGGGAGAAGAGACTGATCGTGTGTTCATACAATGTATGAACAGCGATCTGTCATCTCCCCTGGTAAGTCCCATCCCCCTTCAGTTAGAACACAGTAAGGGAACACAGTTAACCCCTTGATCACCCCCTAGTGTTAGCCCCTTCCATCCCAGTGACATTTATACAGCAATCACTGCATTTTTATAGCACTAATCACTGTAAAAATGTGAATGGTCCCAATGGTCCCATGGTTGTTGTTAGTATTATGAATTTATTTTGCTGGGTGATCGGAAGCCAGTGTGGGGATTGGCAGAGAGGGTTGGCAGACACTAAGCGGGTGGTAAGGTAGATGAGTCTGGCAGCAGCATTCATGAGCTATGATAAGACATGTTGACTCGTGTGAAACGCGTCAACATGTCTTGTGTTCATGTCTGGCTTGGTGACAAATAAAGGACTTTCAAGAAATTGACTTTGTCTGTGGTGTGCCACACTTTCCTTTCTTCCTTCATTTTTTTTTTCTCATTATAAGTTTATTGAAGACAAGATAGATATGGGAAAAAAAAAACAGAACAGAACATTTGCAGATGCAGCTGCACATTAGGTACAATTATCCACAAATTAGGCAAGTCAGAATTCAACAGAGTATCTGTGACCACAATATTCTAACTCAAGGTGACCAGGGGACGTGAGCATCGGATATATTGGAGAAAAAAACAAAACAAAAAGAAAGACATGGTCACAAGTTCAGCTGGAGCCACGAGGGTGACTGTTGAAATGAGTTACTAATAGGACTTATGGTTAATCTAGGATGTGGTCTTCGAATATCAATTATGAGGGGCAACCGCGTTCAGAGCATATAAGAAGAGAAAAAAAATAACTAAAATGGAAAACATATACAGAACAGAGAATAGAGAGCTAAAAGGTGGGGGGGGGGAATGGCCAGAGCCCTGGCCCGAGAAAAGGTAAAGAGAAAAGAAAACCCTTGGCCTCAAAGAAACTGCCGCAAACCAGAGGGGGAATGCAGGGGCGGGAGACATCCATGTATCTCCTACTCCGCCCTCTCGCAGGGATCCCCGGGAGGTGAGGCAGACATAATATCTGAGTAAACAGTAGAGTACCTGAATATTAGCCATGGTTGCCAGATAGTGCAAAATTTATCCACCGCATCGGTGGCTTGAGTCAAGGTCTCCTCCATCTCGCAAACCTCAGAAACCCTTTTCAGCCACTCAGCAGTGGAAGGAGCCCTCTGTGATCTCCAGTAGAGCGGGATCAAGGACTTAGCCGCATTTAGCAGATGTCTCGTTAAGGAGTTTTTGTACCTCCCCAAAGAGACATTCGTGATGTGGAGCAGGCAGGAGGCCGCATTCAACAAGATCTTGGTTTCGGTGATCTGCGAGATCAGAAGTTTGACCCTCTCCCAAAATGGAGAAATTCGTGGGCATTGCCACCAAATGTGGAGCAACGTACCCACTTCTTGATGGCATCTCCAACAGGTGGCTGGTATCTGTGGGTTCCATCTATGTATCTTGGCTGGGGTATTGTACCAGTGTGTCAACAGTTTAAATGCCGTTTCCTGCGTCTTAGTACTTATAGAGCACTTATGAGTCAAAATACATGCATACCTCCATTGTTTGGGGGAAATCTCCATCTGAAGCTCCTCCGCCCATCTCGCTCTGAGTTTATCTACGGACGTGTATTTTAAATTTTGTAGCCACGAGTAATTCAATGACGTAGTTCTCACACTTGTGTCACCCAGCTGACAAATCGACTCAAAGGCCTCTAGAGGTCTATGTAATTTGCTCCTGACAGACTTATTCCCCAGGTAGCTACGTAGTTGGAGATACTCCCAAAGGGTCATGTGTGGAAGTTGTGCATCAGTTTTAAGTACCGTCCAGTCTTTCACTGCTCCCCCCGTAATGCAGTCGCCTACCAACAGAGGTTGAAGGCGAGTCTTGGATTGGTAATGTGGGTTGTTTAGACCTGGGACGAAGTCGGGGTTATCTTTCAGTGGCGTCAGGGGACTAGGTTGTGAGGAAAAGGAAAGGTGTTTGGTCAGATTGTAGAAGAGTCTTAGCGTGCTACCAGTAAGGGGGTGATGTTTGAGACTGCTCGGTAAGCTATTCCAAGGGATCCATGGGGCAAATTTAAGGGGAACGGGGGATAGTGCTTCCTCTAGAGAAACCCAATATTTAGCTGCCCCATGACAATGCCAATCGATAATCCTAGTCAAGTGAGTGGCTTGGTAGTAGGACCTAAAGTCTGGTATTCCCATTCCACCCTGAACTTTAGGCTTCATCAGGTACGCGAACCTGATCCTGGGCTTTTGCGAGTTCCATAGAAATCTTAGGAGAACGCTCCTGAGTGTAGTGAAAAAGGAAGCAGGTATCCGAAGTGGGATGGCATGCAAGAGGTAGAGCAGTCTGGGGAGGATAGTCATCTTAATTATGGCCGCACGACCAAACCAAGAGAAGTAACCCGACTGCCATCTAAGTAAGTCTTCTCTGACTCTCTTAAGGAACTCCGGGAAATTACAACCAAACATGTCTCCTAATCTAGGCGTGAGCCAAATTCCCAGATATTTCAGGGCCTTCGGTTCCCATCTGAAGGGGGAGGCTGCCACCACCCGATTCAGCAATCGCTCAGGAAGTGAGACATTCAGGGCTTCCGGCTTAGAGTAATTTATCTTAAGATTGGAAACGTAGCTATAATTGGCAAACTCCTGCATCAGATTTGGCAAGGAGATTATAGGGTTAGATAAAAAGAAAAGCAAATCATCCGCGTAGGCGGCCACTTTGTACTCTTTAGTCGACACTCTGAAGCCCTGGATGTCTGCATTAGCTCTAACCATTCTAAGAAAGGGCTCAAGGGATAAAATGAACAGGAGAGGGGACAGGGGACATCCCTGTCTTGTGCCATTAGTTATCAGTACGTTATCTGAAAAGGTACCGTTGATTTTTAATCGAGCCGTTGGGGACTGGTATAAAGCAGAGATCCTGGCTAGCATATGTGGCCCCAGTCCTATCTTCGTGCAAGTGGCTAGCATAAAGTCCCAGGCCACGCGGTCGAAGGCCTTCTCCGCATCCGTGGATAGGAGAAGGCCCTCTATCTTCCCAGCATAAGCCGCATTAGACAATAGCATTGCCTTGATCACGTTGTCTTTAGCCTCTCGGCCAGGCATGAAACCCACCTGATCCGGGTCGATAAGATTCGACAACATGGGACTTAATCTGGAGGCCAGGATCTTTGCGTACAATTTGACGTCTAGGTTTAGTAGTGAAATCGGGCGGTAGCTGGAGCACTCCGCTGGGTCTTTGCCCGGTTTGTGAATCACTGTGATATAGGCCGAAAGAAAGTCTGGGGTGACCCGTCTGGGAGCAGACAATGAGTTCAACGCAGCTGTAAGTGGTGCTACTAGAAGCTGAGAGAAAGTCTTATAATAGATAGAGGTGTAGCCATCAGGGCCAGGACTTTTACCCCATTTCAGCTGCTTAATGGCGAGTTCAACCTCTGAGGACGAGAGTGGCTCCTCCAAAAGTGCAATGTCCGAGTCAGAAAGAGCAGGCATTTCACTTTTAGTTAAGTATTCCTCCACCATCTGAGCCCTATCACCCCCCGGAGTCCCTCCTTTGTGTTGAGGTGGGAGGTTATATAACTTTGTGTAGAAATCATGAAAATGTTGTGCTATCGCTTCCGTGGCCACATCCAGCTTACCATCATGTCTCCTGATGCCCGAAATTAGGTTTCTAGCATTCTGTTCTCTCAGTGCCCTCGCAAGGAGCTTACTAGGTTTGTTCCCAAACTCATAATAGATTTTCTTTTTGAAAAATAAAAGACGCCTTGATCTAGTATCAAAGAGCTGTTGGAGGTCTTTCCTGAGATCTAGAAGCTCAGTCGCCATGATCGTGCTAAGAGACTGTTTATGGAGGTTTTCTAATTGTTTGATTTTACTCGTTAGGGTGGCTATTTGTTCCTCCCTTTCCCTTTTCCGGATTGAACCCATTCTAATAAGTTCCCCTCTCAGGGTACATTTGTGAGCCTCCCAGACCACTAGTGGATCCATACCTGGGGTGGAGTTCCGCTGAAAGAAGTCCTTGATTGAGGAGGTCAAGGTCATTAGTAAGTCAGGGTCTGTTAGTAAGGACGCATTCAGACGCCACGACTGGGAGTGTGAGGGGGGGGGGGTAAGTACATTCAAGGTTAATGAGATTGGCGCATGGTCCGAGAAAGACTTGAAGCCTATATGTGTCTCTGAGACTCGGGTTAAGTTCCGTTGGGATATGAAGAGGTAGTCAATGCGGGAGTGTCTGTTGTGTGGAGGCGAGAAGAACGTGAAGTCTTTACCTTCAGGATGATCAAACCGCCACGTGTCAATAAGTTGTAAGCTTTGGAGTAAGGTCTTGATCCTTTTGAGGATCCTGTAAGTAATGCAGGTTTTTCCCATTAGAGGTGTCAACGGACGGATTGAGAGGGACATTGAAGTCGCCCCCCAAGATCAAGCAGCCCGATGTAAATCCCAGGAGCTCCCGCACAATATGTTGGCAGAAGGTCACATGGGACCTATTCGGGAAATATACATTGGCCAGTGTCAGAGGCGTGTTGTTGTATAGGCCCTTCAGAAAAACAAATCTACCCTTGGGGTCTATTAGCTTCTCCTGCAAGGTAAAAGGGGCGTTTTTGCTGACCAGGGTGGTGACACCTTTTGCCTTGGAGTCGTCATTGGTAGCGTGGTATGCTTCTGTAAAAAAGGCGTTTGTCAGACTGGGGACATGATGTGTTCTAAAGTGGGTTTCCTGTAAAAACACAAAGTGTGGTCTACATTTCTTGAGCTCCCGTAATAGCGTGGAGCGTCTCTCGGGAATATTCATACCTTTAACATTGTGTGAAATCACGAGCGGACCTCGGCCGAGGTCGGAGTAGGCCATGTTGAAGGATCAGAGCGAGACGAGCCGGAGTACGCCTAAAAGACAAAACTGTCACAGTATAGTCAACAGCAGTACCCCAGAGTAAACCAAAGGCCAAATATATTCTAAACCAGAAAAGTATAAGAGAGAGAGGACAGAGGGAGATAAGAGAAATGGGAGATGGCAGAGAGAATCAGAGAATTCCCTGATCAGGCAGAACACACTGTCCTGAATAAGGAGTAAATTAGTGTGTCCAGGTCTGAACTGGCAGTCCCGGGCACACTTGTTGGGGAGAGCGGGAGGCGCCCAACTACGAGGGCCTGGACTGGACAACAACCTTCGACTATTCCAATCCAGAAAAAGAAAAAATGTAAACGTAACACACAGCAAGGTATAGAAAAACAAATAAATGTAGTGCAACACGACACACACACACAGCCTGCATGGAAAACAACAAACTGAAATATGCTGGTTCGAACCTGAGTTCAGAACATAACATATCCACCCAACCCAGTAAGAGAGTTCACAACTTAATCAGTGGGCATTAAACATCTCAGGAGAGTTGATCAGTGGCAGCCAGGGGTCGCCCCCTCCCTATCTAAACATAAAGAAGAGTAGGCCCCCACCTGAATCCAGTCCCCCCAGTAACCCCAGGGGACCCCACTGAAGCTTAATATCAAAAAAGAGTTCAACGTCAGGTGCATCCGGGTGTGAGGACCGGCAATTAAGAGCCCACATTATATTCGGAGACTTGGGGAAGGATGAGGGGACGGCATCAAAGGCAATTTCCCGGAAGGGGGGTGGGAGAGGCGGAAAGGGGGGGTAGGAATGAGGGGGGGGATGAAGGGAGGGGGGAGGTGGGGGGGAGGGGGCAAAGAGGGGAGGGAAAGGGTGGGGGGGTGTGGAGAGGGGGGAAGGGAGAGGAGGAGAGGGGGATGGGTAGGAGGGGAGAGGGAGGGAGGGTAGGAGGGGAGAGGGAGGGAGGGGAGAGGAGGGGGATGGTGGGGGGAGGGAGGGGGGGAGGGAAGGAGGGGGAAGGAGGGGGTGGTGGGGAAGGGAGGATGGGGGAGGGGGGAGGTGAGGGGGGTACGAGACCCCAGGGCATCACTGCAAGGTGCATGAAGTTGTTCGCTCCCAAGTTAGCTGAATCTAGTCAATCAAACATTCAAGCCCTGGCGAGAGCATAACTGGAATCTGCCTCAGAAAAGAGTGAACTGGGAAAAATGAACATCAAACGGAGCAGAGAGGGACTCAAAAGTCCTGGTTTATGCTTCCACTTGGTCTCTGCGAACATCCCTCGATGATCTAGGTGTTCCAGCCAAGGAGCCTCCGGGGCGATACGGCTTCTGCTTCTTAGAGAGCCTCTTGTCTGGAGTAGAGTGAGGAGATCTTGAGGGTGATCTGTCACGGGGTGGATCCTGGAATTCTGCATACCAATCGGGTAAGGAGATTGGATCTAATCCCAGAGCTTCACAGAAGTCAGGTAAATCATCTGGTTCGCGCAAAACGTGCTGGAATCCATTGAAATAGACTGTTAAGGCGAAGGGGAACTTCCAAGTGTATTTCAAATCGCACTCCCTTAATTTCTCCAGCAGAGGGCGCAAAGCTCTTCTGTTTTGCAGGGTGATCTGCGAGAGATCCTGAAACAATAAGATGTGGGCCCCATTAAACACAATCTGTTCATTTCTCCTGGCCTTGCGCATAATCTCCTCCTTCAGAGTGAAACTCTGAAGGCAGCAAACAATGTCACGGGGAGGCGCAGAATCCGGGCCCTTAGGTCTAAGTGCTCTGTGTGCTCTTATGAATTCAATCTCTGTTTCTTCCTGCCGTTCAAGCACGCTATTGAATACTCTCTGTAGGGCAGGGATGATTTGGGGGGGTCCCACAGACTCTGGGATCCCTCTCACACGGATATTGTTTCTCCTCCCCCTATTGTCCAAATCTTCCAAATGTCTGTTTATTTCAATAAAGTGGTGATTGTGGGATAGATTAATCTTCTCTAGCCGGCGAATCGCCTTGTCCCTGTGCTTCCCTGCAGACTCTCATTCAGGGACAACAGGTTTGATTTCAAGTCCGTAATGGCGGCGGAGAACGTGGACTTGATGTCAGCCGCGATCACGGACATTGCTGTGAGCGTGACGGGCTGATCGGGGAGTGCTGAGCTCCTACCTGTGTCCTCAGGAGCAGACTGGGAGTCCTCGCTGTACTCCTCCTCGAGCTGGTCCGGCGCCATTTTAGGTTTCCCCACGTTGTTGCTGCGGGTCCCTGTTTGAGCTTTAAACAGGTCTGGGATGTTCCGCGAGGTGGTGGCGGAGGACCCTCGCCTCGAGCGTGAGTTTGGGGTGTTGTATAGCCGCTTGCCCGGCATCTGTGGTCGTTGGGTCGGGTGGATTAGCAGGTGCAGGCTGCGTGTGTGCCGGAGCTCTCCTACTGTGCGACCATGTTCGTTGCGCGCCTTCTTCCTTCATTTGTATCCACGGTGGCAAGCCGAGGTGAGCACCCACGGCTCTCACTTGTCTCACTAATTACCTAAATCAGTGTTTCTCAACTCCAGTCCTCAAGGCGCCCCAACAGGTCATGTTTTCAGGATTTCCATTATTTTGCACAGGTGATTTGATCAGTTTCACTGCCTTAGTAATTACCACAGCTGTTTCATCTGAGAGAAATCCTGAAAACATGACCTGTTGGGGCGCCTCGAGGACTGGAGTTGAGAAACACTGGCCTAAACGGTGTACAACATGTGTTTAGCATTCATGATAGACTGAATAGGGAATAGCCTATGGAGAGGTAGGCCTATGAGAAGGGAGTTTCAATAGTCAAGACGAGAGATAACAAGGAAGTGAATGAGGAGCTTGGTGGTTTTATTAGTTAAAAAAGGGGCAAATTTTAGAGATGTTACAGAGGTGAAGTCTACAAGCTTTTGACAATGATTGGATTTGGGGCTGAAAGGACAGGTCAGAGTCTAGGACAGGGATATGCAATTAGCGGACCTCCAGCTGTTGCCAAACTACAATTCCCATGAGACATAGCAAGACTCTGACAGCCACAAGCATGACACCCAAAGGCAGAGGCATGATGGGACTTGTAGTTTGGCAACAGCTGGAGGTCCGTTAATTGCATATCCCTGGTCTAGGATTATACCTTGTACCCTTTCATGAGGGGAGAGATTAATGGTTGCATTATTGACCTTGATGGAAAAGTCATGGAGGGGGGCACGGGCAGAGGGGAATATTATCAGCTTGGTTTTAGAGAGATTTCGTTTAAGGAAGTGGTGATATGTCAGTTAGTAAGTTTGTAATGCGAGGCTATTTGTGGCTGCTCACATGTAATCACGCATGCAGCAATTACACAGGAATGATTGACCCTGATTGACACAGATGGTCTGCATCAAGGGCCGATCATTCACAGGTAATTGCTCCATGAGCCTGCAGGAATTATAATATTGCCCCACTCTGTCCAAAGAAACATTGTGGCTGGACAAACACTTTAAGAAATATATATGCTCCAAATCCATGTTTCTTTGTTCAGTTATTGCTTATTTATAAAAATGGCCTGATGCAGAGCTGGTATCTTTCCTAGACATATATGAGCACAGTGTCAGGACCCAATAAACAGTTATTCATTATACTGTATATGTCAAGGTATTCTGTGTTATGTTTGTTCCCAAGGTTATCAAACACTAAAAATAACCTCTGTATATATATAAGATACAATGGGCACCGAAAATCCAGCTGCCAGGCACAGTATGTCGTACACTGACCATGCTGGTGTTTCCTTCCTAGGCCAGATCTCATCAATTTTGAAAAGCTGAAGAAATCAAATGCTAAACATAATCTGGAAAATGCCTTTACTGTAGCTGACAGACAGCTCGGTATAACTCAGCTGCTTGATCCGGAGGGTAAGTTCCATTAAACAGTTTAGTCTTTATTGCCTTCATTTTATAATTTCACAAGAATCAGCCACTCTTCCAAATAGACAACTTGGTATACAGTAACAAGTCACTGGGATTTAGAAACTGTGTGACTGCAGAGATTGGGCAAATATCCATACACATATCCAGATAAATAGAAATTTGTGATTTGCTAAAGAACATATTGCCCGTCGCCCGATCAGTGAATTAGTTTGCTTGTTTATAGTTCCAGATCATTTTCATACACTCCTCATTGCCATGTTATTTGTATCACTGTTAGCAGCAATAAAGACAGGAAATATATGTGGTGCTAAAAATACAAGAACCACTCCGTAAATACAAATTTTAGAGACACCGCTAAGGACAACAGTCATCTATACCAGGGATCCCCAAACTTTATGGTGGAAGGGTCACATCATATATTTTACAGATATTTGCATAAAAAAAATATGTTTTATAAATGAATGAATTAGATTGAAATGAATGAATAAGTTTAACCTTGAGCTTTTTGAGTAATTAGCATGATATGATGCATCAGAAAAAAATTCAGTAAAACATACAAAGAGATTCCAAATAAACTTGAACACATGAGAGCCCCCCTTATATGTGAGACCTATTTAGAGTAGGGTTGCCACCTCATCCCATTAAATCCGAACACATATGAATTACATGGGTTCTGAGGCTAATTTTATGCAGATAAGGCACCAAGTGAATTTAATTACCACCTTAATCAGCCACAGAACCTGTGTAATTAATATGTGTTTGGTTTTAAAGGGATGTGGTGGCAACCCTAATTCAGAGCCCCCCTCTTATATTTATTTCAGGTACTTACATACCTCCCTCAATTTAAAGCTAGCTTTACACATACATATTGTACATTCACATGAGTCCTTGACCTCAAGGAGCTTACGAACTAAGATCCCTAACTCACATTTATACATACACATACTAGGGCCAATTTAGACAGGATCCAATTAACCTACCAGCATGTCTTTGAAGTGTGGGAAGAAACCCACATAGGCACAGGGAGAACATGCAAACTCCTTGCAGGTAGTGTTATTCAAAGCCACGACCTTAGTGCTGCTAGGCAGAAGAGCTAACCATTTAGCCACTGTGCTATCCACTGCGACAGTCCCCATCAGAGTCCGTCCTTAAATATTAAGGTCCCCAGCAGAGTCCTTCCTTACATAAGAGTCCCCTTTAGATTCCCCCGTATATCAGGGTCATCATCAGAGTTCTATCTTATAATAGGGACCCCCTTACATCAGAGGCTGGACAGTTTGGAGACCCCTGATCTATAGCTGTACAATAGTAATGCATGACAACCCTTTACCAGCTGCCATGTTTTACTATTGTGAGAATTCATAACAGCCGCAGTATTTGTCCTTTTTCCATACTAGTTGAACTGCTCATAGCTTTTAGCTGCCACACTACAATTGACACAATAAAATATCTTGTATATTGTTAAAACATCAACATTCTCTCTTTATGTAGAACTAATAAGTAAATACTATCTAAATACAACAGGCATGTGTAGTCTTACTAGAAACTTTGTGGGGCGGGGGGTTTACTAATACTGAAGAGTGCAAAATCTGCTGCAGCTCTGAATAGAAACCAATCAGTTCCAATTTTTATTTTTTTGTCAAAGCTTAATTGGACAAGCTGAAGTTAGAAGCTGATTGGCTACCATACCCAGCTGCACCAGATTTTGAGTGCTCCAGTTTTAGTAAATTGCTGTCTTTGTGTGCTTTGTGTAATTCTTCTATATCTTGTGCAGAGTGACTGGTCTAATCGCCTTACTTCAATATAGGGACATTTAAAGGGTATCTGTACTTTCAGTCATATGGACAGTGTTCTGCCAGAGCGCAGCCTCTTCATATGACTGAAAGAAGCAGAAGCCAATCGGCAAGTGCACAATACCCGATGTCTGCTGAAACCAGCTAATCATTAGGCAGAGAGGCAGAACGGCAATCTGCCTATGTAAACAAGGCAGATTGCCAAAAGGAAGGAAGGGATGGAATTTCTACAGTGTTTAGTAAGTCATCAGTACAGTAGTAGTGCATATTTTTTAGCACTGATCACTGTATTAGTGTCACTAATCCCCAAAACGTGTAAAAAGTGACAGAATGTCCACCGCAATATTGCAGTCCCACTATAAGTCGCTGATTGTCACTATTACTAGTAAAATAAATTAAATAAAAAATAACTCATAGTTTGTAGATGATATAACTTTTGCACAAACCAATCAATATATGCTTATCAGGATTTTTTACCAGAAATATGTAGCAGAATACATATTGGCTTAAATTTATGAAGAAATTAGATTTTTTGAATTTTTAATATTGGATATGTTTTATAGCAGAAAGTAAAAAAATATTGTTTTTTTTCAAAAACGCAGAGGTGATCAAATACCACCAAAAGAAAGCTCTATTTGTGGGGAAAAAAGGACATCAATATTATTTGGGTATAGGGTTGCATGACAGCGCAGTTGTCATTTAAAGTAACACAGTATCACAAAAAATGGCCTGGTCATAAAGGGGGGGGGGTAAATCTTTCTGAGGTCAAGTGGTTAAAATTCCTCAAAACAATCGCTCTGGTGGGGATAACATTTAAACACTGTCAAGTATTAGCCCCTTCTCACTTTATAATAAAGAAGAACGTCTTAAGCGGAATTGGGCTTTAACCTCCTTTAGCGGTATTCCTGAGTCTGGCTCGGGGTGAATTTTCCATACCAAAAGCGGTAACCCCGAGCCAGACTCGGGATCGCATTGCAGTATCCAGGCAAAGTTACTTACCTTGTCCCCAGGATCCTGCAATGTCTCCCCGTTGTGTGTGCGGGCTGTGTACTCCGCTCGATTCACACACAGTGCCAAGCTCCGTTCCCTGCGAGCGTCGTGACACACAGGGACGGAGCACGGCACCAAATTTAAAAAGTTAAAAACACACAATACATACAGTACACTGTAATCTTACAGATTACAGTACTGTATCAAATAATTACACATCCCCTTTGTCCCTAGTGGTCTGTCCAGTGCCCTGCATGTAGTTTTATATTATAAAAACTGTTCTTTCTGCCTGGAAACTGGAGATTGTCCATAGCAATCAAAAAGTGTCCTTTTATATCAAAAGCGGTCTTAGACCAGCTAGAAAACAGCAATAATAAATTAGAATCACTTGCAGAATTCAGCGATAGCGATTTGTGGGGAAATTCGTCATCAAACACTGAAAGTAATAACAGCGACAATTCTGCAACTGAGCAAATTTCAGTGTTTTTGATTTGATTACATTATTGAATAATTTTTATTATTATTATTATATTATTATTTGTTATAATTATTTATAGTTATTTATTATATTATAATTTATGATTTTGTGTTTCAAACGTTATCATACCCGGGATGTCTACTAGACTCTTGTTTGGACAGATTTAAGTGAGTTATTCATAAGAATTACAGGCCTACAATATAAAACTCCAAATTTCCATGCAAAACATTGTACCGCTTTCAGCATCAAAAATCTGATATAATAATACCGCCAGGGAGGTTAAGCTACTGCACAGGGGTCTCAAACAACATCAGAGATTATAAATGGCTGTTTTGGGAGCACCACTGAGAGTCAATCTATTAAATAAGAAAGGGACACTGGGGTTGATTTACTAAAACTGGAGAGAGCAAAATCTGGCGCAGCTGTGCATAGAATCCAATCAGCTTCCAGGTTTTTTTTTGTCAAAGCTTAAATGAACAAACTGAAGTTAGAAGCTGATTGGCTAACATGCATAGCTGCACTAGATTTTGCAGTCCCCAATTTTAGTAAATCAACCCGCTATGTGAATTGCATCTTTATGACTAAATCTTAAAATGAATACTTCAGGCAGCAATATTCTGTAGTAGTAGCCAACACCATGACATAATAGAGAATAGGGCTGGCAGAAGGGAGAAATATCAATTCAATCAAGACTTCCATTTATTTTGTGAAAGTTGTGACTTACCTTGGCATGAGGTTGCCTAATTTTGCAAGAGAAACCATGTTGATGCCTTTACATGCTCTTGTATTATTTGTGTGCCACTGGTAATAAGCCAGTGCTTGTATTATTTTTTTACAGATGTGTTCACTGAAAATCCAGATGAGAAATCCATTATCACATATGTAGTAGCATTTTATCACTATTTTTCCAAGATGAAGGTTTTGGCTGTGGAAGGAAAAAGAATTGGCAAGGTGAGCCAAGGTCTCGTTCATTACACAGAATTTTGAATGAGAAATCTGTCATAATGTCATCCTATTTATCAATGAATTAAAGGACAACTAAAAAATTTTTAAATAGCGGATTGCTCACTGTTGCATTTTTCATACTATATTAGCCCATGAATTGGGCACAGCTACTGTGTCAGTCCGAAAGACCTCCTTGATGCCACCACTGTTACTAGCCAAAGACTGACTATCTCCTAATAAAATTACCTATTTGTCTATTTGACATTGGAAGGACTATAATTCATTAAGATTGCATTACATTGCATATGTTTCTCTTCAAGGTTCTGGATAACGCCATTGACACAGAAAAGATGATATATGATTATGGAAGACTGACTTCAGAGCTGCTGACATGGATTGAGCAAACAATTATTGCCCTCACCAACTGGAAATTTGCTAATTCTTTACTGGGAGTCCAACAACAACTACAGTCATTTAGTTCATACAGAACAACAGAGAAGCCTAAAAAGTAAGCAAAATAGGGTAGTTCCTAGACAGAACCTAGGTAATAGCACAGAGCAATCTTCCAGTCTGCTCTGGAAGCTATCAGGGTGTCCACTGATTTGCTGACAGCAGCGATTATTGAATAATTAACTGACATTTGCCACTAATTTTCTTTTCTATGTCATTAGTATTCTAAATCATATATTACATTGTATGTTAGAAATTGTTTGTGATGAGCATTGAATTTTCTTAGATTTTACTTTGATATGTGCAACTGCTGATATTTATATACAGCAAAGGCAATAATTCTTGGGGTAAAAATATTGTCCAATCCACAGATTTAAAGAAAAGGGTGACCTAGAAGTCCAGCTGTTCACTATACAATCCAGAATGAGGGAGAATAAACAAAGAGTATATGTACCACGAGATGGTCAGCTGGTGTCCGACATCAACAGGGTATGTTATAATCTATAAAAAAAAAAATGAAAACAATTAAAGTCGACCTCCAGGAAAACAGCTAAACAAACATATGAAATTGATATATCTTTACTGTTTTAAATGTCAATGAATTTGTTGAATGTCTGGCACGCCGGGATGATCAGTTTTTTACACTCCCCTACAAAAAATGCTATTTTGCCGAATTGTGGGTGTGGCCAAATTGTGCTAACACTAAGGGATGGGGCTTAAAAGGGTATAGTTAAAAAAAAAACTCAGCCTACTTACCATGTATTCAGCATGCATATTCCATTGTCCTTTTACTCACAAAATATTCTCTAATTACTGTGCCACAAGTGAGCGTAACACATGTAGCAAGGTCTCTGGCCTCCTTCGGTCTAATAAGAACCTCCAGGTCCAGAGATAACTGACAACCTTCTGTATGTAGTGGGTTGTGAGGTATAGTGGGTGCAAGGTGGATAAAGTTATTGGGTGCCAGACACTTGAATGTGAAAGAGGTTTTATTTCTCTTAACAGTCCTTTTTGTATTTTTGGGGGGAAAGAGGGTTAGGGCCAGGACACCCTTGAATAGTTGCAAGTTTGATTAGCAGACTCTGAGATTTCAATAGGAGGACAGCCGTGCAGGGAAAGGCCTCCAGCAAGAAGCCACATCTGCATGTGCAGGAATGCTATCTCTTATGGCAACAGTCTTTAACAGTTCCTAACACAAAGTGTAACAGTTCTTTCACCTTCACTACAACTTCTCCTTGTGGTTCTTCCATACACTGAGCTCCCGGTCTCTCACTAGACCCTCTGATTCACTGCCACTGAATCCCTTGAGCTCCTCCAATCTTCACGGTGGTATCTTTCTCAAGCGTCACCCCTGCCTCTCTGCTGGGTCTCTAACTTGGCACTCCCGATACTTCCCAAGCTGCTCGGTCCCTGGCTTGACACACAAGGCTGCTCTGCAAGCATCGCCTCCGCTGGCTGGGTCCCTGACTTGATCACCTCCTGAAGTTTCCTGATTCTCCACTGTGCCCGTTCGGTGAGATTACTGCTCCGGTACTTGCTTCAGTTACTCACTGTGGTCCCTGGTAATAAGGTGGTTGGTCCCTTAGTGGCGACAGCTTCCCTTCTACCTCTGACCACTGACAGACACACGTCCACCCAGACAGCCGTCCAGGTGGCACAGAACAGAAATCACCTGACTCCACCCGAATATATAGGTTCTCCCAGCAGGCCAAGGGATTCAAGAAAACCCCTGCCCATTGGCTGAGATACCCCATATACCCATAACTTGACCATGGGTTGCCCTTCTCATATCTACTACCACCAAGTACCCGGCCACCTAGTGGTAGAAGAGAAAAATGCAACAAGGCCAAACTTAGGGAGAAATCAATGGATCTCTAACAATCAACCAGGATAACTACTCCTGGCAAGTAAATTTGTGAGGAGCATTCCTGCCTAAACTCCAGGGTGCTACACACAGATTGCAGCAGCCAGTAGTGTGCAATGCAGAGAATGCAGGGGCCAGGAGTGATTAACACACAGGATGCAAGGCTCAGTAGTACATAACAGAATGCAGTGGTCAGGATTGCATTAGGCAGAAAGTTTACTTCTCCGAAGGACATAATGTACAGAATGTAGGTGTCAGGAGTATATAATGCAAAGACTACAGGGGTCATGAGTACATAACACACAAAATGCTGGAGCCATGAGTGTGTAACCCACAGGATGTAGGAGCCAGGGGTGTGTAACGCACAGGCCACTGTACAAAACACAACCATAAATTATCCCCTCCTCCCAGTACAAATCCCCTTCCCATTTAAACCTTTATCCCTCACAATACAGATTCCCTGTTCCCCAGCCACATATCCCCCTCTCGAAAACCTACCTGCACAGCACAGACCCAAAGCACATATTTCACTGTCCAGCACAGATCTACCCCTCCTAAGTAGCATATGCAGCAGCAATTCACAGACCTCAGATGCAGTGGCGGTTCAGAGAGAGGGGAAGTTCTTCCCTCAGCCATATATAATCAAACTGGGGCAAAGAAGAAGCCTCCCCTTTGCTCTGAACTGAACTAGCACAGAGCCTAGCAATTCACAAAAAATGTCGGGTGGCCACAACACCCCATTAGTGTCCATGATGTTCACAGAAAACCTGACATTTCCTTAGAAATAGTAATTAATTTCCTTTTGATATTCAGGCATGGGGCCGCCTTGAAAAGGCTGAACATGACCGTGAGACAGCTTTGAGGAATGAACTGATTCGACAAGAGAAGCTTGAACAGTGGGCAAAACGCTTTGACCGCAAGGCTGCAATGAGAGAGGCATGGATAGGTGAAAACCAACATCTCATTTCACAGGTAAAATTTGTAATAGTTAACAGTGTTGATATTATATAGTTATTACATAAAAACAGCCACGCAATGCAATTAGTGGTGCAACAAAATTTGTTTTAAGAAGAGCAACACATGATAAATAGAAATTATGAATTACCCTTACCATAATTTCAGGTAAACTCTAATTTTGCATCCTAGGTAGAATTCAGTAAACTGGCATAAAATGTTGAAATCTAAAGCTTGAAAATCCCCCCTGGTGCATATTGCAACTATCAAACACAAACTATCCTGGATAGTGCTACACGAAAAACTACATTCACATCAATTTCAATAAAAAAATTTGAAACAGAAATTTATCTAGTATCCAAGACTGTTTAGGATGTGTCTTCGAGAGACAGAGGCCTCTTGTATCATGCACAGTGATACAAAAGGGGTTGTTTTACTAATGGCAAATAAACTGTGCATTTGCACTCTGCAAGTGCAGTTGCTCCAGAGCTTAGTAAATGAGTAGAAGCTCTGCTGACTTCCGTCATCCAATCATATGCAAGCAAAAATGCTGTTTATTCTATTTTCCTTGCACGTGATTGGGTATTCTTTGCAAAGTGAAGCTTTACCTCATTTACTATGTGTTGGAGCAACTGCACTTGCAGAGTGCAACTGCACTTTGCAAAGTGCACGGCCAATTTGCCTTTAGGAAATTAGCCCCACACTGTCTGCAAAGAAATCAATTCTATCTTTTGAGTTTTCAATTGGACATTGATAAAAGTGTGTGTGAGTACAGGCCTTACCAATATGTGCTCCTTTGAAGTACACTGCAATAACAATGGGAAATAAGGAATTTAGGCTACACACCAAAAAATTGTTGCTCATGACAGATTAATATAACAGAGGATCCAGCCCAAAACTGGCTTCTTGCACTGAAGTGTTTTGCTCTATGAGTCTATAAAAAAAGCATCAGAATGAGCAGCCGGTTGTAGGCTAGATCAGTCACAATAAATTGTCTTGAGCATGGACTTCCTGATGTGTGGCTGAAATACTTTGTATTCCTATTAAGACTGGTAGACTTGAAGAGACATGTGGTGTGCACTCAATGTTGAAGCTTGCTCACTTAGACTGGGAAGTAGTAAACCCTTTGGAACGTCTGCACTGCAGCAGCATTGACATGTCAGTGGTCTCCTTACAGTGAATGAGTTATTCCTAACTGTGATGCGTGACCACAATGGCGCCTCTACTGGAATCTTCCTAACTATTTGGAACTCCTAAAAACATAATGGAAATGTTTGATTTTTGTAACTAAACAAAGTTTATCAGAAAATACTTTGGTGGAATGGTAGACAAACTGTACTCTTTACCTTTCAAAATGTCCACAATGTCATATAGGTATGGTTTAACCTGAATTCCCAGAGAAAGTGCAACATTTTTAACTATAGTTAGTTTTGTATATTGTGGGAATGTGGTTTCACATATATGTTGTTTCTAACAGGATAATTTTGGCTGTGATTTGCCATCAGTGGAGGCTGCCAAAAAGAAACACGAAGCCATTGAAACGGATATTCTGGCCTATGAAAGCCGCATTCAGTCATTAGTCAATCTAGCTAAAGAACTGGAAAATGAGAATTATCATGACATCAAGAGAATCACTGCTAGAAAGGACAATATTGTACGGATGTGGCAGTTTCTTTTGGAAAATTTACAAAATCGACGCCAGCGGCTTAACATGAACCTAGAACTTCAAATCTTGTTTCAGGACATGCTACACACTGTCACATGGATGGATGAAATGAAGGTAAAACATAGTGCCCCCAAACATTTATTCCTTCAACAGTGGCCTAACTAGTTTGGATATTGCTCCTGAAGCAATTGACCATGGCAGCCTATGAAAGTTAATTAGTCAAAGACTGCTGCTGGGTGGTTTAAGCATGAAAAATTCACATTAGCCTTCTGGAAATCCCCTGAGGGAATTCCAAATAACATGCATGTTTATCTGATCATGTTCAAATGAGTTTTTTTTAAATCTAACTGCTATATTATGCTAATTTTGTTGTTGTCACGTTCACTTTATTTATTCCATATAATTCTAATGTATTATTAAATTAGACCTAGACTCTGGAAACCATGATCAAAAAGTGAAGTAGAGTACAAAGGACTAGTGACCAGTATTGTTTGTTGGTTCCCTGCAGTTGTTCTTTTTCCAGAACCAACATACTATGTCTCCTTAGAGAAATGTTAGAGAAACGTTAGAGAAAGAAGGTGGTGGGGCACTGGAATGCCAGACCTTTTTCCACGCTGTGCCTTGGTGTGGCAGCAGCCATCTTGGTGGAGGTTTAGAGCTTTGATTCCTTGTGTCAAACCAGCCCTGAAGAGGTATATAATGCAGGAGCAATAGGTTACTTACACTGCATGTCTTCAGATACAGCTTCCTGAGGAACAGTTAGCAGCACAATAGTGACATAACCAACTGTCAATAAAGATGGCCTTAGATGACCTCTTACAGTATATGCAGATATGAAGCTATAAGGCTATAGGAACTAAAGAGCCTAGGCATTGTCACATGTCAGAAAATGCATTGCAACTTTTCATGGGAGATTTAATTAAATGTTTTCATGCATGATTATCCCAACTTCCAGGATTCACACATTTTTTTAATTAAATGCAATTAGAAAATTGTGTAAATCTTAGGTAAAGTTGTTTGAATCTTTTGTAAAAACATGGATAAATAGACTAAGTTTATCAAGTCACTAACCTTTTAATCAAATTATTGGCTCATATCCCAGGTAAGTTAGGTTGAATCATAAAAACTTTGCTTTTCAAAAAGCTGTTTCTATGAGGTTTGTTGGCAAAAATGAAACCCTAATTTTGTTTGCTTCACCTCTTTGCTGCTCCTAGAATGGCCTTTTATCATCAGACTTTGGGAAACACCTCAATGAAGTTGAATATTTGCTCCAAAAACATGCCTTAACTGAAGCTGACATTGCTACACAAAATAACAAAGTGAATTCTTATCACACAACTATGGAGAAGTTCATCACCGAAGAAGGTAAGTTAATAATACAGTCTTTTAATTTATTACTGAAATACATATACAGGTCCTTCTCAAAAAATTAGCATATTGTGATAAAGTTCATTATTTTCTGTAATGTACTGATAAACATTAGACTTTCATATATTTTAGATTCATTACACACAACTGAAGTAGTTCAAGCCTTTTCTTGTTTTAATATTGATGATTTTGGCATACAGCTCATGACAACCCAAAATTCCTATCTCAAAAAATTAGCATATCATGAAAAGGTTCTCTAAACGAGCTATTAACCTAATCATCTGAATCAACTAATTAACTCTAAACACCTGCAAAAGATTCCTGAGGCTTTTAAAAACTCCCAGCCTGGTTCATTACTCAAAACCGCAATCATGGGTAAGACTGCCGACCTGACTGCTGTCCAGAAGGCCATCATTGACACCCTCAAGCAAGAGGGTAAGACACAGAAAGAAATTTCTGAACGAATAGGCTGTTCCCAGAGTGCTGTATCAAGGCACCTCAGTGGGAAGTCTGTGGGAAGGAAAAAGTGTGGCAGAAAACGCTGCACAACGAGAAGAGGTGACCGGACCCTGAAGAAGATTGTGGAGAAGGACCGATTCCAGACCTTGGAGGACCTGCGGAAGCAGTGGACTGAGTCTGGAGTAGAAACATCCAGAGCCACCGTGAACAGGCGTGTGCAGAAAATGGGCTACAGGTGCCGCATTCCCCAGGTCAAGCCACTTTTGAACCAGAAACAGCGGCAGAAGCGCCTGACCTGGGCTACAGAGAAGCAGCACTGGACTGTTGCTTAGTGGTCCAAAGTACTTTTTTCGGATGAAAGCAAATTTTGCATGTCATTCGGAAATCAAGGTGCCAGAGTCTGGAGGAAGACTGGGGAGAGGGAAATGCCAAAATGCCTGAAGTCCAGTGTCAAGTACCCACAGTCAGTGATGGTCTGGGGTGCCATGTCAGCTGCTGGTGTTGGTCCACTGTGTTTTATCAAGGGCAGGGTCAATGCAGCTAGCTATCAGGAGATTTTGGAGCACTTCATGCTTCCATCTGCTGAAAAGCTTTATGGAGATGAAGATTTCATTTTTCAGCACGACCTGGCACCTGCTCACAGTGCCAAAACCACTGGTAAATGGTTTACTGACCATGGTATTACTGTGCTCAATTGGCCTGCCAACTCTCCTGACCTGAACCCCATAGAGAATCTGTGGGATATTGGGAAGAGAAAGTTGAGAGACGCAAGACCCAACACTCTGGATGAGCTTAAGGCCACTATCGAAGCACCCTGGGCCTCCATAACACCTCAGCAGTGCCACAGGCTGGTTGCCTCCATGCCACGCCGCATTGAAGCAGTCATTTCTGCAAAAGGATTCCCGACCAAGTATTGAGTGCATAACTGAACATAATTATTTGAAGGTTGACTTTTTTTGTATTAAAAACACTTTTCTTTTATTGGTCGGATGAAATATGCTAATTTTTTGTGATAGGATTTTTGGGTTTTCATGGGCTGTATGCCAAAATCATCAATATTAAAACAAGAAAAGGCTTGAACTACTTCAGTTGTGTGTAATGAATCTAAAATATATGAAAGTCTAATGTTTATCAGTACATTACAGAAAATAATGAACTTTATCACAATATGCTAATTTTTTGAGAAGGACCTGTAGTTCTGGTAGCACAATTCACGTCAAATGAGACACTGCACTGACCCATTAAGACATCTCACGTGCAACAATTTCAGCCTCATGACATGGGCATGTCAGGAGTAAAAATCTGTGCCTCATTCATCAAACTACTAAACAAAGAATAACTAATTTATAGAAACCAACCAGATTTACCTTTTTTCCTTTTGTTTCTGTTATATAAAGAGCATCTAATTTGTTGGGCCACACATTGGTCTAATGGTCTGTGATCTTTTAAGAACAGACAATTTGGTTGCTGTTAATGGAGAATACATTTTCATATTCTCTTTTCTGTGGGGGAGAGGCCACATTGCCTGGGATCCTGTTAATGCAAATATGTCCATATTGTAATTGAAAACCATGATGCATAATTCCTGACTAGATGGCATTGGGACTGAACGAAGAGAACAGGAAAGAGTACCTGTAATATAGGCTGGTCAGGTGAGGGTCGTGGTCACTGCGGAGGAGTGTCCATGCTACAGTCCAGAGTCTGGTAGTGGTCTAAAAAGGCTGAAGCTGGTTGCGTAATCCAGAGAACAGTTTTAAGGTAAGGCCAGGCAGATTTCAAGCATTATCCAGTGAACAGTTTTGAGGTTAGAACAGGTAGAAGCCAAGCATAATACAGTAAACAGTCAGAGGTCAAGACAGGTAGTGGGCTAGCATAATCCAGTAAATAATCCAAGCTCAGGGCTGGTGGCAAGCTGAAAGATTATTCCAAGTTCAAGGCAGAGGTTGGCAACAAAGGAATCCAAGACAGGTTGAGAGGCAGGAACACACAATGTACAACCGGTAGGGAGCCAGGAAGCAAAACGTTATCACAAGCCCACAACCCTATGCTTGTAATGCTCAAATAGAGTGCCACAGCCAATCAGGGTAGTGGAGGAGGCCAAAGCAGCGCAGCAGTGCTGCCTAGCAATCGGGACACTATAGAGGCCTGCCAATGAAGGAGTAAGGAGGTGATATCCACGGAACAGGCCAGCCCATCCCCTAGTAATATAGATTCTGCTGAAAAGAAGGCAATAGGAAAATAGGGGGCATCTTTTCATCTGCCGGGTAACAGGTAACAGAGAAGGTTGACTCACGCTCCTAAGTAGCATGCAGGGCTGCAGATATTTTTTTCCCTGGGGGGAGGGGTTCCAGCCTTGGGAAAAATATAAGTAGGCGGGGTGTAGAGCGCATTGCAATGAATTATGGGTGTGGCAAAATTGCAGTTAAGGTTCTTAAAAAAAACTTGAGCCTACTCGCTATGTAAACGTTATGGCATGGTCCTCTTACCCACAAAATATGCGTTTAACAGACATTTACAAACCTCAGCACAATCATTTGTAAAAATTCTTCCATTACATATGCTTTTTTTCTGCACAGTCTACCTCCAAGAATAACTTCATTAATACTGTGGCTACTGAACAACCAGTAAATATTGTACAATATAAAGAGTGCATTAGTCAGGAGTATATAATACACTTAAGCCCTGTACACACGATGGGATTTCCTATGGTTTTTAAACCAATGGATTTTTCCATCGGAAAACCGATGAATCTGACTTCCATCAGTCTTGCCTACACACCATCAGTCCAAAAACCGACCGTTCCACACGCGGTGACGTAAAACACTCCGATGAGCCGAGAAAAATTAAGTTCAATGCTTCTGAGCATGTGTCGACTTGATTCTGAGCATTCGCTGTTTTTTTATCCGATGGCGTTCCCCACAGACGATAGTAATTTGCTATCGGTTTTTTAACCATTGGATAAATTTAAAACATGTTCTATTTTTAAACACCGATGGAAAAAAGACCGATGGAGCCCATACACGATCAGTTTGTCCGATGAAAACAGTCCATCGGACTGTTTTCATCGGTAAAACCTATCGCGTGTACACGGCTTTAGGGTGCAGTTCTCAGTAGCATGACATATACAGTCCAATGTACAGAGTTTAGCGGTCATGAGTATGTCATACACAGCCCAGAGTGCAGTGGTCAGGAATATGTCATATACAGCCCAGCATATAGAATCTCATGGTCATGCGTATGTCATATACAGCCCAGTGTACAGAGTGCAGGAATATGTCATAAACTGCCAGGTACAGAGTTCAGGAATATGTCATAAACTGCCGTGTACAGAGTGCAGTGGTGAGACATACAGTATCTCACAAAAGTGAATACAACCATCATTGGCTACTAACTATTGCTCAGTTTCAGTGTGCTGCTTTAATTTGTGTTCTTTATTTGGTGGTCTGTGCAGTAGGGGAGGTTAGTATTCACTTCCTTCTTGAAGGTTCAGATTTTGTAGGCAATTTTACTTTTATGTCAGTTTGGCTTTAATTCTCTGTTAAAATATATGATATAGAGTGAAATTAAACAATCAGCGCCAAAAATGTAAATAAACAGTGAAATGATACCTTATAGCTCAATGCTATAATGATACCCTATTATAAAGGTGCACAGCTGCTAAACATTCCAAGTGATACACCACACTAGTTACAAAATCGTTATAATGAATTAATGTAGCGCTACATTAATTCATTATATGATATAGAGTGTTACGTTTTTATTGGGTTACATCAATGTGTTAAAGTTATTTAAAAGTTATTTTACTTTTGAATCTTTGCCTTGTAGGGTACAAGCCTTGTGATCCACAGTTGATTAAAGACAGAGTTCAACACCTTGAACTTTGCTATCAAGACCTTGTTGCATTGGGAGCTCAACGAAAGGCTCGCCTACTACAGTGTAGATGTATGTGGAAGTTCTTTGGAGACATGGATGAGATTGAAAGATGGATCAAGGAGAAAGAACACATTTATACATCTATGGACTTTGGAAAAGATCTTACCACCATTTCTATCCTTCAAAGAAAGCATAAGGCTTTTGAAGATGAACTTAAAGGTTTGGAGTCTATCTTACAGGAAGTCATTAAAGATGGAGAAACTTTGATTGCCAGCAAACATTACGGGGCAGCTAAGATTCAAGAACGAATTGAGAATATCAAAGATGAATGGGCACAGCTGAAAGAGTTGGCTGCATTCCGCTGGAAAGTTTTACGTGATACTGAAAACTTTTTCCAGTTTCAGGTTGATGCTGATGATCTAGTTGCCAGATTGCAGGACACATACCGTCTAATGCAAACAGAAGACATTGGTCATGATGAATATTCCACTAACGTGCTGGTGAAAAAACACAAAGACCTTCTAGATGACATCATGCTGAACAGAAATGTCTTAGAAAACCTTAGTCAGCTTGTTCAAAGCTTTCCAGAAGAATACAAATCATCCCCTGAGATAGACAGCCGGCTTCAAAAATTGAAAGCACTTTACTCTGATCTGGCATCTCTAGCAGACTTACGATCCCAAAAACTTCAGGATACTCTGGCATATTACACAATTCTTGGGGAGATAGATTCCTGTGAAATGTGGATGAATGAGAAAGAAAAGTGGCTTCGACATATGGAGATTCCAGAATCCCTTGAAGACATGGGAGTAGTCCAGCACAGGTAACCCCTCTATACCAAAATTATGAACACCTAGACCACTTTTAGTGTGCCACATGCTTCATTAAATTGTTTAGCTGCACAGTTTCATACACCTTTAAAAATAAGTATGTTTTCTGTTGAATTAATTGTTGAAGTACCTACTCTTTCTATTACATGTTCCATAATTTAAAACAAATAAAAAATTAAGCAGAGCAGGGCCTCGTCTAAAGATCATGGCAGGTCACAATAGGTAGGAATCTTACCACCATAGTCTATTGGCAAGAATTTGCTGTCATATTTTTCACTCTGTTCCCTTCCACTTGTTATGGCTTTCTGTACCAACTTTTGGGTGTTCCCATTCTTGCTGTATTTTCCAAAATATAAAACCAGTTAAAAATTCAGCTAAGAGATTGGATCATATAAGGGCTACAACAGATATTCAGCTTGGAAACTATAGTGAAGAATAAGGTAATGGCAGAAAGTGTTTTAACACTTGAACATGTATCAAACACAGTGGCAGTGGCAGCTGGTGCTCAAATTTTTTTGCTGCCAGTGTGCCCATCAATTTCCGCTACTGTGCCCATCAATTGCTGCCAGTGTGCCCATCCATTGCAGCCACTGCGCCTATCAATTGCCGCTACTGTGCCCATCAATTGCTGCCAGTGTGCACATCAATTGCCGCTACTGTGCCCATCAATTGCTGCCAGTGTGCCCATCAATTACTGACACTGTGCCCATCAATTTCTGCCAGTGTGCCCATCAATTGTCGCTACTGTGCCCATCAAATGCTGCCAGTGTGCATCCCCCGCCCGGCCGGCATTTACCTGTCTCGGTGGGGCTGCGGGTCATGGCGGTGTCCTCCACGCTCCTCAATATCTTCTCCCGTTCTCTCTTCCCGTCCTCTGCTATGATTGGACGCCTGATAGGCATCCAATCACTGCGCCTGTCGTTTCAGCCAATCAGGTGACAGGTAACAGACCTGAGCACCTGATTGACTGAGAGGCGATTCAGTGTTAGGAAAAGGAATATTCATTCGCTTTCCTAACACAACACTGAGTGAACTGCGAGCGCCCAGCATGGCGCCCACTGATCACCTTTTTGGACGCCTATTAAAGCCTATGGCTCTAATCAGGTGCTTCCAAAAAATACCCCGCCGCTGTAATTCAGACTCCAGGCGCCCGAAAAAGGTCCGGGCACCTGAATAGGGGGTGGCAGCGGCGACCATAGATAGATTCATGCAATGCATGAATCTATCTGTGGTGATAGACAGGTGGCAGGAGAGAGGGAGTGGTGCCCCTTATGGATGCACCGCCAATAATCAAAAATAATTGTTTTGGTGTAATGACCATTTTATTTCTTTCTTGCTCTAGAGCAGTGTTTCTAAACCTTTTTTGCAGTCAAGGCACCCTTTAAAATTCTGCACAATCTCAAGGCACCCCATTCTAAAATGTAAAAAACTATTCTAATAGTTTTACATAATGCAGCACCATCCACACACGTAGGACACCCAGCATTAGAGGTGAATTATTCTTCCAAAGCAAATACACTTTTGCACACTGGTATTGACTAGTATTCCAACGTTTCTGTTCTTCCTCAATTTCTCTAAATCAGTGAGCTAATGTGACCCCAGTGCCTGACGGAGAGGGGCAGAGGAGGGTCAAACAATGATGACATGCAGGCGACCAAACATCCTCCTTATCAACTGATGATGTCATTGGTTGTTAGGATGACGGTGACTAAAAGGTCATAATGGTGCATAATAAATACCTGTGGCTTTGTCTAACTAAAAGGCAAGCTTGATCCACCTGCTGGCTTGTACACAATTTTTGAGAAATTTTTAGGCATTTTTTCAAGGCACCCCTGAAGAAACCTCAAGGGTGAAAAAAGGCTAATCTAGGGAACATAAAAATATGAAAATGCTCTAAGATAATAAAATAAGGAGCAACGTAAAATTTTGCAGCCCTATGTCCAGCATAGCCAAATCTTTAAACATTCACAACTGTTATTTCCATTGTTGTATATCTGATCATATCATCACAGGTGGAGTTATCAAGTCACAGTAAGCAATTAGCCCTAAATTATCTTATGTTATTTGCCGCTGTTAAATGAATACAAAAGACGAAACATCAAATTCAGTAATACATAAAGTGAAAACCTATTTATCTGTGTTAAATACCAGCTTGCTTGAACTGTAAACCCCTCCCTGTCCCACTGGCAGCAACCTTTAATTAGCAAGGATGCTAGAACTACAAGACACCTTCCGTTTCTGCAGGTTTGCTTTTTACATGAAATACTTTTCTACTTCCCAAAAATACAGCACTGTTATTCAAAGACCAGGTTTACCTTTTCAGTACAGTTTAGGTGTCCAATCTTTTATATCTGTGCCAGAAAACAGCTGTTGCATGTGGTCCTAAAAGTGGTGCATGAGGAAGGGATGAAAAAATTTCAGTATGCCCCTTTTTTTATAAATAAGTCTCGTCATATTATATTATTAATTTGATTACTAAGGATATTTATCCCGTCTCTTATTTAAATGAAAAATTTGAACATTTGAAAATCGCTAGCAGTTTGTCAATGATAACTGATTTTGTTTTAAGAGTATACATCTAGAACAGCGGTTGCCAATTTACTTGATATAGGGGAGCTCAAGTATGGCCCCTGACATCACCAAAGGGTCACACACAACATTCAGTGAAAGTAATGCCACAGAAAGCTGTCAGTGATTGCAGACATGCAACAGGAGATGGTCAGAGACTGAAAACAAGCTATAGGGCTATAGGGCATGTTGGAGACAAGCAATATGTTTTAGGAGACAAAGACTGGAGACACATTACATAAGACTGCTTGGGATGACTGCTTAATACTCCCTTTACATATCAATACCTCCTCATTTGTGCTCCCTACAGCCATCTTTAAATTACCTATGCCACTTTTGATATTTCTCTCAGCAAATCAATTATAAAAGATCAGAAGAAAACAAATAAAAAGACAAAATGGATAGGCATCATAGGAAAAAATACAGTATTGTCAAAGAAATACTCCAAACCATTACCTATAAGAAGCCACTCTAAAGAATATTTTTCCCTAAAAGGCCCCTTTTACCCAGGCTGTCCGATCAGGTCCGCCTGTCTGTTTTTCAGGCGGACCTGATCAGAACATTCATTCACCCATATGGAGCGGCGAATGTCAGCGGTCACATGTCCACTGACATCCGCCGATATCCGATCCGATCCTGTCCACCAAAATCAGATGGATGGTGATCCTATTTACCATCCGTCTGGTGGATCGGATCAGATGGGATCGGATGAAAACGGACAGGCGGTCTGTTTTTATCCAATCTCCCCATAGAGGAGAGTGGGACTCTGACAGGTCCGTCTCTGCACAGTGAGTGGAGACAGACCTGTCATCCGCCTGCTCAGCGGGCTTCAACGGTGCGATCCCCACTGAGCAATGGAGTCCGTCAAACGGATACGCCCTGTGTGAATGGGGCCTTATTGGCTTGTAACTGACCACTGTCTGCAGGGGCCCCAGTAGCTGCATAATAAGTGCCAAATAGCTGCATGCGGACCCAAGTTCACAGGTTGGACATCAGGGAAACACAACTTATATATTTTTAAATGTTTATGTTATCTAATCAACTTTTTCTAGGTTTAATACTCTGGGTCAAGAAATGAATGCTTTGGGATCGCAAATCGAAAATGTCAATAGTGCTTCTGATTCTCTCTTTGAAAGTGGACATCCCAATAGAATGCAAGTGAAACAAGGACAGAATCACATGAATGGCAGGTAATATGGAAACTATTTTCTGTCCTTTGTGTAATATTATTGAAACACCATCATGAAACCAGCTGACTTTAAGTCGACAAGCTATTGTTAGTGTCATACCTGCTTCTTTCTGCATACAAATAAATAGGAATGCAAAAGCAGATTGAAGAAGTTTAATGCAACTTAGATGGAGGTCATTTACAGGTTAGAAGGAGGTCAGCTGCAGGTTGAATGCACCTGTCAATGAGCTGTCAGTGATCTTAGAAGCAGCTTCAAACGAATCACAAATGTCAGCTGAATGCAATTAACAGCAAGCTGCATTTGGCTTTCAAAACAAGCCTCAAGCCAGTAGGGCACATTTACATGATAATATTTTATCAAGTAAAACACCCCTTGTCTTTTGTTTATGCAGGTGGGCTGATTTCAAGGAAATGGTTGCTAATAAAAGGAAAGCAGTTGATTCTGCCCTTGGTCTTCACAATTATTTTGTGGAGTGTGAAGAGACCAAGAACTGGATACTGGAAAAGATCAGAGTGGTGGATTCCATTCAGAACCTTGGAGATGACCTGGCCTCAGTCATGTCAATTCAGAGAAAGCTCTATGGTATTGAGAGAGATCTCGGTGCTATCGAGACAAAACTTGTTAGTCTACAAGAAGAGGCAAAAAAGCTGGCTGATGAAAATCCAGATCGGTCCCAAGACGTTTTTGACGGATTAATTGAGATCAATAATACTTGGCAAGAGCTGCACAAGGCACTGCAAAATCAAGAGGACTCCCTGGGGGAGAGCAGTAAGCTGCAAAAGTTTTTGGTTGATTTGTTTGACTTTGAGACATGGCTTTACAGAGCCCAGCAGGCCACAGCTTCAGAAGACACACCAAGCTCCTTAACAGAAGCAGAAGAACTGTATAATAATCACCTTGCTCTTAAAGACGATATAGAACGCCATGAATCTGATTTTCGTGAAGTTGTTGACACAGGCAATAATGTAACCAGTGGACAATCTGACCCTCAATATCAGCAACTTGCAGACAGGGTTAAAGATATAGAAGTGGGATGGGATGCCCTCCTTAAGATGTGGAGCAACAGAGAACATTTTCTTTCACAGTGTCTAGCATTTCAGTGGTTCTTGAAAGATTCCAAACAGTCTGACGCTATTTTGAGAAATCAGGTACATTTTAAAAATATTCTTAAACTAACTGTGTAGCAAAGGGTTAAAGTGGAACACGAGACAAAACTATTTTATTTTAGTTTTAGATATAGTAGGGAAGGGCAGTAGGATAACTTCAGATCATAGGGCCCCACACCAAATTTTTAATGGGGCTTCCAGGCAAATGTTGTATGTAGTATCTACCGATACAAAAAGGGGGAAACCCCTAGGATGGGACTTTTAAAGCACTACCAACAAATAAAGAATGTATGTAAATGTAACAAGTAATTTTATTCAAAAAACATATAAATAAGACATATACATATGGATACAATTAAAACTGTCAATGAAAGATACATTTTTTCGAACCAGGAAAATGTATTTTTCATTGACAGTTTTAATTGTATCTATATTTATATGTCTTATTTATATGTTTTTTGAATAAAATGACTTGTTACATTTACATACATTCTTTATTTGTTGGTAGTGCTTTAAAAGTCCTACCCTAGGGGTTTCTCCCTTTTTGTATTGACTATTCATTGGGATGTGGCACACCCATACTAGTTTTCTCTATCAGATCCCTCTTTTGTAGTATCTACCAATGTCAGCTGTGACAATACTGTCATTAATTTTAACATAAAAATGTCTATATCACGGAAGGGTAGCAGGAGAGCTTTGAGCTGAATCAATACAGTACTAGAGACTGGTGCTTTGTATAGACTTTGTCAAGAAGTAGGGTTGTAGGAGTTCAAGGAATGCATTTGTAATGTTAATTTTGCAGTTAGCTTGACAGATTTTTCAGCATCTAAAATCTCAGGTCCTTAGTGTAACTTCTAAGTCCTCTTATCGCTTTAACCATCACAGCAAGCAGGTGCTGGTCTGCTGGAAGAGGTGATCTACTAGTCAGTAAATAATCCCACAAGAGTTGTAGTAGTAATAATAGCCATCACAATATTTTCTATGATTACACACAATTACTGCACAATTTCTATTATTATTACATGCAATTACACTGTTACACTATCACTTTCAAATCATTAGTAAGACCTCATCTGAAATACACAGTTCAGTTTTGGGCACCAGTTCACAAAAAAGGATATTGGGGGGGAAAGTACAGAGAAGAGCTCAGCTCTGAGGAAAGATTAGAGGAACTTAATTTATTCTCTCTGGAGAAGAGGAGATTAAGAGAGGATATGATCAACATGTATAAATACATAAGTGGTCCATAGAGTGAACTCGGTGTAGAATTATTCACCTTAAGGTCATGACAGAGGACAAGGGAGCACTCTTAACGTCTGGAGGCAAATAGGTTTTATCTCAAAATATCGAAAGGCTTCTTCACAGTCAAGCCCTGTACACAGGATCGGATTTCCTATGGGTTGAAATCCGATGGATTTTTCCATCGGAATTCCGATGAAGCTGACTTCCATCAGTCTTGCCTACACACCATCACTCATAAATCCGACCGTCCCAAACGCTGTGACGTAAAAAACACTCCGACGAGCCGAGAAAGAATGAAGTTCAATGCTTCTGAGCATGCGTCAACTTGATTCTGAGCGTGCATGGGGTTTTTCTTCGATGGAGTTCCACACAGATGATCGGAATTTGCTATAGTTTTTTTTTCCATTGGATACATTTAAAACATGTTCTATTTTTTCTAACCAATGGAAAAAAGACCGATGGGGCCCATACATACAAAAGTCCATCGGACTGTTTTCATCGGTAAAACCGATCGTGTGTACAGGGCATAAGAGCTGTGAAAATGTGGAATAATAGACTCCATCAAGAGCTGGTTCTGGCCAGCTCAGTAGATTATTTAACCTCCCCGGCGGTATGAATATGTCAGATTTTTGATACTGAAAGCGGTACCATTATTTTGCATGGAAATTTGGCGTTTTATATTGTAGGCCTGTAATGCTTAGGAATAACGCACTTAAATCTGTCCAAACAAGAGTTCAGTAGACATCCCGGGTATGATAAAGTTTGAAACACAAAATCTTAAATTATAATATAATAAATAACTATAAGGCTCCATGTACACAGAAGCTGATAAACTGCAGTTTATTGGCGTTTTGGCATTTTTTTAAAAGCCCATTAACTGCACTCTATGTTAGCCTATGTGTTCATGTACACATAACGTTTTTTAGCTTTAATGAGCAGTGGAGTTAATGGGCTTTTTTCTGAACGCAAGAAATTTGCGTTCAAAGTGCCGTTTTTCGGCAAAAAAATTGCAAAAAAACGCAAGACGCATAAAAACGCTCAAAAACACTCAAAAACGCTGGCCGCGGGCGTTTTTTAGCGTTTTTGGGTCCATTGAAATTTTTGTTTAAAAAAAGCTAAAAAACGCTACACTGAAAAATGCTAATAAAAGCTAGTAAAAAAACGCTGATAAAAGCTAGCTTTTTCTGCTGCTTTAAAAACGAACGTTTTTGAGCTTCTGTGTACATGGAGCCTTAATAATTATAACAAATAATAATATAATAATAATAATAATACAAATTATTCAATAATGTAATCAAATCAAAAACACTGAAATTTGCTGAGTTGCAGAATTGTCGCTGTCATTACTTTCAGTGTTTGATGACAAATTTCCCCACAGATCGCTATCGCTCAATTCTGCAAGTGATTCTAATTTATTATCGCTGTTTTCTAGCTGGTCTAAAACCACTTTTGATGTAAAGGGACACTTTTTGGTTGCTATGGACAATCTCCAGTTTCCAGGCAGAAAAAACTGTATTTATATTATAAAACTGCATGCAGGACAC
The DNA here is from genome assembly GCA_029206835.1 of Rana muscosa. Classification (NCBI taxonomy): domain Eukaryota; kingdom Metazoa; phylum Chordata; class Amphibia; order Anura; family Ranidae; genus Rana; species Rana muscosa. Next base: position 147,911,483 of record CM055126.1, on the reverse strand, counting down.
TGGACAGACCACTAGGGACAAAGGGGACGTGTAATTATTTTATACAGTACTGTAATCTGTAAGATTACAGTGTACTGTATGTATATTGTGTTTCTAATTTTTTTTAAAAAGGCGCTCGCAGGGAACGGAGCTCGGCACTCGGCACTGTGAATCGAGCGAGATGACAGCTCGCAGACACAGCGGGGAGACATCGCAGGATACAGGGTACAAGGTAAGTAACTTTCCCTGGATACTGCGATGCGATCCCGAGTCTGGCTTGGGGTTACCGCTTTTGGTAGTAAAAACTCACCCCGAGCCAGACTCGGGAGTACCGCCAGGGTTAAAAAAAGGCCTAGATTTGTTTCCTAAATGCACATAATATATCTGGATACAAATGTTTTATAGGGAAAGTTAATCCAGGGAATATCCAATAGGTAATTGGATATTCCCTGGATCAACTTTCCCTATAAAACAGGAAGGGATCACGAAGGAATGTTTTTAACATTGTGTAACAGATAAAGTGCGCAACCAAAAATGATTAATTCTTTCATTTAAAAATAATTAAATAAAAATCTCCTGAAAGTCCGTCATTTTCATTTGCACCAATTGAAGAACCTTATGGACTATAACCTATATGCTAATATTGCACCTTAACTGCATGATTATATCACATGCTTGCTTTTTTTATATATGCAGAAAGTTTTTTTTATTTAATTATTTTTAAATTAATGAATTAATCATTTTTGGTTGCGTGCTTTATCTGTTACGTATATATACTAGCTGAATATTCAGGCTTTTTAGTTGCAGCACCATTTTATTATTTCCTTTTTTCATTTTCCTTTTTCTTGGGTAAGCGCAGATATTCTGCTACACATATCATGTTTTTAACATCACCTACTGTATACTATGTTTATTAATCAGAAGATAGCTTTTATTTTCCTGACTACAGTAACCTGGAGCCAGGTTATCATATGCTATTGCACTTTCTACACTATCGTTTGTCCCACAAGTGAAATTTGAGTCCGTGGATTTGCTGCACAATAACAATTCAAATTTAATCATGGTAAATAAGTGCAGTAATCTGCAATTTTTTAAACCACAAGTCAGTTGCTACACCTATTCTTTAAAACATTTTCTTTAGTAGCTGATGATAAGAAATAAGACCTGCAGTGGAGGTACCAGAGATTCCAGAAAACATCTGGAACCAAAACTGCAGGACTTGGGAGAGGCTGAACTTGATGGTCATCGGTCTTTCTACACAGTATAAAAGCCCAAATGAAAATTGTTTAAATAATAAATAAATTCAGGGTGCAACAAGACACAACTGCAAATGCCTTGACATATAAGACAGTTCACATGTGTATTTCCACTTTTTATTTATCTGTTTCCTGAAGTTCAGATTTTACTGTGTAATCTACACTTCAGTTTTACTGTGTAAAGTCTAATGATTTTCTTCATTCCGTAGGAATATACTCTTGCTCACACCGAATTACCCAATACATTACAAGCATCACAAAACAGACTGAAGAAACATGAGGATTTCCTAGCTACCATGGAAAATAATGAAGAGAAGATTGGTGGAACTATAGAAAATGCAAAAAAATTAGACAGTGACAAAAACCTTTTTGCAGATAAGGCTTTGGACAAAGCAGCTTCAATCCATGAAAAGTAAGTAGAATATTTTGCAGAAGGTTTCAACTAATTGGATGATTTGGACCTAACTTGATTTGTAAGAACTGGGATAGTTCTCTGCCTCCCAAAGCTTGCAATATATACAAGGGATCTTTGTCTTACTGCTTTTTACATTTGTTTACTGTCCCACCAGCCTTCCATGCAATCTGCGAATTTCAGCCGGTTCCTAATGAAGCAGCCAAAATGCACTTCTTGAGTGGTTCTGTAGGCCTAATCCATTTACGAGATCCTTCGATTGAAAAATGAAGGAAACTGGGTGGGAACCTGCTAGCCAAACTGCTTGTGGTGGCTGTTAGAACACAATAGCCCAGCAGGGGAAATTTGTCCATCAGCACTGTATAGTGTGAATGGAGGGATCAGTTAAAGCGGAAGTAAACCCAACGATTTAATAGTTTCAAAAAAACAGTTACATTCCCGGCATGCCGGAAATGCTAACTGTCACATTGGTTGTGCTCTCAACCAAACTGTCACACCATCCAATGGCTGGTGTCATAACTGATCACATGTGCAGCATCATGGCAGTTGAAGATTATACAGAGGCCAAGATGGCAGCTTCCTTGGCTGAAAATGATAGGAGGGTTTACTTCCACTATAAATTTGTTTTTGTTCATCCTGTAAGCTACACGACACAAATTAAGCAGTGTACGGCCAGCCTTAGTATTTGGGATCGATTACAAAGATAGATTACAATAAAAGTTTTACATGAGGAAAGGCTGCTAAATATGGAAAGCACTAACATTAACCATGCCAGCCAGAATATATTAAAGAGGAACTCTTTTAATTAACATGAACTACTTTGATTCTTTATGCTGCTAGCATTAGTAAACAGAATTAAACAGAAATATGATATTATATTTACTAGTTTTAACTTTTTTTTCATTTTTATTTATTTTACACTTCTTCAGTTGCTTCCTGGTTTCTGGCCTAGGCCAAAATGTTGTCATACATCACAGAAGTCTTCCTGGGCTTTTTTTTTTCCTTTCTTTCATCTGGAGGAAGGGAGGAGGAGCTTTCTCAGTTAAGCACATTCTCCTGCCTGCATGCCTGAGCGAAGGGAAGAAGAAATTCCAAGTAAATGCTACATGAATCATCTGCCCTTAGTCAAGATGACCACAGCTAGATACAGTCGTGGCCGAAATTGTTGGCACCCCAGAAATTTTTACAGAAAATCAAGTATTTCTCACAGAAAAGTATTGCAGTAACACATGTCTTGCTATACACATATTTATTTCGTTTGTGTGTATTAGAACAAAACAAAAAAAGGGAGGAAAAAAAGCAAATTGGACATAATGTCACACAAAACTCCAAAAATGGGCTGGTCAAAATTCTTTGTCACCCTTAACTTAATATTTGGTTGCACACCCTTTGGAAAAAATAACTGAAATCAGTCGCTTCCTATAACCATCAATAAGCTTCTTACACCTCTCACCCGGAATTTTGGACCACTCTTCCTTTGCAAACTGCTCCAGGTCTTCTTTATTGGAAGGGCGCCTTTTCCCAACAGCAATTTTAAGATCTCTCCACAGGTGTTCAAAGGGATTTAGATCTGGACTCATTGCTGGCCACTTTAGAACTCTCCAGCGCTTTGTTGCCATTCATTTCTGGGTGCTTTTTGACGTATGTTTGGGGTCATTGTCCTGCTGGAAGACCCAAGATCTCAGACGCAAACCCAGCTTTCTGACACTGGGCTCTACAGTGTGACCCAAAATCCTTTGGTAATCCTCAGATTTCATGATGCCTTGCACACATTCAAGGCACCCAGTGCCAGAGGCAGCAAAACAACCCCAAAACATCATTGAACCCCCACCATTTTTCACTATAGGTACTGTGTTGTTTTCTTTGTAGGCCTCATTCCGTTTTCAGTAAACAGTAGAATGATGTGCTTTACCAAAAAGCTCCATCTTGGTCTCATCTATCCACAAGACATTTTCCCAGAAGGATTTTGGCTTACTCAAGTACATTTTGGCAAATTGTAGTCTTGCATTTTTATGTCTCTGTGTCAGCAGTGGGGTCCTCCTGGGTCTCCTGCCATAGCGTTTCATTTCATTTAAATGTCGACGGATAGTTTGCGCTGACACTGATGCTCCCTGAGCCTGCAGGACAGCTTGAACTTCTTTGGAACTTGTTTGGGGCTGCTTATCCACCATCCGGACTATCCTGCGTAGCAACCTTTCATCAATTTTTCTCTTCCGTCTACGCCCAGAGAGATTAGCTACAGTGCCATGGGTTGCAAACTTCTTGATAATGTTGCGCACTGTGGACAAAGGCAAATCTAGATCTCTGGAGATGGACTTGTAACCTTGAGATTGTTGATATTTTTCCACAATTTTGGTTCTCAAGTCCTCAGACAGTTCTCTTCTCCTCTTTCTGTTGTCCATGCTTAGTGTGGCACACACAGACACACATTGCAAAGACTAAGTGAACTTCTCTCCTTTTTATATGCTTTCAGGTGTGATTTTTATATTGCCTACACCTGTTACTTGCCCTAGGTGAGTTTAAAGGAGCATCACATGCTTGAAACAATCTTATTTATCCACAATTTTGAAAGGGTGCCAAGAATTTTGACCAGCCCATTTTTGGAGTTTTGTGTGACATTATGTCCAATTTGCTTTTCCCCCTCCCTTTTTTTGTTTTGTTCCAATACACACAAAGGGAATAAACATGTGTATAGCAAAACACGTGTTACTGCAATACTTTTCTGTGAGAAATACTTGATTTTCTGGAAAGATTTCTGGGGTGCCAACAATTTCGGCCATGACTGTAAGTATTCACACCCTTTGCCATGACACTCAAAATTGAGCTCAGGTGCATCCTGTTTCCACTGATCATCCTTGAGATGTTTCTACAACTTCATAGGAGTCCACCTGTGCTAAATTCAGTTGACTGGACATCATTTGGAAAAGCACACACCTGTCTATATAAGGTCCCACAGTTAATAGTGCATGTCAGAGCACAAACCAAGCCATGAAGTCCAAGGAGTTGTCTTTAGACCTCTGTATCGAGACACAGATTTGGGGAAGGGTACAGAAACATTTCTGCAGCATTGAAGGTCCCAATGAGCACAGTGGCCTTCATCATCCGTAAATGAAAGAAGTTTGGAACCACCAGGACTCTTCCTAGAGCAGGCCGCCCAGCCAAACTGAGTGATCGGCGGAGAAGGGCCTTAGTCAGGGAGGTGACTGAGAACCCGATGATCACTCTGACAGAGCTCCAGCATTTCACTGTGGAGAGAGGAGAACCTTTCAGAAGAACCACCATCTCTGCAGCACTAAATGAATCAGGCCTGTATGGTAGAGTGGCCAGACGGAAGCCACTCCTCAGTAAAAGGCACATGACATCCCACTTGGAGTTTGCCAAAAGGCACCTGAAGGACTCTGACTATGAGAAACAAAATTCTCTGGTCTGATAAAACAAAGATTGAACTTTTTGCCCAGAATGGCAAATGTCATGTCTGGAAGAAACCAGGCACTGCCCATCATCTGGCCATTACCAGTGGCAGGAACTGGGAGACTAGTCAGGATCAAGAGAAAGATGAATGCAGCAATGTACAGAGACATCCTTGATGAAAACCTGCTCCAGAGCGCTCTGGATCTCAGACTGGAGCGAAGGTTCATTTTCGAACAGGACAATGACCCTAAGCACACAGCCAAGATAGCAAAGGAGTGGCTACAGGACAACTCTGTGAATGTCCTTGAGTGGCCCAGCCTGAGCCCAGACTTGAACCCGATCAAACATCTCGGGAGAGATCTCAAAATGGCTGTGCGCCGATGCTCCCCGTCCAATCTGATGGAACTTGAGAGGTCCTGCAAAGAAGAATGGGATAAACTGCCCAAAAATAGGTGTGCCAAGCTTGTAGCATCATACTCAAATACTTGAGGCTGAAATTGGTGCCAAAGGTGCTTTAGCAAAGTATTGAGCAAAGGCTGTGAATACTTATGTACATGGGATTTTTTTCAGTTAGACAGTTAGAAACACCTCCCTAGGGAACAATTAACCCCTTGATCGCCCCCTAGTGTTAACCCCTTCCTTGCCAGTGCCATTTATACAGTGATCAGTGCATTTTTATAGCACTGATCACTGTATTGGTGTCACTGGTCAACAAAAAGTGTCACTTAAGGTCAGATTTGTCTGCCGCAATGTTGCAGTCCCGCTAAAAATCGCTGATCCCTGCCATTACTAGTAAAAACAATTTAAAAAAAAGAAGGTCCCTAAATCTTTCCCCTATTATGTAGACGCTATAACTTTTGCTCAAACCAATCAATATATGCTCATTGCGATTTTTTTTACCAAAAATATGTAGCAGAATACATATTGGCCTAAACTGATTAATCGATTAGTTTTTTTATATATTTTTTTGGATATGTATCATAGCAGAATGTAAAAAATATATATTTTTTCAAAATTGTCAGTCTTTTTTGTTTATAGCGCAAAAAAAAAAAACTGCAGAGGTGATCAAATACCACCAAAAGAAAGCTCTATTTGTGGGAAAAAAAGGACATCAATTTAGTTTGGGTACAACATCACACGACTGCGCAATTGTCAGTTAAATTGACGCAGTGGCATATCGCAAAAAAAAACTGCTCATTAAGGGGGTAAATCCTTCTGGGGCTGAAGTGGTTAAAGCCTTTAGTTGTACTTTTAGGGTCCTTTCACACGGGGTGTCCACCCAGCGGACTTTGCTTTGCTCAGCGGAGGATCGCTCTCCTGATCCCCCCTGAACAGGCGGATGACAGATCCATCTCCACTCACTGTGCTGAGACGGACCTGTCAGACTCCCGCTCTCCTCTATGGGGAGATTGGATGAAAACTGACCGCCTGTTCCCATCCAATCCGCCAGACAGATGGAAAATAGGGTCTCCATCCGTCTGGATTTTACAGACAGGATAGGATCGGATAACAGCGGGTGTCAGTGAACATATCACCGCCGACATCCGCCGCTCCATATGAGTGAATGGAGCGTCTGATCATGTCCCTGATTGGAAAGCCTGTGTGAAAGGGGCCTAAGTGTCTGGTGTCCCCATTGGACAGAATTCTCATCATTCCTTGTCCCAGCAGGAAGTAAGGAGAAATCTCCCTAATGGGGACGCATGCCATAAATAAAAACCTGACAGAAGTTCTGTCACTTACCTACTTTGACTAAAGTTAAAAATGAATAACCTCCACATGCCTGCACTTTCTACCTGCTAGACACTCTGTTCCTTTTTTCATGTAACTTGAAAATAAGGACAACTGATATATTTATATTTTGATAGACAATCATTAAAATTTTTATTATTTCAACAACAATTTGTACTAACAAATGTAGTGGCATGAAAGTTCTTAACATTCATGGTTTAATATGACTTGTAAAGATAAACAAGGAATCTATGGCCAACAGCTCTGATGTGAGATGGATTTCATACATGGAACATATTGGGGGGGATTTACTAAAACTGGAGAGTGTACAATTTGGTGCAGCTCTGCATAGAAGCCAATCAGCTTCCAGGTTTTATTGCCAAAGCTTAATTGAACAAGCTAAAGTTAGAAGCTGATTGGCTTCTATGCATTACTGCACCAGATTCCAGAAACAGAGCAACAGAGTGCTCCAGTTTAATGAATCAATTCCATTGAATTCTTGTAGATCTGATTATTTTGATTGATCATTTTATTTTTTGCTTTCAGATATGCAGTGAATGTGAATAAAGCTAAAGAGGTGTCAGCTCTGCTAAAGGACCATGTCGATCTTCAGGATTTCCTGGAAAACTGTGATGAGGTAGATATAAATGTGTTTTTACTATATCATCTGATGAAACACAAAGTCAGCTTCAGAGTTTAGAAGGCAGCAAGGATATTGACACACAATCCAGTTTCTGACATTTCTTATGCCGCGTACACACGACTGTTTTTAATGTCATTGAAAAAAATGAAGTTTTTCTCGACGTGATTCTTCTCAAGCCTGCCTTGCCTACACACGATCATGAAAAAAAATGCTAGAACAAAGCGCGGTGACGTATGAAATGTATGACGGCACTATAAAGGGGAAGTTCCATTCGGATGGCGCCACCCTTTGGGCTGCTTTTGCTGATCCTCGTGTTAGTAAAGTTTGGTGTGAGACGATTCGCGCTTTTCAGCCTCGTGCTTTTCAGTCCGTTACAGCGTGATGAATGTGCTATCTCCATTATAAACGCTAGTTTTACCAGAACGAGCGCTCCCGTCTCATCACTTGCTTCTGAGCATGCACGTTTTTTTCACGTCGTTAAAGCCTACACACGGGCGTTTTTCATGACGAGAAGAACGACGACGTGAAAAACGACGAGAAAATTTTTTAATGCCCATTTTTCACGTTGTGAAAAATGCTCTGGAGCCCACACATGATCGTTTTTAATGACCAAATTAAAAAATGGCATTTTTCTCGTCATGAAAAATGGTCGTGTGTACGCGGCATAAGGGCTGGTTTACACCACAACTTCTGCTTTACAGATGTTTTTCTGCATATACACATTTACACATGTTTTCAATTTGTTCCAGTGTCAAAATTATTTTGACACTTGAAAAATCCTTAACTTAATTTAGGACAGTGTGCATTTTGGTGAATTTACATGTATTCCGGTGCATGTACATGAGTTTTGCCATGTTCCAGATGAAAAAAATGCAGCAGCATGTTGACAGCACTGGAACTGACGGCACTGGTATGAACTAGGGTCATTGGAATAAATGGAAACGACTGTGCATGCATTTTTGATGCGTTTTAAAAATGCACTGGAAAGCATCTGCTGTGAACCAGTCCTTAGACCTAACTCACACAGCAATGTGAGCCTATTAATTCTATAAGTATGCATTTTACATAGATCTGCAACATGTACAGGTAACCAAATTCACATTTCAGTGTTACCAGAATCATAGGTATTGGATAATTTGATGTTTATGAAGATCAAAAAAAAAAAATTGTGATATATTGCAGATAAACTGTCCCTAGATATGTTGGCTACATTAGTTTCCTTTTTTTTGGCTTATTTCCTTTGATTTCACCTGGTGATCCTGCAAGTAATGTGCAGGACTACAGAACACCTTCTTATCTCTCTTCATCTGCATAACTTAGGAGGCTCCATTCACAAAGCAGTATCTTGCCATATCAGAGAATGCGAAAAAGATACCACACATTTAAAAAAAAAATTTTTGGACATTCACTAAAAAGTTATTTAATTAATTCATGTGGTTTTTTAGTAGTGAACACATGCAGTAATGTAACGCCTGGCGGTAGCCGACCTATTTATTAATACAAAAAAATAGGCATTGTTAAGGAGCGGGCGGCCACCCATGTCCTTAACAACCACTAAACAACATGGTTGTTAGGGATGCCTCAGCTGCCCGCTCCTTAACAACCGATGAGTCATCAGCCGATGAGTCATCTACTGGTGCAAACATCGTTTACATATGCGTGAACGACCTACATATGTGCTCTCTTCTGTGTGTGAGCACAGAGGGATAGGAGCTCTATTTAAAAAATATATATATTTTTTTTACACTATACCTTTAATTTTTTTTTATCACTTTTATTCCTATCACAAGAAATGTAAACATCCCTTACGATAGCAAAGAGGGATGGCCAGTCCTCTTTATGGAGACATCTAGGGTCTATAAGCCCCTGGATCTCTCATCTACTCTTGAAGGGATCAGATCAAAATAAAAAAAAAACATTGATCTGGTGCTTTAAAAAAAAAAATTGTTTACATCTGACCTAAACTGGATGTGATGTCATGACATTGCTCTGGTCCTCCTAGATCATAGAGGTGAGACGATCTGGTCTCTCCTCACCTCTGTGGCCAGCCGCGCAAACCGCCGGATCATTTCCTGGGCTGATAATGGTAAGCCCGAGAAACACCGGTAAATGGCAGATGGGGGGATGACCCCTCCCGTTGCTTCTAAAAGCGACCTTCCAGATCATTTTTTGAGCTCACCGGTGAGAGCGGTAAGCCCGAGAAACACCAACGAGTGGTGGGGGTGGGGCGATTTGGGGAAATTACCCCTTTCCACTGCTTCTAAAACGAATAAGCTGCTCGGATATCAGAAAGAGAATCGGCAGCTGAAAAAGAAATACCAGGGTTATGGCTGATAGATTCAACCATAGCCCTGCTAAACTACTTCAAACCCGTCATGTACATATACATATTACGGTCTTAAAGTGGATTTATAGTATAATATAGTAATCTGTTTTTAAATTAATCTGGTTACTTTCCAACAACAACATCATTTTTTATAGAATACCTTTTTGTAACATGTTACATATTACATCCATAATTAGGTAACATATTACAGATGCACTAGCCTCCGCAACCCCCACCCCAATTCCCTGTTGTGACAGCGAGCAGGGGGTCTCCTCCCCCACAATCTAAAAAAAATGTGTCATTCATTCAGTGTTCTGTGAATGTGAAAACTACAAGTACCGACAACCTTTGCGGCTGTTAGCTTGCAGTTTGAACTACCTTACTTTTTTGTAAAGATGAACTAACTCATCCTTTAATTTTTCTTTACCTCCTAGCCTATTTTCTTTGTCAGTGTGTTTCTACATATTTTTCACTTTATTTTCACCTGGTAGTCCTGTAAATAATACACATACTGTCCCTGGCTACCTTTACCCCACTGTATCTATGGAGGCAGCCATGGTTGCCACCCAGGCTGGACTACTAATATGTCTTCCTTTGTTCATCTCTCTTACATAGTGGGTAATGGAATTAGGAGTTTACATAAGAAAGAAAATATATTTGTTGTTTTCTATTTAGCTGACAGGCAGTGACAAGGTCATTATTTCTGGCAACTAATGAAGCCACTACTCTATATAAGGACTAGTAAACTGCAATATATTAAATCTTTTTTCTTTGGTTGATTATGCTCTAACTAAAGAAAGAGATCTATTCCTTATTGGGACAATAAAAAATTGTATCAAGTGCTACACTTCCAGAGATTGTATGGACATACAGTATATGGTAAAAACATTCTCGGAATCATGCTTTGATATACCAGATTATTTTTAGTATGACCTAAATAGGGTATAAATAAAAATGTTCCTCATTATCATAGCAATTGTTAGGTCATTGGATATAAGTTTAATATGTTGATCCGAAATATTGTCTAGATAGAAGACAACTTTATGGAAACCCAAGATTAATACTGAATATTTGTGTCTGCAGAATTTCAGCTATCAGTTGTAACTGATGTTATCTGATGTTTTTACAGCTAACAATCTGGATCAATGAAAAAATGTTGACTGCTCAAGATACATCTTATGAAGCAGCTCGTAATTTGCACAGCAAGTGGCTGAAACACCAAGCTTTTAAAGCTGAAATTGAGTCCAACAAAGACAGACTACAGAACATTGACATGGTAAATGCTGGATTATCTTTCTGCTCTTCAAGGGGAAATTGTAATGGCTCTAGGGCCCCTTTACAGCTTTGTGGTCCTAACGTGTGTTAATGTGCATTATGATATGCGTTGTGTTATGGCAGCCCATTTATTTAAATGGGCTTCCAACGCACCAAACAGAACCAAAATCAGACTTGTATTTCTTGCAACAAATAGTAGACATGTGCACACTGAAATATTTCGTTTCGGAATTTCGTTTTCGTCCGAAAAATAAATTTATTAAGTTACTCCCGAAATTCGTTTTTATTTATTTCGTTTTTCGTTAAAAATTGCATTCGTCCGAAAATCTGAATTAATTAAGGTCGAATCTGTCATTGAAGGCTTATGGTGTCTGTCGAATGTTCAAAGAAAATTCGACGGAGCAGCGAAACTGTACGACTCTGCAATCATACATTTCCGGTCGAATGTTCCGCCCACAAGCAGTGATCTTTTCTCTCTATGTCGAATCTTTTCTCTCTATAATAACGAATCTTTTCTCTCTATAATGTTGAATCTTTTCTCTCTATAATGTCGAATCTTTTCTCTCCTATGTCGAATCTTTTCTCTCTATAATGTCGAATCTTTTCTCTCCTATGTCGAATCTTTTCTCTCTATAATGTCAAATCTTTTCTCTCTATAATGTCAAATCTTTTCTCTCCTATGTTGAATCTTTTCTCTCCTATGTCGAATCTTTTCTCTCTATAATGTCAAATCTTTTCTCTCCTATGTCGAATCTTTTCTCTCTATAATGTCGAATCTTTTCTCTCCTATGTCGAATCTTTTCTCTCTATAATGTCAAATCTTTTCTCTCTATAATGTCAAATCTTTTCTCTCCTATGTCGAATCTTTTCTCTCCTATGTCGAATCTTTTCTCTCTATAATGTCAAATCTTTTCTCTCCTATGTCGAATCTTTTCTCTCTATAATGTCAAATCTTTTCTCTCTATAATGTCAAATCTTTTCTCTCCTATGTCGAATCTTTTCTCTCTATAATGTCAAATCTTTTCTCTCCTATGTCGAATCTTTTCTCTCCTATGTCGAATCTTTTCTCTCCTATGTCGAATCTTTTCTCTCTATGTAGAATAATCTTGGACTAATAGAGTTAAGGTTAGGCACATTCGACCACAGGTTCGATAGACACAGATTGTTATTGTCAGCGTCACGTCGAATCTCCTATCTATATCGAACTGTTGTAGCAACGAAAACGAAAATAAAGCATTTGTTTATGTCGGATCTTTTGGTTTTCGGATTCTGTGCTTTCGTTTTCGTTTGTTAAAACGATAATGAAAATAGCTGAAATTCGGACGAAAATGCATTCGGACGAAAACGAATGCACATGTCTAACAAATAGTAGTGCATAACTGTGTGCTGTGGATTGCTGCCAGGAGAGTATGTTGGGGGTGCCATTCCAAAAGAATAGTCCTACAAAGCAAACCACCATAGTATGTACATTTCTGGTGAGCTGGAGTAACACATAAGACAGGTGTAAAGGCAGCCTTTTTGTTAGTTTTATATTATTTTTATAGTTTATTAGTTTATATGGTTTAAACTCTCTTTTTATATCTGTTTTCACTGTATGTGTACAATCTCTGTTTTACAAATAAACATGTTATACATGACAAAGGATTCCCAGAACACCCTGACTTAGCTAAAGGGATGGCACAGCAAACAGTATGCTTTTAGGCCTGGTGTTTCTAACTGAAATGTCAAAAAGAGCTATCTGATTTACTGCCCTTGGAAAATGTGAAAACAAGCCTAATGCTCCACCTCCTGACTGAAAGGGGTTGTAAAGTCAGAAGTTTTTTTTATCTTAATGCATTCTATGCATTAAGATAAAAAGCCTTCTGTATGTAGCAGCCCCCTCAGCCCCCTATGACTCATTTGAGCCCCATCTCTGTCCAGAGATGTCAACAAGTCACTCGGCTGTCCGGGACTCTCCCTCCTAAATTGGCTGAGACACAGCAGGGGTGCCATTGGCTCCCACTGCTGTCAATCAAAGTCATTAAGCCAATCAGGAGAGAGAGAGGGGGTGGGGCGAAACTGCAGCACCATGTCTGAATGCACACACATGCAGCTCGGCTCAGGTGCCCCCATAGCAAGCTGCTTTCTGTGGGTGCACGTGACAGGAGGGAGGGCTCAGGAGCAGCAAAGAGGGACCCGAGAAGAGAAGGATCCAGGCTGCCCTGTGCAAAATCACTGCACAGAACAGATAAGTATAACATGTTTGATATTTAAAAGAAAAAAAACACTATTTATTAAATTTTATCTTTATAATCCAGCCCACAACTTGTTATTAAAAACAGAAATTATGTAATATAAAAAGAATAAACTAAAAACATAATAGAAAATATGTACAAAAGCACTATACATAATGTATATCTATTAGGGTACATGTAAACATGATCAACTTATTTAAATATGTGTTTTTTTTATTTAATTTCAGTGTAATAAAATGTGTTCTTAGGAGCGACCATATTTTAACATAACTTATGTGGATTTCCTGTTCGTCTGTGCTAGTCAATGGGTTTAGCTTTAAACTGCAAATCTATGGGTCTGCCAACTCAATAGACCTGTGTTGCTGATATCCTAACATGGCCATACACTTTTTTTTTTGATCAGCTGGATTTTTTTATCCACACCAATGAAACAGATTGAAGAAACCCCAATCTGACAGGGGCACTAGCCAAAACTGCTTAGCGCAAAAAATTTGCCAAAATGCCGGCTCAGCAGAAGTCGAATAAACAAACAACCTCTGTCTAGCGGTTCACACACTGATCAAAATTCAACTGATGCAGCAGGGAATGTCAATCAGTTTATGGCCAGCTATAGGACACAGAGTAATTGCTTGGATCGATTTATAGATCTGTATATTTAGTACAATATCCAAAACCAGTGCATTTAAAACCAGTGCAGTTATTACAAGATCCTCAAACTGTGAAAGGTATAGTCAATAGTGGTACTACTGTCTCATATAGAGTCTCTGAACAATAAACATTTAGGATTATTTTCCTATCAAACAGCTGTCACTTTAATTTCCAATAATTTTTATTCTTTTTCAAAGACATGTAACAAAATTACAAATGCTCATTTAAAAAAAGCCGTGGATAATACCATAGCAGAGCAAAAGTATTTTTGCCAATGTGAAACATGTTTAACATTATAGAGTACACATTAAAGCGGAGTTCCACCCACATTTTTCACTCTTCACCATGCAGCACTAACGTGCATCCCTAAAATGAATTGGCAGTTTATTTTATTTTTTTCTGTTCACTTACCTGATTTAAGCCTATATCTAATTTCACTTCCTCCTTTAGCAGCCATGGCCATGGACGTAATTTCCGGTTTTGCATTGGCTTCCAGGAGATCTTGGTCAGCTTGGCATGGCACTGCTCCCGTAATATTTACATTGGCGTCTATGGAAATTCTTGGTCAGCTTGGCATGGCGCAGCTCTAGTAAAATTTACCATTGGAGCCTATGGAAAATCTTGGTCAGCTTGGCATGGCAAGCTGACCAAGATTGCACTGCACTGCACATGCGCGAGATCGTCAGGTGCATGCTGGGTAGCCAGCATGCACGGAATCCAGGAAGGAAGACACTGTAGCTTCAGATGCCCACACTGGAGATGGCCGCGCTGTGCAGGAACCTCACAAAGTAAAACAACGATGCTGCACAAATAGAAAACTGGGCATAGTTTACAGCATACCTTTGTTATATTGCATGAGGCATGAGTATTCTAAGGGTATTTTTATCTTTAAAGTCATATTTCGGCTGGAACTCTGCTTTAAGTGCCTCCACAACGCAATACAAAGAACAGATCGGGTAAACAAAATCCAGAGTATGTCATCTCGTGCAGATCCCTGGGCAGAGGGCCCTATAAATTTTGATGCAAACAAAAACATTTATCTCCAGATAGGAAAATAAACAAAAAGATAAAAGAGGAGGACAAGAGAAAAGTGACTGTGCAACTACACCACGCTACCAAAGATGCTAAAGAGCCAAAGGGGGCACTAGTGCCTCGTTTCCACTGAGCAGATCGGTTCGATACGGTTTGGTACGGTACGCTATTTTGGGTGTTTCCATTATAAAAGCGTGCCATAAAACCGAACCGTACCGCACCATTCTGGGTCCTGCTTCAGATGTGGGGCCATAGAAAATGGAACGGTTCGGTTAGGGCGGAGCTACAATACATTCCACTGATTGGCGGACACGCTAGGCATTTTTCTAAACCCTGAATGGTCCCTGACAGTCCGACTTGCAGTGGAAATGCTCACCAGAATAGACCAGACCATTCAAACCGCTCCAAACTGTACCGACCCGAACCGTTCCGTTCAGTGGAAACAAGGCATAGGTGTTCCCTGTAAGATATTTGATCCATGGGTCCCAAGTTTTTTCAGACCCTTTAATTTTATCGTTCAAGATAGCTGAAAGTCTTTAGTTAACCAATATCCAGGATAATTTAGCCTTACCCAAGTTAAACAGGACTATCGAAGACTTCGAAGACCTGGCAAAAGCAATTCTTGCAGCTATGAAAGCAAATGCGATTAGCCGTCTTGTGTACCTAGGAGCCTCCACTGCTGGGTGGCCCAAGAGAGCCTGTTGTTCATTTTTTTTAGATTTGTCCCTGTCAAAGTGTAAATAAAATTATGAACCCTTATCCAAAATCTTCGCACTTTTGAACATGTCCACTGGATATGAAACAGCTGTCACTTTCTTCTCTCTTTATTTCAGAAGGGAAATGAGTTGGCACAGGAAAAACCACAGTTTGCTCCAACAGTCTCTGAAAAACTCCATGGATTACATGAGCAATGGGATGAGCTGGAGACAACTACCCTAAAGAAAGAGCAGACTCTGTTTGATGCCAATCGCTCTGAGCTGTATGAGCAAAGGTTCGCAGATATTGCTAAGTGGATAAAAGACATGGAGCAGCAAGTAGAATCTGATGAGTATGGAAAGGACTTGACCAGTGTCAACATCCTTCTAAGTGAACACAAGGTAGGGGAAAAACTGTGTATGTACAGTAAAAGCTGCTATAGAGCCATCCTGGTATTGATTAGGCATTGTTATACAGTTGACATTCTATATCAGGCATACATACAACACCTAAAGATTATTCTGATGCTATTTTTATTGATGAAAGGAAGAGTTGCCTCCATCTTGAGTTTATCCAAACCATTTTTTTATTTTTAGCTTTAAAATGTGGAAGGGTTACAGCCTGGTTTATATTGCTAAATATCATAAAGTATGTGGTCAAATCCAGGAATAACCAATGTTCAACATATGGCACCAACATCCCCTAAATATGGATACAAGAAAAGAATTGGGAGGTGTGGGACTTTATAGGTGCACTTGATACAAATCCATATAATACGGATTATATAAAAGATATATATTTTTATTAAATCACATAGAAAAAGATAAAACCATTTTATACAGTACATCCACATCCATTTGTGAGTAAAGGACATGGCTTTCAATGTTATATTGCTGTTTCCATGCTTTTTATTCAACATGTGTCGCTGTGAGGCTTCTTCAGGAAAAGGCGTGGGATCACAACTACTAAATAAATGAACAAACGTATAAAAAAAAAAAAAAATCATAAACATAATTGCAATACACATATACAAACTCTATGCATATCCTAGATGAACAAAGAACACAAATGCATCCCCCCTAAACCTGGCAAGGGTCCATTGAATGGAATTGAATAGGTTTTATCCTTCTATTTTCCGTATACATCTCATGAGACTATACCCTTCCCTGAGGGAGATCCGGCATATGTGGGCGATCATTACTAAGTTGGTTGGACAAACAGGGCCATCATAACTGATTAACTTTGCCATATATTAGCTTCAATTCCTCATCTTTTTGAGGTAGGAACCAACATTTTGGGGACCCTTGCCAGGTTTAGGGGGGATGCATTTGTGTACTTTGTTCATCTAGGATATGCATAGAGTTTGTATATGTGTATTGCAATTATGTTTATGATTTTTTTTTTATATGTTTGTTTATTTATTTAGTCGTTGTGATCCCACGCTTTTTCCTGAAGAAGCCTCACGGTGAAACATGTTGAATTAAAAGCATGGAAACAGCAATATAACATTGAAAGTCGTGTCCTTTACTCACAAATGGATGTGGATGTACTGTATGAAATGGTTTTATCTTTTTCTATGTGATTTAATAAAAATATATATCTTTTATGTTGAATTAACCACTTCAATACCCGGCTATTGTAATATGACGTCCGTAGGAGGGATCTCCCATCCTGGGTGGATGTCATATGGGCTTCCCGGCCGTCTACGGGGCGCGGTGCGCGTGCCCGGCGGCCGCGATGTCTGCCAGGCACCCGCGATTGCCCGATAACACAGCAGGATTGTGGATCTGTGTGTGTAAACACACAGATCCATGTCCATTCAGAGGTGAGGAGACCAATGTGTGTTCGTGTTCCCAGTACAGAGGAACACAGATCTGTCTCCTCCCCTTGTAAGTCCCCGCCCCGTACAGTTAGAATCACTTCCTAGGATACACATTTAATCCCTTGATCGCCCCCTAGTGTTAACCCCTTCCCTGGCAGTCACATTATACAGTAATCAATGCATTTTTATAGCACTGATCGCTGTATAAATGTGAATGGTCCCAAAAATGTGTCAAAAGTGTCCGATGTGTCCGCCGCAATGTCACAGTCACAATAAACAATCGCAGATCGCCGCAATTACTAGTAAAAAAATTAAAATGCCATAATTCTATCCCCTATTTTGTAGACGCTATAACTTTTGCGCAAACCAATCAATATACGCCTATTGCGATTTTTTTTACCAAATATATGTAGAAGAATACGTATCGCCTAAACTGAGGGAAAAAACTTTTTTTTTTTTTACATTTTGATATTTATTATAGCAAAAAGTAAAAAATATTGTGTTTTTTTTTTCAAAATTGACGCTTTTTTTTTGTTTATAGCGCAAAAAATAAAAACCGCAGAGGTGATCAAATACCACCAAAAGAAAGCTCTATTTGTGGGGAAAAAAACATAAAAATTTCATTTGGATACAGTGTTGCATGACCGCGCAATTGTCATTCAAAGTGCGACAGCGCTGAAAACTAAAAATTGTTCCGGGCAGGAAGGGGGTGAAAATGCCCTGTATTGAAGTGGTTAAAAGCATGAAAACAGCAATATAACATTGAAAGTCGTGTCCTTTACTCACAAATGGATGCAGATATACTGTATGAAATGTTTTTATCTTTTTCTACGTGATTTAATAAAAAAATATATATTTTATATAATCTGTGTTATATGGATTTGTACCAAGTGCACCTATAAAGTCCCACACCTCCCAATTATTTTCTTGTATCCTGGTTTATATTGCTGTGTACCCCTACTAGGGAGATTCACCCTCTTTATTTATTGACCATTCTCAATGGGAAAGAAAGTTTAGGAAAATCGAAAAAATCTCACTAGAACAGTAGGTGAAGGGAAATTTGTATTCTATACGAGGCACGATCGTTCGATTTTTGTATAGTGTATAGACAACTTTCGACGTCCGATTCAGACTTTCTAAACAAAAACTTCTGAAGGAACAAACTCCAAAAAATTTCTCGTGCGTGAACAGAACTAATGATTTAAGTTTAATGTGTATGGTTTTCCCACAAGAAAAATCAGAAACAAAAGACTGTGCATGACCAAAAATAATAGACAACAAAAAAAAGCCTTTGTTGTTCGAGAATTTTCGTACAATTAGTACTATACTCGTTTTCGGCCTGCTGTGAAACAGAGGAAAACCGGACGATCTTTCGTCCAATTTTCGTATAGTGTGTACTGGGCTTAAGAGGAGCTTAATTCCCTGTAATTTTGGAGAGATTTCCTGTCACTTCCTGTTGTGTCTCTAAAACAGGAAGTGAAAGGAAAATGTCCCTAATGGGGCATAGACACCAAGAAAACTGAAAGAAATTCCAACAAATCTATTGAAAGCTGAAATCAAAAGTTTTGGCTTTGAGCGCAAGTTCACACTGACTGCGGGAATGAAATCCTGTGAGTTCAGCTGAACTCGCAGGATTTCATTCCCGCATGTCAATCCCAACTTCGGGGGTGATTTCAGAGACATCTGTGTGTGTTTCTGCACAAATTTCACCCCGAAATCACCAAAAGTAGTACAGAAACTACTTTTGGGAATCGGTGCGGCGTCACACTGATTCGGACGGTGCCATTGCTGCCCATTTGGCATGCGAACCAATGTGAACCAGAGCTAAATATAATTTAAATCTATTGTCATATTAGTGGCTGCTAGATTTTTTTTAAATGTGTTATCCAAGCAGAGGAGCTACAAAAGAACAGAATGTATTAACTAACTCAGCAGAAGCAGAAGTATTCTAAAAATTGGCATATTAAAGCTATTGCGTAAAACCAGTTCATTATGCATTTTTTTATCTATCTGTGACACCAACACCTTTTACCTGATTCTAAATTTATTTTTATTTTTTTTGTATTGGTATATCTGTAGAGAATAGAAGATCAAATAGATCATAAAGCAAAAGAAATGGATGAGGTTATTCCAGACATACCATCAGCTTCTGGAGACAAGGACTTTGGGGAAAAGGAACAAAATATCAAAATGCGTTTCCTACAGCTTCAAGCACCAATGCAGGAAAGAAAAAGAAAGCTACAATCTTCGAAGCAAGTACACCAGCTACACCGGGATTTGGCAGATGAAATTGTACGTTGTGTTCTTCTCTCTGGTCCCCCCTCTCATCATTCAGAGAAAACACTGTTCTCCTTCTCCTAAGTGGATTGGAGACAGAAAGTAGGTGAATGTTCCTCCTATCATCACATGCCACTGATTTATGGGGAGGGTGTTGGAGGGGTTCTCCAACACATTCACCATACAACCAATGGTAGGAGGCAAAAGCAAAATACATTTTATTACCTGCATTCACTGCTTCCTGTTTTGGTTAGTGGACCATATATCTGTATGGCTTGTGGACACCTACCGATTGCACTTACACTATATAGTCAGTGTGACGGACTGCCTGCCACCCGACTGAGTGCCTTAGCCAAATGGTGACTCCTGACTTCCAAACCCTTCCAGCAGACCGGTAGCTAATATCAGCCCTTTACCCCAAGCATCATACACAGACAAGATGTTGAGGTAAAACCAAAGGAATAACTTAATTCAACAGAAATACAGGTTTTTATACACTTCAAAAAAAGGGGCCGTCACTAGATGAACAATAAAAACAAATATTAAACATTGGGGTAAACATCCCACAGTGGTTAGGTAACGTGGTAAAGTTGATACAAGACTAATCACATCTTGTAGGAATCTCCAGAAGGATTAGCAAACAAATAGAAACCATAGGTTACTCAATTAACAATGGGAATACACACCTAGGAGGCACACAATGGGGAAATTACACAGTGGGAGGAAGACACTCAACACCTAGACAGGATAAGCAAACACAGGTACACATAACAGCAGGAGACCCCAGCTTCAGGTTATTTTGAGTCTCTGAGTTCTGCTTTGAGTCTCTGAATCTAAGAGGGGGTTGAAGTAGTCAGTGCTGGTTTGGGCTGTTGATGATATATCCCAACAAAACACAGAGGCCCCAAATTTGAATCCTGATCCTCCAGTTTTCAGATTCTGTGTGTTTTGGGGAGACATGAACTTGAATCCGAAGTAAAACTATTCCAAAGAACCCCCAGGCACACACCTCCCAAAGAATAGAGCCCCCTCAAATGCCAGGGCATATAGTCAGTAGGCAAGAGGCTAGCCTGCAGTCCCCTCCAACTCTCACAGTCAGAAGTATATGAAAACCCCTTCATAATTACTTCCAGTTAAATCGGAGGTCCACCCTATGTTACAACTTTTGCTCAATCACATTACAGCAATGTATTCAGTTATAAACTGAACTTTTTTTTTTTTCTAATGTACCTGTGGTTTTCTGATGTTGATCTTTGCTTCCTGTATGTGTCCACTGCGGATATGGATGGGTATTTTGTGGGTATTTCGTCATTTCCTTTGTGCCGCACTGTCTCCTGGGAGCTTGTGTCATTGTTCCCAGGAGTCATTGCGGAGGCCTGCCACGAGTTCTCGCGGGATTTCGAAAGAGGAAGTGGTTTGGTTGCCATCACAACGAGGCGGAAACTTCCGACGACGCCGCCCGTTGTGATGGCAACCCTGAAGTTTACGGCGCTGCTCGCCGTAAACACTGAGCATGCGCGGGAAGGAGTGGTGAATGCTGGGAGCTCAGCATTCACCACATCCCGGAAATCAATGCTTGTGGGCTTCACATGCCCACAAGCAAGATGGGAACGGCCAGGATCACCTTTTATAACTACTTCTTAGAAACGAAAACGGACAGCAGCAGATTTAAAACTCCCAAACAGTGAGTATTACTTTATGATTGGTAAAGTGTCTGAATGAATACAAAAAGAAAAAAAAATGAATGGTCGCGGGACCTCCGCTTTAAGGATAGTGTTATAATACAGAATACAAAGACATTTTAGAATAGGGTGCTCTTCTGACCTTGTGACAAGTTTGGAAAAGGCCTTTTCTATTTTAGAATGACTGTCCGCTGTGCACAAAGCCAACTCCATAAAAACATGGTTTGATGAGTTGAAAGAACTCAAGTGCCCTGCACGGAGCCCCAATCTAAACCCTACTAAACACCTTTGAGATGAATTGAAACACTAATTGTGAGCCAGGTTGCCTTGTCCAACATTAGCACCTGCCTTCACAAATCTTTTGGTTGAATGGGCCCACATTCCCACAGACACAGTCCAAAATCGTGTGGAAAGTCTTCCAAGGAAGGTGGATGCTGTTATGGTCACAAATTGGGGTCAGTCTCCATAATAATGTCTGTTTTTTTGGAAAAAGATGTCCAACAAACTCATATAGGTGTAATGGTGTCTATAAACTGTTATCCATATAGTGTAAGCCATAAGGTGAGTCAGTGCTCTAAAGGGTATGTCACCTGGGGGTTTATTACCTAGCGACAAAAAGTGCAAAAACACTGTTGGTTCTAACCTTTCCTCACCCTACTAAATATATTTTTTGGGTTTGTTTGTGTTCCTGTTTGAGAGATTTCTCATTACATTCTGTCCTGAGAGGAGGTGAGGGGAAATCATGGCAATAGGAACACAGGTGGCAATAAAATCCTGTCAGAAGCTCTAAAGCCGATGGACTTTTTTCATCGGACAAACCGATCGTGTATGAGCCCCATCGGTCTTTTTTCCATCTGTGTTTAAAAATAGAACATGTTTTAAATTTATCCGATGGTTAAAAAACCCATAGCAAATTACTATCGTCTGTTGGGAACTCCATCCGATAAAAAACCCACGCATGCTCAGAATCAAGTCGACAAATGCTTAGAAGCATTGAACTTAATTTTTCTCGGCTCATTGGAGTGTTTTACGTCACCGCATTTGGAACGGTCGGTTTTTTGACTGATGGTGTGTAGGCAAGACTGATGGAAGTCAGCTTCATCGGTTTTCCGATGGAAAAATCCATCAGTTTAAAAACCATAGGAAATCCGATCGTGTGTACAGGGCTTTACTCTTCCCTGTTCTATCCAAAACTAAATAAAACATTTTGGCTTGAGTTGGACTTTAACAGATGGCTGTATTGCTTTAAAAAAGTCATAATTTTTGGTTTGGATTCTTCTTATGTATTATAACATTATAACATGTCGGTTTGCTTACAGCTTTGGGTTCAGGAAAGAATGCCACTTGCAGAATCCAAAGATTATGGAAACAATCTTCAGATGGTGCAGATGCTTTTAAAGAAGAATCAGGTATGTCTACAAAATCCCTGGCCTTTTTACACAACAGTTGGCAATTATGTGCTTGAATGATTCATAATGTCAAAACTCTTTTCACAGTTGGAATGAAAATGCATCCATGGTGGGGGGGGGGGGGGGGATTTGAGAATCATAGATATTGTTACTATGGTTCTTTCTTGCAATATATACATTTTTCCATTATTGTTTCCAAAATATCAGTTAGTAGAGCTACATAGGTTTTCTTAGGACTTGCCTGTCTGTATTGCCTGTGGGTGGGTGCAGCATGGTGTGGCGGCAGTAACACACACTCCAGATGCAGTTGAAAACTTGTATTGAAGTACACTTCACAACACGCCTGGTGGAAGGAGACCTGACCAGGAAACACTGACGGATTAAAGCAAGGTATAGTGGAGCAGGTCTCACCTGAGCTGATGGCGTCTGTCTCGAGTGGCAGAATGCGGCCTAGCTGGTTTGAGCCCAAGTGGGAAGGTTTCCAGGAGAGTGGCAAATCCCTACCCTTTTCCTACTCATCTGGAACCTTTCCCTGTCTTTAATACTGTCACTGAAGCTAAGACTATTTTCATCAAGTAGAGCAAATACCTGTTGATCTTACCTGAAATGCAATGCCCTTGTCACTTCCTGTGAGGTGACATTTTATGTGGTGCATCTCACTACCCCTTATACATTACTGGTAAAATCTGTTTAAGACTTTACAGAAAGAAATTGCGGGTCATGAGCCAAGAGTTGATGATGTTATCAAAAGGGCAGAGACTGAGACTATTGAAGGTGAACCAGAAATCAAACCTCAGCCAGTCAAAAAACTGCGTGAATCACTACAAGAGAAATGGAATTACTTGAAGACCGCAACACTGAACAGGGAGAAATCCCTTAACCAAGCAAATGAGGCTCAGCAGTACTATGTGGATGCCAGTGAAGCAGAGGCTTGGATTGATGAACAACAGCTTTACATGATTGGGGATGAAAAGTCAAAGGTATGTCATAAGAAATAGAGGTGTTAAACATAAAGTTCAGTTCAGCTCAGTTATGGGCACCAGTTTACAAAAAGGATATCGGGGAACTGGAGAAAGTGCAGATAAGGGAAACCAAACTGATAAAAGGCATGGAGGAGCTCAGCTATGAGGAAGGATTAGAGGAACTGAAATTATTCTCTCTTAAGAAGAGGAGATTAAGGGGGAATATGATCAACATCTATAAATACACAAGGGGTCCATATAGTGAATTCAGTGTAGAGTTATTCACCTTAAGGTCATCACAGATGACAAGGGGCCACTCTTTACATTTCGAGGAAAAAAAAAAGTAAGGGCTGTGAAAATGTGGAATAGACTCCCTTAAAGAGGAAGTAAACCCTCTTTTTTTTTTAAAGAACACCCTGCAAGACAAAGGCATAATGAGCTAGTATGCATAGCATACTAGCTCATTATGAAGTACTTACCTGAGAGCGAAGCCCCCGCAGCGGTGCTCATTGCCCTCCTCCGTCGGCGCCATCTCTCCAGGAGTGACTTCCGCATATCACGGCTCCGGCGCTGTGACTGGTTGCGTTTGAAGCGGCACACTCAGTGCGCCTGCGCGCCGTTGTCTACAGCGCATGCGCCGTAGACATCGGTGCCTTTCTTTTGCAAATATCTCCTAAACCGTGTAGGTTTAATAGATATTTGTTGCACCTACAGGTAAGCCTTAATCTAGGCTTACCTGTAGGTTAAAGTGGTCTGTAGGGGTTTACAACCACTTTAAGAGCTGGTTCTGGCCAGCTCAGTAGATTGTTTTAAAAAGGGCCCAGTTTATTTCCTAGATATACATAATATAACTCGATACTAATATTTATAGGTAAAATTGATCCAGAGAATATCCGATTACCTCTTGGGCTATCCGGAAGGAATTTTTAGCCCTCCTGGAGTAAATTGTTTTTTTTGCCTTCCTCTTTTTTTTTTTGTATATTATCTCTTTATTTATAAATTTTTCAGTTTAACAACTTATACAATATGTGTCTCCACCTTACGTTTCCATTTCATAGCAAAACAATCCAAAGCATACATTCCCTCCCCCCATTTAAAAAAAAAAAAAAAGAGCAAACAAATAATATAAATGGCCTACCCCTCCTCTCTCTCTCTCCCCCACCTTTCCCCCCCCCAGTCCGTCCTGGACTTGATTAGTCCTGTCTCAAACCGCGCCCTGGTTTCCCCCAGGGCTCTGTCCTCCCGCCTTCCTCCCTTTTCCCAACATCATCATATATTCTCATGATTTTTTGAACTCTGCCCACTTCCCCCATGCGTTATTGTATATTTCTATTGATCTCAACCAATCTATTTTTACTATCCATTCCTTTATAGTGGGGCTTCAGGAGTTCTCCACAGTCTTGGGATCAGACTTTTAGCAGCATTGAGGAGATGGGGGACCAAATTGTTCCTATATTGAGCTGTCTTTCTATCTGTATATCATGGAGCAAACATTTCCACGGATCTTTCTGAATCTGTTCCCCTGTTATTTGATAAATGTTATCTATTACTCTCTCCCAATACGGCTGGATCCTCTCGCACTCCCACCATAAATGTGCAAAAGTCCCAAGAGGGCCACAGGCCCTCCAACACGTTGGGGGGGGTCTCTATGTTCACTTTGTGTGCTCTCTGTGGAGTAATATACCATCTTGCTATTAATTTGTAGCACATTTCTACTGTCTTAACATCACTAGAAGCACAACAGGCTGTCTCCAAAATCGTATTAATATGTTTATCTCCCTGTAAGGGACCTATTTCTTCCTCCCATTTACCCAAATACAGGGGATATTTAGGTCCTATTTCATCTATCAATATTTTATAGATTTTAGACACCCTCTGTCCCAGGCTCTGCAGGGAGGAGAAAAGTTTCTCCATTAATTTCATATCGCCCTTTCCCCGCAGTGGTTGGGGGAGAGTCTGTGTAAAATGTTGCCTTCCTCTTGATCAACTGTAGGCATAGGATTGTATAAAATATTTTTTTCCCTTCTATTCGTTGAACTGAATGGATTTTTTTCAGTCAGACTAAACTATGAAACTATGTATATTTGAGCTTGTTAAAGTTGGCCTAATGTAAAGAACACATACACTGTCTCATAGGTGCCCCCTAAATTGCCAAAAATGCATGATCATGCAGAAAAAGTTTGTAAATAGAAGACAATATAGAAAAAAGGGTCTCCAGAATTTTCTGCAGCCAGGCATCTCGGCGCTTTGTAACCAGGGGGATCTGGAATTATGTTTATTTTATTATTTAAAGTGGAACTGCAGTGTGGCTAACGGTCATCAGCTCTTGTCATAATGTGCTTGCACTTTATGTCAGACTTTTCTCTGGGTTTGCCCTCCTCCAACATTGAGAGCTCCACAATCCCTTATGCATTGGGTGACCACTGGTGATGTAACTCCTGCACATGCAATTGGAATTCACATCATTGTGGTGCCTGTCTTCATTCTTGACAGATTTCAGGTGCAGGAGGTGTACACTGTACTGTGCATGGGCCGCAATCAGTAAAACAAGAAAAATAATTACTAGGAGCAAGGGGAATGAGTTATGTTGGAAAAAAACAAAAAAACATGCAAAGTCTCTTCTGATAAAAAGCTCAATCTCCTAACTTGTTTTAGATTTCAGATCCACTTTAACTTTTCAGTGTAAAGTTTTTTTTTTTCTCCACAATCTGATGCATTTTTCTATATTGTGGGGACACTTATTTTCTTTTATATTTTGGGTCCACATTATTGAACCAGCTTTTTAGTTAAAATGAACATATCACACACTCCAATCTAGTATCCAGGCAGTCAATTTACTGAGGAACTGGTGCCATAGTGATGCCCAGAATTGTCTGTAGAGCACAGCATGTGTAGAAGGCTTCGTCGTTATGACATATACTAAGGTATTTCAGGATTTAAGTCTGCAGAATTTCATGCTGTTTGTTCTGTATCATAAATAGGTTCAACTTTTTGTTGAACTGGTCCTGATGATGTCATTATTATTTTTAATAATATACTTCATTGCTGGAAATATTGTACCACACCACAAAATGCATGCATCTACTGTTTATGGGTAAACAATACACAGTTTTGCCAAATATTTATGTCTGAAGAAAGATTTGATTAAATTAAAATAAAGACAATAAATCATAATTTTTGCAGGAATCTGAATACTCAGTCTTTAATTCATATAGTTGTTCAGGCTTCCCTAAAATGATGTTGTATCTACCACCTTATTTAGCTTTTCCTTACCTGAGTCTGACATTGCAGCCTGAGTAAGATCCTCAGGGATAATGTGAAGACTGACAGTTGCTGCTCTATCAGCCAAGTGACCACACTCAGAAGTTGAGTATGTAAGGTCAGGTAGCGGACAGGCAGTGTCAGACTTCAGGTGGCCTCTGAACCCCTGATACAAGCCAAAGTGTGAGAAAACACTTCTGCACGGTGCTAAAGATTCTTCTTTCAAGATTTGTGATACTCAGCGTTCCCATCAACTCATCGGAAAGGCTCATGGCACAGAAGATACTGTAAAAGATTTGCTAGCATTATTTGGACCAAGGGCACACTTAATCCAATCCTGGGATTTCATAAAATTCTGACTCTTGGCCAGGAAATGAGTTCATAATTAAGTTTTTTGGTTTTTTTTAGGATGTGGAGGATGAAGAAAGCGTGGTGTTAATGCTGAAGAAGCACCTGAATTTGCAACAAGGCGTTGAACAGTATGGAAAAAATATCAAGGAATTGGCAGAGCAATCTCAGAAACTGCTGGCCTTGGATCATCCTGATGGGTATAAACAGATGGATAATAGGCACCTCTTCTTACAATTATTAACATACATTAATAGTTCAGTAGTCAAGACTGTTAGGATGGTTAGCTCTGAATACAGGTGGTAGCAGCCCTGCACTACTGAAATATTTGATGATTTTTAGAGTGTATATTCCCACTCTTATAACTGTGGTATTGCTAAAAACCTATGGCAGACTATTGTATAGAAGAACTATAATGTAACCATCCCTGGGGTGATTGTGATGACAGATAAATGCTGATAACAACCATGTATTCCACATAACTGTATGTTTATAGTAAAAAATTACTTTGGATGGCTAGAATTAAAATATTAGTCCCCAAATACATCTATCTATGACTTATGAAGAAGTCTTGCATATTTGTACAGGCTCCTCTCCCATACTGTAATAGCTTATTATGATTTCACTGCACAGTGTAAGCCACTTAAAGTGTGTATTTCAAGTTGCAGCAAGTTCAATAAAGAGCTATAGGATGTCCAGCATCAATTTTCCGACCCAGCCTTACTGTTCCCGCCCTGCCCCATTAATTTATTGACTTTCTTTTCCTTCGGTCATGGAGGATCAGCATCGCATTTTAGGCATTACCTATGGCAGTCTGTATGCAAATGCAGCCTGCTAGGAACGCTCTACACCTCCAGGCTGACAACTACTCATCAAGAAAATTTGATAATTTGCCTAATTTCTTCCAAGTACCAGCCCATTGCTTGCATCAGGGCTGAGGGCTCTAGAGCGGAGTATGGGAACAGGGTGCTGTGATGTTTAAAGGAAGCATTGTGATGTGTACAGCACTGTGCTAGCCCCTCCAACCAGCCATTATTTGCGTGAATTCTATGGAAAACCACAGAGACCCAGTGATGACATCACTGAGTCTAATAAAATAAAATTAAAAAAAAGGAAAGGTTTATTTATTAGCATGTTGAGGAAAAGGAGGATGAACCAGGGAATGGATAATATGAGTAAACTTTATTTTTAATTTTTTTTTTTTTTTAACAATCGGGATTGTTTTATTAAAGGAATAATAATATAGCATATACAGTATGAAGAAACATAAAACATAAAAACAGTTTGACATGGTATGACACAGCATTGTCAGTATAATGAAAAACGTAGACATAATCCAAACAATTATCCAGCTCAAAAGGACAGATATGTTTTAAAAAAATACTACATTTTCATAGGACCAATCTCAGCATTCACAGCATATAATAACCAATAACATCCCAAGGCAGAATGGACAAAAACTGAGGGGGAACAGACATGGGGGAAAAGGGAGGGGGAAGGGCAACAAAACACTGCGGCCTACTTATCAAATAGGGGGGGCACATGAAATCCACTCTATTGGGAGTTCCGTGACAGCCAAACATTATCGAACTTCCAAGGTCAGCCACGATTAATGTACGTCAACTTGTAAAGAGGCAGGGCAGCATCAATCATGGCCTCCCAGGACAATAGGAGGAGTAGGGGAGGACCATCTACAGAGAATTTATTTTTTGGCATAAAATAGCAAACATGAAATCAATTATTTACTATGATGGGACCTTTGAGCATCATCATGGATCCCGAACAGGGCCAGTTCCGGGGACATAGGGACCGACAACTCAAGCCTAAGGTTAATGAGCTCATCTCTTGTTAAAAAAAAAAAAAAACGTTAACAAGCTCAAACACTTCGGACCAGAACGTAAAGATGCTAAGGTGCTCCAAGAACATGTGAAAGTAGGTACCCAGCAGTGTCTGACAACGGTGACAGTGAGGGCCTATATCTGGGTATATGCTTTGCAGTCTCACTGGAGTAGAATATACCCGATGTAAAAAATTAATTTGTATTAATTTGTCTCTAAAGGAAATTACCAATTTGGGGCATTGCTCTAGACAATTCTCCCAGTCCTCTCGGTCTAGAGCGGGAATGCCTCGTTTCCATGAATCCCACAGTTTGTCCACTTTGGAGGAGTAACAAGCAGGGTCCTATATAAGCCAGATAAAGGTTTCTCAAGATCCTTCTGAGACAGCAGTTCCTCAACAGGATCCAACTGGAGGAGAGGAGGAGTGGGAAATTGAGCCCTGGCAGCATGGCGGGGTTGAGCATAGTGAAAAAACGTCCAACCCGGCAACCGGAAAAACGTTATCTTTAAAGCAAAACATTTTCTTCTGATGAGATAGCACACAGCTCTAGGAGAGCCATTTGGCAGGATCCTTACTAATTTAGCCAAAAACACAGATAACTCAAATGACCCTCGATTCCTGAAGTTTGTACCCTGCTGCAAAATCTCCCTTTTTATGGCCATTATCAGGCTGGCAAAGATGGTATTTACATTGTCTTTTGTTTGCAGTGAACAGATAATCCGACACCAGGACAACCTAGAGAAGCAGTATACAGCCCTGAGAGACATGGCAGATGAACGAAGGCAGCATTTGGACAATATCTATCATATGTTTCAACTGAGGCGTGAAGTGGAGGACTTGGAGCAATGGATTGCAGAGAGAGACATCAAAGCCTCATCCCAGGAGATGGGTCAAGATTTAGACCATGTGACTGTAAGCACACATTAAAATCTTTTTTAGTGTTGATAGAGATCGTGTGTTCAAAATTATGAAGGGTGTCCAACCTAAAAGATTAGGAGTGGTTTCAAAAACATTTCCCTAGCCCACCTCCTTCACCGTTTACAGCTAAAATAAGTCCTCATTTACCTGCCCCAGAGGGATGATTACCAGAGCCGATAGGTATGGCCTACTAGGAGCAAAAATCCTCGCACACACGATCAGATTTTACGCATACAAAGCATTGGACTTTTGTCCGAAGGGCGTTGGCCAGGAACCTGTCTTGCATACAAACGACACACAATTGTCAGCCAACAAACACAAACGTAGTAACATACTACGTGTTTTTTTTTAGCTCTTTAGCGCCACCATTTGGCCACCTTCTGCTAATGTTGTGTTTGGTGAGTATTCTTGTTTGGACTTGTGTATACACGATTGGAAAACCCGACAACAGACCGTTGTCCATGGAAAATTTTAAAGCCTGCCATCCAACATTTGTCCGCGGAAAACCCGACAACAATTGTCTGATGGTGCGTACAAACGGTCGGATTTTCCGCCAACAGGCTGTCAACACACAATTCCCATCGGAAAATCTGATCGTGTGTACAAGGTTTTAGTTTGATTTACATCTTGCACTTGAGGAATTCATCCACTGTGCCACACCTTAAGACCATAAGACCATCTCCATTCTCTGGAGAATGCTCCGTCATTCCCTATGGAAGTCAGCAGTGCATACCTATAAATATATTTGTTTTATCTATGTATATAGTAGTTTTGTCTTGATTTCCTTTAATTGGAAATAAATGTAATTTCACAGGTGCTCCGAGATAAATTCCGTGATTTTGCCAAGGAGACGGGAATAACTGGCCAAGAGCGGATTGACAATGTGAATATCCTAATTGAAGAACTGATTGACGCTGGACATTCTGAGGCTGCGACCATTGCAGAATGGAAGGACAACCTGAATGAGAGCTGGGCAGATCTGCTGGAACTGATTGATACTCGTGTACAGCTGTTGTCTGCCTCTTATGATCTCCACAAGTTCTTCTATGATGGTACAGAGATCCTGAGCCTGATCCAGGAAAAGCACAAAGAGCTACCAGAGGAGTTGGGTGGTGACGTACATACAGCACAGTCTCTGCACAGAGTACATACAGCCTTTGAGAGGGATTTCCATTTTATTGGATCACAGGTATTTACATATCATATCTATGCATCAGTTATATGTTATCTGAAGTCTATTAAGTTTAGGTCAACAAATGAATTGTTAAGTCCATATTTGTGTGTTCCAGCATGTCCTTATGTATTGTTCATGATATATAATAAATAAATAATCCAACTTGGTGAGTATGGTGCCCTCATAAAGGGCCACAGTGGGTGTGTACACCCAGGAACTGAAGCTCAAATATTTCATATATACAGTCACATTATTGTATAACTCCAGCTTCTAACAAACCTGAAATATCAGTTGCAAGTACATCAGTACAAATAAATACAACCAGCATATTGTTTCATGCAAAATGACAGATCACCTGTAAGCCATATACAGTGCCTTGAAAAGGTATTCATACCCCTTGAAATTTTCCACATTTTGTCATGTTACAGCCAAAAACGTAAATGTATTTTATTGGGATTTTATGTGATAGACCAACACAAAGTGGCACTTGTCAAGTGGA
Source organism: Rana muscosa (assembly GCA_029206835.1). Classification (NCBI taxonomy): domain Eukaryota; kingdom Metazoa; phylum Chordata; class Amphibia; order Anura; family Ranidae; genus Rana; species Rana muscosa. Next base: position 147,879,652 of record CM055126.1, on the reverse strand, counting down.
AGGAAAATGATAAATGGTTTTCCACATTTTTTACAAACAAATTTCTAAAAAGTGTGGCATTCATTTGTATTCAGCCCCCTTTACTCTGATACCTCTAACTAAAATCCAGTGGAACCAATTGCCTTCAGAAGTCACCTAATTAGTAAACAGAGTCCATCTGTGTGTAATTTATTCTCAGTAGAAATACAGCTGTTCTGTAAAGCCCTCATAGGTTTGTTAATGAACCTTAGTGAACAAACAGCATCATGAAGGCCAAGGAACACACCAGAGGTCAGAGGTCAGGGATAAAGTTGTGGAGAAGTTTAAAGCAGGGTTAGGTTATAAAAAAAATACCAGGCATTGAACATCTCACGAAGCACTGTTCAATCCATCATCCAAAAATGGAAAGAGTATGGCACAACTGTAAAACTACCAGGACATGGCCATCCACCTAAACTGACAGGCCGGGCAAGGAGAGCATTAATCAGGGAATCAGCCAAGAGGCCCATGGTAACTCTGGAGGAGCTGCAGAGATCCACAGCTCAGGTGGGAGAATCTGTCCACAGGACAACTGTTATGCCGTGTACACATGATCGGTTTTACCGATGAAAACAGTCCGATGGACTTTTCTCATCGGACAAACCATTCGTGTATGGGCGCCATCGGTCTTTTTCCATTGGTGAGAAAAAATAGAACATGTTTTAAATTTATCCGATGGGAAAAAAATGATAGCAAATTCCGATCGTCTGTGTGGAACTCCATCGGACAAAAAACCCACGCATGCTCAGAATCAAGTCGACGCATGCTCAGAAGCATTGAACTTCATTTTTCTCGACTTGTCGGAGTGTTTTACGTCACAGCGTTTGGGACGGTTGGATATTTGACTGATGGTGTGTAGGCAAGACTGATGGAAGTCAGCTTCATTGGATTTCCGATGGAAAAATCCATCGGATTACAATCCATAGGAAATCCGATCGTGTGTACAGGGCTTAAGTTGTGCACTCCACAAATATTGCCTTTATAAAAGAGTGTCAAGAAGAAAGCCATTGTTGAAAGAAAGCCATAAGAAGTCCCATTTGCAGTTTGCGAGAAGCCATGTGGGGGACACAGCAAACATGTGAAAGAAAGGTGGTCAGGTCAGATGAGACCAAAATTTAACTTTTTGGCCTAAAAGAAAACGCTATGTGTGGTGGAAAACTAAAACATGGTGGTGGCAGCATCATGTTGTGGGGATCCTTTTATTTTCAACAGGGTCAGGGAAGTTGGTCAGAGTTGATGGGAAGATGGATGGAGCCAAATACAGAGCAATCTTAGAAGAAAACCTGTTAGAGTCTGCAAAAGGCTTGAGACTGGGGCGGACTTCACCTTCCAGCAGAATAACAACCCTAAACATACAGCCAGAGATACAATGGAAATGGTTTATATCAAAGCATATTCATGTGTTAGAATGGCCCAATCAAAGTCCAGACCTAAATCCAATTGAGAATCTGTGGCAAGACCTGAAAATTGCTGTTCACAGACGCTCTTCATCCAATATAAAAGAGCTTGAGCTATTTTGCAAAGAAGAATGGGCAAAAATCTCACTCTGTAGATGTGCAAAGCTGGTAGAGACATCCCCAAAAAAACTTGCAGCTGTAATTGCAGCGAAAGGTGGTGCATGGCACACTTTCACATTATTATTTGTAAAAAAAATATGAAAACGATTTATCATTTTTCTCCCACTTCACAATTATGTTCTACTTTGTGTTGGTCTATTACATAAAATCCCAATAAAATACATTTATGTTTTTAGTTGTAACATGACAAAATGAGGAAAATTTCAAGGGGTATGAATACTTTTTTAAGGCACTGTAAATTGATAACTTTGTACGCTATCTAACAAAAACTGATGGATGGAAGCCTTAAATCATTGCAGGTTCAGGCATTCCAGGAGACTGCAGCACGTCTGTACTCTGCCTATGCAGGAGATCAAGCTACCGATATACAGAAGATGGAGAGGGAGGTGACGGAAGCCTGGAAAGCTCTATTGGATGCCAGTGATGGTAGGCGAACAGAGTTGATAAGCGCAGCCGAGAAGTTCCGCTTCTTCAGCATGGTTCGTGATTTGATGCTCTGGATGGAAAACATTATTAGACAAATCGAAACCCAGGAAAAGCCAAGGTAACTACTGTTCATATGAACATTTCTAGTTAGGAAGTCCATACGACATAATCATAACGTAAGCGAATATCTGACAATTCAGTATATGAAGATATTTTATACTTTGGTTTAGTAAATTTAAATAAATGCATGAATAGTTAAAGTGGTTGTAAAACCTTACATATACCCAGTGAATGGACTATCCTCAGGTGATACACAGAGATGAAACAAATCCTCCTACATAAGTTGTAACTGTCTATCTGCAGTCTTCTCCTCTCTACATCTGTTCAAAGTGCTGTATTTATAAACTTGTCTGAGAATTCAGAAACCAGGGGGTTGAGAGCAGAAGTTACACTCTGCAGAGCTAATTGAGGAGAGCTTTGAGAGCTGATTGGATTGAAGAGACACACCCCCTTCACACAGCACAAAGCAACAGAGCTGAAGCCCTGCCTGCTCTTAGGACCATGTCACACTTGCAATTTATTTGCAGCAGTCTTTTTTTAAGTAATTTCTTGCTAAGGAAATAGTTATTTGAAATAGTTAACTCAGTTAACGCAGCTCAGCTATTGAGTTTCATTAGCGATTTGTGTCAGCAAAAAGATTACCAGCAACAATTGCACTACATTTACCTCTATAGCTTAGCTACAACTAATTGCAGGAGAGCACTAGTTTAACCTACAGCATGCAATTATTTCCCATAATTAAATCATTAACTACAAATTGCTGTTATTTGTTATTGCTAGCATTAGTGATTTGTATCAGCGATCAATCGCCAGTTCAAGATAGCCCTTTGGATTTGTTCTCACATGTGGTCGAGGGAAGGTGGTAAAAATTGGTGGTTTGACTGTGGTTTTACTGCCCACCTTAGGCTAGTCAGGGTGGTACATGCTGCGACAACAATAACAATTATTCTCCTTGTCACATTTGGTGAGCAGTACTGCCGCCAAACTTGACCCATCCACCCAAGTGAATAGGGCCATTGCACAACAGCCCTGCAACAACATGTAATGTGTTGGAGATACAACAAACCCTCAGCTTAGCTTATTGACTGCAGTTCAGAAAAAGGACACAAGATGTCACTAATGCATAGTGATATGCTATGCTATGTATTTTTCTATGATGTGTTGTATTTCCTGTACATAGTGATGTACTTGTTGGTTCTTTTTCCTGTCTGTGTTCTTCTTACCATGTGAGGTGACATCTTTGCTAGTGTGGCTATGTTCCAATAAAGAAGCCGGTTCCTGTTACTCCGCTGAACCTATCAATCGTACTTTGCAACATAATGCGTGTGGTTGCTGCGCAGAGATACAAGCTTTTCAGGTTTAAAACCAGTGGTGGCAGGTGCTAAAATTTTCTTGGGGGGGTGGCAAACAAACCTCTCCATGTCCACACTCAACCCCACATACGGAGCCCTCCGTTGCCGCGGCTTCCCAAGCTTCCACCCAGCTAACCCGGTCTTCTTTAGATCTGCCTCCTGTCCTGATTGGCTGGAAAGAGAAGCCGGAAACTAATAGAAAATATTGATTCACTAGTATTCCAAGTGGGAGGGTTCGGGGCGCAGAGAGGACAGCCTTTTACAAGCCAATTAAAGCCTCAGGCTCTAATCACGTGCTTGTAAAAAAATGATAGACTTCATAGAAAACTATTAGTCCGGCACCCTGCATGCAAACTAGGGGGGTGTGAAAGGCATGTCACTGATGGCATTTAAATAATATTACTTTTCATACTTACTGTCTTTCCAGACTGGAAAATATGGGTGTTCCATTTTTTTTTCTTCCCAATTTACTAAATGCAGTTGATAGTTGTTATATGTGACCCTTTGGAACAGTTAGGGACTACGTATAAATATCCTTATTCTACCAGGACTGGTCTATACTCACTACTTGTGTATGTTCACTAATGTCACAGTGAAAACACATTTTCAGGAATGTTTTTAATGCCTGATTAAGGTTTTTAATGCCTGATTGATGTTTTATTGATTATTCCCCCTTGATGTTTTACAGAGATGTGTCATCTGTGGAATTACTGATAAAATATCACCAGGATCTGAGGGCTGAAATAGAGGCCAGGAATACAAGTTATTCCAGCTGTGTTGACCTTGGAGAAACATTACTGGCTCGGAATCACCCAGCTTCAGAAGAGGTAAGAACAGGTTATTGGAAAAGTGCAAAATGCTAGAGTCAGTACCAAGCCTAGACAAACATTGGCATAGTTAACCACAGACTGGCAGTTGTCTTAAGCTACCAATATACAGTGAGGGAAAAAAAGTATTTGATCCCCTGCTGATTTTTTACATTTACCCACTGACAAAGAAATGATCAGTCTATAATTTTAATGGTAAGATTATTTTAACAAAGAGACAGAATAACAAAAATATCCAGAAACACGCATTTCAAAAAAGTTATAAATTGATTCGCATTTTAATGAGTGAAATAAGTATTTGACCCCTTCACAAAACATGACTTAGTACTTGGTGGCATAACCCTTGTTGGCAATCACAGAGGTCAGACGTTTCTTGTAGCTGGCCACCAGGTTTGCACACATTTCAGGAGGGATTTTGTCCCACTTCTCTTTGCAAATCCTCTCCAAGTCATTAAGATTATGAGGCTGACATTTGGTAACTCGAACCATCAACTCCCTCCACATATTTTCTATAGGATTAAGGTGTGGAGATTGGCTAGGCCACTCCAGGACCTTAATGTGCTTCTTTTTGAGCCACTCCTTTTTGCCTTGGCCGTGTGTTTTGGGTCATTATCATGCTGGAATACCCATCCATGACCCATTTTTAATGCTCTGGCTGAGGGAAGGAGGTTCTCACCCAAGATTTGATGGTACATGGCCCTGTCCATCGTCCCTTTGATGCAGTGATGTTGTTCTGTCCCCTTAGCAGAAAAACACCCCCAAAGCATAATGTGTCCACCTCCATGTTTGACGGTGGGGATGGTGTTCTTGGAGTAATAGGCAGCATTCCTCCCCCTCCAAACACGGCAAGTTGAGTTCATGCCAAAGAGCTTGATTTTGGTCTCATCTAACCACATTTTCACCCAGTTCTCATCTGAATCATTCAAATATTCATTATAAAACTTCAGACAGGCCTGTACATGTGCTTTCTTGAGCAGGGGGGACCTTGGGGGTGCTGCAGGATTTCAGTCCTTTGCGGCATTGTGTGTTACCAATTGTTTTCTTGGTGACTATGGTCCCAACTGCCTTGAGATCATTGACAAGATTCTCTTGTGTAGTTCTGAGCTGATTCCTCACTGTACTCATGATCATTGAAACTCTACGAGGTGAGATCTTGCATGGAGCCCCAGACCAAGGGAGATTGACATTTGGGTTTCTTCCATTTGTGAATAATGGCAACTGTTGTCTCCCTCTCACCAAGCTGCTTGGCGATGGTCTTGTAGCCCATTGCAGCCTTGTGTAGGTCTACAACCTTGTTCCTGACATCCTTGGACAGCTCTTTGGTCTTGGCCATGGTGGAGAGATTGGAATCTGATTGATTAATTGCTTCTGCGGACAGGTGTCTTTTATACAAGTAACAAGCTGAGATTAGGAGCACTCCCTTTAAGAGAGTGCTCCTAATCTCAGCTCGTTACCTGTATAGAAGACACATGGGAGCCATAAATCTTGCTGATTGATAGGGGATCAAATACTTACCGTATATACTCGAGTATAAGCCGAGTTTTTCAGTACATTTTCTTGTGCTGAAAATGCCCCCCTCGGCTTATACTCGAGTCACCTTTTTGCGCCTAATCTCCTGAACTTTGGGGACCCGGTACTGGCCTCCCGTAGGTCCCCTGGCCCCCAAACATGGCACACATGTAGCCACACTCTTTCTCTACAAGTGTGCAAAGTTTTTTGTCCGGGGGACCTACGGCCGGGGAGCACCGATTTTTCAAACTTGGGCACCCCTTCCATAGACTCCCATGTTAAACAGTAATTTCTCTGGTGACTTTGGGGACCCGGTACCAGACGGTCATAGGTTCCCTGGACCCTAAACTGGGCACACAAGTAGCCCCATTTGTCCTCTATAAGTGTGCAAAGTTTTTTGTCTGGGGGACCTACGGCCGAGGAGCACAGATTTTTCAAACCCGGGCACCCCTTCCATAGACTCCCATGTTAAATGTCAGTCTAGTTATGGACACAGTGAGGCATGGGCACAGTGAGCCATGGACACAGTGAGGCATGGGCACAGTGAGGCATGCACATGGACACAGTGAGGCAAAGTGAGGCACAGTGAGGCATGCAGATGGACACCCTAGGCTTATACTCGAGTCAATAATTTTCCCCATTTTTTTGTGGTAAAATTAGGTGCCTCTGCTTATATTCGGGTCGGCTTATACTCGAGTATATACGGTATTTCACTCATTAAAATGCAAATCAATTTATAACTTTTTTTAAATGCTTTTTCTGGATATTTTTGTTGTTATTCTGTCTCTCACTGTTAAAATAACACTACCATTAAAATTATAGACTGATCATTTTTTTGTCATTGACCAACGTACAAAATCAGCAGAGGATCAAATACCTTTTTCCTTCACTGTACATATTTTTTTTTTTTTATTATCAAACTTGTGATTCAACATATCAAGCGAATATAATACAAATTCATATTTTCATGAAAAAAAAACAAAAAACTATATAAACATAAAACATCCCACATTATTCTATTCAAACCTGGTAAAAAGAACATACACCAACATAAATAAAAAAAGAAGAAACATCGGGACGAAGAGAAAAAAAAACTGTCTCCCTTCCCATTTAGCACATACTATACTTATAGCGCAATTGAGTCGGCTCCCTTACTTCCAATTGGGGAATCCCACCTCTTGTCTACTCAAATTCCTAGTGTACCTTAGTTCTGCCACCGATTCCTACCCCCCTATACACTGGTGCACTGAGGTGTTAAAATCACATCAACTACTCTGTGCTCCCTGACCAATTCCTAAATTACATCCCGTGAATAATTATCACTTTAAATCCCCCCAAAAAAAAAAAAAAATTATCAAAAGTGTAAGAGACTTCTAAGAGCCAAACTATCACCAAGCACTGCTCCCCCTTTTTCCTCCCCCCCCCCCCAGTAGTGCTTCCCTAACTAAAGTGCATAAAAGACTCCGGGGATTACCCGAGCCTGTGACTACCGTGCCTATCACATCCCCATTACCTCAATCTTTATGTGTTCACATTCTCCCCTACTTGAAGATGAATTCTTTATCCACCTCTCTTGTCCCAGACCACTCATCCTACCACCAATGTATTTCCGCTTTAGGGATAATAACGGAGCCATCCTCATCACATATTCCTCCCACGCACATGTGCATGGGTATCCACACACTCACGCTCCCATACACCTGTACGTCAAAAAAGGGGAAGAAGAAGAAAAAAAAAATCACTGTACATCATAATCTGCTTTAGATCTAATATTAAATTATTAGTTATTTGGACACAATATGAATAGATTTAGGTAGGACTTTATATTGTAGTTTTGGTAAAAATAAAGTCATAAAATATGGCACCAAACATGTCAACATGACAGCCATGCATTTTAATGGGAAATTTTGAATAAGAAGCCAAGCTATTCTGATATTAAAAATGATCTTGGCTCACCAAATTCCACTTGTTTTATACTCATTGGGAATCCTACTATATAGAAAAGTTAAATTTGGCCCGAGCCAAGTGATATAAATCATAAAATATGGCACCAAACGTGGCACCATGACAGCCATACATTTCAATGTCAAATTTTGAATAAGAATCCAAGCTATTCCTATATGAAAACCATCTTGGCTCACCCAAATTCCACTGTGAAGTCTATTTGTGCCCCGTAACATCACTGGGATGGTGGAACCTGGTTTTTACCCTTTACCCCTATGCCTGTAAAAAGTGGTACATGCAGTTAAAGTCTTGTTCCTTTTTCTACATGCAAAATTGAAATGTTAGAGTCTGGCAAGCTAGTGAAATAATTTGCTATTATCGGCTATTACACAGCCACCTTATGAATACATGTAGGTATGACACAAGTGTGCCAAGGTAAATTTTTACTTTGCTTAGTGAATATGGTGAACATTCACTTTGCAAAGAATACTCAATCATAAGCAAGGAAATAAAAAAAATTAAAATAAAACAGTATTTTTGCCTGCACATGACTGAATGATGGATGTGAGCAGAGCTTCACCTCATCCACTAAGATCTGCGCAAATTCCCTTGTAAAGTGAACAGTCTATTTGCCTTCAAATCAACCCAAAAATGTCTAAAATAGACACATTCAAAGTGCATGTAAACCCGATTCATGAAATTTGAGCAGGGCACATACTTTATACATTGAGGGTTTTCCTATCTCTCTTCAAAGCACTATGTCCCGTGGCTGTCTCCTGCTCCGTTCTTCTGTTATCAGCATGATAACTTCTAACAAGTTCTCCATCAACTGAGATAAAAGCAGCCTGAGTTTTGTGTTGGGAAGGATGCTATAAATAGATTAGCAGAGTGCTGAACATTCAATGAACAGTTCTGAAAGTCTCTACCTATGAGGAGAGGGGGTGTGTGCCTTTCCTCCCATCAGCTGTCTTGGCTGTATGCCCAGACTTCACTGCAGTGCTGAACAGGAAGAAAAAATCTCCTAACATGATTTGAACTTTCTAAACAGCATATAAAGCTGAAGAAAGCAGGTAAACATGTAAAACTTAAGTAGGGAGATTTGTTTCATCTCTTTGTATCATCTGGGGCTGTTCACTTCACTGGGTATATGTTAGAGTTTACATCCACTTTAATGCAATGAAAGGTGAAAGGAAAATGTATTTTTTTTTATGCTTACTTTTTGGCATTAAGGATGTCACTATGTATCCTTGTGACTAACCCTTCATTTGCAGAAAGTATACAAAATATGGGTCTAAGCTTAGTGGGATATTTTTAGGTCGTGCACATTGGACTGCTTACACATCTGGATTTGTCCAATTGCAGGCGATGAGACCATAACCTGCAAATTTAGCTTGTGGAAATATCCCTAAACACCTACCAACCACCCAGAATCTGCTACAGAAGTTGAAATGTGTAACACAGTGCAACATATAAACTTTAGGGAGCACAGGCATTACATTTTCTTGTAATTTAATGTTTCTTGCAAATGTGTGAATATATGAAAATATTTAGCTTTTTGGTGCACAAAATACTTAAAGTATTGCATTCCTCTTCTTTTTTCAGATAAAAGAAAAACTTGAACAACTAGCAGAAAGAAGAGCTGGAATGATGGATAGGTGGGAAAAGCGCTGGGACTGGTTACGAGTGTGTAAGTAACTGTAAATAGTGCCACCTAGTGGTTAGTTAGAGAGTGTGTTTAAGGCAAACCACCACATTGGCCTACATTATTTAGCTGGCCATATATTAGTAGAATGTTGTTTGAAAATATTTGTTTTAAGAACGTTCGTTCAATATTCTAATGGTTAGTGGGGTCAAATCGACATTTGTTTTTGGCTGCAGTAACAAGAAAATTTTAAGGAGCAGGATGGAAAATTATTCTCAAACAAATTCATTCCTAACAGTGATTGTGAATTTCATTCAGTAAAATCTGTTCATGTCAAAATAATTAAAAAAAAAGACTAAAAACGAATAAAATGTTGAAGTACTTTTAAATGACATTTGGCAAATCGAGTTTACTGAGAATTTTCGCATGCATGTTAATACAAGTGTTCATTCAAAAATCTACCAATCTATGGCCAGCTTAAGATTTCTGGCTTCATTCACAGGAAAACGTTTTTTATTTTTATTAATTTTTTTAAACACAATAAACAACATAGCATAACATGCGAATTATCAGAGTAAGCACTTTTTTCAGTTATAGACAAAGTAATTTTAGAGCCCTTAAAGATAGAAGTGGAAGAGCAGAAATTAAACTCTGAAAATCGGATTATATCTGTAACTATAGACAGTTTGTAGTGGGGATGGGGTTCCAAAAACCATACTGCTTCTTCATTCAATAACTGATGGAAACATTTATTAATAGCTAGCTTTGGACCCCCATTTGTGGGAATTGGAGGTGTTTTTGTGTTGTATCCTCTGTCTGATGGAATGACATTACCTCCACACACACCATCCCCATTCTTGTCCCCACATGTCTTGTCTTTATTACTCACTTTGCTGTCCATTTTATTGGATTGGACTGCACTGGTAAAGTATTATGTGTCTCCACAATGACCTGTCTATTGGCTTCCAGCATTGTAAAAGCATTACATCTTGTGCTACCTGTGGCTTGAGGTGGCATTCCTAAATTATTGTACCATGTACTCTTGGCCTTAGTTCTCTATGGTAGGGGCAAGTGCCCTCCCTGTGGATTCCCAAGATTTTGACTATAGAAGGGGATCTTCAGACAGATAAAAAAGGCATTCAGTAAAACAGATAAAAGACAACCTCTTTCTCTATGCATCTGTTTATATATATATATATATATATATATATATATATATATATATATATATAAACATACATACACACACACACAGTATATATACAGAGAGAAAGAGAGAATAAAAAGGGGAGCATGAACATTGGGTGGCAATCGTATATATAAGGGTACTTTCACACTGAGGCGTCGCGGGCGTTGGCGGTAAAGTGCCGCTATTTTTACCCGCGCTTTACTGTTGTTTTTGCAGCGATTTTTGGCCGCTAGCGGGGCGGTTTTAACCCCTGCCAGTGGCCGAAAAAGGGTTAAACAGGGTTCGGAGGCGCTGCCCCATTGATTTTAATGGGCAGGGGCGCTTTAGGAGCGGTATATTCACCGCTCCTACAGCGCCTCAAAGATGCGGCTGGCAGGACTTTTTTTACCGTCCTGCCAGCGCAACGCTCCAGTGTGAAAGCCCTCAGGCTTTCACACTGGAGATAAAAGGAGCGGCTCTTTCAGGGCGCTTTGCAGGCGCTATTTTTAGCCCAATAACGCCTGCAAAGCGCCTCAGTGTGAAAGCAGCCTAAAATTACATCTATGCTATAAAATAAACTTGTCTGACCTGCATTTATATACAGTCTCTGTACTGTGTTATTTAGAAACTTTTCTTACTATATATGCAAGCTCCTGAAGAAGCGCACCAATGCGCACAACATGTAGAGCGAATTTTCTGAGCGACTTTATATTGTGACTCAACCACTCCACGCATTTTATTACCACTGGATGCTGCTACTGGTTACTCTTATTATTGCACCAACTTGGTTTAACATACATTTATATATCTTGGAGGTGTTAATAGAGTCTTTGGGGTCACTCAACATTATAATGTTTTTTAATATGTGTCTGTATACAATGGTTTTAACTTTATCCAATTAAAAACGTCAATTATTTTTACAAATCCTATGCGTGTGCCTATAAAGTAAATGTTTCTATTTTCAATTTTCTTTTATGCTATAAAATAACTACAAATGTTAAAATCAAGGCAAGGGTGCCAGAAATCTCAGCTTCTGACTGCTTATATGATATACAAGTTTTGTCTAACTTCTAACTAGAAAGATCCACCAAAAGGATATTTTGGTCATAGATATAGATGGATATAGATGGATCCAGGTGGAGTCAGTCATTGGCTGACAGTCATTGGCTTCATATAAAACGCCAAGATACCACCAATTCTTTCCTTGTCTACCTGGGTGTTTTGGGTGTTCTCAGCCACCTTTTCACGTGGAAGAGTAAATCTCTTGTAATGGCAAGTATGCAAATCCAGAAATTCACTATTTGAACTCCTAGGGGCGACAAATTGTCAGGCGGTTTAACTCTTCATTATCTGCCTAAAATGGAAACATCATTTAGAGGTGAATAAAACAAGAAATTGGTCGCACACTGGAACTCCAACTTATCTTGATGTCATCTTTATTGTCAACAGGGTCAGACAGATACAGGCAATGGTAGACCCGTTGGTTGTGAACAAGCAAGCTATCGCTTGTGAAACGTGTCTACCATTGCCTGTATCTGTCTGACCCTGTTGACAATAAAGATGACATCAAGATAAGTTGGAGTTCCAGTGTGCGACCAATTTCTTGTTTTATTCGTCTTCCACGGTGGTGAGCTGAGGTCTGCACCTGTGATCTACCTTACACCTGATTCTGCCTGGAGCGGTGTGCTTCTTCTTGTCATCATTTAGAGGTGCATTGACCCTTTTGAGTAGCTCATTCATTTATTTAAAATGGAATTGTAGCGTGGGGGAGAGGCAGCGGTTTGATTCAGCATACTTACACATTTTGGCAAAATTACTTGTGAATTTATCATCCATCAGTGCTGGCAGGTCCATGCTCACCCTCACTTCCTTGGCCATCTTCTTTTCCACTGCCTAATGCAGCGCCTAAAAAAATTGTGAAAAAAACTATTAAAAATGATTGTAAAAAAAATATTGGCAAAAATATAAAAAAATATATAAAATGGTAAGTATTAATAAAAAATAATAATTACACCAATCTCTGCCCTACTGACACTGTGCACTGCTCTATTGACACCAACCTCTGCCCTATACATATATATATAAACACACGCATGTGTGTTTAAGCTTTGGGGTGCACACCCAAATGCAATAGGCTGCACACCCTTTGACAGGCTCCATCTAATACCTACGAACAGCTTTACTGATATTGTCTTTTTTTTTTTTTTTTTAGTGTTGGAAGTTTGCCAGTTTGCAAGAGATGCCTCCATGGCAGAAGCCTGGCTTATCGCAAAGGAACCTTACTTGTACACCACACATGTGGGAAATAGTATGGATGATGTGGAAAAGTTATTAAAAAAGCATGAAGCCTTTGAGAAATCCACAGTAACATGGGAAGAGAGATTTTCAGCCCTGGAAAGGCTCACCACGGTATGTATGCAACATGATAGGCTGCAACTTCACATTCGCTGAGGCAGCTTTCAAAATTCCTCTAAGTGAGGGAAAGTGGTATATATGAGAGAACTGAGTAGGATCAACACAGATGGCTGCAGTTCCCAGCTGTCCAGCTCCTAGCAATGTCTTACAATATATAGATACATACTTTACAAATATTTTTAGATAAGATGTGTGGTCTGAGTGCTAATATAAGCATTGCTAACAGCTGTTCGTCAAGGACCCTTCGTGGGCCCCCACCCATTAATAAATGGTAGGAAGGGGGGTATACTGTATATGTGCAGAGTGGGACTTTAAATTTGCTACATAGAAGAAAACACCATATATAGATAAAAACAAATATTTATTACAAATTTTAAAACAATATGATCCTTATAAAAAACAAATAGAATGGTGTTCCATCAACAATCAGTCGCAAAGGGAAAGAAATGTTTTCTTTAGATTGTCCTTATTGTCACAGGATGCTTTCCTAGATCAACACATTTTGCGACATACTCGCTTCTTCAGGATCTTGCATCAAGACATGTGTAGTATATAGTGTGATCCAATGTAGAAGAGTCCAGTCATCATAGGTGAGCACAGCCTATTGCATTAGGGTGTTCACTCCAAAACTCAAACACATTTGCATGTGTGTGCATGTGTATATATACTAATGGTGTCAGCTGAGCAATGGATGGTGTCAGTAGGGAAGAGATTGGACCCAGTAGGGAAGTGGACAGTGTCAGAAGTTAACAATTACAATTTTTTATTTGATCTTATACATTTTTTTTAGGAGCCTTTAGGGGTCTTTTGTGAAATATTAGGGGTCCAAACAGGGGAAATCTGCACCACACAGGGTGATTAGGGTGTGCCCAGGCACACCTGGCACACCTTGTGCGCACACCTATGCCAGTCATCCAGGGGCCAAGGACCGATCTCCAAAACACTCCCAATTTATGGTGAAGTTGGCACTTATTGTAGATATACTGTATTTCAGGCATGTCCAAAGTCCGGCCCGCGGGCCAATCACAGCCCACGTTCTGGTTTTGAATAGCCCGCCTGGCTATTTGGACATATATATCTTTTGTGGCCCCCGACGATCTACCAGCGCCACAAAGGATGTATATGCCTCGGAGAGGACGGCGAGGAGGCAGGACGAGCACCGCCGTCGTACACACACAGGAGAGTTTCCTGTTTACGAGCGGCCTCTGTAATAGGAAGTCCCGTCTTCTCGGGCGCTGCCATTGGACGACTGTTCTGTCCATCAAAGGAGGTGGAACTCTCTATTAAAGAGGCCGCAGTGTAAACAGAAGATTCTCCTGTAGGTAATCTTTGGCGCTCGTTAGTGCATTCCTGGCAATGGTGCTGCATTCCTGGCAATGGTTCTGCATTCCTGGCAATGGTGAGTGCATGGCAATGGTGCTGCATTCCTGGCAATGATGAGTGCATTCCTGGCAATGGTGCTGCATTCCTGGCAATGATGCTGCATTCCTGGCAATGGTGCTGCATTCCTGGCAATGGTGCTGCATTCCTGGCAATGGTGAGTGCATTCCTGGCAATGGTGCTGCATTCCTGGCAATGGTGCTGCTTCCTGGTAATAGTGAGTGCATTCCTGGCAATGGTGAGTGCATGGCAATGGTGCTGCATTCCTGGCAATGATGAGTGCATTCCTGGCAATGGTGCTGCATTCCTGGCAATGATGCTGCATTCCTGGCAATGGTGCTGCATTCCTGGCAATGGTGCTGCATTCCTGGCAATGGTGCTGCATTCCTGGCAATGGTGAGTGCATTCCTGGCAATGGTGCTGCATTCCTGGCAATGGTGTGTGCATTCCTGGCAATGGTGCTGCTTCCTGGTAATAGTGAGTGCATTCCTGGCAATGGTGGGTGCATTCCTGGCAATGGTGGGTGCATTCCTGGCAATGGTGGGTTCTGCATTCCTGGCAATGGTGAGGCTACATTCCTGGCAATGGTGGGTCTGCAGATGGGCACTTGTAAGGCTGCAGATGGGCACTGACCCTTATTTTGCTTCACAGTTCTTTATTTAAAATTAGAATTTTTTCCTGAATTTTCGCTCTTAAAGTTAATGTGCGTGTTATACGCCAATAAATACGGTATATCCAAATAATACGCCCAAGCTCATCTCTTTTCTCACACACAGCCACAAAGGCAAGATAATTCTTGTTGGGCAGTGTATTAGTGCTTGAACGAACACACTTAGAACTAATTTTAATGGTTCAAAGAATGTCAGGCAAAATGGTCCGCCCTCACGCATGTTCACTTCATCAAATCTGGCCCTCTTTGAAAAAAGTTTGGACACCCCTGCTGTATATGTTCCATATACATAAAAAGTGGAGGAAATGGGCAAAATGGCGACCCAGCGTTTCCCAGGAATAATTGGACACCAATCTCCCTGACACTCTGCGAGGGTATGGTGTCTCTCTGTGTAACATTGCCTACTGACGTAAAGCAGTCCCAGCTTTGGCACAATTTCTGGCGAACAGGCAGGGGAATACCAACACCCCCCCCCCCCCCCCCATTCACCAAAAAGAAAGTGTGCCAACAGTTGGGAACACCAGGCTGTCAATTTGCCCTTTTTCCCTCTCTTATGCATATGAAATGTACATATACATTAAATGCCAACTTCACCATGAATCAAGTGTTTTAGAGTTTACGGCCCTTGGCCCCTGGATGACTGGACTCTTCTAAATTGGATCATACTTTATATACATACATGTCTCAACACAAGATCCTGAAGAAGCGAATAAGTTGCCAAGCACGTTGATCTAAAAAACATCATCACAATTAGCACAATCTAGATTTTTTTTTTCCCTTTCCCATTGATTGATTGATTGATGGAATATTATTCTTAATTGATTTTTTTTGAGGATCGGATTTTTTCATTTTTTAAATAAATATTAGTTTTTTATCTATATATGTTTGCTTCTATGTGGTACGTTTAAAGTCCTACTCTGTACATATATACACCCTTTCCCCCTGTTTAAAGGGCTGGGGCAGGAGACCCTTGTGTGTGTAAAAAAAAAGATAGTACCCACTACCCATAGAACGTATGCATTTGGTTGGACACAACCCCACTTTCTAGTTCTTTTGGATATAACAGCTGCTCCTCATTCAAGCAGAGGTTGTCTAGTAATGTATTTTTTATCATGGAATTATATTTGATTGAGAAACTCAGTATTCTATGTTCCTTAATAAACATCCTCAAATTGCTAAGTAATGGATGATTACCCCAAAATTACCTATTATGTTAGATAGTTACAATGCCAGTTCCTGATAGAACATCTATACCATCATATCTCATTATCTCCTGTTGAAATTGACACTGTTACATTTGTTTCCATATTACATATTACTTTTGCATTTTTGCAGCTGGAATTACTGGAGATACGGAAATATCAAGAAGCTGCAATGCAACAAATGGCTTATGCATCTGAAGCTGAAACAAGAGAGGTCCAAGTAGAAATACAGTAAGAGAAAAAAGCCTAAATGATGGTGGCCCAACACTGATAAATATGAGGGACATAAATAAATATGTGTGTCATATAGCTACTCTTAAGCCTCGTACACATGATCGGATTTCCTATGGATTCTAATCCGATGGTTTTGTCCATCGGAAATCCGATGAAGCTGACTTCCATCAGTCTTGCCTACACACCATCAGTCAAAAAACCGACCGTTCCAAACGCAGTGACGTAAAACACCCTGATGAGCCGAGAAAAATTAAGTTTAATGCTTCTAAACATGCGTCGACTTGATTCTGAGCATGCGTGGGTTTTTTATCCGATGGACTTGCCCATAGACGATCGGAATTTGCTATCGGTTTTTGATCCATCGGAAAAATTTAAAACTTCTATTCTATTCTATTCAGTTCTATTTTTTAAAACCGATGGAAAAAAGACAGATCGGTCCCATACACGATCGGTTTGTCCGATGAAAAAAGTCCATCGGACTGTTTTCATCAGTAAAACCGATCGTGTGTACAGGGCTTTAGCTGCTCTTAGATTTTTATCCATTTCTGGGCTCGTCACAATGAATTCAACAAGCAAGGTCATCCAGTACTAACCAGGGACAGAAATTTGCAAGAAAATTGACTAGAAAACTAGTGACTGTTTAATAAAAATGCAGATATACTGTACGTTACATAAAACAACAAGTTTAGTCTGCATAACTTCATCGAAGGCCACCCAGTGACACCCAACACATTTCTTGTATCTCTTTTCATTAACCCTGTCTACTCAGGTCTTTTTTTTTAATGTTATGCCGCGTACACACCATTGGACATTCCGACAACAAAACTGTGGATTTTTTTCCGACGGATGTTGGCTCAAACTTGTTTTGCATACACACGGTCAGACAAATGTTGTCGGAAATTGCGAACGTCAAGAACTCGGTGATGTACAACACGTACGACGAGCCGATAAAAATGAAGTTCAATAGCCAGTGCGGCTCTTCTGCTTGATTCCGAGCGTGCGTGGAATTTTGTGCGGCGGAATTGTGTACACACACTCGGAATTTCCGGCAACAAGTTTTGTTGTCAGAAAATTTGAGAACCAGCTCTCAAATTTTTGTTGTCGGAAATTCCGACAGCAAATGTCCGATGGAGCCTACACACGGTCGGAATCTTCCATCGAACATTTGTTTCGGTAATTCCGAGCGTGTGTACGCGGCATTAGTGTTTTTTCCTTATTTTTTATCAAATCTCTCCTCTATGGTTATAAAACCATTCCACCCTATGTATACAGTACATGCTCAGTACATGTGGGAGTTGTTGGCCACGTTGGATAGCAGATCCTGTTAAAGAGGACGGGCCATGTCTCCGTCTGCTATTTTCATGAGACAGTTGCTTGTCTTTGGCCATCCTGACTCCCAGCAGCTACAT
This sequence comes from Rana muscosa, assembly GCA_029206835.1. Lineage (NCBI taxonomy): Eukaryota > Metazoa > Chordata > Amphibia > Anura > Ranidae > Rana > Rana muscosa. Next base: position 147,861,819 of record CM055126.1, on the reverse strand, counting down.
TAGATCCGATTATAGTTTACTGCATTAGTTCACTGCAGTTTGACTATCAATTATGATGATTTGTTGCTGTATTTTTATACTGTTAAATTAAGTCTATAGTGTTGTTAACACATGATGGTGAACTCAGGTCAAAGCAACATAAATTTATATATTTTTTTCTGAACTTTTTTTCCCTAGTGCTGAACCAAAAGATGACAGAGAATACTTAGAACCTCATCCTAGACAATTAGAAGATCAGCTTATGGAGGTAAAACAATAGGCAGGACCTTCCATTTTTTTATTATTTGTATATAACCTTTGGCAGATAAAAGGATTGTATGTGATTATTCTTTCAAATTCCATCAAGTCTTTTACTTAAGCCAGGCTTAGCAATTTATTGTTTTTAGATACAGTGCAGATATGCTTTGTTTATAAAATGATATACTGAGTATTCCATATACAGGAACAGTATGCCTATGACCAGTCCGATAGAAAACAAAGAAATAAAACAGACATGTACCATGATAAATATACTGGAGCAAGTAAAGAAAAAATATATTATTATTATTATTATTCATATATAATTTGTAAGTAATGTACAGCACATGCTCTTGTGATCCACCTACTCCTGTACATAGACTTAGGAGGGTGACCAGACTTTTCAGAGCTGCAATTCTGTATAGCCCATGGGCGTAGCATAAGGTGTTGCAGGGGTCGCAACCCCGCCCTTAGCTCCAGGGCAACCCCCGATAAAATTATTATCATATCCTCCACAAAGTCCAGCTCCGAACTGCCCTAGGGCCCCACAGCCATGCTCCAGTACTTTGCCTTCCACAGTTCACACCTCTCTGTTCTCATTTTCTGGGGAGAAGCTGTGAACGATTTCCTGAATGGAAAGGGCCGCGGGGTGAGAACAGCCCAGCATGGGAATGTGTCTGTGATGTGTGTTAGCAACATGGAATGGTAACCAAGCTGAGCGAGTTAAGAGGAGGAGAGTGCCGTCCTGTAGCCACGATGGGACCGCTGTCACTGGTGAGGTAAGACACTGCTCAGTGTCTCCTAGTCACCAGCTGGGATTCTCTGTACCCCCCCAACCGGGGTTGTCTGCTTACACCACTTCCCTGACAACTGGGGAAAAGACACATACCTCCAGGAGATGACCTTCCCCCAACACCTGCCAACACTGACAGAGAAACCTTCAGAAATTGCTAAAACAAATCCCTTAACACCTCCTGAGGGGCCCCTGAGGGACTGCAGGCTCCAGATTTTGTGTCACGTGGCTTGGCCCCCCAGATCTAAGTTCCCCCAAAGCCCCCTGACCACCCCCTCTGCCCTGGATGCTATGCCCGGCTGCTGATCTCCTTTTCTATTACATCACTCTATACTGCTCCTCCTCTGCAGGGCTGAAATCACATTCCTTTGCAACACAGCCAATTAGCTACGATCTGCACAGGGTGTATCTACCTACTGCAACTACACTGCCATTCCGACCAGAGAATTTCACAGGTCAGAACGGCAACATAAAAGCCAGATACACCATGTGAAGATTGTGGCTGACAGACTTGTGTAAAGGAATGTGATTTCAGCTCTGTGTAGTGTGGGGGGAGGAGCTGTATACAGTGCTGGGATGGGAAAGAAGCTCTGCCAAATGACCTGCCAGGGGTGATCCCTCTCCTCTGATTCTCCAGCGGCGATCCCTGTTCTCTAAATTCTCCAGCGGTGATCCCTGTCCTTTGATTCTCCAGCGGTGATCCCTGTCTTCTGATTCTCCAGCGGTGATCCCTGTCCTCTGATGTAAGGAGGAACTTAAAACTCTTAAGCAACTTTGAGTATCTTTCCGTGCTGTGAGTGTATCTGCACGCACGGTGGAAGTGGAGGGTGGTTGTGGGGGGGCCAGATCAACTTTTGTATCGGGGCCCACAAGCTTCAAGCTACACCTTTGGTATAACCCATGCCATTACTCCTACCTGAACAGTGAACATCACCACACCGAACTGTTTTGTTCTGTGTAGATTTTAATTAAAGGGTTAGTTTGCCTCTACATACTTTTACAAAAAACTCCCTACAAATTACAGTTTCTATAATACATTAACATGCTGGACTCTGTTTCTTATATAAATGCTTACTTTTTCAGATGCTCATATAATTTTCCCCTCTCTATCCTGCAGATTGCAGGACATACTGAGAGTTAGATGCACAAACTCAGAAACTCACAAAGAAGCATTCGGCTTTGATCACTACCCATGCATGCGAAGTCCGCTCTCTTTTACTCTTGCTAAATGCTGAGCTGCAAAAGAGAGCAGATTGAGAATGTGGGGGTAGGTATCAATCAATGGCTAACGTAGTACATGATTCTACTAGTGTTATTACAGAAGAGACAAACAGAATTTATTCTGCAATAAAAGGTTTCCTGCTTGCAAATATATTTTTCTACAGTAAAATTCCACTTCGAATGAAAAATAATAATGCACTGTAAAGTACAAGTTAACATACAAAAACCCATGAATTCCTTAAAAATGCTATATTTTTGAAATAAACACAATAGGTGACATATAATGCAAACAAAAACATACATTTCACAGTAGCACATTTATTGTAAATAAACAAATCCTAAATCTTAATTAAATAAAAAAAGGAGATTTAAAATTTATAGAAAAAGTGTCCAAAATATATGAAAAAAATTAATTGGGAAATCTCAAATCCAGCCAAGTGTAAAAAAACAAGTGTATCTGGAATACAAAATCGAACACCATAAGTCCTCCACCAAAGTAATCTGTGCCGATTCAACTCCCATAAGAATGAGGCTCACCAAATGATGTTGCCATTTACTCTCGTGTCTGGCACGTCTCGCTTTTTGTGCTCAAAAGCCGCCATACATCGCCAAACTCCATCCAAGTTACAATAGCAATCTCCACATGTAGTTACAAAAATCAAGACAGATCCTCCAATTGTTTAAAACCTTTTCAGATAACTTGTTTTAATAAAAGTAATTCCTTTGCATCAAACTAGTTTCACAATCGCCTTCATAATTAAAAACATATGCTGGGTGCCTTAGTGCTGCTTTCGCACCATTCCCTTGCCCGGACTTGTTTGGTCACCGTCCCGGCATCAAATCCAGTTGCCGTATAGCCATGCCCCGACGTGTTTCATCACTTCCGACTTTGTCACAGGGGGTGTCTATACAGCATGGCAACAAAGCTTAAATGGACCTCCTATTCCCTATTGTAACCCTTACACTGCTAGCTCACTGGACAAGGTGCATATAGACTCTGCAGTCTCGTCCGTCTATTCAATTGACCCCACATCTGCTGGCAGTTCCTAATCAATGGACAACACTCAGTAGGCATGTAGACCTTGCAGTAACGTCCGTCTATACAATTAACCCCACAGCTGCTGGATGTAATTGGGTACAGCAGGAAATTAAGCACCTAAACTTGCTGAATACATTAAGTATATTAAACGCTAGATGATAAACCAAGGTTAAAGGTCTACCATAGTGTATCAATAGGGGTAGGAGGAGTAATATTTTAACTTGAACACATAACATATAATACATTACAGTACCGGTAATCAAATATTACCAATAATACATAAAAATGACATAAAAAATACAATATACATAAACTAACTGATAAAACCTCAGTAGGAACCCATTATTGAATCTTACTACCTAATAATTACTGATAAAACAGTTAATGTCCAGCTCAATATTTAACCCTTCAGTATTTAAAGTATGTAACATATCTCTTACCCTATTAGAACCCCTCCATGATGGGAGTACCCTCTCCACACCCTAAAACTGAAGTGTGGATGGATGGGTCTCTTGCATGACATTGCCTAAAATGTTCTGATACACTGTGATATTTATACCCCTTAATAATATAGGTTACATGTTCACCAGTTCTTGTCTTAATGGTTCTTTTTGTACGTCCTATATACCTCAATCCGCAAGGGCAAACTAATGCATATACGACGTGAGTAGTGTCGCAAGTTATGAGATCTGCAAACTCATAATCGTGACCAGTTAAATCAGAATGGAACAAAGACCGTCTTTTAACATTATGCTTCGCATTATGACAAGTTTTACACTTTCCACATGCTATAAAGCCTTTACAGCCAGGACAAAAAAAAAAATCTAGATGGAGGGTCAATGATTTTTTGAACTACATTATCCCCAAAACTAGGGGATAACTCCTATAAATTAAGGACGATTTTTTGGTAGAACTTGTTTTATCCATCATTGAAACATGCCAATGCCTAGAGAATATGCTTTCAACCTCTCTGTATTGGCAATTAAATTTTGAGATAAAACTCAATTGTTTATCCTCACCACCATCACTTTGAGATCTACTCTCCATACACTGGTCTCTTGGGATGGTCAACATTCTCTATATTTCACAATCTATCTGTGCCTCAGAATACCCCTTTTGCACAAATGTTTCTTTAATATATTCGGACAGTTCAATGAAATCTACATTGAAAGTAAAAAAAATTCTAATACGCATTAATTTGCCTTGCAGAATATTGCGCAGCCAGATAGGGTGATGGCCACTCCTTATTGATAAAAAGCTATTTCTATCTGTAGGTTTAATATAAACCTTTGTGGCCAACAAATCTCCTTCCCTAAAGATGGTTAAATCCAAAAAATTTATGGTATTAACGCTAAACTGATAGTCAAGTTTATTATTATTATGGTTGTTGTTAAGATGCCCCATAAACTGGTAGAGCGATTGTTCAGATCCCTCCGAAATAAATAGCAGATCGTCAATGAACCTCCTGTAAAAACATAACTCCGGTCTCGGTTTATTAAATACATACCTATCCTCCCTCTCTGTCATAAAAATATTGGCAATACTGGGAGCAAATTTGACACCCATATCTACACCATTTTTCTGGGCATAAAAAACATTTTGGTACCAAAAATAGTTATGTGATAAACAAACATCTAACAATTTTTTGTAAAAATACCTTTTTTGCATGAGGTAATTCATCCTTCTGGCTGAGCACCCAGTTCAGTGCCAAAAGGGCATAATCATGCTGTATGATGGTATAGAGCGACAATACATCTGCTGTAACTAGGTATGTGGGATTTGAATCATGTAATTGAATATCTTTAATAGCTAATAACAAGTCTTTAGTGTCTTTTAGATATGCTTGAGTAATTAAAACACTTGGTTGTAAAAATTTGTCAAGATATTCCCCTAATCTAGCTGTAACTGACCCAATCCCATTAACAATGGTGCGAGTCGGGGGGCAAGAAGCATTTTTATGCATTTTTGGGAGGGTGAATATAATAGGAATTCTACAAACACTCGGGACCAAATAAATGTTTCCCTTTTTATTTAATACATGCTGTCTGTAACCATAATCTATAAATCATTTTAACTGGTGTTTGGAAGCAAATATGGGATCTTTTGACAGTTTCTTGTATGTACCCTCATCAGATAAGAGTTTTTATCATCAACAGATGATTGAAATGTTATCTAGTATCACCACTCCTCCAACCTTTATCTGCAGGTCTCACTATAATCTCCTTTCTTGTTTCTAGGGATTCAATACCTTCTCTGATATGTCTTTTATTCACCCCTCTTTTAGGGGTAATTTGTTCCAAATCCCTCAGTACCAAACTTTTAAAGACACATTTAAACACCCCCCTTATCAGGGTGATAAAGGAGTTTAAGGGGATTAGAGAAACGGAGACCAATTTATGTGAGTCCTCGGTCTGAGGAGGATACACCACTGATCCTAGCTTCTGAATAAAATCTCCCAGCAGGCTGAATGTGGCCTGCAGGCCATAGTTTGGAGACCCCTGGTCTAGAGGATCATGAATGAGTTGATGGCTACATTTACTGCAACGGTGACCCAGGTCACTCAGTAAAAGACTCAGGAAACAAGGCCAGAACACAAAGGTCAAGCAATGCCTCGGGTTAAAGCCTTGAAAAGCATCTATTGTTCTGTCAAAGTATCACAAGTAAAAAAAATATGTAATGAATGCTGTAAATATCCTTTTAGCACAACCCATTTTTTTTCATGATTATTTTTTAGTTGATGTTTTTATTTTCTAAATATTTATTTTAATTATTACAGGTACTTATATAGCGCTGGCAATTTACTTTAATTTAATTGTCCCTTCACATCAGTCCCTGCCTTCAAGGAGCCTACAATCTAAAGTCCCTAACTCACATTCATACATACACATAAGAGGGCCAACTTAGACAGGAACCAATTAACCTACCAACATGTCTTTGGAGTGTAAGAGGAAACCAGAGTGCCTATAGGAAACCCACGCAGGTACAGGGAGAACATGCAAACTCCAGGCAGGTAGTGACATGGTCGGGATTGGAACCAACAACCCTAGTGCTGGCAGGCAGAAGTGCTAACCACTAATAAAAGAAAAAGTTCCAAAATTTGTCATCAACTTTTAAGATTAGTGAAAGCTTTGTTTTCTTGTGTTCTGCTCCAGGTAACAGAAGCAGAAGGCGCTGATGACACTGATGTATCAGGCACACCAGAGGTCATTCATGAGACCCATATCATGGAGGAGTGGAAGATCACAACAGAGGAACAAGAGACAGATCCTATGGAACAAGCTGCGCACAGTACATTGCATCCCACCGTTATTGTTACAGAAGAAATTTCTACTCTACCAGCAAGTTTACCTAGTTCTTCTGCTATCCAAATCCAAGGATATTTATTGAGAAAGCATGATCTAGAAGGAACACTCAAAAAGGCGCAAAACAGGTAAATGTGACTCCACAGCAAAATAATCCAAATTTTTAAAGCGAAGTTCCAGGCTATTTTTAGTTTATTAAAAGTCAGCAGCTACAAAAAGTGTAGCTGCTGACTTTTAATAAACAGCCACTCACCTGTCCCACGGTCCAGAGATGCGGCCGCATTGGAGGCCCGCTCCTCTCCCCCTCCTCTCCTCAGCACCTCCATTGGAACTGTGGGCACCCAGCCGTGACAGCTTGTGGCTTCACGGCTGCCCTCTTAGAGTGCATAGGCGATCTTCTGGGACCTGTCAAGTGTCCCAGGAGATCGCCTAGAGGGAGGGTCCGCCTAGGGGGAGAGGAGGAGTCGCCTAGATGGCCCTGCAGGTGGAAGGAGGAAGTGGGACAGGAAGTCCCCTTCAAAACAAAGAACCCACTCCCCCCAAAAAAAATTACATGCCAAATGTGTCATGTAAGCGGGCGAGGAGGTACTTAAAGCAGAAGTTCCACTTTTGGGTGGAACTCCGCTTTAAGTAAAACAAGTGTAGCGGGGGTCTAAATTTAGGGGGATACACCTGGGTGGTAGTATGACCCAGGTGTGTGTAAATCATAGAGGATTTAGACCACTTTCAGTCGTGGAGGACTTTGGTGGTGTACTATTCTCCTTGGCCTGAGGTGGCGGTGTTCTCACAGGTCGAGGTAGAATCACTGCCGCAGTGCTGTCCTTTTTGTCCTGTTCCGGCGGTGGTACAGCGGGGGCGGAGAACCTGCTGTGGCGTCACGGGAGGAGATAAAGGGGAGAGACGCCCTCGCCACGAGGTCTTCTTCTCGAGCGCGCGCCCAGGCACCTTAGGCCTGGGTGCGGGCGATCCGGAGTTCCAGCCCAGGCACCCTAGGCCTGGTCGGAGCGGAGTTGGCGTCCATCCCAGGCACCTTAAGCCTGGGGTGAGGTACTACACGGGAGGCCTGGGGCCCAGTGACTTCGACTGGGCTCCGCAAGGGCGGATGAGTCCGAGGGACCCTGAGGTGGATGGGGCCCATGTCTGAAGTGAGGAGGCCGGAGAGGTTACCCGTCTGAAGAGTCCGGAGCAGCATCAACCCGGTGACGGAGGGGCCTCTGGTAACTCCATTGGAGGGACATCTTCCCCCTGACAGGGGCCACAACGCAGCGAAGGTACTCCAATTTATGTTCTTCAGAGTCGCTGGTAGAGACTCACAAGTTTCAAGTTCCTCTCTCTAGCCAATGGCTATAGCAACCGCTGGTGAAACCACAGTGGTTTAGTTTTATCATTAGGACAGTGCCTCGACCTGCTCACCCCACCGTATTGAACTGTTTATGGATCTCAACCAGTTGGCTGACAAAGAACTGTTTATTGTGTGTTACAATAAAACAAGTGTTGGATCCTTGTCGGTGTGTGGAACTCTGGTTAATGGGAGTGAAGGGGAGTGTCAGCACAGCAAGACTTGGTTGTGAATAGAAACACACAGGCCCGGGAAGAATAACTGGTACTGGCTTTCACCTCACCTGCTGCAATGGGGAGGACATGGGCCGTAGCGCATCTCACCCTCACGTACAACATACCCCTAGACCAAAAAGAGGGGGTGAGGCCGCTACACAAAGAAGAGTAGAAAATCTGGTAAACCACAGCAATCAATCCAAATAAATATTTCACTTATCTGACTTCAGAAACGGTAGCAATGAGGATCTGGCAGTATGGAGGGTGGCAGACTAGAATTTTTTTTCATACATCGTGTGACAACACGATATGCAACAAACTCACTGTAACACCGTGGTTACATGCACATGACCGTAAAAAATGGAACTCCAATGGATTTTTTGTTTGCCGGTCTGAATGCAGGGGTATGGTTTCAATGGGGACATGCACATAGATCCATGAAAATAAAAAAAATCTCCATCTGAGGACATGCATTTAGGATGCCTGTATACGCATATCTATGGATACAAAAAAGTGTATTCTGGGATTAAAAACCTGAGGAGGAAGATATAGAACAAGAAGTTTACACATTTAAACACATCTAAACACAAGCATTTGACTTACGCAGGAACTTGTGACTAGAAAAACCATGCCTGTATGATCAGTAATCAGTAATATTCTTACAGCCGTGTGTATGTAGGCTTACTACAAACAAGCTGTTCCATTACTTAAAGTGGTTGTAAACCCTTCCATATACCAGTGAAGTGACCGGCCTTAGGTGATACAGAGATGAAAAAAATCCTCCTACATAAATTTTACCTGTTTGTCTGCAGTCTTTTCTTCTCTACAGCTGTTCAAAATGCTGAATTATAAAGCTTGCTTGAGAGTTCAGAAAAAAGGGTGGAGAGCCGAAGTTGCACTCTGCAGAGCTCAGTGAGGAGAGTTCTAAAAGCTGATTGGAGGGAAGGGACACACTCCCCTTCAAACAGCACACAGAAACAGAGCTGAGGTTGTCAATCAGCTAGAGGTCCCTCCCATGTTACCTTTATTTCTTTTGGTGTCAGGAAAACTTGCCAGAAGTGATTCATGCTGATAGCAGAGAAACAAATTGCCGACAAAAGTGACACTTAGTGCTCTTAATTGAGAAAAGTACACACTATAGAGGGATATGCTTTGTTCATATTTCATCTCTGAGGTTTACAACCACTTTAACTGATCTTTGTTCTGTAATCACTGACTGTAGGTGTTTTTCAAAGCATGCAGTTACAGTACAGGGCTTAAGATGCATGACATTAATGCTATTAACTGTATGTGGTATATGTAGTCTAACGAGTATGAAAAGATGAATAGTGTCTTTCACTTCTCATCTCAGTGTATATCACAAATTAGCCTTCCTCAAGACCTCTCACCTCAGGACTCCTTTAGGCCAGTCAATATGATTAGTGATAGCAGGTGTAAGATTGGGGTGATCAGACTCAAGCGGTAGGTGCGTTTTCAATGAGTGTGCCAGTCCAAAACTGTAATTTTAAGGGCATGGTAGCCCACTTTTATTTAAAAGAATGCAAAAGTTAACAAAAGACATCAGTAGTCCACGCAGGGGGTTCCACCGTTACTGTATCTTGCACAATCAGAATATTTTAGCCTAATGGCTTACTTTCTTGCCACACGGCTGCTTCAGGCCTGCAGCTTAGGCCATAGGTCTGCTCCTTAGACCAAAAGAATTCCCTAGAGTTAAGCTCTCTTATGGCTTACTCACAATCAGCTCCTTGCTGCTCTGTCACAGACTACGTCTGCCTCCTGCAGACATGCACGCTCTGGCTGCCCCCATGCAGCCTCTGACTCCTGCAGAGGAATGGGAGTCCACCCGACTCCCATGCACAGACCTCCTGTCTGTCGGGTGGGGCCCTGAGCCATAGTCAGGTCACAACTAAATAGCTCAGCACACAGCTGTGCAATCAGCATGCCGGTCTCTCCAAAATCTGGCGTAAACCAGCAATCATCCAGGTAGCACGGGGTCCCACTGCCACACAGGGTACACACTTACTGTATTATATTAGAGCACTGCAGACTGAAATGAATGTTTGTTCTTTTTTCTGTAATGCAGAACATGGAGCAATGTCTACTGTGTGTTGAAGAACAATGACTTCTTTTTCTACAAAGACGCTAAGAACTTTGCTCTGAATGAACCCCTACAAGGCGAGGAGGGACTATTCCTAGGCAGTGCATCCTGTGAGGCTGTAGCGGATTATAAGAAGAAAAGGCATGTCTTTAGGCTCAGGTAATGTGAATTTTATAATACGTTTATGATAACACATCAGGCTCCAATGCAAGACAAGGTCGAACTGAGTAAAAAATGTAATTCTCAAATCATTTTATAACACTTTGTTAATTAACATAATAAATGCCAAAATATTTTGTTGATGAGAAAAGGGACAGAAAACATAGCAGCTTATAAGTATTAAGCAATAATATTTGTAGCGGCACCCCCTTTCCCGCTTCTCCCTCTTCCTCTCTTTGCGGCTAGCTGACTCGTCTAGGGGTACCGGGGAGAAGAATGGGGGGACTGGATCCCTCCTCAGGCGCTGGTGCCTCCACCCGGGGTGTGCTATCCCCTGTAGACATAGGTGGGTCCCTTTTGGCACGGGACGAGGACAGGGGTATCTTGTCCCAGCCCTTTTCAGCAAATAGTTCATCTATTGCAACATCGTCTCCCACATCGGAGACCGACTCTAGGTCAGAGGTGTCATACTCCTCCGCGGGTAGGTAATTCCCTGTAGATGTGGAATCGCCCCCCTCCCGCGGGCTCCGGTAACTGCGGATCCCCGACACCTCCAACAAAACACCAAGTCCCGTTCCCCGGCTTACCTCGGCTGACACTTGAGCATAGAGGTCCGGGAAATGTTCCCACTGGATCCATCCGGGCCAGGTAAGCGCAGGGGTTGTCCTCCATCATGACCGCTGGAAGCTCTGACCAGACCGATCTTCCTCTTTGGCGGTGGGAGCAGGGAAGCTGTGGTGCCCGAGGCAGCATCCTCAGATTTCTCCTCCAACACTTTGATCGCGACCTCCCCAGAGGTCTCTACAGTGCGCGCAGGGATGGCTGTCCAAGCATTGACTTCTCCTTCAAGAGTGGCGGTGCCTGTTGTGCGGCTGAGGTGGAAGACCCGAGGCCTTTCTATGTGTTGCTCCACCTCGAACATGAACTCTCCGCAGGCCTCACAGCGCCCGAATGACTTTAGCTGAACCACCAGTCCCGAACATCCGGGACAAATCATGCCCAGGGCCTCAACGTCCTTGCAGGTATACAGGGCGAATCGTCCCTGGGGCTTGAGCCGAATCCCCGTATCCATAATCGGAGCAGCAGTTGAAGTCATCCTCGTGGTAGTAGAGACTGGAACCCATGAGGCATTACTGAACATGGTGACCACTTGCTGCTCCATCGTGCACTGAAAAACTGGCGCCAAAGTCCCCATGTGAACCTCTTCACATGGCCGGACTCCTCCCCTCTTATGCACTAGTTCGCGGGCTTTCTCCATGTCATGCCCACGAACTGTGCAGAGAGGGTGTGCCTCGTGGCGCGTTGGCCAATATGGCCGACCTCCTCGGAACTCTTCTGGGCAGCAAAGTTCAAACTCCGATAGCTTCGGTTCCATTACACAAACACAAATCCCGGACCTGGAGCCCCCACGTGTAGCGGCACCCCCTTTCCCGCTTCTCCCTCTTTCTCTCTTTGCGGCTGGCTGACTCGTCTAGGGGTACCGGGGAGAAGAATGGGGGGGGGACGCACCACCAGCTCGTTATGCAGAGGTGTGAGCTAAACCTTTTACCTTCGGGTCTGTGTTCACATCCGGAGCTTCGGCTTCTCTTGTGGAGGATGAATGCCACTGTTGCAGGCAGGGCACTTAGCTCCCAGTAACTTGAGTTCCACACCAAATAAAGTCCAACACTTATTTATTCTGTTAGAGCAACAAATAGTCCTAGAAGAGTAGACTGGTTAAACTTGAAGAACAGACAGGTGTGGGAAGGAGAAGGTCCAGGCACAATCAAAGAATTCAAGTTCTCTCCTGTTCCGTATAGCGCAAACAGGCTTGGCGCACAGTCGCTGCCACCGACCGTAAATTTGGTTTCTGCCACAAACCTGAGTGAAAGTAGAGGTTTCTGCCACAGACCTTGATGATAGGTCTCTGCCACTGACCTGGTTCAGTTGGATCCCCGCCACTGACCATAAGAACATAGAATACCTCCGTTAGGATAAATGGCCCCTGTCAGGGAAAGACATCCATCCGGACAGTCTCCAGAGGCCCACACCGTCACCGGCATTATGCTGTACCAGCTCTTCGGGAGGGTCACATCTCTGGTCCCTTATGCCCTGGATTCGGGCACCCAATTCCGGGGGCACCCTAAGAATACTTCATCCCTCGCGGGACCCAGTGGAAGGTACTGGGCCCCAGGCCTTCTTGCAAAGTACCTGACCCCAGGCTTAAGGTGCCTGGGATGGAACTCGACTCCACGTGCCCAGGCCAAGGGCACCTGGACACGGACGAACGGACAGCAGCCCCAGGCTGAAGGTGCCTGGTGCTCGGACTCCTCGTGCGCAAGATATCCGCCCACTTTATACCCTCCCCCAGCAAGCACAGCGGGTTCCCCGCCCCGCTGTACCACTGCCGCGAGAGGACAAAAAGGGCACGGCCCTACAATGGTGGTTCAACCCCAGCCCAAGGCGACAGCGCCACCCAGGGGCCGCAGGGAACTGGACACCATTGATATCTTCCACGAATAAAAAAAACGACCATAACCCTCATAATTAGTGCATCTGGGCCATGCTACCGCCCAGACACTTCCCCTAAATATTGATACCCGCTACATATTATTTAAGAAAGTGCACCTTTTATGAATTATAATCCAGCCCGGGGCAGTTTACGTTCTTGAAGTAAATCTGTGAATGTTTGTCATCATGACATAAAATGCAGAATGTCTTGCCAACTGAGACAAAGACATGATTAAAAATGTTTACAGAAGTTCTAACCCTTTAACGCTCTGCCAATAGCTAATAAAAAGTTACGGCTACAGTTTTATGCACACTGGACGTTGAAAATATCGTTATAAAAACGTCAGTAGCTTTGCAGTGAGTTTTTCAACGTTTTTCAATGTTTTTGCAATAGCGTTTTTGAGCGTTTATCAGCGTTAGAGCGTTTTTACAGCTGAAAATCGTCTCTCAGAACCCACTAGTTTTGGATTTTTTTTACTGCTCAAATACGCCACTGCCCAAAACTGCTGATAACAGCCTCTGTTTGCATGGACACATAGGATAACATGGAGAGTTTAATGACTGTAGAAAAAAACGTCTACTGCCAAAAACAGCTGCTGTAAAAACGCCCAAAAACGTCCAGTGTGCATGAGGCCTAAGGCCTAACTGTACCTTCCTTAGAAATTACAAAGTTAAACTTTAAATTGCTAAAAACAGCTGCAAGCCTAACTTTGTTTATAGCTTTTGAAAGGTGAAACAGTCTCTCTGCAGTTGTCTGGCACGCCCCTACTGAGTTAGAGCTAGAGCTGGGCACTCAGTAAACTCATGCTCCTATTTGACTGCCCGGATCTAACTCTGACTCCAAATGGGGCTGTACCAGACAACAAACAACTGACCATTGCCCCCCATCTATAACTGGCCTTCACAGCAAGGAACACATGGAAGGGCACATGGAAGGGCAACACATGCAAAATAAAACTAAAGAACATTCCCAGCTCAACTCACCAGCCAGTCTGCAACCAACCAACTTAACCTGTCCAACAGTTTGCATTAAAAACAGTGGTTTAGTTAGCATACATTTGCAAATACATTCTCTCTGCAGCTGTCTGGCAGTCTAACAGTTTGCGTTAAAAACCTGTCTAACAATTTGCTTTAAAAACGGGGGTTTATTTAGCACACATTTGCAAAAACAGTCTCTCTGCAGCTGTCTGGCACACCCCTACTGAGTTAGAGCTAGAGCTGGGCACTCAGTAAACTCATGCTCCTATTTGACTGCCCGGCACTGACTCCAAATGGGGCTGTACCAGACAAACAAACAACTGGCCACTGCCCCCACCTATAACTGGCCTTCACAGCAAGGAGCACATGGAAGGGCAACGCATGCAAAACAAAACCAAAGAAAAATCCCAGCTCAACTTACCAACCAGTCTACAACCAACCAAATTAACCTGTCTAACAGTTTGTAAATACAATACATGCATAAGCTGCAGAGCCGCTCCAAGCCACCACAGTGTTATTGCAGTCCTAACTCTTGTAAATTTATGAGAGCCTCCATAGTAGAAGCACATGCATTCTAATGGATAGATAGAGGGCAGGTGAGCCTGAAGGGAGCCCACCCCTCCTTAAAAGCACAGGGGCACACTGGACACCCAGCGCAATGGCAGCAAAGGTGTTTAGAGTGTCTCCTCACCAATATTACATCAGTAACAAACATCTGCCCACTGCCCCCACATATAACTGGTCATCACAACACGTGTACCAGATAGACTGGAGCAGAAAGACTGCTGCCCTGAGTTTAATTATGTTATTTCTTTATCGTACACCACGGGACACAGAGCTAGTCATTACATAATGGGTTAAGGGTCACCAGCGGTGATTGGACACTGGCACAACCAATGGAAGACAGTTCCCCTCCATATAACCCCTCCCATCAGGGAAGTACCTCAGTTTTTTCGCCAGTGTCGAAAGGTGTTGGACGCGTTAGGAGGTGCTAAAGGAAAGCTCTACCAAAGAGACCCTCTGGGGGTAAAAGAGCTATGCTTTCGGATCCATCCAAGACGCCTACAAATGAGCTGAATCTGGATGGGATCCGGGCCTCATCCATGAGGCGTCGCCTGTAATGTCTCTCTTCGGAGGACTGGGCTCTAAGATCCAGCACTTTCGCTATTTCGCTATAAAGTCCTGGTAAGAGTCTTGTACAAGGCCCAGGGGAGAGGTATCCTTTAAATAGGAACCCATATCCCTGAAGGTTGGCACACATAGCCCACCATGAAGGGTGAAGTTTGGTATCTGTCTGAAATCTTTCAGCAGAAAAACCTGCGGCGTGGATAAGGTGAGATTAGAAGGTCCATAACTAGGTTGGGACCTTTTTCAAAAAGTGGATGTCTTCTTTTTTTCCACCACTGGGGGGAGTAAAGAGCTGAATATACTCACCTCACTCTGTTCAGTGTCGGCTTCGGCGAAGTACACTGCTCGTCACCTCCGCTGCTGAGCTTGCTGGGGCACCCCGATCCTCCTTTCGGTGGCCGACCAGACACCTGCAGATGCAGGTAAGTGGGAACAAGGGCTGATGAGAGTCCTCTCTCACTATGGCCACCGCCATAGCGCTAAGGGCCGCGCGCGCGCGCGGGAGCGCGCTTTATCGGAGGGGGGGGGGGCGAAGGCGTGCGCGGGCACGTGGCGCGCGCAGGCACAGAAACGGCGCCAAATTTAAAAGACTGTCAGTGTGAGAAGCACTGCAGCAGCAAGCAAGCTCGTTAGTTCTCTTGTTCCTGGCAGAGAAACACAGCAGCTATACAGGGACGTAAGACTCCATGTGGTTGGATTGGGTACTTCCTAGAAGACATCCATGTTATGCATAGTTATGTGTTAAAAGTTGCATACTTAATGTATTTGCTAAACTGAACACGGTAGTATATGCATTTAGGTACCTTGTATTTTGTCTAAACAGTAAGCCTTCCAGGGGAAGTAATACGGACAAAAAGAGATAAGAAAGCACCACCGCCTGAGAGGAGGCTCTAACTGTGCTGACTCAGTACCTTTCTCTCCTGTGTTGCTAAATGCACCTGTTCAGGATGAGCCATTACCTCTGTCAGGTATGGCGGCTTCCCCAGTGAAGCCTGGGCCTGTATATGTCACTGAGGACACTTTATCAGCTGCCCTAAATAATCTGGAGGAAAAAAGTTGCTACCTTAATCGCTAAGTCCTCTAAAAAGGGACAATAAGCGAAGCAGGTCTCTTCCAGTATTGGACCTCCCTTCAGAAGTACCTGAGGGAGGAGGATGAGGAGGAGGAGGCTACATCAGCAGAGGATGAGGAGCCAGATTTTAAGGTCACAGGTACAATGCTATAGCAGTGCATTTAAGTTAACCTCTGCGGAGGTAACGGAATTACCTGTCTCCTCCCTAGGGTCATTAAGATCCCTGCAAGGTGCATGCTCCTTCCCGGTTCATCCGTTACTAGAGGATCTAATATACGCAAACTGGCAACATCCAGATAAGCGTTTCTCACCTCCAAAAAGGTTTAACATCCTTTATCCTATGGGGGAAAAAAATTTTTTAAGAAATGAAGCCTGCCTGCGGTAGTTGCGGCTATTTCTTGTGTAAATAAAAACCTGACATGTCCGGTGGATAATGTACAAGGGTTTAAAAGATCCTTCTGAGAGGAAGTTGAAATCCTCCTTCCTTTTTGGCCGGCTCAATTACCCAACCTGCAGTAGCAGCAGTCGGTATGTGTCAGGTCATCAGCCAACAGGTAAAGCAGGGGCTGAAGGAACTGCCTTCAGAGCAGGCTAGAAATTGGGAAAATTTGCCTAAAGCCTTATGCTTCACAGTGGATGCCATGAGAGATTCTATCATACAGGCATCACGCCTTACACTCCAGCTGGTACAGATGCGCAGAGTACTTTGGCTTAAGCATTGGTCAGCGGAGACCCCATGCAAAAAGCTGTTGGCAGGTTCCCGTTCCATGGCGAACGCCTATTTGGGGAAGATTTAGAGAAATATATACAGAAGATATCAAGTGGTAAAACGACTTTTACCTGAGAGAAAGAAAAACAAGAGATCTTGTTTTAAACGCTCTCTCTCCCCAGCTCCCGGGAAATCTGACTCCAACCAGTGGCGGCGGCCTGTTTTAGCCGCCCACAAAAGCCAAGGGGCAAGCTCAGAAGAACAAGAAGCCGTGGGGTGCAAGAGCTAATAAGCAAGCCCCCAAAGCCTCTCAGTGAAGGGGCGCCCCCGCTCGGCCGAGTGGGAGGAAGGCTTTGTCAGTTCTGAGCGACTTGGTGGTCAGAAATCCAGGACAATTGGGTAGTATCCACAATATCCTCAGGGTACAAACTGGAATTTCGAGAGATCCCACCTTCTCAATTCCGAGGTTCAAGACTCTCCAAGGATCCACAAAAAAGAGAATCCTTCTTCAAAGGTTTGAATCACTTAATGGCTCAAGGGGTAGTTACAGACGTACCCCAAAAAGAGCGAGGTTCAGGTTTTTACTCAAACCTCTTTGTGATTCCAAAGCCAAATGGAGATGTCAGACCCATCCTGGATCTAAAATCCCTAAATCGGGTCCTGAACGATCGCCATTTTCGAATGGAAACGATCCGATCCGTGGCCGCCACTTTAAAGGGCGGAAAATTCATGGCGCCCATAGATATCAAGGACGCACATTTACACATACCCATCTTCCCCGCTCACCAAAGATTCCTAAGGTTTGCGGTAGAAGATCGCCACTTTCAATTTGTGGCTCTGCCGTTTGGTGTAGCCACCGCGCCCATAGTATTCACAAAGGTGCTAGCTCCTCTGTTAGCAAACCTAAGAACACGGGGCATTGCGGTAACAGCCTATCTGGACGATCTACTAGTAATAGATCAGTCAAAGGACGGATTGGGTCACGCTGTACACACTACAGTAGGATACCTGGAGCATTTAGGATGGATTATAAACTTACAAAAATCCTCTCTCCAGGCCCAAAGAAGGATAGTGTACCTGGGCATGATCATAGATACAGCCCAAAACGGGGTATACCTGCCAGAACCGAAGATACAGTCTCTGAAAGACCTGATCCACAAGGTCAAAGCAAACAAGAGGCCGTCTATTCGCCTTTGCATGAGACTATTGGGAAAGATGGTAGCCTCCTTCGAGGCGGTCCCTTACGCCCAGTTTCATTCGAGACTACTTCAAGGCAATATTTTAGCTTCCTGGAACAGGAAGAGCCAAGCTCTGGATATACCCATGCGCCTGTCCTCACAAGTACGCCAAAGCTTCGATTGGTGGCTAGAAGCCAAGAATTTACGGAAGGGAAAGTCCTTCCTCCCAGTGGCCTGGAAGGTGGTATCTACGGATGCCAGCCTATCGGGCTGGGGTGCAGTATTCGAGGAGGCTTCTACCCAGGGACCTGGGCCAAGACTCAGGGGATCCTGCCCATCAATGTGCTAGAGATCCGGGCGGTATATCTAGCCCTCAAAACCTGGACATACAGGTTACAGGGCTACCCAGTTCGGGTTCAATCCGACAATGCTACTGCAGTAGCTTACATCAATCACCAAGGAGGCACCCGCAGTCGGGCAGCCCAAAGAGAGGTGAACCGGATCCTGGCATGGGCAGAAGAGCATGTACCTTGCCTTTCTGCAATCTTCATTCCAGGGATAGAAAATTGGCAAGCAGACTACCTGAGTCGTCAGCAGCTGCTACCAGGAGAGTGGTCTCTTCACCCCGAGATCTTTCAGACCATATGTCTGAGATGGGGAAACCCAGATGTAGACCTGCTAGCTGCCAGGTTCAACAAGAAATTGGACAACTTTGTGTCCAGAACGAGAGATCCTCTAGCCTACGGGACAGACGCTCTAATAATACAGACGCTCTAATAACTCCATGGAATCAGTTCTCACTGATCTATGCATTCCCTCCGATCCCTCTTCTACAAAGACTGCTTCGCAGGATCAAGGAGGAGGGAATACCGGTAATCCTAGTGGCCCCAAACTGGCCCAGGAGGCCTTGGTACGCCGAGATTATAAAAATGGCGATAGGAAGGCCCTGGAAGTTTCCACTTCGACACGACCTGCTGTCACAGGGTCCAGTATTCCACCCTTCCTTACAAAGGCTAAAGTTGACGGTCTGGCTGCTGAGACCCACATTTTTAAAAAGAGAGGGGTCTCTGGTCCGGCTCTTTCTACGCTCATTAATGCTAGAAAGCCAGCCTCCAGACTCATCTATCATAGAGTCTGGAGAGCATACGTTTCCTGGTGTGAATCCAGATGTTGGAATCCTCAGAAATATGAAAAAAGTAGGATTCTTGCTTTTGCCAGTTAGGAGTGGATATGAATTTAGCCCTTAGCACCATCAAAGGGCAAATATCGGCTCTATCAGTCTTCTTTCAGAGACCATTGGCATCTCACTCCCTAGTTCGGACATTCATTAAGGGGGTACTGAGGATAAATCCTCCAGTTAGGACTCCCTTGTGTCCATGGGATTTGAATTTGGTATTGTCAGTGTTGCAAAAGCAACCTTTTGAACCTATTCGCCATATTCCTTTAATTATATTGAGTAGGAAGTTGGCCTTTCTGATTGCTGTAGCTTCTGCTAGGAGAGTATCAGAGCTAGCAGCTCTTTCTTGTAAAGAGCCTTATCTAATTTGTCACAAGGACAAAATCGTACTACGACCCCATCCGGCTTTTCTACCTAAGGTGGTGTCGGCTTTTCACTTGAATCAAGACATTGTTCTGCCTTCCTTTTTTCCAAACCCGCGGACGGCGGGGGAAAAATTATTACACTCTCTAGATCTAGTGAGAGCGGTAAAGGTGTATCTGCAAGCAACCGCTCAGATACGTAAAACAGATGTTTTGTTTATTTTACCAGATGGACCCAAGAAGGGCCAAGCGGTATCAAAATCCACCATTTCCAGGTGGATTAGACAAGTAATTATTCAAGCTTATGGTTTAAAGAACAGGACTCCTCCTTTTCCTGTTAAGGCGCACTCTACCAGGGCGATAGGTGCTTCATGGGCAGTGCACCACCAGGCTTCGATGGCTCAGATCTGTAAAGCTGCAACTTGGTCTTCAGTCCATACATTTTCCAAATTCTATCAAATAGATGTGAAAGGACATGAGGATTCCGCCTTTGGGCGAAGTGTGCTGCAGGCAGCAGTATAGGGCTTCTGGTCAGCAAGCGGCCTGTTTTGATCTGTGTCTCCCCCCCTTCATATGAGCATTGCTCTGGGACGTCCCATTATGTAATGACTAGCTCTGTGTCCCGTGATGTACGATAAAGAAAATAGGATTTTTATAACAGCTTACCTGTAAAATCCTTTTCTTGGAGTACACCACGGGACACAGAGGTCCCCCCCTTCTTATGGGAACCTTACTGCTTTGCTACAAAACTGAGGTACTTCCCTGATGGGAGGGGTTATATGGAGGGGAACTGTCTTCCATTGGTTGTGCCAGTGTCCAATCACCGCTGGTGACCCTTAACCCATTATGTAATGACTAGCTCTGTGTCCCGTGGTGTACTCCAAGAAAAGGATTTTACAGGTAAGCTGTTATAAAAATCCTATTTTTTACGACAGTACAGTTGGGCTTTAAATACAGTAGGGACTATATAAAAAATACTTTTGTTGAGATTTTAAAACAAGTCCAATATTTCAGGTGATTTGATAAAAATCCAAGAAATGTTTAACAACAGTTGGCAAAACTGAAGGATGATGGCAACATTCTAGAACTAATGCCGCGTACACATGACCGTTTTTCATGACGAGATTGGTCGTGAAAACCGATCGTGTGTATGCTCCATAGCAGTTTTCTGGACAAGAAAACTGCCTGCAAAAAAATTAGAACCTGCTCTATTTTTTCTCATCGTTTTTCCTGTCGTTCTTTTTCTCGTCGCGAAAACCGCTCGTGTGTATGCTTTTCTGAGAGGAAAAAAAACGCGCATGCTCAGAATCAAGTATGAAACGGGAGCGCTCGTTCTGGTAAAACTAGCGTTTGTAATAGAGATAGCACATTTGTCGCGCTGTAACGGACTGAAAAGCACGAGGCTGAAAAGCGCGAATCGTCTCTTACCAAACTTTACTTACATGAGATCAGCAAAAGCAGCCCAAAGGGTGGCGCCATTCGAATGGAATTTCCCCTTTATAGTGCCGTCATACGTGTTGTTGTACATGTTGTACGTGTTGTACGTCACCGCGCTTTGCTCAAGCGCTTTTTTTTCCTGGACGTTTGTATGCAAGGCAGGCTTGAGAGGAATCACGACGAATCACGTCGAGAAAAACTTCGTTTTTTTGCATGACAGGAAAAACGGTTGTGTGTACGCGGCATAACAATCATCCCTGGCAACTAAGGGAGATTCCAGAAATGGTGGTTTGGAAAATCATTCTTTGTAGCCGTTCATTTTCAAAAAATACTATTAAAAGATTGTTAGAAACAATATTCATTTACATTAAATCATTTAAAACAATGTAGATTTGTTAAAACATAATCATTCTAATACAGATTTTTCTTCTTCATTTACTCTTTGTCAAAACTTCTGAAAAGGTTTTATCATGTATGGACAGCATAAAACCTAAGATGTGGTGCATCCAATATTTATACAAAGTTTTCTGTAAATCAGAAAGGACACCAATAATATTAAAAATGCTTGTTTTCCAGGTTGAGTGATGGCAATGAGTGGCTTTTGCAGGCAAAGGATGAGGTAGGTACAAAATAGACAAATGATCAAAAAAGACCATGGGGGTCTGCCTGATAAAAACTATTACCAGATACAGTATGACTAATGCAATGCTTATTTAGGGGAAGACTACTGCCCACCATAATGTAAGCATGTGTTCTTAATTTATAATGTCTTGAAAAATTATTCATACCCCTTGACATTTTTAAAATTTTGTCATGTTACAACCAAAAATGTAAATGTATTTTATTGGGATTTTATGTTATAGACCAACACAAAGTGGACCCTTAACTGTGAAGTGGAAGGAAAATTACAAATGGCTTTTAATTTTTTTTTTACAAATAAATATGTGAAAAGTGTGGCATGCATTTGTATTCAGCCCCTGAGTCAATACTTTGTAGAACCACCTTTCGCTGCAATTACAGCTGCAAGTTTTTTTGGGGATGTTTCTACCAGCTTTTCACATCTAGAGAGGGAAATTTTTGCCCATTCGTCTGTGAAAAATAGTTCAAGCTCTTGAAGTCTTGCCACAGATTCTCAATTGGATTTAGGTCTGGACTTTGACTGGGCCATTCTAGCACATGAATATGCTTTGATCTGAACCATTCTATTGTAGCTCTGGCTGTATGTTTAGGGTTGTTGTCCTGCTGGAAGGTGAACCTTTGCTCCAGTCTCAAGTCTTTTGCAGACTCTAACAGGTTTTCTTCCAAGATTTCCCTGTATTTGGCTCCATAGATTTTCCCATCAACTCTGACCAGCTTCCCTGTTCCTGCTGAAGAAAAGCATCCCCATAACATGATGCTGCCCCCCCCATGGTTCATGGTGGGGATTGTGTGTTTTCAGGGTGATGTGCAGTGTTGGTTTCCCACCGGAATTGGAATTGGAATTGAAAGTGTGAAAGCTAGAGGCATTGATCGGCTGCCTTTTACTTATGTTATGATAATAATGTGCATAATAGAGTAGGGCACTTTGTAAATAAACTGAAAATGCATGCAGTTACCTAGAGATACCTACCACACAGACCACATGCCAGTGTACCTGGTCTGAAAACTCCACAGGTACAGTTGCATTAACAAATCTTTGTTGAACGGGTGATTTAAAAATAATGCTTGTTCATGGCAAAATATCTGGTACAGTATTTTATGTTGGCATTGCTATGGTCCTAAAAGACCTAGGGTATCTCTAGGTCATTACAGTGAAATGTTTTGGAGCTTAAAGCATAACAGTGTGTAGCGGGTATTTGAATTTTGTAAGGACTCTGGTGGTGTGAAGTTCCTTGGGGTCCCTGGGTGGCGCTGTTGCCTTGGGCCCGAGCTGAACACACACCGCGAACTGTGCCTTTTTGTCCTCCCCTGGAGCTGGTACAGCGGGGCGGGGAACCCGCTGTGATGCAAAGGGAGAGGTCATAAAAGGGGCGGAGGCCCTGATTTTAAGCAAAGGAGTCAGGGACGAAGGACTGAACTTGGCTCTAGGACACCTACACAAAAGCCCAATCTCTGGCCTTCACCTCTTAGTTATGGGAGGACATGGGCCGTGGTGTGTATCATCTCTCTCCCCCAGGTACCCCTAGACAACAGCCATATAACCGATGAAGCAAGGGAGAGGGGTGAGGCCGCTACAAGTGGAAAGGTGTACTGACAACGTTTCCAAGACAGAAAACCTAGGCCACAATTATGCCAAAAATCTTTGGGCTGCATCCTAGACTCAGACAATGGGGTTGATTTACTAAAACTAGAGGGTGAAAAAATTGGTGCAGCTATGCATAGTAGCTATTCAGCTTGTAACTTCAGCTTGCTTAATTAAGCTTTGAAAAAAAAAACCTGGAAGCTGATTGGTTTCTATGCAGAGCTGCACCATATTTTGCTCTCTCTAGTTTTAGTAAATCAACTCCAATACTTGCTGTACCTGGACTTACAGGTTAGTTAGTCTTTTTTTATCTTAAAAAAAAAAAAAAACGTCCGCTGACAAAAAAAAATATGTCCAAAAGCACCTATAATCAGGTTGTATTTGTGATATTTTAAACATTGTTTTTCCCATTTAATCTATGTATAATAAATAGCTCAGTGATATCATCAAGTTTCCTACTTGCTAAAAACGATAATGTTGTCTCAGCCAATATAGTGTAGTAGGTATATAGTATGATCCCATTATACGATACCATAGTAGATTTTGTAATTTTACAGATCCCATTGTCACATCTGATGTTTACTACTTTTATTTTCGCGTCATAGGTCGATCGACAAGCCTGGGTCGACAACATCAGAATTTCCATTGCGGAAACATCTGATCAAAAGCCAAAGTCTAAAAGCCTACCTCTCCCATCCACTTCCACCTCAGAGGGCAAACCAGAGAAAAAGGAAAAAAGATTCAGCCTTTTCCCATCAAAGAAGAGCACCTGAACAAAGGAAAGCAATGAAAAAAATGCACTGTCTGTAATTCAACCACCAGCACTGCCGTTCCAGCACATACAGCTGGGAACACTGTTGAGCAATGAAGATTCAACTTATTAGTAAAGGACCTTATTTTAAGTAGACATATCTCTGGATCTTCTAATTATAAGGCATGCTAAAACGGAAAAAAGTATATCAATGTTCCATAATCACAGAATTTTATGATACTTTGTATAAGCTGAATATGTCTTCTATATGATTATGTTCCATGCCATTGTAGTGCCAGTTGTATGAGGCTGGGTTGGAGAAACGAAAAGTGGAGGTGTTGCCCAATCCAATTCCAACTGCCTTTTTTTGTATTTAAAGAAGTTAAAAGCTAACATCTGATTGGTTGTTTTGGTAGCATCTCCGCTTTCCTTTTTATAAATCCACCCTTTTATGTTGGCAAGACTTTTGTAGACAGCAAAAATGTTCTATGGTGCTATGAAGCAATGTACTGTTTAAAATAATTAATGATCATCCTGCATCGCTGTAATAGTCACCTACTATTATTTTTTTAAAATAAAAAAAAGGAAACATTTCCTGAGAGAGACATTGCGGCTGCCATTTCTACTTCTAATTCTGCAAATGCTAGTATCCTACATCTCATTTTTACCCTCTTTCTTTAATATTATTTGTTCCTTTCTCAGAATAAGTGTGCAAAGGCTCCTGACTTTACAGATATGCATACTTGTTCCAGGTCAGTGATGAAAACCTTATTGATCCCAGTTAGTCAGGCAGACAACTAGCTATTCCAAAAGAGGATTG
The DNA here is from genome assembly GCA_029206835.1 of Rana muscosa. NCBI lineage: Eukaryota > Metazoa > Chordata > Amphibia > Anura > Ranidae > Rana > Rana muscosa. Next base: position 147,837,093 of record CM055126.1, on the reverse strand, counting down.
GCAATGGTAGCCCCATATGTCTCCCAGGAAAGGTTTGCATTAAAGAACATTTGCTACAGCATTATATGTTCATAAGCTGAACTCCAGGCACTTGTAAACCAACTTTAAATGCAGTTGTGTGTTCATTAAAAATAACGAAATGTATTTAAATAATGATAAAGAAAGTACCTGAATTTATCTTGATATCAGCCCCCTGTATTCCTCCGGGCAGCAGCACTCAGACTAGGAGAGGGACGGTCAGCACTTTAAACCAACCAGGCTTTTCTGTATGTGTGCTACTGCTGACAGGGCAAGAGAAGAGAAAGATGACCCAGTCAGTCTACTTTTCCTGCTTCACTGTCCAATCAGCTACAGGGGACAGGGAGTAGTAGCTGTATCGCTTAACCACAGTATTAAAAGGGCTGTGTGAATTTCAGGACTGGTTGGACAAAACGTAAAATAAATTGGCAGGTAAACCATCTCCTATGCATGTATTTCAGCTGCGTATTTAGCTGTCAGCTAGCAGTTCAGCTGTAATTATAAAATGCACAGGCTACTTGTTATACCACTCCGGTTCACATTCTATTGACTGCTCTCTGTGTGAATCAATTCTCTCCATTGACTGTACTATATATAGGGTGACCACATGTCCCGGATTGCTTGGGTCAGTCCCACATATTGCAGGTCTGTCCCGGGCACATTCATTCCAGGACAATACAGTGTCCCGGAATGAAACTGACACAGCTACCCCCCCAGGCCAATCTGATGCCCCCAAAAAAGTCTGCACCATCACCACTTTACTCACTGACAGTACTTGTCCTGGCCAGGAAGGCCTGGAGGAGCAAAATCCCACCCCCTGCTTGTGATTGGAGAAATCATAAATGCCGCCTCTTGTGTCCAATCACTGTGCTGTGATTTGTTACAGCACAAGCTGATTCTTGGGAAGGGAGGGTGTCCCTGAATGGTAGTTTGGAAATGTGGTCACCCTAACTATATATTACCAGTCTTCTTCTCCTTCACAGTATGCGAATGCGTTGCAGTGTATAATTACTAACAATAAGGCCAAGGCCCCTTTTACACAAGCGGATCGATTGGGTCCACCTGTCAGTCTTTCAGGCAGACCTGATCGGACCACCCATTGTTCTCTATGGGGCGGCGGTGTCTGCTGACACCTGCCGGGCATCCGATCCGATAAAATCCACTTAAAAAAAGACGTATGGCGATACGTTCTCCATCCGTTCAGCGGATCAGATGGCAATCACATGAAATGGACATGCAGTCTGTTTCCATTCGACAGCCCCATAGAGAAGAGTGGGCTGCATTCGTGTCTGCTCTGCATAGCGAAGCAGACACGGACATGTCATCTGCCTGCTCAGCGGGGATCAGCGAAGAGATCCCTTGCTGAGCAGGCGGATTCCGCTTGGATGGATCCGCTCCATCTGAAAGGAGCCTAACATGATAAGAGATGGCTGTGGACAGCCTTGAAATTGGATCTAGTTACAGTGTTACATATATCTGATTACAATGTCAGTCCTTGCCTACACTACAATTTCCTAAGAAAGAGACATGGAGAATGCAATTGCTATTTTCCACGAATGCTAGTTTCCTGGCTGTCACGCTTACCTCCTTGCTTTAGCCCCATGTGTCTCTTACAAAAGGTTTAAAGTAGAACTATAGGCAAACCTTTTTTTTCTCTTCATTTTGGATAGAGTAAGGGGGGGGGGGTTATAACCCCTGTCAGTTTATTTGTTGCCATCTGTGTCTCATTGGGGCAATTTTCCCTTCACTTCCTGTCCCATAGCCAAAACAAAGTGAGCGGAAATCCCTGAAAATAAAGGGAATCTCTTAGGACCCCCAGGTCACCAGAACTAGTGTCCCCATTGGAAGATTTCCCCACTATTACTTTTCTGGGGACAACTCAAAATTTGGGATTCTCCTTTACTTTCTCTTTCAATGATAATGGTAAACAGGACAAATAGAGAGGGAGAATCTCCCAAACGGGGGCCACAGACAGTAGCAAATATCTGACAGGTGTTCTAATCCGTCTCCATTCTATTCAAACTAACAATAAATGTTTGCCTTTCGTTGTACTTTACGGCACTATGATCACTGAGAATATTTTACAGGGAAGTGAAGGTTGTATGACATACTCCTACAGTTCACTTTAGATCTTTCTCTTTTCTCTTCACTGAACTTAAAAACTGCCTGTATCCTTTTGTTTTTGGTTTACGTTAGTCTTGTACAGTATCTGTCTTTACCATTTAGTTACATATTCCAAGTTATATATATTAAACGTGCTGCTGAATTGCTTGTAAAGTAAACTTTAAGAAAAGCCTTTCATACTTCAAGACATTTGTACTCCATACCATGACCAGCAGGGACAACAAGACCCAGGTTTCATGGAGCAGTCACAAAGGTTCAAGCAGTCCCAAATATTGACTCTTAAGCCCTGTACACACGATCGGATTTCCGATGGATTTTTCCATCGGAATTCCGATGAAGCTGACTTCCATCAGTCTTGCCTACACACCATCAGACAAAATTCCGACCGTCCTAAACGCCATGACGTACAACACGTATAACGGCACTATAAATGGGAAGTTCAAATCCAATGGTGCCACCCTTTGGGCTGCTTTTGCTGATTTTGTGTTACTGCGTGTTAGTAAAAGTTTGGTGAGAGCCGATTCGCGCTTTTCAGTCTCCGTGCTTTTCAGTCCGTTACAACATGACGAATGTGCTATCTCCATTACGAATGCTAGTTTTACCAGAACGAGTGCTCCCGTCTCCTAATTCAGTCTGAGCATGCTTGGGTTTTTTCTCCGATGGAGTTCCACACAGACGATCGTAATTTCCTATCGGTTTTTTTCCCATCAGAAAAATGTAAAACATGTTCTAATTTTTTTCACCGATGGAAATAAGTCCGATGGGGCCCACACACAATCGGTTTGTCCAATGAAAACAGTCCATCAGAGTGTTTTCATCAGTAAAATCGATCGTGTGTACAGGGCTTAAGATTATGGTGTCTCTCTGCATCCCTTAGCTGCACTACCTCTTTAGTTACTGGCACTAATCATCTAATGTAAGAGGTGTCTCCTCCATGGTAACAACTCTTTGTTACAGAATGGGAAGGATTAGGTCCCAGCTCTGGTGTAGAACTACAGCTTCAAGGGCAAACGCTAAAACCTCTGATTTGGTAAGGAAAATCTATATGTAAAACTAAAATTTGTTTTTGGTTTTGAATAGAGTAGGGAAAGGTTTCACCCTTTCTCAAGTTTTTGTTTCTGTTGGGGAGACTCACTCCTCTGTTTGTACTGGTGACCATTATAAACGAGACAGAAAGTGGGGGGAAATCCAAAAATTTTAATATGTCACAAAGTAAGAGGTGAGGAAGAGTCCTCCAACAGGGACACGTGTCTGTTCCTGTAATAACTCTCTAAGATAGGCTTAGAATTCAATTCAGAGAGATTTCCTTACTGTTGCATTTAAAGGACAGAATGTAAAGAAAAATCTCCCCAGCAGAACACAGGCAACAAAAAATAACTGCCAAGGGGGTTTAACGGATTCCTACTACTAAAGTTTGGCTTTACATATGCTTTGGATAAAAAACAAGAACAAAAAAAAAAGAAATATGCAAACAAAAATTACTTGTATGTCTTGGTTATTGGTGTGATCAATATTAGCACCAGGGCAGCAGTTTGGTTTACTATTGTAAGGCCGTGTATACCTTGTAAATACAAAGATGTGTAACTAGGTCCCCTGAAACAATCTCACTAAGCTTCGTTCACTATTTTATTATCAAATCTTCTACAGCACAGTGCATTATGTTGAGAAATACAATTAAAGTGGAATTCTGGGCTTAACCCTAACTATTCTTGAAACTGTCCCTTTCCCCCTCCCCTCCCATCACCTATGCTTACTAACCTGTGTAAGAAAGAGCTGTATACTTATCTATTTTCAGCTAGCTCTGGTCAAATTGCATGCTCCCGCTCCCCTGTGTCAGCCAGTGTAGCTGCAGGGGAGAGGGCAGACAATGGATGGTCCATTTAAAGTGGATCTTCAGTCATTTTTTCAACTTCCCATCTATTAAATCTTCTGCCCTTTGGATAGTAAAACATTTTTTTTCTGCCAGTAAATACCTTATACAGCCCATTTCCTCTTTCTTGTCTGGTCATTAGCCTAAGCTTTTGACATCATTGATAGCTCTCTCTCTAGTTCTTGTGAGCGTTTGCCAGCAAGGGAGGGGGGGTTAGTCTTAAGAGGGCCAATGAGAGCTGCAGGACTGCAGAGCTGGAGGTGTGTAAATCCAGGAACAGGCAGCAGCTTCAGCTGCCCACAGTTAAAATGGATGCAGCCAGACTTAGTGGAGGGAGATTTCTGCAGCATATTTGGCAAGTATAGAATCACAGTATATATAAAATAATATGCAAAGTGGTTGGAGGGAATCTTCAGAATGGCAAAGATGTTTTATTACAAATTATGTGAGCAGACTGCAGTTCCTCTTTAAGTTTATGGGTGACATCACCGCTTCAGGCTTTATTATATGTTGGAGCGCTCTCTCTTCTCCCCGCTGGCTGACACAGGGGAGATCATGTGACCAGACCGGAGCGGGCTGAAAATAGGTAAGTATACAAATCTTTATTACACAGGTTAGTAACCATAGCTGTTAGGAGGGGGTAGAATGAAGGGGACATTTCTAAGAGTAATTAGGATTAAGACCATAACTCCACTTTAAGTGCTTCTAATACAACAAGTACATATGTATGTCTTTTCATCCAGTGCCCATGAAGTGCACAAGAAGACTAGTGTACATAAAAAATAAAGGAGAATGCCTATGTGTATAGAACTTAAATCATAATTTAAGATTGGTGAACCTTAAGCAATGTTAGAATGTATTTTATAATTTACTTCCTAAAAGTCGAATTAAGGCAAAAACTTTTTCCTATCTTGTTTAGTGTAGGGGTGGTTAAAACCATTGTCATTTTATGCCATGTATGTCTCATTAGAGAGATTTCCCTTTACTCCTGTCATGTAGACCCAAAAGAAAGGGAGAGGATAACTTTCCAATGTGAGGGAAATCTCCCCTTGACAGTTGTCATGGGAATAAGCATCCCCATTGGGAGTTTCCTCCTCTATTACTGTTCTGGTGGCAACTCAATATTTTGGGTTTACCTCTCGCTTTAATTTTCAGTAGCATTGATGATCAGGGCAACTAGGGAGAGTGGATCCCCCTAATGGTGACATAGACAACAATAAAAACCAGACGGGTTCTAACCCCTTACTACTCTATCCAAATGAAAAAAGTAAGTTTTGGTATACTTTAAGCTGGTACAGGTGTGTCGGTCCACGTGACCTTGCCAGGCACCGCCCTAAATAACAGCTCGTGCTAACCCCCAAACACATTCAGGCACACTGCTAAACACCACTCTTTCTGCAGATGCTCTCAGCATAGATAATGTGCAGTAGGCGCTGTGGAGAAACCAGGTTACACTGCATGCCACCATTGTTGTTTGCATCATTTAAGTGAATAAGACTCTTACCCCCGACATTGCACTAATTGAAGCATGATGGTCATCCTCCTCTATGGCAGCTGTGGTGCTCAACTCTGATCTTCAATGCTCACGATATTTCAGCTGGTGGTTATTTTATGCTTTTCACAGAAAGAAATCCTGACAACTCAAGGGAACTGAAAGGCCACAGATAGGCTATATGTGCACTACTATACTCAGCACTGTTTATAAAGCATATCTCTAAATTTCTTGAAATAAAAGTTGAAGCTTTAAATTGTTTTACAAGATTGTTACTGTCATTTTACTACTGATTCCAAAGGTGCTATCAGCAATATCTGTAATAGTGTGAACATTATAAGGGCTATTATGAAATGTATTGGAGAAATCAATGGTGGTTCCACATTTTTTTTTAGAAGTTTGTTTACTAAAATTTTAATCACAAATAAAGTTTTGAAGAATACATTTTTGGGTTGCATTATTAAGAGGCATTTAAAAACATAAGGGATTGTTCGCACAGATGTCACACATATATTTGATGGTAACCATTCTTGTTGGCAGGACTGTAAAGCAGAACTTTGCTCACTTTAGAATGGACCTCTCTCCTGCGACAGACGGACAGAGGATCGCTCGATGATGTTTAAAATGGATCCACATTAATAGATCTAAGGGCACAGGAGTTTTCATGCTTGTGATTCCAGCTAGCTCCAATCTGATTTATAGAGACTGGAATAAAGTTGATACAAATGTGTCAGCTGTTCTGCTCTAAAGTATTTGTGAAAATCAGGAACCCCAAACCTCTGGAGTCTTTGGTGGCATATAATGTGCATCACGTGAATCTGCATCCCTTAGAACCCCAGATAAAGCGTAAAATACGTGATTTAAATTTCTGGAGGTTCAATTTGGGAACCTGAATGGGGAGGGTTTTTATTTTATTTTTAATTTTCTTTATTTAAAGATATGACACAGATACAAACAGAAAGACAACTCTGCATTGCATATAGACTGTAATGAACACATCAAGTATAACAACCATACAAAACAGTTGCATGTGAGTGAAGGTAAACATAAACATCTGTGCCCATCACTTTTTGTTTCTTTTTTATTAAAAGAGAGAAATAGAAAAGGAAAAGAGAGAGAAGATGAGGGAAAGAGAGGGCAGAGAGAAAGAGAGAGGGAGAGAAAGAGAGAGACAGTTACCCCCAGGGAGCCAAGATCGATAGGGGTAACGCTGAACTGGCGATGGGGATCCTAGACAGTGGATCCTGCCATGTATTGGTGGAATTTGTCAGAGAAGCGAAAGAGGTTCCAATTAAACCATCTGGGCTTATGTTCCTCCGACTTATCTCGCAAAGCAGAGGTCAGATCTTCCATTTGCTCAATGTCCTTCACTCTTGCGAACCATTGGGCTACCGTTGGCACAGACTTTTGCTTCCAAAGAGGTGGGATGCTGGCCCGAGCAGCATTAAGAAGATGCTTGAGGAGGGATTTATGGTAACGTTTCCTTGATAGGGGGGTAAGGTTATGGAGAACCGCAGCCGGGTTATCCTGAAGGGAGATGTCTGTGAGTTTCTGTATGAGCTTAAGCACCAGCTGCCAAAAAGTTTGGAGCACAGGGCAGTCCCAAAAAATATGTAAGAGGGTGCCCGAGTGTAGGCCGCAATGCCAACAGCGATCAGTTTGTAGAGGAAATATCTTAGCCAGCACGGAAGGAGTTCTGTACCAGCGCGTCACTATTTTATATGCGGTCTCTTGATATAATGAGGAGGGTTTTAAAATAGTATAGGAGTTGTGGTAATACCACCATGATGTGTGTGCGTTTGCCACATCTAAACCTGCTCCAGCAATATAGCAAATAGAAAAGGATAACTCTATATAAAGAAGCAATGTCAGGGGGTGTTAGTTCATTGCCCAAATAGGGCACGGAACGTGTTTGCAAAAGAAAATGGGAATTGAGCTTTCAGACTCTCAAAGGTCCGGTCCAAAAGGTTTATATTGAGAGCTTCTGATTTCTCAGGTTTAACTTTAAGGCCTGAGATCAATTCAAAGTGACTCAGCGATAGTGATGAGCCGAACACCCCCGGGTTCGGTTCGCACCAGAACCCGCGAACGGACCGAAAGTTTGTACGAACATTAGAACCCTATTAAATACAATGGATGCGAACGTTCGAATTCTAAAGTGCTAATTATAACGACTATTATGCATGTTATTGTCCTAAAAAGGGTTTGGGAACCCGGGTTCTGCACCAGGGGACATGTATCAATGCAAAAAGAAGTTTTAAAAACGGTCGTTTTTCGGGAGCAGTCATTTTAATGATGCATAAAGTGAAAAAAAAAAAGTCAAATATTCCTTTAAATATCGTACCTGGGGGGTGTCTAAAGTATGCCTGTGAAGTGCCACGTGTTTCCCGTGTTTAGAACTGTCCCTGCACAAAATGACACTTCTAAAGGAAAAAAAAGCCATTTAAAACTGCTTGCGGCTTTAATGTAATGTCTGGTCCCGGTAATATGGATGAAAATCTTTAAGAAAAATGGCATAGCTACCCCATGACCCCCCGCCCTACCCCAGCCCATTACCAGCCCCTTTGGGTCTTGTATGGATATTAAGGGGAACCCCGCACATAAAATAAAAAAGGCCCTATATACTCTGAACAGCCGTATACAGGCGGTGCATACAAGACAGGGACTGTAGGTTTGTTCTTATGTAGAATCTGTTTGTAATTTTGAACAGGTACATTGTTTAAGTGTAGCTCCAGCCCAAAAATCTATTTTTAAACTTTTTGGAAAACATAGGTAAGGGTTATCACCCCTGTAACATTTGTTTTGCTGTCTGTGCCCCTGTTCAGAACATTTCACCTCACTTTCCGTCCCAATGACAACTGTTTTTGAAATGTGGTGTTTTTCTTGAAACAAGGATTGGTGATAAAGCATCAGTACAGAGGAGACACCTTTCTCCCATATTAATTCTTACAGGAGAGAATTTTCCTTCCTAGGGGTAGATTTCCTCTCACTTCCTGTTGTCTTCTTGCGTTTGCAAGTAGGAGTCGTTTGTAAGTTGGATGTTTGAAAGTAGGGACCTGCCGTATATACTCTGCAGAAATAGGCCCCTTAGTTGTTGGTGTTGGCACAACACTGTAAGCACTCACAGTTACTCTTGGTTGGTGCTGGAACGCCCTGCTGTCAACTATTATATCAGGAATTGTAATTACATATAATTGTTGAACAGTGGTAGTAAAAATTGGGCCTTTGATGGTGGTGCTGGTGCCACAACACTGTAAGCCCTGACAGTTACTCTTGGTGGGTGCAGCAATGGGCCCTGCTGTGAATTATTAGATCAAGAATTGTAATTGCATGCCCCTGTTGAACAGGGGCTGAAAAATTGGGCCTTTCGTGGTGGTGGTGGTGGTGTTGCCACAACACTGTAAGCCCTCAGAGTTACTCTTGGTGGGTGCAGGAATGGGCCCTGCTGTGAATTATTAGATCAAGAATTGTAATTACATGCCCCTTTTGAACAGGGGCTGAAAAATTGGGCCTTTCGTGGTGGTGGTGGTGGTGGCGTTGCCACAACACTGTAAGCCCTCAGAGTTACTCTTGGTGGGTGCAGCAATGGGCCCTGCTGTGAATTATTAGATCAAGAATTGTAATTACATGCCCCTGTTGAACAGGGGCTGAAAAATTGGGCCTTAGGCACTGGTGGCACAACACTGCAACCCCTCACAGATACTGTACTTGGAGCACAGCAATGAGCCCTGTTGCAAAGTATTGCTTCAAAAATTGTAATTACACGCCCCTGTTAAACAGGGACTGAAAAATTGGGCCTTAGGCACTGGTGGCACAACACTGCAACCCCTCACAGATACTGTACTTGGAGCACAGCAATGAGCCCTGTTGCAAAGTATTGCTTCAAAAATTGTAATTACACGCCCCTGTTAAACAGGAGCTGAAAAATTGGGCGTTAGGCACTGGTGGCGGCACCCATAAACAAAAATGATCTTCCAAGCTATCATCATCAATCGTATCATTGAGGACTCGGAGGAGGAGGATAGCCAGTCAACATAACAGCACAGGCACTCAGCATCAGCATCAGTCTTGAAGGGATGTGACATGTTAAAATCAATTCGTCTGTTATATCAGCATCAGGTGTGTGGTAGCTGGTGGTGATCCAAGACTGGTTCATCTTGATGAAAGTCAGTCGATCAACCGAGTCGGTGGACAGGCGCACCCTGTGATCCGTGACAAATCCTCCAGCAGCACTGAATGTGCGTTCCGAAAGAACGCTGGATGCAGGACAGGCCAGTAGCTCAATTGCATACTGTGCAAGCTCTGGCCAGTGATCCATCCTCAAGACCCAGTAAGCCAGAGGATTTTCGGTGGGGAAGGTGTCCAAGTCTGACCTTGCCCCTAGATATTCCTGCACCATGTTTATCAGACGCTGGCGATGGTTACTGGAACCGATCATACTTTGGGGCTGCGGACTAAAGAATTGTCTGAACGCATCGGTCAGACGGCCACCTTCCCCACCGCTCCTTCTTTGACTGGCCGAAGCCTCAGCAACTCGTTGTCCAGGACCAGGAGTTTGTAACCTCCCAGTCTCTGGGAACGCGTTGCACAGACCTTTCTGCAAGGCCTCCCGGAGTTGTCTCATCCTCTGCTCCCTCTGTGACGGTAACATAAGGTCCGCAACCTTACCCTTGTACCGTGGATCAAGGAGAGTGGCCAGCCAGTAATGGTCCCTCTCCTTGATCCGAAGAATACGAGGATCCTTCCGCAGACTTTGCAGGATCAGGGAGGCCATGCAGCGTAGGTTAGCTGAGGCATTCGGTCCGGAGTCCTCTGGGTCACTAAGGACGACATGATCCGCAGCCACCTCCTCCCAGCCACGTACAAGTCCACTGGTTTCTTGGGACTGTAAATCATCCCTAAAAGACTGCTGCTGATGATGCTGAGTGCCAGCCTCCACCTCCATGCTGACACAATCCTCCTCCTCCTCCTCTTCCTGTGCGATGGGTGGGACAGAAGGAACACTGTCTGGGTAAAGGGGGCCTTGAGAGGCAAGGAAGTCCTCCTCTTCCTGCCTCTGTTCTGCCTCAAGTGCCCTGTCCATTATTCCATGCAGCGTGTGCTCCAACAGGTGGACAAGAGGTACAGTGTCACTGATGCATGCACTGTCACTGCTCACCATCCTCGTGGCCTCCTCAAATGGTGCCAGGACAGTGCATGCATCCCTGATCATGCCCCACTGGCGTGGAGAAAAAAAACCAAGCTCCCCTGACCCTGTCTTGGTGCCGTAGTCACACAGGTACTCATTGATGGCCCTCTGCTGCGTGTGCAGCCGCTGCAGCATGGCCAACGTTGAGTTCCACCTGGTGGGCATGTCACATATAAGGCGGTTCTTGGGCAGGTTCAACTCCTTTTGCAGCTCAGCCAGGCGAGCACTGGCATTATAAGATCTGCGGAAATGCACACAGACTTTCCTGGCCTGCCTCAGGACATCCTGTAAGCCCGGGTACCTGCCCAAGAACCGCTGCACCACCAGGTTAAGGACGTGAGCCACACAGGGCACATGGGTCAGTTGTCCCTGTCGGAGGGCGGAGAGGAGGTTGGTGCCATTGTCGCAAACCACCATTCCTGGCTTAAGCTGGCGTGGCGTCAACCACCTCTCGGCCTGGCCCTGCAGAGCAGACAGGACCTCTGCCCCAGTGTGGCTTCTGTCCCCCAAACACACCAGCGCAAGCACGGCATGGCATCTTTTTGCCTGCGTACTTGCGTAGCCCCTTGAACGGCTACGGAGCACCGCTGGTTCAGAGGACAAAGCACAGGAAGAGGCCATGGAGGAAGAAGAAGAGGAGGGGGTGGAGGAGAGAGGTGTGTCACAACCAGAAGTAGCATTTTGGAGGCGTGGCGGTGGAACAACCTCCAACACTACTGCACCTTGTCCTGCATCCTTCCCAGCTGCCAAAAGAGTGACCCAATGGGCCGTGAAAGAAAGGTAACGTCCCTGTCCATGCCTGCTGGACCATGAGTCAGCGGTAATATGCACCTTACCGCTGACCGCCCTGTCCAGCGAGGCCAAGACATTGCCTTCCACATGCCGGTAGAGAGCCGGAATAGCCTTCCGTGAGAAAAAGTGGCGTTTGGGAACCTGCCACTGAGGAACCGCACATTGCACAAACTCACGGAAGGGGGCCGAGTCTACCAACTGAAAAGGCAGCAGTTGAAGCGCTAGCAATTTAGCCAAGCTAGCATTCAACCGCTGGGCATGTGGATGGCTGGGAGTGAACTTCTTTCGACGGTCCAGCAGCTGGGGCAGGGAAATTTGCCTGCTAGAATCGGACGTCGGTGTACTGCTAGCAGAGTGGCCGCAAGTACTTGGCTGTGACACACCTAATTCTACACCTTCATTCCTCTCAGTGCATGTTTCAGAGAGGACTGAAGTTATAGTGGGGTTGGAGATCCCAGCTGATGCGGTGCAAGGAGAGGTCCGCTTTGTTCTTTGGTGTGGGTCTTTGAGGTAGGCTTGCCAACGAGCTGCATGGCAGGTCAACATATGTCTGGTCAGGCATGTGGTACCCAAGCGGCTGATGTTTTGGCCACGCGATATACGCTTGAGACATATGTTGCAAACAGCAGCTGTGCGATCTGATGCACTAGCCTCAAAAAAGGCCCACACCAAAGAACTTTTTGAATGACGGGCAGAGGCAGCGCCCTGCACAGGCGGAGCTCTGCGGTGTGATTCCGTCGGTGTACTGCCCTTACGCTGGCCACCAAAGGGCATCCTGCCTCATTGGAGATGTGCCTCCTCCTCATCCTCCTCCTCCTCCTCTCTCCTATTAGGCACCCACGTGGAGTCAGTGACCTCATCATCCCCTCCCTCCTCATCACTGGAGCCAATCTGGCAGTATGCTGCAGCTGCTGGAACATGACTGCCAGATTGGTGTCCTTCTTGAGCATCCCCTCTGTCTGCTCTCACGCTACTGCCTTCCTCTAGCTGGGTTTCATCATCAGACCCTTCGAAACGCTGGGCATCCTACTGGAGCATGTACCCAACACTGTGCTCAAACAGTTCGGGGGACTCCTCAGGAGGAGGACATGGTGGGTCTAGGGAAGGAGTGACTGATGATGAGTCTGACATTGATACCAGGGAAGAGGACGCTTTGGCAGCTGCTTTGCCAGTACCCTGAGCCTGGGTGAGAGAGGATGAGGAGGAGGAGGAGGGCTTGGTCATCCACTCTACCAAGTCTTCGGCATGATGTGGCTCAACATGTCCAGCTGCCGAAAAGAAGGACAAGTGTGTCCCATGGCCATGTGCTGATGACAATGCACCGCGTCCACGACCAGCACTGTTGCCCCCAGACACAGAGCCTGCTTGCCCTCTTTTATTGCCTCCTGACTGTCTGCCTCTCCTTGTTTGCCTTCCAGACATTCTAATGGATGGCCTGCAGGGAGATGGGAAAAAAGCAATAAGGGCTACCTTCAGGTGTCCTTCTCTGTCCCTTTACTTAAATATTTCTAAATATGGTTGAGGATGATTGCTTTCGCACAGAATAGCACAATGACAATTTCCCTGACTGTCCAAAAAACAAGGATTTCAAAGATGGTTGATGATAAATGCTTTAGCACAGTATAGCACAATGAGAATTTCCCTCACTGTCCTTCCCTGTCCCTACAAACAAGGTTTAGCACAGTAAAACACACTGACACTCTCCCTACCTATAGTTTTCTGTCCCTATAAAAAATGTTTTTTTAAAGATGGTTGATGATGAATGCTTTATCACAGTATAGCACAATGAGAATTTCCCTCACTGTCCTTCCCTGTCCCTACAAACAAGGTTTAGCACAGTAAAACACACTGACACTCTCCCTACCTATAGTTTTCTGTCCCTATAATTTTTTTTTTTTAAAGATGGTTGATGATGAATGCTTTAGCACAGTATAGCACAATGAGAATTTCCCTCACTGTCCTTCCCTGTCCCTACAAACAAGGTTTAGCACAGTAAAACACACTGACACTCTCCCTACCTATAGTTTTCTGTCCCTATAAAAAATGTTTTTTTAAAGATGGTTGATGATGAATGCTTTAGCACAGTATAGCACAATGAGAATTTCCCTCACTGTCCTTCCCTGTCCCTACAAACAAGGTTTAGCACAGTAAAACACACTGACACTCTCCCTACCTATAGTTTTCTGTCCCTATAATTTTTTTTTTTTTAAAGATGGTTGATGATGAATGCTTTAGCACAGTATAGCACAATGAGAATTTCCCTCACTGTCCTTCCCTGTCCCTACAAACAAGGTTTAGCACAGTAAAACACACTGACACTCTCCCTACCTATAGTTTTCTGTCCCTATAAAAATTTTTTTTTAAAGATGGTTGATGATGAATGCTTTAGCACAGTATAGCACAATGAGAATTTCCCTCACTGTCCTTCCCTGTCCCTACAAACAAGGTTTAGCACAGTAAAACACACTGACACTCTCCCTACCTATAGTTTTCTGTCCCTATAAAAAATGTTTTTTTAAAGATGGTTGATGATGAATGCTTTAGCACAGTATAGCACAATGAGAATTTCCCTCACTGTCCTTCCCTGTCCCTACAAACAAGGTTTAGCACAGTAAAACACACTGACACTCTCCCTACCTATAGTTTTCTGTCCCTATAAAATTTTTTTTTTTAAAGATGGTTGATGATGAATGCTTTAGAACAGTATAGCACAATGAGAATTTCCCTCACTGTCCTTCCCTGTCCCTACAAACAAGGTTTAGCACAGTAAAACACACTGACACTCTCCCTACCTATAGTTTTCTGTCCCTATAAAAAATTTTTTTTTTAAAGATGGTTGATGATGAATGCTTTAGCACAGTATAGCACAATGAGAATTTCCCTCACTGTCCTTCCCTGTCCCTACAAACAAGGTTTAGCACAGTAAAACACACTGACACTCTCCCTACCTATAGTTTTCTGTCCCTATAAAAAATGTTTTTTTAAAGATGGTTGATGATGAATGCTTTAGCACAGTATAGCACAATGAGAATTTCCCTCACTGTCCTTCCCTGTCCCTACAAACAAGGTTTAGCACAGTAAAACACACTGACACTCTCCCTACCTATAGTTTTCTGTCCCTATAAAAAATGTTTTTTTAAAGATGGTTGATGATGAATGCTTTAGCACAGTATAGCACAATGAGAATTTCCCTCACTGTCCTTCCCTGTCCCTACAAACAAGGTTTAGCACAGTAAAACACACTGACACTCTCCCTACCTATAGTTTTCTGTCCCTATAAAAATTTTTTTTTTTAAAGATGGTTGATGATGAATGCTTTAGCACAGTATAGCACAATGAGAATTTCCCTCACTGTCCTTCCCTGTCCCTACAAACAAGGTTTAGCACAGTAAAACACACTGACACTCTCCCTACCTATAGTTTTCTGTCCCTATAAAAATTTTTTTTTTTAAAGATGGTTGATGATGAATGCTTTAGCACAGTATAGCACAATGAGAATTTCCCTCACTGTCCTTCCCTGTCCCTACAAACAAGGTTTAGCACAGTAAAACACACTGACACTCTCCCTACCTATAGTTTTCTGTCCCTATAAAAAATGTTTTTTTAAAGATGGTTGATGATGAATGCTTTAGCACAGTATAGCACAATGAGAATTTCCCTCACTGTCCTTCCCTGTCCCTACAAACAAGGTTTAGCACAGTAAAACACACTGACACTCTCCCTACCTATAGTTTTCTGTCCCTATAAAAAATGTTTTTTTAAAGATGGTTGATGATGAATGCTTTAGCACAGTATAGCACAATGAGAATTTCCCTCACTGTCCTTCCCTGTCCCTACAAACAAGGTTTAGCACAGTAAAACACACTGACACTCTCCCTACCTATAGTTTTCTGTCCCTATAAAAAAAAAAATTTTTAAAGATGGTTGATGATGAATGCTTTAGCACAGTATAGCACAATGAGAATTTCCCTCACTGTCCTTCCCTGTCCCTACAAACAAGGTTTAGCACAGTAAAACACACTGACACTCTCCCTACCTATAGTTTTCTGTCCCTATAAATTTTTTTTTTTAAAGATGGTTGATGATGAATGCTTTAGCACAGTATAGCACAATGAGAATTTCCCTCACTGTCCTTCCCTGTCCCTACAAACAAGGTTTAGCACAGTAAAACACACTGACACTCTCCCTACCTATAGTTTTCTGTCCCTATAATTTTTTTTTTTTAAAGATGGTTGATGATGAATGCTTTAGCACAGTATAGCACAATGAGAATTTCCCTCACTGTCCTTCCCTGTCCCTACAAACAAGGTTTAGCACAGTAAAACAGACTGACACTCTCCCTACCTATCCTTCTCTTTCCCTAAACTAAAGGAAACCAGGTTAAGCAAGAAAAAAAAATGTCACTGTCCCTGCCTATGCTTCTCTTTCCCTGCTCCGGAACACACTACACTAGGCCGCCGTGCTGGCGGCCTTTTATAGTGTGGGGCGTGTACTAAACACCCTCAGCAATAATTGGCCACAGGCATCCTGCCTGTGGCCAATCATTGCTCTCCTCGCTGCCGGCGCTGTGATTGGCCAAGCATGCAGGGTCACAGTGCATGCTTGGCCAATCACAGCGCCTGGATGACACTGCGATGGCGTAGTGCATTGTGGGCCGCGAATTAGGCGCGAACGGCCCAAATCGTTCGTTGTTCGGCGAACGATCGAACAGCCGATGTTCGAGTCAAACGTATGTTCGACTCGAACACCGAGCTCATCCCTACTCAGCGATAGCAGGTTCAAGAGAGTAGTGTGTTGGACATAATGAAAAGGAGCAGATCATCAGAGAAAAGAGCGCATTTATGATGTTTGCTCCCGCTTACGATTCCCATGATGTTTGGGTCTGAACGGATCACGATAGCTAAAGTTCAATTGCAATGATGTATAAAAGTGGTGATAATGGAAATCCTTGTCTAGTGCCCCAATACTAATAGGGGCTGAGTGGCAGCCATTCGTAATAATTTGAGTGGAGGGAGTGGAATACAAATTCTGTAAGAACGTAAGGAAAGTGGAACCAAAATTCCATTTTGAAAGTATACGAAACAGATTTGGGCATAAAACTGTATCAAAGCCCTTGCGGAAATTCAAGGATAATAACATACCCCTCCGCTGTCCCACCCAGAACATAGTAAGGATATCAAATCTATCACTTTTATTTACTGTATGTTCCTTAATCAGGGATGTCAAAGCCAACTCCTTCTGCTGGATCTGTTTTTGCATAGGGATGTTAATTGAATCAGCATTCCTCTCACAGTAGCTTTGTGAGCGCCCAGTTTGTAACTGGGGAGGTTTGCTCTGGCCTATTAATGGCAAAAAATTGGTGAAGCTGTTGTTCAATGTCAGAAGAGATTGTAAACTAACTAAGAAGGGATTTGTTTAGTCTCCAAGTAAAAACATATCTGCACAAATATATGCCCATCAGGGAGGCAGTGAGCAGTGAGTGGTTGGACCAGGGGACATCAAGAATCCCAGAGAATGGAAACAGCTGGACCGTATTGAAGAGAGTGAAGATATGATAGATTCTAGAGTATGTGTCATGCACATTAGAGTAAAATGTATAGTCTTGTGAAGTCCCATTGAGCTCCCTCCAGATATCCACAAAATCATAATTCAGGAGCAATTTAGCCAATCCGGTTTTCATCTTTGAGGGGTGTTTAGGCATGGTGTGTTGGGCCTATTTTTTTTCCAGAAAAAAAGTCTACAGCGATATTTGAGTTCCCTCCTAAGATAACAGTGTTTTCAAAGTGCAGAGTGAAGCCCTGTACACACGATCGGATAACCTATGGATTTTCGTCCGATGGATTTGTCCATCGGAAATCCGATGAAACTGTTTTTCATCAGTCTTGGCCACACACCATCAGTCAAAAAACCGACCGTTCCAAACGCGGTGAAGTAAAACACTCCGATGAGCCGAGAAAAATGAAGTTTAATGTTTCTGAGCATGCGTCGACTTGATTCTGAGCATGCGTGGATTTTTTAACCGATGGACTTGCCCATAGACGATCGGAAATTCCCATTGGTTTTTTATCCATCGGAAAATTTTAAAACAAGTTCTATTTTTTTACAACCGATGGAAAAAAGACCGATGGGTACCATACACGATCGGTTGGTCTGATGAAAACCATCCATCGGACGGTTTTCATCAGTCAAACCGATCGTGTGTAGGGGGCTTTAGAGTTTTCAGTAATTTTGTAAAAAAGGTTAGTTGTCCTGAGTTGGGCGCATAATAAGATAAAAGGGAAACCTTTGCTCCTTTAATCACCCCTATTAACAAAATATATCTACCCTCGGAGTCCTAGATTACCTTCTGAGAAGTAAAGGAAAGACGTTTAGAGACACAAACGGCGACCCCTCTCCTTTTATCTATTCTAGAGCATTAGGCCACAAGAATTGGGAAAATCGATTATGCAGGAATTTAGGGCTATATGAATCTGCAATAGGACAATATCTGCACCTAGGGAATAATAATAATGAAGTGCCTTACGACGCTTAACCTGAAAATGTAATCCCTGCACATTGTGGGAGACAATTTTGATAGGCCTTACCCTTTGTGTTCTTTGTGATGTAGGAGCAATGAACCTAATGCGGATGCGTTTTAACGCAATGGGTGGTTTGTGCTCCTAGAGGCTGCTTATTAGCAACTGTGGGATCTTGCTGGACCTCCAGAGGAGCTTGTTTGAGTTTTCAAAGGATGGGAGCACCACACCAGCTTGTACAGACTGTTTAAAAGATTTTTATTTTGTAACAGTAAAAGCGTTTCGGGGGCTCCGCACTCCCCCTTCATCGGGGCTAAAAACAGGATGATGCAGGCACTTGGATTGGAAATTAGCCTTTGCGTGGATAACATAATAGCATGGGGAAAAATTAAAATCTTACAATATCAGGTAGGCTACCGGAGAGTGCATTGATCTGCTGGCAGAGGAGAGGCAGGACCCAGTCACACAAGGAGGGGGGAAGAGAGGACAAGAAGAAAGAATAGCCTCCAAGCAAGGCCGACAGAAAAAAGAGGAAAAGAAAATGGCATTGCAATTAAGGAAGAGACATGAGTACCATGGTACCAACATTAAAGTGGAGTTCCACCCAGAATTTTTTTTTTTTTCACAAAAAAAAAACAAAAAAAAAATAGAATTTTTTTTATTTTTTATTTTATACTCACCCGAAATACCGTTGCTATGCGGAAGTCCATAATCTGCCTCTTCCGTAACCGCTGTCTGTTTTCTTCCCAATCCTCTTCTAGTGAATGGGGCGCGCTGCCTTCTGGGAACTGTGTGTAATCCCAGAGAGCAGCCGCCCATTCACAAGTCGGCGCGAGACTCGCGCATGCGCAGTAGGAAACGGGCAGTGAAGCCGTAGAGGACTGCAATGGTAGCGGTAGAGGACTGCAATGGTAAAAGATGGAACCCTTTTAAGGGTAGTTAACAATCAGGCTGGGCAGACTTGCGACATGGCTCCTCTCCTAGTGTTGATTTTGGAAATTAGGTGCCCCAGGGATTTTATAAGCAAGGAAAATGAGCCAGAATGAAAGGGAGTAATATTGTAAAAAAGTAAAAATGTATTGAATATACATATTTTCTTATTTTTTTCCCAAACCCAGAGGAATGTTATCTTTGCTCATTTGTCAAAGAACTTCTCTCTGGATTACTATACAATAGCAAGATACTAGACAGCATAGCAGCGAATATATACATACTTACCCATTACTCGTTACTTATAGGCAGTTGTGTATTCACTTTTCACCCATGATCTGATACTATGATCATATATATGTATTTTCCCATCTTATGGTGATCTCTGCGATTTTTGGTGCGTTTTCTGGCCAAGGTGAAGCTGCAAGGCTCCTCAGCATGTACAACTTTTCACACAAAGGCCTCTTAGGAATTCCATCAGCCTTGGTGAATGTGAGACGCATTATTGCAGACTCACTTGTGGTTTCCAGAGTCCCTCATGCAACTGAGCGAATGCAGAGATGCAAGCCCCTCCTACTTGTAAAACTTCTGATGTGTACTGTATTTCTAAGGACACGATCCTCTGTGAGTATGATGAATTCCCATGTCCCACGAATAGATGCTTTGCTGCTTACATGCTGTATTCATATACATCTATATTTACTGTATATACTTGAGTATAAGCCGACCCGAATATAAGCCGAGGCACCTAACTTTACCACAAAAAATGGGAAAACGTATTGACTCGAGTATAAGCCTAGGGTGTCCATCTGCATGCCTCACTGTGTCCATGACTAGACTGACGTTTAACATGGGAGTCTATGGAAGGGGTGCCCGGATTTGAAAAATCGGTGCTCCCCGGCCGTAGGTCCCCCAGACAAAAAACTTTGCACACTTATAGAGGAGAAATGTGCCAAGTTTCGGGTCCAGGAGACCTACGACCGGCCGGTACCGGGTCCCCAAAGTTACCGGAGAAATTACTGTTTAATA
Organism: Rana muscosa; assembly: GCA_029206835.1. Classification (NCBI taxonomy): domain Eukaryota; kingdom Metazoa; phylum Chordata; class Amphibia; order Anura; family Ranidae; genus Rana; species Rana muscosa. The sequence continues at coordinate 147,817,135 of CM055126.1, read as the reverse complement.
TGGGAGTCTATGGAAGGGGTTCCTGGTTTTGAAAAATCAGTACTCCCCGGCAGTAGGTCCCCCGAACAACAAACTTTGCACACTTGTAGAGGAAGAGTGAGGCTACATGTGTGCCTCCCGCTACCGGGTCCCCAAAGTCTGGGAAATCAGGCGCAAAAAGGTGACTCGAGTATAAGACGAGGGGGACATTTTCAGCACAAAAAAATGTGCTGAAAAACTCGGCATTTACTCGAGTATATACGGTATTTATTTTGTAGCATTTATATGTATTTATGTGTTTTTTCATTATGTACATCTTTTTGAATAGAACAAACAGCCTGTAAAAAGCCCTGAAGAAGGAATTGAATATCTACATCTCTGAAACATGTTGGGATCATCTGTGACCACACATTTACTGTAACCTCTAATTTTGAGGCTAGTGTGTTCCAGTATTCAGTTGCTGTTCTATTCGATCGTGTTCAAATGCATTGTTTTTAGGTGTACCTACTTGTGCATTTTCAATATATATGTATATTCAATACATTTTTACTTTTTTACGATATTACTCCCTTTCATTCTGGCTTATTTTCCTTGCCCACAAAATCCCGGGTGGCACCTCATTTCCAAAATCTCCTCTTTATTTGGGATGTAGCAAGGATTGCCAGTTATGCACTCCTGATTGGTTTCTCCTCGTAGTCTTCATCTCCTAGTGTTGTGCCAGACTGGTAAACGCGGTGCATTCTTTCTGGGTGGTGCCCTGGGAGATTGTTGCCGTTGAGATAGAGCAAGTTAGGTTGAAATCAGTTCCAGTTATTTCAGCAATGCCCCCCCCCTGTGAATGTGGTGAAGGAGTATGTTTTGCCACGATAAGGGAAGAGTAAAATAAATGGAAATTGCCACCTATACTGTATTTTATTCCCTGTTATAGAAGAAGGAGCAGGGGTTTAAATGCCTGCCATTTCTGTACTGGAGCTGGAGAAATTTCTGCAAAAATTTGAATAGGAAGACCCCATAGTTGAAGATCCTAAATGTCCCTGGATTTCTGCATCACCTGCTCCTTCATTCTATAAAAATGAGGTTTAATGATGATATCCCTGGGGCTGCCTTCTGCTCTAGGGGCCGTCAGTGCGCAATGTGCTCGATCGAGCTCCAGTCGATGCTCAGGAATATTAGGAATAAGGACAGTCAGCAATTATTTAACCAAACTATCAAAATTATATCTGCGCTAGGTCAATTCATGTGAACAATCAGCCAATTAAAACAGTGATACCAGTATAACAAATATTGTGCAAAGAAAGCAGCACTGGTTGAAATAATAATATTGTTGTCAATTATAACATATAATAACTGTGACAATATAGATACAAAATTATCAGAAATAAATATAAAGAAAAGTGTCCAGAAATAAAGTTCTAATATTCAGAGTCTTCACTGATAAATGATCCACATTATATTTTGTGCACAAAAACCTTCCGAACCAATCTGCAGGAAAAATCCACTACCAAATGAAACTGATCAGATGCGCCTCTTACCAGATTGGTTGGACCATTAATTTATAAGTGGTCATACAGGCTCCACAAATCAGGGTTAAATACGATTCCTCCAATCTATGTCAGCAACTTCCAACCTCGAGGTTACCAATTGAAAAAAAATTACATACGAGCTCCCATGGTGAAGTAGTCACAGCTGATCACAATGTACACAGAAGCCAGTTATCGGCATTCCTTTCCTCACACTAACAGCGCGAGCAAACGAGAGGAGAGCAGATAACCGGCTTGTGTAAAAGGGACATGTACACTGATAATCAGGGCACTGATTATTAGTGTCCTGATTATCAGTGCAGTTTCAACAGTGTCCACCAGTGCTGCCTATCAGTGCCCACCAGTGCTGCCAATCAATGCCCACCAGTGCTGCCAATCAGTGCCTCCACATCAGTGTCACCTATCAGTGCCCATCAGTGTTGCCTATCAGTGAAGCCTGTGAATGCTCATCAATGCCCATCAAGTGGTTAAAGTGGAACCAAAACCAACAGTTACATTCCCGGCATACTGGGATTGCTAACTGTCACATTAGTTGTGCTTTCAACCAAACTTTCAAACCATCAAGTAGCTGGTGTCATAAGTAGCACCATGGCATCTGCAGATCAAACAGATGCCAAGATGGCAGCTTCCTTGGCTTAAAGTGGAAGTCCAGCCTAACACTAAAATCTCTACATCTACAGATATCCACGATCTGACACTAACCTACCTAGCCCTGTTAGGCTGGGTTCACCCTATTGCAAATTGGATGCAGGTTTCCCAACAATACTCAAGTAGGCCGTGGCATTTAAACACCACTCAATTGGTACTAATGGGGCCAAAATGTGCCAATAAAATATCCCCCACACCATTACACCACCAGCCTGAACCATTGATACAAGGCAGGATGGATCCATGATTTCATGTTGTTTTATGCCCCTACCATCTGAATGTCGAAGCTGAAATCGAGACTCATCAGGCCAGGCAACATTTTTACAATCTTCTGTTGTCCAATTTTGGTGAACCTGTGCGTATTGTAGCCTCAGTTTCCTGTTCTTAGCTGACAGGAATCTGCTGCTGTAGCCCATCTGTTTCAGGGTTTTTCTGCATACCTTGGTTAAAACGAGTGGTTATTTAAGTTACTGCTGCCTTTCTATTAGTCGCGGCCTATCCATTAGGGGCGCCCGAGCGCCACCCCCTCTATCCACGGCCGCCACACCCTCCACCTTCTAGCGATGCGATGCTCTATCCATTGCCGCCGCCAGCCCCTATTCATGAGTCCGGCCCCTTTCAGGATGCCGGGCGCCTGAATTTGGGGCTGTTTTTTTGAAGCACCTGATTAGAGCCAGAGGCTCTAATAGGCTTCAAATTAGCGTGGACTTGTGGCGCAGAGCATTGCACTACTAGCTCACACTGGTGTTAAAACAGCGAATGAATATTCGCTGTTGCAACACTGATCCTCCTCCCGGCCAATTGGGAAGCGGGTCTGATACCGGTCACCCGATAGGCTGAAAGGTCAGGCGATCCTATTGGACGCCTAGGAGGAGGGGAGGAGATGCATGATAAAAGCGAGGAGGTCCGCTGCTGCCCGATGCCTAGATGGGGTAAGTGGACCGACCGGCAGACAGTGCGTGTGGGGGGGGGGCTTTAAGATGCCGTGGGAGGATTGTTTGCCGCCCCCCCCCCCAAACAAAAAAAAAAAACCTCCAATAACTTTCTATCATCTGGAACCAGTCTGCCCATTCTCCTCTGACCTCTGACATCAACAATGCATTTTCCTTCACACAACTGCCGCTCACTGGATATTTTCTATTTTTCGAACCATTCTCTGTAAACCCTAGAGATGGTTGTGCGTGAAATTTCCAGATCAGCAGTTTTTTAAATACTCAGACCAGCCCATCTGGCACCAACAACCATGCCTCATTCAGTCACTTAAATCCCTTTTCTTCCACATTCTGATGTTTGGTTTGAACTCCAGCAAGTTGTCTTCACCACACCTAGATGTCTAAATGCATCGAGTTGCTGCCAAGTGATTGGCTGATTAGAAATTTGTGTTACCAAACAATTAAAGTGGTTGTAAACCCATAAAACTTTTTTTTTTTTTTAGCCCACCTGCAAGACAAAGCTATAATGAGCTAGTATGACTAGCATAATAGCTCATTATGTACCACTTACCTTAGATCGGGGCCCCCGAAGCCGTCCGTGTCCCTCTCTCCAGCCGCAACCATCGCTGCGGCGATAGCCGGAATGTTACTTCCGGGTATCGCCGCTCCAGCCAATCACAGCGCCACTCCAGCGCTGTGATTGGCCGGAGCGGCGAAGACGTGATTCCGCGCATGCGCGCGGGAGCCGTCAAATTCGGCTAAGCCCAAGCATTGCTGGGACTTAGCCGAATTTGTGAATGGGATTAACCCTATGAATACGCATGCGCCGTAGACAGCGGCGCCTGTGATTTTAGTAAATATCTCCTAAACAGTGTAGGTTTAGGAGATATTTCTTGCACCTACAGGTAAGCCTTAATCTAGACTTACCTGTAGGTGCAAATTGCAAAAGTGGGTTTACAACCACTTTAATGACTGTATAATAATAATTGAGAAGGGTGTACCTAATAAAGTGGCCAGTGAGTGTATATAGATCAGACCAAAATGAGGGACAAATGAGGAGGAAGGAGGGACAGAGGGACTTTGCTCCAATCAGGGACAGTTGGGATCTTTACAAGTGTTGTAATTGCTTTATGGAATTCCCCCAAATATTCAGAGCCGTGTAGCCACGCCCACTCCCTGCCACACTGCACTGGGTGCCTCACGTCTGTGTATTTCTAAGGTATTAACATGACAGGTGCACTTTAACAACATTTGAAATACACAGCTGGAAAAAATTATGAATGTAATACGCTTCCATGTAGGTATTTTTACTACTATTATGGTACACTACAGAAGAACATCCCCAATACTATTCAGCTATTCTACGCTTTTTTTTTTGGTTACCACACTAAATATGGAAACCTTCGCTTCAGCAGATCGATAAAGCACCAACACAGCGTAGCAGTGCACGACTTCAACGTGGCTGCCCTTAACAATCATGGCGTCCTGCAACTCGGGACATTATGGGCAGTACCAACCAGCACAGCAAGGGGGGGTGGCCAGCGTGTACTGCTATCCGGGTAGCTGGCAAAGGGTCTCGGGATGTCTCCGTTGTAGTATGGCAGGCAGCCGAGGAAATGTAACGATTTCCAATGACACCCCCGGTCTGGGGGCCCTCTCCGGTCACGGGGAGCAGCAGCGCCCCCTGCAGCCAGAGGAGACTCATTCCTACAGACAGGAGAACGAACTGCAGGTCCTGGAGGCCATCTATGGGGAAGACTTCACCGACCTCCGGAGAACTTCTGTGTGGAAGGTAGATGAGTCTCATGTATGACGTCATGTGGTGCACAACACTCCCCACCCCCCCCCCCCCCATCCAAAATACCAGAACAGCCCCCCCCCCCCCCTGTATATAATGTAGTGTTGGTTTTGCCTAGACTGGAGATAAGAGTGAGGAGGATTCCTGATGCACATACATGGCACAATAAACCACAGATCTCTACACAGGACTTCGCTAGCAGAAAGCTCATACGTGACAACGATCCTAAGACGTATACGCCTACACGCACACCGCCGTAACAATTGGTTTCTGCCCAAAAGTTCCTGTGTAAATGATCAGTAAATTGCGGGAAATTTCACCCCTTCACGGTGAGTATGGATTTTGCGGCCTCACGGAATTGGGTCTCAATCCTGTGGGGCCGTATATATTGGGCTGACCAAGAGCCCCAAGTCTCCTACTAATGATTGGGAGCCAAGAGGCCCGCTTCCCAGTCACCTGATCGCTGTGATAGTCTCTGATTGGCTATTGCAGTGATCAGTCACTTTACCGCCCGCCCTTGTGTTGTTTTCTCCTCTTGAATGGAGAAAAAGACACGTTGTATACTAGAGGAGGAAAGCGTAAGCCTTATGCCCCGTACACACGATCCGAAAATCGGACGACAGATCGTTCCGACTCTTCGTTTACTAGTCGCAAGTAGAAATTGAATAGGTTACTAAAGTCAGGAAAATCTCGTACAACAGAAAAAAAAATCGGAAGTGATGTCATGTGTTGTAATGTATTTGTGTTGTATTTTCGGACAACAACTGTACTGACTAAACGAAAATCCTACGATCTGGTATCGTACGAGGAAAATTTTCATGCTTGTCCGATCTAATAATATCGGATGAATTGTCGTGATCGGCTCTGGAAAGCTCTGTACTAACGATCCGATTATCGTACGATTGCGTTGAAAGCGGTATTTTTCGTCCGATTTTTGGAATCGTGTGTACGGGCCGTTAGTTCATGTATTTATGCATTCCCAATCTGCAGGCAAAACACACTGCTCTTTAAAGCCCTGTACACACGATCGGATTTCCTATGGATTTTAAACCGATGGATGAAGCTGACTTCCATCAGTCTTGCCTACACACCATCAGTCAAAAAAACGATCGTCCCAAACGCCGTGATGTAAAACACTCCGACGAGCCATGAAAAATGAAGTTCTATGCTTCTGAGCATGCGTCGACTTAAATCTGAGCATGCGTGGGTTTTTTATCCGATGGAGTTCCCCACAGACAATAGTAATTTGCTATTGTTTTTTTTTCCATCGGATAAATTTAAAACATGTTCTATTTGTTAACACCGATGGGGAAAAAAGACCGATGGGGCCCACACACGATCGGTTTGTCCGATGAAAAAAGTCCATCGGAGTGTTTTCATCGGTAAAACCGATCGTGTGTACAGGGCTTTACTAAACACGCGGGGGTACCATTATTATCAGAAAATGCAGCATTATTTCGGGTGCACTAAAATTGCATAGAGTTGCAGCACCATGCAGTCCTGCACAGCTGTGTTTTTAGAAAAGGGTCCGTGACTTTTTTTCCCTGTGTTTACCACAGGTACAGTAGCCCATTTAAAGCGGAGTTCCACCCAAAAATGGAACTTCCGCTTTTTGGAATCCCTCCCCCTCCGGTGTCACATTTGGCACCTTTTAGGGGGGAGGAGGGAGCAGATACCTGTGTAATACAGGTATTTGCTCCCACTTCCGGGCATTGGTCAGCACGGTGATCTACGCCACGTCCGGCGCCTACTCCGTCCCCCTGCTGTCTTCTGGGAGACACAGGTCACAGAAGACAGCAGGGACCAGTGGGATCGTGCAGCGCGACTCGCGCATGCGCAGTAGGGAACCAGGAAGTGAAGCCGCAAGGCGGTGCCTCCACCCTAGAGCCGTGGGACAGATCGGCTTCGGGTGCCGACATCGCGGGCGCCCAGGACAGGTAAGTGTCCATATATTAAAATTCAGCAGCTGCAGTATTTGTAGCTGCTGACTTTTTAATATTAATTTTTTTGGCGGAACTCCGCTTTAAATGAATGTCCACATAGAACTGCACAAATGTGAATCTAGACACAACAAAGCGGTGTGTGTACAAAAATAAATAAATAGCTAGATCAGGGTTTGATCTAGGTCAGGATTAGGGTCAAATGTCAGTGTATTTTAGATAGGATAAAACATTTTTTTTGACTTTAGTGTCAGTGGGCCCCATTCACAAAGCGGTATGTTTTCCGGTAAAATATCGCTCATTTTATGAAGTCTTGCAGTATTTTAGTAGTGAAAACCTGCGTTAATTTACCGCCTGGCACTAGCCAGCGTATATTTATTAACATCAATAGGCGTTGCTAAAGAGCGGGCAGCTACCTGCATCCTTAACAACCAGTAAACAAAATGATTGTTAAGGAGTGGGCAGCTGCTGCCCGCTCCTTTAACAACCAGTACACATTCCACAAATACCTTATGCCTGGACCGCTACTAAATCTCCACATGCATTTAATTATTTATTTTCTTCTGTAAATGGATTTTAACGGCTTTTCATGCAGTATTTACCAAGTGTTTTTAGCATTTCTCTGTAAATACCACAAAATGGTCTAGTGAATTGATAGTTTTCCTAAATATCTCATGCGATCATGAAACTGAGTCCTGACACCTAAATATCTCATGCGAGTTCATTCTGTGAATGGAGCCCAGTGTGTTTTAGGATAAAAAAACGGAAAATTGCATACTCACCTTTCTGTAATTTTCCTTTCCTGCCGCATCTTCATGGTATTCTCAGTATATATATATATATATATATATATATATATATACCTCACCTCAGACGGGTGTGCATCTGTATGCTGCCATGAAGATGGGACAGGAAAGGAAAATTACAGAAAGCTGAGTATACAATTTTCCGTTTTCCTGTCGCATCATGGCAGCATACACCTTTTGGGTGAATAACTCGCAGACTGGGTGGGTCTGAGCATAAAGACAATTTTTATTTACATGGAATAGAGGTGTTGGACTGAATAATTGCTCGTCCAAACTCTGCCGTGGACAATCTGGCAGAGTCCACCTTGTAATGAGAAATAAAGGTGTTTCTGAAAGACCAAGTCGCTGCTCGGCAAATAGTTTCCGAGGATACCCTGCAGTAGGCTGCCCAGGAGGTCGCCATTACCCTTGTTAAATGTGCCTTCAAGCCCTCAGGTATTTGTGTTTGACTCAGTGAATAAGCCTTTTTGATGGTCTTCACCAGCCATGCTGCGATGGTGCAAGAGGTTGCTGCTTGTCCTCCTAAAGCCGTGTGGGATGACCAGGAGGTTTTCCGACTTCCTAAGGTCGTTGGTTGTTGAAAGGTAGGCTAGGATGTTGGTTCTTACATCCAGCGGATGTGGATCCCCTTGTTCTGTGGAGAGAGCAGGAAGGTTAATCTCCTGATTGAAGTGGAAGGAGGATGATCCCTTCGGAATAAACCGATCAGATGGTCTTAAGACTACTATGTCTGGGTAGACAATTAAGTATGGTTCTTTCGCCAATAGAGCTTGCATCTCTGAGACTCTTTTGGCCGATGTTATTGCGATTAAGAAGGTGACCTTGAGTGTTAAGTCCCACAAGGAGATGTTTTCCAATGGAAAGAATGGTTCGAGTGATAGAACTTCTAGTACAACCGAAAGATCCCAGGTCAGGAAGGAAGGCTTTCTGGGGGGCCTTATCTTTAGGCAGGCCCTCTGGAACTGAATGACTAGAGGCTCTTGCGCCCACTTGACTCCTGTCATGGCAGATAAGGCTGATACGTGGACTTTCTATGGTACTTGACCCGAGGCCTTTCTCTAGGCCTAACTGGAGAAACTCAAGGATTTGAGCAACTGTTGAAGATGATGGGTTCCAGGCTTGTTGCTGTGCAACTGAGAGAAACTTTTCCCAGATCCTCTTATAGGTACTGTTGGTGGTGCACCTTCTGGCTTGAAGAAGAGTCTCTACCACTTTTTGAGAGCAACCTTGGTCTAAGAACCTAGCTCTTTCAATCTCCAGGCTGTCAGGTGCATCCTTTCCGGGGATGGATGAAGAAGTTGCCCCTGGGAGAGTAGATCTCCTACTGGATAGAAGCTGTAAGGGTCTCGCTGTATTGAGCTGAAGGAGAGTGGTGAACCATGGCCGTCTTGGCCAAAAAGGAAGGACTGTTATTATTGACGATGACCTCTTGAGCCTGGGAAGAAATCTCGGTATGAGAGGTGTCGGGGGGGGGGGGGGAGATGTAACCCAGACGGAAGTTCCACTCGTGTTGTAGGCAATCCGTCTCCTCCGCTAACGGACAGGGGGTTCTTGTCAGATACCTCTGGCACATCGCATTGTCTGGAGTCGCTGCCAGGTCTATATCCGGCATGCCCCAAGTTTTTGTTATGAGGGAAAAAGCTTGGTGACTCAGAGCCCATTCGTTGTTGGAAATTAAGCTTCTGCTTAGCGTGTCGGCCAGCTGGTTCTGGGTTCCTGGGACATACATTGCCCTTAACCCCGACAGATTCACTTGCGCCCATTCGAGAACTGGACGGACTTCCTGCGTCATGGAGCAACTTTTGGTGCCTCCTTGCCTGTTGATATAGGCAACTGCCACCCTGTTGTCCATCTTCAACAGGACTTCTTTCCCTTTCAGGAGAGGACTGAAAGCCAGGAGAGCTTGGAACACTGCTTTCATCTCTAGGATGTTCGATACCACATCTTGTGTCTCAAAAGACCAGTGGCCTTGGACTGCAAGTTTCTGGTAGTGTGCTCCCCAGCCTTCCCTGCTGGCGTCCGAAGTGATCACCTCCTGGAGAGGTGTAACTATGCGCTTGTACCTCTTTAGGTTGTGCAATCGGGTCCACCACCATAGTGATTGTTTGACTTCCTTTCGGATGTTGATTCGTTGAGACATCGATACCCTGTTCCATTGTCTCAATAATGATGTCTGGAGAGGTTTTGTGTTCCACTGGGCCCATTGGACCATAGGTATGGTTGCTGATAGGGACCCCAGGATGCTGAGACACTCTCTGGCTGGGAGTGTGGTGGATAAGAGTAACCTCTTTGCCTTTTGGATTATGATGGGAATTTTCTCCTGAGGGAGCTCTATGGTGTTGAGTCGGGTATCTGTAACTTCTGGAATGAGGTGTGAATTGGAACATGCAGGTAAGCGTCCTTTAAATCCACGGAGAGCATCCAGTCACCGATATTTATGGCATAGAGGATTGATTGTAAGCTTTCCATCTTGAATGTCTCCACTAGGATTGAACGATTGAGATTTTTTAGATCTAGGACAGCGCATATCCCTGGTCTTTTTCTTCACCAAGAACAGAGGAGAGTAGAAACCTTTCCCCTTTTGTGGTGGTGGGACTTCCACTATGGCCTGTTTTTGGATTGGATCTTGGACATATTCTGTCAATACAAGCTTCTTTTCCCGAGATGTTGGAAGTCTGGTTGTGATGAACTGGTCTCTGGGAGGTCGATTCTTGAACCTCCATCTGTGTCCGTCCTGGACAGTAGCCACTGTCCATGGGCCTTTTATTATCTCTGCCCAAACCTGCTTGAAGTCCTTCAGTCTGGCTCCTACTACAGCTGGTTGGGCGGACGCACCTTCAAAAAGACTTCTGGTCCCCCGTGGCAGGGGTCTTAGATTTTTGGAGTTTTAGGAAGGATGATTGTGGATTCTTCCAATTTCTCCTGTACTCCCTGCCTGGCTTGTAGGATTTTGCCTCTCTATATCTGTCTGGGAGATTTCGTCTGAAGGTAGGTGGCCTTTGTTGCCTAGGCCTTCTGTCTGAAGGAATGAGTCCTGACTTTCCGCCGGTGACCTTTTGAAATGGCCGAGTCCAGTTTTTTTCCGAAGAGGTTTGTGCCGTCAAATGGGATCTTACACCAATTAGACTTTTAGGAGGGGTCTGCTGACCACAGTTTTAGCCAGAGTGCCCTCCTGGCCTTCACTGAGCTTAGCATTGCTCTTGATGTTGATTTTATCATGTCAACAGAGGCCTCTGCAACAAAATCGACTGCAAGGCTGAGTTCCTGGAGAGCTGCGATTTACTTTCTCTTGCTCCATGCCTTCTGCTACCAATTTCTCGGCGTTGGAGGACCAGCTTGAGATAGCTCTTCCCACTGCTGCTAGCATTATTGCTGTCCTGCAGGCACCGCCTGCAGATAGGTAGGCTCTCTTAAGTTCCAAATCGATCTTTCTGTCTAGTACATCTTCTTTTTTTTTTTTTTTTTATCAAAAGGGTGTTTATTGAACAAATAGATAAACAACAACAATTTCCAATGTGCAAGCATATAATCGACTCCGTCAACTGCTCAGCATACAAATATACACATTTGCCTTTCATGTACCGATTAAGCATGGTCTTCCATAAACTACTCCACCCCCCCCCCCCCAGACCCTTAACATGTCATACCAGGCATACATACAGTACATATTTCAATATCCCTACAAACATTGCAAAAGTCTGGTCATCACCAGCTCTTTTGGGCTTAGACCCGGTGTGTCCAGCCATCGTGACCATATCCGCTCAAACCTGCCTTGGCACCCCCTATGTTGGTAAATATATTTCTCCATAATGAGGGTGTTCCCCATATGGGTAATCCACGAAGAGTGGGCGGGAGGTGCCGCTGATTTCCATCCCATTAAAATTAGCTTCCTAGCTTGGAACAGCGCTCTAGAGACTGCCACCCTGATCAGTTCCTCAGGGACCACCACACCCAGCACCCCCAATATACAGCACATGGGATCAAGAGGGATCTCAATTTGGAACACAGAGTTCAGTGTCCTCACCACCTCTCTCCAGTATCTATGCAACTTTGGACACCGCCACAGAAGGTGTATAAGGTCCCTGTCGTGTTGCTGGCAACGGCAGCACAGCGGGTCTGGAAGTCTACCCATTCTATGGAGTTTCACCGGAGTATAGTGTACTCTTAGCGTCAGGTACAGTTGGGAAACTTTTTGTGCCACGTTCAGGGAGCAAGTGGTTATGGATAGTAGAGCTTCTTCCCACTGGTCACCCGTAGTCTAGTACATCTTTTAAATGTAACCGCATCTTCTATTGGAAGTGTTACATGCCTGGCAAGTCGCATCAGGGAAGAGTCTACCACTGGCGGTGTCACTAGTGGGTTGACACTAGACTCCTTAAGTGGGTAGAGTTTGGAAAGCCTATTGCTGAGACTGGTCTTCTTCTCAGGTTTTTGCCATTCATCTTTGATTAGGTCCTCCAGCTCATCGATGAATGGGAAGGTTTCTGGCTCTTTTTTTAAGGTTCGGAAAATATTTCTTCGCTTTTTGCGGAGCTTCTTTTTCCTCCTCCCATTCTATTGCTTCCTTCACTGATTATATGAAGGGTTCTATTAGTGCAAAGTCAAATCCGGTAGAGACCTCAGGTAAAGTGCCTTGTACAGACCTGCTCGTTTTAGACTCTGCGATTTGCAGGGATGTGTCCCTAGCTGGCTCTCTGTTTAGCTCTCTGTCTCTGGTTGCTTCATCTAAGCACGTGCGACTGGCCAGCTTGTCCGGAAGCACTATGGCACCGCAGACCCAACATGAGTTCCCGGATGGACGGGGACGATGAGGGGAAGGAGAGCGTCTGTGTGTAGGAGACCTCCTGTGGTAGGAGTGACTGTGCCGTGAGTAAGACTTTGAACGGCTTCTCCTGTGACTTGAGCGGCTTCTCCTATGGCCTGAGCGACTTCTACCATGGTCTAAGCGGCTTTGTCTATGACTTGAGCGGCTTCTTCTAGATGGCTCTCTTTGTCTTGAATCTGACGATCTGGCCGAACTGATAGGGCTGTCCAATTTAGACAGCATTAGTGACAGGCTCTCTTTTTTTAATCTACACTACTTACCAGTCTTCTACCCTCTTACCTATTAGGCTGGTGATGGTCTACTGGGGCAGCAGCCTCCATGAGAGGTGATAGAGTCCCACCTATAGGAGTACAGTGAAGTGAATATGCAGACATGGCAGGAGAAAGAGACAGAGAGAGAGCGAGACTGAGAGAGAGAGCGAGACTGAGAGAGAGAGCGAGACTGAGAGAGAGAGCGAGACTGAGAGAGAGAGCGAGACTGAGAGAGAGAGCGAGACTGAGAGAGAGAGCGAGACTGAGAGAGAGAGCGAGACTGAGAGAGAGAGCGAGACTGAGAGAGAGAGCGAGACTGAGAGAGAGAGCGAGACTGAGAGAGAGAGCGAGACTGAGAGAGAGAGCGAGACTGAGAGAGAGAGCGAGACTGAGAGAGAGAGCGAGACTGAGAGAGAGAGCGCGACTGAGAGAGAGAGCGAGACTGAGAGAGAGAGCGAGACTGAGAGAGAGAGCGAGACTGAGAGAGAGAGCGAGACTGAGAGAGAGAGCGAGACTGAGAGAGAGAGCGAGCGAGACTGAGAGAGCGAGCGAGACTGAGAGAGCGAGCGAGACTGAGAGAGAGAGCGAGACTGAGAGAGAGAGCGAGACTGAGAGAGAGAGCGAGACTGAGAGAGAGAGCGAGACTGAGAGAGAGAGCGAGACTGAGAGAGAGAGCGAGACTGAGAGAGAGAGCGAGACTGAGAGAGAGAGCGAGACTGAGAGAGAGAGCGAGACTGAGAGAGAGAGCGCGACTGAGAGAGAGAGCGAGACTGAGAGAGAGAGCGAGACTGAGAGAGAGAGCGAGACTGAGAGAGAGAGCGAGACTGAGAGAGAGAGCGAGACTGAGAGAGAGAGCGAGCGAGACTGAGAGAGAGAGCGAGACTGAGAGAGAGAGCGAGACTGAGAGAGAGAGCGAGACTGAGAGAGAGAGCGAGACTGAGAGAGAGAGCGAGACAGAGAGAGAGAGCGAGACAGAGAGAGAGAGCGAGACAGAGAGAGAGAGCGAGACAGAGAGAGAGCGAGACAGAGAGAGAGCGAGACAGAGAGAGCGAGACAGAGAGAGAGCGAGACTGAGAGAGAGAGCGAGACAGAGAGAGAGAGCGAGACAGAGAGAGAGAGCGAGACAGAGAGAGAGAGCGAGACAGAGAGAGAGAGCGAGACAGAGAGAGAGAGCGAGACAGAGAGAGAGAGCGAGACTGAGAGAGAGAGCGAGACTGAGAGAGAGAGCGAGACTGAGAGAGAGAGCGAGACTGAGAGAGAGAGCGAGACTGAGAGAGAGAGCGAGACTGAGAGAGAGAGCGAGACTGAGAGAGAGAGCGAGACTGAGAGAGAGAGAGCGAGACTGAGAGAGAGAGAGCGAGACTGAGAGAGAGAGAGCGAGACTGAGAGAGAGAGAGCGAGACTGAGAGAGAGAGAGCGAGACTGAGAGAGAGAGAGCGAGACTGAGAGAGAGAGAGCGAGACTGAGAGAGAGAGAGCGAGACTGAGAGAGCGAGAGAGCGAGACTGAGAGAGCGAGAGAGCGAGACTGAGAGAGCGAGAGAGCGAGACTGAGAGAGCGAGAGAGCGAGACTGAGAGAGCGAGAGAGCGAGACTGAGAGAGCGAGAGAGCGAGACTGAGAGAGCGAGAGAGCGAGACTGAGAGAGAGAGAGCGAGACTGAGAGAGAGAGAGCGAGACTGAGAGAGAGAGCGAGCGAGACTGAGAGAGAGAGCGAGCGAGACTGAGAGAGCGAGAGCGAGACTGAGAGAGAGAGACTGACTGGACAGGCAAAGCTGGAGCAGTTTTCAGTACAAAGGGGAAGAAACTGAGAACGCTGTGTGTTTTTTAAATCCGTCGCGGCGGTGATGACGTCATGCATGCGCAGAAGCGCTGCATGGGGTTCGGCGCCATCTTGGAAGCTGGAATAAGGAAGCCAGCGTGATGCCTTTCATTCTGCGCATGCGCGGAGGCATCCGGACGCTCAGCGTCCTGTGTAGGAGAGTCCTGTGGGACTACAGGGATCAGAAAGCCCAGCCCAAAGATTAAAAAGGGTGTATGAAAAGAGATGCTGGAGACCACTGCCATAATAAACCTGTTTAAGGTTTGTATAGAAGTTTGCCACATACTCCTGAGACCATCAGAGTGGGGTTCCTTCCATAAAGCTCGTTTAGAGGCTGCACAGGAAAGGACTTCCACCCAGGAGAGGCTTGAACCTGGCTGGGGCGAGAGCGGTAAGGGGTGCTTCATCTTGTCCTTGTCATGTGAGGAAAAAAATGAGAATACCTGGGCGGGGGCCCTCTCTGGCCTTAATAGCTAAACTGTCATATCAGTTTGTGAAGGCGGAGCCAGAACCCAAAGGTGTATGCTGCCATGGTGCGACAGGAAAGCAAAATGTGCACTTTTGTTTCTGGGCCCTACTACGGGTACAAATAACATAATAACATACACATATGTGTTATCTTAGGAGCAGAAGATTTTATTTTGACTAGTTATTTGGTGGTAGGTTATAGTAAAAGCAAAAAATATACAGCTAAACTTTAAAAAATGATATATTTATTTACTATTTTGGGACAGTTTACCTAGGGTTGTCCCGATACTGATACTAGTATCGGGACCGATACCGAGCATTTGTGTGAGTACTTGTACTCGCGCAAATGCTCCCAATGCCTTTGCCGATACCTGGGATGGGAGAAGTCAGCGGGCGGAGTCGGAGAGCGGAGCGGAGAGTCCTCAGGCGGGTAAGCTTGCAGCCACATCATGATCCATCGGTGACCGGAGCCGTCACATTCGGTAAAGGAAGTGACGCTCCGTGTTGCCGTCTTGAAAATCTGCGACGCCCATCTTGGTACACCCTGCACTCGGCCTCAATAAAGCAACAGCGGACATCTTGTTACACCCAGCCCATGTAGTTCGGGCTGGGTGTAACAAGATGTCCGCTGCTGCTTTATTGAGGCCGAGTGCAGGGTGTACTAAGATGGGCGTCGCAGAGGCAGCATAGAAACATAAATCCTCTCGTGCCTATAAGTGCCCGCCATCTCTCAGTGCCCGCCATCTGTCAGTGCTCATTAGTGCTGCTTAATCAGTGTCACCTATTAGTGCCAGCCACCTGTCAGTACCATCTATCACTGCCATCTATCAGTGCCAGCCACCTGTCAGTGCCATCTATTAGTACCAGTGCTATCTATCAGTGCCAGCCACCGGTCAGTGCCAGCCACCTGTCAGTACTCATCACTGCTGCATTTCAGTGCCACCTAATCCTATCAGTGCTCATCAGTGCTGCTTAATCAATGCCACCTATCAGTGCCACCTAATCTGTATTGTGCTTTAAAACTGTCACCTGGCATTAAAAAAAAGAATCGTTAATCGGTATCGGCGAGTACTTGAAAAAAAAGTATCGGTACTTGTACTCGGTCTTAAAAAAGTGGTATCGGGACCACCCTAAGTTTACCTTTTGATAATAAAGG
The DNA here is from genome assembly GCA_029206835.1 of Rana muscosa. NCBI lineage: Eukaryota > Metazoa > Chordata > Amphibia > Anura > Ranidae > Rana > Rana muscosa. The sequence goes on along the minus strand of CM055126.1, from coordinate 147,800,972 downwards.
AAAAAAACAGCAGATATCCATTGCCATTTACCACCAAATGAAAGCTCAAATTGTCCTGGGGAAAAAAACAAGGTATAAATGCATAAAAGTGTTTTTGAAGTCTCTTCTGCCTGCACAGACATATTGATAGCTTTATTATTGCTGACAAATATATGAAAAATTATACTCTGCAAAAATGGTTGGGGATGGGGTTGTACAGGCTTTTGTGAACGTTATTGTTCATGTTACAACTGCTTCATTCCACATACAAATGTATCTGTCAATGAATTCTGGTGATCTCAGAAGCCTCACACATCAGTTGCGGAATAAACAGGCCCATAGAAGAAATGTAAACATTACTCTGGTCCATAGGGGGTTTATTGTAGTGAGAGCAGAACTGAGATTCAAAGCAAGTGAATAGACACAGGCCAATTCCTGTCATCAGAGGATTAATGCAAGCAGCAGCTTTAGTGATCTGAGGAGGTGTATATGGTGACAGCTGTTCACTTCTGTGTCTCTGGAATAGTTTCTTATTATATTATTATGTTTTGTTTTTTCAGGTTAAGCAGCCTCCAGAAGTCACTCTTGCTTTACGTCCTCAGGGTAATGATTGTCATGTCAAACTAGATCTATGGGTGAAGTGTCCACAAACGTACCCTGATGCGTGAGTATTCTTAACTCAATGCCTTTTTTGGCCTCCTTGAAATGTAAAAGTAAAGAATTATAGAAAGATCATTGTGCCCTGTCCCTTATGAGTAACCTGTAGACCTTTCAGGGGTGGTCGCTCATGATCCCTTCGTCTTACACCATGAGTGCTGATGATTTCCTCAGCTACGCTTTAGTTATGTTTTGCCTCAGTTGCTGATTGTACTACTACTTCTGTTTTATTAAGCTGTTGTTCAGTCTAAGTTCACATCTATGCGGCTGCGCTTGATGTTTTTTACAGGCACGTTCTGCAGTGCGTTTTGCGTTTTTAAACCCTTGTTTTTTATGCTTTTTGCGGCTTTTCCTTTTTTTTTTCATTTAAACACACTGTATATGGGGGGCGTGGCCTGGCGTTACATGGAGTAGGACGCAAGCAGAAGAGCTCCGCTCATTAATCCTACTATCCACGGCATCCTTCATCCCACAAACGCTGTTTCGCCTCAGGAACCATCCCCGGGGTCACCCCAGATCCCACATTACATGTCGCCGACGAAAGCGCAAAAATCGGCAGCTGCCAGGCTCGAGCAATACCGCCGACAGGAGAAGGCAGCGATGGAGGAAGATGGCGGACAGGATAAGGTCAGTGAGGAGCGCGCGGTGGGAGACACTGACAAACTCCTAGCAGCAATAACGCTATGTCGCACCTCGCTCACAGCTCAAATAGAGGAGGTGAAGGTGGACATATCCCTCATCAGGCAGGACTTTCAGAAGCTGCGCGACAGGGTTAAGGAGACGAAAATCACGGGTAGGCCTCATGGAGGATGCGCTACCACCACTCCAGGCCTGCACGGACCGCATGCAGCGGCAGATACATCAGCTTTTTACTAAGCAGGACGATATGGAGAACAGGATCCGCCGATGTAATTTGCGCCTGATCGGTCTCCCAGAAGGGGCAGAGGGGAAGGATCCAACTACGTTCCTGGAGCAATTGCTCATCACTACATATGGCAGGGAAGCCTTCTCCCCCATGCTAGCTGTTGAACGCGCACACCGCATGCCTGCCAGACTTCCGCCGCAGGGTGCACCCCCTCGCACCTTTATTGCCAAGTTACTTAATTATAAAGATCGAGACGCGGTGTTGAGGCTATCCAGAGAAAGAGGCAATATTCCCTTTGGAAATGTCAGGATTGCCATATTCCCAGACTTCTCGGCTGAAGTACAGCGCCGACGACAGAATTTTATGGAGGCTAAAAAGAGATTGCGCCTGCTACACATAAAATACGCCATGTTATTCCCAGCAAAACTGCGAGTGGAGCATGATGGTAAAGTCTCCTTCTTTGAAGACCCGGAGGAGCTGATAGCATGGATTGAATGCAGAGCGGCCCCAGAAGAGGCGGACTGACCAAGCTGTGAGTACATTACTATTGCCACGGATGCAGCTCCTATCGCATGTTACTACTGACATTCTAACCCTGTCCACATTGCCGTATGTGAGCGGCCTGCAAGCCTGGCTAATTACACCTATTGATGCATCTGTGTAACTCTCACAACAGACCCCCTGAATGCGTTGAGCCTACATCTAGACTGTTATTACCTGAAAGAATGTATCTCTGACACACTCCTGACAATGTGGGTTAACACCCCTATCTTCTTGATTAACCTATCTTCGTCCCCCAATGGGAGACGCGATACGCATAGCTACAATGGTAGCTGGAGCTCGGGACTGTAGGAGTCCTACCTTCCAAATGTAAAGTGCAGCGGAAGTTGCCCCCGCGCATTGTTGTGACATGCAGCCCTGGGTCTATAGGTCTGAGCGAATACATATCTACGTATGGTCTAAAGAATCCGCACACCCGTGTACGCAGTGTGAGGATCGTGTTGAGGTCGGGAGAACATTCTGAGTATGACAAGGGAGTACTCAAGCTGTCAAAATACCCTGAAGACAAGTTCGACCCACGATATGGTTTTTGCTGGGCTGCAGGTCAAGTTTTGGTTTGGGAAAATGCCCGCGCCAGTTGGGGAGGGTGCAGGGCGGGGAGGGGGGGGGAAGTTAACGGTTTTTATGCACTCAAAAACTCAGAGTACAGAGGACTCACAGGTAATCCAGAACTGTTTCCTTGATACACGTTATGACTATACTGTATTTTTGATATTCATCCTTCAATATCTATTTAGTTCTTGTTTAAATGGCATCACTTAAATTTCTTACATGGAACGTGAGGGGTCTCCGAGACAACATTAAACGCTCGGCGGTCCACACGTTCCTGAAAAATCAGAGGGCGGATGTTGTTGCCCTGGTTGAAACCCACATAGAGGGTTCACTACAACGGTCACTTAGGAGGCCATGGGTGGGATGGATTTACCACTCGGTGTATTCATCCCACTCTAGGGGGGTGTCTGTGCTGATTGCTAAATCAGTTCACTTTGAGCTGAGTGAGGTCTGCACAGACCCTATGGGGCGGTATGTATTTGTTTCTGCAAAAATATATGGGGAACCCTTCCTTATTCTGGCCTCGTATGTCCCTCCCCCATTCTCCACCACTACCATTACAGAAGGCCTCAAATTCATAACTAGATACCCGACTGCCCAGGTGGTATGGATGGGAGACTTTAACACCACGTTAAACGACGACTGGGATAGGCTAAGGACTACCCCGACTACACTAGGGGCAAGGGGCGACTCCAGACTCTCCAAGATTATCTCCTCATTCAACCTAACAGATTCATGGAGATTTAGATACCCGCAGAAGCGCTGTTATTCTTGTTTTTCCTCCACACACAACTCAATGTCGAGGATAGACTTTATTTTTGTATCACAGAGGCTTGCCCCACGTCTCGTGGAGGCATCTTTTGGTCCCAGACTGCTATCAGACCATAACCCATACACCATTACTATTAGTATGCCTTTAGACAAACCGATTAGGACGTGGCGCTTGAATCCCTTTTGGTTATCCTTACTGCCAGAGGACAGTACAATGGACGGAGAGCTAGACAGATTTTTCACAGAAAACATGAATTCGGCGTCCTTTGCTGCAGTGTGGGACTCTTTCAAGCTATTTGCTCGCTCCGCCCTACAAACACATATAAACCAAATTAAAGCTACCTCCTCGACAGCTCATGACAAGGCAATCTTAGAACTAGCCCAGTCAGAACAGAAATATAGGGAAAACCCATCCATTCAACACGCTGACATAATACAACTACAAAACAGAGTAGTGACACAATTACAGTATGAGAAAGCTAAACAGAAGCTGTTTTTCAGCAAACAGAAGTATTTTGAAAATGGGGAAAAGGCAGGTAAACTCTTGGCCTATCTCGCTCATGGTGAGGATAGGCCACCAGTGGTCATCACATTACAGGATCCACAAGATGGGCCGGTCTCTGACCCTAACATTGTCGCCTCTAAATTCAGAGAGTTCTACAAAGAATTATACACATCCACGACCCAGGGGGATTTGTCTTCGATGTTCCAGTTCTTGGAATCGGTCCAATTCCCTCAAGTGTCCCAGGAACAGAGAGATATGCTAGAAGCCCCCTTCACCCTGAAGGAAATAGTAGGAGCGATAGCGAGTTTCGCCAACTCTAAGGCCCCGGGCTCGGATGGCCTACCCATAGAGTTCTACTCACACTTCTCCGATACGATCTCACCCAAACTACTCTCCCTATACAATGATATGTTTGAAGCATTCACTCTCCCCCTCTCTATGACAGAAGCCACGATAGTTCTTATACCTAAACCCGGTAAAGACCCAGGTATCCCAGACTCTTATCGCCCCATTTCTCTTCTCCAGGCGGATGCAAAAATTTTGGCTAAACTACTCGCGCTCCGCCTTAACCAGGTAGTCCTCTCTCTAGTACATGTAGACCAAGCAGGCTTCATGCCAGGTCGCAATACTTCATTCAACCTTCGGAAATTGTTTATCAACCTCCAAGCTCCCCATGATAATGCTGGATCCAGGGTGGTAGTCACCCTGGACACAGCCAAGGCGTTCGACTCCTTGGAATGGACTTATCTCTGGAAATGCCTGGAGGGATATGGTTTTGGCCCGAGATTTGTTCGGTGGATACAGCTCTTATACCAAAACCCGAAAGCCAGGGTGGTGGCTAATGGATGGCCCTCCTCGCAGTTTGACCTCGGCAGAGGTACGAGACAGGGCTGCCCGTTGTCCCCTCTTTTGTATGCCCTGGCTGCAGAGCCCTAGGCCATATCTATCAGGGCAGACGAGGAAATCGAGGGCCTTCAAACGGGTCCTCTTATTGAAAAAATAAGTATGTACGCGGATGACACTCTTCTATATTTTGGCGGATTCCGGCCCCTCACTATCCAAAGCCCTCAATACGATTGAAAGATTCGGACAATTCTCGGGACTTAAAATCAATTGGGGTAAGTCCCAAATTCTTCCAATTGACAGTTTCCCCCCCCCCTGAATTCCAAGCTAATTTACAGTTGCAAAGGGTTGAGACAATCAAATATCTAGGAGTACATACCTCTAAATACCCGGCGGACTATATTAAGCTTAATGTAGAACCACTGTTTTCCTTAATTAAAAATAAGATACAGGTGTGGTCCCGCTTACCACTGGGGGTCTGGGGTCGTATCAACCTTATAAAAATGATTTTACTTCCAAAAATCCTATATGTACTGTGGCATGCCCCGATTTATATACCGCTTAAGTACTTTAAAATAATCGAAACACTTCTTAAACCCTTCGTGTGGGGGAAGAGTAGGCATAAGCTCACCTGGCATGCACTCATAAACCCCACGGATATGGGGGGCATGGCACTACCTGATCTGAATAGATACTACATAGCATCCCAACTTTCCCAACTCTATCATATTGACAAAGTAGATAAGGACAGGTTTCTCCAACTTTTGAACTCCAAAAAGACCCAACCGACAAACGACCCGATATACTCCGTCATCATTGGGGGAGGAACGAAACCAGACAGGGATTCCCTCACCGGTCACTATAAACGAATATGGGACTTAGCAATGTCCAAACTGAATGTCCCCCTTCTCCATTTCAATAAATTTTTATTTTTCAATTCAAGACATGTACAGAAAATCTTAAAAAATTGTTGTTTAAACATGACAAAGGGTTATTTCCAATTGTTTATGTCACAATGTTCTCATCAAGAGATTAAAAAAAAATTAAAAAAAATGAAAAATAGGCATTCAGGGAAGTCACACCCCACCTGGACGCCCATAACGGGATCATCCTGCGCCCAGGTCAGGCCCCCCCCCCCAGCCCGCCATCCTCATATGAAACCAATAAAAAGGAACTCGGAATCTTAATGAAGAACAGTACTACACTCATATACAATAACGCCCATCAAATTTAAGACTTGGAAATACCGCAATAAGAACACAGTAAATAATGATATCAAATCTTTGAATCATGTTTAAGCATCGAAACAAAAATAAAATAAAAATAAATAAAACAAAAGATAAAAGAACCAAGAAAAGATAGAATAGAAGAAGAAAGAAATAAGAAGAAATCACATGCCGAACACGAGGCCCTTTAGGAATAAGAGCGGTCAGGGTCATGCCTGACCTTCAAAGAAACGCCACAGAAAACTGCCCAAGGTTCCCATATTGCCTCAAATTTAGGGATTAAATTAGTTGATATGCTAACCATCTTCTCTTGAGCCATAATCCAAGAGATCTTATTGTGTATAGCCTTAATGGATACCCTGGGCTTCCTCCAAGATCTAGCAATAATAATTTTAGTCCCCAGAAGTATAAAGTGAATCAGTTTTCTAGTTGGTTTAGAAACGTTGGGAATATTGTCATTGAGAAGAGCAACAGAAGCTGACCTAGGTATTGAACACGAAGTGACCTTAAATATGAGATTAAAAATTTTCTTCCAGATCGGCCTGATCCTAGGACATTCCCACCAGATATGCACCATCGAGCCCAATAAATGGCAGCCTCTAAAGCAGTTGGGATCCGATTCTGGGTAGATGGATGCAAGCCTGATGGGAGTCATATACCATCTCATGACAACTTTTAAGTTAGCTTCCATGAGGGAGGTGTTCAAAATACTTTGGAATGAGCGAAAGTTGGCCTTTTGCCAGGATCCTAGATCCCAATTTAGCTGGAGGTCATCTTCCCATGCTTTCATGTATGAGGTTTTAGTAGCTGTACAAGTAAGTGAAGAGTAGATGACAGAAATGCCCCCCCCTTTGTCCCACGGCCGATCCGCACCAGATCTCATAGTCCGTAAATTTGGGAGGAAGAGGTTTCTCCATCCAAATATCATTCAAGAATTGTGAAATCTGTTCAAATCTAAATTTTTCAGAGTCAGGGAGGTCAAATTTATTTAGGCAATGGGGCATGGTAATAGGACCCCGATTTGTAAAGTATTGTCCTATCCTATATAGACCTTTGTTTGTCCACCAACTGAAGGCCTCTGTATCCATACCAGGAAAGAATTTTGGATTATTAAAAATGTGTGCTAGTGGTTGTGTTACAGACACTAGAGTGGGAAGAGGACGGAGTCTGTCCCAAAGGGAAAATGATTGAGATAAGGAAGGGGATAAAATAGGTGGTCTCTGTCTTTGTGGGCACCAAAGCAGGTACTCTAAGGATAATTGTGGTACCGCTTGTTCTTCTATCAGCACCCAGTCCGGTTTTTCATTCTTGGAATAAAATATAGATAATTGTGCTAGTCTGGCAGCTAAAAAATAATTATATAAGTTAGGCAAACCCACCCCTCCCTTCTTCCTATTTAAATATAGGGTGTTTTGGGGAACTCTGTAACTAGATTTGCCCCATACGAATGTGAGAATTTTACTTTGTAAGGAATTTATCTGATCTTTCCTGATGGGAATGGGGAGGGAACGAAATAGATATAAAATTCTAGGAAGTAATGTCATTTTCACTGAATTAATCCTGCCCAACCAAGATAGTTCGAATTTGTCCCAATTTTTAAGATCTGTAATAATTTTATGGAATAGGGGAGGATAGTTACTTGTGTAAAGAGATTCTGTTCGAGCAGTCAGAAAGATTCCCAGATATTTAATATGAGAAGAATTCCATTCAAATTTGAAAGACTGTTTGATGAGGGAAACTATGGGTAACGGGAGGGAAATATTTAGTGCCTGTGACTTGGCAAAATTGTCCTGAAATATTAGAAAAATCAGAAATTACTTTATAAAGATTCGGGAGGGAGGTAATGGGAGAGGTAAGAAAGAGAAGCAAATCATCTGCGAATGTCCCCCTTCTCAACGACTACACTCCATTATGGTACAATAGGACATTGGAACATTTTTTTGATTTTCATGAGGCTAGCCTTTGGATTAAACAGGGTATTTTTTTACGTACACCACCTTATTGAACATGGGTTGATTAAATCATTTGACACGCTAAAAACTGATTTTGCATTACAAGATCACATGCTATTCAGATATGTTCAACTACGACATGTAACACGGGCACAGTTCCAGCAGTCTCTTCTGACACCTACCCCTAATCCTATCATTGCTGTGGTTAAAGGAAAGGATCCCAAAAAACTCATTTCTTGCTTTTACAGCATGCTCGGCGCACTACCCTCGGCTAAAATAGCATATGGATTGAAACCTAGATGGGAAAGGGATCTGGGTCCACTTGAGGATGAGGAGTGGGAGGAGGCCATGGAAACTAGTAAGCAAGTGTCCCCCAAGCTTTCTGACAGATTGTCTCAATTATACATCTTACATCGGGCCTACCTCACCCCACTTAGGGTAGCTAAATACAAAAAAGATCAAACTATCACCTGCCCCATGTGTAATGCGGCCAATGGAACCTTCTTTCATCTCATTTGGGCTTGCCTAAAATTGCAGGGATACTGGCAACAGCTGGTGACGTTCCTTCATGATAATATGGGCTCCCCGCTGGCATTGGACTCTAAACAATGCCTCCTGGGGATTTTCCCAGTCGGGATTGATAGGCACACCAGGACATTCCTGCAGGAGACTTTGTTTTCAGGCAGGAAGGTGCTGGCGAAGAGGTGGATGAGGCCTCAACCACCTACCTTTTCAGAATGGCTGAGGGAGGTGAATGCTTCCCTCCCATACAAAAAAATCCTATATATAAACCGGGGTTGCTCGGAAAAGTATTACAAGATCTGGGATCGGTGGCTCCGGGATTCGGGCACATGCACCTGAGGTGGAGAAGAAGTTAATAAAAATGTAATGACGTTATTCATCCTTCTGTGTATGATGTATATCTGTGACTTAGTCCCAATAACGTGTACATTTATGTTGTAATTATTATGCACCTGTACTCAATAAAAACCTTTTTTTTTTTTGTGAAAAAAAAACCACACTGTATATAGCTGGTTGCTAAGGAGGGGGGCTGGAAGCCAGCTGCCGTGTCCCTAACAACTGATGAGTCATCAGCTGCCAGCGGGGCACACCAATTTTTTTAGCTAGTTTAGAAAGGGAATGGTGGAACAAGCCACACAAAAAAACCTTAGCGGTAAAGATTCAGGTGAAATCAAATAATCTCTAGAGTAAATGGTGGGCAATCTGCCAATACTGTGCGATACGCTGACACTGCTAATATACAGTATGTGTAATAAGGAGCCCTGCTGTAGTTTTTTTTTTTGACAGATTTTCTTTTTAAAGAGGACCTGAGTTCTGGAAGCTGTGCTCAGAAAAGGCAAATGAAGGGAGGACTAGTCCCGAGTAATACCTTTTGGTCTTCTTGCAGTTGATCTTTCCCCAATAATGACTTGCCATGTCTTGTTCATTGTATCTTTGTGTGAAGGGGGCCATCTTGGTGGAGAAGCAGGGCTTTGCTTCCCGTGTCACAGCTGATGACTGGTGATCTGATAACTAGTGGGGTAATATTCAAGAAGCAGCATATAGTGTAAATTACAGGTGTAATTCTGTGGCCAGGATATACAGCAGCTTTGTATCCCATATTGAATGGCTGTTTGTGACTATAGACAGGTTAATGATGTTACTTGTGTAAAGCCTCTCATGCATATGGGCGCTTAATTTATATATACATTTTTATTTTTCTAGAAGTGATCACATGACCTCTGCTCTCAGCTGCATAAGGGACAACTCTGGGACAGATGTGTTACTATGCCTAGCGTGGTCATTTTGAAATATGAAAGCATTGGGACTGGCAGGATAACCAAGTATTTTACCCAAAGGAAGCAATGCAAAGAGACACATATCAGGAATATGAATTGTTGGGGTAACATACATTTTAACCTCTGCAGAGAGACTACTGTTTCTGCACAGAGAGCAGTGTCCTACTCTACAACATCCTGGCAGGGGACAGGCTTCTCTACCCAGGTTGTAGCTATAATGTTCAAGTATGCCGTGCATATTTGCACATTATGACAAAGAGCTCACCTGCACACAGTGGAATTTAGTTGCGCTTTAATATCAATAAAAAGCTCTTTTAGACAGCTTGCTGGAAATGTGTTGAAGATAGTTTAAAAAAAAAGATTTGTTCTGTGTTTAAATAAGTGTAAGTTGGTAATTTTGTATTTTTCTTTCTCTTTTGTGTGTCATAGGCCACCGGAAATAAAACTGAAAAATGTGATGGGTTTATCAAATGAAAATGTCCAATCTCTGACATCTAGTTTGGAGGAGCTGGCCACACAGCTGTGCGGGGAGGTAATACTGTTTATCGTGAGAGTAATGGCTGATCTTCTCTATGTCTTCATATCTTATTGGAAAACATAGGAAAGTGTCTCTTTTGCATGTACAGCACAGACCAGCAGAATTTGGTTATTATAGACAAAGGCACATTCACTGGGCTTTGAGCCATCGCTAAATAAAGCCTTCATACATAATAGTTTGCCAAACCAAATACCTGTTCTCATTCATTCACCTACACTAGAAGGTTAATAAATGATAATAAGTATGTGGTTTGGTAAACTATTATGTATGTAGGCTGTATTCAGCTATGGCTCAAAGCCCAATGATGTGCAGTGGTCCATAATAACCATATTTTGCTGTTTATTACAGTCAGAACTAGGGTTGTACCGATACTAGTATTGGTGCCGAAACCTGGGCAGTCAGGGGTGATCTGTGCGGCGGTGGGGGGAGTTACAATCGCCGATCTCCCTGTATAGATCTCAATAAAGCAGCCAACAGCCGCTTTTCCCCCTCCGGCTTTCAGTTGCTTTATTGAAATCTATACAGGGAAATCTGTCATTTACCGGCTCCTACCTTTTCTGAATGCACAGAGTCAGTGATCACTGACTCTGTCCATTCACATAACTGAGCATAGTAATCTGTATTTACGATGTCTCCGTTTATGAATGGAGAGCAGCCTCTGTCTCCTCTCCATTTATTTTCAGTGCAGCTGAGGCTGCACAGAAAGCAACTGGGGAATCTGTGTCCTTAGTCCCTTTCTCTGTCTCAAAGGGGAGATGTCAGGGGTCTGTTTAGACCCTGATACCTCACCAAAGCCCCCCAACAGGGCTGATAAAAAAATAAATTATATATTTAAAAGGTAAACTTGTAAAAATAAAAAATAGAATAAAAACACTAATACCGTCCATTCCTCCCCCACCCAAAAAAATGATATTTTCTCTGATAAAGAAAAAAAAAAAATTGTAAAAAAAAAAAGGTATCGGCGACTACTTGAAAAAAATTATCAGTACTTGATCCTAAAAAAAAGTGGTATCGGTGCAACCCTAGTCAGAACTTAGCATAGCATACTAGCTCATAATGAAATACTCACCTTAGATCGAAGCCCCCGCATCGGTTCCGGAACACTGCTCTGCCCGGCGACATGTCTCCCGGAGTTATTTCCCAGTATCGCAGGGCTCCGAAGCTGTGATTGGCGAGAGCTGCGATGATGTCACTCCCACGCATGTTCACGGGAGCCGCCGGTAACGGCATATCAGCTGAAGCAACAGCACGAACGAGCCGTTGCTTCAGTGCGCATGTGCCGATGATGTTGGCACATGCTGATACAGGGGCTATCTCCTAAACAGGTTTAGGAGATGTCCATGGTAGCTACAGGTAAGCCTTAATATAGGCTTATCTGTAGTGTAAGGGTTTACAACCACTTTAACCACTTGACCTCTGGAAGAGTTGCCCCCTTCATGACCTGGCCGCTTTTTGTGATATGACACTGCGTTACTTTAACTGACAGTTGCGTGGTTATGCGCTGCTGTACCCAAATAAAATGTATGTAATTTTTTCCCCCCACAAATTGAGCTTTCTCTTGGTGGTATTTGATCACCTCCTGCGTTTTTTTTTTTTTTTTTTTTTTTTTTTTTTTTTTTGCGCTATAAAACAAAAAAAGACTGACAATTTTGAAAAAAACAAAACAATATTTTTTACTTTCTGCTATAAAACATCCAATAAATAAAAATAAAAAAATCTAATTTCTTCATAAATAAATTCTGCTACATGTTTTTGACACTTTACGGGCATGCGTCGACTTGATTCTGAGCATGCGTGGGTTTTTTGTCCGATGGAGTTCCACACAGACGATCGGAATTTGCTATCGTTTTTTTTCCCATCGGATAAATTTAAAACATGTTCTATTTTTTCTCACCGATGGAAAAAAGACCGATGGGGGCCCATACACGATTGGTTTGTCCAATGAGAAAAGTCCATTGGACTGTTTTCATCTGTAAAACCGATCGTGTGTACACGGCTTTAAAGTTTCTATGGCAGGAATTTATTTAATTTACCACTTCTTTATGCCAGCTTGATAGACTGTACCAAACCTCTGTTCCTGCAAATCCAACATGATTGTGGCAGTGTGCATGATACTATATGCTTGCTGTGACCATACTGTTAAACCCACAGTCACAGTGAAGAAGCTGGAGATCAAACACATCATCTTCCAGCACTTCTAACAAGTCTAAATGATCCGTTGTCATAAACTTGTTTTCCTCTCATGGAGCAGAGACAGGCTTTTTCTTTTTCGTACATCACGGGACACAGAGCGACTTAGTCATTACTAATGGGTTATATAGATTACCTTCAGGTGTTGGCACTGGCCAATTCCAAACCGGAAGTACCCTCCCCTATATAAGCCCCTCCCATCCGGGAGCACCTCAGTTTTTTTGCCAGTGTCTAAGGTGTTGGCCAAAGAGTAACATGTGTTTTCACTGGGCTTGCGTACAGGTTCTTTTGGGCCTTAGTAAGCTGTTCCGGATCCCACCAAAAAAGCTTCATAGCTAAACGGTCGGTACCCGGGCCTTGCAGCAGAAGAGCAAGGTTTTGCCTGTAATGCCTCTCTTAGGAGGGCTGGATCCTGGGATCCAGAGCTCTGGTCATACCCACGACCAAGATGTTGTCTGTGCAGGGTGCTATACAGGTCCAGGGGAGTGGAATCCTTGGGAACCCGGTCCCTGAAGGTTTAATTACAATGCCTGCCGTGATAGGTGAAGTTTGGACTTCTGTGGACCAAACAAAGTCCTGCGGCGGGGATCAGATAAGTGGGGGCCCCCAGGAACTTGGTTCTATTGGGGGACCCCCAAGCCTAATTTGTCTTTCTGCCTGTAACTACTGAAAATGTAAAATTTTAATAGTAGTCAAGAAAAAAAAAAAAAAAGGGACCGCGGTACCTGTGTTAAACCACTAGAGGCCGCTGTAGTCCATTTTTCTTGTCATGTGGATCTTTGGTTTTCTCAAGTCAAAAGATCCAGGCAGTTGGTAAGTTTCTCTGTGGGAATCCACTTCCTCTGCCCTGTTGCTGCGCTCATCCACCGCACAGGCCCTCCGGCAAAAAGGGCCCTGGCTCCTAGTCCCTGTTTGATTTTGAAAAGGGCGCCAATGGCGCGCGGGCGCGCGCGCGGGCGCGTGCACGCGCCTCCTATGAAAAAAAAGGGGCGGGGCGGGTGGATGACGCTCGATGCGCGCCGCGGCGCTTCTGCGCATGTGCAGGCGTCCCAGCATGGTTAAAAGACACAGTACAAGTGTCAGCTGGATGCAAACAGAGCTAGCAACAAACAGTGGCACACAGAGGCGGTTGATGCAGGCATCCCCATAGAAAGGCACTTTAGTGGACACCAGCTGGTATATAGCAGCAACTGTGTTAGACTATTACCAGCAAAAATTGGTGTATGACGACGGGAATACCTCAGCTTTGTGCTTAAAGGATATGTCGTCCAGACGCTCCGGAAATAGGTCTTCCAGGAAGCCAAAGGGGTCTCCATCGGGCTCTGAGGATATTGGGCATGCTTGTACTGCACCAATCTCCCCTGAGAATTCAGAGGTCAGTAGCCGTAGAAACCCCGCAGGAGTGCCTGGTGCTGCGGCTGTCCCCAGTCCACCTGCTCCTGTATATATAACAGAGGAGGTTTTATCCTCAACTCTGGGAGGATTGGAAGAGAGATTAACAGCATTGATCGCTGCTTCCCTGTCACAGGAAAAGCGCGTCCGATCTCCGTCTCCTCCTTCAGAGTGCCTGTTAGTGGAGGAACAGCCCCACACAGAGATCGACCTACCTGAAGGGGATCAGGATGAGGTTGATTCAGTTATGGAGGAATCAACAGTGGAAGAACCTTTCTCAGCATCTCAGGCTGAAAGATTATGGGTTCAGTCTCTGACTAACATGGTCCGATCAGCATTTAAAATGCCTCTGGCGGAGCCACCATCCACTACGGTTTCCTCGCTGGGGTCGCTAAAAGCTCCCCAGGCTGTCTGTTCCTTCCCAATCCACCCTTTATTAGAAGGGCTTATTTACTAGGATTGGGAGCATCCTGATAAAATATTTGCTCCCCCCAAGAGATTTCCGGTGATCTATCCCATGGAGGATAAGTTCATAAAAAAATGGAGGGTCCCTACAGTGGACGGAGCCATCTCTTCTGTTAACAAATCACTGACATGTCCAGTAGATAATGTTCCAATGTTCAAAGACCCAATAGATAAAAAATTGGAGTCTTTACTAAAATCTGCTTTCTCTACAGCAAGCATGGTGACACAACCTGCGGTAGCAGGGATTGGAGTCTGCCAAGCAGTGAAAGATCAGTTGAAACAAGTCTTAAGGGACTTACCAGATCAGCAGGCTCTTGCCCTAGCTGACCTGCCTAGAGCCTTGTGTTTTGCGGTGGACGCCATAAAGGATACAATCCAACAGGCCTCCCGCTTTACGCTGTCTATAGTACATATGCGTAGGCTTCTGTGGCTCAAAAACTGGTCTGCTGAAGCTCCCTGTAAAAAACTGCTGGTTAGCTTCCCATTTCATGGAGAACGCTTATTTGGAGAAGATCTGGACAAATATATCCAGAAAATTTCTGCCGGTAAAAGTTCACTCTTACCGGTTAAGAACAAGGGTAGAAGTCCTTCTTTTAAGAGGCCTACTTCTCCAGTCCCTGGCACATCGGCTGTGAAACAGTTCCGACGGCCTCCGCGGTCAAATCCAGGGGGCAGAAATCAGGGACAATCACAGGGTAACAAGAAACCCTGGGTCAAGAGAGGTACAAAACCTCCCCCTAAGTCAAGAAGGGTTGCCCCCACTCAGTCGGGTGAGGGGAAGACTTCAGTTGTTCACAGAGACCTGGCGGGACGCCATCAGAGATGGGTGATCTCCGCAGTAAGTCTGGGATACAGGCTGGAGTTAAAAGACATTCCTCCTGCCCATTTTATAAGGTCAAACGTGCCAAGCGATCCCCAGAAGAGTGGATCCCTCCTTCTGGCACTAGAGCAACTATTGCCCCAAGGGTAATCATGAAGGTTTCCTTGGAAGAAAACAGGTTTGGGTTTTACTCGAACCTTGTCACAGTCCCCAAACCAAATGGGGACATGAGGCCCATATTAAATATAAAAGCGCTAAACAAGTTCCTACATATGAGGACTTTTTCGGATGGAGTCGATCCGATCGGTGGCCACCGCCCTACAAGGGCAGGAATGGTTAGCCTCGATCGACATAAGGGATGCTTATCTGCATATTCCCATCTGTCCGGCCCACCAGAAATTTCTACGCCTTGCAGTAGAAGGGCGCCATTTTCAGTTCAGAGCCTTACCTTTCGGTCTGGCCACGGCACCACGAGTGTTCACAAAAATTCTGGCCCTACGATTGGCCAAACTAGGAACACAAGGTGTAACGATAATGGCATATCTAGACGACTTGTTGCTGATAGACCACTCAGTGAAAAAAACTAGAAGTGGTCGTTCACAAGATAATCAAGTATCTGGAATCTCACGGTTGCATTATCAACCGAGACAAGTCAGCCCTAAAACCAGTCAAAAGCCTGGAATACTTGGGGGCTAAGACTGGATTCAAATCAGAGAAAGATTTTCTTACCTCCAGAGAAGGTGTCGTCTTTGAAAGATTTGACCCACTTAGTGGGTACAAAAAAGAAAAACCATCCATACGCCAGTGTATAAGGCTGCTGGGAAAAATGGTGGCTTCATTCGAAGCGGTACCCTACGGTCAATTCCATTCAAGGAACTTGCAGAGGGCCATACTGTCAGCCTGGAACAAAAAAGTTCAGGCTTTAGACTTACCAATGTCCCTGTCCCCTTCCGTTCGCAAGAGCCTCCATTGGTGGTTGGTGCCCCAGAATCTGGAAAAAGGGAAACGCTTCAGTCCGGTTTCTTGGAAGGTGGTCACTACAGTTGCCAGCCTCATAGGCTGGGGGGCAGTACTGGAGCAATGGTCTCTCCAGGGCAAGTGGTCAGAAGCAGAGAAGGCCCTGCCCACCAATCTCTTAGAGATACGAGCAGCCCGGTATGCCCTAGTAGCATGGACATCCAAACTCCAAGGGTCACCTGTCAGAATTCAATCAGACAATGCCACAGCAGTGGCATATATCAATCACCAGGGTGGCACCAGGAGTCGTGCAGCCCAGAGGGAAGCGAATTGCATCCTGGAATGGGCAGAAAGGTATGTCACAGCCATATCCGCGGTTTTCATCCCAGGAGTGGAAAATTGGAGAGCGGACTTTTTAAGTCGCCAGCAATTATGCCCGGGGGAATGGTCTCTTCACCCCGAGGTTTTCCAGGCAATATGCCAGCGGTGGGGAACACCGGATGTAGATCTGCTAGCATCCAGATTCAACGCAAAGGTGGACAGATTTGTGTCTCGCACAAAGGATCCCCTAGCTTGCGGTTCGGATGCCCTAGTGTTCCCTTGGGATCAGTTCAAGCTGATATATGCATTCCCACCGCGATTAATCAGCAGAATCAGGGTAGAAAAGAAACCAGTGATTCTGGTGGCTCCAGCGTGGCCCCGAAGGGCATGGTATGCGGAGATTGTAAAAATGTCAGTGGGAAGTCCTTGGACCCTCCCACATCGTCCGGACCTGCTTTCGCAAGGACCGATATACTACCCTTCCTTACCAGCCCTAGGTTTGACGGCCTGGCTATTGAAGCCCACATTCTAAAAAAGAGAGGGCTCTCTAATCCTGTGGTATCTACCATGATCAATGCCAGGAAGCCGGTATCCAGGCAGATCTATTATAGGATCTAGAAGGCGTACATCACGTGGTGTGAGGCCAGGAAATGGCATCCACGTAAGTACGTAATAGGTAGGATTCTGGACTTCCTACAGTGGGCTGTACATAGGAAGCTTGCCTTGAGTACTATCAAGGGTCAGACGGCCTTGTCAATATTTTTTTCAAAGGCCCTTGGCTTTGCATTCATTAGTCAAAGCTTTCATACAAGGAGTGATGCGTATTAGCCCTCCGGTTAGTATTCCCATATGTCCATGGGACTTAAACCTGGTTCTGTCGGTTCTACAGAAACAACCATTTGAACCATTGCGGCACATTTTCTTGGTTCTTTTCACCAGGAAATTGATTTTCTTAGTAGCCATTTGTTCGGCTAAAAGAGTATCGGAATTAGCCACCTTGTCCTGTAAGGAGCCATATCTGGTTATCCATAAGGACAGAGTAGTATTACGTCCTCATCCAGCCTTCTTCCTAAGGTGGTATCGAGGTTCCATTTGAACCAAGATGTGGTTCTTCCTTCCTTTTTCCCCAAACCTAGTTCGGTAGAGGAAAAGTTATTGCATTCTTTGGATGTAGTAAGAGCAGTTAAAGCTTATCTTAAAGCCACTGCTCAGATTCGTAGAACGGATACTTTGTTTGTTCTGCCGGAAGGCCCCAGAAAGGGTCAGGCAGCATCAAAAATCTACTTTAGCCAAGTGGATTCGACAGGTCATAATACAAGCCTATGGCTTGAAAAGGAGACCGCCTCCGTTCAAAGTTAGGGCGCACTCCACAA
The DNA here is from genome assembly GCA_029206835.1 of Rana muscosa. Classification (NCBI taxonomy): domain Eukaryota; kingdom Metazoa; phylum Chordata; class Amphibia; order Anura; family Ranidae; genus Rana; species Rana muscosa. The sequence continues at coordinate 147,783,206 of CM055126.1, read as the reverse complement.
GAGCAGTTGGAACTTCATGGGCAGTGCATCACCAAGCCTCCCTGGCTCAAGTCTGTAAGGCCTCAACATGGTCCTTAGTACACACGTCTACTAGATTCTACCAGGTAGACGTCAGAAGTCAGGAGGATGTCGCCTTTGGGCGCAGTGTGTTGCAGGCCGCAAAAGAGCCTCATGCCTGATGGCGCCCAGCTTATGTATCCCTCCCCTCATTTGGCATTGCTTTGGGACGTCCCATTAGTAATGACTAAGTCGCTCTGTGTCCCGTGATGTACGAAAAAGAAAAAGGGATTTTTATAACAGCTTACCTGTAAAATCCTTTTCTTGGAGTACATCACGGGACACAGAGCTCCCACACCTCTTTTTGGGACACTTATTGCTTGGCTACAAAACTGAGGTGCTCCCGGATGGGAGGGGCTTATATAGGGGAGGGTACTTCCGGTTTGGAATTGGCCAGTGCCAACACCTGAAGGTAATCTATATAACCCATTAGTAATGACTATGCCGCTCTGTGTCCCGTGATGTACTCCAAGAAAAGGATTTTACAGGTAAGCTGTTATAAAAATCCCTTTTTCTATGTGCCATAGTGTTGTGGTTACTTGTAAGACAAACAATCCTAATTAAAATCATACTAGTCATGAGGGTGTTTAAAATAACGTACAGTGCTTGTTTTCCAGCAGTATTCTCTGCCTACCGTATATACTCGAGTATAAGCCGAGTCTTTCAGCACATTTTTTTTTGTGCTGAAAATGCCCCCCTCGGCTTATACTCGAGTCACCTTTTTGCGCCTGATCTCCCGGACTTTGGGGACCCGGTACCGGCCGGCCGTAGGTCCCCTGGACCCCAAAGTTGGCACACATGTAGCCCCACTCTTCCTCTACAAGTGTGCAAGGTTTGTCCGGGGGACCTACGGCCGGGGAGTACTGATTTTTCGAAGCCGGGCACCCCTTCCATAGACTCCCATGTTAAACGTCAGTCTAGTCATGAACTCAGCGAGGCATGGGCACAGTGAGGCATGCACATAAACACAGTGAGGCAAAGCGAGGCACAGTAAGGCATGCAGATGGACACCCTAGGCTTATACTCGAGTCAATACGTTTTCCCAGTTTTTTGTGGTAAAATTAGGTGCCTCGGCTTATTTTCGGCTCGGCTTATACTCAAGTATATACGGTATATTTGTTTGTTCTGGCTCATTTATATAGTTTATATAAGCATGCTGAAGTGAGGCAGCTTAACCACCATAGATGATGTTATGTTGAGTAAATGGATACCAAACATGTCAGGATTTAAAATTGCACATGCATGCTAAATCACGATAAATGACAGCACCAAAAAATGTCCATAGGTGACGCTTTAAATGCTACTCCACATGTGTGGTGCAATCGCTGTTTACATATGTGTGCCTTTACATTTGTGTGTGTGCGGGGGTGCTTTTTACGTTTTTTTTTATTTATATTTTTTTTAATCATTTATCTTCTCTTTTTTTTTTTTTCACTTAGCAATTAAGATATCACAAGGGGCTTGATAGCCCGCTTGTGATGGCTTTGGAGACATCAGGGGTCTATTAGACCCCTGATGTCTCCTCTGCCCTTTAAAGCAGCTAATTCAAGCACAGATTGTTCTTGGTTAGCTGCTTTCCTGGCTATAACAGTCATGGAATGACGGCTCTGAAACCAGAACTAAATTCTCTTCACTTTCGTCATTCGTCACAGAAAAGATTGGGGAATAAATGTGCCTCAAACTCCTCTGTGTGAAGCTGTCCCAGCCGCTATCGTGCGTGGCAGCGGGAGAGGGGTGCGGCCTTTTACTGCGCTTGGATCACTTTTACAAAAAAGCTAACGGCTGGTTAAAAAAGACAGTACCAAGATCATAGCTGCAGCTGTAATTTTGTAATAATCACTTGCTGACAGGTGATTTACATTTGTCGGGCAGCAAGTAAACCTGTCGGTACTACTACTAACTACAGAATTACAAACCTTTAGATCCATCCTTCTGCAACCCTGCTTCCTTGAATGCTGGGCTACCTTGGAAATTTTGACACTTTTTGATGGTGTTAAATTTTGCCCCCCCCCCAACCCTAACCCTATCCCAACTCAATCCCAACTAACCATATGTTCCTCTTGGCCACCAAGGCTGCTCATTATAGTGATGGGCAAGAAGAACAAGTAGGAGGGGGCAGGGTCAGTTCCCATAATTAAGGTCACTGAAACTGCATAAGAATGGATGATTGGTGCAGGCACCATACTTCATACTTCAAGTGGTTGTAAACCCTTTACAACCACTTTATGCTACAGGTAAGCCTATATTAAGGCTTACCTGTAGCTACCCAGGATATCTCCTAAACCTGCATGGTTTAGGAGATATCCCCTCTGTCCCCTGCATGTGCCGATGTCATCGGCACATGCGCACTGGGGCAAACTGAAGCATTGGCATGTATGTGCCGTTGCTTCAGTCTGTGTGACGTTACGGGCGGCTCCCACACGCATGCGCGGGAGTGACGTCATCGCGGCTCCGGCCAATCACAGCGCCGGAGCCACGATACCCAGAAATAACCCCCGGGAGTGATGTCGGCCGCCAGAGCAGTGTACGAGGATGGCTGCGGGGGCTTCGATCTCAGGTAAGTAATTCATAATGAGCTAGTATGCTATGCATACTAGCTCTTTATGCCTTTTGTCTTTCAGGGTTTTTTTTTTTTTCGTTTTTTTTTATATCTGGTTTACAACCACTTTCAATGCTCTTTATCCAAACTACTTAATCCAGCCATACACGGTTTGAATCTTGGCAGGTTCAGCAGGAACCGGACAAGATTCAAACTGTTTATGGGCAGGCTGAAGATACCAAGTTAATCGATAAACTTGGGTACAACCAGTCTGCTTGGTTCTCTTGCGATTTTAGCTATAGCAGCCTCTAGTGATAATCACTGTCTTCTCCCAGTGGGGACGACTTGTGACTGGTAATCGCCTCACAATTAGTAACATGGCTTGTTGGTGTTAATGGAAACTTGTAATGGGGAAAATATAGATCAGGAGTACTTATTTCAGGCTGACTTTGCTGGCCGCATACTTGTTCCAGGTTCTCGCAAAGTATTAAAGCTAGAGGCAGTTGGCACTTTCGGAAGACGGTCAGCCATGGCAGCCCACATATGAGAGCTCAGTTAGGTAACTTTGGACTTCGTGACGCATGTTCTGTATACTGGCATTAACTTTCATTTTGATCTGGACGCAGGTGATGATTTATCAGCTGGCAGACCACAGTCAGTGTTTTCTAACAGAACATAACCAGCCACCATCTAAATCATTTCATGAAGAGATGATGAAGAACCTTCAGAGGCAGCAAGAGAAAATTGCATTGGAGGAGCAGAGAAGAATTAAAGAGATACTGGTGAAAGAAGAGCAGATGGTAAGTTGGAAGTTCTTTCTTTCATGCTCTTCCCTTCTGGACTTTATCAGATTATGATTTCTAATGTCACTGAAATATTTTTAAGTCTCAAACATCTTTCTATATTTCCTATTCTTGACGCAAACCTGTTCTTTTCCCATACACGACAATGTATGTAGCGTCTTAGAGATGCAAGGAACCATTAGGTAGATTAGCTTTCTAGCTTTTACGAAAACTGAAATTTTACTTTTGGTTGGGCTGACTTTTTAAAAGAAGCCCATGCAAAGAGAAATATAGAGGCTGCTATTGGTAATGTTTTTGTTAGTTGCCTGGCTAACATGCCGATGTGTTGAATCCAAGGCCCAGGCTCTATATGGTGCCTTCTGCCCATGTGGAGGTTAAGACCCATCCTTACTGGTGGTAAACCCCATCCCCAGTCATTCAATTGTCAAATACAACAATTTAAGTGGGTAGTGAGTTCTCCGGTGCTTGTAAATGTATTGATAGAAGGTGAGGCCTAGTAAAAAGAAGGATTAATCTCAATGTGGGAGACAATTATTGGTTTATGTACCACCTGGGCCTGAGATCCAAAGGGTTTCATAGGGACATAGGAATAATCAGAACCCTACAGTCACCACCAGGTTCCTGCACTTCACCATTACTGTTGCCATAGGTACGTTTTGGGCCATGTATACAGCACATATAGGTTTTGTATTGGTGTTGTTCTTTGGGAAGGTGGGGAGGAGACCAAAGCAGTTCTAGTCAGGAATCCAAACTGGCCAATCACTTCATCTTCTGAGAATGTTCGTCTCTAGGGAAGTCCGCTCGGCCTGGGGTGTGTTCTCTTAGGGCTGTAGCTTCTTCCATATTTTCTGTTTCTTATCTACACAGCATGGAAAATAAAAGGGAGCATTTTTTCCATTTTATTAATATCCACTTTACCTGTTGATTGCCAGAGGAGAGAAATCCTTGATGAAATTCAAAGAAGGGAAGAGGAGAAAAAGGAGGAGAAACGGAGGAAAGAGATGGCAAAATTGGTAATGTATAAATGAATAGTGAATGGCCAGCGGAAAAAATAACATTTCTTGCTGCTTGTTTTGTCATTTAAAAGAAAAAGAAACTTGTGTATGTATAAATGTGTAATATATATATATATATTTTTCTTCTTTTTCAGGAGAGACTTGAAAGTGCCAATCTGACTTGTCAGGAAAATAACAATATTGCAGGGCCTAAAACCCTGACATCTAATGGAAGTTTAGCAGAACATGGAGGAAACCGAATTCGCACAACCTCTGCTGGCAGATCAAAGTAAACACATTTTACCTTCCAAAATGGAATTATGGAGGCTGCTGAAAATACTGGTGACCTGGCTGTCTTCTACACCTTCTAATTTACACACTAATGCCCTGTACACACGACCCGTTTTCCCGTTGGATAAAAAAAACGATGGTTTTCCCGACGGGATTCCGGCCAAGCTTGTCTTGCATACACACGCTCAGAACGCAAGAACGCGGTGACTTAAAAGACTACGATGAGCCGAAAAAATGAAGTTCTATGCTTCCGAGCATGCGTCAATTTTTTTCCGAGCATGCACGGTTTTTTTCACCGTCGGAAAAGCATACGGACGACCGGTTTTCCCGCCAGGATTTTTTCCTGACGGAAAAAATAGATCCTGCTCTCTCTTTTTTTTTATTTTTTTGTCCGGCAGTTTTCCCGTCGGAAAAACTGCGATGGAGCATACACACGGCCGGGATTCCCGGCCAAAAGCTCTAATCGCAGTTTTTCAGACGGGAAAACCGGTTGTGTGTACGAGGCATCAGATTAAGTAGGCAGATCAGAATTTGTGACTTCGCTTGCTGCATCCTTGTTCTAAGTCAGTGGCTAAAGCTTAACTCCAGCCATAGGCGTGCGCAGCCTATTGCATTAGGGTGTGCACCTCAGCCAATCTGGTGCTCGGGTCTGTTACATGTCACCTGATTGGCTGAAACGACAGACGCTCTGATTGGATGTCTATCAGGCGTCCAATCATAGCAGAGGAAGGGAAGAGAGGACGGGAGAAGACATTAAGGAGCGTGCAGGACACCGCCGCCCTGACCCGCTGCCCCACTAAGACAGGTAAATTCCGGGCGGGTGGGGGATGCACACTGGCAGCAATTGATGGGCACAGTGTCAGCAATTGATGGGCACACTGGCAGCAATTGATAAGCACACTGGCAGCAATTGATGGGCACAGTAGCGGCAATTGATGGGCACACTGGCGGCAATTGATGGGAACACTGGCAGCAATTGATGAGCACACTGGCAGCAATTGATGGGCACAGTAGCGGCAATTGATGGGCACAGTAGCGGCAATTGATGGGCACACTGGCGGCAATTGATGGGCACACTGGCGGCAATTGATGGGCACACTTGCGGCAATTGATAAGCACACTGGCAGCAATTGATGGGCACACTTGCGGCAATTGATAAGCACACTGGCAGCAATTGATGGGCACAGTAGCGGCAATTGATGGGCACACTGGCAGCAAATGATGGGCACACTGGCAGCAATTGATGGGTACAGTAGCTGCGTTTGATGGCACAGTGGCAGCAATTTATGGGCACAGTGGCGGCAATTATTGGGCACAGTCGCAGCAATTGATGGGCACAGTAGCTGCGTTTGATGGGCACAGTGGCTGCAGTTGATGTGTTTTTTTTTTCAGCTTGTTTGCGCCCCCCCAAAAATGTTTGAGCACCAGCCACCACTGCTCTAATGTGGGCTGACGTACAGGTACTTTAACCAACATTTGGCACTGCTTTCCTTACGTCATATATTGGGGCTGTCGGCATATGGGACGTGGTTAATATACACTTGGGATATATATTTTTTATACCAAAGACATGTAGTACAGGCCAATTGTATATGTGAGATATATATATACATATATATTTACACAATATATATATCTATATATTATATAGATATATATATATATATATATATATATGTGTGTGTATATATATATATATATATATATATATATATATATATATATATATATATATATATATATAATTTACACAATATATAATTTGTGTCTGCCATGACCCCAAATAAATGAATTCAGGATGGATTCAATTGTCCTGAAAAAATTTTGTGGTATATAGAGGGGAGCATGCCAGACCAAATAGAGTATCTTGGGAAGGAGTATCATCTTAACTAAGCTGACGCGACCCATAACACCCAGGGGTAGTCTGGCCCAAGTCTGCGTCTTGTTCTTGATCAGAGCAAACAGGGGTTCAATGTTCAGTAGTTTATAATCTGAGAGCGATCTGGTGACCTGTACGCCAAGGTATTTAATCTGGGAGACCCTTGGAAGAGCCAGAGGAAGGGACGCGAACGAGGGGGGGAAATGGTCGATCGGAAGGATCTGGGACTTAGACCAATTAATACTCAGACCCGAATGGCCACCCATATGTTCTATGGACTGGAGGGCTGCTATAAGAGAAGGACCGGAGTCCGCCAGATACAAAAGTGTGTCGTCGGCATACATCCCAATCTTTTCTTCCAGGTTCCCCATCCTGAGGCCTCGGATGCAAGTGTCCGCACGGACCATTATGGCCAACGGCTCCACAGCCAATGCGTAAAGCATGGGGGAAAGGGGGCAGCCCTGCCGGGTCCCTCTCTCCAGCGGGAACTGGTCAGAAAGCCAACCATTCACAAATACTCTGGCCCTTGGGGACTGATAGAGGAGTTGGACCCAGCGAATAAAGCTGGGGCCAAATCCAAATCTTGAGAGGCACTCCCACAGGTAGTTCCACTCCACGGAGTCGAAGGCCTTGGCGGCATCCAGCGCCACCACGACCCTCGAGCCAATTTCATCATGGGACCCCTGAATATTCATAAATAGGCGGCGAATATTCATGGCCGTGTTCTTCCCTGGCATAAAGCCAGTTTGGTCAGGGTGTATCAATGAAACATCCTGGAACCTGGACCGCTGCCGTTGCACCTCATTGGAGAAGTCCGGGAAGACGGCAACATGTGCGCTGGTATGGGGGATATTCCCCTTCTCTCTGGTTAGGCGGAGGATCTTGTCGCGATCCCTGAAATTAAGGAACTTCGCTATCAGGGTACGCGGTGGAGCTCCTTGGGGAGGAGGACGGCCAGGGATTCGATGAGCTCTCTCCACTGCAAACATTACCGAAAATGCGTCTCTGCCGAAGGTTGAGGTTAGGAGGTTTTCAAGGAAGCTCTCCGGGTCGGAGCCCTCAGCAGACTCAGGAAGACCGATGAAGCGGAGGTTACATCTCCGAAGGCGATTTTCCATGTCATCCTGTTTTGCGCTAATCTGTTGTAACTGGCGGCGCACCTCATCAGTGGTATGTTGTAAAGGGTGCAAGATATCCTCTGCTCTGCCAATACGGGTCTCCGTCTCCGTCACGCGGTCCCTGAGGGTAGAAAGATCCTGCCGGATAAGGGACACATCAATTTTTACCTCCTCGATCTTGGTGGTAAGCGTGCTCTGGCACAGGGCGATGGCATCCAGTAATTTGTTAGTAGCCACCACAGAGTGATCCGCATCCAGGAAAGCAGCAGCGCCGTCTCTGACCTGCCGGTCCCCCTCCTCAAGCCGGCGGTATCTGGCCAGTTTATCGATGGCTTCAGAATTATTTTTAGACGGAGACATGCTGTAGGGCGGCAGGGAAGATCCCTGGGTGCACCAATATGGCCGCTGTTAAGGAGGCCGGGTCCTCCACAACCCCCCCCCCACCGCTGCCCAGGGGTGGCCCAACGCAAGCAGCAGGTCACTCTCAAGCAGCTGTATTGGCAACAGGCTGCATGCAGGGGAATCTGAGCTCAGGGGAGTCAGGGAGGCCTGTAATACTTGCCAAGGATGTCTCCGGGTGGAGCAAGATGGCCGCCGTTCCGGGAGTCAGGCCGAGACCGCGGTCCGCTCTCACAGCAGGTGCAGAGTGCAAAGGCACCCCAGCAGCTGCAGCAGGTAATCCGGGGGCCGATGTAGGAGAGGATGGAGCCCAGTGCGCCCAGGGAGGCAAGGAGAAGTGTCCAGGGCCGCCGTCGGGAGGGCCAAGATGGCCGCTGAACCAGGAACTAGGCCGAAGCCGGGGCCTTTCCTGAAGCAGAGGACCGGGAAGCGCCGCGACGGCAGTGGCGGCAAACCAGCGGGCTAACAGGCTTCAGAAACCCCAGGGAGAGCAGGACATGTCCTCGGATGTAGGGGATGGCAGGAACCGAGCAGGATACAGACAGGATGGTAGGTTAGGAGTATGGGCAGACGGAGCTCACATCACATGCGACCTATCCCATTGCTATCCAGGCCACGCCCCCCAATTTACACAATATATATCTATAATATATATTGTGTAAATAGATATTGTCAGCGAAAAAATATGTAATATATATATATATATATATACAGGTCCTTCTCAAAAAATTAGCATATTGTGATAAAGTTCATTATTTTCTGTAATGTACTGATAAACATTAGACTTTCATATATTTTAGATTCATTACACACAACTGAAGTAGTTCAAGCATTTTCTTGTTTTAATATTGATGATTTTGGCATACAGCTCATGAAAACCCAAAAATCCTATCTCAAAAAATTAGCATATTTCATCCGACCAATAAAAGAAAAGTGTTTTTAATACAAAAAAAGTCAACCTTCAAATAATTATGTTCAGTTATGCACTCAATACTTGGTAGGGAATCCTTTTGCAGAAATGACTGCTTCAATGCGGCGTGGCATGGAGGCAACCAGCCTGTGGCACTGCTGAGGTGTTATGGAGGCCCAGGATGCTTCGATAGCGGCCTTAAGCTCATCCAGAGTGTTGGGTCTTGCGTCTCTCAACTTTCTCTTCCCAATATCCCACAGATTCTCTATGGGGTTCAGGTCAGGAGAGTTGGCAGGCCAATTGAGCACAGTAATACCATGGTCAGTAAACCATTTACCAGTGGTTTTGGCACTGTGAGCAGGTGCCAGGTCGTGCTGAAAAATGAAATCTTCATCTCCATAAAGCTTTTCAGCAGATGGAAGCATGAAGTGCTCCAAAATCTCCTGATAGCTAGCTGCATTGACCCTGCCCTTGATAAAACACAGTGGACCAACACCAGCAGCTGACATGGCACCCCAGACCATCACTGACTGTGGGTACTTGACACTGGACTTCAGGCATTTTGGCATTTCCCTCTCCCCAGTCTTCCTCCAGACTCTGGCACCTTGATTTCTGAATGTACTTTGGACCACTGAGCAACAGTCCAGTGCTGCTTCTCTGTAGCCCAGGTCAGGCGCTTCTGCCGCTGTTTCTGGTTCAAAAGTGGCTTGACCTGGGGAATGCGGCAACTGTAGCCCATTTCCTGCACACGCCTGTTCACAGTGGCTCTGGATGTTTCTACTCCAGACTCAGTCCACTGCTTCCGCAGGTCCTCCAAGGTCTGGAATCGGTCCTTCTCCACAATCTTCTTCAGGGTCCGGTCACCTCTTCTCATTGTGCAGCGTTTTCTGCCACACTTTTTCCTTCCCACAGACTTCCCACTGAGGTGCCTTGATACAGCACTCTGGGAACAGCCTATTCGTTCAGAAATTTCTTTCTGTGTCTTACCCTCTTGCTTGAGGGTGTCAATGATGGCCTTCTGGACAGCAGTCAGGTCGGCAGTCTTACCCATGATTGCGGTTTTGAGTAATGAACCAGGCTGGGAGTTTTTAAAAGCCTCAGGAATCTTTTGCAGGTGTTTAGAGTTAATTAGTTGATTCAGATGATTAGGTTAATAGCTCGTTTAGAGAACCTTTTCATGATATGCTAATTTTTTGAGATAGGAATTTTGGGTTGTCATGAGCTGTATGCCAAAATCATCAATATTAAAACAAGAAAAGGCTTGAACTACTTCAAGTTGTGTTTAACGAATCTAAAATATATGAAAGTCTAATGTTTATCAGTACATTACAGAAAATAATGAACTTTATCACAATATGCTAATTTTTTGAGAAGGACCTGTATATATATACTAGCTATAGCTAGTTAGTGACAAGCCAGGGTAAGGTAAGGTTTATCAATTCAATTCCAATTGGTTGGCTATTTTGGCAGATTTTTTAATATTCTTTCTTGCATCATCATTTGTGCACAGAGACAGATGCAGACCACAGTGCTGTCTCTCTCACTCTCACGCACTGGCACTGCTCACCTTGATTACAGGCTGCCGCCTGCCTGCCTAAAGCCGCTCGTCTGCCGCTGCCTTTAACCAGGCCACTCCGCTGCTTCTGATGGAGGAGTCAGGAGGGGAAAGGCCGGAGGGGGGGCGTAGTGCGGATTTAGATCACTCCGCCGGCGTCTGCGGAACCTGCAGCCGGAACTATAGAAGCTGCATCGGCTTATGCGGCTCCCGGCTGTGTTACTCCGCGCTAGTTCCCCCCTGCTCCTTCCTCCCACTCGCAGCATTTAGCAGCAATAAGCTGTATTTGCCAGCCGGCGGCAGGACATTACCCCAGGCAGTGCCAGTGACTTACACACACAGCAAGGACATGTCCATTGCAGGCACAGCAGGGATGATTAGGGTGTGCCTGGGCACACCTGGCACACCCCGTGGGCACGCCTATGACTCCAGCTATGCTATTACATTAAATAGTTTGGGCCAAGCTGGCCCAAATAATGTTTGTTTTTCCTTCACTAAGAAATGCTGCTGCTGGCAGCAATGTATAAATTGTATGTAGCATCAGCTACATATAGTATACAGGGCTGTATTTTGGCTGCGGTACAGGGACATTTCCCGTCCCATTCGTGGGGATCAAATACTTATTTCCCTCATTAAAATGCAAATCAATTTATAACTTTTTTTTGTAATGCGTTTTACTGGATATTTTTGTTGTTATTCTGCCTCACTGTTAAAATAAACCTACCAATAAAATTATAGCATACAAAATAATTCCACGCTGCCCTCTGGATAAGCTGCTAACACAACAAGTAGACAAATAGTAAAAAGCGTGGAAACAACAAAAAGTGTAGCGCTAATCAAAAAAATGAACAAGAATGCATGATGCACTCAAATGAGTATATAAAAATGGTGCAATATAAAATAAGACACTCAAATATTAAGTAAGAACAGTAAGAAGTCCTCATATATACAAAATGTCTATATGCAAAATACAAGTGAAAACTTGTGCAACTGAGTGTCCTAAAGTAATTCAAAACTGAAGGCAATGGTGAAATTCAAAAGTGGGTGAAGACTTTGAAGGAAAAGTGACGGTGAGAAGATGAAGAGAACCACCACCAATAGGTAAGGAGCTTACCAGATAGTTTGACCCACTGAACATATGTTCCTCTGGGTTCAAACGGGCTTGGTGTGGTGGAACCACGATGGAACCTGGACAATCTGTATGCTGCAAATTGCTGTGCTGGAAATGGCCAAACATCAACAGGGAGAGAGAAACAGCAGAAGAAAGATGACCTCTTAGCAGATAACCTCATATGCAGTAGTGGTCCGGGAATATCCCAATCAATATGAGCAGGTAAGTATCATGTAATAGAGAAAAGAAACAGCCACATAGCGTAACTCTGTATATAAATCAAAATTTAATGTAGTGAAAACACTTACATTTAAGTTGATATAAAAGTGCTTTGCAAAGAATGTGGCAACAATGGAGTCCTCCGACGCGTTTCGTCTCCTAGGACACCCAGATGATGTCCTAGGAGACGAAACGCGTTTCCACTACATTAAATTTTGATTTATATACAGAGTTACGCTATGTGGCTGTTTCTTTTCTCTATTACATGATACTTACCTGCTCATATTGATTGGGATTTTCCCGGACCACTGCTGCATATGAGGTTATCTGCTAAGAGGTCATCTTTCTTCTGCGGTTTCTCTCTCCCTGTTGATGTTTGGCCATTTCCAGCACAGCAATTTGCAGCATACAGATTGTCCAGGTTCCATCGTGGTTCCACCACACCAAGCCCGTTTGACCCACTGAACATATGTTCCTCTGGGTTCAAACTATCTAGTAAGCTCCTTACCTATTGGTGGTGGTTCTCTTCATCTTCTCACCGTCACTTTTCCTTCAAAGTCTTCACCCACTTTTGAATTTCACCATTGCCTTCATTTTTGAATTACTTTAGGACACTCAGTTGCACAAGTTTTCACTTGTATTTTGCATATAGACATTTTGTATATATGAGGACTTACTGTTCTTACTTAATATTTGAGTGTCTTATTTTATATTGCACCATTTTTATATACTCATTTGAGTGCGTCATGCATTCTTGTTCATTTTTTTGATTAGCGCTACACTTTTTGTTTCCACGCTTTCTACCAATAAAGTTATAGACTGATCATTTCTTTGTCAGTGGGCAAACGTGCAAAATCAGCAGGGGATCAAATACTTTTTTCCCTCGCTGTAGAAGCCTTTGTATTTCACTGCCATAGTTTGCTTTCCTACTGACTGCTCATTCTAAAAAAATTTTTTTCCAACATTTGACACTAAATGAAGTATCATTTTGACATAGTCCAATCACTTTGATTAAATTCAGCAAGTCCTATACTGCTAGTCATATAGTGCTATAGTAATGATAGGTGTTCTTTGTCGCTTGATTCATACGAACAGCATAGAAGATTTACTTTGAATACAAAAGAGTTTTGATATCTTTTTAAAAGCAGAAATTTTAGTTTCAGGTGGAATGGGCCTTTAGTAGGTTTGCTGCCAAATTGCATGAAAATGCATGTGGAAGCCAGGAGTTAGATTTAAAAGAGAAGTATGGCTTGTCTAAACATTTATATCCACCTAGGTGCAGGGCCGTTTGAAGGAATTTGGGGGCCCCAAGCAAAATAGACATGGAGGCCCCCCCAACCGCCCCCCCCCCCATACTCACACAAAGCCTACAGGAACCACAGCATAGCGATACAGTTTAAGCTCACCCACACTTTATATAAATAAAAAAGGTTTACAGTGCAAATATTGATGTTGTTGCATATAATCCAACATACTTAAAACACATACACATTAACATTAAGATGCTGTTTAGGACTGTTTATGGACCGTGGTATGGACAGGGGGACCGTGGTATGGACAGGGGGACTGTGGTATGGACGGGAGATGGACAGTGGGACCGTGGGATGGACAGGGGGGACCGTGGGATGGACAGGGGGGACCGTGGGATGGACAGGGGGGACCGTGGGATGGACAGGGGGGACCTTGGGATGGACAGGGGGGACTCCGCACTGTAATATCCACATCATCTCCCCCACTGTAATATCCACATCTCCCCCCTGTAATGTCCACATCTCCCCCCTGTAATGTCCACATCTCTCCAAATCTCACCTCGGCTGCTGCCGCTGGGTGTACCAAGATGGCCGCCAGAGCTAGGCCGAAGCCGCGGCCTTTCCTATGGCCAAAATCCGCGGATCGGCTCGGGCGGCTCGGCTGCTCGAGTCCTGCAAAGGGAACGGCGTTCCTGCTGTGAAAAAAGTGCAGGCACGCCGTTCCCATGCGTTCCCGCAGGACTCGAGCCCTGGACCCAGGGCGGAAATCCAGGACAGTGCCAGGCAGCAGGCAGGCACCCTAGGCTGGGGCCCCAAGCAATTGCTTGTTTTGCCTGTCCTGTTGCGACGGCCCTGCCTAGGTGGATGAAGCATTAACCCGATGCTGTATCTGTCCCCTGCTGGCTTTGTAATGAAAACTGAAAGATCAAACACCGCTGATCGCTCAGTTCTCTCCCTCTGCTCTAAGTAAAGAGGCGTGACTGTCCATCAACGGCTCTCTGCTTCCCCCTGCAGCCCCTCCTGAAGCACTCGGCTATGGAAGGGGCGGGAGGGGCTGGCTCAGCTTCTCAGCGGATCGCTGAGAAGCTGAGCCAGGTGGTGATTCAGACTTCTGGGTTGGGATCTTTCCAGAGCCTGGACCGGTTCAGTGACATTAGAAAACACGGATTGCACTCCTGTGATCCATAGGAGAAATATAGCCGAAAAAGCTTTGGCTATACTTCTCCTTTAACATTTTGGGGACTGATTAACTCTTGAAATAGTGAGGGACAATAGGTTCTTAGTGTAACCCATAACTGCATTACATAAACTTGTATGAAAATAAACCGTTTTCTCCAATTGTAATTTTGGCCTTACTTACACTTATAGAAGTGAGCTAAGGGACCCGCCATACATTAACTAAGCTGTGTTTTCTTACACAGTTGTAATCACATTGGAGTGAGCGCCTGTAATGGGTCAACTAGAACAGGTCCAAAGCCACTATGAACAGCACAGCACAGCACTTTGGCCTCAGAGCACTGGGATCCTCAGCCTGAATCCTTGCAAGAACATTTGCATTAAGTTTCCACGTTCTCCTTATGCTTGTGTGGGTTTTCTTTTAATTGTTGAAGGAGAGCACACTGTTTTCCCCGCATAGCTAGAGAACTGCTTAGTGTGGTCAGTTTTTAATAGGAAAGCAGAGGGACAGGCAGGAACACCAGGGATTTCATACAAAGGAAGCAATACCTGTACTGTATCAGGAATATGAGCCGAAAAAGCTTTGGCTGTGCTTCTTTAATAGTTTGGGAACTGATCAACTCTTGAAATAGTGAGGGACAATAGGTTCTTAGTGTAAACCAAGATTGCATTATATAAACTTGTATGAAAATAAATGAAACTTGTTTTCTGCAAATGTAATTTTGACCTCACTGCACTTATAGAAGTGAGCGAGGGGAAACTGCCATACATTGGAGTGAGCGCCTGTAATGGGCCAACTAGAACAGATCAAAAGCCACTATGAACAGCGCAGTGGCTCAATGGTTAGCACTTCGGCCTCAGAGCACTGGGATCCTCAGTCTGAATGCTTGCAAGAATGCTATTTGCATTAAGTTTTTTTTTACTTTCTCCCTGTGCTTGTGTGGGCTTCCTCTGGGTGCTCTGGTCTCTGCTGGTATGTTAATTGGCTACTGTATAAATTTGCCCTAGTATGTGTGCATATGAGATGGGGATCTTGGATCATAAATACCTTGAGGGAAGGAAATAATGACCACGATTAGTATATAAAGCTCTGTGTGCATTGACACCTCTATAGAAATATATGTACTACATAATAAAAAAAGAAAGAACATGTCAAATGTGGGTGTATGTCTGTAAGCAGAACACAGCACTGTATGTGGATGGGGAACAATGCTTCCTTGCCTCACATAGCACATGGCTCCTGCCTCTTCAGTGTTCCTGCATGATTTGTGTCTTTTCAAGCCCTGGCTTGTAATTTAAACAAAGTGGTCTGACTTGGTATTTGTTATTGTAAATCTATTTGGATTTGTGGAAAAAGAGCATTCCCCCTCCTCCCCAGCACCAATGTTTGTCTGGGTTATCGGACAGTAGAATCCTCCCCACTTTGTGTCTTGTTAATTACTTTTGTCTTTTTTGATTTAAGGCGAGATCGACAGTACTCTGTGTGCAGTGATGACAGTACAGCTTCCTATGAGGTGCTGACATTTGACATGGGTTGTCCTGGTCAACTAGTTGTACACCGAGGGAAATGTATGGGTGAGTATCTGATGATTATAACAGTAAAATCTTTTCTGTGTGTACAGTACCATAACTTGCTTTTCCTTAAAATGCAGCGGAGTGACGTAACTGTTATGCCGTGTACACACGACCGTTTTTAATGACGAGAATTTTTTATTTTTTTTTTAAATGGTCATTAAAAATGATCGTGTGTGAGCTTCAGAGCATTTTTCACGACGTGAAAACGGCCATGAAAAAATTGGAACATGCTCTAATTTTTCACGTCGTTTTTTACATCGTTGTTTTTCTCATCATGAAAAATGGGCGTGTGTATGCTTTTACGACGTGAAAAAAAATGCGCATGCTCAGAATCAAGTATGAGACGGGAGCGCTCGTTCTGGTAAAACTAGCGTTCGTAATGGAGATAGCACATTTGTCACGCTGTAACGGACTGAAAAGCGCGAATCGTCTCTCAACAAACTTTACTAACATGAAGGGTGGCGCCATCCGAATGGAACTTCCCCTTTTATAGTGCCGTCGTACGTGTTGTACGTCACCGCGCTTTACTTGAACATTTTTTTCCACGATAGTGTGTAGGCAAGGCAGGCTTGAGAAGAATCACGTCGAGAAAAATGCAGTTTTTTTCAATGACATTAAAAACGGTCGTGTGTAAGCGGCATTATACTTTTAGAGTGTTCCTGTCATACTGTATAGCTGTCACTAATGATGCAACTGTCTCAACAGCCTTATAGATTAAATAGTTCTTGTTCTTGAGCATAGCAACTTATAGTGACCAGTGAAAATATGCTTTTCTAAAGCCAGGCCTATAGGTGTTGTAAAATAATGGATGCTTGTCCTGCCCTTTCCCAAACTTGCTCCTGAACAGGAGGGTCTTGGCTTTTTACCATCTTTTTACCACCATCTAAGCAGTCTGTTTGTTGCGATAAGGAGAGGTCCAGCATCTGAATTCTTTTTAGCTGTGAAGTGTCTTAGGCCTCATGCATGAGGCTTTGGCATTTAGGTGTGGCTGGCAGGTACAGGAGCACTGTCCAGTCCCACTGCCAATCATTTGTCATAAACTAAGAAGCTGACAGCTGCTGTGGCTCAACAATTCTTTGAGCGGGACTTCAAGTAATAATAAAGGTTGCTTTTAAAAATAAATAAACATGTCATGCTTACCTGTTCTGTGCAATGGTTTTGCACAGAGCAGCCCTGATCCTCTTCTGGGGTTCCTCCTGTCTCCTCCACTTGGGCGAGTGTCCTCCATAGGAAGCCGCGTTCAATGGAGGGACTTGTGAGGGCTCACTCCCGAGCCGCCTTGTCTGTGTTAATTGACACAGACCGATTCTCGTCACAGCATTTGATTGAGCCAATGGCTCCTCCTGCTATCAATCTGCCCAGAAAAGAGGGACAGAGGCGGGAGAGCTTTGGCTGTCCTGCACAGTGCTTGATTGTAAATGGGCTCGGGTAAGTAGAAGGGGGGACAGGGGGGTTTCTGTTACACAGAAGGTTTTTTACCTTGCTGCATAGAATGTATTTTAGTTTACTGCACTATGTGCCCTGGAACGAATGCCCAGAACTCAGACTGCTTGTGTTCGAGGCATTTGTCACTGGGTGCATACTACACTAAACGCCAGTGCACCATCCAGCCGCAGCAGCTATAAGCCCCTGTTAAGCTTAGTACACATGATCACGAAAAATACTGCTTTTCAAGCAATCGTATGATACGATCGTACGATAATCTGATCGTTGGTACACGGCCGAACAGCCGGCTTCTGTCGGACTGACTCCAGTACACTCGGACTGAATGTTGACCAGTTTCTATTGAACCGCCCCATATTTGGCCCATGTGTACTAGGCTTAACATTCCAGTACTGCTTTGTTAATGTGGAGTTCTACCTTTTTAAAAGTCAGCAGCTACAAAAAGTGTAGCTGCTGACTTTTAATAATCGGACACTCACCTGTCCCACGGTCCAGCGATGCGGGAGAGCGAAGCTTCGCTCCTCTCCCCCTCCTCTCTGCAGTGCCGGCATTGTAACTGTGAGTGCTCGGCTGTGGCTTCACAGCTGGGCATGCACTGCTCATGCACGAGCCGCGCTATGAAAGGCCGTGCAATCTTCTTGGACCTGTGACGTGTCCCAGAAGATTTCAGGGAGGGGAAGGGGGGAGAGGTGAACTTCCTTCCGGCGCCGTGGAGTACCTGTAAAGGGCTGAGTTTAGAAAATGAGGATGAGCAGGATTCTCATTTCAGAGGATTTGTAGAAAACTACAGTAGCTACCTACCTCACTTTGCCTACTCTCCTATTTGCAGCATATTGTTCAAATGACTCAAAACTGTAAAAAATTCAATAAATGTATTTAATCCAGAAGATATGCAGATCAGAAACGTCACTGAATTCCCCTTGTCTGCTCTGGGACAAATGTGTATGGAACTGAAGTCAGAGCTCCTGAGTTGCACTTTTGTTCCAGGCCACCTATTCAGAAAGTATTAAAGCCATTGTAGAAAGAAATGTGACTGATTTCTGCTGTGATCTCTAGGGCTCTGATGACACCTGTTTATATCTGGATTTCAGGCATATCCGTATTTTATTTTTTTAACATTGTATGCAGGAAATGATGAACAGCTTGGCAAATCAGTCTACAATGGTTTGGAAATGGCATCTGGCCATTTTGTCATAATCTATGAATGGGTGCTTCAGTGGCAAAAGAAGATGGGCACGTTTCTCACAAACCAGGAAAAAGAGAAGGTGGACAAATGCAAGAAGCAGGTACAATGTAATTAGTATTGTTTTTGTGGCCTTGTACTGGGTTTTGATGGTTTAACTGTCGGGAACCTGTTTACATACCACTTGCAGGAAAAGACTGACAGACTTGTAAAAGAACAATTCCTATTAGATTTGCAATATATACTGTAATATACATGACAGAATACTGCCTTATCCCCAAACGAAATGCTGAAAGCCTGTCTTCAGTAACAATCTGCTGCATTCTGTTGGGAAGAGTTCCTTTTACTGGTTCTGATAGCTTTTCAGAAAATTAAAAGATAAACTAACACTGTACACCCTCCCATCCCCTTGCTCTCCAGGGTTCTTACCTCTGGGGATGGTAAGCTGTCAGTGCCCATCCAGCTGGTCCAGCGGTCTGGGGATTTGTAAGTACAGCAGGACTGGGAGGGGTTGGAAGGATGCATAGTGTTAGTTAAAGTGTTACTAAACCCACAACAGTAAAATCAGTTTGTATATTCAGCATAGCATGTTTGTTATACTCACTGTGGAACTTGAGGGGTTAATCCTCTGCAGTGTGTAAAAAGGCTGTTTTATCCTGTATGTAGGGACCCTTCCCTCCCTGCACTGTCTATCTGGGGAAGGCCAGCCAACACAGGCAGAGTAGCCGACCTGCACATGCTCAGTTGTGTCTTTTATGCTGGAGAGCACATTTACTTGTTGATCAGAGCTAGCCAGGTCACATGATATTGACATCACACATGTGGGCATGTATACAGGCTGCAGTGGAAATCTCCACCTTCCTGAACACTCAGCACTGGAGAAACTGTGCAGTTTATCATGTAACCGTGGTATAGAGATCATCCAAAAAGGTATATAGTGGCAATATTTTAATGTAAAAAGATGGTTTCTAAGCTGTGGGCACTGTGGGGGGGGGGGGGGGGGTCGATTAACTATTTTCATATTACTGGGTTTAGTGAGACTTTAACGTTACATTGTGTCTGAAAAGGGGAACTAACACTTTAAATAAAAGCTCTGTTTTTATTGGACTTCTGGTAATGAGAAAATTCTAATGCATGCTTGAAGTAGATCTAAACCCTAACTGAATCGCATTGAAACAATATACTTGTTTTTTTTAATAATTTGTAGCATCCCAGTGGTGCATCCTCTTTCAGGCACTTCCTGTATACAGGCATGCGTTCCTTCGATGGCTGCATGCCATTTCTTAGAGCAGGTTTCCTGATGGTGGCAAAAGTGACCCATGTCTGTGTAATGTGTTAAAACGGCCACTTGTATTTTCCATCAGGAGCCTGTGTGACAATGCAGGAATAAAATTAGGTGAAGGGGACAGAGCATTGTTACATTAAAACAGGAAGTTCCTGAACAAGGACCATCACAACACGATGATAAGGTATTATTTTGATGATTTCAAATTATTGAAAAATATATTTGAAATTACATTAACATGTTAAAGCTTTTATGGGATCTTAGAGAGTGCATTCCCTAGCTTTAAAGTGTTTCTAAACCCAAGAACAAAAATGTAATATATTGCAGCTTACCAGTCCTTAGATGTGATGGCTACATTAGTTTTCCTTTCTAAGGCTTTTTCCCACTCTGGTGCTCATGGCAGTAGCACACTTACGATGAGGGAGCGTTATAACTTCAAGATGCTCACTCACTCTGCTTTTGGACTAGAGAACACTTCCCTCACTCTTTATCTTCGTTACAAGGGGAGAGGTGTTCATTAGTTCAGAAGTAACCTTGGAGGAGCTCATACTACTGCTTGAGATTTCAGTGCAGCTTTGTTGGCTCTCTTCGGTAAGTTAGGGGCTTACTGGATTTGTTGCAGGATCAACAGATTTTTTTATACTCGCGGTGTTTAAAAGAAATAAAACGTGGGTAAATGTGCATATGCAGGAAAGATTGTATTGGAAGTAGTTTTTGTTTATTTTTTTTCTAATCTTGCTCATACATATTTTTAAAAATAAACTTTACTCCCAAGTAAATCCCCTAAATAATTTATTCTAGTTACTTACATGCTCAGGGTTTGTTTAATTGAAAATTAACAGATTGCCCGTAAAACATTTTAGATTATAGGAGCTCTGTGCATGTTCCCCTCTGTATTCATTCTCAGCACTGCACTGGTAAACCAGCATAGAGATCCTGTGATATTGGTTCAGCTAGAATGCCATGTTGTTTCTGCTGTTATGTGTGTGATTTAGTGTGTAGGCAGTGGGCTGACCTTTTTACTACAGGAAGAGGAGTACAGCAGCCATACCATCCCACCAGCAGCATCAGAAGACCAGCCCATAGGACATAGGTAATCTCTGCAGCACTGACCCAACATGGAAAAGATAGATTAGTTGCTTATTGGAAATTAGTTGGCCATTATAGACTATATTATAAGGAAAATACCTGGTTATAGTTCTACTTCAATGAATATTGCAGGGTTGCTTACAAATGACACTGATATTCAGAAAAAATTATTTAAAGCTGAATTCTAGGAATTCAGCTACTTTGTAAAAACTACAGGCAAAACCATAAGTTAAGTGCATGCCGCCTCCTAGACTTATCTCTATTATTCACATCTGACATGTTTTTTGCGCTTCAGAAAGATAACTTCTGAAGCTCTGATGCTATACTCACTGTGGTCTCAGTTCCTTCTAGAGCAGAGTTGCTGGAATTGCTATTCCCACATCTCTCCACCTTTTGCCCATTCACAGAAGCCTTTGTATTATGTGAACTTATTCACAAATTACAAAGGCTCATGTGAATGGGCAGCAGAGGGGAGGGGCAGGCATAACTGCTGTGTGCACTTCTTTCCTCTCCCAGTCAGAGAGTGTCCTCCTGGGAATAGCGATCACAGGTCAATTGGCTTCAGTATAAATCACACAAATGGGAAACACAAGGGCAATACAAAGACACTGAATTTCAAAAGAGCCAACTTCCCTAAACTACGAACCTTGCTAGAAGATATAAATTGGGATAAAATCTTAGAAACAAAGAACACAGAGGGGAGATGGGTTTGCTTTAAGAGCATATTAAATAAGGGCATTAGCCAGTGCATCCCTTTTGGGAAATAAATTTTAAAAGAGCGAACAAAAGTCCTGATTGGCTTAACCCCAATGTAAAAATGCATATAAAAGCAAAGGAGAAGGCCTTCAAAACATACAAGGCTGAGGGATCATCATCAGCATTCAGACTTTATAAAGAATGCAACAAGATATGTGAGGGTGCAATTAGGGCGGCTAAGATAGAACACGAAAGACAAATAGCGGAGGAGAGCAAAAAAAAATCCCAAGAAATTCTTTAATTATAGTAATATTAAAAAAACGGAGGACAGACCATATTGGCCCCATAAAGAATGAGGAAGGACATCTGGTTACAAAGAATGGGGAGATGGCGAAAGTATTGAATTTATTCTTCTCCTCAGTCTTCATGAGGGAATCGGGGGCTTCAGTAGCCAGAACTACAGTGTTTGTCCTCATGATACATTACAGGATTCACCCTCATGGCTAACAGAGGACAGAATTGGAAATATACTTGGGCACTTAACATTAATAAGTCACTGGAACCAGATGGCTTGCACCCGAGGGTACTTGGGAAACTCAGTCAAGTAATTGCCAGACCATTGTTGGAATGGTACCAGCTGATTGGAGAAAAGCCAATGTAGCACCAATATTTAAAAAAGGGCCAAAATACATCCCTGGGAATTAGACCGGCCTAACATCAATAGTATTCAAGCTCTTGGAGAGGATGATAAGGGACTAAATACAAGATTTTATTAATGAGAATGGTATCATTAGCAGTAATCAGCATGGATTCATGAAGAATTGTTCTTGCCAAACCAATCTATTAACATTCTATGAGGAGGTGAGCTGCCATCTAGATAAAGGAAGGCTGTAGACGTGGTCTATCTGGATTTTGCAAAAGCATTTGACACAGTTTGCCATGAACGTTTACTGTACAAAGTAAGGTCCATTGGCATGGACCATAGGGTGAGTACATGGATTGAAAACTGTCTACAAGGACGAGTTTAGAGGGTGGTGATAAATGGGGAATACTCGGAGTGGTCAGGGGTGGGAAGTGGGGTCCCCCAAGGTTCTGTGTTGGGACTAATCCTATTTAATTTGTTCATAAATGACCTGAAAGATGGGGTAAACAGTTCAATCTCTGTAGTATCTGGACGATACTAAGCTAAGCAGGGCAATAACTTCTATGCAGGATGTGGAAACCTTGCAAGAAGATCTGAACAAATTAATGGGGAGGGCAACTACATGGCATTTGGGTGGCAAAAATATGAATGCTATCTATTCACTAGGGGGTGAACCTCTGGGGCATCAAGGATGGAAAAGCACCTGGGGGTACTAGTAGATGATAGGCTCAGCAATGGCATGCAATGCAAAGCTGCTGCTAACAAAGCAAACAGTATATTGGCATGCATTAAAAAAGGGATTAACTCCAGGGATAAAGCGATAATTCTCTCACTCTACAAAGCTCTGGTCCTGCCGCACCTGGAGTATGCTGTCCAGTTCTGGGCACCAGTCCTCAGGGAGGATGAGCTGGAAATGGAGCGAGTACAAAGAAGGGCAACAAAGCTAATAAAGGGTCTGGGAGGATATTAATTATGGAGAAAGGTTGCGAGCACTGAACTTATTCTCTCTGGAGAAGAGACGCTTGAGAGGGGGATATGATTTTAATTTACAAATACCATACTGGTGACCCCACAATAGGGATAAAACTTTTTTGCGGAATGGAGTTTAATAAGACTCATTAAAATTAGAAGAAAAGAGGTTTAACCTTAAACTACATAGAGGGTTCTTTACTGTAAGAGCGGCAAGGATGTGGAATTCCCTTCCACAGGTGGTGGTTTCAGGGGGGGGCATCAATAGTTGCAAAAAACTATTAGATAAGCACCTGAATGACCGCAACATACAGGGATATACAATGTAATACTGACATATAATCACACACATAGGTTGGACTTGATGGACTTTTCTTTTTTTCAACCTCGCCTACTATGTAACTATGTAATAAACCTGGCACATATAAGTAATAGATAGTCCTGGAGGTGACATGCAGCTAATTGGACTTAACTCATAGCGTGCCTTCACTTTTTGCAAAGTTGCTAAATTCCTGTAATTCTGATTTAAAGTTACTAAACCTAGGACCCTGCATTCACTATATCTGGTCGCCCACAGTACACAGAACATGGAAATGCAATTATTTTTGTAAATATAAACAACTAAATACCTTTTTTTCATCAGCAGTATATAGCAGTCTTGTGACTTCTATCAGTGTCCAGTCAAGCACTGGTTAAAGCTTGTAGGTGGAGTTTTCATACTGCACTGGCTGTCTTAGCAGGATGCAGGACTCCTGATTCTCTGTCTGGACAGTGCTGATTGGCCCTGTGCTGATCACATGCACTCTCCCAAGAAAAAAAACAAAGAACTCTCTCTAGCGTTCTACACCAAACTGAGCATGTGCAGCCTGACCCCACTAACTTTGTCTTATCTGGACATGTTTGGGGGCAATGCAAGAAGGGGGAGGATATATGCATACGGGATCAAACAGCCTTTTTACACAATGCACATGATTAACCCTTTAGGTTCCACAGTGAGTATAACCAGCATGCTTTACTGCATATACAGACTGATTTTACTGCTGTGGGTTTAGTAACACTATAAATGTTAGTGTATCCCATTTAATCCCATTTAAGAAATGAACATTCATTTGGTCTTGTAAACCCATGTTGGCAGGATATATCACATCATTTTTATAGAAGCATTTCTTTCCTTCAGATGTTTGAAAAATTAAAAAATCCTTCCTGTATTAGGCTAAAAGTTTAGTTATAATGTTTAGTTGAATTTCCTTGTGTTTGGTTGTTTTTAGAATTATGCAGGACTTTTATATTTTAGATGAACTGTAGGCGTAAGGTAATCCTGGTGACACATTTAATTTCCTTAAATACTGTTGTTTAATTTGTCCATCAGATTCAAGGTACTGAGACTGAATTTAGCTCCCTCACCAAGCTTAATCATCCCAATATTGTGCATTATCTTGCCATGACAGTGAGGGAGAAGGAAGATTCCATTTCTGTCAGCATTGTGGTTGAACATGTAAATGGAACTAAACTTTCCAGCTTCCTTGCACAGGAGGTTCAGGTTCCCGTGGACCAGCTTCGACGTTACACATCTCAGCTTCTATCTGCTTTGGATTATTTGCACAGTAATTCCGTTGTACACAAGGTATTATGCGCCTCTGGCGTGCTGGTGACCAGTGATGAGAAAGTCAAATTAACAGACTATAGCCTTTCTAAACGCCTGGCAGACATCTGCAGAGAGGACATTTTTGAACAGACCAAAGTCCGTTTCAGCGAGGACCCCCTGCCAAGTAAAACTGGCAAGAAGGGCGATATATGGAAACTTGGCCTCTTGTTGCTGTCACTTAGCCAGGGGAAGGTGGTTAGAGAATATCCAGTGAAAGTACCCAGTGAGTTGCCTGCTGACTTTCAGGATTTCCTCAAAAAGTAAGTCTTTTTTTTTTCCAATTGATCACAATGTCCCAGTTTACACTACGCCCTATCCCTAGTGAAATTTCCTACGTCTGTGTCGCGCTGCAATGCACAGCAATGGAAATCTCCTTATGCTCTACGGTGCTTGTTCACATCAATGCAACATCGTGCAGTGCGATTTTTGGAAAAGGTGCAGGTGGTTCTTTTGGTGCAGCATAATTTGTTTTTGGCTGCATGGACTTCAATGGGAGTACATAAAAAAAACGCATGTACATGAATTTTTGGCAGGGTTTTGAACATCCATTGTCCGCCAAGAAAACATGAAGTATGAAAACACATCAAAAATGCACAAAATTGATTATGCAGCAGCACTAGTGTGAACCTTGGGTTGTATATGTTTTCTTTATTTGTTATGGTCAAGCCTAAAAAATAAAAGTAAAAATTTTAAAGTGCACCTTGCAGTAAATAGCATGGTCTGCTTATTAGGTTGAATATATTTTTATTATCAAAGGTTTCAAAAGTAATATAAAAATAAATTCACAATGAAATTGTGAGTACAACTTGACAATATCCACACAAATATGGTAGTCAGTAAATATCAACATCTTGATACAAATACATTGATCAATATCTACAAATATGGGGATGTCTTCAGGTAGCCACCCAGAAAAAGGATCAAAGGTGTGGGCGACATATCCTCAGAACATTCACAAAAGTGGAAGATCAGTGCGGCATCAAGTAACTTTGAATAAACATTAAATAATAATGCTAAAAAGACATAGTAAAGAAATGACTAGTACACATGGGCCGAATTTCGTGAGACATTGGCCGGTTCAATATAAGACGTCCGACATTCGGATGGTGTATATGTCGGCCAATTTACCAGAAGCCGGCCGTTTAGCCAACTTCTGTCGGACAAGCATGCTGGAAAAGCAGCAGCCGACTGGCTCTCGATCAGCACTCTCAGGCAATGGCTGCGCGTGCCAACCGGAGTGTTCTGGCGGGGCAGCTGTCCCCCTGTCAGAACACAACAGCTCAGCGGGGGGCGATCACTGTACTAATGTAAGACTTAGTACAGCGGCTCCGACAGGAGCTGTCAGTTTGGTTGAACGAAAAAAAAACTATTAGTGTCTACCCGGGTTAAAAAGGGCAGAACAGACGGAAAAGAGAAGCAAGATGGTCTGCTTATTAGATCAGGACCCCCTCCCCTGTAAAAATTGCTACATATAGTAGTGGGAAAATGCACCTGTAAGAAAAAAAAATCTAAATATCGACTTGCGTTATGCCTTTCTTTTGTGCATGGCGTATCTCCTTCTGGTGAGATCCTGAGAATGATGAGGATCCCAAATCTTGTGAGAAGGCGCTCTTTACGGTGGTCACATGATCGGTAAGCTCCTAATTGCACATATGCACTGGACTGGAGGAGGTACTCATCGTTCCCCAGGAATCTCGCGTTATGCCCCGAAAATGCTTTAGATGGGTCAGTACATGTTTACTCCAATTTTTTTTTTTTTGTTTGAAGCGTTTGATGAGAGTAAGTGTTAAAACCGCTCCACAAACGCCTATTCCATTACAGTTAATATGCTAATCTTACTGCCCCGCAACCGCACCGCAACTGCCTGCCAGAGCGTTTGCAAAGTTTTACCATAGACTTGAATGGGAGGCGTTAAAAGGCATCAAATGCCTCCTGACTCGACATGAGGCTTCAATTTTGAAGCAACGTGGCGCTAACGATTAATGTTTTGGTAGTGTGAACAGCATTATGTGCTGTCCATTGTATCATTTGCATAGGCGTTTGAAACCTCTCTCAAATGCCTGCTTTTATTGCCAGTGTGAACTTAGCCCAAGTCTCTTTCACATGTTTTCACCTTCTTCCCCTCCTCTCTCCTGCCCTTTTTCTCTCCCTTCTCTCACTCTTTTCCCCCTCCTCCCAGCCTTGTTGTTTAAAAAAAACAGTAGTGCTCTGTGAATCCTGTGGCATTTTATTACATGTAAGGGACTCTATCCTCATGTGACAGCACAAGGTATCTGAATGGTCAGGCAGAGTACTGTTAGATAGGAAGGAGAACAGTGAGCCGCATTCTCCTGACACCCAGAATTTTGTAACAAACTGGAAGAGTTCTCAGCAGGGCTGTTCTTTACAGTTGGTCTGTTTTCCTGAAAACCAGAGGTTGGGTATTTACTTTAGTTTTCTCAACTCTTTAAAAAGACTTGTCATAACTTTGATATTTGTGCCTTTTTATTGGAATACAGTGCTTTTGTTGTCTGATGAGGACATACATGTATACATGCATGCATGCATGACTTCATAGGAACTAATGGTATGTTTTTGTAATTAGATGCGTGTGCCTGGAAGACAAGGAGCGCTGGAGTGCACAGCAGTTGTTGGGTCACAGCTTCATCAATCCTCCTCCACAATGCTCGCTCACTGAAGACAGTCCAGAGGGTGAGCCATAAAGCAATGTGACTATGGGATCATCAGAGTGGCTGGCTTCACTAAGCTCTCTTTATGAAAAGGCTAGTTGATCTCTTATGCTGGTTCAATGCTTTGAGTCACTCTGAACAAGCATACAAAAAATCACTCCTGACTTTCTTGCTTTGCACATTCTGTTCCAAGTCTGTGACTGAAAGTATTGAAGTCAGTAGTTCAGTATAATGGCCAAGCAAGCTAAACATTTTATTAGACAAAGGTTGAAAGTGCAGAATTGTATGGCCCTAAACTTTAACAAAATAAGTGCTTTGTGGAAATACTACTCACTAAATTGGTTCTGCTTCACCTTTGCCTCACAGCCGTATTGTACACATATAGATTTCAGGCACTATATGAAAAAGATATAATGCTCCAAATAGTGGTATATTATTTAAAACCACTCTAAAAACAAAATAAGCCTTGGACGATTACTCACATGTTGGGGTGCAACAGCCTGCACCAATAAAGCAAGTATCAGAATGTAAGCTCCTGTGTCACTGTATGTATTGCAAATGTGCCACTCCATGTATCTTTCACCCGCCCATTAATGATCAAGCACTACAGAACCTCCTGTCAGCTCTTGGACGCTCCAGTACGTGTTTTGGCCACACCTCTTGACGCGTCTTGGTGATGGACTTTATCCAGGGATGAGGCGGCACGTCACATTACTTATACCTCTAAACCGCATTCCCCGCTTTCTATTTAAAGGGGTTGTTAACCCTCCTTTTTAAAATCAAATTAAAATAACAAACATGCTTATACTTACCTGCTCTGTTCAATTCTCTTCTTCTGAGGTGCCCCCCCCCGGCGCTCCAGGCCCCTCCTCTTTATTAGGTGCCCCCACGGAAAGTACTTTCCCAGGGGGCACCCGTGAGGGCTCACTTAAGTCCCGCTGCTGCGTCTATTGACACAGACAGCTGGACTTTGCCCCACTGCTGTGTCACTGGATTTTATTGACTGAAGCAGGAGCCAATGGCTCCTGCTGCTATCAATCTGTCCAATGAGGAGAGAGACAGTGGCTGGAGCCACTGCCCTAGTGCACATCGCTGGATCTGATCAGGCTCAGGTAAGAAAAGGGGGGGTCTGGGGGGCTGCCGAACAGAAGGTTTTTCACCTTAATGCATAGAATGCATTAAGGTGAAAAACCTTGAGGCTTTACAATCACGCTAACCTTCTAAACACTTTGTGTGATATTGGCATGCTATCAAGAACTATATGATGTGTACAATATGGCTGTGAGGTGAAGCCGATCCGATAATGGGTTTATTATTCCTATTAACTGCATGTTATCTGAAATTTTAGTAGGGGTCATATAGTGTGAAGCTCAGCTCAGGTGGTGGACAGTTTGCTGGTGTTTAAGATTTCCACATTTATATGAGAATGAAGATAAGAATGTTCATGGACATTAAGACGTATTCAATTATAGAGACTTATTTTGTTTGCATATACACAGATCTATGGTGTTTATGTGTATTGATGGTTATAAGTTTTAGTTTCTTGTGATAGTTATGTTATTTGCATTTAGATATGTGATTGCTGTGCTATCAACCTTTTTTATAACACAATTCTCAGAGCACTAATTTAGCACTTTATTGGTGAGCTGCAGTATTTGATATATTGATAGTAGTGCAGGCATTTAAATTATAAACGCATAATAGCCAGGCAGCTAGCATTTCCAGCCTGAGCTCAGAAATGGTAGTCCCAATACTTGTCTTATACAGCTACAAGTCGTGCAAACTGAAAACCGTGTAGTAGTGTTGTTGTTGTTGTTGTTGTTGTTGTTGTTATTAGGGTTGTCCCGATTACCAAGCATTTGCGCGAGTACTTGTACTCGCGCATATGCTCCCGATGCCTTTGCCGATACCTGGGATGGGAGAAGTCAGCGGGCGGAGTCAGCAAGCGGAGGGCGGGAGGGGCGGAGAGCGGAGAAGTCAGCGAGCGGAGAGCAGAGTGGAGCGGGGAGTCCTCAGGCGGGTACGCTTGCAGCCGCATCATGATGCATCGGCGACCGGAGCCGTCACATTCTGTAAAGGAAGTGACGCTCCATGTTACACTGTCAGTGCTTGAAAAAATGCGACGCCCATCTTGGTACACCCTGCACTCGGCCTCAATAAAGCAGCAGCGGACATCTTGTTACACCCAGCCCATGTAGTTCGGGCTGGGTGTAACAAGATGTCCGCTGCTGCTTTATTGAGGCCGAGTGCAGGGTGTACTAAGATGGGCGTCGCAGAGGCAGCATAGAAAAATAAATCCTCTCGTGCCTATAAGTGCCCACCACCTGTCAGTGCCCGCTATCTGTCAGTGCTCATTAGTGCTGCTTACTCAGTGTCACCTATTAGTGCCAGCCACCTGTCAGTACCATCTATCAGTGTCAGCCACCTGTCAGTGCCATCTATTAGTGCCAGTGCCCCCTGTCAGTGCCAGCCACCTCTCAGTGCCAGTCATCAGTGCCTGCCACCTGTCAGTGCTGCATATCAGTGCCACCTAATCTGTATTGTCCTTTAAAACTGTCACCTGACATTAAAAAAAAGTATTGGTAATCGGTATCGGCGAGTACTTGAAAAAAAGTATCGGTACTTGTACTCGGTCTTAACCACTTAACGACCGCCCACTGTAAATATACGTCGGCAGAATGGCACCGACAGGCAGAATCACGTATATGTACGTGATTGCCTTTGTATAGTTGGGGGGTCCGATCGGACCCCCTTCTTTACAGTGAGCGGTCGTTTTACCTTCGGGAGCGATCCGGCATGAGGGGACGGCCGTTCGATTCCGGCCACCCCCTCTCGATCGCTCCCGGCGAATTAGAGCTTCCCCTGCCTGTGTGCTTGTTTACACAGGCTGGAGGAAGTGATGTCATCTCTCCTGCGGCGCTCACATATACCGAGCGCCGTACAGGAGAAGATGCAGGTTAGTGCACACAACACTACACTGACACCAGGACACATAGGTACATAAATCGCCCCCCCAGACACCCCCAGATCAGCCCCCAGTCACAGTGTCACTGATTGCAGTGACCATTTATTTAGTGATCACTGCAATCAGTGACATTTGTGACTGTAAAAGTGTCAGTACATTTAGTTTTAGGTCCAGTGTAGCCCCCTGACCCCCCCCCTAATAAAGGTTTAACCCCCTGATCACCCCCAGATAACCCTTTCACCCCCTAGTACCGCCGTCGCTAAGCGATCATTTTTCTGATTGATGTCTTAGCGTCGGTGATGCTGATCGGTAGCCAGTAATTTTTTTTAGGTTCGCCGCAGGTTTTTATAGCGTCGGGTACCCCCATATATTACCTAATAAAGGTTTAACCCCCTTGATCGCCCCCAGGTAACCCTTTCACCCCCTATCACCACTGTCACTAAGCGATAATTTTTCTGATCGATGTCTTAGCGTCGGCGATGCTGATCGGTAGCCAGTAATTTTTTTTAGGTTCGCCGCAGGTTTTTATAGCGTCGGGTACCCCCATATATTACCTAATAAAGGTTTAACCCCCTTGATCACCCCCCAGGTAACCCTTTCACCCCCTAGCACCGCCGTCGCTATGCGATCATTTTTCTGATCGATGTCTTAGCGTCGGTGATGCTGATCGGTAGCCAGTAGTTTTTTTTAGGTTCGCCGCAGGTTTTTATGGCGTCAGGTACCCCAATATATTACCTAATAAAGGTTTAACCCCCTTGATCGCTCCCCAGGTAACCCTTTCACCCCCTATCACCACGGTCACTAAGCGATAATTTTTCTGATCGATGTCTTAGTGTCGGTGATGCAGATAGGTAGCCAGTAATTTTTTTTAGGTTCGCCGCAGGTTTTTATAGCGTCAGGTACCCCCATATATTACCTAATAAAGGTTTTAACCCCCTAATTGCCCCTAGTTAACCCTTTCACCAGTAATCACCATATAAGTGTTACGGGTGACGCTGGTTAGTTAGTTTGCTTTTTATAGTGTCAGGGCACCCGCCGTATATAACCCAATAAAGGTTTAACCCCCTGATCGCCCGGCGGGTGATATCAATTAGGTTTTAGCGTCAGAGAGGGTCTGAGTCACACCCCAGGCAGCGTCAGGTTAGTGCCAGTAACGCTAACACCCACGCGTGAAGCATACACCCCCCTTAGTGGTATAGTATCTGAACAGATCAATATCTGATCTGATCAGATCTATACTAGCGTCCCCAGCAGTTTAGGGTTCCCAAAAACGCAGTGTTAGCGGGATCAGCCCAGATACCTGCTGGCACCTGCGTTTTGCCCCTCCGTCCAGCCCAGGCCACCCAAGTGCAGTATCGATCGATCACTGTCACTTGCAAAACACAACACACATAACTGCAGCGTTCGCAGAGACAGGCCTGATCCCTGCGACTCCAGTGCTGTAGGAGGTGATTTCACCACCACAGTTAAAAAAAAAAAAGCATATATGCCGAAGCATTGGGGCAGCAGGGGCGGAGGAGCGATTTTGCTCCTAATGCCGCGTATATACGGTCGAAATTCCGACGGAGGCTTGCCCGTGGAAAAGTCCGACCATGTGTGTGCGGCATAACTTTTGCGAGAAGATGCCCCCATGCTTCGGCATATATAAATGGTGCATGTATGCCCATCATTAGAAGTGGGTGGATGAAGGGTGGTATTCTAATGGTGGGCATACCCACCGATCAATCTTTTTTTTTTCGTTCAGCCACCTGGCTGCATGAAAAAAAAGATTACAATACATGTCCAACAAGGACCAGCAACGTACTGGTATGTTGCTGGACTTTGAATGTTTATACCAGAATGATGCCTGCGGGTTTAGGTATCATCTTGGTATCATTCTTTTCAGCCAGCGGCCGGCTTTCATGTAAAAGCAATCCTAGTGGCTAATTAGCCTCTGGACTGCTTTTACAAGCAGTGGGAGGGAATGTCCCCCCCCCCCCGGATATAAAAAGCGCCATTGGGAAAGCATTTTATCACACCGATCTTGGTGTGGTCAGATGCTTTGAGGGCAGAGGAAAGATCTAGGGTCCAATAGACCCCAGTTTTTTCAAAAAAGAGTACCTGTCACTACCTATTGCTCTCATAGGGGATATTTACATTCCCTGAGATAACAATAAAAGTGATAAAAATAAAAAAATATGGAAGCAACAGTTTAAAAATAAAATAAAAAAGCAAAATTAATAATAAAAAAAAAAAAAAAAAAAAAGCACCCCTGTCCTGCCCTGCTCTTGCCCAATGGCGAACGCAAGCGTCGGTCTGGCGTCATATGTAAACAGCAATTGCACCATGCATGTGAGGTATCACCGCGAAGGTCAGATCGAGGGCAGTAATTTTAGCAGTAGACCTCCTCTGTAAATCTAACGGGGTAACCTGTAAATGCTTTTAAAGGCTTTTAAAAATGTATGTAGTTTGTCGCCAATGCGCGTTTGTGCGAAATTTTAAAGCATGTCGTGTTTGGTATCTATGTACTCGGCCTAAGATAATCTTTTTTATTTCATCAAACATTTGGGCAATATAGTGTGTTTTAGTGCATTAAAATAAAAAAAAGTGTATTTTTTCCCCAAAAAATGCGTTTGAAAAATCGCTGCGCAAATACTGTGTAGAAAAAAAAAATGCAACACCCACCATTTTATTCTGTAGGGCCTTTGCTTTAAAAATATATATAATGTTTGGGGGTTCAACATAATTTTCTTGCAAAAAAAAATTTTTTTCATGTAAACAAAAAGTGTCAAAAAGGGCTTTGCCTTCAAGTGGTTAGAAGAGTGGATGTAAGCTTCCTAATGTTGTGTATAAAATGCCAGAACAGTTCAAAACCCCCCCAAATGACCCCATTTTGGAAAGTAGACACCCCAAGCTATATACTGAGAGGCATGTCGAGTCCATAGAATATTTTATATGTTGACACAAGTTGCGGAAAAAATACAATTTTTTTTTTTTTTTGCACTAAGTTGTCACTAAATGATATATTGCTCACACATGCCATGGGCATATGTGGAATTACACCCCAAAATACATTCTGTTGCTTCTCCTGAGTACGGGGATACCACATGTGTGAGACTTTTTGGGAGCCTAGCCGCGTACGGGACCCCAAAAACCAAGCACCGCCTTCAGGCTTTCTAAGGGTGTAAATTTTTGATTTCACTTCTCACTGCCTATCACAGTTTCGGAGGCCATGGAATGCCCAGATGGCACAAACCCCCCCAAATGACCCCATTTTGGAAAGTAGACACCCCAAGCTATTTGCTGAGAGGTATGGTGAGTATTTTGCAGATCTCGCTTTTTGTCACAAAGTTTTGAAAATTGAAAAAAAAAAAGAAAAAAAAAAAATGTTCTTTCTTCATTTTCAAAAACAAACGAGAGCTGTAAAATACTCACCATGCCTCTCAGCAAACAGCTTGGGGTGTCTACTTTCCAAAATGGGGTCATTTGGGGGGGTTTTGTGCTATTTTGGCATTTTATGGCCTTCAAAACTGTGATAGGCAGTGAGGAGTGAAATCAAAAATTTGCGCCCTTAGAAATCCTGAAGGCGGTAATTGGTTTCCGGGGTCCCGTACGTGGCTAGGCTCCTAAAAAGTCCCACACATGTGGTATCCCCATACTCAGGAGAAGCAGCAGAATGTATTTTGGGGTGCAATTCCACATATAACCATGGCATGTGTGAGCAATATATCATTTAGTGACAACTTTTTGTAATTTTTTTTTTTTTTTGTCATTATTCAATCACTTGGGACAAAAAAAAAAAAATTCAATGGGCTCAACATGCCTCTCAGCAATTTCCTTGGGATGTCTACTTTCTAAAATGGGGTCATTTGGGGGGGTTTTGTACTGCCCTGCCATTTTAGCACCTCAAGAAATGAGATAGGCAGTCATAAATTTAAAGCTGTGTAAATTCCAGAAAATGTACCCTAGTTTGTAAACGCTATAACTTTTGCGCAAACCAATAAATATACGCTTATTGACATTTTTTTTACTAAAGACATGTGGCTGAATACATTTTGGCCTAAATGTATGACTAAAATTGAGTTTATTCGATTTTTCTTATAACAAAAAGTAGAAAATATAATTTTTTTTCAAAATTTTCGGTCTTTTTCCGTTTATATCGCAAAAAAGAAAAATCGCAGAGGCAATCAAATACCATTAAAAGAAAGCTCTATTTGTGGGAAGAAAAGGACGCAAATTTCGTTTGGGTACAACATTGCATGTCCGCACAATTTACAGTTAAAGCAGCGCAGTGCAAAATTCTGAATTCACCTCTGGTCCTTTAGCTACCAAATGGTCCGGGGCTTAAGTGGTTAAAAAAGTGGTATCGGGACAACCCTAATTATTATTATTATTCAGGATTTATATAGCACCAACAGTTTGTGCAGCACTTTACAACATAAAGGGCAGATAGTACAGTCACAAAACAATTCAATACAGGAGGAATCAGGGGGCCCTGCTCCATAGAGCTTACAATCTAGAAGGAAGGATCAAGTGATACAAAAGGTAATAGCTGTGGGGGATGATCTGATGAAGAAAATAAAGCCCTGTACACACGATCGGATAACCTATGGATTTTCGTCCGATGGATTTGTCCATCGGATATCCGATGAAACTGTTTTCCATCAGTCTTGCCCACACACCATCAGTCAAAAAATCGACCGTTCCAAAGGCGGTGACGTAAAACACTCCGATGAGCCGAGAAAAATGAAGTTTAATGCTTCTGAGCATGCGTCGACTTGATTCTGAGCATGCGTGGGTTTTTGATCCGATGGAATTGCCCATAGACGATCGGAAATTCCCATCGGTTTTTTATCCATCGGAAAATTTTAAAACAGGTTCTATTTTTTACAACCGATGGAAAAAAGACCGATGGATACCATACACGATCGGTTGGTCTGATGAAAACCATCCATCGGACGGTTTTCATCAGTCAAACCGATCGTGTGTACGGGGCTTTATAGTACAGTTGTTAGGTAGGGGCAGAATAGGCTTCTCTGAAGAGGAGGTTTTTCAGAATACGTCAAAAAGCAAACCGAGAGGGAGATAAACGGACAGATTGTGGTAGGGAGTTCCATAGGATGGGAGAGGTTCGGGAAAAGTCCTGGAGATGAGCATGGGAGGAGGTGACGAGGGGGCTAGAGAGCTGGAGGTCTTGGGAGGAACGAAGAGAACGATTAGGTTGGTATTTTGAGACTAGAGACAGAGGGGGGCGCCATAGGCGCTTTGGGACTTTGAATGAGATTGCATCAAAGGATGCATCTCCATCCCATGTACAAGAAAAAAGCAGAGGAAATTGGGACTTTAATTGAAATGGTGGGCTGGATGGGGATAAAGAAATGAATGCTATGTATGACTATACCAATATATTTTTTATACAGACATCACGATGGATATTTATATATTGTATAATTTTTGTCGGTTTTATTGTATATACTTCATATTTAATACATGTATGCAGTACTAAATGTTTCATTTCATTTCTTTATCCCCATCCAGCCCACCATTTCAATTTAAAGTCCCAATTTCCTCTGCTTTTTTCTTGTATTTTGAGACTAGGCTAATGATGTAGCAGGGGGACGAGTTGTGGATGGCTTTGTTGTTAGTATTTTGAATTTAATTAGTTTGGGTGAGTGGCAGGCAATGAAGGGATTGGCAGAGAGAAGTGGCAGACACAGAGCGATTAGTAAGGTGGATGAGTCTGGCAGCAGCATTCATGATGGTCTGAAGGGGTGATAGACTATGTAGAAGTAAGCCAATGAGGAGGGAGTTGCAGTAGTTGAGGCGAGAGGTGAACTAGGAGCTTTGTGGTGTCATTGGTTAGAAAGGGGCGTATTTTGGAGATGTTGCGGAGGTTGAGGCGACAAGGGTTGGGCAATGATTGGATGTGAGGCCGAAAGGATAGTTCAGAGAATTCTATACTTTAATTAAAAACTGGTATTTTGACAAAGTCCAGTTTGGCAAATACATGCAATGTACATTTTAGTAGCAATATGCAAAAAAATTAAAATGTTATGGAGACCTTTTTGTTTGTTTTTTGCACAGATTACACAGGAGTGGACTGCACAGAAACCGTCATTCCCCAAGTTTCTATATCAAATGCTTCATTCCACATAGAGTCACAGAGGCAGTTTTCTCGCTACTTCAATGAGTTTGAAGAATTACAGATGCTGGGGAGAGGTGCCTTCGGGGCTGTTATCAAGGTATTTATTTTTTACTTTCTGTTTGTTAAAAGATTTTTAAAGGAAATACAAATATAGGTAGTTACATTGGATATTGATACACAATAGAAAACATTCTAACACTGGCTTATCGCATCACAAGCAATCGCCCATAAACTCCATAAAGCAAAGGTCCAGTGTGTGGTGGTACATGAACATTAATATGTTCCAGCAAATCTAACTGAGTAGCATTTAAATTAAACATCTCGCCAAATTTTAATGGTTAATACCCTGAGGTGATGTATAAAAAGACAGTGAATACGTCATCCAGCACTAGAGCGAAGGTGGAATCAAGTAGATGAAATCCACCTTATCGAAAATAGTGTGAGTAAAAATTTAAATAAGAAAGGAAAAATTGACCATAGGGATGGAGAGAACTAGGAAGGGGAAGGAGACTGGATGTGATCCCTGGTGCCAGACCAGGCCAAAAAAAAAACATATAGTGCAAAGGGAAGTGAAAAGTACATTTCCACATACAGAATAAGGGTGGATCCAAAAGATGCCAGGGACACCATATGTTATAATATTTAGAAATAGTGTCCTTAAGCCGAGCTGTTAAATATTCCATGTTTTAGACATCGTGGATACGTTTGTGGAGATCTTCTGAAGATGAAGGTCTTTGATGTTTCCACTTTAAGGTTTCATGTACACTGGCAGCTCCTAAACTTGAGTTTAGGAGCTGTTGGCGTTTTTTTTGGCAAAGCTTCTAAACTCAACTCCAAAAAAAACTGTGTCAATGTACAGGTTTGATTAAACCTACCTCTCCTGAACGCGGTAGAATCGCGTTTAGGATAGTAACGTTGTGACCGCCGGCTGTCGGAAAACACAAATCGCGGCATTAACACGTTTCCCCATGGTCAGGGTAGGCTAGTGTACAATGTAGCCTGAAGCTATTAAACCATCTGGTCCGTACTGGTAGCGATGGACAGAGAGGAGAGAAAGCAGCAGAGATTTCAAATCCCCGGACCATTGTGGCGGCTTGGGGGAGCCTTGACAGCTCAGGATCATGGGATGTAAGAACAGCAGGGATCGGGGGTGGGGAGGGGATCCAGTGTTTAGGTCACCTTTTACAGTTTTTTTGTAATGGTGAACTTACACTTTAGGAAACAGTTTAGCCTCCAGTTAAGCTTTGTTTCCCTTTATTGTGGAATATCTCTGTGTTGCCATTCATTTAGGTTTTAAGCAGGGACCAAATTGCAAAGAGTTGCCTTTATGTGTGGTTTTCCATATGCAAGTAGTGTTTTCATTGAAAACATTAGAAATTGCCTTTTTTACTCTCAAGGTTTGTAAAAAAAAAAAAAAATTCTGCTGGCTAATATTGTTGAATAGCAAAAGTAATGAATTGTCCCTCCCATTGAGCACCTTCCAAATTTGTTATAAGCAGAGTGCTTATCATTTAAAATGTACAGTGCATGTCTTTGGTTAGCAGGTTAGACATAAAAGCCTCACAAAGATTAAGGCCAATGCCTCGTACACACGACCAATTTTCCCGTCGGGGGGGAAAAAAAAAAACAATGGTTTTCCCGACGGAATTCCTCTCAAGCCTGCCTTGCATACACACGGTCACACAAAAGTCTGGTGAACTTTTGACTGCCAAAAACGCAGTGACCTAAAAGACAACGACGAGCCGACAAAATTAGGTTCTATGCTTCCGAGCATGCGCCTTTTTTTTCCCGTCGGAAAAGCATACAGACTAACGGTTTTCCCGCTATGTTTCTTTCCTGACGGGAAATAAAAGATCCTGCTCTCTTTTTTTTCCTGTCCGTTTTCCTGTGAGAAAAAGTCAGGTGGAGCATACACACGGCCTGGATTCCCGACGAAAAGCTCTCATCACAGTTTTTACGACTGGAAAACCGGTCGTGTGTATGGGGCATAGACTTTATTCATGCCCATTGCTTTGTCAAATGCACTAGCAGCCCTTAGAGCAGGGATATGCAATTAGCGGACCTCCAGCTGTTGCAAAACTACAAGTCCCATCATGCCTCTGCCTCTGGGTGTCATGCTTGCTTCTGTCAGGGTCTCGCTATGCCTCATGGGACTTGTAGTTTGGCAACAGCTGAAGGTCCGCTAATTGCATATCCCTGCCTTAGAGTAATGATGAAGGTAATACATCTTTACACCAAATATCCTGCATTATGTGCTTTCATCTTGCTTGCTTACAGGTTCAAAACAAGCTGGATGGCTGCTACTATGCAGTAAAACGAGTTCAGATCAATCCTGCCAGCAAACAGTTCAGGAGAATTAAAGGCGAGGTGACGTTACTGTCTAGACTGAACCATGAGAACATAGTGCGATACTACAATGCCTGGATTGAGAAGCATGAGCTCCCATCTTCTGACACTCCTAAATCTCCTGCACTATGTGGAGAGAAGAAGGTTCAGGTAAAGACGGAGCAGGCTGTGAAGAATGAACTGGGAATGATAGATGATGTGGAGGCCAATGCTCCAGCCCCAATTATGAGCAGCTCTGTTGAGTGGAGCACCTCCTGCGAGCGGTCCTCCAGTGCGCACTGTAACACCTCCGATCAGGACTCCAGTGATGAGGATGACGATGATGAAGAGGGTGTCTTTTCACCATCTTTCTTGTAAGTCTGCTGTTTGTTTCATCCTGTTGTATTTTCCTTTTGTAACACCAATAGAACAACTGGATGAAGTAGATCCCAACAGTATAGCTTAATATTTGGTCTGAACTTGCTTAAAATAGAACTCCGGACATTTTTTTTTCTTTATAGAGTGTGTAGGTTTTTGTTGATGGCTTGGTCAATGATTTTTCTTTAACACAGATCTAAACAACACCAAACCAAAGTACTAAACCTTCCCCATTCCGCCAATGGTTGGCATAACGGTACCTAGAGGAAACCCTTGCACAACTGACACGTGCATAGGAACTCCAGGCAGGCCATATCTTGGTGGGAATTGAACCCAGCACTTGATAATAATTGGCTATTGCAACCCCCCCCCAATTATCTAGTATATGACATTGAAAAAGTTATTACATTAACCTGCAGGTGAGTATTTTGAGTCAAAGGTCAAGTCAAAAGTAAGTTATGCTGCCGTCCCAGGGCCTATATAGAAAACTGTACACTCTGCAGTATGTTGAAGCCAAGCAAATGGAGTTCCGTATATACTTGAGTATAAGTCGAGGACCTAATTTTACCACAAAAAACTGGGAAAACGTATTGACTTGAGTATAAGCCGAGGGTGAGAATGCAGCAGCTACTGTAAGCGGAAAAGAGGGTCAACAATGCCCATTTGCACGCCTCACTGTGCCCATTGCAACCTCACTGTGCCATACCTCACTGTGCCCATTGCAGTCTCACTGTGCCCATTGCAGTCTCACTGTGCCCATTGCAGTCTCACTGTGCCCATTGCAGTCTCACTGTGCCCGAGTACCTGAATTCTTGACAGGCGTCCATTTTTTTAAAAGTCGCAGCTTCCTCCTGGCGTTCTGTTCCGTGATAGGCATTTGACACTGTGTTCCGCCTATCACGGAGGTCCTCTCATCCTCGGACTCAGTTTCCCAGCAGACACTGTGTTCCGCCAATCACGGACATTCTTTCATCCTCGGACAAGAGGACGTCCGTGATTGGCGAAACACTGAACACAGTGTCTGCTGGGAAACTGAGTCTGAGGATGAGAGGACCTCCGTGATAGGCGGAACACAGTGTCAAATGCCTATCACTGAACGGAACGCCAGGAGGAAGCTGCGACTTTTAAAAAAAATGGACGCCTGTCAAGAATTCAGGTACAAAAAAACAATGACTCGAGTATAAGCCGAGGGGGGTATTTTCAGCCCTAAAAAAGGGCTGAAAAACTCGGCTTATACTCGAGTATATACAGTAACTCACTATTTGCAAATTATATTATTAAAGCGATTTATCCCCGCCCCCCTCCTTTGTTATCCTCTTTCTTCCAGGCCAGGAACAGACTCAGATAGTGAAATTATTTTTGAAAATGAGGATGAAAATAGTCCTAATCAGGTAAAGACTATGTTTTTACAGGAACTTTTTTATCTGTTTGTTATTGAGTAAGAAATCATGTATTCTTATAGGATCTGAAATTACAGTTTGTAATAATGTCAAAGCCCTAAATATCTTATTTGTGCACTAAAATAGGGAACAATAGGCTATCGCCATAAAATTCCCACACTCCTTAATGTATTTTTCCCCATGCTGTTGATGATCCTGGGGGTTTCTATTGAGCCTTTTATGGGGCACAGCATTTGTCTTATCCTGAGAATACAAGGATTGTATAATGAGTATCTCTCTGTTGGTTCTCTTCAAGTCCCATATACATCAGTGTAATCCCAACTCTTTCTTCAGAGATTGATAGTGGGTTAGTATGTCTAGGTGCCACATTCAGTGGGCGTATTGAACATACATAATCCACCTTCATATACTGACTCAATGGATATGCTGTCAGCTGTTAGTAATCAGCTCTGACATGCTTCTTTCAGCACATGAGGATTCTCAGCCCTTTGCAGGTTATATACATGTAGGTATGGCATGCATGTAAACATGAAATGGATGCAAAGATAATGCAGGAGATCCGTAGTCCTGATAGGCAAGCAAGGATGAAAACAGTTAAAAACAGTATTTTTTTTTAAATGGCTTTTGTTTGATGCATAGTACTTGGCAAACAAGATCGTACACAGTTAGAGCCCATTCACACTGGGGCGCGGGGCGCGTTGGTGATAAAACGCTGCTAGATTAAGCGACGGTTTACAGCAGTTATAGCAGCACTTTTAAACCCGCTAGCTTCGGCAGCGCTGTCCATTGATTTCAATGGCAGGGGGGCGGTTTAGGAGCAGCTTTCACACTGGGAAGGCTTGATAGGTGCTTTAACAGGCACTATTTTTAGCGCTAAAACACCTGAACAGTGCCTTCAGTGTGAAAGGGGTTTTAAGGTTTGCTTGTTTTACAAGCCATGTGGGACCTGGAAAGTAGACTGTAATCAGCAACAATGTTTTCAATGTATATAGTTGAAGCAGAGTTCATTTTAAAAGAACAGTGTAGATATCTAAATTTGAGAAGCCTCTTAATCTTTATCTTGACCAGCCTGACCTGAATTATTTATATTGTGTTGTATTGATTACTGTCTTTCTAAACAGGATGAAGAGTGTGTTGAGGGCAAAGCATCGCTCTCTGACGTGGCCACACAGGCTGTGCATTGCCTCTACATTCAGGTGTGATATTGCCAGGTGGATTTTAACATTTTTATAAGGATAATTCCTTGATAATTTTAGACACATTCTTGTTATTCTGGGTGCTTCTGGGCTTGTATTGTCTGCACTGGCAGTTCCTTTCCTTGTCTCAGGTAAAATGCAACTAAGGTTCATATTTAGAAAAATTGCTAGAATTAGAGTTTTTGGCAAAAGAGACATGTAGTCTGCCAAAAAAAAAAAAAAAAACTCCTTTCCATTGCTCTTAGCAGTGTAGACCCCTCCTTGGAATCACATCACTGGCGCATGGCACAGCATAGGGCAAGAGCCCATCCGTCCTGTGAGTAGTAGCGTTCTGCTTTTAAATAAAACATGTTCCAAGGGCAATCTGTCAGCAACTTTTGCTGATTTCCTTCCTAATGCTGGCTACATAAGGCCTAATATTTGGAAGTGATGTGACCCTTGCTTAAGGCATTTGGCGATTTATGAAGGCTGAGTGATTGCCATTACTTGTCAGTGCTGAAATTGCTTGTTTTCATATGTGGGGATATTCCAGCATGTTGAAATATTTGCACTGTTGCTCAAGTGTCATTCCATGTACCCCATACATACATTGGATGGTCAGATGGCAGAGGAAAAGGTTGTGTCCACAAAGCAGTGGTGAGCACTTCCTTTTGTCAGATGCAGTCATTTTGGAAAATCTCACTTTCTTCCTTAACTTATTTTAAACTTACGGTAAGTGTTTCCTATTTTTGACATGGCTTCAGTACTTTAAATCCCTGACTTTGGAAACAGCATGTAAATTAGAATGTCGAAATGCATATCTAACCCGTTGGGAAACAGACCTACAATCCAGTCTTGATGATACACAAAGAGACAAGATTTTGATACTTGCTAACGTTACCTCCCTTTGTTCCAGAATAGAAGAAATTAATTATAAATTGCTTGTCAGGTGGTACTACACGCCTGTTAAGTTGCATTCAATGTTCTCTTATAACTCCCCGCTATGCTAGAGAGAATGTGGAGGGCGTGCTACTCACGGTCATATCTGGTGGTCATGCCCCTTTATCCAGAAATATTGGCAGACAGTTATTAATATGGCATCTATAATACAAAAAGACATAATTCAGTTTGATCCTTGGGTTATTCTGTTTCACCATACCTCACAATCAATATCTAGATATAAAAACTCAATAACCCCTCATCTGCTAAACACGGCAAAATCCCTAATACCGAAGTACTGGAAGCAAAAGTCTATACCAAACTTAGCTCAATGGTTACGAAAAATAGATGATATATGTTGTAAAGAAGAATTTAGGTACAATACCAAGGGCATGGCTGACAAACATTTAAAGATATGGTCATGTTGGTTTGATTTTAAAACTACTTTGTTATATTATGATGCAATATCAGATCCCTGATATTATATTATAATATTTTAAAGACATAATGTTGTCAGATGATATAACATATAATATTTGGATAGATATGATGCAATAGAAGCTTAATACTTTGGTATTTATAACACCAAGTCTGGAGTAAAACGCAGCGCATTGGCATTTATCCCTCCCCCTTCCCCCCCTTTTTTTTTTCTCTCTTCTACCCCCTTTTCTTCTTTTTTTGTTTTGGTAAAAATAAAAAATAGCTCTATAAGCAGAGATATTAATATTTAAATAATATATTTGCTGATTGTTTAAGTTGTTTGCTTTTCTTTCTGTAAGAGCTAAAATGCCTGATAATGTGTGTAGGTATACATATATTATTTTCTTTTTTTTTTCTTTTTTTTTTTTTCTTTTTTGTATTTGTGTTTGAAATGGCAATAAAAAAATAATAGAATGTCGGAATGCCTTACCTGTACACATGCTCAGCTTGGTTCCTCAGAATATATTAAATCCATTGAATCTGCATTACAGACAGGCATATAGTATTTTTAGAGATTAGGTTAGCAATGACAATGTGCATATTCTTCCACAAGTGTTTCCTATATCTACTGAGGCTTTTTTTCCCCTTTAACTCTGAGATGACAGGTTTGGACCTTTGTAGTTTTTTGTTGCCAGGCTGGAGCTCCCCAGCAATATATTTGCACGGTATTATCAAATCTTGATTAGAGAAAGATGGTAAATGCGGAGTGCTTTTTCAGCCTGGAGCAGCAATGCTCAACAGTGATGTGATAATGAGACTCCACTACTGCCACCTAGAAACCTGGGTGAGACAGCAAAGGTCTGAAACATGGAAAACTTTTAAAAAGGCTCTGTTTCGGTTTTCTTCAGATGGAATACTGTGAAAAAAGCACTTTACGGGACACTATAGATCAAGGGTTATGTCTGGACACCAGTCGCCTTTGGAGGCTCTTTCGTGAGATTTTAGATGGCCTGGCCTACATCCATGAACAGGTAACTATGGACATTGGTGACAATAAACCAATATGATACATGATGTGGAGAAAAATAATATGTCAACATACCTGCTAAATGGTGTTGGATGGGTTAGCATTTGAAGCTTGGGTGATAACATCCACTATTTAAATAGTAATTGATTGTGACAAATATGGTTTGAGATTGTTAAGCCTAGTACACACAGGCCGAAGGTCGGGAGACATTGGCCAGTTTAATAAAAACCGGCCGACCTTCGGCTGTATGTCAGCCGGTCCGACACAAGCCAGCCGTTTGGCTGGCTTCTGTTGGACAAACATGCTGGAAAACCAGCAGCCAACCGGCTCCCGATCAGTGCTTTCAGCCAGTGGCTAAGAGCACTGACCAGAGTGTTCTTGCGGGGGGGGGGGCTGTCCCCCTGTCAGAACACCATAGCTCAGCAGGGGAGATCGCTGT
This sequence comes from Rana muscosa, assembly GCA_029206835.1. Taxonomy (NCBI): domain Eukaryota; kingdom Metazoa; phylum Chordata; class Amphibia; order Anura; family Ranidae; genus Rana; species Rana muscosa. The sequence continues at coordinate 147,738,515 of CM055126.1, read as the reverse complement.
ACTAACGTCGGATTGTTAGTACAACAGCTCCACCTAAGTGCAGTATTAAAAGATTATTTTAAACGACACAAATATCAATCACACTTACAGGAAAGGAAGCAAAGGAAGACTCATCTGTAAAGATCCTGTAGTCCTCGTCCCGGGTCCATGGGCTTCACAGATGTAGAAGATGCAGAGTCTGTTTTCCTCAGGCTTGTCCTGTGGCCATCAGGATGAGGCCTGGTCCAGCGTGGAACGCACGTGACTTCACGGGTCACGTGACTACTTCCGGGGAACACTTCCGGGAGGGGGGTCACACAGGAGAAGCAAGGGGTTGATTGGGCTACGTGCTCGGTGCCACTGCTCCTTTTATTGGCCTGATTGGAAACTGAAAGGACTGGTGCTCTTTAAGCCCGTGCTGGCACCGTGTGACTATGGTAGGTAGCTATGAATAAGCACTAGCACAGTGCGAAACATGTTAGCCAGATTTTTTTGACCTGTGTACCGTTGTACAGTGTGCATTTTGGATTTCCTATTTTAATAAAGGCTTTTATCTTTGGAGTGCTGCAGTCCAGAAGACTTTTTTGTTCCTGTTTGCTGTTAGTAGCATTGTCTGCACCCTTGGCTGCTGGGAGGAGGTGATTGGAGGATTCCCACACCTGAGCGGCTCCCTTTTTTTCTGACTACGGGTCCCAGCGTGGACCAAAAGGCAGCAAGAGAATAAATAGATAAATAGGCGGACTGACAAGGAATGTAAACTAAATACAATAATATGAAGGGGCATATTGGTAAAAACATATAAAAGGACTACATATATGTATAAAATATATAAAAAAAAATTAATCACCATTATTAGACTATTGTAGAGGACACAATAGGAACAGTATGCTTACATAAAGCAGTAAGCTAATATTATAGGAAGCCTATTCAAAAAAGTTTACAACACACATAAGATGGAAACTAGGTGGCAAAAAATGTCAATATAGTAAAATAGCAGCAAAATATAATATTGGAATTGGACTGAATGTGTGAGGAAATACTATAACCATAGTCACAATTTTGCAGCTGATGGCAAATCAGACAGAGTCTCCATAAGGAGAAGAGATGGGGGACAAAACGGAGATCTGGGTGATTCGTCACTCGTAAATATGTGCATGTCCATAAAAACGCACATACACATATAAATGTATAAAAAACATATGTATAAATATTTGATAATAATAATAATTAATAAATAAACTATATATCACACATATTGATATAAATGTGCAAAGATACGCATGATAATTATATGCATATATACATATATATATATATATATATATATATATATATATATGTGTGTGCATAAACGCACACACACATATTATCTGTAAGAATCGCATGAATACGATGTATATACACACATAAAAAGGGGGAAAAGAAAAAGCATCTATACAGAGGAGAGCAGGACAGGGGTTGGATTCAAAGAAGTGTATGAACCTCAATCTCCTCATTTAACCCCCCAGGGGCCAAAGTGCCCAAGGAATATATCCAATATGTTTCTTGCTGACACAGGCATTTTTACTGCTCAGCGGTGGTGTAGGTGTAGGGAGGGACTCAACCACCCACACCCTGAGGCCAGCTGTTGATTGGCCGTGGTTACTATATTGACATTTTTTGCCACTTAGTTTCCCTCTTATGTGTGTTGTAAACTCTTTTGAATGGGCTTCCTATAATATTAGCTTACTGCTTTTATGTAAGCATACCGTTCCTATTGTGTCCTCTATAATAGTCTAATAATGGTGATTTAATTTTTTTTTATATATTTTAAACATATATATATTATACATATATGTAGTCCTTTTATATCCCAGTGTTTTTACCAATATGCCCCTTCATATTATTGTATTTAGTTTACATTCCTTGTCAGTCCACCTACTGTATTTATCTATTTATTTATTCTCTTGCTACTTTTTGGTCCGCGCTGGGACCCGTAGTCACACGGTGCCAGCACAGGCTTAAAAGCACCAGTCCTTTCAGTTTCCAATCAGGCCAATAAAAGGAGCAGTGGCTCAGAGCACGTAGCCCAATCAACCCCTTGCTTCTCCTGTGTGACCCCCCTCCAGGAAGTGTTCCCCGGAAGTAGTCACGTGACCCGTGAAGTCACGTGCGTTCCACGCTGGACCAGGCCTCATCCTGATGGCCACAGGACAAGCCTGAGGAAAACGGACTCTGCATCTTCTACATCTGTGCAGCCCATGGACCCAGGACGAGGACTACAGGATCTTTACAGATGAGCCTTCCTTTGCTTCCTTTCCTGTAAGTGTGATTGATATTTGTGTCATTAAAATAATCTTTTAATACTGCACTTAGGTGACGCTTCTTTTTTCTCTACCCTTTCTTGTTTACTACAGAGTCAGCACTCTGAGGACAGCAGCCACCATCCACCAGCCATATTATCTGCTTTTTAACCCTTGAACTGCCTGTTACTATTATTATTTTAAACAGACTCATTGTTATATCCCCATTTACGTATGCACTTTGTGTTTGCGCTAACCGTTACCTTTTCCATAGTACAACAGCTCCGACCAGAGCTGTCACTTTTTTTTTTTATTGAACCCTCTGGGCTGAACGAAAAAAAACTATTAGTGTGTACCAGGCTTTGGTCAATTACAAGTGTCATTGTGTTAGAACCTACGGTCATTTGCCCCTAGCCAGATGTTCATTAATCTATTTTTTTTCCATTACATTATTTTGATGTGGTTCAAAAGCGGCCAAGGCAATAGTACTAAATGCAGAATCCTTGTACCTGTGCTAAACTTTAGGGAGATTCTGTATCCCTGTGGAACCCCCCCCCCCTTGGGTCCAAAGTCCAAGCTGTACGCGGGGGCTTGACATCTTTCCAAATTGCGAATAAAGTTTTATCTTTTTTTTTTTTTTAAGTTGTTTATACAGTAGGGAAGGGTTAGGGCTCCCTGCCAGGTTTTTATTGCTATCTGTGTACCCATTGGGGGGTTTCACTCTTTCTTTTTGTCCCACTGATCATTTTCTCTGGCACTGAAAGCAAGAGAAAAAAAAAAAAATTTGAGCTGTCCCTAGAACAGGAATAAAGAGGAAATCTTCCAATAGAGGGACTTCTATTACCACTAAGAGGGAGAGTTTTCTTCTCACTTTTTGCTTTACTTTAAACCCTGCTGCTCTAGGCATTGGCCCCACCTTTGTTATTCAACTGCCTTATGTCCAAGCCTTTACGGTCACCTGAGGCTGAGGTTTAAATGACAAGGTTGGAGTTTAGTGCCAGGAAGGGGAAGGATTGAGTCACCACTCAGGCAGGCCTGATGAATACAACATTGTTACCCTTGACCCTTTAGACCAGCCTTTTTCAACCAGGGTGCCTTCAGGTTCGTTCAGGGGTGCCTTGGCAAATTGCATATAAATCAGCAGATGGATCAAGGATGCCTTTTAGTTACACTAAGCCACAGGTTTTTATTGTGCGCCATTACAACCTTTCAGTCACCATCATCCTAACAACCAATGACGTTCTTGGTAGATGAGAAGGATGTCAGGCCCCTGCACAGCATCCTTGTTTGCTAATCCCCTGCCCCTCTCCATCAGCAAGGGGGTCACATTGCCTGAGTGGGGAAGAGAAATGGAGAGAATAGAAACTCTGGAATACTAGTCAGTACCAGGGTGCAAAGGTGAATATGCTTTAGAAGAATAAATCCTTTTGTAATGTTGGCTGTCCTATGTGTGTGGATGTTGCTTCGTTATGTAAATCTATTACAGTGGAACCTTAGATTACGAGCATAACCTGTTCCAGGTGAATGCTTGTAATCCAAAGTACTCGCATATCAAAGCGAGTTTCCCCATTGAAGACAATGGAAACAAAAATAATTTGTTCCGCATTGACTTCAATGGTATGCAATACCGCATGCGGCCAGAGGCAGGGGGGTGCCGGAGAGCCTCAGGAACGACCGGAAAGGCCCGAGGACAGTTCGGCTGACCTTGGCAAACCTCGGAAAAACTTAATTTCTTTTTCGTACATCACGGGACACAGAGCGACTTAGTCATTACTAATGGGTTATATAGTTTACCTTCAGGTGCTGGCACTGGCAACTTCCAAACCGGAAGTACCCGCCCCTATATAAGCCCCTCCCATCCGGGAGCACCTCAGTTTTTTGCCAGTGTCTAAGGTGTTGACCAAAGAGTAACATGTGTTTTCACTGGGCTTGCGTACAGGTTCTTTTGGGCCTTAGTAAGCTGTTCCGGATCCCACCAAAAAAGCTTCATAGCTAAACGGTCGGTACCCGGGCCTTGCAGCAGAAGAGCAAGGTTTTGCCTGTAATGCCTCTCTTAGGAGGGCTGGACCCTGGGATCCAGAGCTCTGGTCATACCCACGACCAAGATGTTGTCTGTGCAGGGTGCTATACAGGTTCAGGGGAGTGGAATCCTTGGGAACCCGGTCCCTGAAGGTTTAATTACAATGCCTGCCGTGATAGGTGAAGTTTGGGCTTCTGTGGACCAAACAGAGTCCTGCGGCGGGGAACAGGTAAGTGGGGGCCCCCAGGAACTTGGTTCTATTGGGGGAACCCCAAGCCTAATTTGTCTTTCTGTCTGTTACCTAACGGTATTCCCGCTAATATCTGTGTATGCCTGTAACTACTGAAAATGTAAAATTTTAATAGTAGTCAAGAAAAAAAAAAAAGAGGACCGCGGTACCTGTGTTAAACCACTAGAGGCCGCTGTGGTCCATTTTTCTTGTCATGTGGATCTTTGGTTTTCTCAAGTCAAAAGATCCAGGCAGTTGGTAAGTTTCTCTGTGGGAATCCACTTCCTCTGCCCTGTTGCTGCGCTCATCCACCGCACAGGCCCTCCGGCAAAAAGGGCCCTGGCTCCTGGTCCCTGTTTGATTTTCGAAAAGGGCGCCAATGGCGCATGGGCGCGCGCGCGGGCGCGTGCACGCGCCTCCTATGAAAAAAAAGGGGCGGGGCGGGTGGATGACGCTCGATACGCGCCACGGCGCTTCTGCGCATGTGCAGGCGTCCCAGCTTGTATAAAGACACAGTACAAGTGTCAGCTGGATGCAAACAGAGCTAGCAACAAACAGTGGCACACAGAGGCGGTTGATGCAGGCATCCCCATAGAAAGGCACTTTAGTGGACACCAGCTGGTATATAGCAGCAACTGTGTTAGACTATTACCAGCAAAAATTGGTGTATGACGACGGGAATACCTCAGCTTTGTGCTTAAAGGATATGTCGTCCAGACGCTCCGGAAATAAGTCTTCCAGGAAGCCAAAGGGGTCTCCATCGGGCTCTGAGGATATTGGGCATGCTTGTACTGCACCAATCTCCCCTGAGAATTCAGAGGTCAGTAGCCGTAGAAACCCCGCAGGAGTGCCTGGTGCTGCGGCTGTCCCCAGTCCACCTGCTCCTGTATATATAACAGAGGAGGTTTTATCCTCAACTCTGGGAGGATTGGAAGAGCGATTAACAGCATTGATCGCTGCTTCCCTGTCACAGGGAAAGCGCGTCCGATCTCCGTCTCCTCCTTCAGAGTGCCTGTTAGTGGAGGAACAGCCCCACACAGAGATCGACCTACCTGAAGGGGATCAGGATGAGGTTGATTCAGTTATGGAGGAATCAACAGTGGAAGAACCTTTCTCAGCATCTCAGGCTGAAAGATTATGGGTTCAGTCTCTGACTAACATGGTCCGATCAGCATTTAAAATGCCTCTGGCGGAACCACCAACCACTACGGTTTCCTCGCTGGGGTCGCTAAAAGCTCCCCAGGCTGTCTGTTCCTTCCCAATCCACCCTTTATTAGAAGGGCTTATTTACCAGGATTGGGAGCATCCTGATAAAATATTTGCTCCCCCCAAGAGATTTCCGGTGATCTATCCCATGGAGGATAAGTTCATAAAAAAATGGAGGGTCCCTACAGTGGACGCAGCCATCTCTTCTGTGAACAAATCACTGACATGTCCAGTAGATAATGTTCCAATGTTCAAAGACCCAATAGATAAAAAATTGGAGTCTTTACTAAAATCTGCTTTCTCTACAGCAAGCATGGTGACACAACCTGCGGTAGCAGCGATTGGAGTCTGCCAAGCAGTGAAAGATCAGTTGAAACAAGTCTTAAGGGACTTACCAGATCAGCAGGCTCTTGCCCTAGCTGACCTGCCTAGAGCCTTGTGTTTTGCGGTGGACGCCATAAAGGATACAATCCAACAGGCCTCCCGCTTTACGCTGTCTGTAGTACATATGCGTAGGCTTCTGTGGCTCAAAAACTGGTCTGCTGAAGCTCCCTGTAAGAAACTGCTGGTTAGCTTCCCATTTCATGGAGAACGCTTATTTGGGGAAGATCTGGACAAATATATCCAGAAAATTTCTGCCGGTAAAAGTTCACTCTTACCGGTTAAGAACAAGAGTAGAAGTCCTTCTTTTAAGAGGCCTACTTCTCCAGTCCCGGGCACATCGGCTGTGAAGCAGTTCCGACGGCCTCCACGGTCAAATTCAGGGGGCAGAAATCAGGGACAATCACAGGGTAACAAGAATCCCTGGATCAAGAGAGGTACAAAACCTCCCCCCAAGTCATGAAGCGTTGCCCCCACTCAATCGGGTGGGGGGAAGGCTTCAGTTGTTCAGAGACCTGGCGGGACACCATCAGAGACAGATGGGTGCTCTCCGCAGTAAGTCTGGGATACAAGCTGGAGTTAAAAGGCACTCCTCCTGCCCAATTTATGAGGTCAAACGTGCCAAGAGATCCCCAGAAGAGAGGATCCCTCCTTCTGGCACTAGAACAACTATTGCTCCAAGGTGTAATCATGAAGGTTCCCCTGGAAGAAAGCGGATTCGGGTTTTACTCGAACCTTTTCACAGTCCCCAAACCAAATGGGGACGTGAGGCCCATATTAAATCTAAAAGGGCTAAACAAGTTCCTAAATATCAGGACTTTTCGGATGGAGTCGATCCGATCGGTGGCCACCGCCCTACAAGGGCAGGAATGGTTAGCCTCGATCGACATAAGGGATGCTTATCTGCATATTCCCATCTTTCCGGCCCACCAGAAATTTCTACGCTTTGCAGTAGAAGGGCGCCATTTTCAGTTCAGAGCCTTACCTTTCGGTCTGGCCACAGCACCACGAGTGTTCACAAAGGTTCTGGCCCCACTATTGGCCAATCTAAGAACACAAGGTGTAACGATAATGGCATATCTAGACGACCTGCTACTAATAGACCACTCAGTGGAAAAGCTGGAAGTAGCTATTCACAAGACAATCAAGTATCTGGAATATCACGGTTGGATTATCAACCGGGACAAGTCAGCTCTAAGACCAGTCAAAAGTCTGGAATACTTAGTGCTAAGGCTGGATTCAAATCAGAGAAAGATTTTCTTACCTCCAGAGAAGGTGTCGTCTTTAAAAGATTTGACCCACTTAGTGGGTACAAAAAGAAAACCATCCATACGCCTGTGCATGAGGCTGCTGGGAAAAATGGTGGCTTCATTCGAAGCGGTACCCTACGGTCAATTCCATTCAAGGAATTTGCAAAGGGCCATACTGTCAGCCTGGAACAAAAAAGTTTAGGCTTTAGACTTACCAATGTCCCTGTCCCCTTCCGTTCGCAAGAGCCTCCATTGGTGGTTGGTGCCCCAGAATCTGGAAAGAGGGAAACCCTTCAGTCCGGTTTCTTGGAAGGTGGTCACTACAGATGCCAGCCTCATAGGCTGGGGGGCAGTACTGGAGCAATGGTCTCTCCAGGGCAAGTGGTCAGAAGCAGAAAAGGCCCTGCCCATCAATCTCTTAGAGATACGAGCAGCCCGTTATGCCCTAGTAGCATGGACATCCAAACTCCAAGGGTCCCCTGTCAGAATTCAATCAGACAATGCCACAGCAGTGGCATATATCAATCACCAGGGTGGCACCAGGAGTCGTGCAGCCCAGAGGGAAGCAAATTGCATCCTGGAGTGGGCAGAAAGATATGTCCCTGCCATATCCGCGGTTTTCATCCCAGGAGTGGAAAATTGGAGAGCGGACTTTTTAAGTCGCCAACAATTATGCCCGGGGGAATGGTCTCTTCACCCCGAGGTTTTCCAGGCAATATGCCAGCGGTGGGGAACACCGGATGTAGATCTGCTAGCATCCAGATTCAACGCAAAGGTGGACAGATTTGTGTCTCGCACAAGGGATCCCCTAGCTTGCGGCTCGGATGCCCTAGTGTTCCCTTGGGATCAGTTCAAGCTGATATATGCATTCCCACCGCCACAATTGTTACCGCGATTACCTTGCAGAATCAGGGTAGAAAAGAAACCAGTGATTCTGGTGGCTCCAGCGTGGCCCCGAAGGGCATGGTACGCGGAGATTGTAAAAATGTCAGTGAGGAGTCCTTGGACCCTCCCACATCGTCCGGACCTGCTGTCGCAAGGACCGATATACCACCCTTCCTTACCAGCCCTAGGTTTGACGGCCTGGCTATTGAAGCCCACATTCTGAAAAAGAGAGGGCTCTCTAATTCTGTGGTATCTACCATGATCAATGCCAGGAAGCCGGTATCCAGGCAGATCTATTATAGGATCTGGAAGGCGTACATTACGTGGTGTGAGGCCAAGAAATGGCATCCACGTAAGTACGTGATAGGTAGGATTTTGGACTTCCTAAAGTGGGCTGTAGATAGGAAGCTTGCCTTGAGTACTATCAAGGGTCAGATTTCGGCCTTGTCAATATTTTTTCAAAGGCCCTTGGCTTCGCATTCACTAGTCAAAGCTTTCATACAAGGAGTGATGCGTATTAGCCCTCCGGTTAGTATTCCCATATGTCCATGGGACTTAAACCTGGTTCTGTCGGTTCTACAGAAACAACCGTTTGAACCATTGCAACATATTTCCTTGGTTCTTCTCACCAGGAAATTGATTTTCTTAGTAGCCATTTGTTCGGCTAAAAGAGTGTCAGAATTAGCAGCTATGTCCTGTAAGGAGCCATATCTGGTTGTCCATAAGGATAGAGTAGTATTACGTCCTCATCCAGCCTTTCTTCCTAAGGTGGTATTGAGGTTTCATTTGAACCAAGATGTGGTTCTTCCTTCTTTTTTCCCCAAACCTAGCTCGGTAGAGGAAAAGTTATTACATTCTTTGGATGTAGTAAGAGCAGTTAAAGCTTATCTAAAAGCCACTGCTCAGATTCGCAGAACGGATACTTTGTTTATTCTGCCGGAAGACCCTAGAAAGGGTCAGGCAGCATCAAAATCTACTTTAGCCAAGTGGATTCGACAGGTCATAATACAAGCCTATGGCTTGAGAAAGAGACCGCCTCCGTTCAAAGTTAGGGCGCACTCCACAAGAGCAGTTGGAACTTCATGGGCAGTGCATCACCAGGCCTCCCTGGCTCAAGTATGTAAGGCCGCAACATGGTCTTCGGTACACACGTTTACTAGATTCTACCAGGTAGACGTTAGAAGTCAGGAGGATGTCGCCTTTGGGCGCAGTGTGTTGCAGGCCGCAAAAGATCCTCATGCCTGATGGCGCCCAGCTTATGTATCCCTCCCCTCATTTGGCATTGCTTTGGGACGTCCCATTAGTAATGACTAAGTCGCTCTGTGTCCCGTGATGTACGAAAAAGAAAAAGGGATTTTTATAACAGCTTACCTGTAAAATCCTTTTCTTGGAGTACATCACGGGACACAGAGCTCCCACCCCTCTTTTTGGGACACTTATTGCTTTGCTACAAAACTGAGGTGCTCCCGGATGGGAGGGGCTTATATAGGGGAGGGTACTTCCGGTTTGGAAGTTGCCAGTGCCAGCACCTGAAGGTAATTCTATATAACCCATTAGTAATGACTAAGTCGCTCTGTGTCCCGTGATGTACTCCAAGAAAAGGATTTTACAGGTAAGCTGTTATAAAAATCCCTTTTTACAAGCCTTTCCGAGGTTTGCCGAGGTCAGCCGAACTGTCCTCGGGCCTTTCCGGCCGTTTCTGAACGCCCCCGATCGGCGCCATTCCGCTCTGGCGCCCACCTCAGGCCAAACACGATACTGCATCCGCTTTGGCCTGAATCCTGCTCGTTTTGCAAGACAACACTCGCAAACCGAGTTAGGATTTTAGCCAATAAAGTGCTCGTATTGCGAATTGCTCGTTAACCGCGTTACTCGCAATTTGAGGTTCCACTGTAGTTTCATTTTTTTTACACTGTAAAATTGGATGCCTCGAGATTGTGTAGAATTTTAAAGGGTGCCTTGACTGGAAAAAGGATGAGAAACAATGCTTTAGACCACAACAGGTTCCCTCAAAGTGTATAAAGCAAAAAATGTGTTACAGACTAGATTGTTTTCTCTTTTGCATTACAGGGGATGATTCACAGAGATTTAAAGCCTGTTAACATCTTCTTGGATTCAGAAGATCATGTGAAAATAGGGGATTTTGGTCTGGCTACAGATCATCCAGCCTATGTAGTAAGTGTTTACTTTCCATTTTCACATGTCACTATTCATCTCCACTCTTTGACATTAGTAGAATGCTGTAACAGTACAACCTTATTTGTTCTCTGCATAAAAGAGGTCAGGTCACAGTATAGCACATGTCACCGAATTCAGGATTGGTACTTTGGTTATAAGTTTTCTCAGCTGTGTTGGATTTTTCTCTTTTTGCTTGTTTAAAGACTGACTCAACACAAGAAGAGGACCAAGGTTGCACTGACTTTGTTAAAGCTGACCCTGAAGGTAATGCATTATTCTTTTGTTGAAATACACAGTGACATCTTGTTTCAAAGTAGATAAATTACAACCGCACTGCAGCTTTGATTAAATGACTCCACCTAAAGCTAAAAAGAAATGTAACTGTGGCTAGATGTGCTTCCTGAGCAAAAGTCTAAATGTTATTTATTTGCACATGCACCTTTCATCCTGAAAGTTTGAAATTTATTCCAGTACGTTTTTTATGTGAAATACTTTGGCGCAAATAAGTCTATGTAAAGTGTAATAAAGTAGATATAATATATACAAAATATTGCTGCTGGCACAAAACAGGGTTCACACTTACACCTGCGTGCTAAAAGGTATATAATAATAAACTGTGCCGTGCAACATAAAGTGCCAATCTCTATATGTGCAATCCTACCAACAGAAAAAATTGATTGTAAAAATCAACCCTTCTTATACCAGAACATAAATCTCATCCATTGTGCAAAAAGTATACAGTAGAACCTTGGATTACGAGCATAATCCGTTACAGGAGAATGCTCGTAATCCAAAGCACTCTCATATCAAAGCGAGTTTTCCCATAGAAGTCAATGGAAACGAAAATAATTTGTTCCGCATTGACTTCTATGGCATGCAATACCGCATGTGGCCAGAGGTGGGGGGCACCAGAGAAGCTCGGGAACAGCTCGGAAAGGCTCGGGAACTGAGTTTTTTTACAAGTATTTCCGAACGGCTCCGCTCAGCTCTGGCGCCCCCCACCTCCGGCCAAATGCGGTACTGCACACCGCTGTGGCTTGAATCCTGCTCGTTTTGCAAGACAACACTCGCAAACCGAGTCATAATTTTAAAAAAACAGTGCTAGTATTGCGAAACGCTCGTTAACCGTGTTACTCGCAATCCGAGGGTTCGCTGTGTGTGTGTGTATGTATGCGTGTGTATGTATGTATGTGTGTGTATATGTATGTATGTATATGTATATATATATATATATATATATATATATATATATATAATATAGGTACCTAAAATGTGCAAAAAAGCAAGATTTTTTCATAAATTTGTTTTGGTCTGCACGTATTGCCCTTTATTGAATATATGATATTTTCTCATTTTAGTTACAAATACATAGTATGTGTGTGTATATGTGTGTATGTATAATATATATATATATATATATATATATAGTATACGAAGGGGTGATATTTATTAACGATTTTTTTCTGTTGGTAGGATTGCACATATAGAGATTGGTACTTTATGTTGCGTCGCACAGTTTATTATTTATTATCCCAGCACATTATACTGCAATGTATACCTATACCAAGCCTGTATGTATTGCATCTCTTGTCACAACCCCATAAATGCCAGTTTTTAACTTCGTTCTAAGCAAAAAAAGTTAACCTTGAAAAAAATCTGTAGATAAAGTATTCACAAAATACCTTTTTTTTTTTTTTTTTTGGCAAAGATCAAAATTTTTAAATGCAAGCTGTTGGAGCACAGGGCTTATTGATCAGCTTACTGACAGACAAGGAAGGATGTGTCAGATGCAGACCTATAGATAGACTTGTGTAAATACCCTTAAAGGGGGGTCTAAGGTCAATTTTTTTTAGCTTAATGCACCTGAGTACTCTCTTGATCGAGAGCTGCGCCCGTCTGCAGCCCTGCTCTCATTTCTTCCTTTTCCCACAGATGACACTGCCACAAGCTCTTGCTGCTGTCAGTCAAATTCTGTGAAGAGGGAGCAGGAGGTGTGGGCAAGCCACACTGTGTGTATGTCTATGGACACACACAGCCCGGCTCAGGAGCACACCCACACGGGTGACCCCTCACCACACAGCTTGCTGGGGGGGGCATTCTTAGAAGAGGAGGGGAGCTCCAGAACAGGGGGTATGGGACCGCTCTGTGCAATATTTATTGCACAGAGCAGGTAAGAATAACATGTATTTTTATTTGAAGAACAAAACAAATGTGCTTTGAGAACCACTTTAGACCCCTTTCACACTGAGGGCGTATTGCAGGCGCTATAGCGTTAAAAATAGCGCCTGCAATCGGCACTTAAACAGCTGTTACATTCACTTCAGTGTGAAAGCCCTCGGCACTGGAGCGTTGTGCTAGCAGGACGGTAAAAAATGTCCTGCTAGCCGCATCTTTGGACCGGTGTGTTTACCGCTCCTGCACATTGAAATCAATGGGACAGCGTGGCTATACCGCCCGCAATGCGCTGCTTAAGCAGCACGTTGCGGGCGGTTTTAAACCTTTAACCCTTTCTCGGCCGCTAGCCGGGGTTAAAAGCATAATCCGCCCATAGCGTCGGCGGTAAAAATAGCGGCGTTTTACCGCCGACGCTATGGGTGGCTTAGTGTGAAAGGGGTCTTAAAGATGCACTGTCCTTTTGCCCATATTAGCCCACCCCACAGCTATTATGTGCAAAATATAGACAAAATAACTTTGTTTATTTAAACTGCCCTCACTCATTTCGAAGTGATAGTACAATCTATGTACAGACTCCTTTAGATTTGCCAATAACTATGCAGAATGAGATTTTACCTATACATTCCATTTATTTACTATCCAGTGAGGTAGGTACTGCCACTATAGAGTAACATATCTAATAGGGATTGTACAGATTCCCTAAAGCCTGCTACATATTACAGTCGCTAGTATCTTTTGTTATTTTGGCACATGAGCTGTTTAAAACTGGGCTAAATAAGACTTTTATTTCCCAGGAAAACTCACTGGTATGGTGGGCACAGCGTTGTATGTGAGTCCAGAGGTTCAAGGCAACACCAAAGCTTCTTATAACCAGGTAATGAAAATTATGAACAGGTCGACTGAATACACTTTTGACCGTCAGAATACGCCGCAGCTGTCTTATTCACATAAAGTAACCAAAAGCAGAGTTCTGCGCTTTTGGTACATAAATCCCTCCAATACAATGTCTGTCTTTTTATATCCAGAAAGTGGACCTCTTCAGTCTGGGAATCATATTGTTTGAGATGTCATATAGAACCATGGATACAAGCTCTGAGAGGATTACAGTATTAAGCATGTTAAGACAGGTACTCTTTATGGTGCAACTATTTGCTTGTGTTAAAACTTGTCAGGTGTTCAACTGATGTCTTTTAATTTTTTTTACCTTAGTAATGTATCCACCGACATAATCCTTACATGCAGAGCTTGCAATGTTTCTTGGTGGGCAGGCTAAGTGTTTGAGTGTATCTCCCAGACCAGTGCCTGTATTACCACTCTACAGCTGGACAATATGGCAGGGGTCAATTCATGAACAGAAAATGAAGCCAGTGAAAATGAAAGAATAAACTTGTGAACATTTCAAGAAAGAATGCTAGTTAAGCTACATTTTGTGTAATTTTCGAGATATTTACAGTTCAGCTTTAAAGTACGTACATACTGCAACATCGAGACACAACTTTAAGCCATGCTGGACTTGTATGCCATTACTTCCTCCATGTATATGGCACAAAACAATTTGGTGCATAAGCTATATATGTAACTTGGCTTCTGAGTTTTTGGATGCTGAAAAAAAATCAACAGGGTTTGCTCCAAGTTCTGCCCCTCCCTCTTCCAGTCTAAATCTGCTGTACAGGGAAGATGCTGATATTTTAGGATGCTGATACCAAGTCCAATTCAGGTACTTACACTAGTTGCATTTGAAAAAATAAACATAATGGTGTATTGGTGAATACAAAGCTGCATTGATATGTTTATTTTACGCGTATCTGGAGTTCTGCTTTATCTTTTTACAAAGATATTCTGTATTATTATTTTTTTCTACAGTCTTCCATTGTATTCCCAAATGATTTTGAGAACCCAGAAACAGAGAAGCAGGTAAGGCATTTATTCCTGCACCAAATTACACGTCAGTTATTTTTGAGAACCCAGATGACCCCCTTAGGAGACATAACACATAAGTGCTACTGTTTTGTAGAGAAAAGTCATCACTTGGCTCTTAAACCATGATCCTGCATCTCGTCCTACGGCCATGGAACTCTTGAAATGTGACCTTCTGCCACCACCTCAGTTCGAAGAGTCTGAACTTCACGAAGTGCTTCACCATACATTGGCCAATATAGATGGAAAGGCCTACCGCACAATGATGAGCCAAATATTCTCTCAACGCATATCACCTGCAATGGACTACACATATGACAGTGATATATTTAAGGTATACCTATTTCCTTAAAGTAAACTTGTTGGTCATTTTAAACTCCTAAGGTTCTGCTTATGAGCAATTATCACAAAGTATCCAGGCAACCCTCCTGTCTAACTCCACAATTGAATTTCACTTTGTTACTAGGGTCTTGACTTCATGGCTTAGCACTGTCCAGTTGCATCCAGTCTAATAGAATGCCCTTAGTGGTTCTAAAGCCTAAAAATCTTTATCTTAATGCATTCCCTGCATTAGGTTACAACATAAAAAAAAAAGTAGTATGCCCCTCACCTGAGTCCTCACTATATCCAGCGTTGCCCATCTGCAACAGCTCGGTCTTATTTCCCCGCTTTTACTGGACAGATTGAAAGCAGTGGGAGCCGTTGGCTCCCGCTGCTGTCAGTCAAATCCTGTGACGAGGAAGCAGGGGGCGAGGCTGGGACGCTCTATCTGTCTTTGGATGCAGGCGGTGTATCCTGGAGCGAGCCCGCAGATGTGCCCCCATAGCAAATGGCTTGTTATGGGGGCACACCAAGAAGAGGAGAAGACGGGAGCACTGGCGGAGGACCTAAAAAAAGGAGGCTCAGGACTGCTCTGTACAAAACCAATTTGTTATTTATTTATTTTTAAATGTGTTTACGATGACTTTAAAGTGAACCTTTGCTTTACCCACATAAGAAAAAGTGTCAGGTTTACTTTTCTTTAAAGCGGAGCTCCACCCTAAAGTGGAACTTCCGCTCATCGGAACCCTTCCCCCCTCCGGTGTCACAATTGACACCTTTCAGGGGGGAGGGGGGGTGCAGATACCTGTCTAAGACAGGTATTTGCACCCACTTCCGGGAGTCCCCTCTGCGGGAAGCACGTCACTTCCCGCAGATTCCCCATTGTGTTCTGGGAGACATTCGGCTCCCAGAACACAGGGGACCATTCAGAACGGCGCAGCGCGACTCGCGCATGCGCCGTAGGGAACCGTTCATGAAGCCGCAAGGCTTCACTTCATGGTTCCCTCACCGAGGATGGCGGTGGGGTCAGCAGAGTGACGAGCGATTGCTCGTCCTCTGCTGCGGACGTCGCTGGACTCCAGGACAGGTAAGTGTCCATATATTAAAAGTCAGCAGCTGCTGTATTTGCAGCTGCTGGCTTTTAATATTTTTTTTTTCGGCGGCACCTCCGCTTTAAGCTCACAGTTTCTGCTGATTGGCTACCTGTAACTCTGACTAAGGTCGACCATAGGCGGTGCGATTTTCTTTCCTGCAACCACACTGACCGTGTTGATGGGGGAATCCCTCCCGCAGAGCCATTATGTTCTTTCGGGCAGGGGAAGCTGTCCCCACTGGGAGAACACAGTGATTATTGCTAGTGGGTATAACAAACACTAGCAATAATCTCATGTAAAATCCGACAGGTTTGGTTGTACGCAAGTTGATCAATTGATCAACTTGGGTACATTCAGCCTGCCCGTACATGGTTCAAATCTTGGCCGGTTCCTGCTGAAACGGCTGAGGTTCGAACCATCTATGCCCGGCTTAAGTAGGAAATGTTTTGGAAAACTAATTCAAAAAGATGTGGTACCAATAAATCCATAAGACAATAGAAGGAGACATGTTTGCTCCCTCTCCTCCAATGTCTTCTATGTGTTGGATAACTGTAGCGGGACTGCTGCTCTAAAGCATTTTGTGGAGCAAAGGAGTTTTCTTCTGAGGGAGCTTTACAAAGTCGACAAACAGTAAGCCTTAATATTTTGAGCCCCTTGATTTTATTTTTTAAAGATTTTCGGATAAACTACAGTTGGGCTTTAACCACTTTAAGACCGGCCGCTGTCGTTCGACGGCGGCACAGTGGCTATCCTGCGCGAATCGCCGTAGCTGTACGGTGGCTCGCGCAGGCTCAGTGGCGCGCGTTTGCTCCCACTGCACGCTGTGGGAGCATGCCCCCGGGACGGGAGGATTAGATGTTCTCCGGCGGCCCACGATTGCCTTGTACACAGGCATTTCCCCGTTCTGCCTGTGTACAAGGCAATGTAAACAAGGCATTTCCTCATTCTGACAGGTGACATGACAGGCATCTACTGTTCAAGAACAGTGATCGTTGCCATGTCCCAGTAAGTACACCCCCCCCCCCCCCACAGTTAGAAACACTCAGAGGGAACACAGTTAACCCATTGATCGCTCCCTAGTGTTAACTCCTTCCCTGCCAGTGTCATTTACACAGTAATCGGTGGCTATTTTTATCTCTGATCGCTGAATAAATGTCAATGGGCCCAAAAGAGTGTAAATTGCAGATCACAACATTACTAGTAAAAAAATAATAATAATAAAAATGCCATAAATCTATTCCCTATTTTGTAGAT
Organism: Rana muscosa; assembly: GCA_029206835.1. Classification (NCBI taxonomy): domain Eukaryota; kingdom Metazoa; phylum Chordata; class Amphibia; order Anura; family Ranidae; genus Rana; species Rana muscosa. The sequence continues at coordinate 147,721,344 of CM055126.1, read as the reverse complement.
GCTATATTTTTGCGCAAACCAATCAATATACGCTTATTGCGATTTTAGTTTACCAAAAGCATGTAGAAGAATATATATCGGCCTAAACTGATGAAGAAATTAGTTTTTTTTTTTTTAAATGTGGGATATTTTATTATAGCAAAAAGTAAAAAAAATATATTTTTTTTTTCCAAAATTGTGGCTCTTTTTTGTTTATAGCGCAAAAAATAAAAACCGCAGAGGTGATCAAATACCACCAAAAGAAAGCTCTATTGCCGGGTACACACGGTCTGAAAATTAGACGGAATGTTGGCTCAAACTTGTGTTGCATACACACGGTCACACAAACCAGCTTTCAATCTTTTGTTGGCGGAAATTCCGACAGCAAAAGTCCGATGGAGCATACACACGGTCGGAATTTCCGACCAAAAGCTCACATCGGACTTTTCTTGTCGGAATTTCCGATCGCGTGTACGCGCCATATTTGTGGGAAAAAAGGACTTCAATTTTGTTTGGGTACAACGTCGCATGACTGTGCAATTGTCAGTTAAAACGACGCAGTGCCGAATTGCAAGAAATGCTCTGGTCATTAAGGGGGTAAATCCTCTCGGGGCTGAAGTGGTTAAGTTAGATTCTTGGCATAAGGAGAAAGTTTGGGACTTTATATGAAGTATGCGACCGACTTGGCAATGTGAACATGGAGTTAGATTCTTGTTTGAGCTGAGTGTGCCTTAAAGTGGATGTAAACCCTCTCCTATACCCAGTGGAGTGAACAGCCCCAGATGATACACATAGATGAAACCAATCTCCCTACATAAGTGTTGCATGTTTAACTGCTGTCATCTCCCCCCCCCCCCACCTCTCCTCCGCAAAGGCAGAGGAACAAAGATAATTGCAGAGCTGTATTATGAATAGACCAGCTCTCTGCTTATCTATCTCTAAGTTCACTCCCCAACACAAATTTCCAGCTGCTTTTATCTTGTGTGTCGGAGAGCTTATCAGATATCTTATCATGCAGATAACAGAGGAATGGAGTAGCAGAAAGACACAACACTTAGGGCTTTGGAGAGAGATAAGTAAACACTACAGATATATGCGCCCAGGTCAGATTTCATGAATGGGGTTTACAACCACTTTAAACTTCCTTGTCTTCAACATATTTTAAATATGTTTATCACATTTTATCATCTTTATTTTTTAGGGTAGTTTCTCTGCCCGTTCAGCTAGAATCCATCATCATGTGTGTGAGACGGTCTGTAGAGTGTTTAAAAGACATGGTAAGTTTTAAGCAAGGATACATTGATATTGATGATCTGTTTGGTGTTCACAATTTGGTCTTACAAAGCAAGATGTGTATCTATAAGCTGCAAAAAAATTATAAATACCTGTGTCATTCACCAGATACTGTGACAGTCCCCTTGTATATCTTGTTGTCCATAGTCAAGGGAACTGATATCACTGCATGCGTCGGCCTTATAGGCTACAGGAGTAAGCAGAAAACTATATCACAGTATCACCTATGGTCCAGGATATCTTCTACCTAACATTTTTTTTTTATAATATTGTTACACTGGCAGGATATAGAAAGAGAAGCTGTCATTGTGGCTTTGTCGTTGAAGGTGCAGGCTCTGGGGATGAGCCAGTAAAATATTGGAACAACTGATATGCACATATTTGCTCTGGGTAATTGACATGCCAAGTAGAGAAGGAAGTAAAAGATCAAGAGGTTGCATATTCAAAACTAGTTGCCTGTGACCTTGTTGGTAAGATTATTATTCTGGTGACCACACTGGAATTTAGGAGATATTTGGGCTCACAAATAACAAGAACTAGCAGTTAGAAAACGAAAAAAAAACCTCTTCTAAGATAGTGTTCATATCTTTCGCTCCTATGCTTGTATACACCTTTGTTTTAAAATAAAACTTGCTACAGAGATGCTGTCCCTGTGATCCAAGTAATTTTAACGGTTTTCTTTTTAGGTGCTGTGAAGCTACATACACCTTTGTTAATGCCTCGGAGCAAAATGGCATCTGAAAGTGGTGAATCAGCCTGTTTTATGGACCACAGTGGCATGCTAGTAACGCTTCCTTATAATCTCAGGGTAGGTGCTATGGTTGTTGTTATAGTAAACTGATCTATGACTTGGTGTTTTGTATTGCTGGAAAACAAGAACCCTACTATTTTCATTAGAGTAAAAATGGAAAAAGTGCTTTAAAGTAATGTGATCACGCATTAAGTGAATCATATGGTAACAGCAAATAGTTGGCTTTTACTATAAACACATTTATTTATTTAAAATAGAACCATTTAGTACCTTTTTGTAATTTTTACAAGGAAGAACCAATAAACTACGAGAGTGCTCACCAGCGCCCTCACGGTTCATTGAGCACTACAAATCCTCTGCCGTGGTGGCAGACGGGACTTAGGTGACAGCGGGTGCGGTCACCTAAGTCCAGGCCCCTAATTCTAATTAGGGGCGTCCGGCCCCTAATCTACATACATGGCGCCAGACGCATTGGGTTTATTTATTTTCAGAAGCACATGATTAGAGCTAGAGGTGAATTAATATTCTCAATTATCCTCCTGCTTCTCCTCGGCAAATCAGGAAGCGGGTCCTGAGATCCAATTGGCCACGGTTCCTAAGTCCTGATTGGCCGGGAGGAGAAGTGACTACCGGGAATCGGGAGGAGACATGAGGGGAAGCCGCGACCTGGACAGGGTGAGTGCAGGGGCTGGCGAGGGACCTGTGGGGGGGCGACAGACGAGCGATGCAGCGATGAAGGGGGGGAGCGGCAGTCGAACGAGCATCGGGGGGCGGTTTTGTTCGGCTGGGGGGGGGGGTGCTGTCTGACTGGGGAGGCTGCAGGCCGCATCCCCCAAGAAAATTGAGCACCAGCCACCACTGGTTTGTAATAATATTTTTTCCTTTCTTGTAGATTCCTTTTGCACGATATGTTGCGAGAAGTAATGTAACTAACGTTAAAAGGTAACAAAATAACATCAAAATGCTTAAGTGATTTTTACCAAAGTAAATGACTAAACTTCAATATGTCTGTGTGAACATAAAGGAGGCAGGCCTATTACAAGTATCACACGTTTTCTTACCACCTGCTAGCATTTGCAGCTTTTAAAATAGTTTTTTTTTTTTTTTTATAAAAATATAATTCCCTAATTGGGGATAGTCCATGTGGTAAAAGAAAATGTGTTTGCAGATGATCGTGCATTGCCTTGGATAATAGGGTTTTTTGTACTAACCGTAATATCCTTTAGCTAAAGTCTGTCGAGCGACATATGAAGTCTTTAACTTTTGGGTTATACTGCTGCCCACAGGAGGGTTGGACACTGGCAAACAAAAACACTGTAGGCCAGCCGAGGATAACCCCAACTACTTGTAGCATGCCACTGTTTTGTCAAGGCAGAACCAAGAACATGATATAAACACAGAGTGGTGGAACCTGTATCTCTCAATAGTCTTTAGGTAAAAGTTTTAATGGTGAGCCCAAAAATCCTGTTTTCCTGCGGGCAAAGGAAGTTTTTCACTTTCAGGACATCCACAGCAGTCTAACTGAGGGGTAAGCAACAAACCCTATTGGGCTGAAGAAAATCACAGAGAACTGGGGACTGCCTGTAGTTCAAGAAGCCATCTTAAAGACTTTATACCCGCAACCTTGTAGAACTTGAACAGAAGACCAGGTGGCAGCTATGCAGATCTTGGAAACCGATCCCTGATCCCGATGCCCAAGAAGCACTCACGGATCCAATAGCATGCACCTTGACAGTAAAGTGAATAATGGTCTCTCTAAGCCACCTAGAAATTGAACAAGAGGACGGTGCACCTGAAGTGGTCCATCTGAGATTTTCAAAAAGGGGATTAGTTCTCCTGAATGAAGCAGTGGCTGAGAGCAGTCCAAACCACATCTAGACAGTGGAGGGAAATTTCCTTTTGGTGAACTGGAGATGTACAAATGAAAGGAAGAATAATGTCCTGGTTGAGGTGAAAAGCATAAACTACCTTAGGTAAGAAGAAAGCCTTGATCATCAACACCTTGTCCCTATGCAGAAACAAAGAGCTTTCTTTACATAAGTCTGCCAGTTCATACACCTGCCTCACAGATGGATACAAGAAACACCACCCTGTGGGTAAGAGTATAGTAGGGAATGTTTCTGATTGGTTTAAACGCAGTTTCTGAAGCACAGAGGGGGGCATATTCAAATCCCATGCAGTCACAGGGAAAAGGCAGTGGGGGGGGGGGGGGGGGCTGTACGATGCTGGTCCAGGCCCAGAGGAAGGAGAGAATTCATCCCACAGAGGAACTCCTGGGGTGAAAACCATGGAACTTGCAAGTGAAGTATTCCTTACATGTCCAACAGTAGACCTTGCAAAATGCAGACTTCCTAACTTTTAGCCTTATAGGAATTCCAGACTTGGAGATATCCCTGTCCCCTCATAACCTGAGCTTCAGCTGCCATGCCATTTAAAGCCAGTGACCGAAAAGTAGGATAGCAACTTAGTCTTTGGGTTTGCCAAGCTAGGAACAACCTGGTCCTTTGTGATAGATCTGTCAGTAGATCATATTGACTTGTCCAACAAAGACAGAATGTTGCGTTGAAGAGGTCTGAAGTGAAACTGGGCAAATGGGACTGTAATATAAAGGGGTTATCATAAGACTTAGGACTCTTGTTCAAATGGCGAGGGGATTGGTTCCTGGATTCAAGATAATCAGAATGCAGCGCTCCACTACATATAGGAAGTGCAATAGGAATAAGTGCTATATCTGTCTTTTACATGGGGTGCTCAGGAGTTGAGCATTTAACTGCAGCAGCTTGATTAGTGATATTAGACATAATAAGTGCAGGGGTTATATTCCTTGATTAGAGAGTTTGAATCAAGACCATAGTGTTAGGCATTCCTCTTGTGGTAGGAACACTCTGAGTCTTGTCCAGGATTAGACCCAGATACTCCAAACTATCAGTTGGTTTTTAGAAGTCCATGAACCCTCTGAATCATTGTAAAGTCTGAAGGCCAACCTCATGTTGTCTGACAGAGTTAATGCCAACCAATCACCCTAACAGGAAATCATCTAAGTATCACACAATGGGAAGACCACAAGAATGCAGCAGGGCTAGTATTGGGCCCAGCAACATGGTGAAATCTTGAGGTGCAGATGAGGGACTAAAGGGCAGGGCGATGACAAATTTGGTAGAATCCATCAGAATTTGTGGACTCAAATGCAGACATTCAGAATTTTAGATCCGGTGTAGAGCCATTCTCCCAATTGGGCTTGGGAACAGAGGACCGGTTGGAATAAAACCCCTGGAACCATTCTGCCATAGAAACTGGGTCAACAACATCTTAATCCAGAAGAACTGAGAGGGTTTGATGGAGATATGTTAATCTGTGCAGTGACACAGGAAGGTGGAAGGTAAATAACCTGAGGAGGGAGGATGCTTGGGGAGCCAAGGTTGAGGCAGTGGAGAAACTAAAGGGTTGTTTTTTTAACAGATCGGGAGAAGACTTTGCAGTCTATTTTGTAGGCTTATTACATTGAGAAAGATGGGTGCTCTTGCCACCAGTAGCACCCATTTTCACAACTTTAAAACAGCGCGGCCGTGTGAGGCTCCGCCCACGGGGCGGATGATGGCTTGTAGTTTTAGCGGTGAGCACTCTTGTACTTCATTGATCTTCCTTCTCACAGTTAACTGCCTGCCCATACGAGGTAGGAGCAGACAGCTATGCTGAGGAGCCTAAGATTGCACCCGCAATCTTCTGATCACAAGATGCAATGCTCTGCTGGCTCCTTATGCCCCATACACACGATCGTTTTTCATGCCGTTAAAAATGCCATTAAAAAAAATGGCCATTAAAAATGATCGTGTGTAGGCTCCAGAGCATTTTTAACGACGTGAAAAACTGCCATTAAAAATTTCGAACATGCTCTCTTTTTTCACGTCGTTTTTCATGTCGTTTTTTTTAACGACGTGAAAAACGATAGTGTGTATGCTTTAACGACGTGAAAAAAACGCGCATGCTCAGAATCAAGTATGAGACAGGAGCGTTCGTAATGGAGATAGCACATTCGTCACGCAGTCACGGACTGAAAAGCACGAGACTGAAAAGAGCGAATCGTCGCTCAACAAACTTTACTAACATGAAGGGTGGCGCCATTCGAACGGAACTTCCCCTTTTATAGTGCCGTCGTACGTGTTGTATGTCACCGCGCTTTGCTTGATCGTTTTTTTAAATGATCGTGTGTACGCAAGACAGGCTTGAGAGGAAACATGAAAAAAAACGACGTGAAAAACGGCAAGAAAAAAAATGCCATGAAAAACGATCGTGTGTATGGGGCATTAGAAAAAATAATAAATGCACATTTTTTTACCTGCAAAAAAATTTGCTTATTTTCTTTTTTTTAAAAGGTGAACTTATGCTTTAAGGTGGGACACTCCAGAACCACATGGATGACCACAAAATATCACTAAATGGATAAAAGCATTTAGGGGGAGCAAACAAATTGTCAGGATGCTTCTACTCCTTATAGAGAATTGCACAGAAAAGTGGATGCAAGGGAAAAGTCTTTGTGGCCTTAGAGTTTTAAGTAACCCGAGGCTGGAAACCGCACTAATAAAAGTAACGGGGTGATCCTCTAGCTGCAGAGTAATGCACACTGTATCCATCAGAGCCAAAACAGCCTCTTTTAGTCCGGGAGCAATAGCAATAGATTGCAACTCCTTAGGGGCAAGCTCATCAGTGGTGACCGGAGCAACTCAGAACCAGATGGTCTCTATGGATAATGGCTTGGTAGATGCTAAGTTCACAGGGACACATTGCAATTATGTCAGCAAATAATTGGGTAATATGGGTAAAAAAAATCTTGCATGACTATGGCAAAAACCTCAACCCCCCTGGGGCCCACCCACACTTGATGGAGATGAGGAGAATCCCAAGCACAGAACAGACTTAAGATAACATGATTCTAGGCAGCAGATGTCATTGCCATCAGAAGGTGTGCTGCAAGCAATCCCAGAACTGTTAGTAAAAAGGAGTTCAGTACATTGGGGCACTCATTACATTGGGACTGTCCCACCAAGTCTAGGATCAGACATGTTGTGACCGCATGATGGTAAGGCAGCACATAGGCAGGAGTAAGAGACAAGGCTTAAGGTCCTCGCAAAACCCAGTCAGCTAGTAGCAGGTGAGGATCGAATGACCGGAGGTGACCAACATCGCTGTGGGTAGGAAGCAGGAATGGATAAGAAGATTCAAGCTCTACGTGATGGTTTTTTTAAGTAGCAAAGCTCTGGCAAAGATATAGAGAAGTCTTAATTTAAGAAAAGAATTGAAAAGGAAAAAGGCGCTAGCAAAAAAGTTAGTCTTATAACAGCAGAGCTATAAAAAAGGTCCTTCCTGGCACACTGGCAAAAATCTGAGGCATAATGGTACTGGGAGCGGTTATACGGGGCTGGCCTACAGTTTTTTTTTTTTTTTTTTTTTGCCAGTGTCCAGTCCTCTTGTAGGCTGCAGAATAACCCAAAGGATAAAGATAAGATAAAGGGTTGATTTACCTAAATTGGAGAGTGCAAGATCTGTTGCAGCTGTTCATGATGGCCAATCAGCTTCAAACTTCAGCTTGTTCAATTAAGCTTTGACAAAAAAAAAAACTTAAAGCTGATTGGTTTCTATGCAGAGCTGTAGCAGATTTTGCACTCTTCAGTTTTAGTAAATCAACCCCTCTGTGTCCATCAATAGATGACAATGCTTGATTCCAGCTTTAAATTAGGTGTTTATAAACGTTCCTTTTATATCTCTGTTGGCAGCATATCTAACGCACTAAAATCGGAGCATTCTGCAATAAACGGTGACATGATGTGAATAATGCAGACAAAATATATATTTATACAGCTTATAAAGTCTATGATGCCAAAAGCACCAGCAACACAATGTTAATGTAACACGGTGATGAAACTTAGATGGCAGTCTATATATACCATTACTTACATGGCCGCTTTAGAATGTGAAAATCCAAAGTGCTGGATTTCAAAGAACACGTGTCAAACCTGAATACATTTTTTTTTCCGATGCTTGTGAGTTGAGAGAAAAGTCTAATATTCAAGCCATTTTAATGCTAAGCGTTTTATATTTTCTATGACATCAGGTACTGTATTGAGAGAGTATTTAGGCCACGAAAATTGAACCGCTGTCACCCAAAGGAACTCACTGAATGTGCATTTGATGTGATTACCTCATCTGTGAATAGCTACTTGCCTACTGCAGAGACTATCTACACAATATATGAGATAATTCAGGAACTCCCAGTGTTACAGGTATGGTTCTCACAATGGGAGTAGTTAAAACACCCATGAGGGCTTGAAGGGGGCCTTACAGTACAATGCAAGGGGTATAACATCTAGCCCCATACCTCTGTAAAAATCATGCTGATAGAATGCGCAAAAGATAGCTGCAAAGAAAAAGGTTAGATTTATACTTCCTTTACCGCCATCTTCTAAATGCGTGGTGTGACTTCACCAATCATCTAGGAAGATCCTTGAGGAATGCAGACTAGGTCAATCCCAATGAGAATCTTTGCAAGTCTTGGGTGTTTTGGGCTGCCCTGTATTCCCCAGGATCTTGCCAGAAGAAGCATAACATCACACTTGCCTAGGTGCCGCAGGCATAAGGTGGGGGTAAGGTAAGTACAGGCATACCCTGATTTAAGTACACTCACTTTACATACACTCGCGAGTAAAGACATACCTGTGAGTGTATGTAAAGTGGCTCTCAAGCTAAAGCTGCAGCTGAGTAATCCGTGCACGGATAGTTTAGATTCCCCGCTACTTGGAAACACACTCCCTGACACCCCCACTACAGCCCCTGACTCCCCCACTACAGCCCCTGATGCCCCCAAAGTGAAAAAAGGTATTGCTTCACTTTAAGTACATTTTCGTTTTACATACATGCTGTGGTCCCATTGTGTACTTAAAAGTGGGGTATGCCTGTATAAACTCTAACCGTTTTTTTTACAGGTACATTTTTACAGGGGGGGGTCTGATTTAAGCAACAACATGAAATGTACAGTGTATGTTTTTAAGCTGGCGAAATTCATTATGCCCTGTAATAACAGCCTTTCTTTAAAATCTTGGCACTTCTGTTATATTGATCTTAACGTTCCTCTTTGAAGTTCATCTGAAACAGCTGATATAGAATTCTTTTACAAATCCAATTAATTGTACACTTCAAGGATTATTTTTATTATGCTATTCTGTTTCTAGATTCTATGTTCCTTTAACATTTATTAGAATCTGTAAAGCATTAATACTCGGTGGGATTAATTCCACGACTGACCACCTCTCATTACGTCATTGAGACTTTCCCAGTACATATCAAATGCTTTGCTTCCCATGCAATATGCACTTTGATGTAGGCTGTGGTGGATTACTGTATGTAGAATAATGTTCAGTATGTATTTCTTTATCGTACACCACGGGACACAGAGCTAGTCATTACATAATGGGTTAAGGGTCACCAGCGGTGATTGGACACTGGCACAACCAATGGAAGACAGTTCCCCTCCATATAACCCCTCCCATCAGGGAAGTACCTCAGTTTTTTCGCCAGTGTCGAAAGGTGTTGGACGCGTTAGGAGGTGCTAAAGGAAAGCTCTACCAAAGAGACCCTCTGGGGGTAAAAGAGCTATGCTTTCGGATCCATCCAAGACGCCTACAAATGAGCTGAATCTGGATGGGATCCGGGCCTCATCCATGAGGCGTCGCCTGTAATGTCTCTCTTCGGAGGACTGGGCTCTAAGATCCAGCACTTTCGCTATTTCGCTATAAAGTCCTGGTAAGAGTCTTGTACAAGGCCCAGGGGAGAGGTATCCTTTAAATAGGAACCCATATCCCTGAAGGTTGGCACACATAGCCCACCGTGAAGGGTGAAGTTTGGTATCTGTCTGAAAACTTTCAGCAGAAAAACCTGCGGCGTGGATAAGGTGAGATTAGAAGGTCCATAACTAGGGGACCTTTTTCAAAAAGTGGATGTCTTCTTTTTTTCCACCACTGGGGGGAGTAAAGAGCTGAATATACTCACCTCACTCTGTTCAGTGTCGGCTTCGGCGAAGTACACTGCTCGTCACCTCCGCTGCTGAGCTTGCTTGAGCACCCCGCTCCTCCTTCCGGTGGCCGATACAGACACCTGCAGATGCAGGTAAGTGGGGACAGGGGCTGATGAGAGTCCTCTCTCACTATGGCCACCACCATAGCGCTAAAGGCCGCGCGCTGCTGCGCGCGCGGGAGCGCGCTTTATCGGAGGGGGGGGGGGGGGGGGCCGAGGCGTGCGCGGGCACGTGGCGCGCGCAGGCACAGAAACGGCGCCAAATTTAAAAGACTGTCAGTGTAAAAAGCACTGCAGCAGCAAGCAAGCTCGTTAGTTCTCTTGTTCCTGGCAGAGAAACACAGCAGCTATACAGGGACGTAAGACTCCATGTGGTTGGATTGGGTACTTCCTAGAAGACATCCATGTTATGCATAGTTATGTGTTAAAAGTTGCATACTTAATGTATTTGCTAAACTGAACACGGTAGTATATGCATTTAGGTACCTTGTATTTTGTCTAAACAGTAAGTCTTCCAGGGGAAGTAATGCGGACAAAAAGAGATAAAAGAGCACCGCCGCCTGAGACAGGGGGCTCTAGCTGTGCTGACTCGGTACCTTCCTCTCCTGTGTTGCCAAAAGCACCTGTACAGGATGAGCCATTACCTCTGTCAGGTATGGCGGCTTCCCCAGTGAAGCCTGGGCCTGCATATGTCACTGAGGACACTTTATCAGCTGCCCTAAATAATCTGGAGGAGAAAATTGCTACTTTAATCGCTAAATCCTCTAAAAAGGACAATAAGCGAAGCAGATCTCCTCCAGTATTGGACCTCCCTTCAGAAGTACCTGAGGAGGAGGAGGATGAGGAGGAGGCTACATCAGCAGAGGAGGAGGAGTCAGACGGATCAGGGATATCGGATGAGCCTTTTTCGGTATCCCAGATTTTAAGGTCACAGGTGCAATGCTATGCAGGAGCCGTGCGAGCTGCATTTAGGTTACCCTCTTTGGAGGTAACAGAATCACCTGTCTCCTCCCTAGGATCATTAAGATCCCTGCAAGGTGCATGCTCCTTCCCGGTTCATCCGTTACTAGAGGATCTATTGTACGCAGACTGGCAACATCCAGATAAGCGTTTTTCACCTCCAAAAAAGTTTAACATTCTTTATCCTATGGAGGAAAAATTTTTAAAGAAATGGAGCCTGCCTACGGTAGATGCGGCTATTTCTTGTGTAAATAAAAACCTGACATGTCCAGTGGATAATGTACAAGTGTTTAAAGATCCTTCTGAGAAGAAGTTGGAATCCTTACTGAAATCCTCCTTCCTTTTGGCCGGCTCAATTATCCAACCTGCAGTAGCAGCAGTCGGTATGTGTCAGGTCGTCAGCCAACAGGTAAAGCAGGGGCTGAAGGAGCTGCCTTCAGAGCAGGCTAAAAATTGGGAGAATTTACCTAAAGCCTTATGCTTCACAGTGGATGCCATGCGAGATTCTATCATACAGGCATCACGCCTTACACTCCAGCTGGTACAGATGCGCAGAGTACTTTGGCTTAAGCATTGGTCAGCGGAAGCCCCATGCAAAAAGTTGTTGGCAAGTTTCCCGTTCCATGGCGAACGCCTTTTTGGGGAAGATTTAGAAAGATATATCCAAAAGATATCAAGTGGTAAAACGACACTTTTACCTGAGAGAAAGAAAAACAAGAGACCTTGTTTTAAACACACTCTCTCCCCAGCTCCCGGGAAATCGGACTCCAGCCAGTGGCGACGGCCTTTTCAGCCGCCCAAAAAAGCCAAAGAAAAGGCTCAGAAGAACAAGAAGCCGTGGGGTTCAAGAGCTAATAAGCAAGCCCCCAAAACCTCTCATTGAAGGGGCGCCCCCGCTCGGCCGAGTGGGGGGAAGGCTTCGTCAGTTCTCAGCGACTTGGCGGACAGAAACCCAGGACAAATGGGTGGTATCCACAATATCCTCAGGGTACAGACTGGAATTTCGAGAGATCCCATCTTCTCAATTCCGAAGTTCAAGACTCTCCAAGGATCCACAAAAAAGAGGATCCTTCTTCAAAGGTTTGAATCACTTAATAGCTCAAGGTGTGGTTACAGAGGTACCCCAAAAGGAGCAAGGTTCAGGTTTTTACTCAAACCTCTTTGTGATTCCAAAACCGAACGGAGAAGTCAGACCCATCCTGGATCTAAAAAATCTAAACCAGTTTCTGAACGTTCGCCATTTTCGAATGGAAACGATTCGATCCGTGGTCGCTACTTTAAAAGGCGGAGAATTCATTGCGTCCATAGATATCAAAGACGCATATCTACACATACCAATCCTCCCCGCTCACCAAAGATTCCTAAGGTTTGCGGTAGAAGATCGCCACTTTCAATTTGTGGCCCTGCCATTTGGTGTAGCCACCGCGCCCAGAGTATTCACAAAGGTGCTAGCTCCTCTGTTAGCAAACCTAAGAACACGGGGCATTGCGGTAACAGCCTATCTAGACGATCTACTATTAATAGATCAGTCAAAGGAGGGATTGGATCACGCTGTAGACACTACAGTAGGATACCTGGAGCATTTAGGATGGATTATAAACTTACAAAAATCCTCTCTCCAGGCCCAAAGAAGGATAGTGTACCTGGGCATGATCATAGATACAGCCCAAAACAGGGTATACCTGCCAGAGCCAAAGATACAGTCTCTGAAAGACCTGATCCACAAGGTCAAAGCAAACAAGAGGCCGTCTATTCGCCTTTGCATGAGACTATTGGGAAAGATGGTAGCCTCCTTCGAGGCGGTCCCTTACGCCCAGTTTCATTCGAGACTACTTCAAGGCAATATTTTAGCCTCCTGGAACAGGAAGAGCCAAGCTCTGGATATACCCATGCGCCTGTCCTCACAAGTACGCCACAGCTTCAATTGGTGGCTAGAAGCCAGGAATTTACGGAAGGGAAAGTCCTTCCTCCCAGTGGCCTGGAAGGTGGTATCTACGGATGCCAGTCTATCGGGCTGGGGTGCAGTATTCGAGGAGGCTTCTACCCAGGGAACCTGGGCCAAGACTCAGGGGATCCTGCCCATCAATGTGCTAGAGATCCGGGCGGTATATCTAGCCCTCAAAACCTGGACATACAGGTTACAGGGCTACCCAGTTCGGGTTCAATCCGACAATGCTACGGCAGTAGCTTACATCAATCACCAAGGAGGCACCCACAGTCGGGCAGCCCAAAGAGAGGTGAACCGGATCTTGGCATGGGCAGAAGAGCATGTACCTTGCATCTCTGCAATCTTCATTCCAGGGATAGAAAACTGGCAAGCAGACTACCTGAGTCGTCAGCAGCTGCTACCAGGAGAGTGGTCTCTTCACCCAGAGATCTTTCAGGCCATATGTCTGAGATGGGGAAACCCAGATGTAGACCTGCTAGCTGCCAGGTTCAACAAGAAATTGGACAACTTTGTGTCCAGAACGAGAGATCCTCTAGCCTACGGGACAGACGCTCTAATAATACAGACGCTCTAATAACTCCATGGAATCAGTTCTCACTGATCTATGCATTCCCTCCGATCCCTCTTCTACAAAGACTGCTTCGCAGGATCAAGGAGGAGGGAATACCAGTAATCCTAGTGGCCCTAAACTGGCCCAGGAGGCCTTGGTATGCCGAGATCGTAAAAATGGCGATAGGAAGGCCCTGGAAGCTTCCACTTCGACACGACCTGTTGTCACAGGGTCCAGTATTCCACCCTTCCTTACAAAGGCTAAATTTGACGGCCTGGCTGCTGAGACCCACATTTTGAAAAAGAGAGGGGTCTCTGGCCTGGTTCTTTCTACGCTCATTAATGCTAGAAAGCCAGCCTCCAGACTCATCTATCATAGAGTCTGGAAAGCATACGTTTCCTGGTGTGAATCCAGAAGTTGGAATCCTCTGAAATATGAAATAAGTAGGATTCTTGCTTTTTGCCAGTTAGGAGTGGATATGAAATTAGCCCTTAGCACCATCAAAGGGCAAATATCGGCTCTATCAGTCTTCTTTCAGAGACCATTGGCATCTCACTCCCTAGTTCGGACATTCATTCAGGGGGTACTGAGGATAAATCCTCCAGTCAGGTCTCCCTTGTGTCCATAGGATTTGAATTTGGTATTGTCAGTGTTGCAAAAGCAACCTTTTGAACCTATTCGCCATATTCCTTTAATTATATTAAGTAGGAAATTGGCCTTTCTGATTGCTATAGCTTCTGCTAGGAGAGTATCAGAGCTAGCAGCTCTTTCTTGTAAAGAGCCTTATCTAATTTGTCACAAGGACAAGATCGTACTACGACCCCATCCGGCTTTTCTGCCTAAGGTGGTGTCGGCTTTTCACTTGAATCAAGACATTGTTCTGCCTTCCTTTTTTCCAAACCCGCGGACGGCGGGGGAAAAATTATTACACTCTCTAGATCTAGTGAGAGCGGTAAAGGTGTATCTGCAAGCAACCGCTCAGATACGTAAAACAGATGTTTTGTTTATTTTACCAGATGGTCCCAAGAAGGGCCAAGCGGTATCAAAATCCACCATTTCCAGGTGGATTAGACAAGTAATTGTTCAAGCTTATGGTTTAAAGAACAGGACTCCTCCTTTTCCTGTTAAGGCGCACTCTACCAGGGCGATAAGTGCTTCATGGGCAGTGCACCACCAGGCTTCGATGGCTCAGATCTGTAAGGCTGCAACTTGGTCCTCAGTCCATACATTTTCCAAATTCTATCAAATAGATGTGAAAGGACATGAGGATTCCGCCTTCGGGCGAAGTGTGCTGCAGGCAGCAGTATAGGGCTTCTGGTCCGCAAGCGGTCGGTTTGATCTGTGTCTCCCCCCCTTCATATGAGCATTGCTCTGGGACGTCCCATTATGTAATGACTGGCTCTGTGTCCCGTGGTGTACGATAAAGAAAATAGGATTTTTATAACAGCTTACCTGTAAAATCCTTTTCTTGGAGTACACCACGGGACACAGAGGTCCCACCCTTCTTATGGGAACCTTACTGCTTTGCTACAAAACTGAGGTACTTCCCTGATGGGAGGGGTTATATGGAGGGGAACTGTCTTCCATTGGTTGTGCCAGTGTCCAATCACCGCTGGTGACCCTTAACCCATTATGTAATGACTAGCTCTGTGTCCCGTGGTGTACTCCAAGAAAAGGATTTTACAGGTAAGCTGTTATAAAAATCCTATTTTTTTAATTGCCTGTGTGCAGGAAAGCATGGTGGATAGCAGAAGTGCATGTATTCACGGACCTTTTTTTTCTCACCACCAAGTTTTGGAAGAATCCAGTGGTATTTTTTTAGCCATTTGACCTCTGGAAGGTTTTACCCCTTCATGACCAGGCCATTTGTTTGCTATTCAGCACTGTGCTACAAATAGAGCTTTCTTTTGGAGGTACCGTATATTTGAGAATTGATCAATTCTGATGTACTGATTGCCTATCTCATTTCTTGAGGCCCTTAAAGGATACGTTAACTTTTTAGGAGAAAATAATAAAAGTGCCTCATCAGTGCTGCCGATTGGTGACATCTATCGATGCCCATCAGTGCCACCTATGAATGCCCATCAGTGCTGCATATTAGTGCCTCATCATCAGTGCCACCTCATTAGTGCCCATCAGTGCAGCCTCATCAGTGCCCATCAGTGAAGGAGAAAACAACGTTTTTTTGTTATAACATTTTCTAAAAAATGTAATTAATTTAATTTTTTTCAATTTTGGTTTAGCAAAAAATAAAAAAACTAGTGCTGATCAAATACCACCAAAATAAAGCTCTATTTGTGGGAACAAAATTATAAAAAAAAATCTTTGGGTACAGTGTTGCATGACCGCGCAATTGTCCTTTAAAATGTGACAGCGCTGAAAGCTGAAAATTGGGTGGAAGTGCCCTGTATTGAAGTGGTTGAATACTAGGACAGTTCATATTGCCCCTAAAAAAAAAAAAAACTTTTTGGAAAGTAGACAGTCTGAGGCATCTAGTATGAAGCACGTTTAGCTTTTGGAAGGTGTCATTTGTTGTCACAATTTTTTTGAAAATTAAGATATTTAAGTACTTTTTTTTTTTTTTTCTTCACAATTTCTTTTTACATACGGTCACCAGTGCGTACAGCATCATCATATGACTGGTGCGGCAGTGATAAGGGACACTGACTGGTGACAGTATGTTCAAAAATAAATACATTTTTTGTTCATGTTTAAAGGAAAAATTTTCTTAAAAAATAAATAAATAAAACTGTACTACTTTGGGGGTGTGATCAGGGTTTTCTTTTTTTACATTTTGTTTGTTACAATGAATATCATTGTAACAGAAAAGTTTTCAACTGTCATGAATGGGTTAACCATTCATGACGGCTGTGATCACTAGTTATCTGTGATTGGCTACAGTGCAAGGTGCTTTGATTGGCCCAGGTATCGTGTGATAGCTGTGGGCCAAACACAGCTGTTATGAATTAATTAATTCATAACAGCTTTGTTGACATTGTGATCATGTGATCGCATAGTGATCACATAATCACCAGGCCCCAGAGACTCAAGATCCGCTGTGTTGCGCGTGGGGGGGGGGGTGTGCTTTGCGCTCCTAAACCCAGTGCAGCACATCATGTGCCGACCTGCTGAAATATATGTACTGTGGTGGGTCAGCAAGTGGTTAAGATAGTGTACGAAGTAGAATATCCGCATAAACTATATATTTTTTTGGGGGGTCATACACATCTAATCCCAGCCCAATATAATCATTCTCTACACTGGCTGGGTGAGGGTTGTACTTTGTAGAGCTTCCCAAGGGCACACTCTTGCATTGGAGGTTGCAGCTAAAATCCTACAGAAACATATAATCCATGTCACTCATAAGAAATTTCTATGTCTGCCATAGAGTATCAATTCATTTCCAGCACTCCTGCTTAGCCTGCTTTGCAGAAATGTAAGTTTAGGTACAATGCTGGTGCAAGAGAGGACAAGCAAAAACTTGCATCGGGGGCTATGTGAGAAGACAGGGGGTGGCACAATCCACCAGACTCTACTTTGGACTGCAATATCCATTAAGTGAACTGACTCATTAAATCCACAGGTCTCTTTGGCCCAGTAACTACATTGTTAAGGTATTTTATCAGGCTCGACCATGAACTCCAGGAGCTAATGTGTAACCATAACTTTATACACATTCTAGACAGCCATTTTATGGTATAAACTAGTATAGTGTCATCAATTTGCAGGGTACTCAGTGTTCTCAGTGTGCCTTATACATCAGTGAAACTTGAATCTGTTGTCTTAAAATGCTTTCTCATAACCATGGTAAAGCATGCTTTGGTGCTTTTGGGAAGCATGCATTGCTGTGTGACAGTTCTAACAGCTCTTTTCATGTTTTATTTCAGGAAAGAAATTACAGTATTCATTTAAATCACACATCCTTATTAAAAGCCATTCTCCTCCACTGTGGTGTGCCAGAAGATAAGCTTATCCAAGTGTACAATATTCTTTATGATGCTATGGTAAGTGCTCATGGTTACCCGATGTTACTGGGCTTCATACAATAGACTCTATTCACTATGCTATTAGGATCATTATTTACTTTTCTTATCCACAATGATTGCAAAATCTCAAAGGAGTCATTATTATTTGTAAATTTGTGCATTTTAACCCAATGTAAGTAGTCATTCTTCATCTGGTACTTCATAATCTCCACTCTCATGAGTTTTGATTCAGCACTGTAAGGCCCCATGCACACGAGACGCTGTTATTTGCTGTTGAACGCGCGTTCAGAGGCAGTTGGACGCTTTTTTCAACTGCTCCTGAACCCATTCAATGTTATCCTATGTGTCCATGCACACACTCTCGTTTTTTGGCGTTTACAAGCAGTTGCGTTTAACCTCGTTTTTCCAGAAGCAAAAAAATGGGTTCAGACGCAAAAGTTTTCCACGTTTCAGACGCTAAACGCTGCTAAACGCGGTACCGGCGTTTTGCCGCGTTTGCGTTTATAAGCGTTTTTAAAGGTGACCTATTTTTTAACATTAGAAATCTCAAAAATGATGGCAAATGATGAAAAACTATTAAAAAATATAAAAGAAAACTGTAATTGCTTGCATTGCATTGTGGACAATCCACAACTTGTGGCAGGTAACGTGGCAAGTGGACAATCAACAACTTGTGTCAGGTGATGTGGCCAGGTGACGTGGCCAGGTGACGTGGCAAGTGGACAATCCACAGCTTGTGGCAGGTGACGTGGCCAGGTGACGTGGCCAGGTGACGTGGCCAGGTGACGTGGCAAGTGGACAATCCACAACTTGTGGCAGGTGACGTGGCCAGGTGACGTGGCAGGTGATGTGGCAAGTGGACAATTCACAACTTGTGGCAGGTGACGTGGCACGTGATGTGGCCAGGTGACGTGGAAAGTGGACAATCCACAACTTGTGGCAGGTGACGTGGCAGGTAATGTGGGCAGGTAACATGGCTAGGTGACGTGGCAGGTGACGTGGCAAGTGGACAATTCACAACTTGTGGCAGGTGACGTGGCCAGGTGACGTGGCACGTGATGTGGCAAGTGGACAATCCACAACTTGTGGCAGGTGACGTGGCCAGGTGACGTGGCAGGTGACGTGGCAAGTGGACAATCCACAACTTGTGGCAGGTGACGTGGCCAGCTGACGTGGCAGGTAACGTGGCCAGGTGACGTGGCCAGGTAACGTGGCAAGTGGACAATCCACAACTTGTGGCAGGTGACGTGGCACATGATGTGGCCAGGTGACGTGGCAAGTGGACAATCCACAACTTGTGGCAGGTGACGTGGCCAGGTGACGTGGCCAGGTGATGTGGCCAGGTGACGTGGCAGGTGACGTGGCAAGTGGACAATCCACAACTTGTGGCAGGTGACGTGGCCAGGTGACGTGGCCAGGTGATGTGGCCAGGTGACGTGGCAGGTGACGTGGCAAGTGGACAATCCACAACTTGTGGCAGATGATGTGGCAAGTGATACGCTAAATACAAGTACACTGCTGCTCTCTCAGCTGCTGCTACTCACTCTGGTCTCACAAACTGGCTGAAATGGTTAAAATTTACTGTTTTTTGAGCTTAGGGAGGGTCTATGATGAAACGCTTATAAACGCAAACGCGGTTAAACGCCGCTAAACGCGGCCGCAAACGCGGCAAAACACGCGTTTATAAACGCCGGTTTCAGCGTTTAAAAACGTGTGTTCAGCAGAGTTTGCACCTGCGTCTCGTGTGCATGGGGCCTTAAACTGTTAACCTAACATTATCTTTTCTTTTTAGATTGAAAAACTTACTAAAAGAGAAGTGGAGGCCAAATTCTGCAACCTTTCTCTCTCTCAGAACAATGTAAGTGAATCTGAATTGAAAAATGATCTTAGTGTTTGTAAAAGGGGAAAACAAATGTGCAGTACATATCCGCAAAGCATGCACATTTTCTCATGTTTTACCCCTTTTAAAGACCCTGTAAATATAGGAAAAAAACTATGATCAGTCACAAATGCACTCAGCTCCTAAGTCTCGTCATGGTCTGAGAACACACAGCATTTTATGGACTGAGTGGTGTAAGCCCTGTCCAGTTGTCTTTTTTGCTAAACTACTCAACCCCCCTCCCCCTTCTCGTCTCTGCAACATAGTCACTAATTATTCTGGAGTTCAAGATAAGAATTGGGGGGGCTAATCAGGCTTCTTGAGATAACACAATAAAGGTGCACTGGACAGGTTTTAATTTCTGACATGATCAATGGGTATTTTTTTTTCCATCACCTGATCCTTGCTAAAGCTTCTGATTGGTTATCACAGTGGTCAGTCACTGTATGGTCATTGGTCAGTGTATTTAAGATAGGGGAATTTTTTTTAACTTTTTTATTTTAGTATCTTGATCAGTTAGTATCAGTGTTTTTATGGTAGGATAAAAAACAAAATGTGTACTATTATTTTTTTCTGGTTCCTGTTACGGGTACAAATAACAAGTACATACACATATGTGCTATTGCTGCAGTTGTCAGGAGAATATATTTTGGGTACTTATTTTGTGGTAGGAAATTTACAGCTAAATTTTAAAGCAGGGCTCCAGTCCTGCAGGAACGCATGAAAATGGCATTTCTGTACTTTTTCCACAGCCGGAACCGTTCTCATTAGCAACCGCGTCCTGCAGGACTGCGAGCTGTGGGAAAGAGAGGGTGTCCATGCCAGGGGGGAGGGGGGGCGCTCCGCCCCAGGTGTACACATTAGGGGGGGTGTCATCCCAACGTGCCAGTCCTCCCCTACCTCGGTCTCCTCCTCCTCCAGTGGCCACTGTAACAAATTCCTGTCTCCTAACTCCAGTGATGGGCGGAACACTGATCAAATCCTGGCAAATTAAATCAGTGTGACGTGTATTATAGGAGGCGGGACCTTGTTACAGCGGCTGCTGTAGGAGGAGGAGGACTGAGGGAGGGGAGGACGGGCGACAGGATATTCAAAGCCAAGACCCTTTCAGACACTGATGAGGCTGCGTTGCTGGACACTGATGAGGCTGCGTTGCTGGACACTGATGAGGCTGCGTTGCTGGGCACTGGTAAGGCTGCGTTGCTGGGCACTGGTAAGGCTGCGTTGCTGGGCACTGGTAAGGCTGCATGGATGGGCACTGGTAAGGCTGCATGGATGGGCACTGGTAAGGCTGCATGGATGGGCACTGGTAAGGCTGCATGGATGGGCACTGGTAAGGCTGCATGGATGGGCACTGGTAAGGCTGCATGGTTGGGCACTGGTAAGGCTGCATGGATGGGCGCTGGTAAGGCTGCATTTGCTGGGCGCTGGTGAGGCTGCATTTGCTGGGCGCTGGTGAGGCTGCATTTGCTGGGCGCTGGTGAGGCTGCATTTGCTGGGCGCTGGTGAGGCTGCATTTGCTGGGCGCTGGTGAGGCTGCATTTGCTGGGCGCTGGTGAGGCTGCATTTGCTGGGCGCTGGTGAGGCTGCATTGATGGGCACTGATCAGGCTACATTTGATGGGCATTGAGGAGTGAGCGGCCCGGGGGCTGGGCCCCACTTTGCACAATCAATACAGGCAGCCTGAAGAGAGGGGCCCCAGGCCAGGACACTCCCAGACTCGCTCCTCTGCACAGACCATCACATGTGCGCGGACACCTTGGGGCAGGAGGGGCCCCACATATCGGAGCCTGCATTGAAACATAGTGCTGGAGGGGCCCCCAGAACTCAGAAAGACCCTGCATAGAGACATAGTGCAGAAGAGGCCCCCAGTCATTGCAACTTGTTATAGAAATTCATTGCGAGGGAACCATTATCACACATTGTGGTGGTTTTTTGTTAGTATAGAATAGAGGTTAAATTATTTTGTTGTAGCATCTGTTCTATATTTATTTTTTTAATGCATGTGAATTTTGGAGCTGTCCTCGTGTGTGTGTTTCTTTATCGTACACCACGGGACACAGAGCTAGTCATTACATAATGGGTTAAGGGTCACCAGCGGTGATTGGACACTGGCACAACCAATGGAAGACAGTTCCCCTCCATATAACCCCTCCCATCAGGGAAGTACCTCAGTTTTTTCGCCAGTGTCGAAAGGTGTTGGACGCGTTAGGAGGTGCTAAAGGAAAGCTCTACCAAAGAGACCCTCTGGGGGTAAAAGAGCTATGCTTTCGGATCCATCCAAGACGCCTACAAATGAGCTGAATCTGGATGGGATCCGGGCCTCATCCATGAGGCGTCGCCTGTAATGTCTCTCTTCGGAGGACTGGGCTCTAAGATCCAGCACTTTCGCTATTTCGCTATAAAGTCCTGGTAAGAGTCTTGTACAAGGCCCAGGGGAGAGGTATCCTTTAAATAGGAACCCATATCCCTGAAGGTTGGCACACATAGCCCACCGTGAAGGGTGAAGTTTGGTATCTGTCTGAAATCTTTCAGCAGAAAAACCTGCGGCGTGGATAAGGTGAGATTAGAAGGTCCATAACTAGGTTGGGACCTTTTTCAAAAAGTGGATGTCTTCTTTTTTTCCACCACTGGGGGGAGTAAAGAGCTGAATATACTCACCTCACTCTGTTCAGTGTCGGCTTCGGCGAAGTACACTGCTCGTCACCTCCCCTGCTGAGCTTGCTGGGGCACCCCGATCCTCCTTTCGGTGGCCGACCAGACACCTGCAGATGCAGGTAAGTGGGAACAAGGGCTGATGAGAGTCCTCTCTCACTATGGCCACCGCCATAGCGCTAAGGGCCGCGGGAGCGCGCTTTATCGGAGGGGGGGGCGAAGGCGTGCGCGGGCACGTGGCGCGCGCAGGCACAGAAACGGCGCCAAATTTAAAAGACTGTCAGTGTGAGAAGCACTGCAGCAGCAAGCAAGCTCGTTAGTTCTCTTGTTCCTGGCAGAGAAACACAGCAGCTATACAGGGACGTAAGACTCCATGTGGTTGGATTGGGTACTTCCTAGAAGACATCCATGTTATGCATAGTTATGTGTTAAAAGTTGCATACTTAATGTATTTGCTAAACTGAACACGGTAGTATATGCATTTAGGTACCTTGTATTTTGTCTAAACAGTAAGCCTTCCAGGGGAAGTAATACGGACAAAAAGAGATAAGAAAGCACCACCGCCTGAGAGGAGGCTCTAACTGTGCTGACTCGGTACCTTTCTCTCCTGTGTTGCTAAATGCACCTGTTCAGGATGAGCCATTACCTCTGTCAGGTATGGCGGCTTCCCCAGTGAAGCCTGGGCCTGTATATGTCACTGAGGACACTTTATCAGCTGCCCTAAATAATCTGGAGGAAAAAATTGCTACCTTAATCGCTAAGTCCTCTAAAAAGGGACAATAAGCGAAGCAGGTCTCTTCCAGTATTGGACCTCCCTTCAGAAGTACCTGAGGGAGGAGGATGAGGAGGAGGAGGCTACATCAGCAGAGGATGAGGAGCCAGATTTTAAGGTCACAGGTACAATGCTATAGCAGTGCATTTAAGTTAACCTCTGCGGAGGTAACGGAATTACCTGTCTCCTCCCTAGGGTCATTAAGATCCCTGCAAGGTGCATGCTCCTTCCCGGTTCATCCGTTACTAGAGGATCTAATATACGCAAACTGGCAACATCCAGATAAGCGTTTCTCACCTCCAAAAAGGTTTAACATTCTTTATCCTATGGGGGAATTTTTTTTTTTTAAAGAAATGGAGCCTGCCTGCGGTAGATGCGGCTATTTCTTGTGTAAATAAAAACCTGACATGTCCGGTGGATAATGTACAAGGGTTTAAAAGATCCTTCTGAGAGGAAGTTGAAATCCTCCTTCCTTTTGGCCGGCTCAATTACCCAACCTGCAGTAGCAGCAGTCGGTATGTGTCAGGTCATCAGCCAACAGGTAAAGCAGGGGCTGAAGGAACTGCCTTCAGAGCAGGCTAGAAATTGGGAAAATTTGCCTAAAGCCTTATGCTTCACAGTGGATGCCATGAGAGATTCTATCATACAGGCATCACGCCTTACACTCCAGCTGGTACAGATGCGCAGAGTACTTTGGCTTAAGCATTGGTCAGCGGAAACCCCATGCAAAAAGCTGTTGGCAAGTTCCCGTTCCATGGCGAACGTCTATTTGGGGAAGATTTAAAAAAATATATACAGAAGATATCAAGTGGTAAAACGACTTTTACCTGAGAGAAAGAAAAACAAGAGACCTTGTTTTAAACGCTCTCTCTCCCCAGCTCCCGGGAAATCTGACTCCAACCAGTGGCGGCGGCCTGTTTTAGCCGCCCACAAAAGCCAAGGGGCAAGCTCAGAAGAACAAGAAGCCGTGGGGTGCAAGAGCTAATAAGCAAGCCCCCAAAACCTCTCAGTGAAGGGGCGCCCCCGCTCGGCCGAGTGGGAGGAAGGCTTTGTCAGTTCTCAGCGACTTGGCGGTCAGAAATCCAGGACAATTGGGTGGTATCCACAATATCCTCAGGGTACAAACTGGAATTTCGAGAGATCCCACCTTCTCAATTCCGAGGTTCAAGACTCTCCAAGGATCCACAAAAAAGAGAATCCTTCTTCAAAGGTTTGAATCACTTAATGGCTCAAGGGGTAGTTACAGACGTACCCCAAAAAGAGCGAGGTTCAGGTTTTTACTCAAACCTCTTTGTGATTCCAAAGCCAAATGGAGATGTCAGACCCATCCTGGATCTAAAATCCCTAAATCGGTTCCTGAACGTTCGCCATTTTCGAATGGAAACGATCCGATCCGTGGCCGCCACTTTAAAGGGCGGAGAATTCATGGCGCCCATAGATATCAAGGGCGCACATTTACACATACCCATCCTCCCCGCTCACCAAAGATTCCTAAGGTTTGCGGTAGAAGATCGCCACTTTCAATTTGTGGCTCTGCCGTTTGGTGTAGCCACCACGCCCATAGTATTCACAAAGGTGCTAGCTCCTCTGTTAGCAAACCTAAGAACACGGGGCATTGCGGTAACAGCCTATCTGGATGATCTACTAGTAATAGATCAGTCAAAGGAGGGATTGGGTCACGCTGTACACACTACAGTAGGATACCTGGAGCATTTAGGATGGATTATAAATTTACAAAAATCCTCTCTCCAGGCCCAAAGAAGGATAGTGTACCTGGGCATGATCATAGATACAGCCCAAAACAGGGTATACCTGCCAGAACCGAAGA
The DNA here is from genome assembly GCA_029206835.1 of Rana muscosa. Lineage (NCBI taxonomy): Eukaryota > Metazoa > Chordata > Amphibia > Anura > Ranidae > Rana > Rana muscosa. Next base: position 147,696,679 of record CM055126.1, on the reverse strand, counting down.
TACAGTCTCTGAAAGACCTGATCCACAAGGTCAAAGCAAACAAGAGGCCGTCTATTCGCTTTTGCATGAGACTATTGGGAAAGATGGTAGCCTCCTTCGAGGCGGTCCCTTACGCCCAGTTTCATTCGAGACTACTTCAAGGCAATATTTTAGCTTCCTGGAACAGGAAGAGCCAAGCTCTGGATATACCCATGCGCCTGTCCTCACAAGTACGCCACAGCTTCGATTGGTGGCTAGAAGCCAGGAATTTACGGAAGGGAAAGTCCTTCCTCCCAGTGGCCTGGAAGGTGGTATCTACGGATGCCAGCCTATCGGGCTGGGGTGCAGTATTCGAGGAGGCTTCTACCCAGGGAACCTGGGCCAAGACTCAGGGGATCCTGCCCATCAATGTGCTAGAGATCCGGGCGGTATATCTAGCCCTCAAAACCTGGACATACAGGTTACAGGGCTACCCAGTTCGGGTTCAATCCGACAATGCTACTGCAGTAGCTTACATCAATCACCAAGGAGGCACCCGCAGTCGGGCAGCCCAAAGAGAGGTGAACCGGATCCTGGCATGGGCAGAAGAGCATGTACCTTGCCTTTCTGCAATCTTCATTCCAGGGATAGAAAATTGGCAAGCAGACTACCTGAGTCGTCAGCAGCTGCTACCAGGAGAGTGGTCTCTTCACCCCGAGATCTTTCAGGCCATATGTCTGAGATGGGGAAACCCAGATGTAGACCTGCTAGCTGCCAGGTTCAACAAGAAATTGGACAACTTTGTGTCCAGAACGAGAGATCCTCTAGCCTACGGGACAGACGCTCTAATAATACAGACGCTCTAATAACTCCATGGAATCAGTTCTCACTGATCTATGCATTCCCTCCGATCCCTCTTCTACAAAGACTGCTTCGCAGGATCAAGGAGGAGGGAATACCAGTAATCCTAGTGGCCCCAAACTGGCCCAGGAGGCCTTGGTACGCCGAGATTGTAAAAATGGCGATAGGAAGGCCCTGGAAGTTTCCACTTCGACACGACCTGCTGTCACAGGGTCCAGTATTCCACCCTTCCTTACAAAGGCTAAAGTTGACGGCCTGGCTGCTGAGACCCACATTTTTAAAAAGAGAGGGGTCTCTGGTCCGGCTCTTTCTACGCTCATTAATGCTAGAAAGCCAGCCTCCAGACTCATCTATCATAGAGTCTGGAGAGCATACGTTTCCTGGTGTGAATCCAGATGTTGGAATCCTCAGAAATATGAAATAAGTAGGATTCTTGCTTTTTGCCAGTTAGGAGTGGATATGAATTTAGCCCTTAGCACCATCAAAGGGCAAATATCGGCTCTATCAGTCTTCTTTCAGAGACCATTGGCATCTCACTCCCTAGTTCGGACATTCATTAAGGGGTACTGAGGATAAATCCTCCAGTTAGGACTCCCTTGTGTCCATGGGATTTGAATTTGGTATTGTCAGTGTTGCAAAAGCAACCTTTTGAACCTATTCGCCATATTCCTTTAATTATATTGAGTAGGAAGTTGGCCTTTCTGATTGCTATAGCTTCTGCTAGGAGAGTATCAGAGCTAGCAGCTCTTTCTTGTAAAGAGCCTTATCTAATTTGTCACAAGGACAAAATCGTACTACGACCCCATCCGGCTTTTCTACCTAAGGTGGTGTCGGCTTTTCACTTGAATCAAGACATTGTTCTGCCTTCCTTTTTTCCAAACCCGCGGACGGCGGGGGAAAAATTATTACACTCTCTAGATCTAGTGAGAGCGGTAAGGGTGTATCTGCAAGCAACCGCTCAGATACGTAAAACAGATGTTTTGTTTATTTTACCAGATGGGCCCAAGAAGGGCCAAGCGGTATCAAAATCCACCATTTCCAGGTGGATTAGACAAGTAATTATTCAAGCTTATGGTTTAAAGAACAGGACTCCTCCTTTTCCTGTTAAGGCGCACTCTACCAGGGCGATAGGTGCTTCATGGGCAGTGCACCACCAGGCTTCGATGGCTCAGATCTGTAAAGCTGCAACTTGGTCTTCAGTCCATACATTTTCCAAATTCTATCAAATAGATGTGAAAGGACATGAGGATTCCGCCTTTGGGCGAAGTGTGCTGCAGGCAGCAGTATAGGGCTTCTGGTCCGCAAGCGGCCTGTTTTGATCTGTGTCTCCCCCCCTTCATATGAGCATTGCTCTGGGACGTCCCATTATGTAATGACTAGCTCTGTGTCCCGTGGTGTACGATAAAGAAAATAGGATTTTTATAACAGCTTACCTGTAAAATCCTTTTCTTGGAGTACACCACGGGACACAGAGGTCCCCCCCTTCTTATGGGAACCTTACTGCTTTGCTACAAAACTGAGGTACTTCCCTGATGGGAGGGGTTATATGGAGGGGAACTGTCTTCCATTGGTTGTGCCAGTGTCCAATCACCGCTGGTGACCCTTAACCCATTATGTAATGACTAGCTCTGTGTCCCGTGGTGTACTCCAAGAAAAGGATTTTACAGGTAAGCTGTTATAAAAATCCTATTATTTATGTATGTGTGTGTGTATATATGTATGTATGTATGTATACACACACACACACACAGTATCTCACCCCTCACATTTTTGTAAATATTTTATTACCGTATATCTTTTCATGTAACAACACTGAAGAAATGACAGTTTGCTACAATATAAAGTAGTAAGTGTACAGCTTGTATAACAGTGTAAATTTGCTGTCCCCTCAAAATAACTCCACACACAGCCATATAATGTCTAAACCGCTGGCAACAAGAGTGGGTACACCCTTAGTAAAAGTGTCCAAATTGGGCCCATTAGTTTGTGTGGTCACCATTATTTTCCAGCACTGCCTTAACCCTCTTGGGCATGGAGTTCACCAGAGCTTCACAGGTTGCCACTGGAGTCCTCTTACACTCCTCCATGATGACATCACAGAGCTGGTGGATGTTGGAGACCTTGCGCTCCTCCACTTTGTTTTAGGATGCCCCACAGATGCTCAATAGGGTTTAGGTCTGGAGATATGCTTGGCCAGTCCATCTCCTTTACCCTCAGATTCTTTAGCAAGGCAGTGGTCGTCTTGGAGGTGTGTTTGGGGTCGTTATGTTGGAATACTGGCCTGCCGCCTAGTCTCCGAAGGGAGAGGGATCAGGCTCTGATTCAGTATGTCACAGTACATGTTGGCATTCATGGTTCCTTCAATGAACTGTAGCTCCCCAGTGCTGGCAGCACTCATGCAGCCCCAGACCATGACATTTCCACCACCATGCTTGACTGTAGGCAAGACACACTTGTCTTTGTACTCCTCACCTGGTTTCCGCCACACACGCTTGACACCATCTGAACCAAATAAGTTTTTCTTGGTCTCATCAGTGAGTCCACTCCTAAGTGAAAATATCCAAATTGGGCCCAAAGTGTCAAAATTTTGTGTGTCCACCATTATTTTCCAGCACTGCCTTAACCCTCTTGGGCATGGAGTTCACCAGAGCTTCACAGGTTGCCACTGGAGTTCTCTTCCACTCCTCCATGACGACATCACGGAGCTGGTGGATGTTAGAGACCTTGCACTCCACCACCTTCCATTTGAGGATGCCCCACAGATGCCTAATAGGGTTTAGGTCTGGAGACATGCTTGGCCAGTCCATCACCTTTACCCTCAGCTTCTTTAGCAAGGCAGTGGTTGTCTTTGAGGTGTGTTTGGGGTCCTTATCATGTTACTGCCCTGCGGCCCAGTTTCCGAAGGGAGGGGATCATGTTCTGCTTCAGTATGTCACAGTACATGTTGTCATTCATGGTTCCTTCAATGAATTGTAACTCCCCAGTGCTGGTAGGACTCATGCAGCCCCAGAATATGATACTCCCACCACCATGCTTGACTGTAGGCAAGACACACAGACAAGTCTTTGTACTCCTCATTTGCTTGCCGCCACACACGCTTGACACCATCTGAACCAAATACGTTTATCTTGGTCTCATCAGACCACAGGACATGGTTCCAGTTATCTGCTTGTCTTCAGCAAACTGTTTGTAGGCTTTCTTGTGCATCATCTTTAGAAGAGGCTTCCTTCTGGGACTACAGCCATGCAGACCAATTTGATGCAGTGTGCGGCGTATGGTATGAACACTGACAGGCTGAACCCCCACCCTTTTAACCTCTGCAGCAATGCTGGCAGCACTCATACGTCTATTTCCCAAAGACAACCTCTGGATATGACACTGAGCATGTGCACTCAACTTCTTTGGTCGACCATGGAGAGGCCTGTTCTGAGTGGAACCTGTCTTGTTAAACCGCTGTATGGTCTCGGCCACCATGCTGCAGCTCAGTTTCAGGGTCTTGGCAATTTTCTTATAGCCTAGGCTATCTTTATGTAGAGCAACAATTCTTTTTTCTTTCTCGTACATCACGGGACACAGAGCGACATAGTCATTACTAATGGGTTATATAGATACCTTCAGGTGCTGGCACTGGCAACTTCCAAAACCGGAAGTACCCTCCCCTATATAAGCCCCTCCCATCCGGGAGCACCTCAGTTTTTTGCCAGTGTCTAAGGTGTTGGCCAAGAAGAAACATGTGTTTTTCACTGAGCTTGCGTACAGGTTCTTTTGGGCCTCAGTAAGCTATTCCGGATCCGACCAAAAAAGCTTCATAGCTAAACGGTCGGTACCCGGGCCTTGCAGAGAAGAGCAAGGTTTTGCCTGTAATGCTTCTCTTAGGAGAGCTGGACCCTGGGATCCAGAGCTCTGGTCATACCCATGACCAAGATGTTTTCTGTGCAGGGTGCTATACAGGTCCAGGGGAGTGGAATCCTTGGGAACCCGGTCCCTGAAGGTTTAATTACAATGCCTGCCGTGATAGGTGAAGTTTGGGCTTCTGTGGACCAAACAAAGTCCTGCGGCGGGGAACAGGTAAGTGGGGGCCCCCAGGAACTTGGTTCTATTGGGGGACCCCCAAGCCTAATTTGTCTTTCTGTCCGTTACCTAACGGTAATCCCGCTAATATCTGTGCATGCCTGTAACTACTAAAAAATGTAATAATTTTAATAGTGGTCAAGAAAAAAAAAATATATATATATATTTAATATATTAGACTGCGGTACCTGTGTTAATCCACTAGAGGCCGCTGTGGAACGTTTCTTGTCATGTGGACTAGTTTCTTTTTATCAGAGCAAGTCCAGGCAGATGGTGAGTTCTCTTGTGGGAAACTGCTTCCTCTGCCATGTTGCAATGCTCGTCCATCCCCCGGCCTGCGGCAAAAGGGGCCCTGGCTCTTGTCCCTGGTTTCCTTTTCAAAATTAGCGCCGAAGGCGCACGTGGCCGCGCGCGTGCACGTGCACGCGCCTCTATATATAGAGGTGAGCCGGGAAAGGGGGCGGAGCTTGGGGGATGACGCTCTGTGCGCGCCGCAGCGCTTCTGCGCATGTGCGGGCGTCCCAGCATGTTAAAAACCACAATTATGTGTTGTGAGCTGGCTATGGAGTGCAGAGACAGAGCTGGCAACATTTAAAACAGGCATACAGCAAGCGGTTGATGCAGGCATCCCCATAGAAAGGCACATTAGTAGACACCAACTGGTTTTATAGCAGCATTTGTGCTAGACTATTGTCAGTAAGTGGTGTATTTCGGCTGGAATACCTCAGCTTTGGGCTTAGGAATAATGCCGTCAAAAAACTCCGGGACTAAAAATTCCAGGAAGCATAGGGGGTCTCCATCGGGCTCTGAGGATCTTGGGCATGCTTCGGCTGCACCAGTCTCCCCTGAAGAATCAGAGGTTAGTGACCGTAGAGCACCCTCAGGAGTACCTGGTACTGTGGCTGTCCTCAGTTCACCTGCTCCTGTGTATGTAACAGAGGAGGTTTTTTCCTCAGCTCTGGGAGGGCTGGAAGAGAGATTGTCAGCATTGATCGCTGCTTCCCTGTCACAGGAAAAAAGCGCTCGATCTCCGTCTCCTCCCTCAGAGTGCCTGTTAGCAGAGCAACAGTCCCATACAGGGATCGACCTGCCTGAAGGGGATCAGGATGAGGTCGATTCTGTTGTATAGGAATCAACAGTGGAAGAGCCATTCTCAGCATCACATGCTGAAAGGTTATGGGTTCAGTCCCTGACTAATATGGTCCGATCAGCATTTAAAATGCCCCTTGCGGAGCCATCATCCACTTCTGTCTCCTCGTTGGGGTCGCTAAAAGCTCCCCAGACTGTTTGTTCCTTTCCGATCCATCCTTTACTGGAAGGGCTCATTTACCAGGATTGGGAGCATCCTGATAAAATATTTACTCCTCCCAAGAGATTTCAAGTGGTCTATCCCATGGAGGATAAGTTCATCAAAAAATGGAGGGTCCCTACAGTGGACGCAGCCATCTCTTGTGTGAATAAATCACTGACATGTCCAGTGGATAATGTCCAAATGTTCAAGGACCCAATAGATAAAAAATTAGAGTCCTTATTAAAATCTGCTTTTTCTACAGCAGGATTGGTGACACAACCAGCAGTGGCAGCTATTGGGGTCTGCCAAGCAGTGAAGGATCAGTTGAAACAGGTCTTAAGGGACTTGCCAGATCAGCAGGCTCTTGCCCTAGCTGATCTACCTAGAGCCTTATGCTTTGCGGTGGACGCTATAAAGGATTCAATCCATCAGGCCTCCCGCCTTACGCTGTCTGTAGTACATATGCGCAGGCTTCTATGGCTCAAAAACTGGTCTGCTGAAGCTCCCTGTAAAAAATTGCTGGTCAGCTTCCCATTTCATGGTGAACGCTTATTTGGGGAAGACCTGGACAAATATATCCAGAGAATTTCCAGCGGTAAAAGTACACTCTTGCCGGTTAAAAACAGAGTTAGAGGTCCCTCTTTTAAGAGGCCTGCTTCTCCAGTCCCTAGGACATCGGCTGTGAAACAGTTCCGACGGCCTCCTCGGTCAAATCCCGGAGGTAAAAATCAGGGACAATTGCAGGGTAACAAGAAGCCCTGGAGCAGGAGAGGTACAAAACCTCCCCCAAAGTCAAATGCATGAAGGGTTGCCCCCACTCAATCGGGTGGGGGGAAGACTTCAGTTGTTCGCAGAGACCTGGCGGGACATGATCACAGACAGATGGGTGCTCTCAGCAGTAAATCTGGGATACAAATTGGAGTTAAAAGACTCCCCTCCTTCCCAGTTTATAAGGTCAAACGTGCCAAGGGATCCCCAGAAGAGAGGATCCCTCCTGTTGGCACTAGAACAATTATTGCTCCAAGCAGTAATTATAGAGGTTCCCCTGGAAGAATGGGGGTTCGGGTTTTACTCAAACCTCTTTACAGTCCCGAAGCCAAACGGGGACGTGAGGCCCATATTAAATCTAAAAGGGCTAAACAAATTCCTACATATCAGAACTTTCCGGATGGAGTCGATCCGGTCGGTGGCCACTGCCCTACAAGGGGAGGAATGGTTAGCCTCGATCGACATCAAAGATGCTTATTTGCACATTCCCATCTTTCCAGCCCACCAAAAATTTCTACGCTTTGCGGTAGAAGGGCGCCATTTTCAGTTCAGAGCCTTACCCTTCGGTCTGGCCACAGCACCACGAGTGTTCACAAAAATTCTGGCCCCATTATTGGCCAATCTAAGAACACGAGGTGTAACGATTATGGCATATCTAGACGACTTGTTGCTGATAGACCACTCAGTGGAAAAACTAGAAGTGGTTGTTCACAAGACAATCAAGTATCTGGAATATCACGGTTGGATTATCAACCGAGACAAGTCAGCCCTAAAACCAGTCAAAAGTCTGGAATACTTAGGGCTAAGGCTGGATTCAGACCAGAGCAAAATTTTCTTGCCTCAAGAAAAGGGGTCGTCTTTGAGAGATTTGATCCACTTAGTGGGTTCAAAAAGACAGCCATCCATACGCCTGTGCATGAGGCTGCTGGGAAAAATGGTGGCATCATTCGAAGCAGTACCCTACGGTCAATTCCATTCAAGGAATTTGCAAAGGGCCATACTGTCAGCCTGGAACAGAAAAGTTCAGGCTCTGGACTTACCAATGTCCTTGTCCCCTTCCGTTCGCAAGAGCCTCCGCTGGTGGTTGGTTCCCCAGAATCTGGAAAGAGGGAAATCCTTCAGTCCGATTTCTTGGAAGGTGGTCACTACAGATGCCAGCCTTATAGGCTGGGGAGCAGTACTGGAGCAATGGTCTCTCCAGGGCAGATGGTCGGATGCGGAAAAGGCCCTGCCCATCAATCTCTTAGAGATACGAGCAGCCCGGTATGCCCTAGTAGCATGGACATCCAAACTCCAAGGGTCCCCTGTCAGAATTCAATCAGACAATGCCACAGCAGTGGCATATATCAATCATCAGGGGGGCACCAGGAGTCGTGCAGCCCAGAGGGAAGTAAATTACATCCTGAGATGGGCGGAAAGATATGTCCCAGCCATATCTGCGGTATTCATTCCAGGAGTGGAGAATTGGAAGGCGGACTTTCTAAGTCGCCAACAATTATGCCCAGGGGAATGGTCCCTTCATCCCGAGGTTTTCCGGACAATATGTCAGCGGTGGGGAACACCGGATGTAGATCTGCTAGCATCCAGATTCAACGCAAAAGTGGACAGGTTTGTCTCTTGGACAAGGGATCCCCTAGCTTGCGGCTCGGGTGCCCTAGTGTTCCCTTGGGATCAGTTCAAGCTGATATATGCATTCCCACCGCCACAATTGTTACCTCGATTACTCCGCAGAATCAGGGTAGAAAAGAAACCAGTGATTCTGGTGGCTCCAGCGTGGCCCCGAAGAGCATGGTACGCGGAGATTGTAAAGATGTCTGTGGGGAGTCCTTGGACCCTCCCACATCGTCCGGACCTGCTTTCGCAAGGACCGATATACCACCCTTCCTTACCAGCCCTAGGTTTGACGGCCTGGCTATTGAAGCCCACATTCTAAAAAAGAGAGGGCTCTCTAATGCTGTGGTATCTACCATGATCAATGCCAGGAAGCCGGTATCCAGGCAGATCTACTATAGAATCTGGAAGGCGTACATCGCCTGGTGTGAGGCCAAGAAATGGCATCCACGTAAATACGTAATAGGTAGGATTCTGGACTTCCTACAATGGGCTGTAGATAGGAAGCTTGCCTTGAGTACTATCAAGGGTCAGATTTCGGCCTTGTCAATATTTTTTCAAAGGCCCTTGGCTTCGCATTCACTAGTCAAAGCCTTTATACAAGGAGTGATGCGTATTAGTCCTCCGGTTAATATTCCCATATGTCCATGGGATCTAAACTTGGTTCTGTCGGTTCTACAGAAACAACCATTTGAACCATTACAGCATATTTCCCTGGTTCTTCTCACCAGGAAATTGATTTTTCTAGTAGCCATTTGTTCGGCTAAAAGAGTGTCGGAATTAGCAGCTATGTCCTGTAGGGAGCCATATCTGGTTATCCATAAGGACAGAGTAGTGTTACGTCCTCATCCAGCCTTTCTTCCTAAGGTGGTATCGAGGTTTCATTTGAACCAAGATGTGGTTCTTCCTTCTTTTTTCCCCAAACCTACTTCGGTAGAGGAAAAGTTATTGCATTCTTTGGATGTAGTAAGAGCAGTTAAAGCTTATCTAAAAGCCACTGCTCAGATTCGCAGAACGGATACTTTGTTTATTCTGCCGGAAGGCCCCAGAAGGGGTCAGGCAGCGTCAAAATCTACTTTAGCCAAGTGGATTCGACAGGTCATAATGCAAGCCTATGGCTTGAGAAGGAGACCGCCTCCGTTCAAAGTTAGGGCGCACTCCACGAGAGCAGTTGGAACTTCATGGGCAGTGCATCACCAGGCCTCCCTGGCTCAAATCTGTAAGGCCGCAACATGGTCTTCAGTACACACGTTTACTAGGTTCTACCAGGTGGACGTTAGAAGTCAGGAGGATGTCGCCTTTGGGCGCAGTGTGTTGCAGGCCGCAAAAGATCCTCATGTCTGATAGCGCTCAGCTTATATATGGTGTATCCCCCCCCTCGTTGGGCATTGCTTTAGGACATCCCATTAGTAATGACTATGTCGCTCTGTGTCCCGTGATGTACGAGAAAGAAAATAGGATTTTTATAACAGCTTACCTGTAAAATCCTTTTCTTGGAGTACATCACGGGACACAGAGCTCCCACCCCTCTTTGGGGACACTTATTGCTTTGCTACAAAACTGAGGTGCTCCCGGATGGGAGGGGCTTATATAGGGGAGGGTACTTCCGGTTTTGGAAGTTGCCAGTGCCAGCACCTGAAGGTATCTATATAACCCATTAGTAATGACTATGTCGCTCTGTGTCCCGTGATGTACTCCAAGAAAAGGATTTTACAGGTAAGCTGTTATAAAAATCCTATTTTTCGGATCCTTAGAGAGTTCTTTGCCATGAGGTGCCATGTTGAACTTCCAGTGACCAGTATGAGAGAGTGAGAGCGATAATACCAAATTTAACACACCTGCTCCCTATTCACACCTGATACCTTGTAACACTAACGAGTCACATGACACCGGGGAGGGAAAATGGCTAATTGGGCCCAATTTGGACATTTTCTCTTAGGGGTGTACTCACTTTTGTTGCCAATGGTTTAGACATTAATGGCTGTGTGTTGAGTTATTTTGAGGGGGCAGCAAATTTATACGGTTGTACAAGCTGTACACTCACTACTTTACATTGTAGGAAAATTTAATTTCTTCAGTGTTGTCCCATGAAAAGATATAATAAAATATTTACAAAAATGTGAGGGGTGTACCCCAGTACAATCAGTGATCAAAGGTAGCAGCACCACCAGTCGTGCTTCAATAACCAATATGTGAAAATCCACCACCGAAAGGTATAATGTGCTTAACACTGAGTTAACAGCGCTTATATGGAACCTTATATGGAACCAGAGTATGAAGTTCAGAAGGCAGCTCTGAGGGTCTCGCGCCTTAGCCTCGTGACAGGACCACTGTTCAAAGTGTTGTCGTGCATTATGTTGGATCATAGAAATAAAAAAAGCCTCCACATAGTGTAAAACTGTAGCTTGACTTGTTCTGTTGCCCAACTATTTATTTATTTCTTCTTTCAGTTCCAGCTGAATCGACTTTATAAGTTTATTGAGCAGAAAGGAGAGCTCCATGAGCTGGCGGCAATGATGGCCTCTCTGACAAAGCAGAAATCGGGGGTTGGCGTCCTGGCAAAGCAAGGCCTGAAGGACCTAGAGGAGATCATTGGACTAGTTAAGAGGCTGGGCATTAAGTCTCAGGTAAGAATCTACTGAAACTAGGAAATGTTATGAACATGTACAGTACTAAAAATAAGGGATAGTGTCTTTTTTCAAAAGCATCCTATCATAGCATTCTTTTACTAATTTGTACTAGAGGAAGGACAGTGTGTATCTTTTTTTTATTTTTATAGAACCAATCATAATTGAGCGTATACACAACTCTGAAAATAAAGGTTTAAATTATTAGAACTATATATGGTCTTATGAAAAATGCCCACCCTTATAGTATTTAGTCCAACTTGAGTGGGCGAGAGGTCATCTAAAGTCTTTGGCCACATGGAAGCAAAGAAAAATTAGAATGGTGCTTGTCTGCTCAGATACCTAGCTCTGCCTCATGGGGACAGGGTCAGAGACCTCAGCCGCATGTAAGATCCAGGTTTCTTGGTGTTGGGATTCTTGAATAAGCTACGGTGAGTTACAACTGGTTGAGAATTTAGAAGCCAACTTTTTGTTTTTTATTTTGGATAGAGTAGGGAATGGTTAATTTCCTCTATGAAGTTATTTTTTGATATCTGTGTTCTGGGGGGGGATATTCCTTCACTTTTTGTCTTGAAGATGGAATAGGAAATAAGATGAAATCATCACAGAATTGGGGAAATTTTCCTCTTGGATAATTGTTACCCCAGAACATTTGTCCCCATTGGAAGTTTTTCCATCTTCTCTTGCTTTCATGAAAACAATCTCATACACTTTCTGTCTCCGTGACATTGATCATCAGGAGTGCCATTGCTGACCTGGTTGACTAATTGTCTTACTGATTTTTGACTTCAATCCTTTTCTAAGTCACTGACTCAGAAGACATTTGCAGTATATAAAACCAGAGCTACTTATCTGCATTTCTCTAGTTCTGGGTTAGTGACCTTCAACATTTTGGAGCAAGAGGATCAGTATTATAGCCAGGCAGCTAGCATTTTCATGAGGTGTCCAGCAATGTCAGCTTCTTGCTATCGGGAGCTTTCCAATCATGTGACAGCCAATTACAGCAGTCACATGATCATAGACCCCGTCTCCTGGCATCTGAAACCCCTTAAAGGGCCAGGAGGCGCTGACTCCAAGGGGTTAATTATTTCTAGACTATTCCTATTATCTGAACAATCTTGAAGTTTGTAAACTTTGTGAAGATCCCCACATTTACTTAGGCCCCATGCACACTGGGCTTAAAATAACGTCTGTTCTCTTTGGAGTAAAAAACGCTCATATAAATACTTTAAATAGCACTTCAAAAACAAGAGGGAAAGAGACACGGTGTGATCACTAAGGAGGGGGGGTGGGAGGGGGGAGGTGGACATCTATAAGGGTATAGATGTACGCTGAGTGGGTGAGAGGAGGGGATGTGTGTAGAGTGGAGGTCACTGGTACAGCCCCTAGGGTAGGCCCAGCTGGGCAAAGGGGGAGAGGGTGGGGGAGGAAGGAGAGAGGGAGGGAAGTAAAGGGGGATAGGGGGGGGGGAGGTGGGATAGGGGAGGGGGAAGGAATAGGGGGAAGCAGGATAAGGGAGGGGAGGGGAGGGGAGACACATTACAATCAAAAATCAGGAGATACGATTTTGAAAATGATTCACAACTACAAACACAAGCATGGACATATAAGTTTTTCAAATACACTAGATGGTATAAAAACACTATTTGTAAGCCTTTGGGTAACACTGCCAATATTAGGTTAATTTTATATAGGTATATATATTCTGGGTTTGATGGTAATTTATTTAGAGGAGCATTTTTTTTATTTGCACAAGTACTACCTTGTTTTTCTCAATGGCCAACGTAAATAAAATGGGCATATTACTTATGACATGGAATGTTAGGGGGTTGGGGGATAAGGTCAAGAGAGATGCAATGTTTAAATACTTCGGTAGATTGCAACCGCAGATAATTTGTCTCCAGGAAACACACATGCGACCTGAATCTGTCCACCTGTTGCGTTCACGAAAATACCCGACGCAATATCATTCCATGTACTCCTCTTACTCCAGGGGAGTCAGTATTCTGGTGTCTGTTAATGTCCCCTTTGAATGCATTCAGCAACAGGTGGATAGAGAGGGCAGATATGTATTTTTGCTGTGTAAGCTTAACAGGTTATTATGTATTGTTGCTGCGATTTATATTCCTCCGCCATTCTCGGAGGCACCTCTTAGAAAGTTGGCGCAACTTATGGCATTTATTCCCAGAGGTCCCGGTGCTAGCGTTGGGGGATTATAATAATACCCTAGATCCAGGACTGGATAGAATGCAACTGGTTTCTAGAGGGGCAAGGTCAACAGTCGGTAGGACAGCCTTTGCCTCCTTGCTCTCTGAATTGGGACTACACGATGTCTGGCGGGAGAGACATGATGGGGAGAGATGCTATTCGTGCCATTCTGCTTCACATGGTGGACTCTCCCGGATCGACATGGGTCTAGGAAACAAGGTTTTAATGCAGAGGGTAAGGGACTCCGCCTATGAGCCAAGATTATTGTCAGATCACTCTCCATTTTGGGTACAGCTAGATATTACTGCTACATCGGGCCGCCCATTGTGGAAAGTGAACCCTTTTTGGCTGACCCTGTTCCCGTCCCCAGATGAGACCGTGGGGGCATTGCAGGAATTCTTATATTTTAACAAGGGATCGGCTAGTGCAGCGGTTGTATGGGACTCACTTAAAGCTTTCTTGAGGGGACGTCTCATTAGAGAAATTACAGGTATTAAAAAAGGCTCTGGGGGGCGTGGCCTGACATAGCATGGAGTAGGACGTGCATGATTTGAGCTCCGTCCAATACTCCTGTACAGCCCATCCTGCTCTTCAGTGTCATCCTGCACCAGCCCAGCGGGACCCCCTGGGGACCCTGAACATCCGTGGCCGCAAATCCACCATCCTCCGCTCGTACGGCGGCCTCCGCAGGGCGCGATCCCGATCGCGGGTGCCGCATTTAGGAAAGCCCGCGGCTTCGGCCTAGCCCTGGAAGTCGGTGGCCATCTTGCTCCACCCGACCTGCCGCCTGTGCTGCTTCCTGGCCCTCCTGCTCTCAGGTAACAGCCTGCAGAGGCCCACCGAGTCCCCCTGAGGACCCCACACACCCACAGAGGCGGATCTATCAGCCTCTGACTGCGCGGCCGCCGCGTTTAGGAAAGGCCCCGGCTTCGGCCTAGTGCTGGTCGGCGGCCATCTTGCTTCACCCGGCCTGCTGACTAGTGACTCTTCCCGGCCCACCAGCCCTACAGCTCCCTACCATTCGGTATAGCCTGAGCTGCCTGCTTTGGAGGGGGGAGGGATCACAGCGGATACCTGCCATGACTCCGCCAAAAACGCCAAAGGCCACCCTGGCGAAATTGGACCAGTACCGCCGCCAGGAGGAGGAAAGAGATGGCGGCGCCGCAGGCGGTGAGCAGGACGCAACGGGAGGCGACACAGCTAAACTGCTCGAGGCGATCACATACTGCCGGACGTCTCTGACGGCGCAAATAGAGGGGGTCAAGGTGGACCTTTCACTCATGCGACAAGACTTCCAAAAACTTCGTGAGCGTGTCACGACAGCGGAAACCCACATTGGAGAGGTGGAGGACACCGTTACGCCACTCCAAGTCAGCTCGGATCGAATGCAGCTCCAAATCAATCAGATTCTAAGCAAGCAAGATGATATGGAAAATAGGCTCCGGAGGTGCAACCTCCGTTTCATCGGGCTCCCCGAGGGAGCTGAGGGCAAAGATCCTACCACCTTCTTGGAGAAACTCCTTGTTGACACCTATGGCCGCGAGGCCTTCTCCCCCACCCTGGCGGTGGAGAGGGCTCATCGTATGCCTGCCAGATCTCCTCCTCAAGGCTTCATGGAGGCGAAGAGGAGGCTCCGGATACAACATCTTAAATACTCTATGCTATTTCCAGCTCGTCTTAGAGTCGAAAGGGACGGCCGTGTGTTCTTCTTTGAGGATTCTCAGGAAGTCATTGCCTGGTTGGAGCGTCCGGGGCCCGCCAGAGGGGTGGCGGAGTGACCTGACCGAGCATGTTCATCAGCACTATTAATTGCCTGTCATCATCACCAGCACACTATACGCCGCAGCGGGAGTCTGCAAATCCTGGTATGTTACCCCCTTTTGTTGTCTCCCCTTTACTGCCCGCGGCGCATACCCTATTGCTCCTTACCCCTGGGACCCCCTTTTGCCTTCCCCTACTATAATCCTCTTTCAATTGTAACCTGCAGAGGGGGTCTCCCATACTCAGGGCCCCCACTGACTGGTTGATCCATGTAACTACCCTGGAGACTGTAATTGCGGAGCACAATCAGTCCTACACTCCACATGCCTAACACAGCAAATTTTTGTCCCCCAGCAACCGGAACACGCATCTCTTTATTATGTGACTGCGGAACTTTATATACCATCGACCCCACACTGTACTTCTGGTTCACAGTACAAGAAGAGCCTGTTGCTCTTTATTTGCGGGCATTGGATCTTCCACACCTCCCATGTGAGGCGATTGCTGCAGATCTTTTACGTAACAGCAAGATATTTTGGTTTTATCTGCTACCGGTTGTTACTTTCTTTTGGTTTTGGGAACATACCCGCATCAGTTGGGGAAGATGCAGGGTGAGGAGGGGGGAGGGGGAGGTTCGTTTTTTCTTGATGGAATGCAATACAACGAAGTGCATGCTAACATTGATACTGCATAGATGGCAAACCTTGTATTCATGTAATGCTACTGTCCCACGATATGTTTTAATGTTTGAATTATGGCATCGATAAAACTGCTCACTTGGAATGTGCGTGGGCTTGGGGACAAGGTAAAGAGATCTGCAGTTTTCTCATTTCTCAAAAAACAACGAGCCGACATTGTGGTGTTAGTGGAGACACACGTTGAGGGTCGGCTCCAGATGGCACTCCGCCGGCCATGGATTGGGTGGGCATATCATTCGTCCCACGCCCGCGGAGTCTCAGTTTTGATTGCCAAGACGGTACATTTTGAGCTGTGTGATGTTCAGTCTGACCCACAGGGGCGCTATGTCTTTCTTTCGGTTAAATTGTATGGTGAACCTTTCCTACTGATGGCATTCTATGTAGCTCCACCAGTTAATTCTACTATACTCACAGAGGGCTTGCTATATATGACTCGTCATCCTTCGATTCAGGCGGTGCGGCTGGGGGATTTTAACGCTACGTTGAACCCTACATTAGACAAACTGTCGCCCTCGCCATTATCTACTACAGCTCCAACCCACACTAGATTCTCCCGACTTATCTCTTCCTTTAATCTCACTGACACCTGGCGTTTTAAATTCCCGCTCACTCGAGCTTACTCCTGTTTCTCAACTACCCATAACACCATGTCCCGTATAGATTTTATATTCATTTCTAGTACCCTTGCCCCAAGATTACTGGGAGCTGAATTTGCCCCCAGATTACTTTCAGACCATAGCCCATATTTCATTAGCCTCTCCATCCCATTAGACAAACCGCCCCGTACGTGGCGCCTGAATCCGTTTTGGCTCACCCTGTTGTCGGAGGATGACGAGCTTGGTAACAGTTGGAGAACTTACTTTTTACTTTTTAGAGAATGACGGATCTGCATCCCCAGACGGTATAGTATGGGAAGCCTTCAAACTGCATGCACGTCTGACTCTGACCTTCTTTATCAACAGGCTGAAGGCTAATTCATCAGCCATACTGGATGGGGCAATGCGGGATCTGTCCTCCTCTGAACAGGGATACATGTCGAACCCCTCTCCTGATGGAGCTGCCCGACTCAGGTTACAAACCAGGGTGGTTAATCAGCTACAACACGAGACGGCCAGGAAAAAACTTTTCTTTGCCAGACAAAAATTGTATGAACATGGGGAGAGAGCGGGTAAACTGTTGGCCTACTTAGCACATAGTGAGGATAGACCCCCTACTGTCATTTCCCTCACTGGTCCTAATGGGGAAAAGATTACGGAACCCCAGGCTGTCACTTCCAGATTTAGGGACTTCTTTTCTCAACTCTATACGTCCCAGGTTTCTACCACTGACTCTCAATTGGAAGATCTACTGGCGGAAATCATCTTTCCACAGCTAGACGATGCCCAAATGGCTATGCTAGACGCACCTCTTACACTCGACGAAATAACCACAGCGATTGGGAGCTTCGCCAGATCCAAGGCCCCGGGTTCGGATGGGTTGCCCATAGAATTTTACGCCCAATACATCGAGATACTTGCCCCCAAGTTATTGTCCCTCTTCAACCATCTATTTGACAATTTCACCTTACCCCCATCGATGGGCGAGGTGGTAATTATCCTCATACCTAAGCCAGGCAAGGACCCAGGCCTCCCGGAATCTTATAGACCAATATCGCTCCTCCAGGTAGACATAAAGATTCTGGCTAAAGTACTTGCCCTACGCCTTAACCAAGTGATTCTAACTCTGATCCATGCTGACCAAGCTGGATTTATGCCGGGGCGTAACACCTCCTTCAACCTCAGAAAATTGCATATTAACTTACAAGCGACACATACTAATGTTGGGTCCCGGGTGGTGGTGGCTTTGGATACTGCCAAGGCCTTTGACTCAGTGGAGTGGGGGTACCTTTGGGGATGCCTCCGTGGCTTTGGTTTTGGACCTAAATTTATTAAGTGGGTTCAATTATTATATCTGGCACCCAGGGGTAAAGTAGTGGCCAACGGGAGGGCCTCCCAGACATTTGACTTATCCAGGGGCACTAGACAGGGCTGCCCACTGTCTCCGCTCCTCTACGCCTTGGCGGCGGAGCCCCTTGCAATCTCCATTAGAGAGGACCCCGAGATTCAGGGTCTCTGCCTTGGTTCCCTGACTGAAAAAATTAGCTTATACGCAGACGACACGCTACTATACCTGGCCGACTCTGCCACATCTCTTCGGAAGGCGTTACATACAATTGAACACTTTGGCCAGTTCTCTGGCCTTAAAATTAATTGGGAGAAATCTCAAATATTGCCTATGGATAGTTTCCCCTCTCCCAAGCTACAGGCACAGTTACCACTCCAGCGAGTGAACACTATCAAATATCTTGGAGTATTGGTGAATAGAACACCGGCTGACTATATATCCCTGAACATAGAACCCCTTTTCGATCTCATCAAGTCTAGAACCCAGGTATGGGCGAGACTACCGCTCGGCGTGTGGGGCCGCATTAACATTGTTAAAATGATATTATTTCCTAAAATATTGTATATACTCTGGCACACACCCGTATACTTACCCTTGAAATTTTTCAAGTCAATGGAGGCTATACTCAAGACATTTATTTGGGGTACCAACAGACACAAGCTGGCCTGGAGAGTCCTTAAGAACCCTACTGACCTAGGTGGAACAGCCCTCCCTGACTTAAATCTTTATTACCTTGCGTCCCAACTGTCTCAACTATACCACATAGATAAAACCGACAGACTCAGATTCCTCACCCTCCTCTGTCCACGGTGGGCACAACTGACCACTGACCCACTCACTGCAATTGCAGTGGGACATAGTGGGAATAACTCCAATAGAGACCGTGGGTCCCTATTGTACCAATATAGGCGCGTATGGGACATCACCACTAAAACATTAACGACCCCTAAACACAACAATTATACCCCCTTATGGCACAATAGACTACTCTGAGTTTCTCTTGATCCCTGACACAGAGATATGGTGCGAATATGGAATATATTATTTGCACCACATAATTTCCGATGGCACACTTAAAAACTTTGAGGACCTCCAAAATGAGTTCCTGCTGCCCAATTCTATGCTTTTTAGATTCTTCCAGGTGCGTCACGCAGCCCAAGCTCAGTTTCCCCAGCCTTTGCCACAATCTACGCCCAATGTTATTATGGCAGTGGTTAAGGGTGTGGACCCGCGAAAGCTGATCTCTGATTTTTATGTCATGCTTCTCACCCCATCATCTACCACGCTAGCTTACAGCCTTAAACCAAGATGGGAAAGAGAGGTGGGCCCACTGGAGGATGAGGAGTGGAGTGAAGCACTAGACTCGTGCAAGACTGTATCCCCCAAGCTCTCTGACAGGCTGACCCAGTTATACGTGGTGCACCGAGCGTATCTCACCCCCCTAAGAATCGCCCGCTTTAGACGACAGTTTTCTACCTTGTGCACAATGTGTAACCAAGCGACGGGCACATTCTTCCATCTACTCTGGGCGTGCCCGGTCCTTCAGGGTCTGTGGAAGCAGATTGTTGACTTCCTCCATGATGACATGGGATCCCCATTGACCCTGCACCCCAAACAATGCTTACTGGGGATATTCCCCGACTCTGAGATGGACAAATTCACTAAAACATTCTTGCATGAAACATTGTTTAATGCTAGAAAAATTATAGCCAGACAGTGGATGAGACCCACTCCCCCCAGCTTCAACGATTGGAAACTAGATATAAATAACACTCTTCCCTACAAAAAGTTCATATACATCAACAGAGGTTGTCCAGATAAGTACTACAAAATCTGGGATCGATGGCTTGAGTCCGCAGACACATGCACTGATGGTCCGTAATACTATACATCCTTCTAGCGTGCAATTCCATGAATAGCGTGGACATAGGGTTTTCCACTTATTGATAGTCACTGAATCCAGTGTTCAATCTGAACAAGTTTTTTGATCTACTGTGCCTATATATGTATAAGCCACATTTCTTTGTTTTATGCATTTCTCCAGTATTGCCTTGTAACTTGCAGAATTATGTTCCAAATGTAAATTGTTCAATAAAAACTTTTCTTTTTCGTACATCACGGGACACAGAGCGACTTAGTCATTACTAATGGGTTATATAGATACCTTCAGGTGCTGGCACTGGCAACTTCCAAAACCGGAAGTACCCTCCCCTATATAAGCCCCTCCCATCCGGGAGCACCTCAGTTTTTTGCCAGTGTCTAAGGTGTTGGCCAAAGAGTAACATGTGTTTTCACTGGGCTTGCGTACAGGTTCTTTTACGGGCCTTAGTAAGCTGTTCCGGATCCGACCAAAAAAGCTTCATAGCTAAACGGTCGGTACCCGGGCCTTGCAGCAGAAGAGCAAGGTTTTGCCTGTAATGCCTCTCTTAGGAGGGCTGGACCCTGGGATCCAGAGCTCTGGTCATACCCACGACCAAGATGTTGTCTGTGCAGGGTGCTATACAGGTCCAGGGGAGTGGAATCCTTGGGAACCCGGTCCCTGAAGGTTTAATTACAATGCCTGCCGTGATAGGTGAAGTTTGGGCTTCTGTGGACCAAACAAAGTCCTGCGGCGGGGAACAGGTAAGTGGGGGCCCCCAGGAACTTGGTTCTATTGGAGGACCCCCAAGCCTAATTTGTCTTTCTGTCTGTTACCTAACGGTATTCCCGCTAATATCTGTGTATGCCTGTAACTACTGGAAAATGTAAAATTTTAATAGTAGTCAAGAAGAAAAAAAAAAAAAAAAGGAGACCGCGGTACCTGTGTTAAACCACTAGAGGCCGCTGTGGTCCATTTTTCTTGTCATAGGGATCTTTGGCTTTTTCAAGTCAAAAGATCCAGGCAGTTGGTAAGTTTCTCTGCGGGAATCCACTTCCTCTGCCCTGTTGCTGCGCTCATCCACCGCACAGGCCCTCCGGCAAAAAGGGCCCTGGCTCCTAGTCCCTGCTTGATTTCAAAAAAGAGCGCCAAAGGAGCACGGGCACGCGCGTGTGCACGCGCCTCCTATGAAGGAAGAGGGGCGGGCGGGTGGATGACGCTCGATGCGCGCCGCGGCGCTTCTGCGCATGTGCAGGCGTCCCAGCATGGATAAAAAGACACGGTACAAGTGTCAGCTGGATGCAAACAGAGCTAGCAACAAAACGGTGGCACACAGGCGGTTGATGCAGGCATCCCCATAGAAAGGCACTTTAGTGGACACCAGCTGGTATATAGCAGCAACTGTGTTAGACTATTACCAGCAAAATTGGTGTATGACAACGGGAATACCTCAGCTTTGTGCTTAAAGGATATGTCGTCCAGACGCTCCGGAAATAAGTCTTCCAGGAAGCCAAAGGGGTCTCCATCGGGCTCTGAGGATTTTGG
The DNA here is from genome assembly GCA_029206835.1 of Rana muscosa. NCBI lineage: Eukaryota > Metazoa > Chordata > Amphibia > Anura > Ranidae > Rana > Rana muscosa. The sequence continues at coordinate 147,675,478 of CM055126.1, read as the reverse complement.
GCATGCTTGTACTGCACCAATCTCCCCTGAAAATTCAGAGGTCAGTAGCCGTAGGAACCCCGCAGGAGTGCCTGGTGCTGCGGCTGTCCCCAGTCCACCTGCTCCTGTATATATAACAGAGGAGGTTTTATCCTCAACTCTGGGAGGATTGGAAGAGAGATTAACAGCATTGATCGCTGCTTCCCTGTCACAGGGAAAGCGCGTCCGATCTCCGTCTCCTCCTTCAGAGTGCCTGTTAGTGGAGGAACAGCCCCACACAGAGATCGACCTACCTGAAGGGGATCAGGATGAGGTTGATTCGGTTATAGAGGAATCAACAGTGGAAGAACCTTTCTCAGCATCTCAGGCTGAAAGATTATGGGTTCAGTCTCTGACTAACATGGTCCGATCAGCATTTAAAATGCCTCTGGCGGAACCATCAACCACTACGGTTTCCTCGCTGGGGTCGCTGAAAGCTCCCCAGGCTGTCTGTTCCTTCCCATTCCCCCCTTATTGGAAGGGCTTATTTACCAGGATTGGGAGCATCCTGATAAAATATTTACTCCCCCCAAGAGATTTCCAGTGATCTATCCCATGGAGGATAAGTTCATAAAAAAATGGAGGGTCCCTACAGTGGACGCAGCCATCTCTTGTGTGAATAAATCACTGACATGTCCAGTAGATAATGTTCCAATGTTCAAAGACCCAATAGATAAAAAATTGGAGTCTTTACTAAAATCTGCTTTCTCTACAGCAAGCATGGTGACACAACCTGCAGTAGCAGCGATTGGAGTCTGCCAAGCAGTGAAAGATCAGTTGAAACAAGTCTTAAGGGACTTACCAGATCAGCAGGCTCTTGCCCTAGCTGACCTACCTAGAGCCTTGTGTTTTGCGGTGGACGCCATAAAGGATACAATCCAACAGGCCTCCCGCTTTACGCTGTCTGTAGTACATATGCGTAGGCTTCTATGGCTCAAAAACTGGTCTGCTGAAGCTCCCTGTAAGAAATTGCTGATTAGCTTCCCATTTCATGGAGAACGCTTATTTTGAGAAGATCTGGACAAGTATATTCAGAAAATTTCTGCCGGTAAAAGTTCACTCTTGCCGGTTAAGAACAAGAGTAGAAGTCCTTCTTTTAAGAGGCCTACTTCTCCAGTCCCTGGCACATCGGCTGTGAAACAGTTCCGACGGCCTCCGCGGTCAAATTCAGGGGGCAGAAATCAGGGACAATCACAGGGTAACAAGAAACCCTGGGTCAAGAGAGGTACAAAACCTCCCCCCAAGTCATGAAGGGTTGCCCCCACTCAATCGGGTGGGGGGAAGACTTCAGTTGTTCGCAGAGACCTGGCGGGACACCATCAGAGACAGATGGGTGATCTCCGCAGTAAGTCTGGGATACAAGCTGGAGTTAAAAGACACTCCTCCTGCCCATTTTATGAGGTCAAACGTGCCAAACGATCCCCAGAAGAGAGGATCCCTCCTTCTGGCACTAGAACAACTATTGCTCCAAGGTGTAATGAAGGTTCCCTTGGAAGAAAGCGGGTTCGGGTTTTACTCGAACCTTTTCACAGTCCCCAAACAAATGGGGACGTGAGGCCCATATTAAATCTAAAAGGGCTAAACAAGTTCCTACATATCAGGACTTTTCAGATGGAGTCGATCCGATCGGTGGCCACCGCCCTACAAGGGCGGGAATGGTTAGCCTCGATCGACATAAAGGATGCTTATCTGCATATTCCCATCTTTCCGGCCCACCAGAAATTTCTACGCTTTGTAGTAGAAGGACGCCATTTTCAGTTCAGAGCCTTACCTTTCGGTCTGGCCACAGCACCACGAGTGTTCACAAAAATTCTGGCCCCACTATTGGCCAATCTAAGAACACGGGGTGTAACGATAATGGCATATTTAGACAACCTGCTACTAATAGACCACTCAGTGGAAAAGCTGGAAGTAGCTATTCACAAGACAATCAAGTATCTGGAATATCACGGTTGGATTATCAACCGGGACAAGTCAGCTCTAAGACCAGTCAAAAGTCTGGAATACTTAGGGCTAAGGCTGGATTCAAATCAGAGAAAGATTTTCTTACCTCCAGAGAAGGTGTCGTCTTTAAAAGATTTGACCCACTTAGTGGGTACAAAAAGAAAACCATCCATACGCCTGTGCATGAGGCTGCTGGGAAAAATGGTGGCTTCATTCGAAGCAGTACCCTACGGTCAATTCCATTCAAGGAACTTGCAGAGGGCCATACTGTCAGCCTGGAACAAAAAAGTTCAGGCTTTAGACTTACCAATGTCCCTGTCCCCTTCCGTTCGCAAGAGCCTCCATTGGTGGTTGGTGCCCCAGAATCTGGAAAAAGGGAAACCCTTCAGTCCGGTTTCTTGGAAGGTGGTCACTACAGATGCCAGCCTCATAGGCTGGGGGGCAGTACTGGAGCAATGGTCTCTCCAGGGCAAGTGGTCAGAAGCAGAGAAGGCCCTGCCCATCAATCTCTTAGAGATACGAGCAGCCCGGTATGCCCTAGTAGCATGGACATCCAAACTCCAAGGGTCCCCTGTCAGAATTCAATCAGACAATGCCACAGCAGTGGCATATATCAATCACCAGGGTGGCACCAGGAGTCGTGCAGCCCAGAGGGAAGCGAATTGCATCCTGGAATGGGCAGAAAGATATGTCCCAGCCATATCCGCGGTTTTCATCCCAGGAGTGGAAAATTGGAGAGCGGACTTTTTAAGTCGCCAGCAATTATGCCCGGGGGAATGGTCTCTTCACCCTGAGGTTTTCCAGGCAATATGCCAGCGGTGGGGAACACCGGATGTAGATCTGCTAGCATCCAGATTCAACGCAAAGGTGGACAGATTTGTGTCTCGCACAAGGGATCCCCTAGCTTGCGGCTCGGATGCCCTAGTGTTCCCTTGGGATCAGTTCAAGCTGATATATGCATTCCCACCGCCACAATTGTTACCGCGATTAATCTGCAGAATCAGGGTAGAAAAGAAACCAGTGATTCTGGTGGCTCCAGCGTGGCCCCGAAGGGCATGGTACGCGGAGATTGTAAAAATGACAGTGGGGAGTCCTTGGACCCTCCCACATCGTCCGGACCTGCTTTCGCAAGGACCGATATACCACCCTTCCTTACCAGCCCTAGGTTTGACGGCCTGGCTATTGAAGCCCACATTCTAAAAAAGAGAGGGCTCTCTAATCCTGTGGTATCTACCATGATCAATGCCAGGAAGCCGGTATCCAGGCAGATCTATTATAGGATCTGGAAGGCGTACATCACGTGGTGTGAGGCCAAGAAATGGCATCCACGTAAGTACGTAATAGGTAGGATTCTGGACTTCCTACAGTGGGCTGTAGATAGGAAGCTTGCCTTGAGTACTATCAAGGGTCAGATTTCGGCCTTGTCAATATTTTTTCAAAGGCCCTTGGCTTTGCATTCATTAGTCAAAGCTTTCATACAAGGAGTGATGCGTATTAGCCCTCCGGTTAGTATTCCCATATGTCCATGGGACTTAAACCTGGTTCTGTCGGTTCTACAGAAACAACCGTTTGAACCATTGCAACACATTTCCTTGGTTCTTCTCACCAGGAAATTGATTTTCTTAGTAGCCATTTGTTCGGCTAAAAGAGTATCGGAATTAGCCGCCTTGTCCTCTAAGGAGCCATATCTGGTTGTCTATAAGGACAGAGTAGTATTACGTCCTCATCCAGCCTTTCTTCCTAAGGTGGTATCGAGGTTTCATTTGAACCAAGATGTGGTTCTTCCTTCTTTTTTTTTCCCAAACCTACCTCGGTAGAGGAAAAGTTATTGCATTCTTTGGATGTAGTAAGAGCAGTTAAACCTTATCTAAAAGCCACTGCTCAGATTCGTAGAACGGATACTTTGTTTGTTCTGCCGGAAGGCCCCAGAAAGGGTCAGGCAGCATCAAAATCTACTTTAGCCAAGTGGATTCGACAGGTCATAATACAAGCCTATGGCTTGAGAAGGAGACCGCCTCCGTTCAAAGTTAGGGCGCACTCCACAAGAGCAGTTGGAACTTCATGGGCAGTGCATCACCAGGCCTCCCTGGCTCAAGTCTGTAAGGCCGCAACATGGTCTTCAGTACACACGTTTACTAGATTCTACCAGGTAGACGTTAGAAGTCAGGAGGATGTCGCCTTTGGGCGCAGTGTGTTGCAGGCCGCAAAAGATCCTCATGCCTGATGGCGCCCAGCTTATGTATAGTGTATCCCTCCCCTCATTTGGCATTGCTTTGGGACGTCCCATTAGTAATGACTAAGTCGCTCTGTGTCCCGTGATGTACGAAAAAGAAAAAGGGATTTTTATAACAGCTTACCTGTAAAATCCTTTTCTTGGAGTACATCACGGGACACAGAGCTCCCACCCCTCTTTTTGGGACACTTATTGCTTTGCTACAAAACTGAGGTGCTCCCGGATGGGAGGGGCTTATATAGGGGAGGGTACTTCCGGTTTTGGAAGTTGCCAGTGCCAGCACCTGAAGGTATCTATATAACCCATTAGTAATGACTAAGTCGCTCTGTGTCCCGTGATGTACTCCAAGAAAAGGATTTTACAGGTAAGCTGTTATAAAAATCCCTTTTTTTCTCAAAAAAAAAAAAAAAAAAGGCTCTAGGAAATGAAATGAAAGCTAGAGAACAGGCACTGGTAGCAGACCCCTCCCAAGCTAATCATGACTCCTGGAATGAGGCGCAATCTTTATACAACTCTGTTTTGTTAACAGCAGCAGAGAAGAGGAGATATTTCCATCAGCAGAGTTATTTTAAGGAAGGGGAAAAAACGGGTCATCTTCTTGCCTTGGTGGCTAGGGAACAGCGGGACTCTTCTGGCATTCAGGCTATAAAAGTGGGGTCTGGGAAAACACATACTCTTGGCTCTGAAATCTTAGATGACTTCCATCAGTTTTATAGGGATTTATATTCCTCTAAAACTAATTATACGGAGTCAGAACTGGCCCGGTTTTTGCAAACTTGCCCGTTCCCCCAACTGTCAGAGGTAGATAGGGAGATGTTAAACCTCCCTATTACATTGACAGAATTGAAAGATTCCCTAGATGAAGCCCCGCACCATAAGTCTCCAGGCTCGGATGGATTACCGGCGGAGGTGTACTCCCAGTATAGAGAGATTCTTCTTCCACCCTTACTGGAGGCCATATCAGAGGCAGCGGAGACAGGTAGCCTGCCAGAAAGTATGCAAGAAGCTATAATAATATTACTCCCCAAGCCAGGCAAAGACAAGCTCCAGCTAGACTCTTATCGTCCGATCTCTTTATTGAATACGGATGTCAAGCTTTTGGCTAGAGTTCTGGCTACGAGACTATCCAAGGTGATTAAGCTGATCCATAGAGATCAATCTGGATTTATACCAACACGTTCAACGGCAGATAATATACGACGGCTGTACTTAAATTTACAGGTGCCGGTGGATAACCCGGGGGGTAGGGCCATTCTGTCGCTGGATGCTGCTAAAGCATTCGATAGTGTGGAGTGGCCCTACCTCCTGGAAATCCTGACAAGATTTGGATTGGGGAAGAAATTCATAACATGGGTGAAGGTGCTTTACTCCAAACCGAGAGCCAGACTCCGTATCAATAACAATCTTTCTTCCTCATTTGAGGTACATAGAGGTACCAGGCAGGGGTGTCCGTTATCCCCACTGCTGTTTGCTTTGGCAGTCGAACCCCTGGCGGTCTTGATTCGTACTGCGTCGGAGGTGGTCGGATTTCGTAGGGGTCAAAGGGAGGAAAAAATCTCCTTATATGCGGATGATGCACTTATTTATCTGGGGGATACGGCCGCATCGTTGCAAACAGTGATGGGTATCATAGGAGATTTCGGAGGTTTTTCAGGTTTCACTATAAACTGGTCTAAATCAACAATAATGCCCATAGATCCGTTGACAGAACCACTACCAGCTGGTGTGGAGCAGATCGCCATAACCAAGAACTTTAAATATTTGGGGGTAGTGGTATCCCCGGATCCAGCGGAATATCTTCAGCTGAATCTGGGCCCACTACTGGAAAGACAGAGAGGGAAATGCAATAGCTGGTGCAAGATCCCTCTGTCAGTGGTGGGATGGGCGAATTTAATAAAAATGGTATGGGCCCCACAGTTATTATATGTTTTTCACAACTCCCCTATGTGGATCCCAAATAAATGGTTCAAACGAATAGATACCCTGATGCGGGATTTGATATGGAAAAAAAAGATAGCCAGGATAAGCTTAACCACCCTGCAATATAGTAAGGACAGGGGGGGATTGGCAGTACCCCACCCCAAAATGTATTTTTTGGCCTCACAGTTCCAGCAGCTGGTGGGATGGGGCAGGGAAGGTTAAAGAGGATCCTACAAGTATCCTGGTGACTACGGTGGCTCCTACACTAAAGGCAGCATCTCATTTGGAGATGGACTTGCCCAGTATACCACACTCTGCACCTACGGGTATTCTCCTTAAAAAGGTCTGGGGGGAGATCCGGAAGGCCTTGAGGTTAAGGGGCCCACTGCCCTTTACCCCGATATGGCAAAACCCTAGATACCCAGAGTTACAGGACCTAGAGGGCTTTATCTCCTGGAAAGAGAGAGGGATTTGTTTTTTCTTTCTCGTACATCACGGGACACAGAGCGACATAGTCATTACTATGTGGGTTATATAGTTTACCTTCAGGTGCTGGCACTGGCAACTTCCAAACCGGAAGTACCCTCCCCTATATAAGCCCCTCCCATCCGGGAGTACCTCAGTTTTTTGCCAGTGTCTAAGGTGTTGGCCAAGAAGTAACATGTGTTTTTCACTGAGCTTGCGTACAGGTTCTTTTGGGCCTCAGTAAGCTATTCCGGATCCGACCAAAAAAGCTTCATAGCTAAACGGTCGGTACCCGGGCCTTGCAGAGAAGAGCAAGGTTTTGCCTGTAATGCTTCTCTTAGGAGAGCTGGACCCTGGGATCCAGAGCTCTGGTCATACCCACGACCAAGATGTTTTCTGTGCAGGGTGCTATACAGGTCCAGGGGAGTGGAATCCTTGGGAACCCGGTCCCTGAAGGTTTAATTATAATGCCTGCCGTGATAGGTGAAGTTTGGGCTTCTGTGGACCAAACAGAGTCCTGCGGCGAGGAAAAGGTAAGTGGGGGCCCTCAGGAACTTGGTTCTATTGGGGGACCCCCAAGCCTATTTTGTCTTTCTGCCTGTTACCTAAGGTATTCCCGCTAAATATTCTGTGCATGCCTGTTACTACTGAGAAAATGTAAAAAAAATTATAGTAGGCAAGAAAAAAAAAAAAAATGTAAGACCGCGGTACCTGTGTTAAACACTAGAGGCCGCTATGGTTCTTTTTTCTTGTAATGTGGATTTTTTTCTTCTGAAGTCAAATCCAGGCAGTTGGTAAGTTCTCTGCGGGAAGCTGTCTCCTCTGCCCTGTTGCTGCGCTCATCCATTCCCGGGCCCTGCGGCAGGGACCCTGGCTCCCATCTAGCTCCTTGTTTTTTCAAAAAAGGCGCCGAAGGCGCACGTGCCCGCGCCTCTCTATATAGAGGCGATCTGGAAAAAGGGGCGGAGCGGGTGGATGACGCTCGGTGTGCGCCGCGGCGCTACTACGCATGTGCGGGCGTCCAGCATGTTTAAAGGCAATCAAGCTGGCTATTGAAGTGCACAAACAGAGCTAGCAACAGTAAAAAGGCACACAGAGGCGGTTGATGCAGGCATCCCCTAGAAAGGCACTTTAGTAGACACCAACTGATATATAGCAGCAATTGTGCTAGACTATTCTCAGTAAAAGGGGTGTATTACGGCTGGAATACCTCAGCTTTGGGCTTAGGAATATGCCGTCCAGAAGCTCCGGAACTAAATCTTCCAGGAAGCGAAAGGGGTCTCCATCGGGCTCTGAGGATCTTGGGCATGCTTCTGCTGCACCAGTCTCCCCTGAAAATTCAGAGGTTAGTGACCGTAGAGACCCTGCAGGAGTACCTGGTACTGTGGCTGTCCTCAGTTCACCTGCTCCTGTGTATGTAACAGAGGAGGTTTTTTCCTCAGCTCTGGGAGGATTAGAAGAGAGATTGTCAACATTAATCGCTGCCTCCCTGTCACAGGGAAAGCACGCCCGATCTCCGTCTCCTCCTTCAGAGTACCTGTTAGCGGAGCAACAGTCCCATACAGGGATCGACCTGCCTGAAGGGGATCAGGAGGATGATTCTGTTATAGAGGAATCAACTGTGGAGGAACCTTTCTCAGCATCTCAAGCTGAAAGATTATGGGTTCAGTCTTTGACTAACAAGGTCCGATCAGCATTTAAAATGCACCTTGCGGAACCATCAACCACTACTGTCTCCTCGCTGGGGTCGCTAAAAGCTCCCCAGACTGTCTGTTCTTTTCCACTTCACCCTTTATTGGAAGGGCTCATGTACCAGGATTGGGAACATCCTGATAAAATATTTACTCCCCCCAAGAGATTTCCGGTGGTCTATCCCATGGAGGATAAGTTCATCAAAAAATGGAGGGTCCCTACAGTGGACACAGCCATCTCTTGTGTGAATAAATCACTGACATGTCCAGTGGATAATGTCCAAATGTTCAAGGACCCAATAGATAAAAAATTGGAGTCCTTATTAAAATTAAATCTGCTTTTTCTACAGCAGGCTTGGTGACACAACCAGCAGTGGCAGCTATTGGGGTCTGCCAAGCAGTGAAGGATCAGTTGAAACAAGTCTTAAAGGACTTGCCAGATCAGCAGGCCCTTGCCCTAGCTGATCTACCTAGAGCCTTATGCTTTGCGGTTGACGCCATAAAGGATTCAATCCATCAGGCCTCCCGCCTTACGCTGTCTGTAGTACATATGCGCAGGCTTCTATGGCTCAAAAACTGGTCTGCTGAAGCTCCCTGTAAAAAATTGCTGGTTAGCTTCCCATTTCATGGTGAACGCTTATTTGGGGAAGACCTGGACAAATATATCCAGAAAATTTCCAACGGTAAAAGTACACTCTTGCCGGTTAAAAACAGAGTTAGAGGTCCCTCTTTTAAGAGGCCTGCTTCTCCAGTCCCTGGGGCATCGGCTGTGAAACAGTTCCGACGGCCTCCTCGGTCAAATCCCGGGGGTAAAAATCAGGGACAATCGCAGGGTAATAAAAAACCCTGGGTCAGGAGAGGTACAAAACCTCCCCCAAAGTCAAATGCATGAAGGGTTGCCCCCACTCAATCGGGTGGGGGGAAGACTCCAGTTGTTCGCAGAGACCTGGCGGGACACGATCAGAGACAGATGGGTGCTCTCCGCAGTAAGTCTGGGATACAGATTGGAGTTAAAAGACTCTCCTTCTTCCCATTTTATGAGGTCAAACGTGCCAAGGGATCCCCGGAAGAGACAGTCCCTCCTGTTGGCACTAGAACAACTATTGCTCCAAGGAGTAATTATGGAGGTTCCCCTGGAAGAATGGGGGTTCGGGGTTACTCAAACCTCTTTACAGTCCCGAAGCCAAACGGGGACGTGAGGCCCATATTAAATCTAAAAGGGCTAAACAAATTCCTGCATATCAGGACTTTCCGGATGGAGTCGATCCGATCGGTGGCCACTGCCCTACAAGGGGAGGAATGGTTAGCCTCGATCGACATCAAAGATGCTTATTTGCACATTCCCATCTTTCCAGTCCACCAAAAATTTCTACGCTTTGCAGTAGAAGGGCGCCATTTTCAGTTCAGAGCCTTACCCTTCGGTCTGGCCACAGCACCACGAGTGTTCACAAAAATTCTGGCCCCATTATTGGCCAATCTAAGAACGCAAGGTGTAACGATAATGGCATATCTAGACGACTTGTTGCTGATAGACCACTCAGTGAAAAAACTAGAAGTGGTCGTTCACAAGACAATCAAGTATCTGGAATCTCACGGTTGGATTATCAACCGAGACAAGTCGGCCCTAAAACCAGTCAAAAGTCTGGAATACTTGGGGCTAAGGCTAGATTCAGGCCAGAAGAAAATATTCTTGATTCGAAAAAAGGTGTTGTCTTTGAGAGATTTGATCCACTTAGTGGGTACAAAAAGACAGCCGTCCATACGCCTGTGCAATGTCCTTGTCCCCTTCCGTTCGCAAGAGCCTCCGTTGGTGGTTGGTTCCCCAGAATCTGGAAAAAGGGAAATCCTTCAGTCCGATTTCTTGGAAGGTGGTCACTACAGATGCCAGCCTTATAGGCTGGGGAGCAGTACTGGAGCAATGGTCTCTCCAGGGCAGATGGTCGGATGCGGAAAAGGCCCTGCCCATCAATCTCTTAGAGATACGGGCAGCCCGGTATGCCCTAGTAGCATGGACATCCAAACTCCAAGGGTCCCCTGTCAGAATTCAATCAGACAATGCCACGGCAGTGGCATATATCAATCATCAGGGTGGCACCAGGAGTCGTGCAGCCCAGAGGGAAGTAAATTGCATCCTGAAATGGGCAGAAAGATATGTCCCAGCCATATCCGCGGTATTCATTCCAGGAGTGGAGAATTGGAAGGCGGACTTTCTAAGTCGCCAACAATTATGCCCAGGGGAATGGTCCCTTCACCCCGAGGTTTTTCGGACAATATGTCAGCGGTGGGGAACACCGGATGTAGATCTGCTAGCATCCAGATTCAACGCAAAGGTGGACAGGTTTGTCTCTTGGACAAGGGATCCCCTAGCTTGCGGCTCGGATGCCCTAGTGTTCCCTTGGGATCAGTTCAAGCTGATATATGCATTCCCACCGCCACAATTGTTACCTCGATTACTCCGCAGAATCAGGATAGAAAAGAAACCAGTGATTCTGGTGGCTCCAGCGTGGCCCCGAAGAGCATGGTACGCGGAGATTGTAAAAATGTCAGTGGGGAGTCCTTGGACTCTCCCACATCGTCCGGACCTGCTTTCGCAAGGACCGATATACCACCCTTCCTTACCAGCCCTAGGTTTGACGGCCTGGCTATTGAAGCCCACATTCTAAAAAAGAGAGGGCTCTCTAATCCTGTGGTATCTACCATGATCAATGCCAGGAAGCCGGTATCCAGGCAGATCTACTATAGAATCTGGAAGGCGTACATCGCCTGGTGTGAGGCCAAGAAATGGCATCCATGTAAGTACGTAATAGGTAGGATTCTGGACTTCCTACAGTGGGCTGTAGATAGGAAGCTTGCCTTGAGTACTATCAAGGGTCAGATTTCGGCCTTGTCAATATTTTTTCAAAGGCCCTTGGCTTCGCATTCACTAGTCAAAGCCTTTATACAAGGAGTGATGCGTATTAGCCCTCCGGTTAATATTCCCATATGTCCATGGGACTTAAACCTGGTTCTGTCGGTTCTACAGAAACAACCATTTGAACCATTACAGCATATTTCCCTGGTTCTTCTCACCAGGAAATTGATTTTTCTAGTAGCCATTTGTTCGGCTAAAAGAGTGTCGGAATTAGCAGCTATGTCCTGTAAGGAGCCATATCTGGTTATCCATAAGGACAGAGTAGTGTTACGCCCTCATCCAGCCTTTCTTCCTAAGGTGGTATTGAGGTTTCATTTGAACCAAGATGTGGTTCTTCCTTCGTTTTTTCCCAAACCTAGTTCAGTAGAGGAAAAATTATTACATTCTTTGGATGTAGTAAGAGCAGTTAAAGCTTATCTAAAAGCCACTGCTCAGATTCGCAGAACGGATACTTTGTTTATTCTGCCGGAAGGCCCCAGAAAGGGTCAGGCAGCGTCAAAATCTACTTTAGCCAAGTGGATTCGACAGGTCATAATGCAAGCCTATGGCTTGAGAAGGAGACCGCCTCCGTTCAAAGTTAGAGCGCACTCCACGAGAGCAGTTGGAACTTCATGGGCAGTGCATCCCCAGGCCTCCCTGGCTCAAATCTGTAAGGCCGCAACATGGTCTTCAGTACACACGTTTACTAGGTTCTACCAGGTGGACGTTAGAAGTCAGGAGGATGTCGCCTTTGGGCGCAGTGTGTTGCAGGCCGCAAAAGATCCTCATGTCTGATAGCGCTCAGCTTATGTATGGTGTATCCCCCCCCCCTCATTGGGCATTGCTTTAGGACATCCCACATAGTAATGACTATGTCGCTCTGTGTCCCGTGATGTACGAGAAAGAAAATAGGATTTTTATAACAGCTTACCTGTAAAATCCTTTTCTTGGAGTACATCACGGGACACAGAGCTCCCACCCTTCTTTTGGGGACACTTATTGCTTTGCTACAAAACTGAGGTACTCCCGGATGGGAGGGGCTTATATAGGGGAGGGTACTTCCGGTTTGGAAGTTGCCAGTGCCAGCACCTGAAGGTAAACTATATAACCCACATAGTAATGACTATGTCGCTCTGTGTCCCGTGATGTACTCCAAGAAAAGGATTTTACAGGTAAGCTGTTATAAAAATCCTATTTTTTCGCAACTGTACGAGGGAGAAGTGTTAAAAACATACGAACAGATGTGCCAGGAATTCCAGTTAGCCCCAAGGGGCTTTTATCAATATCTTCAGCTTCGGCATGCTCTGCAGGCACAGCAAATGACACAATCCTTAGTAATATCATCGTCACGTCTGCTGATGGAGGTCCTCCAGGCGGATACCCGGAGAGGACTAATATCAAAAACATATGCGGAATTACTATCCTCAATACAGGACTATGCCTCCCTTAGATGTCGTAGTAAATGGGCAGAAGACATCGGAGATATAGATGGGGACCAGTGGGATATGGCGTTGGACTCTATTCCGGCGGTATCTGTATCAGCGTCTCACAAATTATCACAATTATTTATTCTGCATAGGGCCTATAGAACACCAGTACAGCTTTACAAGTGGGGAGGAAGGGACTCCCCCTTGTGCCCAAAGTGCAAAGTACAGCAAGGGGACTTTATACATCTAATTTGGAGGTGCCCAAAACTCCACAGATACTGGAAGGAGGTTTCCCAGAACATCACAAGAGTGGCCCAGGTACCTATACCCTTGGACCCTCTAGTGTACTTGCTTGGGGCGATTGAAGCTGAAAAGTTCCCACAAGGAAGGTACTATATGATAATAAGACTGATGTACCTGGCTAGAAAGCTAATAGCGCGATATTGGATGGCAGAGACGGTTCCCACAGGGAAGCAGTGGATTGCGTATGTCAATTCCTTGCTTTTCAGAGAACGGCTCACCTACAGACGTAGAAAGGCAGTGGATAAGATCAATCTTATATGGCAACCATGGCTGGAGGATCCTAGCCTTGTGTCATTACAACTGGTAAAGGATAGGCTCCTGATGTAGAAACCTATGGGGCGGCTGGGGGGGGGGGGGGAATTATAAGTTAAATGCGCTAATGACAATGCATTTGATTTGGGAGAGCTTGCGAACAGGAGAAAAGACCCAGGTTGTTAAGATTCAAAGGGTTGGGTTGGGGGGGAGTAAAAGGGAAAAATTTTAATGTCACTGTTGTACTGTAAATTGATTAGGCTTTTTTTTTTTGTATGGACAGGAATTTTAATATGCTTTTGTTTATATATCAATGTGTAAGACTAAATGCACAAATCACATGTATTGATTGAGCAAATGAAAAATAAAAGGATTTAAAAAAAAAAAACGCTCATATAGAGTTTTTTTTTGTTTTTGTTTTTTTGTACAAAGTCTAGACGAGTTTGGAAAAGTTTTAAGTTTATTCTGCCACCAAGCTCCAATCAGAAATGCGAACGTTAAACTCAAAATATGCCTCTTAACGTCCTAATGTACATGGACACACAGGATAACATTGAGCTGCTTCTACATGCAGAACACAAAACTCCCGTCAAAGCAAAGTTTTTTTATGCCAGTCTGCATGGAGCCTTGAAGTGATTTTAAAGCTTAGTGTTTTATTTTAATAAAATACCAATGTCATGCTTACCTGCTCTATGCAATGGTTTTGCACAGAGCAGCCCCGATCCTCCTCCTTTTTTGGGGTCTACCATCATCACTCTCGGCTCCACTCCCCCCCCCCCCTGCCGAGTGCACTTATAACTCGCTCCCGAGCCACCTCAGTGTGTTCAAAAGACACACAGATTAGAGCTCAGTCCCGCCCCCTGCTCCTCGTCACTGGCCCTGATTTACAAACACTGCTCCTGTGTGTGGGGGGGGGGGGGGGGGGCTGGCTGTCATATAGTCTGTAAGGGGTCCCATGATTTCTAACAGCAACCCAGCCTATAATGCATATTCACTATGCCCTGTAAGTAGATGTTGATGGGTCACAGGAGTCAGTACAGGAATCATTGCTTTCAGGCAGCAAGGTACTGTGGGAAATGTAGTCAATAGAAATTGAAAGTAAACAGCAGAGAAGATGCTGCAAAGCATACAGAAAATCCAGGAAGTTGTGGACAGAGATGGCCAGCAGACAGGCAAAACTCAAAACATGAAAGGAGTTTTTTTCAAGTAAGCTTATACTGAATTGTCAACAATACCGTATTTATCGGCATATAACACGCACCTTAATTTTAAAAGGGACGTTTCTGGGGAAAAACTTACATTTTAAATAGAGGTAATTTGAAGTACCCATTAATTCAGCCTGATCAATTCCCATCTGCAGCCTCACCATTGCCCAATAATGTTGCCTGATCAGCGCACAATAATGCAGCCTGCTCAATGCCCATTTACAGCCTCGCCATTGCCCATTAATGCAGCCTGATCAATGCCCATCTGCAGCCTCACCATTGCCCATTAATGTAGCCTGATCGGTGCCCATTAAGGCAGCCTAATCAATGCCCATCTGCAGCCTCACCATTGCCCATTAATGTAGCCTGATCAGTGCCCATTAATGTAGCCTGATCAGTGCCCATTAATGCAGCCTGATCAATGCCCATCTGCAGCCTCACCATTGCCCATCAATGCAGCCTCACCAGTGCCGGATTACACAGAGGGATCTCCTGTTTAATCAATACTTGCAGTCACACACAGTTCCGCCTCCTGAACAGGCTCCTATGATGGACAGAACACCGGTCCAGTGCCGGGACATGTGACGTCTATCCTAGGAGACATGCAGGAGGAGGGACTGTGTGTGACTGCGAGCAGGGAGTGCCCCCCCCCTTCCCCTCTGAGGCAGCCAGGTAAAGTATCAGTATAACACGCACCCATGATTTGCCCTCTATTTTCAGGGGGAAAAAGTGCTGGTTATACGCCGATAAAAACAGTACCTATTAGTTGAATTGTTATTACGATGCTGATGTTCTTAAATGAAAGTTCATGCTGTGACCATAGAATTCCTGTAAATTCCTTGTAATTGGTCATAAAGGCTCATTTCTAATTTAACCATTTGTTGAGCGATGTACATATTAAAACATCTCGTTGGCAAGTGGTTATACCATGATTATGACCAGTGTGTGGATCGCGCTAACTTCTATACCAATTTAAATCATACCACTCCTTATTGTGCCGAAAGAAAATTCTTTAGAATAAAAATATATGCGTGCATGCCCTATGTGCTATGAGGGATCCTTGCGGGTAATACTCCTAGTACTTCCTTCCTGATTAATATGGTGTACTGATATGTGCTATAGTGAACAAACCAATACGAATATTCTATCAAGAAAAATTGTACAGTGTTATCAATTGTCAATAATCAAATCAACAAAGTGCAAGTGCAAAAAATGTGCAACAATATCAACAAGTTGTCAATAATAAAATCAAGTGCAAACAAGCATTGAACCAACAAAGGTGCAAATGTATATATGGTATCATTTAACTTATTTCATTGAGTCCATAAATCAGATAAAGTGCAAAAAAAATGGATATGAATAACAAGGCACAATGAATGTCCTTAGTGAGTGATCAACTCATTTCAATGCAGTTCCTATTTCGTGGTTTTAGTGCTTCTACTTCCACCCTTATAGTGCTTACACCACCACCGAGTAAAAAATGGCCACTCACCAGATGGATATGAGTGTGCGCCTTTGGTTCATTACTGGATAACCACTCCGTTACAATAGGTCAGTCATCAGCCTCTCCAAGCAGTGTGACAATCTCTCTTGCTTTATTTGTTCTCATAAAAAAATGGATATCCATCATGGTGTAGTATGTCACCACTTCTATTAAAATGTTAAAAAAACAACCGCTATTAAACTCTACGCTGCTGGGAGATATTCGTCATTTCCTGCCAAATGAAAATGAGGGTTGAGGCACACGCCAATAGAGAATATACAGCGGCGAATACGCCGACATCACCCACTGTGCAAACACAGCTGGATCAGCTTGGTGACGGCACAATGGCACCATAAAATGTGAGTTTAATAGCCGTTTTAACATTTTAATAAAAGTGGTGACATACTACACCATGATGCCTAGTCAGTTGCTTTGGAGGGCAGGGGAGACATCAGGGGTCTAATAGTCTAATAGTCAGCTGACCAAAGCTATGACATGGGGGCTTGTTTACCCATTTCTGCATGAGTGCTTTTGGTGCGTTTCCTGATGCATTCAAGGTGCTTTTTTTCTTGTTCTTTTTTTTCTTTTCTCCACTATACTAGGGTCCAGTGTGTTTTTGATGCGTTCCAGTGTATTCCAGTGCATTTTTGTGTTTTTGATGCGTTCCAGTACAGTCCAGTGCAGAAAAAATGCAGCATGCGCTATTTTTTTTTTTCTGGAACTGAAAAGCCATGGAACTGACTGCACTGGTGTGAACTATTCCATTGGAAACCCTATAACCCACTTTCCATGATTTTTTGATGCCTGGGCGGCATGTGGTGTGAACTGGCCCTAATATGATAACCTGTAAAAGGCTTTTAAAGCATCACCTATGGACAATTTTAGGTACTATACATTATCGCTTTTACACAGATGTGCACAAAATGCGCCTCTCACGCACTGCCCTCTGGTGTGTACTGGCCCTGAATGAGAACAAGGTCTTCTCTTTTATTAAAATACATCTGTGATCTGATATTCTCTATAAATTATTTGTTGCTTAAATAGGTTCACTCGTCGCTGGATAATTCATAGATTTTCATAGGAAGTGCTCAGTAATTAGTAGCAAAAAAGAAACCTGGGGGAAAAAAAGCCTTCATCTATTTATTCACTACTTGGGTTATGTAAGTCTGTGTATTAATGAGTATCATACATCTTCTTTTAAATCTGGCACATAGTTCCACTTTAGGCCCCTTTCATACTTGCACGACTTGTCCTGCGACTTGGGACTGCATGACAAGTCATACCCCATGATTTCCAAAGAGAACCATTCATATCTGTGCAGTTGCAGCAACTTTAAAGTAGTCCCTGCACTAGACCTCAAGATTACACAGGCATTGCTTCAAGTCGTGGCAAAATCGCACGACTTTCAGGTCGCACAAGTGTGAAACGGGTCTTAAGAATATTTTCACAATTTGATAGTTATTTTTTATTTATTTTTTCAGTTGAGAGTCTTTGGAATATGAATAAATTGCAGGGAGTTTTCCTATTATGGCATGTGTTAACGTGGGTCAATGCAGCCCACCACAACGCACAGCATATGGCTTGTAGTGCAATGTGTTGTGTGTTGCTTTCTATTGTACAGAGCATTGGGGTGCCACTTGCAGTGAATTTACTTTTCCACAAAGCAAAACTGTGAATAGGCCATAATGGGACCATTAAAACATTTTACCAAAGTAGCAGCAATATAGTCTTAGTTGAGGTTGGTGAATTATTGCAAATGACCAGCATCTTGTGATATGCTGGTTTTTAAAAGTATGGAAAAATGATTGTGGGGGGGAAGTATATACATATACTTCAAATATGTATAAAAGTGGAGCTTTCCTTTAGCCCCGGGGGTCAGCAACCTGTAGATCACAGACAGGTGACCGGTAGATCGCGGTCTGGGCTTGCTGACCCACCATCCCAGAGCGTCAAACAGTGCAATGCAGAGGGACTACTTGTAAAGTTGGAGCTGTAGTAGGGAGCAAAAGCCGCATAAGCCGATGCCTCCTCTGTAGTGCTTCTCTCCCATGCGGAGTGATAACAACTGCACCCCACCTCTTATCCCGACCAGCGGTCTCCAAAGTGTTGACAGCAGCAGGAAAAAAGATCTTCAGGTCAGTGTGAAGCAAAACACTGGGCATAATGGTATATGGCTTCTTTCACACTGATTTTTACCTGTACCACCGGTGCAGCGCCATGTACCTGCAGCTTTCCTGCAGGTATGCTGCACTTTTGCCATAGACTTCTATTATATCCTGCAGGTTTGGTGCACTTTCTGAAAGCGCACCAAACTCCCGAATGCATGAAATTTGGTCCGCTTTCAGAAAGTGCACCAAACCACCTAATTTAAAACCATGATTGCTGTGCAATGAACGCAATTGTGACACGGTAGTGCGGCAATTAGAGGTTTAAATTAGGGGTGAGGCGACACTTTGCCCAGCGATCTTTGACTTCTATGTTGTTCCGGTAGATTCTCACCTCTTTAAGGTTGCCTACCCCTGCTTTAGCCTATGGAAGCTTTTTTTTTATTTAAAGCAAATCATTATTCAGATAGTATAATATTATATTCATTTCTTTACCACCAGCTGGAATTTATGTAGCGGTAATTGCTACATTCATTTAGTTATGTTCTTCTCCTCCAACATTTGTGTCTGCTTTTTTTTAGGTGGTGGTAAATTTCGGCCTGGTGTACAAGATGCAGCAGCACAGTGGGATTGTATTTCAATTTGTGGCATTCATCAAACGCCGGCAGAGGACCATCCCTGAAATTCTGGCAGCTGGGGGGAGATATGACCATCTGGTACGTGTTGTGTAATGGAGAGATGCGGGGGACTGGGCAGTGAGTACAGCTGGTGAGCAAATAATCCCTTGTCTTCACAAGGTGACATGGAGCACATACATCATAAGAGCATGTGCTTATTATCATGTGTTTACTCTTCACTGACTTGCCAGTGTTTAGGAAAAGAGGAACAGTGTCATTTGTTGAATAAAGCTGAACACACATTCCTACTGGTTTTTATTTGCATAAATAACAGAAATATTTTGCATAATTTCCATAATATAAATCATTATCAAAATTCTCAACTTCCAATAGAGACCCAGACAGCAGAAAAAAACTTGGTGAAGGTAACCCTACTCTATACTTTCCTTAGCTTACAATAAACTAATCAGTTTATGCTACTTGTAGGTTTTCAGGAAAAATGTAAAGTATGGTGTCAACTTCCCAAATATTAAGTAAAAACAGTAAGAAGTCCTCGTATATACAAAATGTCTATATGCGAAATACAAGTGAAAACTTGTGCAACTGAGTGTCCTAAAGTAATTCAAAAATGAAGGCAATGGTGAAATTCTAAAGTGGGTGAAGACTTTGAAGGGAAAGGTGATGGTGAGAAGATGAAGAGAACCACCACCAATAGGTAAGGAGCTTACCAGATAGTTTGAACCCAGAGGAACATATGTTCAGTGGGTCAAACGGGCTTGGTGTGGTGGAACCACAATGAAACCTGGACAATCTGTATGCTGCAAATTGCTGTGCTGGAAATGGCCAAACATCAACATGGAGAGAGAAACCGCAGAAGAAAGATGACCTCTTAGCAGATAACCTCATATGCAGTAGTGGTCTGGGAAAATCCCAATCAATATGAGCAGGTAAGTATCATGTAATAGAGAAAAGAAACAGCCACATAGCGTAACTCTGTATATGAATCAAAATTTAATGTAGTGGAAACACTTACATTTAAGTTGATATAAAAGCGCTTTGCAAAGAATGTGGCAACAATGGAGTTCTTCCGACGCGTTTCGTCTCCTAGGACATCATCGTTGCGTCGTTGATTTCCAGCACAGCAATTTGCAGCATACAGATTGTCCAGGTTTCATTGTGGTTCCACCACACCAAGCCCATTTGACCCACTGAACATATGTTCCTCTGGGTTCAAACTATCTGGAAAGCTCCTTACCTATTGGTGGTGGTTCTCTTCATCTTCTCACCGTCACCTTTCCCTTCAAAGTCTTCACCCACTTTAGAATTTCACCATTGCCTTCATTTTTTAATTGCTTTAGGACACTCAGTTGCACAAGTTTTCACTTGTATTTCGCATATAGACATTTTGTATATATGAGGACTTCTTACTGTTTTTACTTAATATTTGAGTGTCTTTTTTTATATTGCACAACTTTATATACTCATTTGAGTGCGTCATGCATTCTTGTTAATTTTTTTGATTAGCGCTACACTTTTTGTTTCCACGCTTTTTTACCATTTGTCTACTTGTTGTGTTAGCAGCTTATTCAGAGGGCAGCGCGGAATTATTTTGTATGCTACTGGTGTCAACTTCCTCCTTCTGTTATTGGCTGCTGCAGCTTAAAAAAATCAAGATGCCACAGCTTTTATTTAAAGTCCATAATTCCCCTGTGTGGATAATGGTTTCATAGGATAGACTCGTTATTTAGGGACCTTATCTGGAAGAAGGGTCAGGCCAGCATTTGGCACAGCTCCCCAAAGATATAGGTGGTTTAGCCATCCCCTGCCCTTGAAGCTATTACTGCGCTGCTCAAATCTGACAGGGTGTGCCACCCTAAAGTGGAACTTCCGCTCATCGAATTCCTCCCCCATTCCGGTGCCACAATTGGCACCTTTCGGGGGGAGGGGGGACAGGATACCTGTCAAAGAAAGGTATCCTTTCCCACTTCCTGGAGTCCGGCCGTGACGGGACCGTGACGTCACCGCTGGGCTCCCTCCTCCTCCTCCTCCCCTGGCCGCCGGGCTAATAGGAGAGAGGAGCAGGGCCTTGCGCATGCGCAGTAGGGTTCCCGGCGTTAAGCCGAAAGGCTTCACTGCCGGGTTCCATTACCCGCAATGGCGACGGCAGCACCCGACAGCTGATGTGAAACATCAGCTGCGGTGCCGACATCGAGGGGTAAGTCTCCATTTATTAAAAGCCAGCAGCTGCAGTATGTGTAGCTGCTGGCTTTTAATTATTTATTTATTTTTTGCCCGGGGTTGCCTGGAACACCCCTTTAAATACACTCCTCATGCTGTTGCAATTGAAGTTCGTTATGCAAAAGTGCAGCGCTACAAAATATTGAACAGGTGAATAATATTGGTGCACAAATTGTTAAGGAGACCATATTCAAATTACACAAATCCAAACAAAGTGTATAAAAAAACAATACCTATAAAAGCACTATGGGCAAAAAACAATATCATGCATAAAGTCCCATTGAAGAGCCAAGAGATCTTCAAGGAATACACCAAAGGAGGACAGAAGTGGATCCCCAAAAGCCTTTATAGAATCGCACACCACCTCAGTGCAGCAAGACTAGGACTTACCAGAATTGGATGACCCCAGTTATGAGAGATCCAATAGCGCTTATATGCAATCCACAGAGCAGTCAGCTTGACTTCAGTAGTATAGCAAACATCCACACTACTATATCGATATGGTATTATATGCACTTCCACTAGAAAAAAAGAAAGACTGCATCATAGAAAAAAAGGAACATTCGCCATAGGTAATGAAAAGCCGCTGCTCACAGGTGATATCATCCAGCTGTAGTACTCGGACTGCACTATGGATGAGGTGCACGCTCTGCCACTGCTGCAGGCACATAGTAAATGACTGCACACTCATACCATGCAAAAAACGTCTTTATTGCTGTACAATGTCCATAAAAACTGGGACTGATAGGCAGGGAAGGGACAAAAAAATAGGTAGACGCGTTTCACACGAAGGTTTGTGCTTGATCAATACCACCAACATTCGCCATAGTGAAGGTCAGCAAAGTAGTAAAGAATTGAATGTGGTGTGTACACTTACAATGAGTAAATAGCCAAAAATGCTTCACATCCCATACAGTGTTCCCATGCCAGGATCACAATGGCCATGACGAATTTGTGCATGCACAGTAGCGTGTGTTTCGTCATAAGTGACGTCATCAGGGGCAATTGAAGCTTTAGAGGAAAATTCCATGCCCAACACTACTCCTCATGTCCAAACTTTGAGCATCATTCAGTACTTTAATTGACCCAGTTCGGATCCACTTCCTCAAAAACGTATTACAGCCTCTTTGTTTGGTCTAGTAGTCCAGGCCACCACTACAAAAAAGATCTGATTTCTACTATTTATGATTCTTTTATCCATTTCACTATTAGTACTAATAGCAAACCTTCCATGTAAGCAGAAGTGTGAGAAAGACCTGGGCAAATAGATGAGGGGAACAGTGAACATATATCCTGGTAGCAATACCACTGGTATCTCTGTCACCTTCACAAAAGCTTACCCGACCATTCACTATATCACATTGGGCATACTGCATATTCCAGTATGGCCGTAGGTGAGACTCGACTTGCTAAAGATATGAACAGCCTCCGTGGATCCTCATCTATGTGCTCTAGAGATGATCAAAATCTTTTTTGTTACTGGTCATGAGTAGGGATGAGCTCAGGCGTGTTCGCATTGAACACGTGCAGAGCCCGCCAAGGAAGTTGGAACCGCGCTGCGCTAAGCACAGGCAGGGAGACATTGTCCCGATGCTCAGCTGCAGAGATCGGGAAATGTCTCCCTGCCTGTGATTAGCGCATCGCGGTTCCGATGGTGCTGACGGCGGGCTCTGCAAGTGTTCAATGCGAACACGCCTGAGCTCATCCATAGTCATGAGTATTAACCGCAGTCAGTAACGGTTTTAACGCTGCTTGCTCCATGAACTCCAAAATATGTTTACTTGGTTTGATGGACGAGGAATTGATTCTACCCACAGTGCAGATACCTGTACTCAAGACCTTCTTTCTAAGCTTACAGCTCAAAAGTGAACAGCTTCCACTCCACCAGCCCATGTTACATGGGTCAGCACAATAATTATATTTTGACGGAAGAGAAACTGATATACATATGAATGGGTTGCCTTGCTATATTTGAAAAACTTTTGGGAGACTGGCTTAGCACCTCTGACTGTCTCCAATCTCATTGATAAAATATTACCCTCTTAATAAGTCAGCTCACCCCCTCTATTATCCGTCACCCTTTAACCCCCTCCCAAAAAAGACTTTCAGCTCCACTTTATGATTGCTGTGATCAAATTGGGCTCCTGGAAAGTATGCATGATCCACTTTGATCGCTCTTTAATGGGCAACACTTGTGTAAATGAGCCCTTTTTGTTTTAATGGATTGGCAAAGGGTTAGAAGCATTTCCAGTTTAGAAAGTCTGCTAGTTTAGGAAATTCACAACTGTTGTGTGGCCAGAATTGATCGAAGCTTGACGTTGTGCTGGAGTGTTCAATTATTGCAACTTCTAAAATGCTTATTATCATCCTTTTAGATTTCCCAATTTCGTGGGCCTCAGACTGGATCTGCCATTCTACCCTGTGCAGTTGGTGTTAGTATTGCTATAGACAAGATCTCGGCTGCTCTGTCCAGTGCTGAGGAAAATGTAAGTCTGGCTTATTCACGCTATTGTAGCTTTTTTTCTTTTTCTGTGGACATCTTACTCTGCTTTCTAAATCCAATCTTTTATCAGGCAAGCAGGTATCACAGATACCAGAAATATTTAAACACAAAGGTGGGATGCTCTGTAAACATTTCTAAAGTGTTTGTTAACCTAAAAAAAAAAAAAGATCTGACTCCTTTAACCACTTGCCGACCAGCCGCCGCAGTTATACTGCGGCAGGTTGGCTCGGCTGCGCAAATCGCTGTAGGTGTACATTGGGTTATGCAGGAAGACCGATCTGTGTGTTGTCCCAGGCAACCCATCCCCCATTCAGTTAGTAAACAGATTTAACCCCTTGATCGCTCCTGATGTTACCCCTTCACTGCCAGTGCCATTGGTACAATGTCAGTACATATTTTTAGCACTGATCACTGTAACAATGTCACTGGTTCCCAAAAAAGTGTCAAAAATGTCAGTTAGGTGTCCGATCTGTCCACCGCAATATCCCAGTCCTAGATCACCGCTATTACTAGTGTAGCAGGGTATCATTTCCTACCCATAGACTACAGTTCCCAGCATGCTTTGCAGCACCCAGGGTGCAATTCCCCGCGCAAGGACTGCTGGGGTGGACTTTAAAAGGGCCAGGAGGAGCCTCTCTCGCCCTCTTTGGATGCCGCCCTCCCTGCAAGAGGATCCCTTAAACTGAGGGTATCGCTATACGTGGGGGCTCGGTTCCGGGATCCTTGTATATTGCACACTGCAATCAAGACGGTCAGAAGTACCAGTATATACCCGCAGGCAGTGACACAATGGTGCCCAGAGCAGGGTGTGGATCCAGCCCGGGGCGGTGGCTGTTGAACTCCCAGAAGGGATCCAGGAAAAGGAAGAGGCAAAGCAATTTATAATGTCAATATCGCCACAATGGAAAGCATGGGCGGTGGATATAAAATCAGATACCTCAGGGACAGACACACTAGTGGAGTGGACAAGAGGAGTCCCAGCAGAGTTCAGAGGGCAGAGTGTAAAGGCCACAGATGACCAAATGTATCGCTTAGTGCATACTGAGGCTGTGAAAAAGTCTCCACGAACCTCCCCATCATTGTCTCCGTCACTTTTCCACAAAATGGGAGGCAGTCAAGAGACGAAAGCTCCAAAGTCACCCCTGGCCGCCATAGGGCCGGAACTGCTGACTTCCCTGGGAGACTTTGTTGTTAAGTGCCAGAAAAACAGCACGGTGCGTGTGGAAGCCGGGTACCGGAAACTCCGGGTGTTTTCAGGAACACAACCTGTGCCACCCGGGGAGGAAGACTTCGATACCTGGATTGAGCAGGCAATGCAGTCAGTAGAAGGTTGGGAAGTTCCAGAAGAGCAGAAGCAGCATTGGAGCAAGCACATAGCAGCCATCGTGCATGCTTACAACAGTACCACTAGCGATGCCACAGGGTACTCTCCATATCGCCTTATGTTTGGCAGGGAAGCAAGACTGCCGGTGACCCAGGGTGCAATTCCCCGCGCAAGGACTGCTGGGGTGGACTTCAAAAGGGGCAGGAGGAGCCTCTCTCGCTCTCTTTGGACACCGCCCTCCCTGCAAGAGGATCCCTGCAACTCGCCTGCTGTGCGTGCAAGGCCTGAAGCCTGGGCCTTGCAGTTGTTCCAGAGAGCCCCTTCCGCTCCACCGAGGAGCCTGCGGAGCGTCCGATCCACCTGAGGTGCCACCATCTTCTGGAGGACCGAAGACCCGGCGCATCGTGGGCACTGTGAAGCGACTCACAGTAGCGGAGGTACCGGACAGGAGTCGGTTCGGTCTGGTGAGAGAGCGCCAGCTCAGAATCGCATCTAACTAACTTTGTTGCCTACTAACTTTGCCTAGGCCCATCAGTGATTGCAGTTACTGGTATATTCTAGAGAGACTGTCTGCTGAACTGAGTTTTAGTCTCTCCAGCTTTACCAAGTTAGTGATCTTCACTACCCCTTTGGATTACAGTTTGTTCTTTATGTGCACCACCAAGAGTTGCTAGCGAAGATTCTTCCATAAACTATACCCCAAGTTATAGTCAGGCCTGACTGGGTAGTATAGGACATTGCTGGGCGCCATTTTTTTCTCATGAGGGAGGATAGCTGCAGCGGGGTTATTATATTACCATTGCATTGCTGAATGTTTTATCCTTTTAATGTGTACACCTATATTGCAGGGATCTGCGTGAGATATTGTATACAAATTACCTTTTATATTTTTACCAATAGTAAAAAGTTATAGTTAAGTAATTTGGTTGTCAGTGTCCATTACTGGGATATAAAGGGGTTGTGCCATATAACAGTATAGATATAGTACAGTTATACCATCCTTCCCCTTTCCTAACTGTGCCACGAGAGGTTAGAGCCGATTGCCAGGGGTTGACAGCGGTGCATTCTACAAGGCCCAAAACAAACAAGCAGCCCTCTTAAACTGAGGGTATCGCTATACTAGTAATAAAAATAAAAATGCCATAAATCTATCCCCTATTTTGTAGACGCTACAGTATAAAGTCTACACACCCCTGTTGAAATGTCAGGTTTCTGTCATGTAAAAAAATGAGACAAAGATAAATCCTTTCAGAACTTTTTCTGTCTTTAATGTGACCTATAAACTGTACAACTCAATTATAAAACAAGCTGAAATATTTTAGGGGGGGGGGGGGAGTAAAACCAAAATCATGTGGTTGCAGAAGTGTGCACACCCTCTTACAACTGGGGCTGTAGCTGTGTTCAGAATTAAGAAATCACATTCAAACTCATGTTAAATAGGAGTCAGTACACACCTGCCATCATTTAAAGTGCCTCTGGTTAGCTCCTAATAAGGTTCAGCTGTTCTAGTAGGTCTTTTCTGACATTTTCTTAAGCCTCGTACACACGATCGGATTTTCCGCAGACAAAGCGTCAGACTTTTGTTCGAAGGGCGTGTGCCTGGATTTTGTCTTGCATACAAACGCCACACAATTGTCGGCCAACAAACACGAACGTAGTTACATACTAGACGTACTACGTGGTGTTTCAGCTCTTGAGCCTTTGGGCACCTTCTGCTAATGTCGTGTTTGGTGAGCATTGATTCCGAGCATGCGTGTTTGTACGTTTGGACTTTTGTCTGAAGGGCTTGTGTACATACGATCAGAAAATCTGACAACAGACCGTTGTCCGCGGAAAATTTTAAAGTCTGCCATCCAACATTTGTCAGCGGAAAATCCGACAACAATTGTCCGATGGAGCGTACAAATGGTCGGATTTTCGGCCAACAGTCTGTCAACACACAATTCTCGTCGGAAAATCCGATGCTTTAGTCACATCCTACAACATAAGCCATGGTCCGCAGAGAGCTTCCAAAGCATCAGAGGGATCTCATTGTTAAAAGGTCAGGAGAAGGATACAAAAGAATTTCCAAGGCATTAGATATACCATGGAATACAGTGAAGACAGTCATCATCAAGTGGAGAAAATATGGCACAACAGTGACATTACCAAGAACTGGACGACCCTCCAAAATTAATGAAAAGAAGAAAGCTGGTCAGGGAGGCTGCCAAGAGGCCTACAGAAACATCAAAGGAGCTGCAGGACTATCTGGCAAGTACTGGCTGTGTGGTTCATGTGACAACAATCTCCAGTATTCTTCATATGTATGGGCTATGGGGTAGAGTGGGAAGACGGAAGCCTTTTCTTACAATGAAAAACATCCAAGCCTGGCTAAATTTTGCAAAAACACATCTGAGGTCTCCCAAAAGCATGTGGGAAAATGTGTTCTGGTCTGATGAAACCAAGGCTGAACCAAGGCCATAATTCCAAAAGATATGTTTGGCGCAAAAACAACACTGCACGTCACCAAAAGAACACCATACCCACAGTGAAGCATGGTGGTGACAGCACCATGCTTTGGGGCTGTTTTTTTTTTCTTCAGCTGCATCAGGGGCCTTAGTCAAGGTAGGAGGGAATTATGAACCGTTCCAAATACCAGTCAATATTGGCAAAAAACCTTCAGGCTTCTGCTAGAAAGCTGAACATGAAGAGGAACTTCTTCTTTCAGCATGACAATAACCCAAAGCATACATCCAAATCCACAAAGGAATGGCTTCGCCAGAAGAAGATAAAAGTTTTGGAATGGCCCAGCCAGAGCCCAGACCTGAATCTGATTGAAAATCTGTGGGGTGATCTGAAGAGGGCTGTGCACAGGAGATGTCCTCGCAATCTGACAGATTTGGAGTGTTTTTGCAAAGAGGAGCGGGCAAATATTGCCAAGTCAAGATGTGCCATGCTGATGGACTCATACCCAAAAAGACTGAGTGCTGTAATAAAATCAAAAGGTGCTTCAAAAAAGTATTACTTTAAGGGTGTGCACACTTAGGCCTCATGCCCACTGGCGTTTTTACAGCTGCGTTTTTTGCAGCTTAAAAACGCCTGTCCATGTTATTGTAAATATTTTTTTTTTATTTTATTTTTTTTTTGAAAAAAAAAAACGTCGGAGCTAAAAACGCGACCGCGCGTTAGTGCGCGTTAGTGCGTGTTTTTGCGCGTTTTTTGACGCTCGCGTTTTTTCCTGCCTAATTCTGACGCTGAGGAACGCACTGGCCCTGGGTTTTTTTTACAGCTTACAAACGCCTATGCTCTTTACAGCTCAAAAACGCCTAGGTGGGCATGAAGCTATAGACTAACATGGACAGGCGTTTTTAAGCTGTAAAAAACGCTCAAAAACGCGGCTGAAAAAACGCCCGTGGGCATGAGGCCTTATACAACCAACCATATAATTTTTTTTTTTTTTTTTTTTACTTCCCTCCACCTAAAAGATTTCAGTTTGTTGTTCAACTGAGTTGTACAGTTTATAGGTCACAAAGGTGGAAAAGTTCTGAAATTATTTATCCTTGTCTCATTTTTTTACATCACAGAAACCTGACATTTTAACAGGGGTGTGTAGACTTTTTATATCCACTGTATATAATATAATCTTATTTCATTTACACTTAGAATACCTGGTCTTGCCAAACCCGTTTCTTCCTTGTCGTAAAGTGACCACGCTAAGCACAGTAGCTGATCCACGTTGGTGTGGTCAGTTTGCGTCCCGCGTCTTCTCGTTCAGAGGTACAGGACACTGTGCAAGGTCACAGCGTGCCTGTGTCCTCCATAGTATGTTTTGGAGCAAAGCCCACACTGAGCACTGCACTGTTGATTAAAACTACACAAGTCTGCTAGAGATAGGGGAGTGATGTACCTGGGCTTGATTCTTTGCTTGTGCTCTTTTGACATAGTAATGTTAGTACTAGCGGATATACGTCATGCATGTGACACTAGTACGGTACAGATAGTCAGCCCATCAGCAGATCTGTGATGCTGTGCAGAGGGAAAACCTATATAGAAAGCAAAGTTATGATTTTTTTTAAAAGCGGATTTAGAAAAACGGTCTGCTACTACATTCCTGTCTGTATAAATAGCACATGCAGAGACTTTACAACTACTTCAGCTGAAACTTTGCAACTACAGTGTATTCACAAATATACATTTTACATTGCTAAAATTCTCTTATAAAAGTGTATTACAGTTTCTAATTTTACTGATTTCATATGTGTATACAATTTTTTTTCTTCAACTAAGGTCAGCAGTTGTGACTTGCTTGTTGTAAGTGCCGGGCAGATGTCTGTAAACAGGGCAACTGGCATCATTCCGAAGCTTTGGGCAGCGGGCATTACAGCTGAAATAATGTATGACTGGTCAGAGGTAAGTACAATGTCTGCTTTCACTTCCTAAAGACAACTGAGAACTGGAAAGATTCTGACATCAATTTAGAATATTATTGCTACTTCCTTACCATGTAAACTAGTGAGAAAATAGATGCCGTGTTTATGTTAATGATACACAGCTTGGCTGACTGATCCTAAACTTTTGCAGTAAGGGCTTTTTGTGATTTCTTGTATTTATGCAGCGCTAGCATATTATGTATATATACACAGCACCAATCATATAGGCTCTTTCCCTGATGGAGCTCACCACCTAATGTTCCTTCCAAATTCATGCATGTTTCTTTATTACAAGAGGAAAAAGGAGCATGTGGAGGAAACCTGTGCAAACATGAGAACTTGGGTGGGAATTAAACCCTACAACCCCCTGTGCTATAAGGCGAACTAGCTACAATCGTTTTGCCTTGTCTTGTTATATCGCTTCATTATGTAAAAATATAACTTCTCTGTACATATAATCATATAAAACAATGTCTGCCAATTAAATATCATTAAATTGGGCAAAATTTCCTTCTGTCTCTAGTGACATTAATGTGGAATTTACATGCATACAAAGACATAGGAACAGTAGTTAAAAGTACACGCTACAAGTAAATACATACTACAGTATTATTGTTATTATTATATAAGGGTTAATGAAATTATGTGGTCTGTGGAGTGATGGAGCAGCATGACTAGCTGTAGACATCATAAACACGTGCTCTTGTTTTAGCTGAAGTGCATGTTTGTGGATTGCATGGACAACCTTAGGGTCAGCGAATGTGTCTGCCAAGGTCACAGTGCATCTTGAGTGTAAAAAAAACCAAAAAAAAAACCTTTATGAATCCAAGCAGGAAGTAAATCTGTAGGATGCTTAAGATTGCCCTATGAAGGCACTCAGATTCTGCTGATACTGCAGAATTTTATGCTTTGGTAGGAACTCTTACTTTCTTTAACAAGGTTCTCACAAAGATCTTTTCTTTTACTTGGTTCCTAAAAATGCATTTCTGTCTTAGTCACAGGATGAATTGCAGGAGCATTGCAGGATATCTGGAATCACACATGCTGCCATAGTCTCAGATAAAGAAGGAAATCACGTCAAGGTAAATCTGAGGGATGTGTAAACATCACAACCCACACGTGGGTTCTCATCAATTCTTCAAGCTCCATGAATATATGAAGGATAATATTATTAAGAACTAATAACACAAAAGATTGAGGGTCCTCATATGGACAAGTCTTTGCTTATAAGCCTACCTTACATTTCTGTACATTTTGGTAATGCTCTCTGCAGTCCTGTGCATTTTATCTTCTTTTGTGTTGTGTAGCTGTAGATGTGTAGATATAATTTGAAGGTCTTGCCACTAAGGCCCCTTTCACACGGGGCGGATCTGCTCAGTGGAAGATCGATCCGTTGATCCCTGCTGAGCCGGCGGATGACAGGTCCGTCTCTGCTCACTGTTCAGGGACGGACCTGTCAGAGCCCCACTGATCTCTATGAGAAGATCTGGCAAAAACGGACAGCATGTCTGTTTTTTATCAGATCCCATCCTATCCGCCAGACGGATGGCGAACGTAGCGCCATCCGTCTGTTTTGAGTGGATCTTGTCGGATCAGATGGCAGGCGGGTGTCAACGGACACATCTCCGCTGACATCCACCTGCCCATACAAGTCAATGGGTGGCCTGCTCGGATCTGCCTGAAAAATGGACAGGCGGATCCGAGCGGGCCGATAGTGTGAAAGGGGCCTTAAAGATGGTGTTGACACAAATATACATTTTAGGTGAAGACAAATTGCTGTCTTGCCTTACTAGCGTGTAGATGGTAAAGTGTAAATGTACCTTTTTAGGGTATACTAATCCCTTCCTTTGCCTTCCTGAACTAGGAAGTTCAGTTTGTGAGGCCTCATAGTTGTGTAGTGCTGTCTTCTGTGTGTCTTCCCTCTGTCACTAAACAGTACCTACCCCAAGGAACCACTTGATGTTGATAGGATCTTAAAAAGGGATTGACTGATTTATAGGTATGACCAATATTCACTTTTTTAGAAGTATCGGTCAAAGAACTGACCGATATTACCGATACTGCTTCAAGGGGTTTTGCATGCAGCTGCAGGCATCACCCCAGTACCGTTCTTTAGAGCGGATGGTCGGCTTTATTGTAATAACAACGCTCAGCTGTTTTTATAAGCAGAAGGTGGCGCCTTCCCCACCCCTCCCACCGCCTTCCGCCGCTCGACCGGGCTCTCCCGTACCAGCCGATGCTTCGTTCGAGTCTCGGATCTAGTAATCTGGAAGCGATGTCATGGCATCACTTCCTGGATTACTGGCATCTTATAGGGGCCAGTTTAAAAAAAATAAAGTATTCAAGTATACAAAATATTGGCAAAAAATATCGGCTATCGGCAGGAGAGGTGGCCAAAATATCGGTATCGGCACCGAAAAAACTATATCGGTCAATCCCTAATCTTAAACATAAAAAAAAGAGCTGATTGCTATAGTGCTTATCATTATTCAAAACACATAGTTACAATTATTGCACTTAAAAAAAGGCAGGTTTGTGAGTCCTGTAAACAGCCAGAGAAAGGGGTAAAAGGAGAAAGGGCTATATTTATATATTGGCTATGATGGACTGTAGCCATTATGGTAACATTGAGTCCCAGTATCTATATAGAAAGATCTTGCACAATTGAGACTGCATGGCTTATTTACTATTTTTCTTAATGTTAGAAAATAAGCTTCCATCTGCATTTTGACAACCAAGTTGGTATATCTCCCCATCCCAGACAGTTCTAGGTAGGTCCTATGTATGGGCAAGGATCATGTACTAGCGTTGGACTAGTTCCTCTATGACTTTTGGGAAATGGAAGCCAGATACACAGAAAATGTCTCTGGAATGATTCATCTATAGCAGCTGTCCTCATAAAAGCCACTTTAAATACACATCATTATTAATCCACCCACTTTGTTTCTGTTTAAACAGCTGAAGGCGTTTGAAAAGGAGAGGCAGAGCGAGAAGAGAATTTTGGAGTCGGATCTGGTAGATTATCTTTTGCAGAAGCTGAGGATCAAAGTGCTGGATGAGAGAAATAACAGGTGTGATAAATATTGTTCTCTTTTTCAGGAAATAAAGATATGGGAAGCTGGTGAAGGGAGATTGTTATCTATAACAATACGTGCGATTTTCTTCTCCTCCCTAAGAGCCGGTTCACACTACCGCGACTTGGGATCCGACTTGTGTCACCCGACATCAGAAATCCCATGTTAGTCAATGAGAGCCGTCTTAATGTACACTACTAAAGTCGCTCCGACTTCAGAAAAGGTTCCTGTACTACTTCAAGGCGACTTGTACACATTGATTTCAATGGAAGTTGCCTCCAAGTCGGTTCCCTTGTCTTAACTGAAGCAACTTTCCAGGAAGTGAAAATAGTTTTCTAAGGCAAACCCCTCCCTCCTCCCTCCTACAGAGCAGATTATTATGTGATTGGCCACTGGCAAAGTCGCCTGTCCTGGAGGCGACTTGAAGTCGCCCCAAGTCGCGCTGTGGTTCGCGCTCAAGTCGTGTCCAAGTCGCCTCGCAAAGTCACGCACAAAGTCATGTTGCCCCTGTGTGAACCGGCTCTTAAGAGAAAGATGAAACCTGATTGGCTGCAGTGGAAATGGCTTCTGTCAGGTTTCATCGTCCTTTCTCTTGGAAATTAAAGAAGTGTAGTTGAAACGGGCAACATCTCCAATGTAGTTACACTGATCACTGCGAAAACTACTGCCTCCTGATGTTTGACCAGTGCCATGTAATAAAACCTTAGACCACCCACAAATGATGTACAGAAACTTTAATCACCAGTCATTTTCTTGCCTCTTGTGGTGACAGTTGAACCCACCCAGCTGATCTGGGAGGTTAGAACCTCAGGTCTGCTTACTTGATCCAGGCCAGAGACTCAAAAAGCATTGAAGTTATTGGATCATCGTGATAGTTGGGCAACCAGCATTTTTGAGGTTACAACTTCTGTAAAAATATCTACTTTTATAGGGCTTTCACGGAAATTCCGATATACATTTATAGAAAACAATCGTGAAAAAAGAGAAAACTCTGACTCTTATGCAGCTAACTGTATACAAATAAATTTTATTACATAGAAAGTATAAAGACACAAGTTAAAAACAAAGGTATACATACTAAAACCTACAATACTCCCCAAATGATCTTCAAAACATATATAAATACATCCTACAGTTTAACTCAAAGAATCAAAAAACTTTTATCAAATATACAGACATGGATGTAATAATCATATAACAATAGTGGTGGTACTCTCTTAGAATAGCAGTAGTTCCGTAGAAGGCTCTGTGATTGAAATGGTTAATCCTACAATTACTAGGACACTTGTACAGTAGCAAGTCAACAATATGCGGAATCATTCACTTCTACCATGGACAAATTAAAGTTGTAAATCATCCAGATTGTATTCCAAGAGGGCTCAGTAAAAGTGTCCTGTGTTGCTGAGGATGTAGCACATCAAAAGGTTGAAACCAGCACATTGAGGTGACATCTATGAATGCTGTAATTTTGTTATTAAAAAAAAAAAAACTTGAATGCTCCAGGTACGAGGAAAGGTGGATTTAACCTGTGATCTGTTAAAGAAGAGAATGTCTGTTTTTTATTTACTAGACTTGTGCACAACGGAAAAATTTGTTTAGTTTCGGTTCGTTTCTTTTCGGTCCTGTTGATTCGTAATTTTGCTAGACGGGATTTTTCGTGTTCGGACTAATTCGTATTTTCGCAAGCGACATTTTTAGTTGAATTTTTAGTTGATTTATAATTCGTACTTTCGGTAGAGTACATTGTTTTTCGTTGATTCTGGACACAACTCCTACTTTCGTAACTTTTTTTGGGTTCGTTGATTCGTAATTTTCTGTGTCTCTCTCACAACGACGGTGCCTATTATGCCTAATGTGCTTCGAATGGATTTGTACTTTTAGAAATACATAGCGGTTATTTGTAACGATTCGAAATCTCGTATTTTACTTTCGTTTTTTACATGCGGCTATAGCCTCCGCCCCTGTACACCATTTTGAGAGGGAGTTCAGCACAGTGAGGGAGAAGCAGAGAGCAGAGCAGAGTGAGTGTTATTGTGCTTCGTATGGATTCGTACATTCGTAACTTTTTTTCATAACGAATTATGCCGAAGACATTCGGGCATTCGCTATTTGCGGTATAATTTATTTCGGATTCGGTTTCATTCGTAATTGCTTTGTTCGGAAATTCGAATGCTTCCTATATACTAGGGCTGTTACTGATTACAATTTTCGTGTTCGATTTAATCGTTTTTTTTTTTTAATCGATCGACTAATTTTGATTAATTATAACACACATACAGTTTTTACAATTCTCCACATCTCCCCCCATACCGTAATATCCACATCTCCCCCCATACCGTATTATCCACATCTCCCCCCATACCGTAATATCCACATCTCCCCCCATACCGTAATATCCACATCTCCCCCCATACTGTAATGTCCACATCTCCCCCCATACTGTAATGTCCACGATCTGCCCCCCATACTGTAATGTCCACGATCTGCCCCCCCCATACTGTAATGTCCACGATCTGCCCCCCCATACTGTAATGTCCACATCTTCCCCCCCCCATACTGTAATGTCCACATCTCCCCCCCCATACCGTAAAATCCAGGCAGAACCGCAGAGTAGAGGGCACAAGCAGGCGGCAGATGATGACGTCAGCGCGCCGCTACTAGGCCGCCACCGGGTGGACCAAGATGGCCGCGGCTCCGGAGCTAGGCCGAAGCCGCGGTGTTTCCTATGGACGAGACCGCGGAGCTCACTCCGCGGATCGTCCTCGATCAAAATTATTTTGATCGATCAAAGAAATTAACGATTAATCGAACAATTAATCGTTAATTTCCGCAGCCCTAATTTCTTTCTCGTACATCACGGGACACAGAGCGACATAGTCATTACTAATGGGTTATATAGATACCTTCAGGTGCTGGCACTGGCAACTTCCAAAACCGGAAGTACCCTCCCCTATATAAGCCCCTCCCATCCGGGAGCACCTCAGTTTTTTGCCAGTGTCTAAGGTGTTGGCCAAGAAGAAACATGTGTTTTTCACTGAGCTTGCGTACAGGTTCTTTTGGGCCTCAGTAAGCTATTCCGGATCCGACCAAAAAAGCTTCATAGCTAAACGGTCGGTACCCGGGCCTTGCAGAGAAGAGCAAGGTTTTGCCTGTAATGCTTCTCTTAGGAGAGCTGGACCCTGGGATCCAGAGCTCTGGTCATACCCATGACCAAGATGTTTTCTGTGCAGGGTGCTATACAGGTCCAGGGGAGTGGAATCCTTGGGAACCCGGTCCCTGAAGGTTTAATTACAATGCCTGCCGTGATAGGTGAAGTTTGGGCTTCTGTGGCCAAACAGAGTCCTGCGGTGGGGAAAAGGTAAGTGGGGGCCCCTCAGGAACTTGGTTCTATTGAGGGGACCCCCAAGCCTAATATGTCTTTCTGCCTGTTACCTAACGGTATTCCCGCTAAATATTATGCATGCCTGTAACTACTAAAAAATGTAATAATTTTAATAGTGGTCAAGAAAAAAAAAAAAAATAATATACTAGACTGCGGTACCTGTGTTAATCCACTAGAGGCCGCTGTGGAACGTTTCTTGTCATGTGGACTAGTTTCTTTTTATCAGAGCAAGTCCAGGCAGATGGTGAGTTCTCTTGTGGGAAACTGCTTCCTCTGCCATGTTGCAATGCTCGTCCATCCCCCGGCCTGCGGCAAAAGGGGCCCTGGCTCTTGTCCCTAGTTTCCCTTTTAAAAAAAGAGCGCCGAAGGCGCACGTGGCCGTGCGCGTGCACGCGCCTCTATATATAGAGGTGAGCCGGGAAAGGGGGCGGAGCTTGGGGGATGACGCTCTGTGCGCGCCGCAGCGCTTCTGCGCATGTGCGGGCGTCCCAGCATGTTAAAAACCACAATTATGTGTTGTGAGCTGGCTATGGAGTGCAGAGACAGAGCTGGCAACATTTAAAAAAGGCATACAGCAAGCGGTTGATGCAGGCATCCCCATAGAAAGGCACATTAGTAGACACCAACTGTTTTTATAGCAGCATTTGTGCTAGACTATTGTCAGTAAGTGGTGTATTTCGGCTGGAATACCTCAGCTTTGGGCTTAGGAATAATGCCGTCTAAAAACTCCGGGACTAAAAATCCCAGGAAGCATAGGGGGTCTCCATTGGGCTCTGAGGATCTTGGCATGCTTCGGCTGCACCAGTCTCCCCTGAAGAATCAGAGGTTAGTGACCGTAGAGCACCCTCAGGAGTACCTGGTACTGTGGCTGTCCTCAGTTCACCTGCTCCTGTGTATGTAACAGAGGAGGTTTTTTCCTCAGCTCTGGGAGGGCTGGAAGAGAGATTGTCAGCATTGATCGCTGCTTCCCTGTCACAGGAAAATAACGCTCGATCTCCGTCTCCTCCCTCAGAGTGCCTGTTAGCGGAGCAACAGTCCCATACAGGGATCGACCTACCTGAAGGGGATCAGGATGAGGTTGATTCTGTTGTAGAGGAATCAACAGTGGAAGAGCCATTCACAGCATCACCATGCTGAAAGGTTATGGGTTCAGTCCCTGACTAATATGGTCCGATCAGCATTTAAAATGCCCCTTGCGGAGCCATCATCCACTTCTGTCTCCTCGTTGGGGTCGCTAAAAGCTCCCCAGACTGTTTGTTCCTTTCCGATCCATCCTTTACTGGAAGGGCTCATTTACCAGGATTGGGAGCATCCTGATAAAATATTTACTCCTCCCAAGAGATTTCAAGTGGTCTATCCCATGGAGGATAAGTTCATCAAAAAATGGAGGGTCCCTACAGTGGACGCAGCCATCTCTTGTGTGAATAAATCACTGACATGTCCAGTGGATAATGTCCAAATGTTCAAGGACCCAATAGATAAAAAATTAGAGTCCTTATTAAAATCTGCTTTTGCTACAGCAGGATTGGTG